>OX637702.1:4414415-5664415 GCA_951802165.1 Adalia decempunctata
AAAATGTGATGAATAGTCCATCCCAGCACTTTTCGAAGAATAAATATTCAACAGATGAAATAGGCCATACTTGTCCTGAGAATCTAGAGAAAAATCATCCCAGCACTTCCGATTTTCTTCACAGAAATGGGTGTAACATTAACGCTGACCTGTGCTTTTAATATACTTCCCATTTCCCGGATAATAGAAAAAATGAGCCAGGCTCAGTGTAATAAATCGAAATATTTCAGTTAATCAATATAGACTTCTTAAATTAACATTCATGGCTCTGAAAACTCCTTAGTTACTTATCGGTGTGGCACAGGATGTAGGCGAGACGATAACGTTGCAAGTTATTGATTTTCGATGTCACAAAATCGTCCCACGACATGGGTGCCCTGGCTATGCTAACGACAGCGGTATATTCGAGGCTAAGATCGTGGAAATTACAACTGGCCCAAAAAGCTAATACGATTATGATACTCTTTCGGAATTCACCCACGGGAGGTGGGAAAAAGAAAACTTTAATTGCTTCGGAAAACGAAGAAGAGGCAGTAGCTGGAAGTGTTTGGAAGTACGGTCTCAAAGCGGAGACGGAAGAAGTGCTATTCGGGAAATAGCGGAGTTAAGTTTGGAATCGGAAGTTAAGAGTGTCTGGGGGAAGTCTCAAACGGGATGGTTCTCAGTTGACTCGGAATTTGGGGATTGTAGATGATCTCCTCGGAAAGTGCTAGTATATCTTTCTTTTCAATTTATAATTCAGTCAAGCCCCTAGCCGCTAAGTCAGGACCCAGACAATCGAAGATGGCGGCCAGATATCAGCCCCCCAAGTTCGACCGACACGTGAATCTACTAACCAAGGACAACTCCTCCGCCTTCCGAAACTGTCTCCCATCTCCCGGCCGCAATTTATGGGGTCGCATTCGACCTGTCGATTGTAAACCAAAACAGAACGCAATTTGAATACCGCAACTTCCTCCCCTCGGACGTCTCCCGCAACCGCGCGCGGACCGCAGCCCCGTCACCTAAGAAACCATAATTAAATTCGAGAACGAACCATCCAACTTTATGAATAATAATGCCATCTAGCGAGGGTCCCGAGGGACGCCGCGTCCGCAGCGTGATGTTCCGCCGGATCGTTTGATATTCCGCCGCCGCGCGGTGCCGGAGTTCATATTAGGTGCAATAATATGTCAACGTCTAAGTTGAATGCATGGCTGGCGCGGTATATTGGAATCGGTGATTGAATTACTGGATGAAACGGCCCGAACGACCTGTGTTGTGTTACGGCGTTCAATTGAATATTCATTCGACATTACTACATTTGCCCAATTGAATAGTTGATGTAGCATGAGCTGGAGTTTCTTCTATAGAGAACCTCGTAAAACTGAAGAAACAGCTGAGCAAAATATAGGCAGGAGATTCAACAATTATTGTTTTATTGAGGTTGTAATATTCCAAGTTTGTAAATCCTAGGAACATTATGAAAAAGAGAAAAGGGACAACCCTGCTCTGAAGAGCTGAGGGTAGAATTACGTTAAAGGGGGTTTTATACTCATATTTTTGGCTTGTTATGTGATCGTCTAGATTGGTAGAACTCTATGTTATGTCGTAGTAATTCAGATTCGTAATAACTCAGATTAGTGAAACATAGGATGGGAAATAATGAGGTAAAATAGATAAATAATACACTAGATTGGACATAAAGATGGAACAAGAGCCTTTATTCGTCCAGCGCCATGGTTCGAAGAACCACAGGTATATGAAGGAAAAACGAACGAGAATCAATTGAAACTCAAAGCAAAAAACCTTGTAGCATTACAGATGATATGTTTAAAATCCATAGAACAATTATTAATAAGACGAGCACTGGTGATATGTATGATATGGGGCTTCCTATACTCCGGTAAGGTTATTACTGGCACAATTGTGATAAAAAGCAGAATCCAATACATCCAAAGTTATCCAAATGTTATAGGTATATAGAGTGTGTCACCTGATTATTAATGAAATTCATAAGCAGTATCCTTGTAGTTCCTAGTGTGAGAATCCTTCCTTCCAAGTGTTACGTGTGAGATCATAGCAGTCGCGTTGGTTTGGAAGTGACGATAAACTCTTTATATTTCCTGTTAACTGATGAACGATGGCACCTTCAAAGCTTTCCTTGCTTATCGGGTACGCCAAGGGCCCGAAGGCGAGGCTTGGTTTACTGGGGACGTTCGTTATAGAACTCCCAGAGGAATTTTCACTGGCCACTGTTGTGGGGGATGTTTTCCTTAGCATAGGCGATATGAACAGTTCACCCTGGGCCTCCAAACCAGTGATATTTGTACGTAAAATATTATCCTAAAAGCAACAACTCCAAATGCCTATAATGTCGAGTGAATAGTTAAATGTGCAGTAAGCCTTACGAACAGTAGAAGAATATTCCAAATGGGTTGGTAGCAGAACAGAGTTCCACATTGCATTCAATAGAATGCAATAATAAAAGAGAACAAGCTTACATGAGATTAAATCCTGTGAAATGAAACAGTTATTTAAATGGAGATCGTGTACATACCAGATAACAAAGAAGCGTCTTTAAAATATACAAAAATGGCGGATTCCTAGAAGAGGAACTCCATTTCAAAGGAATACTATTGTGAACCAGTATGAAAGTGAAAACACCCAGCAGCCGAGTGAAAGTGAAGTAAAAAAAAGCCCCTTTCATTCGTTGTCGTTTTTGAGGTTAGTTATTCTTCCACAGAATCGTATTTCTTCTATGGTCACAGAAGAACGAGTTTACTTCTTGGTGGATCTTCGATATGATTAAAATCTCCTATTTATAAAGATGCGAATTGATTGAAGTCGTACTAATATTCATCATTCATAGAATTATAAAATAATATCAAATAAGGTCATTCAACGTAGTTCCACGTTTCGACAATAGACGTTGCAAAGTTGGAAGCCATGGAGTCTGGCAACGGTGCATTTTATTTCATTGCAGGGTAGGAAATTCAGATACGTTACAAGGTGGATGACCTCTCTATCAGAAACTGGGTAAAAACGAGTCCTGATTTCTATGCCTCTCTCAAGTTGTACTTTAATAAAGGGGCTTCATTTCACTGCGATCTCAAGGTGCCTTCCATCAGAGCTGTTTTTGCAACTGCGCTATCTACAGCTCGTCCACCAGCTTCAGACCTCCAATGATCTCCAGTATTTGAGAGGGGATTCAAGGAGGTAAGGTGATCGTTCTTCGCATAATTAACTTGTCCAAGACTTTCTTCGCGCCGGCTCACAATGGCGAGACATTCTCTAACCAGGTGTTCAGGTCTTCAACCAGAATCAACACCCGTCAGTTTCAGACGTATCTTATTTTTACTGAGATCCAAGTCTTGGTTCCTGTAGATCCGAAATACCGAAGGAACTTTTTGGAAGATTACTCCAGAGTGCTTCTGTTTCAGATTCAATCTTCTCCAAAAACTCTCTAACATAGGTGGTTTTGCCAATACCACAAAAAGGTTCTGGGCCAATAAGTGCTGTTTTTGGTCCTTCAATGGCCAGGGTGTTGGTCCCTCCGATTCCTTTGATTGTCTGAGTGTATAGACCCTCTTGAATTCTTGGAGTACTTTATTATTATTTCGAACCGGGGTCCTTAAGGCTCGGTTAGGTGAGGTTAGGTTAGCTTAGGGTTGCTTTATGATTGAATAAAAGGTCAATTTCACCCAGTCTGAACTCTTATGACACCATGATCTAGGCAGAGCTCAATGTCCAGAGGGTTATTTTAATATCCAACTCTCATTTTTAGACCGCTGCCTTATATTGGTCTTTTCCAAGTCCACAGAAAGGCTCAGGTCCAGCACTTGAAGAAAATATATAAAGGACGACTTGACCTAGTCACCTAAGAAGAGACGAAAATACGATAATTCACAGCTTGAAGCGTTGCTGCTACCAATAAAGAATCTCACTTCGTTAGGCCGATAGAAAAAATGAAACACGACCTCGCGTGCTCTCAGCCTCCATCCGATAGACACAATTCTCCATCGCCAGAAGGAAAGTTTGAACCGACAACAAAAGGAACGGGAGAATGAGGAACGGATCGAAAAACGGTTGGCTGAACCAAGTTGTTCCAACTGGAAAAACTTTTGCTGGAAAATGTGCGCGATACATCAAGACGAATGCGAAACATAGGACTCGGTGACCGCATTTTACGGCCTTGAGAGATGACATAAAACGCCGCGAAGTGGCACAGAAAGTTGAATAGTTGAATGTAGGTTAACGTGGCGTTTCTGGAATCTTCCTGTTCCTGTATCTGGCATAAGTTACCACTCTATTATTCCGAGCAACTTCCTGGAGATCAGTTTCCAGACTTGCAACTGTTGAAGTCAATTCTTGATGAGCAGTTTAGTAACTAAAATGAAGGACCTAATGAAGAAACAAGGAAACAAGGAATTGTTCTCACGAAGAGAAGGATCTGCACAATCCAAGGTCGACAATGGCCTGCATCCGGAAATGCACGGAACGATTCGGTAATCATGGCCGCTGCCATCCAAACTTGAGCAAATTAGGTAGCAAAAAGCGACTGCATCGTCCCGGAAGAAAAACCGACAGCGAACAAAGTCCGTTTTTTCCGGTCAATTGTTCCGGATCTTCCCTGGGGAGTTTGGCGATGAGATAAAATTCTCATTCATTAGCCGGCAATCCTCCTCCCGCATTTCTCAGTCGAAAAATCTCGGGGCCGAAGATTTATGAAGCCGTTTAATTTTCTTTAGAAAGTAGTTGTCTGAATGTCGCATACCTCTTATCCTTCTACACCCAATTAACCCCGAGAGAAATTAGTCGCAGGATATATTAGAGAGGCCCTTAAATTTACTTCTTCGAACTTTCGGGGGAGTTTGCTCTGCGAGATCAGCAATTGAATTCGTAAAAACGCTGAGGCGAAGGGAAGTTTTCGTTGGTGCATCTTCGCAGCTTGAAATATTAACCGAGGTTGCTAAGTGCACGGTTTGGAAATAATGTCGGTTAACTTTGTTAATAGGTCCCTGAAGGTCAGCTCGTTTTTATCCTGGTAGCTCTGGCTGAATCGATACAGCTAGGCCTTTGAAGGCGAAGTCGAGGTTAGGATGTCATAGACTGAAATGTACTGTTGTAGTATAATCATTCCAAAATCCTAGTAAATTCAATCGACAAATATCGGCCCAAGACTCAAATAAGAGAACAGATGTGCTTTCTGGCTGGTCCCTCCCTATCGAACGTATCAATAGGGAGTTAATCGATCACGAATGTAAAAACCATGCCAGGGATCTCTGCTAACTCGGAAGTGCCTTAACACCATAAAGCAACTGGTCAGAGACAATAAAGTGGCTCTGCTATGGGTTCCAGGCATAGAAATCATAATATATATACTTACTCTAGAATGCTAATTCCTTCTAGTTCCGCAGCGAAAAACGTGCCGCATAGGCAACTGATTCACAATGTGTGCATGCTCACCATTAGGAAATTTCACGTAGAACGATGCCAAGTCCCCAAATGTTTTGTCGGTTCTATTTTAAGTTCAATATAATTAAACAATAAAAATATTCCATTGAGTAACAGTCTTAATTTATAGGTCATGCGCCACTTCCTACGACTATTAGACACATTAATATCATAAGTGAATTGCAATATTTGTGGAATTGGTGAGAAAATCAGAGCAGTAATGTAGTAGGTTTCACTAAATAGATATAGACCGCGCAACACCGCTTTTTCTGTCTCATGGCAAATGACTTTGAAATGACCTTAGTGAAAGTTTAGGCAGGAACGGGTTAGTGTCAGTCTGCAGCCACAGTTTAGTTTACTGCATAGACAAACTAGTTTACTGGTGCGTAACTGTTATTTTCGTGTTTGATATTCTTCGTGTGCATTTTGCTTTTGTTGTGTGTTGTGATCGATTTGGATTTTTTCGTATCCGATAAACAATGAACTGTATAGTGTGTTACGCTTTGCTTTTCATTCGATTGACACATATCTATCCACTCGCACCATGAGATTGGGTCTTTATATAAAAAAAGAAAGCAATTCATTATGAAAAATCATGAAATCTTGTGAGTAAACCATCTTTTAATGGATAATTAGAACTCGAAAATAAAATATATTGAATTAAAACTTTGCAGTTTCATTCAGATAAGATAACAGATTGATTTTGGAATATACTCGGAACTCAAAAAGACAAATGACTTGGAGAATGAATGTAGGTATCAGAATTCACTCATGAAACGATGCAGAGTAACGCATTGGCAGATGTACAATACATTTTCATGTTTCCACTATTTTCAGGAACACCGAAGAATAGAACTGTCCTGAAGGGATATATTAGTATATTTTGCTCATTGGATTTTTTTTCTGTACTTTACCAAAAGATTCGTTGTTTGTTAACCAGAATTTGTCTTCCTTGATCCTTGAATTAATTTTTATACCGAAACCGGGTTTTTTCAACGCCTGAAGAGGTTTTGGAATAATGAAAGATTTTCAGCTTATCTTCCAGTCGCTGATGATTCCAAATTTACCATTAAAATAGCTGTTGAAAATTATCAATATGTTCAAAACAACTAGTAAGTGTCGAATACTAATTATGAATTGATTAAATCCAACTGCAACAATAACAGCATAAAATTTTATTGAAGCCGAGCCTGTTCAGAAACAACCTGATGGCACGTATGCGCATTGTGGACCACACTGAAATTTTTACAACACTTCGATCCAATTGATTTAGCATTCTAGAGTAAGTATATATATTATGATTTCTATGGTTCCAGGGCTTTGTGGTGTTGAACCGCGCGAAAGCATCCAATTTCAGGTTAGGGTTTCGCAACTTTCGAGGAAGCTGCAGAATGTGAGCATGCGCCAATTTTCCATCGGTGCCCACACGATTATGGTTTTTCCGAAAATGGAAAATTCCAATTTCGATTATTCATTCGACAACAAACGCTTCCCATGAATTTAAAATAGCTCCCGTTACCCCCATCTGCTATATTATTCAGTAGGAAATGAATGTATATTCGGTAGCGCTGAACGGGTATCTCATCCCACAACAAAATGTCATCTATTTTTGATCTATTAACGCAATCCCCGTCCGAACCAAATTTATCACGTGGTTTTTATCCCTCGGGAACCTCACTGCCTTCCCTGTGACGAAATTGTATGACATTTCCATTAAAGCGCTCGTAAACAACCGCGGCGATTTTGGGGTGGGAAAATAACAATTATAATTCGGAATCGGATGTTGTTTTTCCGGGTGAAAATCAATTTTTAGATTCAATGATCGCCCGCAATTGGGAAATGGAAACGTTGATAGTTCGAGTGTAAAAATTATTGCGGAAATTGATGTTAACTGGTATTAAATTTAAAATGAATTTTCGCCATATTTGACAGAAGAAAAATGGAATGATACCGTCTGAAAACTCTTGGCGTTATTTCTGGGAAATAATTTCATGATATATGAGGAAAACTGCCACGGGATTTCATATTTTCTCGACGTCTTTAGCCACGTCTTCTCTAATCCTGCTCGACTGTAACCTTTCACATGTTACGATTCTGTTCCTACGCTTTCCGTCTTTTGCTGTACGACGATGGATTTGCCGATTTGTGTAAAGGTTGAAACGGAAGCTTTAGGAATAGAATTTTTGCAGAAACGATTGTCTGTCGCAACAAAGAGATATTTTAAAATATATTTGGGAATATTTCCCTTACGCGAACGACGGAATTTATTCTACATTGTTGAGGATATATCCGTCGACGCTAGGATTTGTAGCATCCAAAGAAAACTTATATAACGAATACAGGGTGGGAGCAATATGGGTAATACTCCGAATACTCTGGTTTTAAAGGTTTGAGAGGGGGGCCACTAACATCACAAGGTTTGTCGCGATAGCGCCAGCTTGGACGGTGAAACACCGCATATTCGCGTACTAAGGACTGAACGAGAATAAATTCGCTATCACAAAACGCCAGTATCTCTTGAACCAATTGAGAAAACAACAAAATTCGATCATAGCTTTATTATTAACGACAGAAACATGTGGAACATTTACTTCATAGATATTCCAATTCTCTGTCGCAGAATGTCAAGCGAAGTGAAAACACGAGAATTTATGGTAAAACTTTTTCACAATAATCAAAAATGGAGCTTCGAAAGAATCGCAAAAGAGGCTCGCGTTCGTCCGGAAACGGTATCAGAAGTTGTTAAGCGCTTCAACGAAGATCTTACAAATAACCGCAAGGATGGAACCGGAAGGAAAAAGGGGTTTCATGGCCAAAAAAAGTGAAGAAAGCCATCAGCCATTTTCAGAAGAATCCTAACCTTTCAGGGCGGAAAGTGGCCCAAATAGTGGGTTGTTCGCAGTCAACCGTTCAGAAAATCAAGTCGAGTTGTGGGCTTAGAACATACAAAGTGCAGAAAGTACCAGACAGGAACGCTGTGAAGAAACAAGGAGCGATATCAAGAGCAAAGAAATAAAAAAAAGATTTCTTGGAAAATTTTGTCTGTTGCGTGATGGATGACGAAACCTATGTCTTGGCTGATTTCTCGCAAATTCCTGGTCAGGAATTTTATACTGCAGATTCCCGTGGAAATGTTGACGAACAATTTCGTATGAAGAAACAAGCAAAGTTTCCTAAAAAATTCCTGGTTTGGCAAGCAATTTTCACTTGTGGGAAAAGCAGCAAATTTTTCGTTGGCCAAGGCTCTGTTGACTCGAAGATATACATGGAGGAATGATTGAAGAAGCGACTTTTACCATTTTTACGTGAGCACGATATGTCAACAATCTTTTGGCCAGATTTAGCTTCATGCCACTACAGCAAGGCCACCAAGGAATGGTACCAAGCTAATGAGGTGGTTTTTGTCCCCAAAGAGGCCAATCCACCAAATTGCCGAGAACTCAGGCCAATCGAAAGATATTGGGCCCTGGTAAACAGAGAATTGAAGAAGACTAAGAAATCAACGAAAACATTAGCGGAATTCTAGCAAAAGTGGAAGACAGCATCCCAGAAAGTGACTGAGAACACTATAAGAAGCACGATGGGAAGAATTCCAGAAAAAATCCATGAATTTTGTAAAAAATAGTTTTGGTTTTTTTATTGTAAAAACAGTTTTCATAAGAATTAGAAGATGATTCGAAAATGAGTTTGATTTTCGAAATCGGTCCAGTGGTTCAAAAGATATAAGCGTTTTTGTGATAGCGAATTTATTCTCGTTCAGTTATTATTACGTATACATATTGTTAAGTGCCTTGCCAGTTAGAGCGATACATCACCATGACCAATGTCTATATTTATCAAAGTTTTAATAACTTCTTTCCCATACCGAATGCCGTTACGCCATTTTTCATTTCCAAATCAAACCTATAAATTCGATGAAACCGATATTTTCCAAGTGTGGATTCCGACCCAAGGGAAAAATCTGAAAGAGATCGTTCCGCTACGATTCATTAAGTATTCAAACTTTCGAAGAAGGAAGGGAATTCCGCATTCGAATTGAAATTAATGCATTTCTGAGTTGATTGCGACTTCTCTCCCCCCCTGTCGATCGGAAGAATCTCTTTCCATGAGTAATTTCTTACTTTGGCCCGGATCTAAATTGAATTTCGAGGATACACGTCCTGAGGGATGCTGTTGGTACATTTATTACCGCGATTTTTAATCATCGGGATGGAAAGTTAATCAGTATCTGCTATAACTCATTTGGTGCCTCCGAACACCCTTAGAGTGCCCAAATATTTTTGGACAAGCCTTAGGTATTGGATTACATCGTTAATTAAGATAAAAGCTTTCGCATTCTGACTTGAAACGCCAAGTATTCTTCATTGCTCCAATCACTAGGTCACTAGGACGTCTCAAGTTTGTATTCGAACTCATGACTCTACCCTTAAGAGATATAGTTAGAAAGAGGTTACAGTTCACTGCGACCCCTAACAGAGAAATCTTTCAATTGCCATTAATTCTGCTTGAAAAACACTCGAGTGGAAGCCTAACGATAGTGTTACACTTGATTCTTGCCCCCATCGTTGTTTAAGAACCATCTGTATACCATTTCACGGTATTCTCTTGAAGATTGTGGTGGGTGTTAGAATTTTACTGTTTTTTCTCAGTGCTTATATTCTTGATCATAAGAGCACTTGGAAGGTTCGCAATTGGCATGTCGTTGTTCATAGAGCACCAGACTCTAATCTAGCGGTGTTTGGAAGTTGAAACTCAATGTTAATAGCTGCCTCACTGAAAGGCATTATGTGATAACTGGAAGTCTCTACGAAGATCAAGCCATGGGACATCTGTTCAGATACTGACTCTCTCAACTTTTTTATTCAAACCTTTTCGTCGCAGAAATTATATTCGCTTGGAGATGCTTTCATTGCTTCTTGGTCACCGTACCGAGTTTAAAATGTACTCGTAAAATATGAGTTTTAACTTAAATAGGAGAGGCAGAGGACAAACCTACATGTGTATCCATAAATATTTACCGAACACCTACATTTACTCGCACAAACTTCCATATCTCGGGCCTCTCCTTCAAAAGCCCCCTCATAATCCTCATCGGCAATAAATGAGCCCTCGGGAACTTACGTTCGAGCTTATTACGCTCGTATTTTTGCAGGATTAACTTCCAGACCCTATTATAAAGTTACCCCTGGGGTGATAATCCTTCGAATATTCGGAATAACTCCGGCAGAGACGGATGACAAGATACAATTGACGAAACCCCAAGTTCCGATGGTGGCGTTGACTAACTTCTTGCGGTTGCTGGAGACCCTGTCTTATGCAGCGCATTCAATGTAATCCCTGAGAGCAGCAGACTTGGCAGCGTGTGTCTGAGGAATGGTAATCTTGAAAGACCGACGAGAGTGAATTAACAAGTCATTCTCTCTGGAGTTTTGGTAAGTGAAGAGTTTTTGCTCTGTCTTAAGGAGGATTGAAATGAATACCTACTCCGAGAGTTAGGATGAACTCTGGAAGAGATCTGAATCTGAATTGCAAGGATTCGATCGAGAAGATCTTCTGCAATGAAAGGGTAATGAAGTCTTGAAGCTGCATGCACAAATTCATCCACACAGCTAGACCAAAACGATATTCCAGCGATTTATCGAGAAACAATCACCAATATGGTTTCCAGTTTGGATTGAAGCACTTGAGAAGTTTCCAGTACAAAAATACCGGATTCCTGAGATGCTTACATCTCGAATTCGACAAATTGCTTTCCGGGGAAAGGTCCACTTCTCTCTTCCTCCAAACTATTTCCTGGTAAAGATCCAATTTGTAAAAATTGTCCCTTCTATGTGAACTCGGGAAATACAATACATTTATTGCTACTATATCGCGTGTTCGGATATTTTTCGACACGGATTTCTCGCTTGCATGTAGAATATTTATGAGTTCTTATCCGCTTTTTCGTTATTGAATTTTTTGTTGTAGTTGTCCCTATCTTCGCAGGCACCGAGCGAATTTGAATCGGGAATTTTGTCTCTAATATTATATGACTTATGGTTAATAAACCCCGTTCTCGCATGGATCTCTTCCTGATGTTCCTACGTTATCCCTGGGGGATATAGCGATCTTTATTTGAGGAAGACGTTCAGAACCGATTTTTTACGACTATTCGTATCTGGGTTGGAATTGAAAGCCCGATTTTATGAGGGTTGAAAAGGGGGTGTATTTCGATCGGACGAGAAGTTCGATTGAATAATTTTTCTTGGGTGAAATGATATGATTTTCGGACTCTGAAGCCTCAACTCTAGTCAGAAAAGAACTGTACCCAGCCAAAGGCCTTCAGACCAAGACTTTTAAGATCTCAGATGCTGAAACCGATGAGAAAACTGGTTCAAAGATACACGAGAAGAACCTCACTAGCTGAGAGATCACTCAATGTTTGTCTACATGCCTATTAACATGGAAGTCCTTTTAGGCAGCTCTACACGAGTGGAACTGAGGATCGAAGACACAATAGACCAACAGCAGATAGCCCTTATGGCATTCCTCGACATAGAAGGTGCATACCTCTTCCATTTCGAAGCTTGCAGACGTTCATGGACGTCATAGATTAGAAGACACCACATACAGGTGGGTAAGGACTGGATCTGGATAAAAGACAAATCAGGATCAAACTGTGTGGGAGCTGAGCAAACTCAGAGAGTACATGCTGAAGGAAATGAGCGAAAACTCTACAAATCTTTTCGTTTGTCTTAATCCTGGAGATCTCTTCAAGGGGAGTGTCATGTTCTGCATCTCTCATTGCTCCAACTCTGCCCGAGTATTTCTTTCCAAAACCACAAAAGAGTTCAGGTCTTATACATGTTGAGTCTTGAAGCACCTTCTCATTACCCTCGATACCACAGTGTCCTGGAAGTCTCTAGAGTTGCTTTAAGGTATTGGGGCATTTCTAGGAGAAATGTAGACGAATTTGAGAATAAAATAGCTACAAGATATCAGCAGGAACTCTATCTTGATCAAGCCAACGTTCATAATGGTCTTATGTCAAGGATGAGACCTTTTCAGTTGCTCTATTTTGGCATATCTAGGTTGAATGTAGATGTACGAGGATATATTGAAAAATTCTTAGCCTTCTATAGAACCAAGCAAAATTTCAATGTCAAAATATTTCATTACTCAACATATTGTCCTCTTAATTGAATACATTTATTACAGTGAACCTGCAACGTCTCTAGACCTTTCAAAAAAGATGTTTCTTCTTGCTCTGCAAACCAGTATTCCACAGCTTTTATTACCTCTTCTTTGGAAGACAATTTACGACCTTTTAAACTTTTTTTCAGTTGAGGAAAGAGATGATAGTCGAACGGAGTCTGGTGAATAAGGGAAGTGTTCTAGTAATTCTAACCCTTAATCAAGAATTTTTTGCATGGCAACATGAGATTTGTGTACTGGAGCGTTGTCCTGTAAAAACAAAATACCTTCGGATAGCTTTCCGCGTCCTTTCTCTTTAATCAGTCAGTTAAGTCGAATAGTAATCTCCAGTTATTCTTCTACCCTTATCCAAAAAATCAATCATGATTACTTCATGGCAATCCCAAAAAACTGAAGCAAGAACTTTTCCAGCAGATTTTTGGACACGAAACTTTTTAGGTCTTGGAGAACCAGAGTGTCGCCATTCCATCGATTGTTGCTTTGTTTCTAGGTCGTAGAAATGAACCCAAGTCTCATCCACAGTAACAATTCGGTTCAAGAAGTCTACATCGTTTTCAAATCGAGCACAGATCGAACGCGATGCTTCTACCCTTGCACGCTTTTGGTCAACATTCGAACATTTGAGGATCCATTTTGCAGAAATTTTCCTCATGTCCAAATTGACGTGAACTATATGATGAACGCGTCCGTATGAAATCTTCAGTGCTTCAAATATCCGTTTTAGCCCAATTCGACGGTCTGATAAAATCATGTCATGAACTGTATCGATATTTTCGGGGACTGACACAGACACTGGCCTTCATCGTCTTCAATGGAAAATTTACCACTTTTGAATCTTGCAGTCCAATTTTGCACGGTCGCATACGAAGGACATTGATCACCAAGGGTATCAACCATATCTTCGTAAATCTGTTCACCTCTTAACCCTTTTATAAAGGTACTTGATGATGGCTCGATTCTCCAATTTTTCGATTTCTACAATTTCGGTGGACATCTTTTCTTTTAATTCATTGCATAACTCTGGTTTACTTTTTTGACTTCGAACTCTACACTGACACTTCTAATTAGTTATTGTTCGTTGATATGGTATCGCAAAACGGCCCTAGTCTATCACCATCTTAGTACAGGACACATGTGCGATTTTGATCTCGATAAAGTTGAAATTCTGCGTAGGGAGAAAAATTATAAAAAAGATTCTTTGCCGAGATGTTTCATATTAAAAAGCATAATTCTGTAAATTATAGGACGACATGGAAGATTTGAGTAAGATTTATTGTAAATTGATTTCTAAGTGTTGAGTGGTTTGTTTTTCGAGTTTAATTGCTGGTTTGTATGTTGTTTGTAGTAGGCCAATGTGGTGTACATAAGTAATGCGAACACGGAAGATATGATTATGACAGCTGACCTTGTTGTTGAGAGATGTAAATATGGTTAATTGTTTTTCTTTTTATGTATTATTCTAGAAAGTTCCATTTAGGTGACAATCTTAGGTCTGATCTGTTTTCCAATGTCTGTTGATGTCGAATTTTGTCGAATTTTGATAATCCATATTTTTGTAACAGTGTTTATTTCGGTGAGCTTTATTGCGTGTGTAGTTTCTCATATTTGTTTTCACAATGTCTTGTTACTTTTTTCAGCCTGAAGAAGAGATAAATCCAATCTCGAAACTGTCGCGATTTAAATAATTTATGAATAAATCAATTTGCCAAATCACCAATTGTATGATTTCTCTGACTATTGTTCCTGGCAATCTGAGCGTTGTAACATTGTAATATTTTGTTTATGCATGGAACTGGTCTAGGCTAACTAGATGTAAACACATCCTCGTATTTGAGAATTAAAAAGCTCCAGGAAATCAGCAGAAACTCTATCTTGACTAAGCCAACGTGCATAATGGTCTATTGTCAAGGGTAAGACCTTTTCAGCAGTGAAAACTCAATAATCACAGCCCTCTTATCGAAGTTGTGTGGCAGTTTGAACACTTCCACATGCAGCTCCAGGATATCGATACAGATCGTATACATTTCCTGCATTTCCTCCAACTACCTCTTTACCTCCCTCCCAAGGGACGATCCCATTCGAAGATAATACATTTAATTTCGAACGGAATAACTTCGGTGCGGCGCTGCGCAGTCAAAGAACCTCACCGCGGGCTTTTCTTCCCCGGAGACCATTGCTCGCAAACTTTCCAGTCATATTTCACTCTGTTGCTTTATTTATTTCTCGCCGCAACAGATGGTTTTATCTGCCTCTCGCGAAAGACAAGAAAGTTGAGATTGCAGCTGTCTGAGATCAGGAAGTCTCGACGGTGAGTTGTTGAGTGGAGAAATTCATTAAGTCGAAATTTCGGATGAAGACTCTTTGACGTCCCAAAGTTCATCATCATTCATGGCGTTTAGAAGCCGAAGCGTGGTGAAATTGGCAACGATGCAATCAGATCCTTTTATGAAAGAATGTGACCACCTATACTCCATTCACTTTTTTTTCATCACATAGGAGGTCATGGTTTCGTTTTCAGGAGTTGGTGCCCCTGATGAAAAGCCAAGAACATATGATGAAAAGTTAGTGCGCGCACAGAAAATATCGTTAATACCAAAACGACGTTGCCAGTTTCTTTGTTTACATCAAAGTGACATTATCAAAGATATTCAACATTTTGTTAGGTTTACAAATTGTTCGCAGATTTTTGGCATTTAATCGATATTTGCAGTTGAGTTTTTCGTCGAATATCCAAGATTAACATATGTTTATTGGTTTTAGCACCAGTTTGGAGCGTGAGGACGATTTTCAAGAGCAGGACGAATGTTTACATTTCGAGGTTGAAGGGGTACACGGGAATTTCGTTGAGAAAGCTGTTATTTGGACCGATAACGCAGTAGATGGATCGGATGGAACCTCGAGAGGTCGATTAGGATGATATTTTTCAGGTTTTCTAAGAAATTTGGCGACATCTGAGCAGATTTGCAAAAGTTAGGTACCTCACTAATGAGGTGGAACTAAGACCTAATTCTCCTATAAGAAACGCCTTTCAAAGGTCGAGATGAAGAAAAATGTATTCTTTAGATGTTGTTTGAACAAACGCAGCCGAGTTTTATATTCCAACATTGATTCTAAGAAAGTTATCAACAAAATAAAATTGACATTATTCTTGATTCTTCTAATTCATCAATTCATCTTATATCTTTGGGTTGAGTTTTTTTAATGAATTCTTGATTAGAATCAACAATTGATGTCGTCAAGTCTCGAACTTTCAGTTCAGGAGGATTATAAACATTAAATCTTCACAAGCATGCATATGAAAATTATGTGAAAGCAATGCAATTTTCTTCCATGGCGAAAAATAATATATTTCAACAGTGATCTCTTGTACTTTTCATGCAAATAACTAGAAAAGGAATCCTTTCTATCAATTCAAATAAACGTTAATTATTTTCGTCCATCACATCTTTTCCAATTCATTCATTTTTCGAATAAATTCACATTCTGAGAAATACGCTAAGAATGTAGAAAGGCAACATTGTGTTGACTTGGAACATAAAATATTCTGAAAAACGTCATAACTTCGCTACAGAGTGGAATGTGTCAAATTTCCAAGGCCAGAGTTGTGATTTTATAATTGTGAATGGAGTATACACATCTGTTATTCCACGTAGCGTCGAAGCTTCATAAGGACCTATTTCCATACCTGTCCAATTTCCTTCCATACACGTTCAGACAGGTGAGCCACAGACAAAGAGAGCCGTCTAGATACCTTTCCTACTCTGATCCGCTGTATCGAAGGCAGATTAAAACACAGAAGTTTTGGCTTGGATATCCGAGTGTTCGCACGCCTGTCCTGAATGGCTAATGCAATTTTCAGGAAGCGAGCGATTCCACAGAAACATTGAAAAATGTATTGAATTTGAATGCGCGGTAAACATGGAAAGCGTTCTCGAACGAATCAGGGGGATTCTCTGGGAAAAGCTCTACGTTGAAGTCGAATTGATTTCTGCTTTCACAGTCGTATCTAGGATGGTGAATATTCATAGGGTGTAACGGAAGAGCATGATCGAATGTATCACCTGCTCCGGTAGACTAGTAGTTAGAGTGACTGGAATTTCGAAATTGCAACCTGATAACCCGCGTTCGAATCCCAACACTGTAATTCAATAATCGAAAAAGTATGGTGCGTACAAGTCCAGACAGATCAAGTTTCAGGACCTACACCCTGAAGATGACGGCAGGCGAATGCTTGCCGAAACGTCGGAAACAACAATGGACAATAATGGAAACAGCCCAAATAATGTTTCAACAAATATCCCATTATCAAGAATATCTCGATCACTATCACCTCAATGATGAAATTCACTCAACGAATAAGTTTATAAAAAAACAAACGGCTATACTCTGTTCAAATGTAAGAAGGAGCAATAACAACATGTTTGGCGCAGCGGTAGGAGGGCCTTCGTGAAGGTACTTTCCGTCCAGAGTCGAATCGAGGAGATTTCACACAATCGTTCAGTTTATTTATCCATGTCTCATCCAGCTAATAAATTTTTCGGCCTTGTTCCCTTAATGAGCGGATTTTCTTCAAATAATCTCTTCTCCACACAATTATTTCATCCCTATCTATCAGTAGACTATCACGACCACGTTTTTTGAACTTGAATTCCATTTTCTTCAATAATTTATAGAACGTTGTTCTTTTGAAATTTGGAAACTCTCGTCATCATTCACGATTTCTAGTACTTTGGAAATCGTTGGGATTTCATTCCGGAAAAAAAACCGTGGACAATTGTTCTGATAAGGTTCATATCGAAATCGTCAACCGAATCGATTATTTTTAATGACTGGGCTCTCCTCTTAGGTGGCTTCAATGTTTTATTCGCTGTATTTTCTCTGAGAATTCTGAATACAGCTGAATCACTCACCCCTGAGGATTTTGAAACAATTCCTACTGAGTCTCTTTTCGATAAATCAGGATGTTCGTCCAATTCTTTTCGAGAAAAGTTCAAAATTATCTCTTTCTCTTCAGCAGAGAAGGCTATTAGGCTACCTTTTGGACCTTTTTCGTGGTGGCCCCACATATCACCCTCAGATGCAGTATCCGTTTCGACATTGTTCTATAAACACTATATACACTTTGTCAAAAGATTTTCCAACACAATACACTTTTCACAACAAAATCTATAAACACTTTGAACAGATTGACCTTCACAGTAGCTCTAGGTATTTTAACTAGTCTTGTCAATTGAAAACTTCGATATTTATGCAAATCAAGATGGCTTCAACCCAGGGAAAGGACCCAAGTCTGGTGTTTCCCGGAATTACCTTGTCGGAATCTTGAGCAGCCGACAAAGAGTTTCGTACAAAATAATATAAAATTTTGGACCGAAACTAAATATACTTCGGATATTACAAGTAAATGACCATTATAAATTTGAACAGGGATCTTTTACGAGTCTTGTCAATTGAAAACTTCGATATTTATGCAAGTCAAGATGGCTTTCACCCATTAGGGAAAAGGACCCAAATCTGGTGTTTCACGGAATTACTTTGTCGGAATCTTGCAAGATTCCGACCCAAATCTCTAAAACTCTGGTGTTTCCTGGAATTACCTTGCCGCAATCTCGAGCATCCGAAAAAGAAATTATTTAGTAGATAATAATATAAAAACAAAACAAAATAAAAAAAGGGTACGTCGGATATAAAATGTTTATGACAGTTGCAAATCATAACAGAAATTTTGCACTAGAGTTTCTGAGGAAAAAAGTTCTAATGTGGGAATTGCTGACTCAAATTATTGAACCATTTTTATCCAGTACCAATGTACCATCTACAGTCCGTTCCGAGTACGATCCTGGCAATCTCTTAGGGCGTTAAAAGGGAGCGTGGTTATGACCGTTTAACCAATAGGAGCTTTATTGTGCGCAAACCAGACGATTTTGTTTGTTTACAAAGCTCTTTCTCATATTTGAACGGACTAAAGTGTTCTTTTTTTGGTCACATTCCTGTCTCCCTTATGCACACATAACCTTTGGGGTTCATCTCAATAATTCAGCATTGTACAGCTTCATCCCCGTTCCTTTTGGCAACGCGGACACGTACAATACGTCTCCAGTGAAACGGGGGGAAATAAAATCTATAATTCAGGCGCAGGCGAGACCGCACAATATAAAGACTATATAACATTCATATTTCACTTTTTGGATGTTGTAATTTTCTCGTAGGTGGGAGAGTTCTCGGCGGGAGCCCCGGTATATTACCCGGCGAGCTCCATATCCTCCCCTAATTTATAGTGACCCACACATACCGAGGCGAATCCTCCTCTAAATTGGTTATGGAAATTCTTGTGACGTCGCTAAATAAGAACCGAGTTTTAATTTCGCGTTTTATGGTGATTTACCAAAGTACTATGATCGTTCCATTATTTCTACTTCTAGTTTTATATGTTGATTAACGTCCGTTTCAATTTGTTGCTATCCTGGGTTGGGTTATGTGGCACTGATGACGGCAAACAAGCCAAAAACCGGTACTCTAGAACAACTGGATGTTTAAGAGTACAGCAAATACAAAATATCGCTAGATCAGTCCCTATAAAATATCGAAAACGAGGAACGTAACAAAAATTCCCGACCAATTTCATTTTCGTTGTATTCGACAGCTTAACAATCGAAATGACGGACGTCCGAGTCCTTTGACGATATCGTTAGCGACCCAGAACGAACGGTCCTCTTTGTCGGACCATTTCTAAAGCAAAGCAGCGAACGATTGTTTCGAAAGAAACTAAAATGAAGAGAAACAGAAGTGACGATTTAGTTTGCGTTTGGTCAATTCGCGCAAGGGTTGTGCAGGTGATTTTGGCCAGCGTGATTCGAGAAATTGACGCATTAACTCTTCCTTTGTACGAGGTTCATGATAGACGTGCTCATAGTATGAGGAATGTGCAGTTGGCTCAACAGGAAATTAATCTGTTGAAAGTGGGCATTCGTGCAGCTTAATTCTGTATCAAGCTGAAAATGTGAAAATGGAATTGATTAAGGTTTCCACGATTTCTAGTTTTATTCCTTCAATCCTTCCTCTTTGTTGTTGTAGATTGTGACAGAGCCACTGGCAGCTACTGAAAGGTGAGACTTGCAATTGTCATACTGCAGTCACCAAGACTTATTTTCTGGTCCTTATAAAACTAGGTATTCTGAATTATTGAATGTAGTAAAATGGTTGGGCTCATCTTCTCTTTCAGCATAGTGGCACACCTCACCTCAAACCTAGCTTTCGATCTGTGATGTACCCCGCTAGGGTAGGTTCGGTCAATCGTTATGCAGTTGAGGGATGGTGAATAATAAGATGCAGAATCATCGAAGGGGTTTATTTCTTAACCATACTGAAAGCAGATGATAACCACATTGAAAGGAACTGTATACTACCGGCAATTACTGTTGACCAACAATCGATAGACTCTTCTCCATGAATGTCCCTAGCCATAACCTTACAGCTCTGGCTTTGCGTGTTAGGTCACACTTCTCACGTACAGAATATACAGGTTGTTCATACAGACTTGAGACCAGTTCAATTCGCTGTGGAATGTGGATATTCATTAGCATTTTCGTCTGAAATGTTATCTCGAAATGTCTGCGGACTGAAATACGAAGACTCATCGAAAATATGCCATCAGATAGAGATGCAAAGCAGCAGGAAGCAGAACAGAGAAAGAAGAAGGTTCTCGGTAATAATTTATCGGAGTGCCCAGGCACTTCCGACGAGTGTTACCACCGCTGGGCTGTTTCGAAGAGAACGGACTTTTTTACACGAGCAATTGATTTAGAATTCGGTAAAATAAAACTTCCACTCCGGTCCGTACAGAACGTTAGCGGATTTGCGAGAAACTTTCGACAATGTTTTCTCTGGCCAAGTTTCGGATTGAGTTATGTCTGCGGTTTTCGAGAGGGGGGATTCGAGAAATGTCGAAATTTCTATGCTTGCAGTCAGCAGGATTTTTGGACGCATGTACTGTGGATTTATTTCTGATACTGAATAGATCTATTAGAGACTCACTTTCTGGGCTCTCAGAAGATAGAAAAGAGCAATGAGAATTCCAGTGGTAGGTAGTGTCCCAAAAAAAAATAGTCAACCATTGCCAGGTAAACTCTCCGCAACAAGCAGAAATACGAGGATATATATGATGTGTGGGATTTGTGGGTACTAGGACGATATTCTTCGGTGTTAACACAAAACTACAGTTTTCCTGACGTTTCGCTCTTTATTAGAGCTTCTTCAGAGGCTACAATATAAATCAAGACATTACAAATCATAAAATATATCACCAGCTCACATGTTGAGGTTGTTTCTTATAAATGTTTAATATGACAATATTTTGTTCGGATATAAGCTACTTACTTGCTGAAAATTGTCACCATTGTCAAATTCACGTAGCAAACCATCAACATTAAAACAACACGTAAGATGCTACATGATCCGAACGGAACGCCACCAGAATGACTTCATCATATATGTCACATACGCCAACACAGATGACAGATGAGTAAACAACAAGAATAGAAACAACACGTTGAACTAAATAATTTCGCGAAAACTTTTAAAATATTGACAAGAAAAGTAAGTTCAAACGTTATAATAACAAAAAATTCCGTAAATGTTGATTTGTATGTTTTTGATATATTTTGTGGTATACATTATATGTATTGTATTCTCGCCAGTTCACTTCAGTCAACGACAAAATTATCATCTCTAACCAGAGTCGCCCTCTTGATGGTTTGCTACGTGAATTTGACAATGGTGACAATTTTCAGCAAGTAAGTAGCTTATATCCGAACAAAATATTGTCATATTAAACATTTATGAGAAACAACCTCAACATGTGAGCTGGTGATATATTTTATGATTTGTAATGTCTTGATTTATATTGTAGCCTCTGAAGAAGCTCTAATAAAGAGCGAAACGTCAGGAAAACTGTAGTTTTGTGTTAACACCGAAGAATATCGTCCTAGTACCCACAAATCCCACACATCATATAAAATATTTGGGGACGCTACTATACCTTGGAATACGAGGATATATTGAAAAATTCTCAACCTACTATAGAACCAAACAAAATTTCAATGTCAAAATATATTATTACTCAACATATTCTCTTCTTAATTGAATACATTTATTACAGCGAACCTGCAACGTCTCTAGACCTTGAAAAAAATGTTTCTTCTTGCTCTGCGAACCAGTCCTCCACAGCTTTCATTACCACCTCGTTGGAAGAAAATTTGCGACCTTTTAACCTTTTTTCCATTTGAGGAAAGAGATGATAGTCGGACGGAGCCAAATCTGGTGAATAAGGGGGTGTTCTAGTAATTCTAACCCTAAATC
Source organism: Adalia decempunctata (assembly GCA_951802165.1). Classification (NCBI taxonomy): domain Eukaryota; kingdom Metazoa; phylum Arthropoda; class Insecta; order Coleoptera; family Coccinellidae; genus Adalia; species Adalia decempunctata. The sequence continues at coordinate 4,436,403 of OX637702.1, forward strand.
ACGAATTTTTTGCATGGCAACATAAGATTTGTGTACTAGAGCGTTGTCCTTTGGATAGCTTTTCGCGTCTTTTTTCTTTACTTTTTTTCTGTGGAGTGGTCAGTAATGTCGAGTAGTAATCTCCAGTTATTTTTCTATCCTCATCCGAAAAATGAATCATGATTACTCCATGGCAATTCCAAAAAACTGAAGCAAGAACTTTTCCAGAAGATTTGTGGACACAAAACTCTTGAAGAACCAGAGTGTCGCCATTCCATCGATTATTGCTTTGTTTCTGGATCGTAGAAATGTACCCAAGTCTCTTCCATAGTAACAATTCGGTTTAAGAAGTCTACATCGTTTTCAAATCGAGCACAGATCGAACGCGATGTTTCTACCCTTGAACGCTTTTGGTCAACATTCAAACATTTGGGAATCCATTTTGCAGAAATTTTTCTCATGTCCAAATTAACGTGAACCATATGATGAACGCGTTCGTATGAAATCTTGAGTGCTTCAGATATCCGTTATAGCCCAATTCGACGGTCTGATAAAATCATGTCATGAACTGCATCGACATTTTCGGGGACTGACACAGAAACTGGCCTTCCCGATCGGTCATCATCTTCAATGGAAAATTTACCTCTTCTGAAGCTTGCAGTCCAATTTTTCACGGTCGCATACGAAGGACATTGATCACCAAGGGTATTAAGCATATCTTCGTAAATCTGCTTACCTCTTAACCCTTTTAAATGATAATGGCTCGATACTCAAATTTTTCGATTTTTACAATTTCGGTGAACATCTTTTTATTTAAATTTATTGCGTAACTCTGGTTTACTTTTTCGACGTCGAATTCTACACTGACACTTCTAATAAGTTATTGTTCGTTGATATGGTATCGCAATATTTTGTTCATGCATGGAACTGGTCTAGGATAACTAGCTATCAATACATCCTTGTCCAATACAATTTTATATTAATAGAGGGGAGAAGTAATTTTTTTATTTGTGGCTGCTATGAGCTTCCTACTCGAAGATATTCGAACAGTGATTAATCTCGATGGACTTATAGAACAACACAAATATCGTTCGAAATTAAAATTAATACCGTTCGGAAATCGGTTATTTGATTTTGACTACGTTCGTGCAACTCTAAAGCGTAATATTTCAGATCTCATCTCGATAAAATCGAATTGAATTGTGTAAATAAATCCGGCTATCATTCTCCATTTCGGATTATTACATTTCGGAGGTCGTGAGAGCCGCAGTAAATGCTCGAAATAGGAGAATTCACGGACGAATACGATTTCTGAGCGGAAAATTACTATTCGAATGGTCGTTTATGGTTCAGTTCCGGGCGTCATTGTGAGCTGGTGGATCATTTTGGAATTTTGTTGGGGAATGATTGCTATTTTATACCGAGAGTTTATATTTTGGGAAGGAATCTGAAATAGTTTTGTGCTTCATTTCGCATTTGATCTCTTTATTTTATTTTTTTTATTTATTAATTTATTTTCCCAACTTTATGTATTCTACATATTATTTTCCAATTAAGGGGAGAATATATTGAGTAATAAAATATTTCGACATTGAAATTTTGTTTGGTTCTAAAGTAGACTTAGAATTTTTCAATATATCCTCGTATGCAACAAAGCCTCATAGGAGTCATAGGTAGCTCTTTATCCACCTCTCCCTGTATATCTTCCTGATGATAATCCGAGAGAGGATAGACTCCAGGAGAACGGTTGAAAACTGGAGAATTTCCGGAATAAATAGACACGAGAACTTATGAATTGCGCTTTGTCGGCATTTGCGTCGAGACAAATAAATTTCCGTGAAAATGAGTTTAAGGTTTTTCCAGTATAGCCTCGCTGTTTGCGAACTTGGTGTATCATTTTATTGTTTCGAATAATACGAGGAATTCTCGTCTGGAGGGGGGGATTAATTTTTATTCATTCTGGAAATTGCATTTCGAGGAAACTACCCGTTTCGAACTCGTCTTGTTTTTTTTTTTGAGGTAATAATCCAAACTTCAGAGGTTGGTTTTCATGGCGAAGCGAATAAAAATTACTGGCAAGAGATCGGAATTAAACAGGAGAAAGATAATGATGGTAGCCTTCGTGAGGGAGCTGTACCGAAAGCACCTATTATGCCTTTTGTATTATTTTACGTGCAAATCAAATTTCTAATTCTTGGGGATTCATATTTTTTCAACTTTGAGGAATGCTGATCAATTAATATACAAAACTAGTGGATGCGATGAGACGAATGAAATATATGTTTCGCACAGAACTAATTTGTGATATACTGATCAACAAAACATAAACAGATAGAGGATACGACTACATGGACGGAAGCTATGATAGTTTGAAATTAACAATATTTCGAAAACTGCCGTTTGACAGGTGAAAATCTAAACCGTGAGAGTTAGGACTCTAGAATATTTTTTATTGAATTCAGCGACCTCAAAAACCTACATTTTGATTCAAAAGTCGACCATGAAGCCCTCATATGTAATGAATATTTCAGTTTTATTGTTTTCGATATTTCATTTTCGAGTTCTGTTCTCAAGCTCATACCATTCGAAGTATTGGTGCTCGTATTGGTGCAATCGATGCAAGAAATTGCTTTAATTGTAGATTAAAATGGTTTGAAAAACTTCCTGTTTCAATAACACCTTCAGATCCTCCCTGATTTTTGTATTATTGACGAATATAGTGTTTTTAGGGGGGTCTTACCATTTGCTCATTCTTCACAAACAATTTGAGATTTTTCAAATCACTCATATTCTGCACAGAGATACTTGGGACTATGCTGATCAACAAAATACAGATAACTATTGGCGGTGATAAGAGGGGCGGAAGTTATGACAGTTTGAAATTTTCGATTTTTCAAAAAATGCCATTTGACAGGTCAAAATCTAAACGGTGATAGTTAGGGTCTTGAAATGTTTTTCATTGAATGGAGCGACCTCGAAAACCTACAGTTTGATACCAAAATCACCCATGTAGCCCCCATAGATAGTGAAATATTCCACTTTATATTTTTCGATTTTTCATTTTCGAGTTCTGTTGACGAGCTCACACCACTCAAGGTAAGGGTGCTGTCGATCTGCAAAATTGCCATTATTGAAGATTTGAATAGGAAGTACAACTTACAGATTCGATAATAACCTGAGATCCAACCCAAATATATTTTTTATTGACAAATATGGTGTTTTTAGGGGGTCATACCCCTTTGTCATTTTTCACCCAAAATTTGAGATTTTTCAAATCGCTCATATTCTGCACAGAGATACTTGGGACTATGCCGATCAACATAATAAACAAAACTATTGGCGGTGACGAGAGGGGCGGAAGTTATGACAGTTTGAAATTTTCGATTTTTCAAAAAATGCCATTTGACAGGTCAAAATCTAAACGGTGAGAGTAAGGGCCTTGAAATGATTTTCATTGAATGGAGCGACCTCGAAAACCTTCATTTTGATACCAAAATCACCTATGTGGCCCCAATAGGTAATGAAATATCCTACTTTATATTTTTCGATTTTTCATTTTCGAGTTCTGTTCACGAGCTCACACCACTCAAGGTGAGGGTGCTGTCAGTCCGCAAAATTGCTATTATTGAAGATTCGAATAGGAAGTACAACTTCCAGATTCAATAGTGACGTGAGATCCAACCCAAATATATTTTTTCTTGACAAATATGGTGTTTTTAGGGGGTCAAACACCTTTGTCATTTTTCACCCAAAATTTGAGATTTTTCAAATCACTCATATTCTGCACAGAGATACTTGGGACTATGCTGATCAACAAAATACAGATAACTATTGGCGGTGATGAGAGGGGCGGAAGTTATGACACTTTGAAATTTTCGATTTTTCAAAAAATGCCATTTGACAGGTCAAAATCTAAACGGTGACAGTAAGGGCCTTAAAATGTTTTTCATTGAATGGAGCGACCTCGAAAACCTACATTTTGATACCAAAATCACCCATGTGGCCCCTAGGTAATGAAATATTCTACTCTATATTTTTCGATTTTTCATTTTCGAGTTCTGTTCACGAGCTCACACCACTCATGGTGAGGGTGCTGTCGGTCCGCAAAATCGCTATTATTGAAGATTCGAATAGGAAGTACAACTTCCAGATTCAATAGTAACCTGAGATCCAACCCAAATATATTTTTTATTGACAAATATGGTGTTTTTAGGGGGTCATACCCCTTTATCATTTTTCACCCAAAATTTGAGATTTTTCAAATCGCTCATATTCTGCACAGAGATACTTGGGACTATGCTGATCAACATAATATAAATAACTATTTACGGTGATGAGAGGGGCGGAAGTTATGACAGTTTGAAATTTCCGATTTTTCAAAAAATGACATTTGAAAGGTGAAAATCTTATCTATGCTAGTTAGGGCTCTGAAATATTCTTTATTCGATTCAGCGACCTCGAAAACCTACATTTTGATACCAAAATCGACCATGTAGCCCTCCTAGGTCAAGATATTCCTCATTGTATTTTTTCGATATTTCATTTTCGAATTCTTATCACAAGCTCAGACGTCGTGCATTTAGCCGGTATGAGTTTGAAGGTTTTAGCTTTTTCAGTTAACGACGAATACGGTCTCAGCAGGTCAAATTACATATAGGTTTCAGAACTTTCGCTGACCACGAAAAAGATACCAAAAAAGGCCATAATTCTCGAACAGAAAGCCCAAGTTGCTCGGCCGCTATAAAAACATGTTTTTCGAACCCCCGTCGATTCTAGCCGGGATACGTCTACGTGCGGCCAGCATCCCCAACAGAATCGATGATATTAAATTGCAAGCTGTGTTCATCCCCACACTTTATCCTTTATTATTACCCCCCGGATACGGTTGGCTGTTGATTCAACAGAATCACGTCGATTTAAAATGTTCGCATTGTTTACTGCGCCCATAACCTGTCGATACCACTAGTAAGATATCGAGGAAAATATTTTATTGTCGTTTTCTCAAAAGTAATCCATCTAATCAAGATAAAAAAGATGAGTTGGAATCATCTGAAGACAACAAGAAACAGGGTGTTTCAGAGAAATTGAGTAATTGTCATTATAAATGCTCCACATGGAAGTTCACATGAGAAGCTCATCCATTAATTCTCAAACTGTAAAGCACACCTGTATAGGGTCGAAGAGAAGGGTGAATTAAATTCATTCAAAGAGACAACTTCGTACCAATTTAATCCTTTTCAAACCCACATCACATATATTTTTTCACATCAAAAGGACGAAATAATACCGGATGCTCAGAACGTTTACATTTAATTTCAGAATATCCAGAAAAATTACACTCATTTCCCCTATTTGCCACGGGAGATTGCTGAATCCAGAAGAAGAATGGCTTGTTTGTTTTCGCGGTTTGCTCATGTAAAAAGCACCCTCTTTGATGATTTGACGGAAGAGCGGCTTTCCACCAATCAAGGGTGTTATTACTTAAAGAAAAGAAAAGATGTTATTTTAATTTTGAAGTTCTTTCTCCAGAAGGGAGAAAGTGTGGGATATGGGCTTAGTCCCATCCATTGGTCCTCTATTTTATATAACGGTGGCATAAGGCCATTGCAGTCCACCTCTTCGGCATAATTCTGAATGACTCTTGTGACTGGAGCCATAAACTTAGATTGATTGTTGATTAATATGGGTAATTCGTTATAGCATTTGTCGGTTCTCCGTACTTTCACGACAACGGGTACGCATCGCATGATATATAGGACTTCTCCTAATACTCGTCCTACGTACCCTCCACTATCTTTAACCAGCTGGCTTAAGGTGTTAGGTACTAAAGGTGCCATTAATAATCGATTCTTCAATATTTCACGATGCATTAAGCATCGTCTATGTATGGTGTCTGTGTATACCTGATCCAATTTTCTGGTGTAGGCTTGTTCCACATATAAAAATTTGCTATTGACATATGCCATTAGATCTGCATTGTGTGGTAAGATATTCATTTTTGTAGTAATTCGGTCTTTTGGATTTTCCTGTAGTACCAAAATTCGAGGGTGCTCTGTTTGCCAAACTTCAACTTGGCACAAAAGGGCCTTCTTTATTAGGGTTACTGCAAAAACTTTAGTGCTATCCTCCACAACCAAAACTTGTTCGGTTGTAACTCGATTGGAAATTATGTCTGCCTGACCTTGATAAAGTAGACTAAGTGATTCTTCACATGTGGACAATGGTTCATTTTCCCACACTACTTCTCCTACGGTTGTATCGAAACAGTACCCTTTCAAGTAAGGGCATACCACACCCCCTTGAAGACTGATTTCATTTTCGTCGATCTTCACTCGAGTTTCATAATCGGAGACCCGGATTTTCACGGATGCTATAATAACAACATCTTGCCAGGTTCGGCCATTCTCTTGATAAGTGCTTCCCTCGCAGGTCCCGTCGTTGTCTAACGCTCCTACTATTGTGATTGATGGTGGAAAGCCGCTCTTCCGTCAAATCACAAAGAGGGTGCTTTTTACACTCATCCACGTGAGAAATTAACCTGAATAATCTGTCGGATCGAGAATTTTTCGGCTTCCGAACACCACCAGAGGTCGTAAAAACAATTAAGTGAAAATGACATCAATTTCATCAGAACCAAATATGGAAATCTTCAAAAACGTGAGTAGACTAAGGGGTAAAGAGGGGATCCTTCGACTGATGATGGCGAATGAGTTTTCCCCAACTATTAACTTTCTCACCCGCGCAAACGTCTTTGACTGTCCGACGTCATTAACAACGAATTCCGAAAAAATGTTCAACTTTGATAGTGTAATTGGAAGCACGTCGGGTCGATATACGATTTTGCGTGGTTCGACTCCCGCTCGAAGTGAAAACTTTTTTCGGAGTTCAAAAATCCGTCTCAATACCGATAAATAATTTTATGTTCGACTGCTTCATAAACACTCGATTCATGAATTCGTTTAGCGTCCAGAATTGACTACTTTATTGGACACCACTTTATTGGACTCAACTGTCAAAGTCTTCTCTCGATTTTGCAATTTTCTTCGTTTCACACCACTTGTTATAGGCCGCATACAAATTTTCATAAGCACTTTTGGTGGGTAGGAGAGATTCTTTGGCACTTGCGGCTAAATTATTCACGCTTTCCTCTTCCGAACTATCCATTTTTGGGATTATTATGACGTTTGTCACAGAATTAACGAAGTAAACAACTTTGTTCAGTGAGGTTGCTAAGGTCGCTGATGGTTACTAAGGTAAGATAAGCAAAAGCACACTAAAAGTATTTCTTGAAATAAAGCGACGAATATATTAATTGCCATTTCAGAAAATAAAATGTCTGCATTGCAGTCAAACATAAAGCTTTGTATGCAAACTCGTACATAATTAGGCTTATGGACTTGCCCAAATTATTGGCCTCGCTCGCTTTGCTCGCTCTGCCATAAATTTTGGACTCGTCCATAAAGACCTAATTTATGTACTTGTTACATAAATAGCTATTTTGTACAACTGCCATTAAAAGTGACACTTTTAATGACAGAAAACAATGTTAAAATTGATTGTTTACACTCCATTTTCTTATGATGAAATCAGATGAAAGAATTCAGCAAATGCAAATTGTCAATAGCAATATTTAACAATCATTACTTATGAACATTAATATCAATCGTAAAACTAGAACAATTACCAACATTAATGCCCTGTGACGTTAGGGAGCTTCGCAACACATTATTAGAGTTCTCAGCACCATCAGTACTTGTAGAAACCGGAAGTACTATATTGGATGATGATGATCCAAAATCTGTTGAGGTTGGGAGAATTTTTTCAGCAATGATAGTTCTATATGCAATGGAATGATCTACATAGCCCTTGGCTACCGTCGTAGACTTCCATCCACCATGTTTTTTATGTCCGTAATATTCGCTCCTGATTCTGCTAGCAATGATGCGGAGGATCTTCGAAAACAGTGTCCTGTATATTGCTTTGGTTCTGGCAGTTTGAGGAATTCGGCAACAATAGATGGAAATGTCCCAAATGTATTGATACCAACTGGATTGGCAGTGCATTTATTATTCATGTATTTCAGGAAAAAACGACGATGTTTGATGACAGAAGGGTGCAGTGCAAAGTACTTATGAAAATAGTCAACATACTTCCCAATGATACTGAAAGAACGACTGACTTTCGGTTTTGTGTTTGGAAGTTGTGTAACCAATGATTTATTAGTTATTTCGATGTCTTCCACTGATAAATTACACAATTCTTCACGCCGACAGGCTCCAAATAATCCGAAAATAGTTGCAACCTTAACCATCAAGTATTTCTCATCTGGTGCCTCATTTATGAACTTTTCAACTTGTTCACGAGTGAGAATTTCTGATTTTTTGAAATGATATCCTTCACTTTTCCATGTTGAATATGTTATCACCTTGAAATATTTACTAACATCCACACCATTTTTAATAAGGACGCTCGACATTATCAGTGAAAATTTGCTCCACAAAGTTGATGAACTCCATATTTTTGATTTTTCTTCTAAGTATGCCAGGAAAACAGGTTCACTTCTGTATTTTTCAATTTACACCAGGCCAGGAAATTGTTATATGCAATATCGTACTGCTGAACAGATTTTTTAGGTAGGAGTTCCAGATTTGCTTTTCTTGCAGACTCTTCAATATCCACAGGAGCAACCAAATCGTCACTTTTATTAACAATTGGACCCCCGACAAACATATTGAGCAGTTAAAAACCCAAGACGAAAATTGGACAGGAACGAAATTCAAATGACAGCGTCTTTTCTCATTTGTTAGTGATCATAACGTTAGCAACGTTTGCCATTCATAACAACCTTTGATGATTTGAATATTAAAATGCATTTTGAAGTTTATTGTCATTGCAAATTCGCCCATTTCATTATCAAAATAGGGCAGTTGTACAAAAAACATTGTATGGTATTTGTGTTAAAAGTGATTATATTTTGTTCGTAAAATTGTTCAATTCGCTCCGATTTCACAAACTTTTTCACTCACAAAATAAAACGTCTTTTTTAATACTCATATCATATCTATCTATCTATCTATCTAACTAACTATTTGCTCAACGAAGATTGTTGATGATAAAATTCATCGGTCCAAATGAAAAATCTCTGGTCGTTTATGAAACTAAACGGTACAAAGTACGTCGCAATAACGAGTCACCCACATCAATAACTCTTCAAACAGTTTCCTCTCCAGCTAATCTGGATGAAAAGTGTCCTCTACGCTCGTGTGCCATGATGAATAACACGGCGTCATACTTTTCCGTATCCAATATCGGATGCACGGCAGGATGACACTCCAGTAAAACGACTGATACAGCCAGGACCTATAAAATCGCGGCCTAATATATTTCGGTCTGGATTCCAAACTACCGTCGCATGTTGACGACGATGCTAAACTTCCGGCGCTGACGAGTTCCAAAGCGAACTTGCTGGGTTATTTTAATTTGAACGGCAGCCTCCGCTAGGGAAAGTTTCTCGAGTTATCTCCCGTACATATCACCTCCACACATAATTCTAGAAGACGTTTTCCGTCAGGAAGAATTCTCCATCGAGTGCGATAGAGGAATTTACATTTTAAGTTCCAGGTACTTGAAAAGAGCGTTGTTTCCGAAAAACCTATCCTGTTAGGTTCATATCCCCACTGTTGAAACGTTCAGTTAGAGACGTGACAGTGACCCTGACATTGACAGTGACAGTGACAGTGACAGTGACAGTGACAGTGACAGTGACAGTGACAGTGACAGTGACAGTGACAGTGACAGTGACAGTGACAGTGACAGTGACAGTGACAGTGACAGTGACAGTGACAGTGACAGTGACAGTGACAGTGACAGTGACAGTGACAGTGACAGTGACAGTGACAGTGACAGTGACAGTGACAGTGACAGTGACAGTGACAGTGACAGTGACAGTGACAGTGACAGTGACACTGACAGTGACACTGACTTTCTCGGTTGAATCGAATGTATGGGATGAAAACTGAGTATGAAATTACCTTCATTTAACCATCACAATTCCCTCGTCAAAACTGGAAATTCCCCCATGTCCCTAGCCGAAAGAGTTGGAGAGTTGGGAACAGTTTTCATCCCGAAAGTTCCCAAACGAGAACCGATTGTTCTAAATTTCAATTTCCGCGTCTTTGTCGGCACCAGAAGCAAACAGCGTCGTCCCTGCCGTTCATGCAAATGTCTGCCGGTAGGAGGGCAATTTATGAAAATTTAATTCGGACATAATATTAATAATTCCGAAACGACCCCCCACCCCCGTCGCGCCGCCAATGAATACGATTGTTTTCCTTCCTCCCGCCATTCATCTCGAACGCTCGGAAAACTTTGAATCTATTTGTTATCGCGGACATAATGGAGAGGGCGTTATCTCTGTTTCCGACAGTCGTCCCTCTTTCTTCTTTGTCGGATTTATATGTTTTGTCGTCGCGATTTGAGCGGTGCGTAGATCAAAGTTGAGGTCAGCTTAATTCATAAATTCCTCGAGTATTAAGGGAACCAGATACAAATGGGCGAGCTGAATTATGGTCTGGAGAAGGGGGAATGGAAGATTAGATTCCCGAAAGAGATGCAAATGGGGTGGATGGATAAGACGAGAATCATTCTGTATGCCGAAGGATGGCTCGGATTAACGCAAACTTATTCATTCTCAAGCTGCTAAGCCTGTTCCTTCCCCACAGAAACTCCAAGGGAAAGGAAAACCATTTGCCACCTATTTGGTTCTCTCGAAGACTTGAACCTTTACTCTTCAACAAACTTGTTTAAGGTGGGAAGGCCAATGTCATCAATTTGGTGTCCAGGAGAATTAAACATCCAGTGCATTCTCTTCTGGAAGAGTTGTAGGTTTGATATAGAGCTCTAGCTAATGACTCTGACACAGATGATGAAGGAATGCCATAGATCATAAGGTTGTAGTGTCTTAGCCAACTTTCCTCCCAATCTTATAAGGAGTGAACGAGAATAAATTCGCTATCACAAAAACGCCTATATCTCTTGAACCAATTGAGAAAAAATCAAAATTTGATCATAGTTTGCTTTGTTATGAACGTCAGAAACATCTGGAACATTTACTTCGTAGATATTCCAATTCTCCGTCGCAGAATGTCGAGCAAAGTGAAAACACGAGAATTTATAGTGAAACGTTTTCAAAAATGGAGCTTCAAAAGAATCGCAAAGGAGGCTCGCGTTCGTCAAGAGTTGTTAAGCGCTTCAACGAAGATCTTACAATTATCCGCAAGGAAGGAACCGGGAGGAAAAAGGGGTTTCATAGCCCAAAAAAAGTGAAGAAAGCCATCAGCTTTTTTCAGAAGAACCCTAACCTTTCAGGACGGAAATAGTGGCCCAAATAGTGGGTTGTTCGCAGTCAACCGTTCAGAAAATCAAGTCGAGTTGTGGGCTTACAACATACAAAGTGCAGAAAGTGCCAGACAGGAACGCTGTGAAGAATCAAGAAGCGAAATCAAGAGCAAAGAAATTAAAAAAAGATTTCTTGAAAAATTTTTCCTATGTCTTGGCTGATTTCTGGCAACTTCCTGGTCAGGAATTTTATACTGCAGATTCTCGTGGAAATTTTGACGAACAATTTCGCGTGAAGATGAAACAAGCAAAGTTTCCTAAAAAATTCCTGGTTTGGCAAGCAATTTGCACTTGTGGGAAAGGGAGCAAATTTTTCGTTGGCCAAGGCTCTGTTGACTCGAAGACATACATCGAGGAATGCTTGAAGAAGCGACTTTTTACCATTTTCACGTGTGCACGATGTGTCAACAATCTTTTGTCCAGATTAAGCTTCATGCGACTAAAGCAAGGCCACCAAGGAATGGTACGAAGCTAATGAGGTGGTTTTTGTCCCCAAAGAGGCCAATCTACCAAATTGCCCAGAACTCAGGCCTATCGAATGATATTGGGCCCTGGTAAAAAGAGAATTGAAGAAGACTAAGAAATCAACGAAAACATTAGCGGAATTCAAGCAAAAGTGGAAGACAGCATCCCAGAAAGTGACTGAGAACACTATTAGAAGCATGATGGGATGAATTCCAGAAAAAATCCATGAATTTTGTGAAAAATAGTTTTGGTTTTTTTATTGTAAAAACAGTTTTCATTAGAATTAGAAGATGATTCGAAAATAAGTTTGTGTGATCATTACATCACTAGGAAGGTTTGCAGATGAGGTGTAGTCATTCAGAGAGGACCAAGCTCTCCGAAACCTGACTCCCTCATTGCCTGCTCCTTTACTATAAAGGCTTGCCAGTATAGCTCTGACAACAGCTGCTTGGACAACTCCTACAGCAGTGATCTGTCTTGAAAGATTTCTCTTATGTCTTTTACCAAAGTGAGGAAGTTGAGTCAAAGAACCTCTATCCGAAGACACTACAGCTATGTGGACCTGTCAAGGGGTCTTAGGAAAAACTGTTTTTGTGGTCATACACATCCATAATATTCCCAATTGTCTCCTGTATTTCCCTAGTAGGGTCAGAGAACTGAAGTAGTTACAGCATGTAGTCTACTGTAGAAACTGAAACGGATTGACTGTGTAGCTCTGGCAATAGCTGCATAGATAACTCCTACAGCAGTCCCAACAACCATTTCAAAGACTGAGAAGTGTTAGATCAGTGTACACTTGTAATGCAGGGACAAGCCTGTCATTGAAGTTTGTTGTGCTCCTCCATAGATTACCTCTGGTTCACTTAGACCACCATATTGAAGAGCTTATCTTATTCTTACTCGTGCTTCTCTTGATATCCCTTCACCACAATCGTACATCAATTCAATTCTTCTGACACTTTTTGACATACTTTCTGTTCAAAAGTATTTCCTTTGAAAAACCATGACCCACTCATCTCGAAAAAGGATTTTCAAGATGCCAACCCAAACAAAATCATTATTTCTGAGGAGAGATCCTTAAGAAACTTCTCTGGATGAATCCATCTACTTCTATTTTCCAATAGAATACCCCAACTGATTGAATTCCCCTTTCCAAAGAGAAAACATCCACAAACTGAATAAACTCAAGGCAGATATTCACCTGAGGACACAAATCCACTCTTTTCCGGCATACAAGACTGAAACCAAATAAATCCGAAAACTACACAATGAAATTTCGAGTTGAATTCCACCATCTTCGTAGTTTTCCCATTCGGCAGTTACCCTCCGGGAATGACTTACGTTTATCTTGTTAACACCCTGCACCTACCGACTATTAAGTAGCTCTCCCGGAAGTTAATACGAGGGCATTAGGTATTTGTTCGGGAGGATTTGGAAGAAAGTGACGCACGTCCAAGTTTTTGGGGCTGTCAAGATGCCGAGATTATGCACGCCCTGCACGGGTAGGGTAAACTGGTGATGTAATTTAAATTTCCATACCTGGTAGGTATGAACAAACAGTTTGTTCAGATTTGAGATAGGGAAGAAGACGAAAATGGGAAGAAGCTAATTTTGTGAGCTACGAAAAATAGGATAAGTAGACGATCCCTTTTTCAGCTTCGGCAATCAACATTTAATCAGGTGGCACCTTCAGCATATCAGTCGATTTCTTCAAACCTTTCCGATATGCAAAATTGATGGGGCAGCTCAATTTCCCTGCTGCCCTCAAACAACCAATTTTTCTTAATAAGTCTCTCATTACACCATCCTTCATAGCAGCCCAAGGGACAAAATTCTGATTGACACAAAGTCTGCTACGCCCATTAATTATGATAAGGATGAAAATCAAGTTCTCCGTTCTCCATCGAGGACAGTAATTGATTGCACCGATGCAACAGCATAGTTTCTAGCTGAAGCCTCAAACAAGGCTGAATAGATGGCGCTTATAGAAGACAACCTTATGACAGCGCAAAAAAAAGGCTGATTGATTACGGCAACCGTCTGGAAAAGCTATTAATTCATCGAGATCGATCGAAAAACTATTTCCGACACGATGAAGCTTCTTGTCGTCTATCCCAATATGCAATGCAGCGATGCAGGATTAGACGATGCTTCGAGAACGACCACAAGCCCTGCATGTAGAAACTGCATGGTAATTTGATGAAAATAGGTCATTGGACGTTTTCAGTGGGTTCTTCCATAGTGTTAGAATATCTAGAGGAGACAAGGAGCTTCGAAATCATTGTATGCGATGAAACATATCTGAATTTCCTACCCTGCAATGAAATAAAATGCACCGTTGCCAGACTCCATGGCTTCCAACTTTGCAACGTCTATTGTCGAAACGTGGAACTACGTTGAATGAAATTATTTGATATTATTTTATAATTCTATGAATGATGAATATTAGTTCGACTTCAAGCAATACTTTAGGCAATTCGCATCTTTATAAATAGGAGATTTTAATCATATTGAAGATCCACCAAGAAGTAAACTCGCTCTTCTGTGACCATCGAAGAAATACGATTCTGTGGAAGAAAAACTAACCTCCAAAACGACAACGAATGAGAGGCTCTCTTTTTTACTTCACTTTCACTCGGCTGTTGTCTGTTTTCACTTTCATTATGGTTCACAATAGTGTTCCTTTGAAATGGATTTCCTCTTCTAGGAATCCGCCATTTTAGTATATTTTAAAGACGCTTCTTTGTTATCTGGTATGTACACTGTCTGCATTTAAATAACTCTGTTTCATTTCACAGGATTTAATCTCATGTAAGCTTGTTCTATTTTATTATTGCATCTCTATTGAATATTGTGGAACTCTGTTCTGCTACCAACCCATTTGGAATGTTCTTATACTGTTCGTAAGGCCTACTGCACATTTAACTATTCACTCGACGCTATAGTGTAGGCATTTGGAGTTGTCGCTTTTAGTATAATATTTTACGTACAATAATCACTGGTTTGGAGGCCTAGGATAAACTGTTTATATCGTCTGTGCCAAGGAAAACATCCCCCACAACAGTGGCAGTGAGAATTCCTCTGAGAGTTCTCTAACGAACGTCCTCAGTAAACATAGCCTCGTCTTCGGGCCATGGCGAGCAGGCAAGTGAAGGATTGCTTCGATCTGGTTCCACCGTTCATCAGTTAACAGGAAATATAAAGAGTTTATCGTCACTTCCGAACCAACGCGACTGCTAGGATCTCACACATAACACTTGGAAGGAAAGATTCTCACACTAGGAACTACAAGGATACTGCTTATGAATTTCATTAATAATCAGGTGACACACTCTTTATGCCTATAACCTTTGGATAACTTTGGATGTATTGGATTCTGCTTTTTACCTCAATTGTGCCAGTAATAACCTTACCGGAGTATAGGAAGCTCCATATTGTACATATCACCAGTGCTCGTCTTATTAATAATTGTTCTATGGATTGTAAACATATCATCTGTAATGCTAAAAGGGTTTTTTGCTTTCAAATCCAATGAGGAATTGGATTTGGTTCGTTTTCTTATCCCTTTATATGGCTATAGTTCCTCGAACTATGGTGCTGGACGAATAAAGGCTCGTTGTTCCATCTTTATGTCCAATCTTGTGTATTATTTATCTATTTTACCTCATTATTTCCCATCCTATATTTCACTAATCTGAGTTATTACGAATCTGAATTACTACGACATAACATAGAGTTCTACCAATCTAGACGATCACATCACAAGCCAAAAATATAAGTATAAAACCCCCTTTAACGTAAATCTACCCTCAGCTCCTCAGAGCAGGGTTGCCCCTTTTCTCTTTTTCATAATGTTCCTAGGATTTACAAACTTGGAATGTTACAGCGACAAGAAGGAGAGAAGGAGAGGTAGTGGTGACACCTTTTTGTTCCACTTAAAGACACCGTAACTTATCAATTCAATTCCCATACTTTCTTGGTGCATTGGCTTGACTCAACTGTGCTGAGGTCAATGCTAGCCTAAAGATTTTTGATTTGGTGGCCTGAGTCAAATCGAAGACAAGCTGAGGTGGAGCCCAACAACTGGTAGTACAAGGGCTATCAGATCTACCCCCACAGAATCTCAGGCACTAATCTATGGAATGCCTCTCTTGGGTCCTTCTACAGGGCGTAGGCAAGTTTGGGATCTCACAGACTAGAATGTACTAGTAGCAATTGGAATTCTTTATCTTCATCATGACAATACAATAAGTCCTAAAAGCTGTAGGCTTCGAACTCTATGATCACCAGCTGGTGTCAAGGATGGACCAGTGAAAACGTTAAAATGAGATTCCTTCAGTAGTGACAAGGACTCAGTCTGCATAGTTCTTTCTGCCATGCACTAACGTGTTGCAAATGGGCATCAAACGTTCAAACCTCCATATTCGTTATCGAAGTTTTCCTTCGTATATTTCAACCCAAAACGATTTTAATGATGCTTCACTCCGAAACATCCATGTAGATTCCCAGTGAACGCCGACGGTTACTTGTCGACAATCTAAATTCATGCAACGCAGGATGTAATTTATATACACGCCACCGTAACAATTTTCCGTTCTACCAGTAGCGATGGGGCGTCACCACACACATACAGGGTAGAAAAAGCATTGGGGGATTTGATTGAACGTCAACTTTGGAAACGAATATATTTCCTTACGTCTCATGGTTGCGAATTGACTTGTCAGCCGCAGAATTTTTTAGACTGACGACCTGGGAATCTGAATCAACTTCTTCTCTGACTTGTAATCTCCATAACAGTTCACACCTGTATATTCGAAGCTATAGTGTCACAAGAAGATAAGAATGCAATTTCTTAGCGATTTTTCTCAAAACTACAAGCTTTATAGGAGGCAAATTGAGGCTGGTACCCTTGTCCCCTCGTAAAATTCTATCCTGACAAGTTCTAATGAGGCCGAAACCAACAACAGTTCTTTTATTCATTCCGAAGGCCAAAGATAGCTAACAAGTCCCTTATTGGATTTCTTGTTTGGAATTAACAAGGTGAAATTTTATGGTTTCGTGCAGATCAGTTTCCATAGCTAAGGGTTTAATCCGAAGTAATTTGATAGGTAATAATTCGAGGGGTTATCCCAATAATCCGAAGGACTATAAAACGAAACGTGAGCTACTTATTGAAACGTTAATTGAACGACGTATTTACAGACTGAACTGTTCCCTAATTGGTAGAAGAATAAGCGAAAAAATGATCATCATATATACTCCATTCACTTTTATTTAATCACATAGGAGGTCATGGTTTCGTTTTCAGAAGTTGGTGAACCTGATGAAAAGCACAGAACATATGATGAAAAGTCAGTGCACGCACAGAAAATATCGTTAATGACAAAACAACGTTGCCAGGTTCTTTGTTTACATCAACGTTGAAGTATCAAAGATATTCCACATTTTGTGAGGTTTACAAATTGTTCGCAGATTTTTGGTATTTAATCGATATTTGCAGGTGAGTTTTTCGTCGAATATCCAAGATTAACGTATGTTTATTGTTTTGAGCAGCAGTTTGGAGCGTGAGGACGATTTTCAAAACCAGGACGAATGTTTACATTTCGAGGTTGAAGGGGTACACGGGAATTTCGTTGAAAAAGCTGTTATTTGATTAGATATCGCAGTAAATGGATTGGATGGAGCCTCGAGAGGTTGATCAGGATGATATTTTTCAGGTTTTCCAAGAAATTTGGTGATATCTGAGCAGATTTGCAAAAGTTAGGTACCTCACTAATGAGGTGGAATGAGACCTAATTCTCCTATAAGAAACGCCTTTCAAAGGTCGAGATGGTGAAAAATGTATTCTTCAGATGTTGTTTGAAAAAACGCAGCCGAGTTTTATATCCCAACATTGATTTTAAGAAAGTTATCAACAAAAAAAAATTGACATTATTCTTGATTCTTGTAATTACCCATCAATAATAATAATAATAATAATAATAATTCATCTTATATCTTTGGGTTGATTTTTTTAATAAATTCTTGATTAGAATCAACAATTTATGTCGTCAAGTCTTGAACTTTCAGTTCAAGAGGATAATAAACATTAAATCTTCAGAAGCATGCATATGAAAATTATGTGAAAGCAATGCAATTTTCTTCCATGGCGAAAACTAATATATTTCATCAGTGATCTCTTGTACTTTTCATGCAAATAACTAGAAAAGGAATCCTTTCTATCAATTAATATAAACGTTAATTATTTTCGTCCATCACATCTTTTCCAATTCATTAATTTTCCGAATAAATTCACATTCTGAGAAATACGCTAAGAATGTAGAAACGGCAACATAGTATTGACTTGGAACATAAAAATATTTTGAAAAACGTCATAACTTCGATACAGAGTGGAATGTGTCAAATTTCCAAGGCCAGAGTTGTGATTTTATAATTGTGAATGGAGTATACATATTTAATTTTCGAATTATACAAGGTACTCTACATTATCAGGTTTGGCTCAAAATATCGACGGAAAAATAAATTTTAAAACATTCCATATCGACATAGACCTCCTCTATTCAAAAATACTTTCTCAGAGGAAATCATGACAATTGACAAGATAATTAAGCTTGTTGAATTATTCGAAGCGTGATACAATTAAAGTTGCCAGACAAAATCGAAATACCAACTCTACATCCCAGAACTGATTTCCCTCAAAGAATATGCAAGAATTATAAAGGGACCACAAAAATATGATAATTCGAACTTCGCTCTTAGGAAAATTCAGTTTTCTTCCATGGAAACGGGAGATTTCAGTGAAACAATTGGAAAGTCACTTCAGACGGACCCTGGGAGCTTTGTACCGCACAAGCAGGATGAGATTAATCTTAATTAAGATGCCGTTGTTTTCGTTTTCCATTAATTAACTTTACTGTAAGAGTAGCCTTTGGAATATTTCGCATTTTCAATTCCAGGAAATTTTCAGGGGTTATTCTATCAATTATACTGAGAACTATACGAAGAATTGAAGCAAAATTCATTCCTTCTATATAAAAAAGCTCACAAATGACTTTCTGGTCTTTCCTTGTGGTGGAAGATCTTCAGTATGAAAATAATTAAGAATTTCAAACTAAAAATAATTCAAGAGTTGTTCTGCAAATGATAAGAATTCTTTTACATTTAAAGCTCTTCAACTGATTATCTTCCATTTGCCATTTCTTTCAATCAATTCTCTTTTCCCGATAAATGATATTGGCCTCAATAACAACTGAACCTCCTGATGAACGAGCTGTTGAAAATTCTCAATCAAAATCTAATATCCCTGAAAACGCCAGCATGGCGAGTTATGAGTTGATTAATCGAACAAGCTTGGGCAGAAATCAATTCATCGGGAACTTAATTTGATGCCTGTGTAATTTCCTGTAATTGCGATGTTTACCGATCCTTCAAATTGAGTAATTGCAAGGAACCTGGCGTTTACACCTCTTTAGCACACCGATTCGATTAACTTCTGCAGGAATTTCAATATTGTGGCGAGATTAGGAGAATATTTTGTCGAAAATATGTTCATGGTCAACATTGTGAACAGAAATGCCACTGTATTGAGAGGAAAGTGAATATTAGAAAATGCAGGGGAGATGAAGGTGTAAAATTAGAAGCCAAAACTAGAACCCAAGGAAAGAGAATATTGTAAAAGTCATCTAAACTTGTGAAAATTTCAAGGAACCCTATCTCGAGGTATCAGGCTGTTTCAGGCCCGCACCTTTGGCATCTTAGAAAATGCAAAACCTCTTCACAAACTCAGGAGTTTAATTTTATAGGCAACTATCTCCAAGCGGAGCTGGAGGCCAGCCTAGTCTATTTTTCGTACAACCAACAATGAACAACTGTACCAAATACAAATTTCTAGCTCTCTAGCCCTCTAGCACAGCTAGAGGGATCTCCTGCTACAGAGACCCTGCTGGTTCATCGATACCTTCAAAACTCGAGTAGGAACGAAAGCAAAGCCCAGGGCCTTAAAATCCAATCCAAGAATGCTATAGTCTAGGGAGTTTTGTGATCTAAAAATCTGCGTAAAACCAGTTCAGCAACAGATGCTCGAACTGAAACCTCAAGAAGCGCGAAGATGATAACTTCAAGAACCATTAAAAGCATATAGGCAAGATCGTAGCAGTGTCATAAGAGGAGAGTTACATGTGGAAGATGTGTTGAGATGGATCATATCGAGAATAACCCAATGGAGGTGTGAAATTAAAAGCCTAAACTAAAACCCAAGGGAAGAGAATATTGTAACAGTCATCTAAACTTGTGAAAATTTCAAGAAACCCTATCTCGAGGTGTCAGGCTGTTTCAGGCCCGCACCTTTGGCATCTTTGAAGATGCCAAACACAAACTCAGGAGTTTAATTTTATAGGCAACTATCTCCAAACTGAGCTGGATGCCAGCCTAGTCTATTTTTCGTACAACCAACAATGAACAACTGTACCAAAACAAATTTCTAGCTCTCTAGCCCTCTAGCACAGCTAAAGGGATCTCCTGCTACAGAGATCCTGCTGGTTCATCGATACCTCCAAAACTCGAGTAGGAACGAAAGCAAAGCCTAGGGCCTTAAAATCCAATCCAAGAATGTTATAACCTAGGGAGTTTTGTGATTTGAAAAACTGCGTAAAACCAGTTCAGCAACTGATGCTTGAACTGAAACCTGAAGGAGCGCAAAGATGATAACTTCAAGAACCATTAAAAGCATATATAGGCAAGATCGTAGCAGTGTCATAAGAGAAGAGTGGAAGATGTGGTGAGATGGATCAGATCGAGAACTACCCAATGAAGAGATTATGTGGACACCTTGACCAGGACTGGGTTGCAACAGATCAAATACCACAGAACAGAAGAATACCAGGATGTCCTCCTAGAGATGGCACGAAGTTCTAACATCTGGAGAGATCATGTGGGAATAATGGGCCAGAGTAGGTAGCGAAAGACCAGTTACCACAGAGCAGAAGACTACCAGGATGCTTTCCTAGATATGTCAAGAAGGTCTGACATCTGGATAAACAGAGGAATCACCCTTCTGATAGAAGAGGAGGTAAGAGAATGTGGATTCGAAACAGAATCAGGTTTAGTCTGAGAGCAAGCAAGATCTTGGAGATCTTTATCAACACCTGGATTCTCTTCCTGGTAGACATGAATCCAGGGAGTAAAATGAGGTAGTTTAGTGAAGGGTAGTCGAAGTAAGAGATAAGAAAGGTTTTCGCCTTCACTCCTTGAGAAACCCGGTAAAAATGCTATGAACCTTTTCGCACCTATCACGAAACTAATTCAATTTTAATGAACGAAAATCGTTTTTCCCATAAACACGATCGTTTCCTGTTTAGAATCCGAGGCCATCGATTAATCCTCGCACGTAAAACACATTAATGCGGCCTGTAAACCCAATTTATGTCCTACTTTGGCCCTCCGGGATATTCGGCCAGTCCATACATCATCTTCGGATGAATCCGAGCAGCAGTCGCTGAAAGTTATCTGCTGGGTTCCCCTCTTCATGAAAGATAGTTATGCCGGCTATTCATCGCGAAAAAAAGGCCCTCTGGGACCATTGCGAAGCTCAGCGCACAATGGATGTTCGTTTCGCTACCATGACGATATGTTTGACGTTCGATCCTTATTGGGGGGTAGCAGAGCGGAAACGGACGACCTGTCGACAACGTAGAATGGGATTTTCATGCATACTGAAATTTTTCTCACTCGTCCTTTTAGCCATAGTTTCGTAACTTTGATCAAACATCGCCTCGATAGAGAGCAGATCACGAGAACAGTTCAGCGGAGGACAGTTTTAGGAGAGTTCTAATATGGTTTGGTATCACATGCATGGAACGAACTAAATAATTTTTGATGGAAAGATGAGGTGATGGAACTCCTTGTTTTAACTCTCAGGCGACAGTTTCTCAATGATGACTGCTGTAGACGATGTCCTAAGCTTTGGATTATAAATACAGGGTGATTTTTTTAAGTGTTTCATTAGACGTTTTCGAGGGAGGAATTGCGATACAAATTCAAAATTTTGTATTTTTGTTTTAGAGTACATGAACTCAATTTCTGAAATATTTTCAAGCCGGATCTACTTCCGGTTCTACCGGAAACGATGTGAACTTTGTTATTTCAAATGCAACACCCTGTATATTTATACATATTTGAATCTTCGTTCAATTCTGCAATGATTTGATGTATGATATGCGCAACCACATCAAGCGATTATTGAGTTATATCGTGATTCTCAATTTTTTTGACAGAAAGATTGTCACCAATTAGTGTTCATATCTAACAAAAGAAAGTACACTGACACTGCTTATTGTATTAATTATGAGAAAATACTATACAGGGTGTCTGAAACGGAGCTTCAAAGTGTGCCTCAACAAAACTATAAAATCTCATTTTTTTCAAATGGGAACCATATAATTTTGTAATTCCGATCGATTGCTCGTCAAAAACCAGCTAGAGTGTTCCAAACATTTCATGTCTTTAAAATCAGTAGTTTTGCCGTTATCGAATAAAATTCGAATTTGACGTCTAAATCCAGGTTTCGCTCAGTCAAATTCATTGGTATGCACGTCCTTTTCAAAGTAGACTATGTTAGGAATGGTCATTCCTACTTATTTTTATGGATCGAGCACTATACAGAACATGGAATAATAATTAGGTACACTAGAATGATTCATCAAAAGTCTGTTCTCTATTCGCGGCGAATGTGACAAATAAAAAAAAACAGATGATGAACGATGACCAAATAGTGCTCGATTAATGGAAATAAGTGAGAATAACAATTCCTAACATAGTCTACTTTGAAGAAGAAATGCATACCAATGAATTTGACTGAGCGAAACCTGGATTTAGTCGTGAAATTCGAATTTTATTCGATAACGGCAAAACTACTGATTAAAGACATGAAATGTTTGGCACACTCTAGCTAGTTTTTGACGAGCAATCGATCGGAATTACAAAATTATATGGTTCCCATTTGAAAAAAATGAGATTTCATAGTTTTGTTGAGGCACACTTTGAAGCTCCGTTTCAGACACGCGTATAGTATTTTCTCATAATTCATACAATAAGCAGTGTCAGTGTACTTTCTTTTGTTCCACTGTTGCAAAAAAAATTCTTACAATGAGAGATTTTGAAGATATGAACACTAATTTGTGACAATCTTTCTGTCAAAAAAATTGAGAATCACGCTATAACTCAATAATCGCTTGATGTGGTTGCGCATATCATACATCAAATCATTGCAGAATTGAACGAAGAATTCAAATATGTATAAATATACAGGGTGTTGCGTTTGAAATAACGAAGTTCACATCGTTTCCGGTAAACCGGAAGTAGATTCGGCCTGAAAATATTTTAGAAATTGAGTTCATGTGCTCTAAAACAAAAATACAAAATTTTGAATTTGTATCGCAATTCCTCCCTCGAAAACGTCTAATGAAACAATTAAAAAAATCACCCTGGATATGGTCTACTGCGGGTCTCCTTCCATTATCGAAGGCAGTAGATCACAGAGTGGATCGACCACTGAAGGTCTTCTTCCCATTCGCACAAGACGTCACTTTCGTTATAAATTTTGCGGCCTTTCATCAAGAGAATTCTGATTTTCAACCCCTAATTCGAAGTCATTTCCTATTGACGTCAAATTAGACCGACATTAGCCTAATAACAGCCCAAATCGGACCAATCAACAATTCTAATTCCGACGAAGGAAAAACCACAATGTGAACACACTGGAACAAGCGTAAATGCTGATAACGATCGCTCGCAATTTGTACGTTTCTGCGTCTCTCAAGCCTACTGCCAGGTAGTAAGGACAATTTCAGGATATGGACGTTCTTAACGTAATTCCGCCGGTCGTAATTCGTGGGTTGGACCCTTGTAATGTCTGCAACTTGCAGTTTACACGACGGAAGGATGCATAAAACAATCGCGGGGAAGGAATTTGATGGGATGTAAGAGATCTGAATGGGAGTCCTAGAAACCTCTTGAAAAATTCAGAATTGTGTGCTTTCTGTGGGTTTCTCAGAGGTCGTAGTGAAATATTCATATGGTTTGGGTAGAAACCTCCACATTATGTCGAGATACGAGCATAAACAAAATATTGCGATACCATATCAACGAACAATAACTTATTAGAAGTGTCAGTGTAGAGTTCCACGTCAAAAAAGTAATCCAGAGTTACGCAATAAATTTTAAAAAAAGATGTCCACCGAAATTCTAGAAATCGAAAAATTGGAGTATCGAGCCATCATCAAGTACCTGTATTTAAAAGGGTTAAGAGATAAGATTTACGGAGATATGCTTAATACCCTTGGTTATCAATGTCCTTCGTATGCGACCGTGAAAAATTGGGCTGCAAGCTTCGAAAGAGGTGAATTTTCCATTGAAGATGATGACCGATCGGGAAGGCCAGTTTCTATGTCAGTCCCCGAAAATATCGATGCAGTTCATGACATGATTTCATCAGACCGTCGAATTGGGCTAAAACGGATATCTGAAGCACTGAAGATTAAATAAGAACAATTTGGACATGAGAAAATTTTCTGCAAAATAAATCCCCAAATGTTTGAATGTTGACCAAATGCGTGCAAGGGTAGAAGCATCGCGTTCGATCTGTGCTCGATTTGAAAACGATGTAGACTTCTTAAACCGAATTGTTACTATAAATAAGACTTGGGTACATTTCTACGATCCAGAAACAAGCAACAATCGATGGAATGGCGACACTCTGGTTCTCCAAGACCTAAGAAGTTTCGTGTCCAAAAATCTGCTAGAAAAGTTCATGCTTCAGTTTTTTGGGATTGCCATGGAGTAATCATGATTGATTTTTTGGATAAGGGTAGAAAAATAACTGGAGATTACTATTCGATATTACCGACCACTCTAAGGAAAAAAATTAAAAGAGAAAAGACGCGGAAAGCTATCCAAAGGTATTTTGTTTTTAGAGGACAACGCCCCAGTACACAAATCTCATGTTGCCATGCAAAAAATTCGTGATTTAGGGTTCGATTTAGTAGAACACCCCCCTTATTTACCAGATTTGGCTCCGTCCGACTATCATCTCTTTCCTCAACTGAAAAAAAGTTTAAAAGGTCGTAAATTTTCTTCCAACGAGGAGGTAATAAAAGCTGTGGAGGACTAGTTTGCAGAGCAAGAAGAAACATTTTTTTTGAAAGGTCTAGAGACGTTGCAAGTTCACTGTTATAAAAGAATTCAATTAAGAGGAAAATATGTTGAGTAATAAAATATTTTGACATTGAAATTTTATTTGGTTCTATAGTAGGCTAAGAATTTTTCAATATATCCTCGTAGATACACAGATACGTATTCGGTCGTGTGATAACAAGACTAACATCAAATAAACTGAAATTTCGAGCACTTTTAACCTTGTCATGACTTATTAGTGCTGAGTCTTAAATACTCGTAGATAGAGAGGGTAGATAGATCTACTGCCCCGACAGGACCTATAAACCTATGTGGTTGATAAATGATAAGATGCTCGGGCACCACTTACAAAAGGCTTTGTAGGGTTGTAACGCCTTGACAGAACTCTTCTATATCTTCTGAGTGACTTTAAATCTGATTGGATTAAACGAATCGATTTCTTTCACCACAGTTCCTGCAGAGAGTTCGATTTCTTCCTTTCTGGAATTCGATGCTTGGTTCCGAAAAGTGATCCTTTCGAGACATTGAGGAAAGAGAAAAAGGATCAAGGAGCAATAAAGCCCTTACATTATTTGACATTCATTCATATTTCCTCGATGAGTATTCCAAGCGACCAATGCTACCAACACAATGGAGGTCAACCCGAACATTTGACCATGAGCTTGTCATCGGTCCGAATTCGTCTAGTGAAACCCCTGCACGAAGACAACCTAAGCCAACTTCGGCAGTTAATTCCATTAGTTCATACGGTCGAATTTACGCCAATCAAAAGACGTCTTGTTCACTCCCAAGTTAGTTGTACCCTGTTAATCCCGACAGCTTTTTACCGGGACTAATACACGACTCCAGAGGTCCCCGGACTACACGCCCGGCCGGGAATTAACATGGTAATGGAGGAGTCGAAACCGGAGGCCATTAGACGTTTTCGTTCAAAGTTGCTGCTGCATTGCACCCAGAAATATGGAAGCATTAAGAAGTCACCGCAACGTCTGTTAAGCGATAAATTTTTCGGCGGCTGGTTTTTGCACAAACGAGGCACTCATGCACTTTGTTCGAGCTTAATTGGGGTAGACCTCATGATTTATTTTCTAGTTGCAGTGGAATGCAGAGTTGTCAGTCGAACCCATTGGGGTTACCTCAAGAAACGCCAGGTTTCTAAACATTCACAACTATGCGATTGTCTTATAAGCAGGAGGTAAAGGAAACGGTTCTTCCACTTTCTTGTTCGGTTGATGCCCTGTTGATAGGTTCAATATGTACCGTTCCATGCAACTTCACCTCCACTGAGCGTTCGTTCATCTTCTTAAAACCTGTATGTAAGCGGACTATAAGGATTCAGTAATTTTAACATATGAAAAGCCCCAGCTTTCCCCATATTGAATCTAGGACTGCTCAGGTTATGAACGTTTTTCACAGGAAAAATATTTCCTCCGATTGAATGTGAGGTGAGTCCAAAGGGAACCAAATGAAAACTTTCTCCCTTCTCGTTGACCTTGAATGCAATTTATGAACCATTTCCACCGATTCAAGGTCAATGAATTGAATTGTCTGAATAAGATTTCCTGTTTGGAGTCCATATTAGTCTATCCTTAATACCAAGAGAAAAGCTCGAACCATTAATAAATCAACGTCCAGGACTGTACACAACATTCGCCAATTAAGATATTGTTCCCGATTTGGGTCACAATATCGAAAATCGTCCGCTAAGTCCTGCTTGGGTTGCGTTGCTTCATTAATAATACGGAGTGTCACGAAAGTTTCTTTGTTAACCTAAGAAATTACTGTTTATATTACTGAACCCCGAAACCCCTAATGGCGACCGAGTTCGGTATTTACGCAAACTGAAGTTTGGACTGTTAGACCCAGTTTAGAGCGATCCTCGAATATATCCTGCTGTATGAATAGCCGGCAGAATTGGATCGAATGCAGGCTCGAAACCAACAACCAGTGCGTAGAAAAATTGAATAATATTCATTCGGAATATCCAATGTAGAATTCAAGACTATTATGATGGAATGTTGAGTCGATTTTCTCAAAACGCCATAACTATTTTTGAAATGGAGAATAATAGTCCCATAACAGTTCCTTGAGGAACCCCATATGTAACTTCGCTTTAAGAGCTAACAAAGCTCGATATGATTTCAGACTACATGCAACCCCTATGCTCACTCGAAAAACCATTCAAAACACAGCTCGACTGGAACAGATGGGACTCGAGTATAGAATCACAATCATCTGCCGAAATAGTCTGGTACACAGACGGTTCAAAGACAGATGAAGGAACAGGATATTTCAAGCTGAAACACATGCCATTAGAACATGCATACAGAAGAACCTGGAATGTGGCTACCAAAGAAAACACATTCTCCCTGACAGCCAGAGAGCCATCAAAGCTTTCAACTCGACACAGATAAAGTCTAGACTCGTCTGGAAATGCCTGCAGGACCTTCTGGGTCTGGCAAAACATAACAATGTACTACTTTGATGTGGGTTCCAGGTCACAAGGAATAGCGGGCAAAGAAAAAGCAGAACAGTTAGCAAGACAAGCATCTGAAACGCCATTCACAGAGCCAGAACATGTGCTTGGAATCAGCAAAAACTGATGTAGGACCCTGATTGAGGAGTGGATAAAACAAGGACACCGACAACACTAGGAACAGAGCGACGGACAAACACACAGCAAAGTCATGGTTGGACACACAAGCCTAACCTTGACGGCTGACTTTTTGAATCTGAACAGAACAAAGGCACGTACAATAGTAGGTCTGCTGACGGGACACTGCGGCCTTAGGAAACATCTGAACACCATAGGAATACTTGGAGAACCCGTGGATTGCAAACTCTGCGGTGAAGAGGAAGACACAGCCTCTCACATCATCTTTGAATGCGACGCCCTAGGAAGAAGGCGTCACAGAATCTTCGGAGAAATCAATCCGGAAACGGGAATGAATCCGAAAAACCTCATAAACAGGCTACTGAACCTGATAAAGGACACAAACCTACTCTCGTGAGGAACCACTGACGAAAGAGTAATACAATAGACCCAAGTTGGTCACAGGAAGGCCAAGTGCTAACCCGGTCTCTTGTTCGTCAGCCATCAATCAATCAAGAGCTAACAAAACCATCAACTGATTTTACCAACTTCAAAGCTCCTCAAATCATACTCATCCAATATTTCCAACGATGAATTATGCTCAACTGTATTACTCCCATCCAATCAAGAAAACAGATCAGAGAACAAGGCGATATATATCAGAAAAAAAGGAAAAATATTCAGGAAAACCTCAGAGTATCCAGTTCAAATTATAAGTTTCGAAAACATCGAAAGGAATTGAATGTGAAGACCCCTAAATTCAAAAGAGAAACATCTGTGTGTATATTTTGAGACGCACATTTGATCTTAAACATGAAGACACTTCGAAGTGTATTTCTGCTGCTATGAGTCTTTCCGAACGTTCAAAAATTCATTAAGACATCATGTATGTAGACGGCTGAACCCCTTCCAGGAAAATGAAGGACAAAGCACATTGTCTATGGAGAAAATAATGAACGATGTCATGTTTCAATAGAGTTCACCCTGAGGAACTGAGAACGTGAGGGGCAAAGCATAATTGCAAGAATTTTCCGCTCCATTGCCACGGATCTTGTTGCTTGTTTGACGACAATTAAAAAATTTAAGGGCAAGTGAGAGCAAGGAGGCTTTCCTCAATAGCTCATCAGGGGTAAAACAGTTAATTCTCGATATTATTTCTAAGAGAAATATTGAAAATGGTCTTGACTCAATCAAAGTCCTTATTACATCGAATGAAACATCGAACTACCGAAAAAACCGCGTAAATTCAAAAAGGCGATTTCCTCCATGAATACCAAGCAGGCCCTTAGCTGTCCACCGAAGAAATGTATCTCAGAACCTGCCAATTTCACTACATTTCTCACATCATTGACAGATAACCCAATTTGAAACCGCATACTGGAATCTGCGAAACGAAAAAACAATAAGTCTAGAAATCCACCAGGGAAATCTGGGGGGGCGGAAAGAATACCATATTGCCTCACGGACCGGAACAAACTTGTAATCATTATTCGCGGTTTTGGGGATAGCTCGGATTTTCATCTGTCGAGGGAAAGCTAGGGAAATATGAGCGCTATCAGATTTTCCTCATGCGCGTATTTTTCGTTCGTAGTCGGGAGATGCTGATTCGATGAACATCTTGAATGGTAAACTCTGTTCGTGAAGTACGAGGTTTTCGTGGTCTTTGAAGAATGTCGTTCTGTTTGTCGGGAGGAAATTGAAAAGCTGCTGCTTGTTACAATTTAGGCGCCTGCATAAGTGAATCATCTAAAATGTTCAAAAAAGCAGCACACCTCAATGGGGTTTGGCTTTTATGACAGAGTCGTCATTGGAAAGTTCAGATGTTGCACAAACAACTCTGATGGGGATGTTCCTAATTTGTGCAAACGAAAAAGGAAGATTTCTTGCATAATTTGAAGAAGAAAAGTCTTATAAAGTTGAAACCTCAAACGTTCCGTTTTCAAGAAACAGGGTGTTGAAGTTTTTATCTCATAGTAGGGACTGAACGAGAATAAATGCGCTATCACAAAAACGCTCATATCTTTTGAACCACTGGACCGATTTCGAAAATCAAACTCATTTTCAAATCATCTTCTAATTCTAATGAGAACCGTTTTTACAATCAAAAAACCAAAACTATTTTTTACAAAATTCATGGATTTTTTCTGGAATTCTTCCCATCATGCTTCTTATAGTGTTCTCAGTCACTTTCTGGGATGCTGTCTTCCACTTTTGCTTGAATTCCGCTAATGTTTTCGTTGATTTCTTAGTCTTCTTCAATTCTCTTTTTCCCAGGGCCCAATATCTTTCGATTGGCCTGAGTTCTGGGCAATTTGGTGAATTGGCCTCTTTGGGGACAAAAACCACCTCATTAGCTTCGTACCATTCCTTGGCGGTCTTGGTGTAGTGGCATGAAGGTAAATCTCTCCAAAAGATTGTTGACACATCGTGCTCACGTAAAAATGGAAATAATGGCTTCTTCAAGCATTCCTCGATGTATATCTTTGAGTCAACAGAGCCTTGGCCAACGAAAAATTTGCTCCTTTTCCCATAAGTGCAAATTGCTTGGCAAACCAGGATTTTTTCAGGAAACTTTGCTTGTTTCTTCACGCGAAACTGTTCGCCAACATTTCCACGAGAATCTGCAGTATAAAATTCCTGAGCTGGAAGTTGCGAGAAATCAGCCAAGACATAGGTTTCGTCGACCATCACGCAACAGGAAAAATTCTTCACGAAATCTTTATTTAATTTCTTTGCTCTTGATTTCGCTTCTGGATTGTTCACAGCGTTCCTGTCTGGCACTTTCTGCACTTTGTATGTTCTAAGCCCACAACTCGACTTGATTTTCTGAACGGTTGACTGCGAACAGCCCACTATTTGGGCCACTTTCCGTCCTGAAAGGTTAGGATTCTTCTGGAAAAGGCTGATGGCTTTCTTCATTTTTTTTGGGCTATGAAACCCCTTTTTCCTCCCAGTTCCTTCCTCGCGGTTAATTGTAAGATTTTTTGTTGATTATTTTGAAAAAGTTTCACTATAAATTCTCGTGTTTTCACTTCGCTTGACATTTTGCGACAGAGAATTGGAATATCTATGTAGTAAATGTTCCACATGTTTCGGACGTTCATAACAAAGCTAAATATGATCAAATTTTGATTTTTTTTCTCAATATGTTCAAGAGATATAGGCGTTTTTGTGATAGCGAATTTATTCTCGTTCGGTCCTTATCCGCATTTTATAAGATATTAAACTAGAATTTGGCACAGATATTACAATTCAAAGTTTACACCATGTGACGTGCCAATTTTGATCGCAAATCTACTGGGTGAAAAAAATCAATTATGATTACTCCATGGCAATCCCGAAAAACTGAAGCAAGAACTTTTCCAGCAGATTTTTGGACACGAAACATCATAGGTATTGGAGAATCAGAGTTTCGCCATTCCATCGATTGTTGCTTTGTTTCTGGATCGTATAAATGTACCCAAGTCTCATCCATAGTAACAATTCGGTTTAAGAAATCAAAAGTCTACATCACGCTTTTGATCAACATTCAAACATTTGAGGATCCATTTTGCAGAAATTTTTCTCATGTCCAAATTGACGTGAACTATATGATGAACGCGTTCGTATGAAATCTTCAGTGCTTCAGATATCCGTTCAGCCCAATTCGACGGTCTGATAAAATCATGTCATGAACTGCATCGATATTTTCGTGGACTGACACAGCAACTGGCCTGATCGGTCATCATCTTCAATGGAAAATGTACCTCTTTTGAAGCTTGCAGTCCAATTTTTCACGGTCGTATACGAAGGACATTGATCACCAAGGGTATCAAGCATATCTTCATAAATCTGCGTACCACTTAATCCTTTTAAATACAGGTACTTGATGATGGCTCGATACTCCAATTTTTCGATTTTTACAATTTCTGGTTTACTTTTTTGACGTCGAACTCTACACTGACACTTCTTTTAAGTTATTGTTCGTTAATATGGTATCGCAATATTTAGTTTTTGCATGGAACTGGTCTAGGCTAACTATATATCAATACATCCTCGTATCTCAGCTGGAGACAATGAACCTTTTACGTCGATTCAGCAACAAAAGAGAAACCTTAAGCACGCGCTCTATCACGCGCGCTTTCTTGTCCAATCTCGACGTTACATAGCGACCTCATCCAAACGGCACGA
Organism: Adalia decempunctata; assembly: GCA_951802165.1. NCBI lineage: Eukaryota > Metazoa > Arthropoda > Insecta > Coleoptera > Coccinellidae > Adalia > Adalia decempunctata. The sequence continues at coordinate 4,468,195 of OX637702.1, forward strand.
TTCCTAGAAAGTGAATGGCTTCCGCCTGTCCATAATTCAGGCTAATGATCGTTCTTCCGATGCCGAATTTCGCGGGCCGTTGCTTGGAAATCGTCTGATTAACTCCGAATGGCATGCTTACCGTTGTATCTGCCTCCTGGAGGATCTATTGTCGCCGTTAAAGAAACGGGTGGCGGCCGTGACTATGGACCCGTGCGGTTCGTAAGACGCATTGAGATTCCGTGGCCTCGTCGATGGATGGGGTTCGAGGGTGTTTATTATTGAAACCACGACTGTTAGAAGCGGCTTGGAATACGTGAACATTCGCAGTAGCCGGTATGGTCGTGGACTACAGATTCCTTAGAACTGTTTGGCTATGAAGCTTGGACTAGCGTCGTTAACTATAAGAAGTGGTGGAGCAAGACAAGAGATCGATGGATCATAAAAAACAAAAAACCCTACTGCAAAAATATTCATCTGAAACGACAAATAAAAAACCTAAATAAAGGATCCCGCACTTTTTCTATGGCAAATGGCGTTCCGTCAAATGTTCTAAAATTTTGATATAATGTTTTACTCGACCTACTGATCAGAAGTGTCCATGGCCCCAACTCAATCCTGTGACTAGTTTTTGAGATACAGGGCCTTGAAGTTGAGAATTACCCACTTTTACTACGCTCGTATCTCGGAACAGAATCAAATGAACTTGAATTTTTTTCAAGAAACATTTCATTACATCCCCAAGGAGCATTCATATAGAGGAATATGACCGAAAATCATTACGAATACAGGGTTATCCATAATTGAATGCATGCTCGATTTTGAAAGTATAAAATATGTCAGTTCCAGAGCGAGAACTTTTGCAAAATGAACTATTTCACTAGATATGTTGTTGTTACATCGAAAAAGTCTGAAATACCAAGAATTTATACTGGGTGATCCATTATTATAGAAAGTATTCTCAAGGAAGGTTAAATGGACACCCTGATTTATGGGTTGATATTCAAGGTGTTTGTTTAATTTTTTCAGAACATATCATCATGGACTTCAAAGAATACAGGGTGATTCAGTCATGAAATGAACTTTGAACCTCACGAAAATACCAAAAAACCACTTTTTTTTCATCACTCTCTATTTCAAGATTAACTCCGTTGAGGTGGGAGTTTTCTTTCACCATTGTACTTGATATAAAACATCAATACGGCTGAGAGTTTCCATCCACTTCCTATGGCCAGATTTTTTTTATATTGCATGAAAATGATTTATTTATGTTATTCTATTCTTGATCCAGCATAAAAAAAATCTGGTCATAGTAATGGGATGAAAACTTTCAGACGTATTGATGTTTTTATATCAAGTACAGTGGTGAAAGAAAACTCCCACCTCATCGGAGTTAATCTTGAAATATAGGGTGATGAAAAAAAGGTGGTTTTTCGGTATTTTCGTGAGGTTCAAAGTTCATTTCATGACTGAATCACCCTGTATTCTTTGAAGTCCATGATGATATGTTCTAAAAAAATTAAACAAACACTTTGAATCAACCCATAAATACAGGGTGTCTATTTAACCTTCCTTGAGAATACTTTCTATAATAATGGATCACCCAGTATAAATTCTGGGTATTTCAGATTTTTTCGATGTAACAACAACATATCTAGTGTGATAGTTCATTTTGTGAACGTTCTCGCTCTGAAACTGACATATTTTATACTTTCAAAATCGGACATACAATACATTCAATTATGGATAACCCTGTATTCGTAACGATTTTCGATCATATTCCTCTATATGGTTGCTCACTGGGGATGGACTGAAATGTTTCTTGAGAGAAATTGAAGTTCATTCGATTCTGTTCCGAGATACGGGCGTAGTAAAAGTGGGTTATTCTCAACTTCAACGCCCTGTATCTCAGAAACTAGTCATAGGATTGAGTTGGGGCCATGGACACTTTTGATCTAGGTCGAGAACTACATTATACCAAACTTTTAGAACATTTGACGGAACGCCATTTGCCATAGAAAAAGTGCGGGGTCCTTTCCGAGGTACCCAAATCCTCCGCCATTTCGTAACACCGTGAAAAACGCGTCTTTAACAAAAAACGTCTTGACGCATTGATGCTGACTCCAACTTTACATTCTCGATGAAGTATTCAAAATCAACTTCAGTAAATATTGATACAGAAATTCGACTCAATGAAATATTCAGAAAATTGATTCTGAATTGTTACCTTGTCTTTACCAATTCCTTAATTTATTTATTCGTTTTATTTATTCATTTACTTTATTACTGAACAGTAAAGGGCAACAAAAAGGTCGTGGGTTGTAAGGTGATTTTCAAAATGAAACTCAAATGTCTGATCTTTTCTGCAAGTTCTTAAATGTGCTTTAATTGGAAAGGAATGATAATCCAATATGTAACTATAATTGACAATCGGGTTAGTATCAGGGTGTTAATAAATGAATGATGAAGATATTGAACGAAAATCAGCAGTAAAATATGAAATTCAGTTTACAAGAAATTATCCAATTGACAATTAAAGATCGAGATAATCTCAAGGTAGCGATACCTTTTATCCTTCTTCACACTGAAAGGTGAACGGGCTCGGTGTGTGAGTGAATCTGGCCCACGTCGTTCTCGCTGGCAGGGCAAGGAATGAAACCTCCGGCCTCTCGCCGGGACCCAACCGTCTAGGTGACTTCGGTCAATCGATAGGTACCAATTTTCGTGAAATGTAGTCAACAAATTAAAAAGGCCTAAAAGTATTATTTTCTGTTGAAAAACCGTAATCAAATGCCAAAAGACTAATTTCCTCTTACCAAAGATGTCGTGTGGCCGCGATGTGAATGTTTCTACTTTTGAAGAAATAATGGTGTTGAAAACAAAATATCCGCAATTGCAGCGAATTTCGATTCTCGAAATGGTATTTTCCAACAACCAAACTTCCAGAAAATTTGTAGAATTTTTAAATTAAATCCGCAGAAGCGTGAATTCGTCTAACCAGACTAAGAAAAGTGAGGAAAAAAATGGCGTAATTTTTTCTTATTCGGGGACCGGTTTCTTTTTTTGGTTCCTGAATTCGTGATGCGCAACTAACTTAAATGTGACTTCCATCTACCATTCTTCTTCTTCTCCAAAATACTTTGATCCCGTAACAGAATCCAGTTCGGTCATACGAGGATATATTGAAAAATTTTTAGCCTACTATAGAACCAAACAAAATTTCGATATCAAAATATTTTATTATTCAACATATTCTCCTCTTAATTGAATACATTTATTACAGCGAACCTGCAACGTCTCCAGACTTTTCGAAAAAAATTTTCTTCTTGCTCTGCAAACCAGTCCTCCACAGCTTTTATTACCTCCTCGTTGGAAGAAAATTTACGACCTTTTAAACTTTTTTTCAGTTGAGGAAGAAGATGATAGTCGGCCGTAGCCAAATCTGGAGATTAAGGAGGGTGTTCTAGTATTTCTAACCTTAAATAACGAATTTTTTGCATGGCAACATGAGATTTGTGTACTGGGGCATTGTCTTGTAAAAAATAAAACACGTTTGGATAGCTTTCTGTGTCTTTTCTCTTTAATTTTTTCCCGCAGAGTGGTCGGTTATGTCGAATAGTAATCTCCAGTTATTGTTCTAACCTTATCCAAAAAATTAATCGTGATTACTGCATGGCAATCCCAAAAAACTGAAGCAAGAACTTTTCCAGCAGATTTTTGGACACGAAACTTCTTAGGTCTTGAAGAACTATTAAATTGGAAGTTATCGTCTGTGAAATATATATAGAGAGAATGATTAATCGGTATTCAGACGGATTTTCGAATTTCGGAAAAAGTTTTCACCTCGAACGGGAGTCGAACCACGTATCTTTGAATTTCCGGTCCAAGGTGTTAGCCAATTACACCACCGAGGTTACTCATCATTCCGAAATTCGATGTTAATGATGCCACGCAGACCAATATGTCTGCGCGGGTTAGAAGGTTAATAGGTGGGGGGAACACATTCGCTTCCATCAGTCAGAGGATTCCCTCTCTACCCTTCTCCTATGCGTCATCGATATTTTATCGACTTCAGCAGGGATCGGATTTTGGGTCTCCGACCGATGAACAATATAAACCGAAATTTTTTTAAACTATTAAATTGGAAGTTATCTTCTGTGAAATATATATAGAGAGAATGATTAATCGGTATTCAGACGGTGTTCCCCCCACCTATTAACCTTCTAACCCGCGCAGACATATTGGTCTGCGTGGCATCATTAACATCGAATTTCGGAAAGATGAGTAACCTCGGTGGTGTAATTGGCTAACACCTTGGACCGGAAATTCAAAGATACGTGGTTCGACTCCCGTTCGAGGTGAAAACTTTTTCCGAAATTCGAAAATCCGTCTGAATACCGATTAATCATTCTGTCTTGAAGAACCAGCGTGTCGCCATTTCATCGATGGTTGCTTTGTTTCTGTATCGTATAAATGTATACCCAAGTCACATCCATAGTAACAATTCGGTTTAAGAAGTCTACATCGTTCTCAAATCGAGCACAGATCGAACGCGATGCTTCTACCCTTGCACGCTTTTGGTCAACATTCAAACATTTGGGAATCCATTTTGCAGACATTTTTCTCATGTCCAAATTGACGTGAACTATATGATGAACGCGTTCGTATGAAATCTTCAGTGCTTCAGATATCCTTTTCAGCCCAATTCGACGGTCTGATGAAATCATGTCATGAACTGCATCGATAATTTCGGGGACTGACACAGAAACTGGCCTTTTCGATCGGTCATCATCTTCAATAGAAAATTTACCTCTTTTGAAGCTTGCAGTCCAATTTTTCACGGTCGCATACGAAGGACATTGATCACCAAGGATATCAAGCATATCTGTAAATCTGCTTACTTCTTAATCCTTTCAAATACAGGTACTTGATGATGGCTCGATACTCCAATTTTTCGATTTTTACAATTTCGGTGGACATTTTTTTTCAATTTATTGCGTAACTCTGGTTTACTTTTTTGACGTCAAACTCTACACTGACACTTCTAATAAGTTATTGTTCGTTGATATGGTATCGCAATATTTTGTGTATGCATGGAACTGGTCTAGGCTAACCAGATATCAATACATCCTCGTATTCGAAACTACTATTTCGTTGCCTTCATGATTGAATTATAGACCAAACTGAAGATGTTTGACAGTTACACAAAACGTGCCAAGAAGAAAATAGTTAAACAATCACCCGTTATTAAGATCCGACATGGTCCAGAAAGCAATCAGGTAACACACTCGACATGCTGCTGTTTCATTTGGATTGAAATGAGATCGCCTTATTGAAGAATATGAATCTCCAACATTTCGTGAGTTCTTGTCTTCAACCATGTACCTATATTGCAAAGACGAAGGTTTTTGTTCTGGGGGATGAACTACTTGTTGGTTCCTTCTTTTTTTCGGGCTTCGGATCTCTTCATTTTGAAAGTTTTTCGAGGGATATGTAGGAGTTAGTCCTCCTTTGAAAACATCTTGTATAGGGTCTCTGTTTTCTTTGCATGTAGATACTCAATTCATCGTCTGCCAAAGCCAATATAAAAGCGCAGACGTCTGTTCTCTGGGAAAATGCAGTTGTGCATAAAGGATAATATTTTTCGTATATATTTATGACGCGGGGAAAACAGTTAGCAGGCCCAGATTTAATATTCAGCACTCCGCGCACACAATTTTATATGAAGCGAATTATTCCTACTTCGTGCAGAAAAAATCTTATTTCCAACCCGGCTCCGGGGGGCAATAAAAGAAATCTCCCATACAGAACCTCGGATGGAAATTTTCACATGCATAATAAATTCCGTAAGTTCCCCGACGATCGAGCTCCTTTTGTTATTTTTTCCACTTGCGGCACGTTTCGCCATCAGCCAACTCTAGCGGGTTATTTCCATTAGGCGGAGACCGAAAAAAAAAGGAACAGTCGGTGTTTTTGGTCGGGAGTCAATATGAGTATATTAGGACTCGGGAGACGAAGCCCGATATCGGGTCACATTTCACTTGGCAGGGACGGCAAGCGCTAAAATGGCCGGAGGCATCTTTTCGATGTTTCCTCTCTCTATTCGCCGGGGGATGGCATTAGAGGATACAGCTGGAAACCGATCCGGAAAAATTTGGATCGAGATCTTTCAGGATTCGTCCCTTAACAGGAAGTGAATTCTTCAAGAATTTCAAAAAGAATACTTGGTCAAAATCATAAACAACTGTGGTGACAAAAGCGATTCGACACAGGCACTGTGTCGAACCAAGTTTGTCACCCCAATAATTCATAAGATACCTGCACATTGAAACAATGGCATTCTTGGACTTGACCCCTTAACTTTCTCTACCGTCAAGGAAATTCCCGAATTTCATAAACCAGAAACCTTCAAAGTATATATCGGTCACTTCCAGGTACAAGAGGGACTAGGAAGTTTTGGGAAGCGCAAGTCCACGGAGCCCATTGGGAAGGTCTATAAATACCACACAATAGGTAAAAGCAGACGGTTGTTAGTTCAGAGTTAGAATAGGTCTCCACAAAAATAAAGTTACGTCCTCGTACACAAGTGTTTCGATGTTTCCCGTAAACGCATCACCTCACAACTACCCTACCACAATTGTGAATAAGATCAATTGAGAAAATAATCCATTCATATACATCAACTACAAGATTTGAAAATAAGTTCCAAATATACCATAGGGTAAACTGATGAAAACTTGTACAAACATAAAGAAACACTTTTGGCTCAATACGACATGAGACAGAACCATAGAAATCATAATATATATACTTACTCTAGAATGCTAAATCAATTGGATCGAATTGTTGTAAAAATTTCAGTGTGGTCCACAATGCGCATATGTGCCATCAGGTTGTTTCTGAACACGGTCGGCTTCAATAAAATTTTATGCTGTTATTGTTGCAGTTGGATTTAATCAATTCATAATGAGTATTCGACACTTACTAGTTGTTTTGATGGTAAATTTGGAATCATCAGCGACTGGAAGATAAGCTGAAAATCTTTCATTGTTCCAAAACCTCTTCAGGCGTTGAAAAAACCCGGTTTCGGTATAAAAATTAATTCAAGGATCAAGGAAGACAAATTCTGGTTAACAAACAACGAATCTCTTGGTAAAGTACAGAAAAAAAATCAAATGAGCAAAATATACTAATATATCCCTTCAGGACAGTTCTATTCTTCGGTGTTCCTGAAAATAGTGGAAACATGAAAATGTATTGTACATCTGCCAATGCGTTACCATCTGCATCGTTTCATGAGTGAATTCTGATACCTACATTCATTCTCCAACAAGGGCGGATATAGCTCTATTTCATGGGAGGGGTAATAACGATCATGGGGGGGGGGTTATTACGATTGAAAACCATAAAATCAGGTGAAATATGTATGAAATATTGTATGTGCACCACCTTTTTCTTAGGTCTTCGATACTCATGGGGGGGGAAGTTACCCCCAGTAACCCCCCCCCCGTAAATCCGCCCTTGTTCTCCAAGTCATTTGTCTTTTTGAGTTCCGAGTATATTCCAAAATCAATCTGTTATCTTATCCGAATGAAACTGCAAAGTTTTACTTCAATATATTTTATTTTCGAGTTCGAATTATCCATTAAAAGATGGTTTACTCACAAGATTTCATGATTTTTCATAATGAATTGCGTTCTTTTGCTATATAAAGAACCAATCTCATGGTGCGAGTGGATAGATATGTGTCAATCGAATGAAAAGCAAAGCGTAAATCATAAATTTCTAACAGTTTATATGAATGAAAAGGTATACACTATACAGTTCATTGTTTATCGGATACGAAAAAATCCAAATCTAACACAACACACAACAAAAGCAAAATGCACACGAAGAATATCAAACACGAAAATAACAGTTACGCACCAGTAAACTAGTTTTTCTATGCAGTAAACTAAACTGTGGCTGCAGACTGACACTGAACACGGTCCTGCCTAAACTTTCACTAAGGTCATTTCAAAGTCATTTGCCATGAGACAGAAAAAGCGGTGTTGCGCGGTCTATATCTATTTAGTGAAACCTACTACATTACTGCTCTGATTTTCTCACCAATTCCACAAATATTGCAATTCACTTATGATATTAATGTGTCTAATAGTCGTAGGCAGTGGCGCATGAGCTATAAAATAAGTTTGTTACTCAATGGAGTATTTTTATTGTTTAATTATATTGAACTCAAAATAGAACCGACAAAACATTTAGTGACTTGGCATCGTTCTACGTGAAATGTGCTAATGGTGAACATGCGCACATTGTGAATGAGTTGCCTATGCGGCACGTTTTTCGCTGCGGAACTAGAAGGAATTAGCATTCTAGAGTAAGTATATATATTATGATTTCTATGGACAGAACCCTAACTGACGACTTCCTCAAATCAAATTCGCCCTTCAATATTAATCTTCTTCGATTGTAACTCATTAATTACAACGGAAACTCAATGGGCCGAAACCTTCTAGCAACTGATAAAATTCACAGCCGAATACTCTCAAAGCAGAACTGACAGCTCACAGCTCAAAAGAAAGCTTTATAATTGGGCCTCGAGACGACAGATCTTCAAAACAATCTGTTCTCGTTCCTGCATCTAGTCGTTAAGATGATGTTCCTTTTCTGCTATACGTCCGGCGAGAAACGTCTCCGTGAAGTTGAAAGTTGAACAGATATATTCTTAATCGAGCACAATTTAAAGCAGATAGGAACGGAAATGCCAGCGTTTCTGAACGCACTCGCTGATTATTCGAGTGAGATTATTCTCCATGGAACGTTGAGAGAGCTTTTAAGCGTACTGATTCATATGAAAATTCACTTTTGATTCGAAATAGAGCGAATATACCTGGAATATAATCAGTTTACTTATTGAAGACTCGTCTGTAGAAAATTCACAAGGAGCAAAATCGGGAATAAGACTTAGTATCAAATATGTAAATGCATTCGAATAAATCATATTATTTTGAAGAGCCCGCTATTTCGGTAGATGTCATTTTTGAAGCAGTCATTTTTTGACAGTAGACTGATCAATGATCAATAGTTTTTCTTTCGTTTGATTTTCTACACTCGATCGCTATGCAACGCGAAACACGCAATTTGACCCAAGAGGAATGTGCCCAAGCGGTAGTTTTGCGAGAAGAAGGGTGGACATACACAAGAATTGCAGAAAGGTTTGGAGTTTTCCGATTCCCATACAAGTGTGTCCAGAATGTTGCAGCGATTCAGGGAGACAGGTATGAATGTCCGAAGACCACAACAGATTAGACCACGGGTAACAACTGCCATTCAACAACGTTACTTCAGAGTTTCTTCGTTGAGACAACGGTTTGCAACCGCTCGCCTCCTTCAAAATCAGCTTGAGCAAACTCATGAGGTGCAAATTAGCACTCAGACAATAAGAAATCGCCTCAGAGAATATGATTTAAGGCCAGCCCATCGAAGGGCGCGTTTGGATTTTGCGAGAGGGCATATCCATTGGGAAGAGGCCGATTGGGAAAGAGTTCTCTTCACAGATGAGTCTAGATTCTGCCTCTACCATTGTTATCGACGTTCCCTTGTATACAGACGTCCACATGAAAGATGTGCTCAGTGCAATTTCCGGAATACTACTGGTATCGGGGGAGGATCGATTATGGTATGGGGTGGAATATCTTTGACTGCTCGCACAGACCTAGTGGTCGTTGATAATGGAGGTATGAATGCTGATAAGTATATAAGGAACATTCTTGAAGAGCATGTAGTGCCATTTGCCCCATACATTGGTGAAAATTTCATTTTTATGGACGATAATGCCAGACCCCATTTTGCGCGTATCGTTCAGGAGTATCTTGAAGAGGTTGAAATCTCTCGAATGGAATGTCCAGCAAGAAGTCCAGATCTCAATCAGATTGAGCAGGTTTGGGACAACCTCAATAGAAGGCTGAAAAGTTCAGAAAATCATCCAGCTACTCTTAATGACTTAGGAATCCAACTCGGAGAAATCTGGGAAGGATTAGATCAGAACATTTTAAGATCACTCATTTTGAGTATGAACCGTCGTTGGCGAGCTGTAATTAACGCAAGGGGTGGAAATACCAAGTATTAAATCACTTATCAGGATTTCAGTATTTTGAAAATTGTTCATTTCTCTTCTTTCACATAAGATTCGATTAAATCCTGAATTTTTCTTCCATTTAATGTGTCTTGTTTCGTTCAAAACCTTCCCGAGAGAACATAAAGAATAAGTTATAAAGTCAATGTAGAGTTAACTTTCATTAAAATTGAGATTTTCAGAATGTGCGTTAATTTTTTTACGCAGTGTATATTCAAACTCAATGATCAAAGTGATTATGAAAAACTATAGAAAAAAAGAATAGTTCCCCCAAGATCCAACTGAAGCCAATTCAATTTCGCAGTCTTCCCCAAGGGGCCCTTATTGAATTTTGCCAATTAAATCCAAAGCGATACCCACGCGCGAATGTTGCAAATATCGGGCAGATCAAAGATAGTATCAGGTCGACATTAATTAATGGCCAGGGACGGAATTCAACGAAGCAACATCCGGAATAACAACAGGGCAACGGGACAGTTCTAATAACCGCACGTTGAGAAACGTTACAAACAGGTGACCCGTGAGGTCAACCTCGTAGTGCCGTTGTGAAACAGGATGATACAGAGGAATTTGTAATTATTTTGATCCGTCAACAGCCGACAGCCGCAGTTATCTAGTGAGCGCCAAGCCGACAATGGAGGTTTCCGCGTTGAAATTAATATACTTTTATTTGTTTCTCATTTGTAAACTTCAGTTTCCAAAAACACAATATTAATCAAGAAAGTTTATTTCATCAAGTCACTAACTTGTAAAACTGACAGTTAACTTGCAAAATTGTTACAAGTTAGTAGTATTATTTACATTAGAAAATTTTGTTTTATCGTCATATATGTTGAAAATCATGGTACAATTGATATTTCCAGTAACACAGATTTTTGATGATGAAAGAGTTGATACTGATGATGATGAACCATCTGTTGACTCAGAAACTGCTGAACTCGAGGACTGCAGAACATTTGTACTCTCCTTACTACCAAATAATTTGCTAGACATTTCGATTTTTTTGTTGACCGAATCATCGACATAACTCATCGCAATTTCAGTGCTCTTCCACCCTCCTGCACGCTTTAGTGCTAAAATATCTCCACCCGAATCCGCAACCATAGTGGCTCCAGTTCTGCGAAAAGAGTGGCCGGTGTATAACTCTGGGTCTTTTAAACCTAAATATTTCGCTATTTGCTTTGGGACACCACCAATAGTGTGCTGGCCAGCATCAAGGGAAATGCACTTTCCATGTCGGTATGTCAAAAAAAATCTTAGGCTTTCTGTTCCAGGAGGCCGAAGATTTACATATTTTCTGTATAACATGCAGGGCTTGAAGCTGCAGCCATCATCGGTTATGGTGAATCTTCTTGTTGTTAAATTTTTTGTTTGCCGCAATGTCACCATAACGTATTTTACCATATCTTCAACATCATTCATGTTAAAGGAGAGAATTTCGTCACATCGACAACATCCAAAAATCCCAAATATTGTTATAATTTTCGCCAGCAACCACTGGTCATCAGGAGCATGTAAAAGAAATTGTTCAGCCTCTTCTTTACTTAATACCTTGGCCTTTTTTGGCGTATAACGCTCATTTTTTCGTTTCAGAAACGCTATTACCTTTTGAAATCTGCAAATGACAACTAAACGTCATATTTTTCAATAAATTTTTTAAGGAAAACAAACCTGCGAACAGGGGCATTTTCTTTCATTTCCAAACAGCTTTTCAGCATAGACCATTTTGCCCATAAAGTATTTTAGGGCTGAATCTAGCTGACAGTTGATTCAAGTAGACCAACAAAACATCTTCAGTTAACCCAATCACACTATTTTTGTTTTGCCACTTTTTGAAGTCGTCGTATTCTCGCTCGTACCTTGAAGCTGATTTTGCAGGTAATAAACTTGAAGCTACACTGCTGGCTGCCTCAATAATTTCTTTTGGTACATTCATTTTCGCTTTCGCCAAAACAAATGTAAAGAAAAATAAACAGACATGTTCATGGCAACGCTTCCATAGCTTACGACATTTGCGACAAATTATTGAGATTTTTTCGGAATTTATCTTTATGACTCCGACAGAAGACAAAATTAGAAAAACAACGGACCTAGATTCAGGCGAAGTTTGCTGGTCTAGTCGAGCCTTTAAAAGTGGTAAAATAGTAATCAAACAGAGTGACCACTCATCAATTTTGAACCATTTTCAATAATTGCCCTCATTAGTTTGATGAATCTGCGTATTCGATTCGACACCAATAAAGATAATTGTCGACGTGCTTCCATGATGACACCGAATAAAACAACGATTCCAGTTATTTCAACCGGTTAACCCATCGAGGGTGCAGGGACTAATGAAATTGTTGAATAAAATTTTAACGAGTACATTCATTTCTGGTAATATCGGGCCGATTAAACAGTAAGGCAGGCCATTTTCGAAATGTGCTAATTGCGCTGGGGCGAGGCTTGGAAATATCAGGTCGAGTAATTGCTCGTGTTAATATGGAATCATGACAAACTGTATTACAGAGTCGAAAGCGATTCGACTGTTCGAATTGCAGAAGTTGGAAATTCCTTTGTCTACTCGTTACATGGAATTCATTTGTATTTTGTAATATCATACATTCGTAAACATGGCTCTGTTGGAACAGAACGGGACTGAAAATTATTGTCGGCACATTTAACGAATATATCGGATTTGTAGTGAATGCCGGCGGCTAACATGCGACGAAAACAATGGTTTCGATCCAATGAATATCAGATTTGTAAGTTTAATAATTAAAGAGCCTCTCTGTGGGACGATGTTGATTCAATATTTTTTTAATTCGCCAGTACATGTCATCGAGTCTGGTTTTATCGGATTACACAAAATATTTCATCATGAATTGAAAATGTAGGGTTATCATTGGTAGCCCAGTCTTCTATATGTAATAGGCCGGAAATTAAGAGTCTAAGTCCCTGAAAAAAAGGGAGTCAGAAACGATATATTTTTTTTCTGATTGATGAATGGATGTATGAGTGTATAAATATAAAAATAATAAAAAAAATATTTTATTAGTATTGAATGAATAAAAAGGATATTCCCCATCATTTTTGGTTATCTTGTAACATTTCCTCCATCAAAACGAACAAATATGTTTGTGTTTTTTCATTTCAGTATTGAAGTCTATCATTTAGTTAATCAAACGTCTATCTCATTTTTCTTTCAGAATATACTGTTTATTGTAAATAATATTACAACAATGTGTTTTTTTCGCGAAATTTATTTCCTCGAATTTTTTTATTCGAAATGATATCTAAATATCCATTTTTGTCAAAGACAATTTATTAAGGTTTGTTTCAGCCGTCGTTTAGTGAAAATTAATTGTTTCTTACAATTGTGGATTCTAACATGGAATTGAATTTCTTTTAAATGACACGCCCCTCAGGTATCTACTCCCAGATGACTGGTGAAAGAAAATAAGTGTATTATACAGTCAGTGTGAGATCTAGTTCAGGGTAGGATTTCTTGTTAATATTCCCTGCGCCCCAACATTTGTTCTATTGAGCTGAATAATCCAATAAATAAAAATTAATGCACTACACCGCCATCTGACGGTATACGTTTCCTATTTTGAAGGCTGAAGACTCTTAAGAACGCTTGTGGGACTAGAAAAAAGAGAAGTTATTAACTCTCTGACCGCACTACAAGTTAACAATGCAATCAGAATGTTTATCAAATTTGTCATGACTAAAAGCTCTATGATGGAAAAACGTTTGGTACAGAAATTTTCAACAATGAAATCCCATAAATGTGGGAGATATAATTGAATTCTAAACAGCATTAAATCATACATCTTATACGCACAGCTTCTATTGAAAATGGATTTTTGTCGGTTCATAATTCAGGAAGATATAAAATAATGTCAATGTAATTCATAATTCAGATATATGAATGATGAATGTCGATAAAAACGACTTATCGAATTGAAATTTACGAAAAATAAAATGATATTTTTGCGGCGTAGAGAATAAGGGACATCAGAGATCAAAGACTGACGTTTGAGAAGGGTCTATTCCTGATATTATGGAATGGTAGAATTGGTAGTTATTTATACTTTGTTATCCGAAGAATCAACAAGCAGACAACGTTTGCTCAGTGAAATATCCATGGAAGATTATTGTTTTGAATACACAATTCAATTGATAAAGCTTGATTAATCACAAATTTAATGAAAAACCTATCTCTACAACATACTAAAAACTACGAAGTTATCAGTGTTGACAAAGTAATCTTTAGGAAAATCGAAAAAGGAACGTACGAGGATATAATGAGAAATTCTTAGCCTACTATAGAACCAAACTAAAATTTCAATGCCAAGATATTTTATTACTCAACATATTTTCCTCTTGATTGAATACATTTATCACAGCGGACCTGCAACGTCTCTAAACCTTTCAAAAAAATGTTTCTTCTTGCTCTGCAAACCAGTCCTCCACAGCTTTTATTACCTCCTCGTTGGAAAAAAATTTACGACCTTTTAAACTCTTTTTGGATTGAGGAAAGAGATGATAGTCGGACGGAGCCAAATCTGGTGAATAAGGGGGGTGTTCTAGTAATTCTAACCCTAAATCGCGAATTTTTTGCATTGCAACATGAGATTTGTGAACTGGGGCGTTGCCCTGTAAAAACAAAATACCTCTGGATAACTTTCCGCTTCTTTTCTCTTGAATTTTTCTCCGTAGAGTGGTCAGTAATGTCGAATAGTAATCTTCAGTTGTTGTTCTACTCTTATCCAAAAAATCAATCATGATTACTCCATGGCAATCGCAAAAAACTGAAGCAAGAACTTTTCCAGCAGATTTTTGGACACGAAACTTCTTAGGTCTTGGAAAACCAGAGTGTCGCCATTCCATCGATTGTTGCTTTGTTTCTGGATCGTAGAAATGTACCCAAGTCTCATCCATAGTAACAATTCGGTTCCAGAAGTCTACATCGTTTTCAAATAGAGCACAGATCGAACGCGATGCTTCTACCCTTGCACGCTTTTGGTCAACATTCAAACATTTGGGAATCCATTTTGCAGAAATTTTTCTCATGTCCAAATTGACGTGAACTATATGATGAACGCGTTCGTATGGAATCTTCTGTGCTTCAGATATCCGTTTTAGCCCAATTCGACGGTCTGATAAAATCATGTCATGAACTGCATCGATATTTTCGAGGACTGACACAGAAACTGGCCTTCCCGATCGGTCATTATCTTCAATGGAAAATTTTCCTCTTTTGAAGCTTGCAGTCCAATTTTTCACGGTCACATACGTAGGACATTGATCACCAAGGGTATTAAGCATATCTTCGTAAATCTGCTTACCTCTTAATCCTTTTAAATACAGGTACTTGATGATGACTCCAATTTTTCGATTTTTACAATTTCGGTGGACATCTTCTTTTTTTAATTTATTGCTTAACTCTGATTTACTTTTTTGACGTCGAACTCTACACTGACACTTCTCATAAGTTATTGTTCGTTGATATGGTATCGCAATATTCTGTTTATGCATGGAACTGGTCTAGGCTAACTTGATATCAATACATCCTCGTATTTCGATAGGGGAAATATGGCTTTTCAGTTGCAAATATGATCGGACAAAACTAGGTGTTTTTATTCCAGTTAGATTATTATTTGAGTATTCCCTAAATTTATTAACTCATTTCGAATCGAGAAGTATAAAACTTGCAACTTTATTAGAGGACGTTGATATTTTTGCCACCCATTTCATGTGTAAACCTACATATTCCTTTTATGAATCATGCTTAAACAGTGTGATTTTTCGTACTTTTTAAAACCTGCTATGCTTTACTCGGGTTAAATTAAATTTGAAGAAAAACACTACGTACTTATTTACATTTGAAGATCTCCCCAGTAAATGTCACACGAATTACAAGAAACTCGCAGCAAACCGTCCAAATTTCAATTATGAATGCCGTTCGCCCGGATTATTTCTCACCGAAATAATCCGTTTCAACGGGAAAAACCCGGAGAGGCGTCCGGGAATTTATCGCGAATTCCACGCATTTTTTTGCCCTTCCATAAACACGTCTCGAGAACTTCCCGAGACTAATAAGAGTCTCATACCGTCTCGTAATCCGGGCAGAGAGATAAAAATGAAAAATTCTCCCTGCCTAAACTCGCGGGAATCTCAATAACGACGGCCCGGGCGTTCGCCGGCGGGCGTGATAATTTCATATTGAATGAAATGCTAATCCGGGCCTCTCGATATCCCACTTTTCACCCTGTAGCAGCTGGGAGCGCCCCTCATTTAAGCTCGGTCTTCAAGATCCCGCCAGACCAGAACCCGTTTCGGATAAAACGGGTTTTTTGTACCCAAGGATCAGGGTTTACGGATGATGCAACGGAGTTATCTCGTTTTTTTACTGCAGGAATGGTCCGAGCTTTCAACGTCGAGATGAAGCTCCGAAATTCAGAAAAATCTCATTAGCGAACTTAAGGCGAGTTTATACAGCAACTAAAATAAAATAAGAACTAAAATAAAATAAAATAAGAAATCAGAGCAGAAAACATAGGTTTATAGAGATCTCTAGAATAAAATAAGAAATAAGAATGAACCAATCAAATCGCAGATTTTTTGACAATGGGTGCGTTCATCCGAGCAGCTACTGCTACCGCTCCTTCAAACGTCAAAACCATATGATTTGTTCGATTCGTTGTGTCAAATTACTAACTAACGGTAGCTGCTTAGTCGGATGAACGCACCTATTGATTAGTTGTCATTTCATTTATATTTTTCAAAATTTAATTTCCCATTAGAATCACTATAGAAAATATCATTAGTTAAATGGATGATGGCATTTTGATCGAGTTTTGAATCGGCTATACCGCCTTTTATTCAAGGCGATAATCGCAGTACTTGTCATCACTAACAACATCGCTTCCATCATGATTTCCTGGTCATCCATATTAAATATATTATCAACCTTGATTTGAAAAAATATTCATTAAATTTTAGATTAGAAAACTAGAACTTGTCAAAAGCGTCAATACGGAAAAGATTGGGGAGTGGATTTGGGTCATGCGCACTATCATTTTCCAAATAAAATAAGCGAAAAAGATAAAAGTTGACCATCTCTTATTCTTATTCTTATTCTTATTCCTTATTTTAGCTTATTTCCTGTATGAACGCTGTCATTGAAATGCATCAAGTGAACATTCTTATTTTATTTTATTTTATTTCTTATTTTATTTTAGTTGCTGTATAAACTCGCCTTAATTCATAATGATTTTTATAATAAACTGCGAGTTCCCAAAGATGTCTTGGAAATAACCCTAGGCTATAGAAAGACGAGACGCACCTTTCAATAATAGTGAAGCCAATTTTCAAAACTAAACTGGCTATTTTTTGTCTTCATATACAGGGTGTCCCACTAGTGCCGCAGCGGACGATAGACGCGTAACGGTCTGAGTTTGGCCAAATTTTTTGATGCAGACTTGATATACTCCAAGAAGAGCACAACCTAAAAATATTTTCGAATATATCGAGTGGCCCACAAAAGGGGAATAGAGGGTGACTTTGTTTTTTCAAATGGGACACCCTATATTCGATGGTGTTTTTCAATTCTCTTAAACTTCCTGCATGCTTTCGTATACTTTTCACATATTTCCATTCGATAGTTTTCGAAATATTGGCCATTTTGCCAAAAAAATGATACTTGTAGAGGCTATGTTATCCAATTATATTTCACGAACCTTTGCACATACCATTACCAGCTTTATATGGATTGAAAGACAAGACTTCAAAGTATCCTAGCCAGCTATAATGAAGCATCTCCAGCATATGGGGTGTCCACGAAAAGACTATGAACATGACGAATTTCAAATCGATTATTCTTAATTTTTTCAAATGCAATTCATATAATTTTTTTCATCATTGTAATCACCATTCATTTCACTTAATTTTTTGTCGAATGCATGATATGCATATTTTTAACAGAATAGGATTTTTAAGAGCTTTTTCGAAATGTTTCCCTAAAATTCACATATACCTTCGAATTTAACTAGCAGATTTGGCTTTTCTGTGGTTATTGAGAACTGTCAAATTATTCCACTCAGAATCAGCATCATTGAAGCTTCAATTCATATCATAGCGAAATGAGGAACTAGAAAGTTTTGATGTATCTACTCGAAAATGTGATGAAATCAGTTACTGAAGACTATACCCATTTTTCAAAATACATTTTTTGATAATTTTCTATGTTTCTACTTGAAGAGTCGAATCAAAAATTTCAAACAAGCTTCAAGCTTGGGAGCTTGAAGATCTGCGTGCTTGCCTGTGAAACTTATATCATTTTTTTCGAAGAAAGTTGTATAAGGATAAGAGCGGGCACTTTTTTGTATCCTAAAGTTTCGAAACTCGTTTTTTGTAGCATTCATTGCATAGTATTTTTTTAATTTTTACATCATGATGATAATACTTGAAGCTGCAATGCTGTTAATTCTGAATAGAATAATTTGACAGTTCTCAATAACCACAGAAAAACCAAATCTGCTTTTTGAATTCGGAAGTAAATGTGAATTTGGAGGAAAAACTCTAAAACATCCTATTCTGTTGAAGATAGGCATATCATGTATTCGACAAAAAATGAAGTAAAATGAATGGTGATTACAATGGTGAAAAAAACTTATATGTATTGCATTTGAAAAAATGAAGAAAAATCGATTTGAAATTCGTCATGTTCATAGTCTTTTCGTGGACACTCCATATGCTGGAGATGCTTTATAATAGCTGGCTAGGATACTTTGAAGTCTTGTCTTTCAATCCATATAAAGTTGTTATTAGTATGTGCAAGGGTTCGTGAAATATAATTGGATAACATAGCCTCTACAAGTATCATTTTTTTGTCGAAATGGCCAATATTTCGAAAGCTGTAGAATGCAAATATATGAAAAGTATACGAAAGAATGCAGGAAGTTTCAGAGAATTCAAAAATACTATTGAATATAGGGTGTCCCATTTGAAGAAACAAAGTCACCCTCTTTTCCTCTTTTGTGGGCCACCCGATATATTTGAAAATATTTTTAGGTTGTGCTCTTCAGTCTGCATAAAAAAAATTTGCCAAACTCAGACCGTTACGCGTATTTCGTCCGCTGCGGCACAAGTGGGACACCCTGTATACCACAAATGTTTCTACTGCGAACGGTGCCGTAACAAAGAAGAACAGGTCTATGACTGTGGCCACCTTTTCTGTGGTTCACCTAGAATCCGGTCTTAGGCTAAGCTGGCAACCCTAACGCAGACTTACGCCCTCGTCGGAACCTAAAAGTGCATTCGCCGTGACTTTACCCGGTATAAAATCCCTCGAAACCAGACAACCAGCAGATACATCTCGTCAAGTCAGACCAGCCGTAAGTACCATTTCCTACTGTGTTTCTTTGTGGTACTCGATTCTATTCCATTCGACCATTTTACTCTCGTGATGATAAGAATTGGTACAGCAGTCCATTTCTTCTTTCCAAGAGAGAGCTTGTATATTATTTAGTACTGCTACGGAATCAAAATGTAGTGAACGTTGTGACGTTCGTTGAAATTTCCGAATTTATGAATGAGATGCTGTGTCTTCTCCTTCTATGGTCTGAAGAATATATCGATAATAAAAATGGGAGAAGCTTGATCTATGCTCTTCATATTATCAGTAATCGAATTGCTTTCATAACTGACGTAAGAAACATCGAGGACTTAATGAAATATCCTCCCTGATAACTCCGCATCCGCTCCCGGGCGTCCCCCGCTAGGGACGCCCACCGATCATCGATCTCCAGTTCGAAATATTCATCGGGTGAACCCTGGTGGGGGCAAGAAAGTTCCTATCAACATTCCAATTTCGGGCAGTCAATGCGGAAAAACTTAATACAACTGCAAAGTGGATGGATTCATCAGCCCCCGGCTCGGCACTCCGTTAACAAATCTGAATACGCCCGACGGCCGGCATGATGAGTCGGAAAATTGTTCCGTGGAAATAGCGCGAGGTTTGATAGTCGAGTGGATTCCCCGACGCTTCGGAGTAATGTGCGGAAAATCATAGAAACGGACAATTTCTTCGGCGCGCTGTCGAGTGCCTTTGCGAAAGCTCATTAGGCTTTCAGATTTAAGGGTTATTAGGTTGATCTGTTGCTTTAGGATTATTAGGAACAGATTTCAGCTTACCATGCCAAACATGGCTAGGGTCTCTTTAATCTTCGCTATGTAAAGGGTTTGGCAATACTCGACAAGTTTCAATTTGCACTTTTGAACCTTAGTGCAAACCAGGTTGATGATGATAAGTTGGTTGAATACTAGGCAGAGCATTCAGATCATATAATCAAAGGTGACAGGTACTAATCAAATCTATTCTTTAGCAAGAGCAAGAGTTTTCGCCTCTGCGCTATCCACAGTTCCTCTTGCAGCTCCAGAGCTCCCAATAACTCTAGTATATGAGGCTTCAACAGGGCTTAATCCTCGTTCCTTTAATTCTTCTCTTGTGCGAAACATTCCTCGCGCAAGCTTACAATGGCAAGACACTCCACAACCAGGTGAACAAAATTTTCCTCCTCTTCATTTTCTGTCAAACCTATTCTCAATTCTCATCATATGCTTTCCAAGGTTTCCGTCATCAGAGATCCACTGGTGACATGCTCGCTTACGTCTCACATATATGAAAGCTATCTATTGAGAAATATGGTGAAACCCTAGCCGTAGCACTGGATATCTTCAAGGCATTCGATCGAGTCTGGCATCAGGGACTCGTCGCCAAGATTTCATCTTCTGGCGTGCCTCCAAAGCTGTGTTCTCTGCTGTCTAGTTTCCTCTCAAACAGATCTCTCCATGTAGTGGTCGATGGTGTTTCATCTGACTCTCTGCCCATAAATGCTGGTGTTTCGCAGGGATCAATTCTTGCTCCAACACTATTTCTACTTCACATCAACGATTTGCTGGAAGCAACTTCGTGTCCAGTGCACAGCTTCGCGGATGATAGTACCCTTCATACCGCCTTTTCTTCTAGGGCTCCAATACCAGCCAGTCAGATCAGAAACGAACGAGGAAGAAATGTTAACAACATAAATATGGACTTGGCAACAATTCGTGAATGGGGATATAATAACTTGGTGGAATTCAACGCAAGCAAAACACAAGCATGTCTTTTCTCTAGAAGAGCCGATCTTACTGTGCCCAGCATAGAATTGTCGGGAGTGACCATACCATTGAAGTCATCCATTTCGATGCTTGGTATTACTGTCGGCAGTAACCTTTCTTAGGAGAATCACATCCCAAAAACTTGGTTTTCTGTTTCGTGCCAGGGGCTATTTCACGCCAGGTCACCTGCTCATGATCTATAAGGCACAGAATCGACCTGTCCTGGAATACTGTTCCCATATTTCGAGTGCTGAACCTAAACATACCCTAAAACTCTTGGATTCTGTACAAAAAAGGGCAATTCGTCTCGTCGGTGATGCCTCGCTTACAAACTTGCTCACCTCTCTAGAATACCGTAGAAGAGTAGGATATCTGTCTCTATTTTATAGATATTTCCATGGGTGATGCTCTAGTGAATTATCAGCAATCGTTTCCCCTCTGGCAGTCTCTTCGAGACTAATCCGTCAAGTTAAGTCTTCACATCCCTTCTTGATCACTGCAGAACATCTCTCTTCAACGACACGTTCATCCAACGAACAGCGAGGCTTTGGAACACATTGCCTATGGAGACATAACCTTCAGAAATTCAAGAAGAGCACTAATTCCTACCTGCTTGCCCTTGGTTCTCGCGATGTTCTCTGAACATTACAGGGTATTCCTTTTCGTGAGAACCACAACATAAAAAAGGAGGCAATGTCCTATAAGGATGCCAGTAAGAAGGCCTATCTTATTCTTTGTGAGATCTTAATGATTCCTACAGTTTCGAAATGAATCCAATACCGGAAAAAAGCTTCCCTTTCTTTCTTCTCCAAAAACTCTCTCTTATGGGTGCATTTGAGCACTAAAGAAACCTTGTAGTTCTTCCCTTCAAACCAGCTTGACTATCAGTATTGATCACCATGTCACATTATTGATAGTTTATGTCTACGCTTCTATTGAACTAATCCAGTTAGTTCCAGCTTTGAATAGGTGTTAGGGTCTAAATGCGATAGAGGGTTCGGTTCTCTCATCTCTGTGAAAATTCCTCCTAGTAAATGACCTCTTGTCACAGCCTTGGCTCGATATCTCGACTATTCGACCTGAACACCTACAGCTACATAGCTTCGTGACCTAGCACTTCAAAATCACCAGAATGCAATCTGCCTCATGATGTCAAGAGCTTCCAAAACCACACCTTCTTCAGCGTTGTGCTACTACCTTTTTAAGCCTCGATCACATATAAGTCTTGATTAGGAACTTGCAAAATAAATCGGCTTGTGCTGGACAATCCAGTCCTGAAAAGGATTCCCTGCTGGAAAGGAGAATCAATGGTACAAACCTTACTCCAAAAATGTCACAGCCTAAAGAGATCCACAACAACTTTCCAAGCCAGTTGATCAGAAACTATTGAGGAGTGATTGGGCAAGAAGATCCATTCAAATCTTTTTTGAGTGACAGGCTGCTTCCTGTTTCAAGGGCGTTAGCTACCCCCAAATGTGATTCAGCTAGAGTGCATGAATGGAGAGCATCAGGGAAAAAGAAGAAGCTTTTTCTCATGCGACTAGTTGAGGTGTGGACTATTGAATCATCCAGCACGAATACAAGTTCTTGGAAAGGTCATTCCACAAATGATCTGCATATAGTCTCTTGTTGACCAGGAATGCAATCACAATATCGCGTCCAAACTTATCGGGAAACAGATTGACCTCCTTCTCTCTACCAGTAATCAACGTGTAGACTCATTCAATTAACAAGTCTTGCCTTCGAGAACTCAAATGAGAATTTGATAACAGAAACTGTCCAGAGCAAAACTAGCACATCCAATACCGGCGTTGCATATTCTGTGCCATTAGAATTTCCTGTAAGGAAATGGTATTGGATTCGGTTCTATGTGATTGCATTCTGCCTTCCACTCATGCGAAACGAGTTCTTTATCAATAATTCTTCACTCAGATAGAAAAATTTTAAGTTGGCAGGGAAATCTCAAAGGAGTACCTCTGCAAAATTTCATCTTTGTAGCAATTGAAGGGTATGCCATTTCCAGAAGATAGTTACAAACTCTAAGAATTGTGTTGTACTGAACTGGAAATTATTTCACAAAGCAGTATACAGGGTGAGTCTTTGACTTGTACATATATTTTAACTGAAGATTCTTGAGGCCAAAAGAAACCTTTTTTTCATTTTCCATTTTTCCGATTTCGGCTCTGTTAAAAAGATATAGCCATTTGAAAAAAAAACATTGGGCTAAATACGTCCCTGAAATGATACTGTGGAATTGATTCAAAGTTCATATTTCTCGATAGAAATTGAGTTTATACATTTAGGCCCAAATTAGGGAATACTCAAGTAGTCAAGTACTAACCTTATTGGAATAAAAATGTTGAAAACACGATAATTTCAACAGAAACAGTTAGTTTCATCGGATTATATCTGCAACTAAAAAGCCATATTTCTCACACCAAAATAAGTTCCCTCTTCGATTTTTCTGCAGATTAGTTTGTAAACACTAATAACTTGTTCATATTTTCCTCGAAATTTCCAAACAATATCATGAAGAAAGACTTTCATTCAGATTTATTATTAAACAACCTAACCCAATCTAATTTGTATCGATTCTGTGAATTGTTGCACAGAAATGTCAAGAACATGTTGTCAGCTTGCTGATATTTTCATTAAGGTTAAGGATTTTTTACGAAACATAGTATAAATCACGATACATTTGTGTACCGTGGTATGAATATCTATGAATTCTGCCGTTCCCATCATAAATCGACTTTGCCGCCAAATTTTACCACGCATGCGTATAGCGAAAACCGGAATATTGGTTATCTGGTCTGGAGCCAACTAAAACAATAACAAAGCAGTCTCTGAACAGTCTGAACAAACTGTAAACATTATGTGAAGTTCTGAATACATTCATTACATTCAGTGGATTCTTGTTCTAATGTGATTATTACGTGAAGTGAATTAATATAAGTTCAACCGTTTCGAGTTTATAAAATTCCAAGAGGATGTTGTTTAGATAGAAACATCGCCAAAGATTATCAGGTATCGTTTCATTAATTTCAATTTAATAAGTAGTTTGTGTTAAGATTCATCATTAATATCCGAATTTTGTATTTCATCGACATTTAACTTCAATATGGACCGGTAAATATGAATTTTCAATAGAAACTGTGCGTGTTAAATCCTCCTTGGTGTTCAATTTTATCTCCCACATTGGGAGGATTTTATTATAAAAAAATACGTCGACAAAGTTGATAAATATTGTGACAATATTGTAAACTCGTTTAAAGACCAGAGAAGGAATAATTTTCGATGATATTTAATTCAGAGACGCATTCAGATTATTCTTGAAATTAATGATTTTTTCGTCAAATTTCTGCAGGTAAAATTGGAAATAACTCGAAAACGACGCGTTTTATTGAAAAAAAATAGGTATACTTTCAGTTCCTTAAATGATTGATTTTTTCGAAAATATGAACCGTTTATCTTTTTAAAGTGGTTTTATGGTGTTTTAGCGTGTATTGATGAGTCGACTACCCTGTAACTTTTATACTAGTGAAGATATTGAATAGGTTCCGATTGAGGAATATTCACCATGAATAGAGTAAAAACTCAACCAAAATTCAGTTCATTCGAAATAACGGTTCCGAAGATATAAACACAAAAGTGTTTTTTTCATGGATTTTCGACACCCTGTATCTCCCAAACCAAACCAAATTTTGAAAAATGGTATAGGAAAAAAGTGTTTCGTTTGATGAGAGGAATCTACAGTTAAAATATATGTACAAGTCAAAGACTCACCTGTATATCGCCATAATAGAAATATATAGTTCTTTATTCATTTATGAGTTGACTCAACTTCCTATTCGTATAACAACTTAGACTGTAGACAGAGGAGACACACTCTCAATAATAAGTAGTGAAGCCAACGCCACGCCACTGGGCCTGTCAAAATTAGATTCCGCAGTGTTGCCACAGCCATATATCTAACGATATTGCTATCCTTTATGCACCGAGCAACTGAAGAAGCTTCTCGAATCCACCAGAACAGGGAACAGAATGTAGTATCTCACAGATATAAGAGTTAACACAACTCTGCTCTCGTAATATTTCAAACGAAACTACCGACGCCGCACAGTTTTCGACGACGAGTTCGAAAATTAATTTAACCTGGTTTGTTCGATTAGAATCTTTTCCTGTTTCGAAGTTACCCAGAGCGTAAGGAGAGCGAGGGGGGAACAACGTTAGAGCAGATTCCAATTTAGTAGAACGAATGTTTCTTATCGCGCTGAGCTAATTGGGAGGAAAATATCGAATTTCACGATTTGTGATTGCCGGTTTGCCTGACGGGTTTCTGGAGTCTGTTCGCAATAGATAGAAAGTTCCACATCTGTGGCCCTACACCAGTAAATAGACTCCCAAGCAGTTGTGGTAGTGGGGGAAATAACATCCAGCAATGTACCAAGAATTTTACCTCTAGAACATAACTAGTATAAAATTGAAAAATGTAGATGGGAACTTCAGTGAACCTGTTTTCCTGGCATACTTAGAAGCAAAATCAAAAATATGGAGTTCATCAACTTTGTGGAGCAAATTTTCAATGATAAAGTCAAGCGCCCTTATTGAAAATGGTGTGGATGTTAGTGAATATTTTAAGGTAATAGCATATTTAAAACGGAAAAGTGAAGGATATCGTCCCAAAAAATCGGAAATTCTCACTCGTGAACAAGTTGAAAAGTTTATAAATGAGGCACCAGATGAGAAATACTTGATGGTTAAGGTTGCAACTATTTTCGGATTATTTGGAGCCTGTCGGCGTAAAGAATTGTGTAATTTATCACTGGAAGACATCGAAATAACAAATAAATAATTGGTTATACAACTTCCAAACACAAAAACGAAAGTCAGTCGTTCTTTCAGTATTATTGGGAAGTATCTTAACTATTTTCATAAGTACTTTGCACTGCGCTCTTCTGTCATCGAACATCGTCGTTTTTTCTTGAAATACATGAATAAAAAATGCACTGTCAATCCAGTTGGTATCAATACATTTGAGAAAATTCCATCTATTGTTGCCGAATTCCTCAAACTGCCAGATCCAAAGCAATATACAGGCACTGTTTTCGAAGATCCTCCGCTTCATTGCTAGCAGAATTAGGAGCAAATATTACGGAAATAAAGAAACATGGTAGATGGAAGTCTACGACGGTAGCCAAGGGCTATGTTGATCATTCCATTGCATATAGAAATGTCATTACTGAAAAAATTCTCCCAACCTCAACAGATTTTGGATCATCATCATCATCCAATATTGTACTTCCGGTTTCTACAAGTACTGATGGTGCTGAGGATTCTAATAATGTGTTGCGAAGCTCCCTAACGTCACAGGGCATTATTGTCAGTAATTGTTCTAGTTTCACGATTAATATTAATGTTGTTAAATGTTGATAATAAAAATTTGCAATTGCTGAATCAGAAGAAAATGGAGTGCTAAAAAAAATATTTTTAACACGCTTCCACGTAAACAATCAATTTCAACATTGTTTGCTGTCATTAAAAGTGTTACTTTTAATGGCAGTTGTACAAAAAACCCTTTACTTACTTGAAAAAATCGAATTTATTTCAACATACCTTTTCTCGAAAAAATTCAATCAAATTCATTTCGAGCATCACAAAATAAGATCGAGATATTGGATGTTTACCAATGCAACAAGATAACATCAATTAAAGCGATTGTGACGGAGCTGATCGAATAAACCAGATCAATTTCCGTCGAGAAAAAGGCATCTGAACAGCTTCCAGCAAACAATACTCCTGACCCGAGTTCAAACATAGCGGAATCCAATAAGAAACAATCGTAAACTTCCAGATAAATTGGAATTTCCACCTGCATTTCCAGTCTATCCTATCGGAAAATGTTTCGAGAGGGTTTTTCGCGAAAAAGATCGAATGAAATTTTCGAAGTTATCGCAACGAATAGTTTGAAACAGATTTTGTTCTACACAGACCGACTTTCTGATCAGAAATGAATCCTTGCAATCCCAACTCGTATTTTCGAAAATATTCAATTCATCGTTTGATGAGGAGAAACACCGTCTTGTTGAAAAATCAAAAAATCCCTCCTGTAGTTAATGTCATTTATCGAGAAACAAAGCTTTTCCCAGCATGTAATTGAACGAATGTGGCACCTTCGATTCTGATCATTTCGTAGGCCAATTTCGCTCGTTCCCAGGTATTTTTCAGCAATTTCAGCACATATAAACAACAAAATACATCGTTAAAAACTTAGCGCTCCGGTTGCTGTATCGATTCCTCGTTAGTTCCACAAATGAAATTGGAAATGCCTGTTCAGTTGTCGCAGCAAATTTAACTTTTTGTTAGGGATACGTCGAAAAAATGAGGCATTTTATGATTTACAGAACGAATAACCTAAAATGATTATTCGATTTCGTTTTTGTCGAAAAACAATGCTGTTGACGCAGGTATTTATTCGAAATGACAGTGTAGCATGTCAAAGTTATGTTTGTCAAATGGAATTCTACACATTTCATTTCGTTTTGGACTTCAACAGTAAAATTCCAGGATCACTGTCATAAAAAATCATTAAACCTACATGTAAAAGGCATAATTAGGGTACCCAAAAATTTCCCATCCTTTGGAACGACTCTTACTTTTCACTTCTGGTCAGAAAATCTCATAGTCCCTCTACCTTCACTATAAATCGTCACTACAAGCGGAAAGGTTTTCCAACTGTCTCTGAATTCTGATTGGTCTGACAACTTCGGTATTTTCAACGATTGAACTACAGAATAATCTGTGATTGAACACTGAATACGAACGGTTTGACAATAGATAAATACACTGCGCAAAAAAATTAACGCACATTATGGAAATCTCAAATTTATTCTACAACTGAAGGTGTTCTCAATGATAATTATTTTTATTTCCAAACGTACGATAACAACGTTAGTTCTCGACTGACAGGATCATCGAAAAGTTCTATTTCTCCGCCTAGGCGGAGAAATATTTACTTTTCCCTCCGGCGGCAGGAAAAGTGTTGCTACGAAAAAGATTACTTGGTTACCATGAACAATATGAACATAGATGCATTGAATACGAAAACTTCCAATTCAAACGTCATTTTTATTTGATGAAGTTACAATATAAATGTACAATTTTCATGAATTTGAAAACGTTTGGAAATAAAATAGCATATTTCATTCGGAGAAGAAGTGACTTTTCGTGGCTCGCTTTCAATTATCCGCCTCACTCCGTTCGGCGGATAAACTCAAGCTCGCCACGAAAAGTGACACTTCTCCTCCTAATGAAATAATATACTATTATCAGAATTATGCATGCATATGTTATCCACTTCCAACGTTTTTCTTCAATACAGATGTTTTCTCCCAGCAGGAATAAAAAAAGATGATATTATCATATTTTGAATGTATTGGCTGCATTCTAAAATCAGTTGTTCTCGATCAGTTCTAGTGATCAATAGTTTTTCTTTCGTTTGATCTTCTACACTCGATCGCTATGCAACGCGAAACACGCAATTTGACCCAAGAGGAATGTGCCCAAGTGTATTGTGTATGTCACACAAGAATTGCAGAAAGGTTTGGAGTTTCCCATACAAGTGTGTCCAGAATGTTGCAACGATTCAGGGAGACAGGTATGAATATCCGAAGACCAAGACAGGGTAGACCACGGGTAACAACTGCCATTCAAGGACGTTACTTGAGAGTTTCTTCGTTGAGACAACGGTTTGCAACCGCTCGCCTCCTTCAAAATCAGCTTGAGCAAACTCATGAGGTGCAAATTAGCACTCAGACAATAAGAAATCGCCCAGAGAATATGATTTAAGGCCTCGTGTCGCGGCAAGAGGCCCAGCTCTTACCCCAGCCCATCGAAGGGCGCGTTTGGATTTTGCGAGGGAGCATATCAATTGGGAAGAGGCCGATTAGAAAAGAGTTCTCTTCACAGATGAGTCTAGATTCTGCCTCTACCATTGTGATCGACGTTCCCTTGTATACAGACGTCCACATGAAAGATATGCTCAGTGCAATTTCCTGAATACTACTGGTTTCGGGGGAGGATCGATTATGGTATGGGGTGGAATATCTTTGACTGCTCTCACAGACCTAGTGGTCGTTGATAATGGAGCTATGAATGCTGATAAGTATATAAGGAACATTCTTGAAGAGCATGTAGTGCCATTTGCCCCATACATTGGTGAAAATTTCATTTTTATGGACGATAATGCCAGACCCCATCGTGCGCGCATCGTTCAGGAATACCTTGAAGAGGTTGAAGTGTCTCGAATGGAATGGCCAGCAAGAAGTCCAGATCTCAATCCGATTGAGCAGGTTTGGGACTACCTCAATAGAAGGCTGAGAAGTTCAGAAAATCATCCAGCTACTCTTAATGACTTAGGCATCCAACTCGTAGAAATCTGGGAAGGATTAGATCAGAACATTTTAAGATCACTCATTTTGAGTATGAACCGTCGTTGCCGAGCTGTAATTAACGCAAGGGGTGGAAATACCAAGTATTAAATCACTTATCAGCATTTCAGTATTTTGAAAATTGTTCATTTCCCTTCTTTCACATAAGATTCGGTGAAATCCTGAATTTTTCTTCCGTTTAATATGTCTTGTTTCGTTCAAAACCTTCCCGAGAGAACATAAAAAATAAGTTATAAAGTAAATGTAGAGTTAACTTTCATTAAAATTGAGATTTTCAGAATGTGCGTTTATTTTTTTGCGCAGTATATAAATTGTAGCCGTCAACATGTTTTTCCTTTGCTTTTCTCGAATATGGAGTTTCTGACCTTTTATTTTGTTCGTGAAATAGTCTTATAAAATATCACACGAGATTGAATTTCCGTGATGAGATAATACTTTAGACTGTGATTGGTCAGTTTTTGAAGATGGTGAAATAGTCACAATCTCTTGTGATATTACTGCTGATTAGCCCAATATTGGAAAACCCTTCAGTAGAACACCCAGCATAATCCGATGCCAGCATGTAAATCCCTCAAATACTTTTTCAAATTCTGAAGGATATTTCTAAGCGTAGAACTGAAGGTTAAGAAAGCTAGATATGGCATCAACATCAATTTTAATCTGCCTTCCGGAAAGTGCCTCAACCCACACCAAACATCGACAAAATAGAACCTCACAAGACTTCGAGAATCAAATTATAATATCCGGGGATACACTCAGAAAGCTTTCAACGAAATATTGACAAACGAAACCAATGCATTAATTCCTTCAACTCAACATAACCGGTACGCAAAGTATGTTGACATAAATTCTGCTGGTCCTGTTGATACGAGGGGGTTCTTTGATGATGAATTAATGGAGAGGAGTCGTTTCGAGACTTCGAGGAACTTGGGTCCTTCATCGATTACGGACATCGCTACTATTAGCTTGTACTTCTAAACATCCCTTGCTGTGTAGCAGACTGGGTGAATCACGTGTTGATTTTATAGAAGGTGGAACGTGGGATGAGGCCCACATGAAACATTCCATATAGTCCACGTTTAGCCTTCGGGCTTGAAAAAAGTGCTGTCTATTCGAGATTGTATAGCTGCGTATCATTTTAGAAATTTCTGAAATTTATTGTAGTTTGAGGATTCTGTTTTCGTGCTTGGATATTTCGACACCTTATAGTGGTAAATCACTCATTCATTTCGTTAGATAATGATGGGAAATTTGATTCTTGTACTTGATGGACAAGTTGGAACGCTTTTGATAGATGTCCTTCAATACGAATTTTTGCTATGTGACCTTTTCTGTAGAGTCTTAAGGTATTCCTGGAGAAATCCATATCTTGAGAAAAAAGTTATTCCTGGTGGAGACTATCAGAAATATCAGAAGTGCTCCCGATAGAGATCGAAGAATTTTGAACCAACTCATGATGGAAACTAATCCCTATAGAATCTGAATAAGTCCTGTTGAAAAAAAACTGATATAAAACCTTTTACACTAAGGACTGAGAATAAATTCGCAATCACAAAAACTCCTGTATCTATCTCTTGGACCAATTGAGAAAAAATCAAAATTTGATCATAGTTAGCTTTGTTATGAACGTCAGAAACATATGGAACATTTACTTCATAGATATTCCAATTCTCTGTCGCAAAATGTCGAACGAAGTGAAAACACGAGAATTTATAGTGAAACTTTTTCAATATAATCAAAAATGGAGCTTCAAAAGAATCGCAAAAGAGGCTCGCGTTCGTCCGGAAACGGTATCAAGAGTTGTTAAGCGCTTCAACGAAGATCTTACAATTAACCGCAAGGAAGGAACCTTGAGGAAAAAGGGGTTTCATAGCCCAAAAAAAGTGAAGAAAGCCATCAGCCTTTTTCAGAAGACGGAAAGTGGCCCAAATAGTGGGTTGTTCGCAGTCAACCGTTCAGAAAATCAAGTCGAGTTGTGGGCTTAGAACATACAAAGTGCAGAAAGTGCCAGGCAGGAACGCTGTGAAGAATCAAGAAGCGAAATCAAGAGCAAAGAAATTAAAAAAACATTTCTTGAAAAATTTTTCCTGCTGCGTGATGGACGACGAAACCTATGTCTTGGTTGATTTCTCGCAACTTCTTGGTCAGGAATTTTATACTGCAGATTCTCGTGGAAACGTTGACGAACAATTTCGCGTGAAGAAACAAGCAAAGTTTCCCAAAAAATTCCTGGTTTGGCAAGCAATTTGCACTTGTGGGAAAAGGAGCAAATTTTTCGTTGGCCAAGGCTCTGTTGACTCGAAGATATACATCGAGGAATGCTTGAAGAAGCGACTTTCGCCAGTTTTACGTGAGCACGATGTGTCAACAATCTTTTGGCCAGATTTAGCTTCATGCCACTACAGCAAATCAAGGAATGGTACGAAGCTAATGAGGTGGTTTTTGTCCCCAAAGAGGCCAATCCACCAAATTGCCCAGAACTCAGGAAAATGGAAAGATATTGGGCACTGGTGAAAAGAGAATTGAAGAAAACTAAGAAATCGACCTCAACATTAGCGGAATTCAAGCAAAAGTGGAAGACAGCATCCCAGAAAGTGACTGAGAACACTATAAGAAGCATGATGGAAAGAACTCCAGAAAAAAAACATGAATTTTGTGAAAAATAGTTTTGATTTTTTTATTGTAAAAACAGTTTTCATTCGAATTAGAAGATGATTCGAAAATTAGTTTGATTTTCGAAATCGGTCCAGTGGTTCAAAAGATATAAGCGTTTTTGTGATAGCGAATTTATTCTCGTTCAGTCCTTATCTCATGAAGATAGATCTAGAGATGACGCTGATGGTAAGAAGCTGGCAGAGCCAACAAACATCTAGAAGATGTTTGAAATTGAGGAAAAAATATATAAATTGTCATCTAAAAGCTGTATTGTGAATAAGAACGAATATATCGTAAGAAATTCTCAGACTTTCATTGAGTTTAGCATTGCAGTACAGAAGAAAAATGACGAGTGAAATAAATTATCTTTAATTCAATCCAAATCAAAATGGATTTTTATTACTGGCGCCTCCACCATTTTGCAATTGGCAGAAATGTACCACTATTCTCTGAAACTTCACGTTGTTGAGACCAAGGTTATTCACAACTTTGATCTAGTGATACACCTCTAATCTACTGTTACCCCAGATTATCATTATGTGTAATTAAGTCATCGCCAGTTCGAGAACATTTTTTCTAAATTCGGCCGACAACGGAAGCAAAGAAAGCCTCAGAATTGCTTACTTTTTCAAATACGCCATCGCTGATGGGGCTCGACGTTGGCGTGAAGGATTATTGATGAATAAAGTTTCCTCCAGCGTTTCTTTCTCCGATTTATTTCGTTACGGAGTGGAATTTCAGGAAGAAAACTGTTTCTTACGATGGCAGTTTTATATATCCGACATTCTTTCTTCGGATGGGCATATCCGACAGAATAGCGCCTTTAAGTTCACCGAGATCATTTCAGTATTTCGCAGAGATTTCTGAGGAAAGAAGCTGTTGATTTTTCTTCAATCTGAATCAATGAAGGAATTCATTATACACTGCGCAAAAAAATTAACGCACATTATGGAAATCTCAAATTTATTCTACAACTGAAGGTTGATCTCATTGGTTTCCTATCATTGTTCGCATGCTAATATTTTTTTTGCGAATCTTGATCCAGACCATTCCACGCAACCTTCAGAAATAATGATGGCATCATTTAAGCTCCATTCCATACGTGGGTCATCCGGAAATAGTCGACTCATGTGGGTCAATATATCGGGGATTGTCACAGTCAAATTTCTCCTCATCTAAATACGAAATACACTGCGCAAAAAAATTAACGCACATTATGGAAATCTCAAATTTATTTTACAACTGAAGGTGTTCTCAATGATAATTATTTTTTATCAGAATTATGCATGCATATGTTATCCACTTTCAACGTTTTTCTTCAATACAGATGTTTTCTCCCAGCAGGAATAAAAAAAGATGATATTATCAGATTTTGAATGTATTGGCTCCATTCTAAAATCAGTTGTTCTCGATCAATTCTAGTGATCAATAGTTTTTCTTTCGTTTGATTTTCTACACTCGATCGCTATGCAACGCGAAACACGCAATTTGACCCAAGAGGAATGTGCCCAAGCGGTAGTTTTGCGAGAAGAAGGGTGGACATACACAAGAATTGCAGAAAGGTTTGGAGTTTCCCATACAAGTGTGTCCAGAATATTGCAGCGATTCAGGGAGACAGGTATGAATGTCCGAAGACCAGGACAGGGTAGACCACGGGTAACAACTGCCATTCAACGGTATGCAACCGCTCGCCTCCCTCAAAATCAGCTTGAGCAAACTCATGAGGTGCAAATTAGCACTCAGACAATAAGAAATCGCCTCAGAGAATATGATTTAAGGCCTCGTGTCGCGGCAAGAGGCCCAGCTCTTACCCCAGCCCATCGAAGGGCGCGTTTGGATTTTGCGAGAGAGCATATCCATTGGGAAGAGGCCGATTGGGAAAGAATTCTCTTCACAGATGAGTCTAGATTCTGCCTCTACCATTGTGATCGACGTTCCCTTGTATACAGACGTCCACATGAAAGATATGCTCAGTGCAATTTCCTGAATACTACTGGTTTCGGGGGAGGATCGATTATCGTATGGGGTGGAATATCTTTGACTGCTCGCACAGACCTAGTGGTCGTTGATAATGGAGCTATGAATGCTGATAAGTATATAAGGAACATTCTTGAAAAGTATGTAGTGCCATTGGCCCCATACATTGGTGAAAATTTCATTTTTATGGACGATAATGCCAGACCCCATCGTGCGCGCATCGTTCAGGAGTACCTTGAAGAGGTTGAAGTCTCTCGAATGGAATGGCCAGCAAGAAGTCCAGATCTCAATCCGATTGAGCAGGTTTGGGACAACCTCAATAGAAAGCTGAGAAGTTCAGAAAATCATCCAGCTACTCTTAATGACTTAGGAATCCAACTCTGAGAAATCTGGGAAGGATTAGATCAGAACATTTTAAGATCACTCATTTTGAGTATGAACCGTCGTTGCCGAGCTGTAATTAACGCAATGGGTGGAAATACCAAGTATTAAATCACTTATCAGCATTTCAGTATTTTATAAGTTGTTCATTTCTCTTCTTTCACGTAAGATTCGGTGAAATCCTGAATTTTTCTTCCATTAAATGTGTCTTGTTTCGTTCAAAACCTTCCCGAGAGAACATAAAAAATAAGTTATAAAGTCAATGTAGAGTTAACTTTCATTAAAATTGATATTTTCAGAATGTGCGTTAATTTTTTTGCGCAGTGTATTTTTTAAGGCACTAAGATTATGATATGCCATTAAAATGGCTTCTTCTGAATAGTTGAAATTCAAATTTGACTTCTTCAATAAAATGGTAGTCCATAAAAAATTCGCACTGTTGAAATTGGACCCTCGCCATCCAACAAATTCAATATTAAATGGAGGGAAAGCTTTACGGTCGCACATAAAAATCTTCATTCTTGGCTTACGCCAAACTTTCGCGAAAGTCGATAAATTCGAAAAAGCGGCAATTCCCAGCTTCTCTCTTAATATCAAAATGTTGAGGTTCGCTCGAAACTGATTGTATAATTAGAGGTAAGCACCTGGGGACGCCGCGTGCTGGAGTGGTAGCGTCGTCGACAAGGTACCTCGACGCTGGCGTCGTTTACCGACGCTCAATATCCATATCGGGAATTAAACGCTCAGTAAAATTGATATATACCTGGTTCGTGCTTCGGCGAAAGCAGTTAGAAAGCGAGCAAGGGAACGTGAGGACAAGAAAGCGCTTCTGTTGTATAGGAATGTTACCAGGAAACAATTTTAGAAAGTTGCGATTTGGTACAAAATAACAATTATTTTCTGAATCTACGGCCAGTTCGTTCATTAATTTCGTTTCGCTATCTTAATTTTGTGTTGCTCATGACAGTGTCGTCATCGCGAAATCAGGTAGAAATAGTAAAATTTGGATTTATTACTGAATATTATAAGCCAAATACTTTGAAAAAATTGGTTCGTATGTGTCTTGTTTGTGGTAAATTGGACTATTTGAATCCTGATTTGAGTTTGCACAGGTATGTTCTACTCTTATCATTTGTGGCGTAGATTCTTCGATTTTTGGAATTTCACTTTTCAGATTCTCTTCTCACATTAAGAGTAAGAAAATCGATTTTTAATTCTGCTGACTCTCTTCACCACTCAGAATCTGTTTCAATGTTCGGAACATTGTATGAATCCGTCAAAAAGAGTGAATTCACTTGGTATTTTATTTCCATTCCTCAATACCGATAACACCACATCACTGGACCTTTCATAACAATATTGATATCCTTCATGCTATCATCGTTCCACTCATTGAATACTGACTGAATTTTGGCTTCATCAATTCTCGAATTTATGGATGACATGCTGTGTCACCTCTTTCTGTGGTCTATGGCTCTTATCGTCTAAAAACCAGTAGAAAATTCGGGAAAATTTCAAATCACTTTGTGGTATATTCAAAGATTGAAGGACTGAACGAGAATAAATTCGCTATCACAAAAACGCTTATATCTTTTGAACCACTGGACCGATTTCGAAAATCAAACTCATTTTCGAATTATCTTCTAATTCTAATGAAAACTGTTTTTACAATGAAAAAACCGAAACTATTTTTTACAAAATTCATGGATTTTTTCTGGAATTCTTCCCATCATGCTTCTTATAGTGTTCTCAGTCACTTTCTGGGATGCTGTCTTCCACTTTTGCTTGAATTCCGCTAATATTTTCGTTGATTTCTTAGTCTTCTTCAATTCTCTTTTCACCAGGGCCCAATATCTTTCGATTGGCCTGAGTTCTGGGCAATTTGGTGGATTGGCCTCTTTGGGGACAAAAACCACCTCATTAGCTTCGTACCATTCCTTGGTGGCCTCTTGCTGTAGTGGCATGAAGCTAAATCTGGCCAAAAGATTGTTGACACATCGTGCTCACGTACAAATGGTAAAAGTCGCTTCTTCAAGCATTCCTCGATGTGTATCTTCGAGTCAACAGAGCCTTGGCCAACGAAAAATTTGCCCCTTTTCCCACTAGTGCAAATTGCTTGCCAAACCAGGAATTTTTTAGGAAACTTTGCTTGTTTCTTCACGCGAAATTGTTCGTCACCATTTCCACGAAAATCTGCAGTATAAAATTCCTGTCCAGGAAGTTGCGAGAAATCAGCCAAGACATAGGTTTCGTCGTCCATCACGCAACAGGAAAAATTTTTCAAGAAATCTTTTTTTAATTTCTTTGATCTTTATTTCGCTTCTCGATTCTTCACAGCGTTTCTGTCTGGCACTTTCTGCACTCTGTATGTTCTAAGCCCACAACTCGACTTGATGGAACGGTTGACTGCCAACAACCCAGTATTTGGGCCACTTTCCGACCTGAAAGGTTAGGATTCTTCTGGAAAAGGCTGATGGTTTTCTTCACTTTTTTTGAGCTATGAAACCCCCTTTTCCTTCCGGTTCCTTCCTTGCGGTTAATTGTAAGATCTTCGTTGAAGCGCTTAACAACTCTTGATACCGTTTCCGGACGAACGCGAGCCTCTTTTGCGATTCTTTTGAAGCTCCATTTTTGATTATTTTGAAACAGTTTCACTATAAATTCTCGTGTTTTCACTTCACTTGACATTTTGCGACAGATAATTGGAATATCTATGAAGTATATGTTTCACATGTTTCTGACGTTCATAACAAAGCTAACTATGATAAAATTCTGATTTTTTTCTCAATTGGTTCAAGAGATATAGACGTTTTTGTGATAGCGAATTTATTCTCGTTCAGTCCTTATTCCACTCAAATCGAAGAAACGAGTACATTCATCATCCATTTTATTCCATACGCATTTAAATTCACCCCTGCCCCTTCGGGAGTCACCCAATGTGACAAACAAGATGGGCCAACTTCACAGAAGCTGCCTAAAATTAGGGTCTGATCGTCCTGTAATCTGAAGGACCCGCTTTTCCGATAGTATCTTCTTTCGCAAATCGAGTTTCGGCCAAATGAGGGAGGTATGGAATTACAGAGACTACGCTAGGATTTCGGTGTTTCACCGTCCCATACACGAAATCTCGGCGAATGTAGTTGATCACAACACGTACTTCAAAATTGCTGCGAGGGTATTTGGTGTCGAGCTTGAGGACTTCTTGAATAAGATCGGAGATAGCGGTTGGATGTACAGGGATTGAGAAAATGGAAACTGAACCGAAAACAGCGTTTGATGGTGAAGATATTTGAGGATTTTCATTGAATAGGGTACAAAATTCGGGGGAAGGCTCTTGAAGATGTTTCACGTTACAAATGTGTATCTCATTAAATATTTTTGTGGTCAATTATCAGTAGTAATATCCCTAGGACCTTGATAATAGACGAGATAATTTTATGACCATCGAAAGCTCGTTCATTGGTAAGCAACGAGCTTGAGATATTGGTTATAAAATTATGAGGCATTTATCAATGTCCGAGGAATATTCGGCAGAAAATTTTTTGACAGAAAATATGTATAACTCAACACAACAAAACATTTATTTATTTATTGAAATTACAATTAGTTAAAGTGCAATTCGTAAAATTCAACTCAACATTAGATTCGTTGGTTTTCTCTTGTATGGAAGATCTATTTCCACGCATATTATTTACTATTTTGTTGTGGTGTTCTTGATCGAGGTTTAGGTATGGTTTGATAGAATTTTGATTGCTATGACCAGTAATCTTCAGCAATTGTTATTCCTCTACACCACTTTGTGCTAATTGACTGACAGCTGTTGATCTGTTTGAATAATTCATTATCGCTTTGTCTTTGACATTCAAGCCAATTGCTTCGGCAGCATATTTAAGGCTTATTCGGACTAGGCCAGTAGATTGATCGAGTAGCGAGTGATTTAGTAACTTGCCGTGTGCGAACGTCAGCAAGCGAGTCGAGTACAGTTGTCAGTGGGCGAGTTGACTCTCCACTCGACTAAACTACTGGCCTAGTCCGAACAAGCCCTAAGTCCATTTATTTATGGTATTCCTTCCAACAGGCACATTATCGTACCATTTGTCAGTTTCATTTTTCCAATATCGATTTGGTTCCAAGAATAGTCGTTTTGAGGTAATATTTTCGCCTCGTTTTGATATTAGTTTATGAAAAAGACGTACAGGGCAGCTTTGTCTCTCACTATTGGAAACCAACCATTTACTACTTGTACAGCTTTTAGAACCACCTTGACACATTTTACTGAATAACGGATTGTATTCAATGCAATTTGTTGAACCATCGTTATTCATCTCGATTTGAAAAAAATTCACCAAACAAGCAACTGCCTCTCTTCCTCGCCACGCTAGTTCTACTGCAGCAATATGATAAAAGTTACGCATAAGATCTTCAGGAGTATTTTCATCCCATAGCAATATTATTCAGTTAACTTCAGACAAATTTAACGAAACTGAACTGGATTTACGTTTACTTGGGTCTGCTTGCAATTTTTTTCTGATTGCATCGCGGGCATCTCGGGCTGGTTTAAGTATTATATTATTAAACGGGTCAATCATAATGTTGTAGTCCATATAATACTTTTCTTGTAAGAGTTTGCTCGAAACATTCCACATTGTCTTTACCGTTACTTCTTTGAATTCTGTTCCGTCTTTTCTTTCTCATATTGGAAGCCCAATCTTTGAGTATAAACGCCAATTCTCCCAAGCTTTTGCGTTCATTCAATTCGTATGATCGTTCGTAGCAAAATTCCATAAATATTCCCCAAATATATTTGTGGCTATTGGAAGTATTTCTGGGAATGTTTTCTTTGATAAGCTCATTTATATTTTTTAACATTACCAAAACGTGACATTTTTAAATTTGTTTGGAATGATGTTGCCATGGAACTATTATATAATTTTATAAGACTCTATCGTGTTATCATTGGGATTGAAAATTACATTGGATGTAGTTTTCGATGTTATGTGGACATGATTGGCTGAAATGGTTCCATATGATACAAAATCATAAAATTGGATTTGTTGTTAGAACTGTCAAAAAATTTTCAATGTTATTACATACTATCTAATTTGGTTCACTTTGTAAAGAATCATTCGACTTATTTCTTATTTTCAATTTTTTTTTTATTCTTGCGAACACCCTTACTGCTTGAACAATTTTCCTAACCAACAATCTCTCCAATACTCACGAAATCCAAACCAAATAATCAAAACCACTCAAACCACTGAACTTCAACGTTTAACCTTCACCGAGTACCAAACCGGCCGAAAATCACTCTAAAACCGCAAATCCTTCGGTACCTCACAGTATTTCTCACTCCCGACCGTCAGTCCTGGCCGGGTTCGAATCCGCTCACGTCCTCGAATTAAATCTCAACAGGTACGCCACCGCACCGACGGTCCTCTTCGCGTAGGCAGAGAGGCTTTCACGCGTCGCGACGTCGATGCCGACTGGGGGTTTGCGCGCTCGCGGTGGACGGTCGTGTGCGTCCGTGGGAGCGATCGGAACCCCGGCGCCGCGCGCTGTTGCCGTCCCTCGGCTTTTTCGATGTCGAATTGGGCTGTTTTGTAAAGTTTTGCGATGGAAAATTCAAGTTTTTACTTCATTTCCGAAAAAAAAAGCAAAATCGACAGATGTTCTGAATATTTGACAGTACTTCTGGGAACGTGTTGATTCAAACGATCTGTTGTCTTTAGAATCCAAGAAAACTGAAGCGATAATCAACTCCACATGTTGAAAAAATATATACCGGCGTATTCACCATTTTGCAATGTTGAATCTTATAGGTGATCTCCATAAAGCGCAATACCGCAAAAAAATCTGATAGACAACAAATTGAAACGATTGTAACATGCAGCCACCCTTAAAAATATGAAGCTATAATTGACCCCAGCAAACGTTTTCAAAAAATCCCGACGTATTCGCCATTTTGCAACGTCGAACTTATCTTCATAAAAGACAATACTTCTTACAAATCGAGTAAACAACAAATTAAAACAATGGTAACAACGAGTTTCAGAGAGCTTGGTCCTCTCTGAATGACTACACCTCATCTGCAAACCTTCCTAGCGATGTAATGATCAAGAAAGTAAGCACTGAGAAGAACTTCAGTACAATGCTAAGTAAAAGAGAAGATTGGGAAAGGGAATACACCAACTACAATCTCAAAGAAAATACAATGAAATGGTATACTGATGGTTCTAAAACCGCTACAGGAGCTGGCGCTGGGATTTATGGGACAAGTACCAAGTGTGCACTATCGCTAGGCTCCTGTACAAGCGTCCTTCAAACGGAAATACTTGCAATCGGAAGATGTCTAGATATACATCTAGAAAGAAACTATCAGAAGTGCGATATAGCTATTCATACAGATAGTCAAGCTGCTATTAAAGCACTGAGCTCCTACGTCATTGACTCAAAGCTGATTTGGGAGTGCCGAAACAAACTCAATGAGGTAGGCAAGAAGAATAAGGTCTTTTTAATCTGGGTTCCCGGTCATTCGGGAATCGTAGGAAACGAAGAGGCCAATAAACTGGCCAGAAAGGGCGCACAGACGCCACTCACTGGCCCAGAACCCTTCTGTGGTATAGGAAAATGCACCTATAAGAAGGAATTTATGCTGAAGGAGAAAACCGAAAGAGAAAAACTCTGGCGGAATCTCCCAGGAATGGATCACTCCAAAAAGTTCCTCCGGAACTTTGAAACTGCTAGATCCAAAAAATATCTGGATCTCAGTAAAAACCAACTTCACCTACTCACTGGCTTTCTCACAGGACATTGTCGCCTAAAGAAGCATCTGTTGAGAATGGGTTTATCGGACACTGATGAGTGTAGATTCTGTGGGGAGGAGGAAGAAACTCCTATTCACCTGGTTACGGAATGCTATGCCATTGTAAGCCAAAGGAAAGATAGCTTTGGACAAGAAACTTGTAGAAGTGGGGAGTTATCCTCCTTGAAGCCGTCCCAGATACTGGATTTCATCAAATCTCTGGAACTGGAGGGCGAGCTTTAGGAGGCGCGATGATGACAGCTCTGTCAGGGGGCACAATAGACCTTAAGGTAGCAGTGGACTGTAACCCCTTTTCACTATAACTATATATACAACTATAACAACGAGGTACACCCAGAATCTCTGTAAGATGAAGCTTAAAGTGATTCTTGCGCGAGTTTTTTCAAATCCCGGCGTATTCACCATTTTGCAAATCTGATGAACAACAAGCTGAAACAATTTATACCAGAAGTGACACTTGGGATCCCGGAAAGACAAAGGTACTATCGACTCCTGAAAGGTTTTTTCAAATCCTGGCGTATTCACCATTTTGCTACGTTGAACTTATTTATTATCCTTATAAAAGACAATATTGCTTGCAAATCTGATCTGCGTGCGTGCCTGTGAAACTTATGAATACCATTTTTTCGAGGGAAGTTGTATAAGGATAAAGCGGGCACTTTTTTGTATCCTAAATTTCGAAACTCGTTTTTTGTAGCATTCATAACTTCTACATTCAAACTCATTGGTATTTTTTGAATTTTGACAACCTTGTATGAGTATTCATCCAATCCGTAAAAACTATGATGAAATGAATTGAAACTGCAATGATGTTGATTATATTAATAGAAAAATTTGACAGTTCTCAACAACCGCCAAATCTGCTTTTCGAATCCGGAAGTAAATGTGAATTTAGAGGAAAAACTCTAAAAAATCCTATTCTGTTAAAAATATGCATATCATGTATTCGACAAAAAATGAAGTAAAATGAATGGTGATTACAATGATGAAAAAAAATCATATGCATTGCATTCGAAAACATGAAGAAAAATCGATTTGAAATTCATCATGTTGATAGTCTTTTGTGGACACTCCATATGCTGGGGATGCTTCATTATAGCTGGCTAGGATACTTTGAAGCCTTGTCTTTCAATCCATATAAAGCTGGTATTGGTATGTGCAAGGGTTTGTGAAATATAA
This sequence comes from Adalia decempunctata, assembly GCA_951802165.1. NCBI lineage: Eukaryota > Metazoa > Arthropoda > Insecta > Coleoptera > Coccinellidae > Adalia > Adalia decempunctata. The sequence goes on from OX637702.1 coordinate 4,510,922, forward strand.
TTGGATAACATATAGCCTCTACAAGTATCATTTTTTGTCGAAATGGCCATTATTTAGAAAATTGTTGAATAAAAATACAGGGTGGCCATTTGAAAACGAAACAGACGAGATTACAGACGAAATAAATTTTTTCGATAGAAATGCTCGGACAGGTCGATTTCTGTTTCGAGGGGGACAACTTAAGATGTAGGTTACGGACGCATAGCGCTTCAACCCTTGCTACTACAACCCTCACCCCCAATTTTTGAATAGGGAAGATGGGGTGAGTGATACCTCATTTGAAAGGTATTTTTATACTGATTTCAGCACAGTAATTGTTTTTTCATTTTATGCATTAGTTCTCGAAATATTCTTAACTAAGTATTTGAAAATGAAGTGGTGTTTTCATGGCACTTGCAGTGATCTTTTGTGAAAAATCGACATTTTGAGCTTCAAAACAACCATGACTGTGGCTTCCTTCCCTCAATCCACTGACATAGAAATCTTTAATCAAGATGTCGATTTTTCACAAAAAACACTACCATGAAAACACCACTTCATTTTCAAATACTTAGTTAAGAATATTTCGAGAACTAATGCATGAAATTAAAAAACAATTACTGTGCTGAAATCAGTATAAAAATACCTTTGAATTGAGGTATCACTCACCCCATCTTCCCTATTGAAAAATTGGGGGTGGGGGTTGTAGCAGCAAGGGTTGAAGCGCTATGCGTCCGTAACCTACATCTTAAGTTGTCCCCCTCGAAACAGAAATCGACCTGTCCGAGCATTTCTATCGAAAAAATTTATGTCGTCTGTAATCTCGTCTGTTTCGTTTTCAAATGGCCACCCTGTATGTGAAAAGTATATGAAAGCATGCAGGAAGTGTCAGAGAATTGAAAAACACAATTGAATATAGGGTGTCCCATTTGAAAAAACAAAGTCACCACCTATTCCTCTTTTGTGGGCCACTCGATTTATTCGAAAATAGTTTTAGGTTGTGCTCTTTTTGGAATATATGTCTGCATGAAAATTTTTTGCCCAACTGAGACCGTTACGCGTATATCGCCCGCTGCGGCACTAGTGGGACACCCTGTATAATCGGCAATACTCCGCTAGCAAACCTAACAAGAAACTCTTGAAATTATAAAAGTTATAACCAGGAGTAAACCCAAAAAACTGTAGCTACAAACAACCCCCTCGTATGCCATAAAACCGGCGCAATCACCATTTTGCAACGTTTGACCCTTTTTCAATATTCTACTCTCTTGGTAGTACTATTGCAAATTAAATAGATAACGCGTTAAATGAGTACAATCATAAACAGGAGACACGTTCAGAAAGAAAGGAAACTGGAGCAATATTTGAACACTGCCGTCTGCACAAGTTTTAAAATATACAACCGGCGTATTCACCATTTCGCAACGTAGAGTCCTAATAATATTCTTCTTACTTGGTGGTAGTACAGGGAAACCAAATAATAAACTTTTTTAATTATAACAATTATAACCAGCAGTTTCGCTTAGATCCCAGGAAAACTACAGCTATAATCAACCTCAAATCATGTTAGGAAATAAGAATACAGGCGTATTCACGTTGAGTCCTATCAATATCCTTCCTACTCATTAAATTTCAACAATAATATCCAGCCCTCACGCTCAGAAGCCAAGAAAACTGCAGCTTTAATCAACCCCTTGACACGTTAGGAGAAAAAACACCGACGTATTCACCATTTTGCAACGCTATTAATATTCTTTTTACTGGGTAGTTTTTCTAGGTAGAATAATGAGCAACTAGTGATCTTATAACAATTCTAACCAGAAATCAAGCTTCTTATCCAAAAAAAGTTAAACTATCGCCATACTTGCCTTTGATCGCTACGAAAGTTAAAACTGATACCGGCGTATTCGCCATTTTGAAACTACGATCTCTATCACTACTAGAGAATCTAATGTATCAATTCTTCTCTGAAATCTCGCTTTATATTCGACCATTATTCCAATGAATCGAACGGCAACACCGTCCGGTACGCGCCGTCGAAATTTCCGCACTATCGCAATCAATCCGTCAAGACGCCCGCGGCCCCGTCGAAACGTGCGGATGGAACGCGTGTTATGTACGCGGTGGCCTGCGGATGACGTCCGATATCGGAGTGGATCGCTCGGGATGAATGTCTGTATGGGTATAGACGTGAATTTAGGACGTTCTGATGGAGATCCCCTGAAGAGATCTGACAATTCACTCTTTACCGATTCTGAAATGTTCTTTTTTTGTGTGTACTACTGATTGTTTTTTTATTTGTCGATATCAAATACTTTTCTTGTGTTACTTTCGAAGTTTCTTAAAAATATTCTCATCTCTCTAGAAAACCACTATTGGACAATATTCAACTTTCACATGCTTTCCTGAACAGTACTCTGTACCAAAGTAATATCATAAATTATCCTCTGTGAATAAAAAATGTGCAAGAGAAACCGTTACCAAATCGAAAAAACCCATGATCAAAGACTCACCCCCAATCGGTGCAATCCTTAAATCCTCCCTTACGACTAGAACTCACCTGGAAAATAAAAATAAATTAAATTTCAATTTGAAGAATTTGAATTCAATGAATTTAATCTCCGATTATATCGATTAAGTATATTATAGGATAAGCAAGGAAACTGTTAGGGTAGATAGTACAGGGTTATCCATAAGAGACATCCCATTTTATTTTATTAATAAATTCCCTAAGAGATAACTAAACTAAAGGAGTTGTTCTCTGTGGGAACATCTGCTGTATTCTTTGGGATTTAAGTTGATTATCAATCAAGTAGGCGCCTGTCACAAATAAGTTTTAATAATATTGAAAATGAATTTATGGGAATAGGACAAATGAATGCCTATAATAGTCTTCACAGCATATATTTAGAGACGTTTCGCAAATTCACATCCGCTTCATTAGGCCTAAAATTGAACAGAATTACACAATATAAAATGTAAACAATTTCAACTCACTACACAAACAAAACAAATAAAATACCTCTATACGCCAGAAGTAGCACGATCTCAAAATGTACAGCAAATTGAGGGGAAACACCGGAATAGAATTTTCACAGTGATAATAAATACATAAAATTAATTACAACAACCATAACCTACAACTAAAATGACCGAACAAACAAAGTGACAGCTCTCCAAATTTCCAAAAATTTAATTCTTATTCTTACTTAGTCTCTCTTCTTTTTTATGCTTCTATAGTCATTCAATATTGGGTTGTATAATATACTGAGATGATTTGTGTCTGATCTAAAATTGACGGAATTATTCAAGTTGATGTGAATCATCTCCAAAATAGTTTTAAATTTATAATTTCGATGGGAGTCATTATTCTATGGGGTGTTTGTTAGTTTGCATCAATAGTTATTTGAATTATTTAAGGTGGGCGTTCAACGTAGTGTTTTCATGTCAAGTTGCATTTGAAAATGGTTTCACTTTGAGAACTGAAATTTTGTGGGTAAACTCAGAAAGGATTGGAGTTCTTAATGAAATAATTTAAATCGATTTCATTTCGAAAGTTCATTTTTTTTTTCAAAAATAGAAGAAAATAATAACTCATGCTTATGTTTTATTTCAGACGAAAGACCCACGAAAATAGTTCAACTTTAACGATTTAAAGTGAATCTACAGATCATTTCGTTCAGAAAATCAACTTAAAATGCGGAATTGGCAGAGAATGACCAAATTCAAATATATAGCGAGAAACAGTTCCTGCTTTACCCACATATTCACTAATTTTATAGTTTAGCGATTTTCGGATAGAGAGCGCCATTGTACCTTTCATTCATAAGGGAGACCATTGAATGGAATATTCCATAAAGTGTACGATGGCGCCTCTATCGGATTAGTTTTCCTACTCGTTGTGATCGGCGACCTCACTTTTTTTGTTTGAGACATTATTTCAATACCTATCCGTTTGAACTTTTATGGAATACTCAGTCTAACATCGTGTATTTTGTGTAAAAACGCACATAAGATGCAATTCGATAGATGACGTTAGGCGTGCATTCCAGCGTCGTTTGGATAACAAGTCACGTGCCAAATATTTGAACTGTCAAATGTCAAGCGAAGTGAAAACACGAGAATTCATAACGAAACTTTTTCAAAATAATCAAAAATGGAACTTCAAAAGAATCGCAAAAAAGGCTCGCGTTCGTCCGGAAACGGTATCAAGAGTTGTTGAGCGCTTCAACGAAGATCTTACAATTAACCGCAAGGTAGGAACCGGGAGGAAAAAGTGGTTTCATAGCCCAAAAAAAGTGAAGAAAGCCATCAGCCTTTTTCAGAAGAATCCAAACCTTTCAGGACGGAAAGTGGCCCAAATAGTGGGTTGATCGCAGTCAACGGTTCAGAAAATCAAGTCGAGTTGTGGGCTTAGAACATAGAAAGTGCAGAAAGTGCCAGACAGGAACGCTGTGAAGAATCAAGAAGCGAAATCAAGAGCAAAGAAATTAAAAAAAAGATTTCTTGAAAAATTTTTCCTGTTGCGTGATGGACGACGAAACCTATGTCTTGGCTGATTTCTCGCAACTTCCTGGTCAGGAATTTTAGCTGCAGATTCTCGTGGAAATGTTGACGAACCATTTCGGGTGAAGAAACAAGCAAAGTTTCCTAAAAAATTCCTGGTTTGGCAAGCAATTTGCACTTGTGGGAAAAGGAGCAAATTTTTCGTTGGCCAAGGCTCTGTTGACTCGAAGATATACATCGAGGAATGCTTGAAGAAGCGACTTTTACCATTTGTACGGGAGCACGATGTGTCAACAATCTTTTGGCCAGATTTAGCTTCATGCCACTACAGCAAGGCCACCAAGGAATGGTACGAAGCTAATGAGGTGGTTTTTGTCCCCAAAGAGGCCAATCCACCAAATTGCCCAGAACTCAGGCCAATCGAAAGATATTGGGCCCTGGTAAAAAGAGAATTGAAGAAGACTAAGAAATCAACGAAAACATCAGCGTAATTCAAGCAAAAGTGGAAGACAGCATCCCAGAAAGTGACTGAGAACACTATAAGCAGCATGATGGGAAGAATTCCAGAAAGAATCTATGATTTTCAAAAAAATAGTTTCGGTTTTTTATTGTGAGAACAGTTTTCATTAGATGATTCGAAAATGAGTTTGATATTCGAAATCGCTCCAGTGTTTCAAAAGATATAAGCATTTTTGTGATAGCGAATTTATTCTCATTCAGTCCTTACTATAAAAACGAACCCAAACTCTCAACAACAAAAAAGAACTGTCCGTCGAAAATTCACCGAATCAACATGCTGAAACTCGTGGCATTTTCCGGTAACTCGCATTGATATTTCGAATTGGATCAGACTGTCCGAACGAATATGGTGGAAAAACAAAGGGCTCGTACTCAAGTTTGAAAATCGTGAATAAAAAATCAAACGTTCTCTGACGGATCCCATCGACCGCCATTACGCCTACTATGATCAAGTACTTTTTGCGCAACTGGATGAACCAGGAAGCGTATCTACAAATTGAATTTTTCAGTATATACAAAAATTTCTGCATTCGACCTAAAGCATTCACTCAAAGACCTTGTTAGTAAAATCCACCTAGAGATTCGCATTCAAGAAATCCACGGCAAAAAAATTGACATAAGTCAAAAAATGACAGCACCCGTCAAAGAAATCGTCCCTGCTATATGTTATTACAACAATATTGGGAATTTCTCATTTTCAATTCGATAGCAACTGATGGTTTGAAATGGACAAATTCTAACGAACTTCTGGTGTAAAGAATGTGGTTCAATTTCTGAATACGCAGTTTCGGATTCGGAATAAAGAGAATGCGTTCCTATCGCTGTTTGGATAGGATACTACATTTTCCTTTCGTGAATGGAAAAACGATGGGCTTCGCAATTGTTCCGCTTAATGAAAGTGAATGGAAAATGAGGATTCATCTGTGGAAGCCGTCCGTTTCAGTATACGTATATATTGAAATTCGAGTGGCATTTTTCACCGCTAACTAGATTCGAAATTCTGTTTACCTTTTCGAATAAGCCAATGAGAGTATGGAGCTGAATAATACCCTTTACCTCAGTAGCTTTATCTTCAAGCGAACTCGAGAATTTTTAATACTGTCTCGAAATGAATTTTTATTTGCACTCACTTGCATTAGTTCAGTTTTAAATTCAAGTGTCAGTTGTCTTTTGTTCAATGACAGAATGAATGCATTAATTGAAATGAGAGTTTGAAATTTCCAGTTGGGAAGTAGTTATTTATGATATGAGTGTTAAAAGTGACGTTTCATTTTCTGAGTGAAGAAGTTTGTGAAATGAGCGGATCGAATTGAACAATTTCACGAACAAAATAATATCACATTCAACAGTAATACCATACAATGTTTTTTGTACAACTGCCCTATTTCGATAATGAAATGGGCAAATTTGCAATGGCAATAAACTTCAAAATGCATTTTAATGTTCAAATAATCAAAAGGTTGTTGTGAATGGCAAACGTTGCCAACGTTATGATTACTAACAAATGAGAAAAACGCTGTCATTTGAATTTCGTTCCTGTCCAATTTTCGTCTTGGGTTTTTAACTGCTTAATATGTTTGTCGAGAGTCCAATTATTAATGAAAGTGATGATTTTGTTGTTCCTGTGGATATTGAAGAGTCAGCAAGAAGAGCAAATCTGGAACTCCTATACCTAAAAAATCTGTTCAGCAGTACGATTCTGCATATAACAATTTCCTGACCTGGTGTTCATTGAAAAATGTAGAAGGGAACTTCAGTGAACCTATTTTTCTGGCATACTCAGAAGAAAAATCAAAAATATGAAGTTCAGCAACTTTGTGGAGCAAATTTTCAATGATAAAGTCAAGCGCCCTTATTAAAAATGTTGTGGATGTTATAGTAAATATTTCAAGGTGATAGCATATTTAAAACAGAAATGTGAAGGATATATATCGTCCCAAAAAATCGAAAATTCTCACTCGTGAACAAGTTGAAGAGTTCATAAATGAGGCACCAGATGAGAAATACTTGATGGTTAAGGTTGCAACTATTTTTGGATTATTTGGAGCCTGTCGGCTTGAAGAATTGAGTAATTAATCAGTGGAAGACATCGAAATAACAAATAGATCATTGGTTATACAACTTCCAAACACGAAAACGAAAGTCTGTCGTTCTTTCAGTATTATTGGGAAGTATGTTGACTATTTCCATAAGTACTTTGCACTGCGCCCTTCTGTCATCAAACATCGTCGTTTTTTCCTGAAATACATGAATAATAAATGCATTGCCAATCCAGCTGGTGTCAATAAATTTGGGAAAATTCCATCTATTGTTGCCGAATTCCTCAAACTGCCAGAACCAAAGCAATATACAGGACACTGTTTTCGAAGATCCTCCGCTTCATTGCTAGCAGAATCAGGAGCAAATATTACGGATATAAAAAAACATGGTGGGTGGAAGTCTACGACGGTAGCCGAGCGCTCTGTTGATCATTCCATTGCATATAGAAATGTCATTGTTGAAAAAATTCTCCCAACCTCAACAGATTTTGGATCATCATCATCCAATATTGTACTTCCGGTTTCTACAAGTACTGATGGTGCTGAGGATTCTAATAATGTGTTGCGAAGCTCCCTAACGTCACAGGGCATTAATGTTAGTAATTGTTCTAGTTTTACGATTAATATTAAGGTAGGTATGCGTTTAAAGCGAGTAGGAAAGCTCAGCCGATAGAGGCGCCACCGTCCATTTTATGGAATATCTCCATAGAACATACAGTATCACTATCAAGTTCTATGAATAACTCTATTCTCATAAATGAAATTTACAATGACGCTCTCTATCCGAAAATCGCTGAACTATGAAATTAGTGAATGTGTGGGTAAAGCAGGAACTATTTCCCGCCATATCTTTGAATTTGGCCATTCTCTGCCAATTCCGTATTTCAAGTTGATTTTCTGAATGAAATTATCTTTAGACTCACTTTCAATCGGAAGTTGAATTATTTTCATGGGTCTTTCGTTTGAAATAAAACAGAATCATGAGTTGGCTTATTTTCTTCTATTTTTGAAAGGAAAAAATTAACTTTCGAAATGAAATCGACTTAAATTATTTCATCAAGAACTCCAATCCTTTCTGAGTTCACCCACAAAATTTCAGTTCTCAAAGTCAAACCATTTTCAAATGCAACTTGCAATAAAAACACACTACATTGAACGCCCACCTCAAACAATCTCCGTATTTCAACAATCCTCAATAATAACGTGTCAAGTTGAAAAACTGCAGTTTTCCCCAGAACATGCAAAGTTTCACAAAGTTCATACAAAGTGTATGACGAAACTCCTCAAAGATCTTTTTCTCATGCTCGAGAAAGTCCTGTTTCTCTCCTGTTTTCTGTCTCGCTGTTTAATTATTCAAATATTATCTCTGTAAGTGCAACAACTGTATAGAAGGGTCCCAGTCGCAGAAACTTCACGGTAAAGTGTTTTAATGAGAACAAATACATCTCGCGCTAACAATTCCCCACGTAAATGTGGGCAAATTCTAATGAAAATATAAATAACGGGGAAATTTTAGTATGGCGTTACAAGTGAAAGCACTTGGCAAATGGCGTACCTGGCTCTTCTCCGAACAATGGAGGCTTTATAATGTGTGTCTCGCCAGTTTTGTACGATGTGAAATGTTAACTGTGGACTTCTGATTTCAGACTGATTTTTACTGATTTTATTATTCCGCTTCAGTTACAAAATATTGAATCAATTCGGTTTTGACGTTTTGACAATGTTATTATGTTTAATCCCACCGCTATCACCAAATGTAATGAGCCTGTTTGAGATTAAGGTGGGCGTTGAATGAAGTTTTTATTTCAAGTTGCATTTGAAAATGGTTTCACTCCGAGAACTGAAATTTTGTGGGTGAACTCAGAGAGGATTGGATTTCTTAATGAAATAATTGAGATCGATTTCATTTCGAATGTTCATTTTTTCCTTCCAAAAATAGAATAAATTAAGCCAAGTCGTACTTCTGTTTTATTTCAAAAGAAAGACCCAGGAAAATAGTTCAACTTCTGATCAAAAGTGAAATTGTAAAAATCTAAAAATTGGAGTATCGAACCATCATCAACTACCTGTATTTAAAAGGGTTAAGAGGTAAGCAGATTTACGAAGATATGCTTAATACCTTTGGAGATCAATGTCCTTCATATGCGACCGTGAAAAATTGGACTGCAAGCTTCAAAAGAGGTAAATTTTCCATTGAAGATGATGACCGATCGGGAAGGCCACTTTCTGTGTCAGTCCCAAAAAATATCGATGCAGTTCATGACATGATTTTATCAGACTGTCGAATTGGGCTAAAAGGGATAACTGAAGCACTAAAGATTTCATACGAACGCGTTCATCATATAGTTCACGTCAATTTGGACATGAGAAAAATTTCTGCAAAATGGATCCCCAAATGTTTGAATGTTGCAAGGGTAGAAGCATCGCGTTCGATCTGTGCTCGATTTGAAAACGATGTAGCTTCATAAACCGAATTGTTACTATGGATGAGACTTGGGTACATTTCTACGATCCAGAAACAAAGCAACAATCGATGGAATGGCGACACTCTGGTTCTCCAAGACCTAAGAAGTTTCATGTCCAAAAATCTGCTGGAAAAGTTCTTGCTACAGTTTTTTGGAATTGCCATGGAGTAATCATGATTCATTTTTTTGGATGAGGGTAGAACAATAACTGCAGATTACTATTCGACATTAGTGACCACTCTACGGGAAAAAATTTGAGAGAAAAGACGCGGAAAGCTATCCAAAGGTATTTCGTTTTTACAGGACAATGCCCCAGTACACAAATCTCATGTAACCATGCAAAAAATTCGTGATTTAGGGTTAGAATTACTAGAACACCCCCCTTATTCATCAGATTTGGCTCCGTCCGACTATCATCTCTTTCCTCAACTGAAAAAAAGTTTAAAAAGTCGTAAATTTTCTTTCAACGAGGAGGTAATAAAAGCTGTGGAGGACTGGTTTGCAGAGCGAGAAGAAACATTTTTTTGGAAGGTCTAGAGACGTTGCAGGTTCGCTGTAATGAATGTTTTCAATTAAGAGGAGAATATGTTGAGTAATAAAATATTTTGACATTGAAATTTTGTTTGGTTTTATAGTAAGCTAAGAATTTTACAATATATCCTCGTATTTTATCGCTTCAATACTATGAGAGACATTTTCCCACTTAAACAATCGTCTTTAGGAAGATCTGACATGTTGGAGAGTTCCTCCTGATCAAGGACCAGAGTTAAGACTTTGTGAATAGGCAATGTTCAATTCTGATGTTATCAAATGCCAAATTCGACTCGAACGGTATTGTTAGATATTTTCCACGCTCTCGAGTCACGAAAACTCTCTTAGCGTCTCTCGAGTCTTCGTCCAACTGCCCCCTCTTCGGAATTCACCTTATTTGTGGGATTTGACCCATTGTGGATCGATCCAAAGCTGTCCCTCATCCAAATACCGTGCCGGAACGATTACCGAAGTCGAATTCTGTCTAGTCGTCCCCGAAAATCTGCTCTCTAATTCGATTGACTCAAACACTCCCATCGACGACGTACATTTACCTAGCACTCCACAAACTACCGACGTCTCCGGGATCTTATTAAAAACCGTTCGCAAACAGTCGCTCCGGCCAAATTGAAACGAATCTTTCGAGAGAAAGAGAGCAGGGTTCCGGATATATCCTCTCGTCTTCCGTTTCCGGATACGTGAGAAAACAATGAAGTGTCGCCGAAAAACAAATGTTGAAAGCGGAATTATTCGCCAGCACGCGCAATCCCTTCTCCAGATCTCTCTCCGTTTCCGCTCCAGTTCCAGAGCAAATAAAGTTCCGTAAGATCGATCCACTTTAATCGGTGTCCTTCGAGCTTCAGGAACACACAGGTCGGACATGGGCGCCCCAGGAACATGGCGTAGTGCACCGCCACTTTACTGAGACGAAATTACATTGATTTCGAGGGCGGATACTTCCCCCCCCCCATAAGTAACGAAGACCCGTATTTTTAGAAAAAAAATTTTCTTAGATCACCACCAAAGTTGCTGAATTCACGGATTCGAGGGCGTAGATTAAGAATATGCAATCAGATATTTTTTATAAGATATAGTTCTCGAGTAATGACCAAAAAAAAATCCACAAATTTTCGGAAATTTTCCACAAAAAGTTGAAAATTTTCTAAAGTATCAAAATTAGGAAGGAACTAATTACAGATTCGTAATCTACGAATTCGAATATCCAAATAACAGCTCTTATTGGAAAACCCTTCAGAAAAATACATATACAGGGTGAAATTTCGGTTTGACTAGAAAAAAAGGCGACCGGCGCATTCACCATTTTGTTGTCAATTTCTTCGGCACCATCTGTTGGTACCAGAAAACTTTTGAAGACCACTGCACTATGACTCAACATAGTCCAATGATAAGAAGTTCCTCATATCAGTCACTTCTTATGTCACATAAACAAAGTGTCGTTACACTCGTTACAGAAATTTTGCGGATTTTTTTTTTCGATAATTCCCTTGAAGTTATATGGTTCTCACGAAAAAATCTCTAGAACTTGATGATGGATTGGAACCCTTTGATTCCGCTCGCCCTTGGCTTATCCAAATCCTTTCCACCACACCCGACATACACTGCGCAAAAAAAACAACGCACATTTTGAAAATCTCAATTTTAATGAAAGTTAACTCTACATTGACTTTATAACTTATTTTTATGTTCTCTCGAGAAGGTTTTGAACGAAACAAGACACATTAAATGGAAGAAAAATTCAGGATTTCACCGAATCTTATGTGAAAGAAGAGAAATGAACAATTTTCAAAATACTGAAATGCTGATAAGTGATTTAATACTTGGTATTTCCACCCCTTGCGTTAATTACAGCTCGGCAACGACGGTTCATACTCAAAATGAGTGATCTTTAAATGTTCTGATCTTATCCTTCCCAGATTTCTCCGAGTTGGATTCCTAAGTCATTAAGAGTAGCTGGATGATTTTCTGAACTTCTCAGCCTTCTATTGAGGTTGTCCCAAACCTGCTCAATCGGATTGAGATCTGGACTTCTTGCTGGCCATTTCATTCGAGAGACTTCAACCTCTTCAAGGTACTCCTGAACGATGCGCGCACGATGGGGTCTGGCATTATCGTCCATAAAAATGAAATTTTCACCAATGTATGGGACAAATGGCACTACATGCTCTTCAAGAATGTTCCTTATATACTTATCAGCATTCATAGCTCCATTATCAACGACCACTAGGTCTGTGCGAGCAGTCAAAGATATTCCACCACATACCATAATCGATCCTCCCCCGAAACCAGTAGTATTCAGGAAATTGCACTGAGCATATCTTTCATGTGGACGTCTGTATACAAGGGAACGTCGATCACAATGGTAGAGGCAGAATCTAGACTCATCTGTGAAGAGAACTCTTTTCCAATCGGCCTCTTCTCAATGGATATGCTCTCTCGCAAAATCCAAACGCGCCCTTCGATGGGCTGGGGTAAGAGCTGGGCCTCTTGCCGCGACACGAGGCCTTAAATCATTTTCTCTGAGGCGATTTCTTATTGTCTGAGTGCTTATTTGCACCTCATGAGTTTGCTCAAGCTGATTTTGAAGGAGGCGAGCGGTTGCAAACCGTTGTCTCAACGAAGAAACTGTCAAGTAACGTTCTTGAATGGCAGTTGTTACCCGTGGTCTACCCTGTCCTGGTCTTCGGACATTCATACCTGTCTCCCTGAATCGCTGCAACATTCTGGACACACTTGTATGGGAAACTCCAAACCTTTCTACAATTCTTGTGTATGTCCACCCTTCTTCTCGCAAAACTACCGCTTGGGCACATTCCTCTTGGGTCAAATTGCGTGTTTCGCGTTGCATAGCGATCGAGTGTAGAAAATCAAACGAAAGAAAAACTATTGATCACTAGAATTGATCGAGAACAACTGATTTTAGAATGGAGCCAATACATTCAAAATCTGATAATATCATCTTTTTTTATTCCTGCTGGGGGAAAACATCTGTATTGAAGAAAAACGTTGAAAGTGGATAACATATGCATGCATAATTCTGATAAAAATAATAATCATTGAGAACACCTTCAGTTGTAGAATAAATTTGAGATTTCCATAATGTGTGTCAATTTTTTTGCGCAGTGTATTATCAGTTGTTTCAAGTTTTTTCCAACGTTTTAATGTTTCAGGAATGTTCATCAACAACCATTCTGACTCAGATAGACATGTATACAAAAAAATTCCCTGATAATTTCATTATCACTAGGTAAAAAGAGAAAAATAGCACGTTCTGATAGCCCTTATCGTTCTTCCCATTTTCACGGCAGAAAAACCACGCTTAAAGCACGAAAAAGAAAACGAATTCCCCACAGAGCCCGCCACGATTTTAATACGATAACAGTAAACACCCGGGTACGAAAGCTGGAACAATGGGATTTCCTCTTTGCCTAAAAAAAACAGATTTCTTTCGTTGACTTCCAACGTCGGAAAATCGGCCCACTTCATCTGATCATTGCACGCTCCAGATGTCAAAGGAAAGCATAATTCGCTATGATGCCATCATCGGAGAACGACTCGTTGAACGAGAAACAAAGAGAACGCATCGAATTATGGAGAAATAATGAATTTTTCCGAGTCCTGGACTTCTGGGAAATAATTGATACCCCGCAGACTTTCACAGGAAGTGATCAGCGCCGAAAGCTGAAAAGAAACGAGGGGGGTTGGTTTTCTAGAATCGTGACGGAAACAAAGTTCATTTTCTCGGAAAGTTGGCAGTGGGTGTTTCATTCGACCTTACGGTTATTCTTGTTGGAATCATTCTACTAGGTTACTGGAAAAGATTCGAAACAAGAACTGAAACGACTCGAAGACTACACTGCGCAAAAAACTTAACGCACATTATGGAAATCTCAAATTTATTCTACAACTGAAGGTGTTCTCAATGATAATTATTTTTATCAGAATTATGCAAGCATATGTTATCCACTTTCAACGTTTTTCTTCAATACAGATGTTTTCTCCCAGCAGGACTAAAAAAAGATGATATTATCAGATTTTGAATGTATTGGTTCCATTCTAAAATCAGTTGTTCTCGATCAATTCTAGTGATCAATAGTTTTTCTTTCGTTTGATTTTCTACACTCGATCGCTATGCAACGCGAAACACGCAATTTGACCCAAGAGGAATGTGCCCAAGCGGTAGTTTTGCGAGAAGAAGGGTGGACATACCTACACAAGAATTGGCGAAAGGTTTGGAGTTCCCCATACAAGTGTGTCCCGAATGTTGCAGCGATTCAGGGAGACAGGTATGAATGTCCGAAGACCAGGACAGGGTAGACCACGGGTAACAACTGCCATTCAAGAACGTTACTTGAGAGTTTCTTCGTTGAAACAACGGTTTGCAACCGCTCGCCTCCTTCAAAATCAGCTTGAGCAAACTCATGAGGTGCAAATTAGCACTCAGACAATAAGAAATCGCCTCAGAGAATATGATTTAAGACCTCGTGTCGCGGCAAGAGGCCCAGCTCATACCCCAGCCCATCGAGGGGCGCGTTTGGATTTTGCGAGAGAGCATATCCATTGGGAAGAGGCCGATTGGGAAAGAGATCTCTTCACAGATGAGTCTAGATTCTGCCTCTGCCATTGTGATCGACATTCCCTTGTATACAGACGTCCAGATGAAAGATATGCTCAGTGCAATTTCCTGAATACTACTGGTTTCGGGGGAGGATCGATTATGGTATGGGGTGGAATATCTTTGAATGATCGCACAGACCTAGTGGTCGTTGATAATGGAGCTATGAATGCTTTTATATAGTTTATAAAGAACATTCTTGAAGAGCATGTATTGCCATTTGCCCCATACATTGGTGAAAATTTCATTTTTATGGACGATAATGACAGATCCCATCGTGCGCGCATCGTTCAGGAGTACCTTGAAGAGATTGAAGTCTCTCGAATGGAATGGCCAGCAAGAAGTCCAGATCTCAATCCGATTGAACAGGTTTGGGACAACCTCAATAGAAGGCTGAGAAGTTCAGAAAATCATCCAGCTACTCTTAATGACTTAGGAATCCAACTCGGAAAAATCTGGGAAGGATTAGATCAGAACATTTTAAGATCACTCATTTTGAGTATGAACCGTCGTTGCCGAGCTGTAATTAACGCAAGGGGTGGAAATACCAAGTATTAAATCACTTATCAGCATTTCAGTATTTTGAAAATTGTTCATTTCTCTTCTTTCACATAAGATTCGGTGAAATCCTGAATTTTTCTTCCATTTTATGTGTCTTGTTTCGTTCAAACCCTTCCCGAGAGAACATAAAAAATAAGGTATAAAGTCAATGTAGAGTTAACTTTCATTAAAATTGAGATTTTCAGAATGTGCGTTAATTTTTTTGCGCAGTGTATTAGAGCCTGATTCACAATGAACAAAGGGCTCTTATTCGTCAATATTTCAGTCAAAAGTCCACCCTAACTTAGGGCTAGGCCTAATCGATCTCAATTTATTCTGAAAGGTCCAGTAATAATCATATTATTCGTCTATGCTTGAAAATCTCCGTCCCTAACATTTCCTCATCCACAAACGAAACAATCTGTCTGGAATAACGAAGAAAAATCGTCGTGCCTGTACAAATGGTAAAACAAGTGTGATCTTCTAATTCCAACAACGACGAGCGTACGAACGAAAACAGCGAAAATGGTCCAAAAGTGGCTAATCCAATCAACAACAGCTGAAATGACTCCAGAAAGAAATAAAATGGTGTTTGTGAAAACGGCCGGCTAGAGATTAATATGTCTTTGTTGTTTTTATCCTCGTCCGCACTCGTAAAGCCATTGGGGTGTGACAGCTTTTTTTTTTCGGTCGACAACATCGGAAACGTTTATGTGTTTTCAGTGCTTTCGCGCCGCATAAAAACAACACTGTTGTTCCATGGAAATTTTCCGCCTTTTTTGCATAAACTCTGAACCCGAATAAATATCGGTACGATGTACCAGAAATACAGAACAGTTTATTGAAAAATCAGAAGCAGAACTGTGCAAAATAACCAATCTCTCCTAAATGGTTCATATTTGACAGAAAGGATAACGAAATCCACAGAAAAATGTTCAGTAGTTTTCGCGATTGCGAATAAAAGCAGTAAATAAATGAGTAAAATGGCAATTTTCACTAATATTGTTTCATTCTAAAAACTCCCAAATCTTGATCCTAAGAGGCGCCACCTAGTATGATCAGCGCGAACTGCCGTATAGCCACTTTCACGATTACAGATTTCTTTATCGTTAGGGAAAGAAACCTGTATATAACTGTTACAGATTTCTTTCTATGACAAGAAAGAAATCTGTAATAGTTATATACAGGTTTCTGTAAGAAATGACCGATCCCACTTATAACTTCGATAGCTTTCTCACAGAGGGCGCTAGTGATATCGGCTGTAAAATAATTTCCAATTTGTGGTGTAACATGAATACAAAAAGATCAATATAATATTCACTTACATGAATAGCATAGATTATCTATATACAATAGATTATCATACATCCAGTTTCAAATCAATCTTGTTACGTAATTATAAAAATACTGCAACTGATTCGAAGAGAAATAGATTCCTCTCCTCGGAAGATTTAAAAAAATATACATCAATTACGTTGACTGCTTCAACATGAGTCGCTACCAATCATTAGAGATAAATGAAAAAAATCAATTTTGAACAACGTTTATTAAGAAACTTTACATAGTAATACAGCAATAAAAATATCTCAAAATCTATACAGATCATTGCAAACTAGTCAAAGGTGGAAAAGGGTTCTGTTTGCTAACAACAACCTTCCTGTGTTGATGAGAAATATACCCCTTAATTTTCCCTTCGTAAATAAGATTGGCCACGATGCACTCGGTCTCGTCCAAGTCTACGTCTGTTTGACCTAGATACACCAAAGCTGTCTGCAACGCTTGCACCGGTATTTGATGTGTCTTCAAAATAAGATACACTTTCCTGAAAAGGTTTCTGTATGCCACAATTTTCAACTTGGCGATTATGAGATAGATACCGCACTGAATGAAGAACGCTTCGTGAGTTTCCAATAGTTCATCAAACTCTTTCAAATTTCCCTGGCAAACTGCTTGAACCAAATTCCAGAACTGCACCAGATCGTATTTTTCCAACACGTATTTACTCGGAATGTAACCCAGAAGTATTTTTACAGGAACCAAATATAATAGGATCAATCTTTTGTTTCTGACACTATATTTATGGCAATTCTCGAAAGCATATGTTAGATATTCGTTAGCCAGGGCGTAATCACTATCAAACATAGCTTTTCGTCCTACAAAGTACTTATAAGTTATCTGTTGGCTCAGAGAAAAACTCTCGCTGAATGGGGACGACTGAATAGCTCTTATGAGAGGTTTACATAAATGCAGTTTGTTTATCCTGAAATATACTTTGAACAATTGATTTACAAGTGCCAGCATCCCTATACGTTTGGTATCTTCTTCAGACGATCTATTATCAGCTGCGCAAACTCTGAAACATCCCATCAAACACTCAGCGGCCTTCTCCAATATCTCACCAGGTTTATCGTTTACCCCTGTTCTCGTCTTCTCTGCCAATTGAGCCAATAATCTCAAATCGGAGCATACTGTATACATGATGGGAAGAGACCAATTTTCCTCTTTCTGCATTTGCAACACCTTAGTCAGATTTTGTGCTAACATACTCTGGGTTTCGTAAGCTTGCACGAATGACCCTCTGTTGAAGTAGTAACTGCATCTCAAATGTAGTACGATCAACTCATCAATGGGTGTAGGTAAGAATCTTTCTACCAGAGCTTCAGCGTGTTCTAACTGATAGTTAGGGTACTGGATGTGTTCGTGTCGCATTGATATAAACGATGATATTTTGTCTCCATCGTGATTATTCCAAGCTCTCTCAATTATCTGGAGGTAGTTACTCAACGGTAGGAAATTCATTTCGAAATCTATACCCTAGATTATTTGAAGTAGAGTTGAATTCTATATCATCGGACAGTTAATCTCATTCAGCTCTATTGTGGACCACTCATAAACAGTAAACACATAACTTCAAACCTTTTCAAACCATTTCAATTTTTTATTTATGTTCACTTGAAGAATCTGATGTTTATAGGTTAGCTTCTTCAACCTAACAAATACAGAATTCGTACTTATCGATCTCAGTGCTTCCATCTAGTGGTAGGTTGGAGAACTATAGGAATGCCGACAGAAATCTGTGTATCTTTCTGACTATGTCGTAATAATACCGATAGAGGGCTATCCGCAAATCAATTCAAATTAAGAAATATATCAATTAATTTCTCGTTTCTAGTAATTACGAACAATTTGAGTACCTAATAGCGAACTCCCAACGTTTCTTCGAAATTTCGTTGTACCCACAGTATATTACATATAATTTGGTCAATCATAGTGGGACTAAATTGTCCCAAAATCAAATTATATAGCAAATATTTTCCCAACTTTTGCACATAACGAAAGTTTTTCTTTGAACAAATTAGGTATAATCAAACCCATATAATTCACATCAAATTATACACTATGGAGTTCATGAATATCCTCTTCATTCTCTTATCTTTCACGTAGAGTCCCTCAAACAGTCATAAGGTCTTGGTTGAAATGGATTCAATCAAAAAATCATTTGAATTAAACTTGAAGTTTATGAAATGGAATGGATACGATCCAAGAGGAATTTCTAGCAGATTCTGGTACAAAATTTATGGATATGCGATCTATATTGTAGCCGCTTGGATTTTCACAATACTCGGAGTCTTGCAGCCTATTCTAGATGAAAATTTGGACATGGATCGCCTCTTTGACACTCTATACTTGCTCCCGCAGATGATCATATTGACCGTGAAGATATTTCCTTTTCTGTATAGAAAGAAGGAGGTGGAATATCTACTTGAAAGGCTCGAAAAGTACGATTTTATTCCGAAGTCACAGGAGCATAAAACCATTGTTGAGAGCTGTAACAGAGAATGCAAGAGGTTTTCGGCGTTTTTCATTTATTCCTCGTCTTCATCGTGGGTCCTATGGGCAACGAAACCTTTTTACATAAGAGAATTATCGTTGCCCCTTGAGATATATTTGCCGTTCGCAGTGACATCTGGGAATTTTTTGTATTATGCCGTATATCTTTATACATCATTTTGTAAGTATCAGTTGTACTGCACTAATGTGAAGCACTAGCCAGGAGCTTGTCTAAATTCGTAACCAGAGCGGTCTCCCATTCAGGTATTGATTTTTTCGAGAATTTCGAGAGTATAGTTCAACAATTTTTTCTCGAAATCGGTAGTAGATACGTCAAAACTACAAGAGACCTTAAAGTTTAGTATAACCACAAAGCTCCTTTTTACAAGTTTTTCAAATAACAGTGGCGCACCAAAAAAAGTTCTGGAGGAAAACAGGGGACAGTGTTCCAGAAAATATCACCCTGTAGATTTCCAATCGAAATTGGCATGTCACATGGTGTCAACTCTAAATTGTGATCAATATTCCAAATTTCAGTTGAATATCTTGTAAAATGCAGGTACTACGTGAAAAAATCTTGAAAACAATTCAAACTTTGACACCCTGTATCTCTAAAACGAAACGTTTGCGGTCTCGTATTGATAGCACTTTTTTCCTTGAAATTCTGCGAGGAATCATCCCCTCTAGTTTGTACCTCCAATTCAGGATTTTGGATTAAATAATGGCTTTAACTGTTTTTATTTTTTTAATCGAAAACTACGAGTCGCACAGAAAAAATTCAAGAGAACTTTTCTGTTTAAAATCCAACCAAGAATTCAAAACCATTTTTTGTTCGAAAAACCCAGTGGCGTACCAAATTTCACCTTTTTTACTCAAACCGGTTACGCCCCTGAATTCCCATTCCATTATCTTTTTCAGGTGTTCTTTACGGGGCTACGTCTAATTCCTCCATAGATTGCCTGATATCGGGACTGATCTATCACGCCTCCGGGCAGATAAAAATCCTGAAGGATAAGCTGGCCACCGTAGGCCTCGGGGCGGACGACGCTGTCGCGCACGTAGAGGACGAAGTGGAAAAGAGAAAAATGAGAAATGTTTTCGTATCAAGGCGGATGCGAGAAAACTTGGATCACTACGATAACATAACGAGGTGAAATTCTTCGGGGGATATTTCGTTGAGTCCCTACTTTTTACGCGAATTTGCATGTTGATAAATGATCGTAATAAATACTTGGCATGCTTTGGAAATTTGGCTCTTTTCGTCGCTGAATGTTCTGCTTCGATTCCTTGTGGAAAAACTATCCAAAAAAACAGATTGAAAAAATTCTTCCATTTGGAGTCTTGTCACCAAGAAGAGTGGCACACCCTGTATAATTTCGTGTATTGGCGTTTTCAAAAATGTTTCGATGTAGTTATACCCCATGCGCTTTTATAATGTATCCCGGTTGGGCATGAAATTCTGAGACATTTCACCGTGTGTATTTTGAAAATGTTAGGTTTGTTCAAAATTCACTCATTTGTTTTCTTTTACCACAAAGATGATACATAGGTGGACTTATTTGGTTGAGAATAAGACCGAGATTCTCTGTGCTCCGTGCGATTCTATGGCTGTTGCAAAAATTCCACAAGCATATACCTGCTCAGTTCGACAAACATACCTGCCTTCAGTCGCATTGTTTTTACACGGCTTAGCTCGAAGCCCTTAACAAATACTTTCCACGCCGTCGGCCTTTAGTTCGCCAAAGTGAATTCTGCGATAAGAACTTTTACCCTGCACAACACCACACGAGACCAAAACAGAAGCAGATACGTAACTTTCAGTCTGAACAACCGTAAGTACCATTCCTTCAGTATTTGCTTTGTGGTATTTATTTTCCATCAAACATCCATTTTTTCTTTAATTCTCGAGGCGATAAGAATTGGTACAGCAGTCCATTTCTTCTCTCCAAGAGAGCTCGTGTAAATTATTCAAGGTTATAGTCATTTTCCTGCAGAGTTGAATAAGCAACGTTGTCTTTTCTACATAGGGGTCCTAGTAATTACGTTTACGAAATGTTAATTTACTTTGGGAAAACAATGAACTTGAGAAAATATTATGAGAATTCAATAATTCCAAAGACCTGGCGAATGTTGAAGAAACATTTTTCTCTGTTGATACTGGTAATTTTTCACGCATATAAACATGGTTGGAAAATTCAGTTATACTTTTTTCTTGTACGGAAATCAAGAAACGAGTGTTGAAATTTTACTAAAAAATAATGAACAGAATAGTCCGTTACTTTGTGATAGATCATTCAAGAAAAAAAATCAAAGTACCTACTAGAATAACACGACAGAAAAACTTCTAAACGAACAGTGGAATTCCCAACTCTTCAAAATTATCAAGAAATAAGCCTTCAGAAGACACTCAAATACCATTTTGCACGACTTGAGATACTCCAGTATGAAAATGTAGTAGTACAACATGTGTCACAGTTAAACCTTGAAAGAACCAACTTCATTTACAAATTTATATAGAGTAAATAGAAATTAGCATTGGCAACGTCTCTCAGAATCATTTGACATTTAACGAGTACCAACCTACGTCAGTTTTAAGTAAATAAACTTGATAAATCTAACTCTAAAGTTATGTGATCTATCAATCTTAACACTTTCTTATATTTTCAAGATATGTCAAAGAATTGGAAAATGTGTTCAACTTGACACCTTTCATTCAACTCAGCGTCAGCACCATCGTCATCTGCTTTAACTGCTTTCGAATGATGCTGGTAAGTTTCTGTTCTGTTCTGTTCAACTCTTACAAAAATTGTTTATTGAATAACTTTCAGATAGATCCACTGAGTATGTACTTCTTCTTCCTCGTCACTTACTCGATGACCATCGTATGCCAAATTTACATGTTCTGTCATTACGGCAACGAACTCAACTACGAGGTGAGCCAATAAAATTATAAAAGCTAAGTGAACTGTAGATTTCCCATACAAAAAAATTCTCCTCCATTTATCCTCCGGGTCTTCGTTTCCGAGATACAGGGTGTCAAAAACTAACGAATTCGTTAGTTCGACTGGGAATTAATAAACAGTTTTTGGGATATTCCATCGAATTTTAAATCATTTGACTACAAGTTTTCAATTTTTATGATTTCTTGACCCATGTCTAATTTAGACAACAACAAGATTAAGACGAATCAGCCCAACAAAAATTCGCAAGTATTCATGAAGAGGTGAAGATATTCGTGTAAAAAGCCCTGAAGAAGATCATAATAAAGTGATCGAAACGTTGGCAATTTACTAAGAATAGTTTATTTACCTGTCCTTCCACTGCAAAAACAGTAACCTAAAATTTAATATGATATGTTTTTCGCTGGTATTTTACATGTTTGTTCATACAGGCATTCTCTGTCAGCATAAGAAAAAAAAATTGAGAAAATTGCTAGCCCGTACTCAAAAATTTCAATTTACATGTCAAGTGAGAAATATATCACGGTATACGAGATAAAATAAAATCAAATAGAAATTTGGAAAGAGGGAAAAAAACTGATGAAATATCTGTTTTTTGTTTGAATGGCACAAATTTTCTTTCGTTTCTATGATATGTTGAAGTAAGAATATTACAATATTTTTATATTCAAATCATGAAAATTAGTACTACTGATAGAAAAAGCCTTGAATTCGAGGCGCTAGAATGAGCCTGGCATCAAAATATTCCTTCAAATCTTGAAATCTATTTTTATCAATTAATATTTCGATGCCATATAAAATTTCAAAATAAAATTTGTTGTAGATGGGGTAATGAAGGAGTTGGATACTCAAACACAAAAATAGAAAAAGTCGCAAATATAATTCATAAAAAAATCAAGTAAGCAAATGTTCGAAATGAGAGACTCGAATTCAAGGTTTTTTCTATCAGTAGTACTAATTTTCATGATTTGAATATAAAAATATTGTAATATTCTTAATTCAACATATGATAGAAACGAAAGAAAATTTGTGCCATTCAAACAAAAAACAGATATTTCATCAGTTTTTTTCCCTCTTTCCAAATTTCTATTTGATTTTATTTTATCTCATATACCGTATGATATTTCTCACTTGACATGTAAATTGAAATTTTTTAGTACGGACCAGCAATTTTTTCAATTTTTTTTCTTATGCTGACAGAGAATGCCTGTATGAATAAACATGTAAAATATCAGCGAAAAACATATCATATTAACGAAGATATGGGAGTTCATAGATTTAGCATTTTTTCATAAATCACCCTATATCTCCGAAACGAATACCCTTATGGGACATTTGAAACCCAAATTCTCATTCAGTTTGGGGTCCTCTATCTCAACTTAGCCGTTGTCCCTTACGTCACCAGTCACCCTGTATAGCGAGAAAAAGAGCAAAAATATTATACACATTGGTAGCTTAGAGGTAGAGCACCCGCCCGGAAAGTAGAAGACGCAGGTTCGATTCCTGCTGGGCGTGTAACTTTTTCCGGAATTTCAAAAAATTGTCTACATGCCATTAACTCTTTCTCTACCCTGTGTACTGTTTAAAAAAATGGCATCATGCGAAAAAATAAATCTAGAACCTCTAAACCATTTATTTCCAACAGATCCGTTCTTTCTACCCCACTTTCCCTTTGAAAACCTCCCCGATTTCCTTTCAGAGCTCCTCCATCGGAAGTGCGATCTACATGAGCGACTGGTACACTTTCGACAGGGATTCGAAGAGAATGTTGGTGATGCTGATGGAACGGGCAAAGAAACCGCTCCTATTCAAGGCGGGAAGCCTTCTTCCTCTCTCCGTCGGTACTTTCGTCTCGGTATGATGATAATTAATTGGTAATTAGTTAGAGCGCAGTCGAGTCGCTTATTAAAGATCTGTTGAGCGAATGAAACTCGGGCATAGTGAAGCTGAACAACGTAAAATAGTTCCATTGTACTCGATGGGGGAATTTCAGATTGAAGTTAATGATTCAACATTTGAATTCTGAATGCGATTCTTCCATTATTCGGAAAACTTTATGAGAAACAATGAGAAAAAAGATGAAAAATTTATGTTTTGTTTGTAACTCCGAAATTATTGTTCTCATAAATAACCTTTTTATTTCAAATGAAAGTTCATGAACTTAGCTACAAATTTCCTCGGCACACTTTTGTTCTCCGACTGACCGTTGAGCATCAAGCGCTAGTTGAAAATTTGGGTTTTTGGCCTTCGCTGCAGAATGGTGAATGCGCTGGTTAATTTTACTGCTCGCTGGTTAATTTCAATTTGACTGCTTATTAGTGAAGGATTTTCCAATAAGAGCTGTTATTTCGAATAGGCCGCTATTTCGGTAAATGTCACTCGTGAGGCTGTCATTTTTTGACATTTGAGAAGTAGAATTTACGCCATTAATAAAAATAGAACGATACACGCTTTAAAATCGCATTGAAATTATTTAAATTCGCTATAAAAATGGTAAAAATTTGGTAGGGACCGTTCGTAAGACTCGAACATTTTTGGGTCGTCGTGAAGCACCTTGTCGAACCGCAATACAGAAATTGGTGGGCAAATTTGAGCTGTTGGGACAAGTTAGTGATGTGAAGAATAAAACCCGTGCACGTCGCTCAAGAACAGCCTAGAATATTGCTGCTGAAGCCGAAAGTGTTGAAGAAAACCCTGATTTGTACACTCTTCGTCCTTCTTTGGAACTAGGCATTCCACGAACGTCATTACACCGTTTTGCACAAAGATTTGAGTCTCAACGCTTATAAAGTTCAGTTCACACACGAACCCAAGACAGTCTATCATCAACAACGTCCAACGTCGTGTCTTTGCTGATTGGATCCTTGAAATACATGAAAATGATCCAGAATTTCATCGAGAACTCATCTTAACTGATGAGGCCTATTTCCACCTCGGTGACTTCGACAACAATCGGAATTGTCACATCTGGGGCTCGGAAAACCTGAGAGTTATTGTTGAAAAGCCTCTTTATCTTCAATGTCTGACTGTTTGGTGCGTTTTTGGGTCCGGCTAGGTCATTGGACTTTTCTTTTTCGAGAATAAGGCTGGAGCAACTGTTACGGTGAATGGATTGCGCTATCGAGAGTTGATTTATGATTTTTTTATGGCCGGAATTGGATGGTATTGATCTGGACAACGTTTACTTTCAACAAGACGACGCTACATGCCACACAGGCAACGAAACCATTGATCTTTCACGAGGAAAGTTTCCGTGGTCATTTGGCTGATGTTATTTTTTATTATTAACACCATATACGGGTAATTCTCATCAAATTCCAAAATTTAAGTCCACCGCTATTGATACAGATACCCATGTAATTATTATCGATGTTAGGTTTTTATTTTGACGCTAGGTACCTTTTCTTCCATCACCCCGAAAAACGAGATATCATTAAATGCAATTAAAAAGTTATTACTAATTTTATATCATAAAAATCATTCCCTCACGTTGTCCCGCTATCCCAGTTTCCTGCTGAAACTCAATATTTTCATCCTATTAAGTAATTTTTTGTGAATCAAATTTTAGTCAAATATTGTAATGGTAATTTTCGTTATATTTAAACAACAATTCAAGCCACGACAAATACTTATTGAATAACTATGGGATTTCAATGTATGTCCCTTCGAATAAAATCATTCCCTCACCCTGTTACAAATATTCGATCTATGGTCATATTGAGCGAATTCAATGAAAGTAGCTTGAGTTTTTCTAGCTAGTCAATGCGCGAATTATGTTACTTGTTATGTGATTCTGATTAAACTTCAACTCGGTTTCGTGCAATAGTGTATTCAGTTACAATTATTACTATATTACTTTTCCTCACATCATTCCCTCATTAGACATTATCAAAAAATAAGGTGAGTATGAGTAAAAGATACATTATATTTGGATGCGTTTTGGGGGGTAGTGTTCATAGTTCAAAATGTTTTCATAAGGTCAGGGCTATGTATCTATGTTATCTTAGTTTTCGTGTTATTTCGTCATTCCCTCATTTCAAACTGAAGTGAGAGAATGACGGTGAGGGAATGACTTTAAAACTAAGATAACTCAGATTTTTATTTCTTTTGTCATGTGGTACGTGAGTTTATCGTTTTTTCTCGTTTAGGGAGCAAATAATGGCAAGAAAAAAGAAATTGTCCGATACAGAGGCAAAATTAAAAAAGAAAGAGTACGATAAGAAACGCCGAGAAGAAATGAAATCTACTCTTGATAATTTAATAGACTTAAATCTGGGGACCACTATATGAGTGAAATCTAGTATCATATGTATTACAAAACTGCCACAAAAAAAAATCGAATTTATTGAAAATTTTTTTGAGAATTCATTCCTGAATAATTTTGGAATTTCATGAGAATTACCCATACCTTCCTCGTTATAAAGAAATAAATATCCGAACATTCATTTTGAAAAATAGCAGAAAAACACCTCTTATTGAAAAACGCTTTAGTAGGAATGTAGAGCATGTATTAGAGCTCATGGTTTCCAATTTGAAGAACTCTTTTAAAATTTAACGTATTTCTTTCAGATAATGAAAACCACTTACTCTCTCCTTGCAGTTCTACAGAATAGGAAGTGAATATTGTAGTTTTTTATTGTTGTAACAAAACGTATTTGAAATAGAAATTATACAAGATGGCATATTATTTATGACTTTTATTATTCTCAGTCCCATTGGAAGACGAATTGAGTCATGTTTGATAAGATTATATAAAAAAAACTCAAGCGTTATTCAAAAGCCAGCATATTATTTTTCGTTCAGATATTTTTCGATGTAGTTCTGAAAAATTATTCAACGAGCAGATTATGATGGTTATGAAGTTGACAAAAAGAGCCTTAGGCCAATTTCGTGAATCATTCAAGAGAATATTGCAACTAGAATATGGAACAACAATAAAGTGTCGAGTGATACATAATTTTGATGATTTGGCAATTCTATTAGAAAAAATGCTGGAATGTTTCTATCTGGCTTTCTTTTCGGTGTGGAAAATCGTTGGAAGTTATAAGAGAAGTGTATTAAGGTGGGCGTTCAATGTAGTGTGTTTTTATTTCATTTTGCATTTGAAATACGGAATTGGCAGAAAATGGCCAAATCCGAATAAGGAGTGAACGAGAATAAATTCGCTATCACGAAAACGCCTATATCTCTTGAACCAATTGAGAAAAAATCAAAATTTGATCATAGTTAGCTTTGTTATGAACGTCAGAAAAAAAGTGGAGAAAGGCGTCAGCCTTTTTCAGAAGAATCCTAACCTTTCAGGACGGAAAGTGGCCCAAATAGTGGGTTGTTCGCATTCAACCGTTCATAAAATCAAGTCGAGTTGTGGGCTTAGAACATAGAAAGTGCCAGACAAGAACGCTGTGAAGAATCAAGAAGCGAAATCAAGAGCAAAGAAATTAAAAAAAGATTTCTTGAAAATTTTTTCCTGTTGCGTGATGGACGACGAAACCTATGTCTTGGCTGATTTCTCGCAACTTCCTGGTCAGGAATTTTATACTGCAGATTCTCGTGGAAATGTTGACGAATAATTTCACGTGAAGAAACAAGCAAAGTTCCCTAAAAAATTCCTGGTTTGGCAAGCAATTTGCACTTGTGGGAAAAGGAGCAAATTTTTCGTTGGCCAAGGCTCTATTTACTCGAAGATATACATCGAGGAATCCTTGAAGAAGCGACTTTTACCATTTTTACGTGAGCACGATGTATCAACAATCTTTTGGCAAGATTTGGCTTCATGCCACTACAGCAAGGCCACCAAGGAATGGTACGAAGCTAATGAGGTGGTTTTTGTCCCCAAAGAGGCCAATCCACCAAATTGCCCAGAACTCAGGTCAATCGAAAGATATTGGGCCCTGATAAGAAGAGGATTGAAGAAGACTAAGAAATCAACGAAAACATTAGCGGAATTCAAGCAAAGGTGGAAGACAGCATCCCAGAAAGTGACTGAGAACACTATA
This sequence comes from Adalia decempunctata, assembly GCA_951802165.1. NCBI lineage: Eukaryota > Metazoa > Arthropoda > Insecta > Coleoptera > Coccinellidae > Adalia > Adalia decempunctata. The sequence continues at coordinate 4,538,921 of OX637702.1, forward strand.
AGAAGCATGATGGGATAATTCCAGAAAAAATCCATGAATTTTGTAAAAAATAGTTTTGGTTTTTTAATTGTAAAAACAGTTTTCATTAGAATTAGAAGATGATTCGAAAATGAGTTCAAAAGATATAAGCGTTTTTGTGATAGCGAATTTATTCTCGTTCAGTTCTTATATGGCTTTACCTACATATTCACTAATTCCATAGTTTAGCGATGTTCGGATAGAGAGCGCAATTGTACATTTCATTCATAAGGGAGACTATTCAGATTAGTTTTACTACTCGTTGTGATCGACCTTAAATATGTTGAGAACCTCGAGCAACTAAAATTATCCCAAATTTCCTGATCATTCCATTACATTATTGTCCATCACGACAAATCTTAGATTAAATCCAAACTTATCCAAATTCTTCATTAGACCATCTTCTATTCTTCCTCCAGAGACCCTAAAACCTCATTCCCGTTCAAATTCCTCCTACGGGACAGGAATCCAGCATCGAACCCGATATTAATTAAAACAACGCTCCCCCCTGCTACCGAAGACTACCCCACGTAAGATTTTCTTCCCACGCCCCCTGGATCAGAATCCAGGATTGAATTTCCCCGTGTGCTATCTCGCCCCCCAACCCACCTCCCCGCACCCGCGGAATCCTTCAGGTGGCGTTCTCTTGTCCGGCACTTTGACATAATGGTTTCCTCCGAGACTAAAAAGGTACTTTTTTATTTTCTTTGTACGCGCTCAAGTTGTTGCATTATATTCCGAGATGAAAAAGGAGGAGCGGCTTGGGGGGGGTTTTGGGAGGGTTGGAGCGTCTCCGGTTGCCGCTTGCAGGAAAGTTGAGTCGCCGTGTCTTCGGCATTTTGATGAAGGGATCGAGAAACTTATGGGAGGTAAATCGTTTTCTTTGTGGCTTCTGGAAAGTATGGTTGGTGTCTAATTCCATGGATGGTAGCTGTTACCAACTAAAATTTAGTCTCTCTAAAGGAGATGCACTCATTTTTGAGCGCTCCTTTCACTTAAGGGGCAGTATCACCTCTTGAATCGTGGTAAATCTCCATTCAAAAATGGTTTCTTTATTTCACGAGTAAGTACCCTAATTTACGACGTAGAGACTTGATTTTTTTTTTTTGAATTGAAGTTGAAGAACGTCCCGAGGGCAAATAGTTTTCTTTTTTTCGATTTAATTAGTTTTTCAATTAAAAAAATCAGGTTAATTGTTAGATCTGGGGTTATTGAATATGTTTTTCGTTTTTCATGAGTACAAGCTATATTTTTGAAATGATAATCATGAAAATTATTGTAGTTTATAGAAGATTAAATTGTCAAGGGCAAATAGTTGCGATTTTTTCGATTTAATTAGTTTTTCAATTAAAATAACAGGTTGAACTTCAGCGTTTTGGAAACTACACTTAATGATTTTTTCCGCCGACCATAGAATAAAAGCTCATTTTAACGACCTCGAAATCATCCATTAATGACCCCTATTAATGCATGATTTCTTGTATTAATACATGATTATCATGGCAACCGAACATAAAATATTCGGTCGGAGCATAGATGTATCTATGTCGGAGCACTATCGAGCTGTCAAATTTAATTATTCGCTTTCGATCAGAATCTGATTTCAACATTTACGCTATTTTTCATAATGAATATAGAAGAAAATATTCCTTTGACACTCCCAGATGTGGAAAACTGCTGAAGCAGCAACTTTGAGTATGCTACCTGATGGAAAGGGCCGACATTTATGAGAAAACCTAGGAAGAATCTTGGTGCAAGGAGAAGAACGTTCTGAAATTTTCGGTAACGGTTTTGTTGGCATACTTTACGTGTATTGCAGAAAAGGGGCAAATTCATGGTCAAAGTATTCGATGCTGAAGACAACATTGATATAAGCAGATACCACAAACTGTTGATCGAAAAATCGAAAAAGAACATGTGGAAGAGTTCATAGCGAATGCTCCTAATAGTATTCTGTTGATGTCTAAGGTAAAAATAAAACTCAATTGAATCGTTAATCCAACTTATTCTCATGAAAAAAATGTAAACTATTCAGAATGTCCTATATTCCATCCATGAATTTTTCGAAAACTTCTTTAGTGAGCATAAATATTAATATATAGAACTGAACACAGAAGTTTACATTATGTCAAATTTGTCTACTCAGCAAAATAAAAATCTTTTTGAATCCAGAGTTTATTTTCAATTCATGATGAGGTCGACGGAAAAATCTTGTAATCAACTCGTTTATTAATCTAGCGATTAATGGTCTCAAACATTAACGCGCTCGCTCCGCTCACGCGTTAAAATATTTCGACCATTAATCGCTGTCATTAATAAACTAGTTGATTAAATAACTATTTTCCGACGGTTATTCATCATTTTTTGGAAAAAATCGCAACTATTTGCCCTCGGCAATTTAATCTTCTATAAACTACAAAAATTTTCATGATTATTATTTCAAAAGTATAGCTTGTACTCATGAAAAACGAAAAACATATTCAATAACCCCAGATCTAACGATTACCCTGGTTTTTTTAATTGAAAAACTAATTAAATCGAAAAAAAGAAAACCATTTGCCCTCGGGACGTTCTTCAACTTCAATTTAAAAAAAAATCGAGTCTCTACGTCGTAAATTAGGGTACTTACTCGTGAAATAAAGAGACCACTTTTGAATGGAGATTTACCACGATTCAAAAGGTGATACTGCCCCTTAATCATTTCTCTAGATTGTGTATTACTCGCTTTTCCGCTTTTCTTCGTAAATTAGGAAAAAACCAGGTTGAAAATATGACCAATAAAGTTCCTACTTCATAATTCATTTCAAAATTCAGGGGGCAATAAACAAAAAACTGATATATAGACATTCTGCGAAATATGATTCCGCATGTAGGTATACTGAAAATTTCATACATTTATCCCGACAATTGACGGAGATATCATAGAAATAAAATCGTTCATCCAGATTTTTATGAAAAACAGCTCACCAGGTTTTTTTCTTAATATACGGAAAAAAAACGGAAAAGCGAGTGATCCACATTTTAGAGAAATGACTAAGCTTTAATTAAAAAAAAAATTGTTGGTCTACGCCGCATAGGAACTGAGATATCATGGAAATAAAAAAGCCCAATTTTTGAAAGGAGCTCGGGAGTTCGGGAAAAATCATTTGGTCGCGATGTAGTTTTCCTTATGATTTCAAAACTGCAAGTTCGATCGACACGAAATTTCGCATGTAGATGCAGAATAACGTATTTAACCTATGTGCAGAATTTCATTCAGATCACTCTATACCAGAACCATATAAAATGCTGACGAATAATCGACAAAAAATACCCAATATTTCAGTAATATCATATAACAGATTAAGGACGATTTCTTCGGCAGCTGCTGTCAAATATTCTTGAGGGATGTCAAAATAAAATGGTCTCATGGACTAGATTCGAATCACTGATCGAAAACCGGTGGTAATTTTTGTCTGCGAACGCAATAACTCTCGAACTGATAAACCTAGAAACTTGAAGTTTTCAGGAATCTAGATTGTGAACAACTTGTACCTTGGATATCAACACTATCGACTTTCGCTGGAGACTGTTTCAGTAATGAAAGTTATCACAAAGGTGGTTCTTTATATACCTCAAGTCACACTCAACTGCAGGAATAAATTATTCAAATAATTGAATTCGTGGAACGTTCTCTGTCTATAGCTCGAAACTACAGAAAAAATATGCCTTAAAACAAAAAAAAAGGATAGACTTTTTCCTGAATATTTCACAAATCAGTTTGCGATGGACCAAGAGTGCAAAGAAAATTCCTACATTCATTTTTGTGAATTATTGCTTACAATAATTTTAACCAAACTTGCTTCTCCATATCTGGGCGAAAATAGGTGATCAAATTGAAATAGCAATCAGAAGCGATATTATGTTAAAACTGATTGAGAATAATAGAACAGAAATTTACCTTGGGTCATTAGTTGGAGGGGTACATACCTGAAAAAAAAAAGAAAATTGTTTTAAAATAGTAAAATGTCTGGCTCATTAGATTTTCATATGAACCATTTGTGGCTGAAATCTTTGAAGTTATTGAGGAGAAACTAAGAACCTGAATAAAATTTTCAACATGCATCAAGAATAGGAATGAAATTAAGCAAAGAAAATTAAATAAATAGTCCTTATTTGGTATCCTAAAGAGACCCAATTGAAAAGCTCTAGACAACATTCAAGAAACAATACATAAGGACTGAACGAGAATGAATTCGCTATCACAAAAACGCTTATATCATTTGAACCACTGGACCGATTTCGAAAATCAAACTCTTTTTCGAATCATTTTCTAATTGTAATGAAAACTGTTTTTACAATAAAAAAACCAAAACTATTTTTTACAAAATTCATGGATTTTTTCTGGAATTCTTTCTATCATGCTTCTTATAGTGTTCTCAGTCACTTTCTGGGATGCTGTCTTCCACTTTTGCTTGTTTCTTCGTGCGAAATTGTTCATCAACATTTCCACGAGAATCTGCAGTATAAAATTTCTGACCAGGAAGTTGCGAGAAATCAGCCAAGGTTTCGTCGTCCATCACGTAACAGGAGAAATTTTTCAAGAAATCTTTTTTTTAATTTCCTTGCTCTTGAGTTCGCTTCTTGATTCTTCACAGCATTCCTGTCTGGCACTTTCTGCACTTTGTATGTTCTAAGCCCACAACTCGACTTGATTTTCCGAACGGTTAACTGCGAACAACCCACTGTTTTGGCAACTTTCCGTCCTGAAAGGTTTGGTTTCTTCTGAAAAAGGCTGATGGCTTTCTTCACTTTTTTTGGGCTATGAAACCCCTTTTACTTCCTTGCGGTCAATTGTAAGATCTTCGTTGAAGCGCTTAACAACTCTTGATACCGTTTCCGGACGAACGCGAGCCTCTTTTGCGATTCTTTTGAAGCTCCATTTTTGATTATTTTGAAAAAGTTTCACTATAAATTCTCGTGTTTTCACTTCGCTTGACATTTTGCGACAGAAAATTGGAATATCTAAGTAAATGTTCCACATGTTTCTGACGTTCATATTAAAGCTAACTATGATCAAATTTTGATTTTTTCTCAATTGGTTCAAGAGATATAGGCGTTTTTGTGATAGCGAATTTATTCTCGTTCAGTCCTTATAACGGATGATTTTTAATTTTTTTGCCAACACTCAAATAAAGATTTTAACATTTCCTATCGCTCTCAAAAAACCACCCTATATCATTAAATTTCAACAGAGGAACTCCAATAAAATCGCAATCTTTCGTAAAAGAATATAACTTATTCTACGAAATTCAGATAAGATTCACAAACTAATAAAAAATATAATTTAGCATTTCATTCCCAAAATAGCCTTTCGGAATATGAGAGCCATATGTTAATCTTCACTTTCGTCCAAAACTACTCGATCGATAATTTATGCAAATTCACCGTTTATTTAATGGACCTCTCGTCGAAACCAGAGAATCTGAGATAAATATTGCAGTAATTAATTCAACAAATACTAGTATATTCATTAGTTTCTTGTTTTGGGGGCTTTGAAACGGAGAGTCACAGCAGAGCAATCGTAAAATAGCAGAAGATAAGCAATTTATAGGCGAATCTCAGAGAAAGGAGGCGACCGTCGATGGGAGGTGGGCAAAAGGGATTGTTTTTAGAGAACACGAAAGTGTTCATTCTGCCAGAAAAATTAGTATTTCTCACTCAGAACCAATGAGAAAATTGGAGTGTGAATCATTAGAGTCAGACTGATTTTTATTTTTCATTTTCTTTTTTCTTTTATTCTTTCGTCATTTTAATCATTTTCTTCTTTTCTTTGGTTTTTCAATTTTCTTTTTTAGTTCACCACTTTCCCTAGAGTTCCGTACATCAGATGTTAGAAAGGAAACCTTACAGCATCAATCAAGTGTCCCCTATTGAAAACTTTAGAATTTCTGCTACTAATTGCTAAATGAGCTTCTATTAAGGGGCAGTATCACCTTTTGAACAGTGGTAAATCTCCATTCAAAAGTGGTCTCTTTATTTCACGAGTAAGTACCCTAATTTACGACGTAGAGACTCGATTTTTTTTTAAATTGAAGTGGAAGAACGTCCCGAGGGCAAATAGTTTTCTTTTTTCGATTCAATTAGTTTTTCAATTAAAATAACAGGGTTCTCGTTAGATCTGGGGTTATTGAATATGTTTTTCGTTTTTTATGGGTACAAGCTATATTTTTGAAATAATCATCATGAAAATTTTTGTAGTTTATAGAAGATTAAATTGCCGAAGGCAAATAGTTGCGATTTTTTTCAGAAAATGATGAATAACCGTCGGAAGAAAATCATTAAGTGTAGTTCCCAAAACGCTGAAGTTCAACCTGTTTTTTTTAATTGAAAAACTAATTAAATCGAAAAAACGCAACTATTTGCCCTCGACAATTTATTCTCCTATGAACTACAAAAATTTTCATGATGATTATTTCAAAAATACAGCTTGTACTCATGAAAAACGAAAAACATATTCAATAACCCCAGATCTAACGATTAACCTGTTTTTTTTAATTGAAAAACTAATTAAATCGAGAAAAAGAAAACTATTCGCCCTCGGGACGTTCTTCAACTTCAATTTAAAAAAAAATCAAGTCTCTAGGTGGTAAATTAGGGTACTTACTCGTGAAATAAAGATACCACTTTTTGAATGGAGATTTACCACGATTCAAAAGGTGATACTGCCCCTTAAGAAATATTCCCTTTTTTCTGATACAATACAGTTTCTTTTTGAAAAAAAGATTCAATAAAAGGAAATAAATTAGAAAGAACAGAATATTCTTAAAGCCTATACTGATGTGAAATTTTATTTTAAAAACGAAAATAAAGTTATTCTCTCAACTATTAAAGTCCTGCCAATACAAAATGGACCACTACGTATATGAACCAACTACAGTCCCCTTTCCGATATTCCCTGGCAGCCAAAACCATAGAACTACGCCAATGAAGCGGCGAAAGATCTCCAAATGGAATCCCACTGATTTATTTTCATCGAATCTCGAAGTTGTTTCGATTAATATCGCACAGAAACATCTCGCAGGATACCAGGATGTTCCTGGCCTTGACGTGAATCACCCGGTCCTTGTAGGACGAAAAAGCAACGATTGGACAGACGGCTCGTATTGGAGAAATTCAATTTCACTGCGATACGGCCGAAAGGCACGAAAAAAAGAGAGGAACCTAATTTGGAGGCGGATTAGAATCGATGCACCTTTGATTTTTGGGATTTCGCGAGCCGCGGATTGAATGGAAAAGGATTTTGCGGATCTGGACGAATGTTAACATAGGTCGGCGCGTTTACAGAATGTTGAGAAATTGGAAAATACAGAAACACCAAAGATTTGAACTGCGCTTTGTTAAAATGGGGCAGTAAAAGCAGTGACGTGAAATCATTAACTCGAATCGAAAAAAAACTAACGTTTTTTTCGACAATTTATATGGTTTTGGTTGAGATATCCAAAAAACCTCCCATTCAGTTCGACAATTCCGTTCCAAAGCAATTTCAGAACGTTTCGTTTTGGCAATACGAATGTTCAAAGTTTAAATGAGATAATAAAAGAAAAAATTCCTAGAAATACACTGCGAAAAAAATTAACGCACATTATGGAAATCTCAAATTTATTCTACAACTGAAGGTGTTCTCAATGATAATTATTTTTATCAGAATTATGCATGCATATGTTATCCACTTTCAACGTTTTTCTTCAATACAGATGTTTTCTCCCAGCAGGAATAAAAAAAAGATGATATTATCAGATTTTGAATGTATTGGCTCCATTCTAAAATCAGTTGTTCTCGATCAATTCTAGTGATCAATAGTTTTTCTTTCGTTTGATTTTCTTCACTCGATCGCTATGCAACGCGAAACACGCAATTTGACCCAAGAGGAATGTGCCCAAGCGGTAGTTTTGCGAGAAGAAGGGTGGACATACACAAGAATTGCAGAAAGGTTTGGAGTTTCCCATACAAGTATGTCCAGAATGTTGCAGCGATTCAGGGAGACAGGTATGAATGTCCGAAGATCAGGACAGGGTAGACCATGGGTAACAACTGCCATTCAAGAACGTTTCTTGAGAGTTTCTTCGTTGGGACAACGGTTTGCAACCGCTCGCCTCCTTCAAAATCAGCTTGAGCAAACTCATGAGGTGCAAATTAGCACTCAGACAATAAGAAATCGCCTCAGAGAATATGATTTAAGGCCTCGTGTCGCGGCAAGAGGCCCAGCTCTTACCCCAGCCCATCGAGGGGCGCGTTTGGATTTTGCGAGAGAGCATATCCATTGGGAAGAGGCCGATTGAGAAAGAGTTCTCTTCACAGATGAGTCTAGATTCTGCCTCTACCATTGTGATCAACGTTCCCTTGTATACAGACGTCCACATGAAAGGTATGCTCAGTGCAATTTCCTGAATACTACTGGTTTCGGGGGAGGATCGATTATGGTATGGGGTGGAATATCTTTGACTGCTCGCACAGACCTAGTGGTCGTTGATAATGGAGCTATGAATGCTGATAAGTATATAAGGAACATTCTTGGAGAGCATGTAGTGCCATTTGCCCCATACATTGGTGAAAATTTTATTTTTATGGACGATAATGCCAGACCCCATCGTGCGCGCATCGTTCAGGAGTACCTTGAAGAGGTTGAAGTCTCTCGAATGGAATGGCCAGCAAGAAGTCCAGATCTTAATCCGATTGAGCAGGTTTGGACAACCTCAATAGAAGGCTGAGAAGTTCAGAAAATCATCCAGCTACTCTTAATGACTTAGGAATCCTACTCGGAGAAATCTGGGAAGGATTAGATCAGAACATTTCAAGATCACTCATTTTGAGTATGAACCGTCGTTGCCGAGCTGTAATTAACGCAAGGGGTGAAATTACCCAGTATCAAATCACTTATCAGCATTTCAGTATTTTGAAAATTGTTCATTTCTCCTTTTTCTTTTTTCTTCCTTCTAATGTGTCTTGTTTCGTTTAAAACCTTCCCGAGAGAACATAAAAAATAAGTTATAAAGTCAATGTAGAGTTAACTTTCATTAAAATTGAGATTTTCAGAATGTGCGTTAATTTTTTTGCGCAATGTATAATCGACAGTGACTGATCTATTCGTGGGATATTTATGGAATTTTGTTGCGAACGAGATAATGAATTGAATGAACAAATCCCATTGAATACAATCCAAGTTTAGTAAAACGAGCCAAGGTGGTCCTAAAAGCTTGACAAATAGTGAAAGGTTGGTTTTCAAAATGAAAGACAAAGTTGCCCTGATGCCCTGTACTTCTTTTTCATAGACTGATATCAAAAAGAGGGTACAATATTGCCTAACCACGAATATTCTTAAAACCAAATCTACACTTGAAGAAAGGAACTGACAGATGGTACGATAATGTATCTGTTGGAAGAAATACTATGAATGGATGGACTGAATCTGCTGCTGAGAAAATTGATTTGAATGTGAAGGACACAAAGATAACAAACCACTAGAATAGATCAACTGCTGTGGTATAGGATAGTAACAGTTACTGAAAATTACTGGTCAAAGCAATGAAGATTCTGTAAAACCATACAATAAGGAACACCACAACAAAATCATTTTCTAGATCTAGAGCAAAGAACAGCAACCAATCTTATTTTAAGTTCGATTTAAATAATTGTAGTTTCATTAACTGTAGCTCTAATAAATTAATAAATATTTCGTCGTGTTGAGTTATACAGGGTGTTTGGAGGGTGAGTAGCCATAGGTAAATGGTGGATAGGTGATGCTCTTGGCTACTTGTTGCGCCTAATAAAATAACATTTTGCCCAAAGTTCAAAGTGTTATAATTTTTTCGCCATTTTACCTAGGAGCATAGAATAACTGGAGGGAAGGCTTCATACGCTCGACAGATCATTTTGAACTGCCAATAACGGCGGAGGTTAGAGTTTCGTGTGACGCCCGATATATAACGCTGAGATCCTTTATTCAGTAACATGTCAGATATTTTGTTCTATGGCGCTACAATTGCAAAGAATATAATGTGGCTGTCATTGTTATTGATATATTTATGCTCCTTTTTAATTGAAAATGGCCATAAATCATAACATAGACAATATTGATGACATATCATCGCTTTATTCTAATCAACTTTTTATGCGCAATTTTATGGGAAGTCTGTGATCGGTAATAAATTTGTCAAAACAATATCCTTATCGGAAAAAGCGAACATTCAGGTAAGTATTATTATTATTATACGGGAAGACTGAGGTTTTATCTGTTCTCGTGTATTATACGCAGAATTGTATGGTACCCCGTTTACATTCCCTCTGCTAACACTTAGATTCGGAGCGGGAAACAGATTTTTCTTCCTATATTCAATCTGATCCTTGTAGCCATTTCTTTACACGTGCTATATGCATTATATTGTCGGATTTACGAAAAAAGTATGTATTGCTTTCTTTCAAAAGAATATATATTATAATATAGTAATAAATGGGACCTAATAAGTAATAACAACGAATAACCATTAAAGATAATTTTATTAAGGATAGCCATGTTGTAGGAAGAAACGACGTTGTCGCCATCTCGTGACCTTGCGGCGAACTGACAAGTTCGGACGTTTTTGGCAGTTCATTTTCATAGGGGAGCCTTCTCTCCAGTTATTCTATGCTCCTAGATTTTACTAGATATTTCCTATTTTTCTCATTAAAATCTTGAATTTTTTTGAACTTAATGCTCGAGGTGCCTATAAAATGATTTTTTTTTAGTCTAGTCTTGTCTTATTCAGATTGAATCATAATTTCATACAAACGTCTTCAAAAAACCTGACAGCGTCGTATCAAACACCAAAATGAAAAAAAAAATGTTGTGTCAACTTTACAAAGTGAAGTAAAAAAAATTACATAGAGTGGGGTTTTAAAATGGTTTTAAAAACTTCTCTAGTTAATACTCTTTGCAATGGTATGTAACATGTACCATAAATGATCAGTTAACTCAACAAAAAACCGTTTTGTCTTCAAAGGGTGAAGACAAATCTATTCCATTGAGCAGGTAAAATCTTTTCTCTCATTCTAACACAGCTAAAAATAGCGTGCTCATTTTATAGGTAGGTACCTCGAGCATTAAATTTTAAAAAATTCAAGATTTTAATGAGAAAAATGGGAAATTTCTAGGAAAATGGCAAAAAAATTATAGCACTTTGAACTTTGGGCAAAATGTTATTTTATTAGGCGCAACAAGCCAAGAGCATCACCTATCCACCATTTACCTATGGCTACTCACCCTCCAAACACCCTGTATATTTTTTGGTCCACAAATTTTCCTCCCAATATCCCTCGGAGATTGACAAATGCCTCGAAAGACAAATTTCTCAAGCGTGTTGCTGGTAATACGCCTTTGATATCAAATATGCAACATAAAATTTCTTCAATTCCAAATTACCAAATTCGAAAAAAAGGAAGATCCGATTTCTTTATTGAGATGAGGCCATTCTGAAGTTGATCCTAAATCATCCATAATTCACCATTAAACCAGATCGATATTAACAAAACGAGAATTCATGGAAAAATACGAAAAACATTTCCATAACCTAAGTCATCGTTTATTATTAAATGTTTTATAGATCACACGGTCTTATTTCCATATCCATTCGAAAATAGACAAACCAGAAAAATGGCAAAAGATCCTACCAATCAACCAACACCGACATATTAAAATCAGAAGACGAACTGTCGTCAAGGTTGCATAACTTAAAATAAAATTAACGTATCCACGAATTTCGGGTGTACGAAATCTAGCCGGCCGGTCAACCTGTATTCAAAAATCGTCCTTCAACAATACCCGGCTCGATTCTGGATGACCAATATAAAAGGGTAGAGCTTTTCTGAAGACATCATTCGATTCATACCATTCGTATGATAGACATAAACATGAAGGTCTTCGCGGTAAGTACCTCCAGAATAATTCGTAAAGTAAATATCCCTTGTACTATTTTTTTAAATTAACCACTTTTCTTCTTGCAGTGTATCACAATCGCCCTTTGCGTCGCTCTCGCCTCAGCCGAGAACGCCAAAACCAAGAGGTACGCACCCTTCTTGCCCAATGGTATCGAATCGAAAATCTCCTACTCCTCCATCCCCCACAGTCTCGAATACTCCAACAACCTCCAACGCATCTACAGCGGATACTCCCCAAGCCTCGCCTACTCCAACAACGTCTACGGCTACGGTTCCCCAGCCGTATACTCCGGCTATGGCTCCGGCATCGCCTCCAACTTCGCAGGTTTGGCCAGGTCTTCCCTCGTAGGCTCCGGCTACGGATACTCTAACATCGCATCTGCCGGTCTTCCATCTGTCTACTCCAACATCGCTTCTGCCGGTCTTGGGGCTTCCATCATCCCATCTACCTACTCCAACATTGCATCTGCCGGTCTTGAAGCTTCCGGAATCTCATCTTCCGGAGCCATCTACGGAAGCAACTACGGTACCACATACGGAACTCCCCAAGTATTCCACGGGCCCATCAAAGAAGGAGGCTCCACCCAAAACGTCCAGGTCAGAACCATCACCCAACAGGTACCAGTGCCAGTACCACACCCATACCCAGTCGAGGTAACCAAGCCAGTGAACATCCCTCAACCTTATCCAGTCGATGTACCAAAACCAGTGCCAGTACCCGTCAAAGTTGAAGTACCAGTCGAAGTACCAAGGCCATACGCCGTCAGAGTACCCCAGCCTGTGCCAGTTCAAGTACCTGTTAAGGTTGCAGTCGAGATCCCAAGACCTTACCCAGTTACCGTCACCAGGAATGTACCTGTACCAGTTGAGAAGCCAGTCTACGTGAAATACCCAGTACAATACAACGTTCCCGTGCCAGCTCCATACCCAGTTGAAGTACCACATCCAGTACCAGTCAGCGTACCACACCCAGTCGTTGTCAAGGTAAGAATAGATGTCCATTCAAAAACTCAACACTCCTCAAGTGATTGAAGCTGAGAAATCATATTTAGAGCCTCCAAGGTCTTCCAAATACTTTTTAAGTACTTCTAGAACTCCTTCGGAGTTCTGGAAAGATACAATTTGTCCTCCAACATCATTAACAATCTCTGATAACACAGGAACCCCAAGTACATGTCACCAAGTCCACCGCCTTCGTCCAGCCAGCCATCAGGACCTTCAGCACCATCCAGCCAGCTACCTACTCAGCTGTCCACCCAACCACCTACACCACCGGTTTGAACTCCTTCGGAGTGTACGCCAACGGCTTGAACGCCATCAACCCAACTGCCTACACATCTGGCAACGTTTACACTTCCGGAAACGTGTACTCTGGACCTTACTCAAACGCTTACTTGGACTCTCAGTACTCCAACGGCTTCAACTACCCAGGCAGCTACATCCAAGGTAAATACTTGACTGGCCAGAAGCAATACATCAACGCCCAGCCATTGAACTACTTGAGCAACAGCTACGACAACAAATACGGTCTTTTGAACTCCTATGTCCCAAGCACTTACGCTGGTTACAGCAGCGTGAAATCTTACGCTCCAACCGTCTATGGCGCTTACACCAGCGGCTTGAAATCTTACAGCAGCCCTAGCGTATATGGAGCTTACACCAGCGGCTTGAAAGCTTACAGCAGCCCAAGCGTCTATGGAACTTACAGCAGCGGCTTGAAATCTTACAGCAGCCCAAGCGTATATGGAGCTTACACCAGCGGCTTGAAATCCTACGGCTCAAGCGTATTCGGTGGTTACAACGGATTGAAATCCTACACTTCCGAATACTTGAAGAAGAAGTAAGGTGCTTGTTATGAATCATTTTGTGATAAATTTTGTAAAATAAAGTACTGTGAATATTACATTTTGTCTCTATCAACCCTTCGTCCTTTGAGAGATTGGTCGCAAACATCCTTCCAGAAAAGATCGTCAGACTGATAATAAAAATATCATATTATTGAGAAACATACAGGTTTGGAAATATAAGTTGGAAACATAGCCAAGACAGCGTTAAACGAGGGGATGCATATTGTCTGGTGGACTGAACAATATTCCTCAACTCGTTCAACGCTGTTTCCAAACCTGTATAGTATTCAACATTAATATTATTATGAAAAAGGAGGATAATGTCCCTAAGTTGGAACAAACTAGAATAAATATCAGAATTGGACTAGTAGAGATCTAGTTTCCGAAGCACACCATTTGCCCCCTAGGTGGAACTACTGTACAAAACTGTACTCATTAGTTCTTGCTAGGGAGTAATATAAGTTCTGCCGTTTCAGGTGGTATTCATCTCAGGATAAGGCTACATGCATCTGATGGCGGCCAATAAGCCAGAAACCGGTAATGCATTGTCTTCCTGTGGTGGTGCCACCTGGTGGTGTGCTTCGGAAACTAGATCTCTACTAGTCCAATTCTGATATTAATATTATTGTTGATGTGATACATAAAAATTACACCCTATGCCACTAGTTTTACTGGCGAAACTCCAAATGAAAGAATTTTTTTGGTCTGTTTTTTGGATAATTTGTTTGGATAGATGCGCTACCGAATGTAAACTATGATTTTTTGGGTGCATGCATAGTTTTTTTTTTTGAGCAAAGAGCCAGCTCAAATTTCATGTGTTGCTCATTTCTTTCTAAGTTTGACCTAAAGTGGTGCAGAAAATATGGTCACCTGAGCACCAAATCAAGAAAAACATACCTGTTTCATTGAGATTACGAAATGGTATAAGTAACTACACACTACACTGCGCAAAAAAATTAACGCACATTCTGAAAATCTCAATTTTAATGGAAGTTAACTATACATTGACTTAATAACTTATTTTTTATGTTCTCTCGGGAAGGTTTTGAACGAAACAAGACACATTAAATGGAAGAAAAATTCAGGATTTCACTGAATCTTATGTAAAAGAAGAGAAATTAACAATTTCCAAAACACTGAAATGCTGATAAGTGATTTAATACTTGGTATTTCCACTCCTTGCGTTAATTACAGCTCGGCAACGACGGTTCATACTCAAAATGAGTGATCTTAAAATGTTCTGATCTAATCCTTCCCAGATTTCTCCGAGTTGGATTCCTAAGTCGTTAAGAGTAGCTGGATTTTCTGAACTTCTCAGCCTTCTATTGAGGTTGTCCCAAACCTGCTCAATCGGATTGAGATCTGGACTTCTTGCTGGCCATTCCATTCGAGAGACTTCAACCTCTTCAAGGTACTCCTGAACGATGCGCGCACGATGGGGTCTGGCATTATCGTCCATAAAAATGAAATTTTCACCAATGTATGGGGCAAATGGCAATAATGGCACTACATGCTCTTCAAGAATGTTCCTTACATACTTATCAGCATTCATAGCTGTATTATCAACGACCACTAGGTCTGTGCGAGCAGTCAAAGATATTCCACCCCATCCCTTAATCGATCCTCCCCCGAAACCAGTAGTATTCAGGAAATTGCTCTGAGCCTTTCATTTGGACGTCTGTATACAAGGGAACGTCTATCACAATGGTAGAGGCAGAATCTAGGCTCATCTGTGAAGAGAACTCTTTCCCAATCGGCCTCTTCCCAATGGATATGCTCTCTCGCAAAATCCAAACGCTGCAACATTCTGGACACACTTGTATGGAAAACTCCAAACCTATCTGCAATTCTTGTGTATGTCCACCCTTCTTCTCGCAAAACTACCGCTTGGGCACATTCCTCTTGGGTCAAATTGCGTGTTTCGCGTTGCATAGCGATCGAGTGTAGAAAATCAAACGAAAGAAAAACTATTGATCACTAGAATTGATCGAGAACAACTGATTTTAGAATGGAGCCAATACATTCAAAATCTGATAATATCATCTTTTTTCATTCCTGCTGGGAGAAAACATCTGTATTGAAGAAAAACGTTGAAAGTGGATAACATATGCATGCATAATTCTGATAAAAATAATTATCATTGAGAACACCTTCATTTTTTAAAAAATATTTTAAAATAAAACACATAAAATTTGATGTAATGGCTAAAGCTTTATTATGGACTGAAAAAATAGCTACAATTATTTTTTTGAAGATTATTTCGGCCTCTTCTATGCCTCCTTCGAATCTGAAGATTTTGTTGGTCTTTAAAGTCAGAAATGGGTTCCACCATTGAACAGAATTCTTGAGCTAAGCTTCATTTTAGAGCCCAAGCACTGGGTTTCACAGATCGCTGATTTGAAAACACATTTTGCAGCCAAAGTTGTGGAATCAAGGATTCTTTGTCATTTGTCCCAATCGAGTTCAATTGGATTCAGGTCAGGTGATCTTGGAGGCATGGATATCTCGATTCTTCAGTAATAGCTACTCCATTGCATGCTCTAATCTTTGGGGCCTGTGGCAGAGTCGGGTTCTTTGGTGATTGGCCAAGCAAAGGAATTCTTATTGAAATGTCAAGTTAACTTCGACAAAATTGAATCATAAGTGATGAAAACAAAATGAAATCCCATATAGGGACTTTTCAAACATTTTATTTGTCCAGATTTTCAGTTTTTGTGAGAAATACCTAGTATTTTCAATCAATATCTCTTTCTTCACTCCAAATTAATTCTTAACTCAGCCCATAATTCAGGAGTACAAACCCCAAAATAATCGAATATTAATCCAATTATGCAATTTCCTCCTGGAAACCCTTAGAGGCCAGGTAAGCTAGGGAGGTGAGAAATAATCTTACTCAACGAGGAATATACGGTTTTCCCACTGCCACGATACAATGAATAATGAATGTTTCGTTATGAATCTATATGAATAAATGCAAGTCTATACCGCATTCAAATTGATGATATTCATCATGCAAGTAAAGAAACTCGACTTTAACTTCGTGAAGCTATGAATAAAAAGTTAGGAGAGCGTACACTGAACGGAAACGAGAAAGAAATTTTCATTTCTTACTTCGGAATATCTTCGGTTTGTTCTAATAACAGGTATTAAAAAGTTGTGTTCAGTAAAGTTGGTCATTTATCATCGAGTTAAAGATAAATGAACATTAAGAAATTGAGTAGAGTTTGAGCGTCATTTCTTGATAAAACTCCCCTTTCGGATCTTTGAGGGGCGTTTATTTTCCCAGTGACGTACCGAGAAGGTGGGGAAATAGGGTGGGACGCCGATAAAAGAAGACTTAAAGTTTTAAACTGATCATTACCAAAGGACCCCGCACTTTCCTTATGGGAAATGGCGTTCCGTTGAATGTTCTAAAAGACTAAAATTATTATAATGTAGTACTCGACCTACTGATCAAAAGTGTCCATGGCCCCAACTCAATCCTATGACTAGTTTTTGAGATACAGGGCGTTGAAGTTGAGAATTACCCACTTTTACCACGCTCGTATCTCCAAACAGAATCGAATAAACTTCAAATTTTTTCAAGGAACACTTCATTCCATCCCCAGGGAGCAACCATATAGAGGAATATGACCGAAAATCGTTACGAATATAGGATTATCCAAAATTGAATGCATGCCCGATTTTGAAAGTACAACAAAGTCAGTTCCAGAGCGAGAACGTTTGCAAAATGTTTCACTAGATATGTTGTTGTTACATCGAAAAAACCTGAAATACCCAGAATTCATACTGGGTGATCCATTATTACAGAAACTATTCACAATGAGGGTTAAGTGGACACCCTGTATTTTTGGGTTGATTTAAGATGTTTGTTTGATTTTTTCAGAAAATATCACCATGGACTTCAAAGAATACAGGGTGATTCAGTCATGAAATAAATTGTGAACCTCAAGAAAATACTCAAAAACCACCTTTTTTTTTCATCACTCTCTATTCCAAGATTAACTCCGTTGAGGTGGGAGTTTTCTTTCACCATAGTACTGGATATAAAGACATCAATACGGCTGAGAGTTTTTATCCACTTCCTATGACCGGATTTTTTTTATGCTAAAATAATTTTCATAGGTATAACCTAAAAAAAAAAAATCTGGTCATGGGAAGTGAATAAAAACTCTCAACCGTATTGATGTTTTTATATCAAGTACAAGGTGGGCAAAATTGGTGCTACATGAACTAAAACTTTATGTTATAACTCAGCAAATAAACCTCTCAGAAAAAAATCAGAGTACGCCACAGATTGCTATCAGAAAAGTGCCTGTATAATGTTTTTTTTCAACATCCTAGCATAAACAGAAACGGAGATAATGACCAAAGTTGAAATCGCCCAAAGTTCAATTTTGGCCTATAACTCGGAAACGAAAGAAGATAGAGGAATGCAGTTGATGGCATTATCAGTTTCTCGAAAAAAGAGGACCATAAGGTGCCATTCATTTTTCTCTATCTCCTCGGGTTAGAAAGTTTTAGTTGATGTAGCACCAATTTTGCCCACCCTGTACAGTGGTGAAAGAAAATTTCCAACTCAACGGAGTTAATCTTGAAATAGAGGGTGATGAAAAAAAGGTGGGTTTTGGGTATTTTCGTGAGGTTCGCAGTTTATTTCATGACTGAATCACCCTGTATTCTTTGAAGTCCAAGGTGATATGTTCGGAAAAAATCAAACAAACACCTTAAATCAACCCAAAAATACAAGGTGTCCACTTAAACTTCATTGTGAATAGTTTTTATAATAATGGATCACCCAGTATGATTTCTGGGTATTTCAGATTTTTTCGATGTAACAACAACATATCTAGTGAAAGAGTTCATTTTGCAAACGTTCTCGCTCTGGAACTGACATTTTTATACATACTTTCAAAATCGGGCATGCATTCAATTATGGATAACCCTGTATTCGTAACGATTTTCGGTCATATTCCTCTATATGGTTGCTCACTGGGGATAAAAAAAATTCAAATTCAACGCCCTGTATCTCACTAACTAGTCATAGGATTGAGTTGGGGCCATGGACACTTTTGATCAGTAGGTCGAGTACTACATTATAGCAAAATTTCAGAACATTTGACGGAACGCCATTTCCCATAAGGAAAGTGCGGGGTCCTTTCACAAGCCTGTCATTTGATTATAATATTTTTCTTTATACAGAATCCAAGGTTCCTAATAGGAAATCATAAATTGAAGCAAACCAATCAAAATTAGACCAAGTATCCCGGATGTACCAAGACAAGGATAAGCACCATTTAGGATATATCCATCAAATTTCTTGACCTCAAACTGATTTTATCGCCAGATTGGAAAAACATCTACATAATTCTCGATACTGGAACATCCAAAATTAAGTTTCGCTCTCGTCTTGTCTTGGATCATCAGGAATGCATCTAGAGATTTATTCCTTTTATTTCCACCGTGACATTTCAGTAATTGGACGAGATTTGGACGAAATCGATAAAAGCGTTCGAATAAATGAATAATAAGATGATCCATTTGGATATGTAAAATATTTCGGAGGTTTTCCTATTATTCGAAAGATCAAGGTTTTCCAGTGACATCTCTATTGAAACCAATAATGCAACTGTTATTTATTTGCTTAGAAAAAGTGCATTTGAATTTTTAACGCATCGAAATTGACAATAATTCAATATCATCCTGTAATTTTCGATGCCCACACTGCATTTTTATTCGAGCGAATTGCCTAACTCACAAGTTACAGCTCAAACTGGATAAGATCACCTTTAGAGTTATTAGTAAAACTGCAGAAGACTTGAAAAATATTCAGGAATTCACAGAAAAATCAAACAGTTATCTTTTCCATTATATAACTCTAGTTTAAACCATCATAACCTTAGATCATAAACACGAATTCATCAAAACAATCAGCCTACGTCAAAAAATCTATGTATATTTGATTGATTCGGTCTTCACTTGATGGAAATTCATTTTAAATAAATAATAATAAACTGCTAATTTCCACAAAATTTTGTGGAAATTAGCAGTTTATTATTATTTATTTAATCTATGTATCTATGTCAAAAAGTAACACAGACTTATAAAGGCACGTTTTATGTTTCTAAATCATAATTTCATGAATAATCACAATGAGAGAGAATGATTATCGGTATTCAGACGGATTTTTTCGAATAAATCACAATATGATATAAAAATTCTTATGTGAAAAACAGAAAAGTATGCACATTCGGATCAGCCTATACAGAATCAAAAATTATTTTCGCTGACTAGATTTGATTCCATCAAATTTGGAATGAATGTTGACTTATCCTGTGTATTCACGTCATTCAACACCTCAGTTACGTTGAAATAACATACATTTCGATTTTCTTATGTTTGATTCGAATCCGATTGATTATAAGGCTTCCATTTTGTGTTCCCACCTTTCAACAATGTTGGCTTCGTTTCTCCAATTTCCTTTTCTTGCAATCTCTTCATTTTTTCCTCCATCTCCATAAGTTTCCTTTTGCACTTCACTTAAAACTGCATCAGTTTTTTTACAAGTCAATATCCGCACGAATCAAGTTCATATTCACCACGCGATAAGAAGAAATTTCAACAAAGAACGCTCTCGAAAAACGTTCATTTTGCGATTCCATTCTAGATAATCCGTTTCCACGGAAACGAAAAACTTCAGAGTCAATTCACAGAATTGCCAGTGATATTCGATGAATAGATGGATACGTCAAAATTAAGGTTGGTGTAAACCAAAGAGTAATAATAAATCTGTACAAGGATTCTAGGTATTTGAATAAAGGGTTTATTTTAATTATGAGTAGGTACAAATGGAAAAAATTACAAATAATATATGAATACATCGGCCATTTCTCTATAATGTCATCAGTGCATTAGTGAATTCGATAAAAACGAAGAATTCAAGATTAAAGATATCGAAAATTATACAAGGTGGATCCTAAACTTGGAAAGTTTTTATTTTTAACGATTATTTATGTTCTTGCTATACATGCTGATAAATAATTCGAGTAATTTATCATACAAGGCTGGAGAGTGTTGAAACTAATCAACATTATCAGTCATTTGAACACGATAGTTCTTAGGACATCGAAATCTCAGGTAAAATTCTTACCTTTGAAGATATCAAACCAGAATCTGAAGAAAAATTAATGGTGACCATCTTACACGAATGTTTCTGCATATAATTAAGAAAATCAGCAAATAGGTCCCAACTAAAGTAAAGATGAAACGATAGGATTTACAGATTTATGAGAAGATACAGGGGCTGCTTTTTATAACAACTTTTTTCTACTGGTTTAAGGTCATTTGGCATGTAAAGAGCTATCACTTGAATTATCTCTTGTTCCTAAGAATTTCGTAAGAAATTACTTCAAAATACGTTATAGTTCTCTATAATTCTTAAATAAAAATACACTGCGCAAAAAAAATTAACGCACATTATGGAAATCTCAAATTTATTCTACAACTGAAGGTGTTCTCAATGATAATTATTTTTATCAGAATTATGCCACTTTCATCAATACAATACAGATGTTTTCTCCCAGCAGGAATAAAAAAAAGAAGATATTATCAGATTTTGAATGTATTGGCTCCATTCTTACATCAGTTGTTCTCGATCAATTCTAGTGATCAATAGTTTTTCTTTCGTTTGATTTTCTACACTCGATCGCTATGCAATGCGAAACACGCAATTTGACCCAAGAGGAATGTGCCCAAGCGGTAGTTTTGCGAGAAGAAGTGTGGACCTACACAAGAATTGCAGAAAGGTTTGGAGTTTCCCATACAAGTGTGTCCAGAATGTTGCAGCGATTCAGGGAGACAGATATGAATGTCCGGTGAAATCCTGAATTTTTCTTCCATTTAATGTGTCTTGTTTCGTTCAAAACCTTCCCGAGAGAACATAAAAAATAAGTTATAAAGTCAATGTAGAGTTAACTTTCATTAAAATTGAGATTTTCAGAATGTGCGTTAATTTTTTTTGCGCAGTGTACATTGCAGTCTGAATGCGAAAAGAAAACCGAATATCCTTAATGATTACAAATAAAACTCCTTTTCAAATACCATTGAACCTATAATAAATACTGAACGTTACTCATCCACATAAAAAAGTGTTAATGGTAATATTTTTTCTTATTTTTTCAACCGTTCAAGCTTCGGATGCTTCAATGGATGCAAATTAAGTTTTTTTCTGTCGTACTATTACAACCGATAACGTAATGAAAACATGAAAGTCTCAGATTCATATCAGAATTTATATCGACCTGTCATTGTTGGAAAGCCATTAATTATGATTTTATAGTTGCCTTGATCATCCTATTACTGAAATATGCTACAGAGTTGCAAAACAGGACGTTAAATTAGATATTATGAATTGTGAAGTTGGAAATTTGCAAATCCAGCATCGTTTTTGAAGAAATCTAGACCGATGATGCCCCCAGCGTGTAAAGCACACCATACAGCGCATTTTTCAGGATGCAATGGAACCTACAAAACTTCTGGAGGATTGTTTTCACACCATATACGGCAATTTTGCTTGTTTACGTAGCCGTTCAACCAGAAAATGAGCTTCATCACTAAACACAATTCTTCGATATGAAAGTGGATCAACTTTAAGCTGTTCTAGGTCACAATCAGCAATTATTATGGTCCAGTGGCTTCAGTTCTTGAACCAGTTGGATCTGTTATGAGTGAAGACCAAGATCTTTACGCAAAATTTTTCATGTGGTGGATGCACAGAGTCCAAATTGTTGTGAACGTCGACGAATAGACAAATCCAGATCTTCATCAACACTATTACTTACAGCAGCGATATTTTCTTCTGTGCGTACAGTTCTTTGTCTTGTTTATGTTGTTGCATCGAATAGAGAAAATGTTGTCCGAAATCTATCGATAGTTCGACGAATAAGCTGCTCTGATGGACGATTATGTAAACCATAAATTTCACGAAGTGCTCTATAAGTTTGGCGAATAGACCTCTGATTTTGAAAACAAATTTCAACAATTTGTAAACGTTGTTGCGGCGTGAGTCTTTCCATCATAATTTGTCAATGCTTACTAAACAGAACAAAACAACCTGCCTTTTACCTTCTGTCAAATCACAGTCATCCCTATCGAAAATTCTATCACCCTAATAAAAAACACCATACGTAATTTTAAGAGAAAAAGACCGCAAACGTTTTGTTTTCGAGATACAGGGTGGAGCAGGTGTACTCGATTGTGTTGGAATGAAAATTATGAACAGTTGAATTGGACTGGGTTTAGTACAGTCAATATAAAATATAATAAAAAAGGGTTGATAAAAACCCATCAATGAACAAATCATCCTCAGCAACGAAAGTTCTATTCATTTCTGGCACAAAAAGTAAGAATTGCTATTTGAAAAGCTCAACTATACTCCATTCACTTCTATTTAATAACATAGGAGGTCATGGTTTCGTTTTCAGGAATTAATGCTCCTGATTAAAAGCACAGAACATATGATGAAAAGTCAGTGCGCGCACAGAAAATATCGTTAATGACGAAACGACGTTGCCAGTTTCTTTGTTTACATCAAAGTGAAAGAATCAAAGATATTCCACATTTTGTTAGGTTTACAAATTGTTCGCAGACTTTTGGTATTTAATCAATATTTGCAGGTGAGTTTTTCGTCGAATATCCAGGATAAACGTATTTTTATTGTTTTTAACACCAGTTTCGAGCATGAGGACGATTTTCAAGACCAGGACGAATGTTTACATTTCGAGGTTAAAGGGGTACACGGAAATTTCGTTGAAAAAGCTGTTATTTGGATAGATGTCGCAGTAGATGGATCGGATGGAGCCTCGAGAGGTCGATTAGAATGATATTTTTCAGGTTTACCAAGAAATTTGGCGATATCTGAGCAGATTTGCAAAAGTTAAGTACCTCACTAATGAGGTGGAACGTAGACCTATTTCTCCTATAAGAAACGCCTTTCAAAGGTCGAGATGGTGAAAAATGTCTTCTTTAGATATTGTTTGAACAAACGCAGCCGAGTTTTATACCCCAACATCGATTTTAAGAAAGTTATCAACAAAATAAAATCGACATTATTCTTGATTTTTGTAATTACCCATCAATTCATCTTATATCTTTGGGTTGATTTTTTTTAATGAATTCTTGATTAGAATCAACAATTGATGTCGTCAAGTCTTGAACTTTCAGTTCAAGAGGATAGTAAACATTAAATCTTCACAGGCATGCATATGAAAATTATGTGAAAGCAATGCAATTTTCTTCCATGTCGAAAAATAATATATTTCAACAGAGATCTCTTGTACTTTTCATGCAAATAACGAGAAAAGGGAATCCTTTCTATGAATTCATATAAACGTTAATTATTTTCGCCCATCACATCTTTTCCAATTCATTCATTTTCCGAATAAATTCACATTCTGAGAAATACGCTGAGAATGTAGAAAGGGCAACATAGTGTTGACTTGGAACATAAAAATATTTTGAAAAACGTCATAACTTCGATACAGAGTGGAGTGTGTCAAATTTCCAAGGCCAGAGTTGTGATTTTATAATTGTGAATGGAGTATACCTTCCACCCTTTATACAGGGTGAAATACAAATTCAGTCATGCATGAAAAATTACGTAATTCAAAAAGAAAGCTGCACAATAGTAAATACCGAAACTCTGTAGAAACTGAAATCATAATTGGAGAAGTTTCATGAAAATCAATAGCACGATGACAATCTTGGGTAATAATTATTAAAAAAGCATTTTTAACCACGGATTGATTCAAATTCGCTTTTGATACGAATAAAGCAAATTCCAACTCTATGAATATGCATTGCTCTAAATAGGTAGCAATAAATCGATCGCTTCCAAATGTTCTCGCGACAACATTTGGCAGAATCCGAAATGAAGAAACGATTTTAGAACGAATTTGAATAAATATTTGGTCTTCCTGAATTAATTTGCGATACTAATACGCTGACATTCCAACCTGGGTCGAATCCAAAGACCTGTTCCATCTAAATTCGTCCTTCACCCTAAACATTCTGAAAAATATAAAAGGTTGTTCTATATCCGTTGGTAGTCATTCGTTTTCGACAAGTCCAACAAAAACGAACGACAATGAAGGCAGTAGTTGTAAGTATATCCACATTTACGACCTCAACAATCCCAAAATAACAAAATTGTAGAGACTATAACACATTGTTCCAAATTTAACCCATCAGCAATAGAAGAAAACAATTTTGAGTGTATATTTCCTTTTTTTTAGTGCCTTGCTGTGATCCTCGCCGTAGTGGCCGCTGAAGGACCAACTGAAAGCGTCAACAATGTTGCTGACATCTTGAAAGAAACCACTTTCACTTCCTCATCAACCCCATCGTCTTTGAACCTTGGAAGCAGCAGCAATGGTTTCTCCTCCGGATCTTTCTCCTCTTTCGGAAACCAAGGTGCCCTCAATGGTGCTTCATTCGGCCTTTCCTCAAGAACTGGATCCTCCGGAGCCTTCGGTGCATCCACCCTTGGTTCTTCAGTCCTTAACGGAGCTAACACCTTCGGTGCTCACCAAGGAAACTCTGCCTCAACTTTCGGTAACTCTGGTTTGATCAAATCCTACTCTGGATTGAACAACTACGCCCTCAACTCTGGATTGAACAACTACGCACTTAACTCTGGATTGAACAGCTACGCTTTCAACTCTGGCTTGAACAACTACGGACTTCGCTCCGGATTGAACTACGGTCTCTTGTCTGGATCATACGGTTTGGGTAACGGCGCAGTCATCTCCGGATACAGCTCCCCAATCTCCTCTTCCTACGTACAAGGTTACGGATACGGTAACGCTTTGGCCGGTTCCCAAGGACACATCTCCAACGTTGACACTCAACACCACGTCGATACCGTCCAGCACAAGCACGTGAACACCATCCACACCATCACCAAGCAAGTTGGAGTAGCCCAGCCTTACCCAGTACCTGTACAGGTAACCAGGCACGTACCAGTCGCCCACCCTTACCCTGTCCCAGTTGAGAAGGCCGTACCTGTACCATACAACGTTCATGTGCCTGTACCAGTCGACAAGCCTTACCCCGTCAAAGTACCAAGCCCAGTTGCCGTACCAGTCCACGTACAAGTACCTTATCCAGTCGAGAAGCCATACCCAGTTACTGTTGAAAAGACCGTCAGGGTACCAGTAGAGAAACCAGTTTACATCAGGGTTCCTCAGCCAGTCGCTGTTCGAGTACCACATCCAGTCCCAGTTAAGGTAGCCAAGCCTGTAGCAGTCCATGTACCAACTCCAGTGGTCGTGAAGGTCCCAGAGATCTACAACGTCCACAAAGTCGATTACGCTGTAGCCCCAAGCTACGGTGTCCACTACGACGGTGTCTACGGTGCTGAACACCAATACGGAGGCCTTTACGGAACCCAACAGCACTTCGTTGATGGAGGTATCATCGCACCAGCCCACCACATCGAAGGTTTCAACGGCGCTGCCCATTTGGAAGCTTCCAACGCTGCTGCTGCCCAGCAGTTCGCTGATGCCCAATACGGAAACGCTGTCACCTTTGGAAATGGACAATTGGCTGGTGGATCTTACCAAATTCAGCAAGGTCAGCTTGTAGGAGCCTACGATGTTCCAGTTTCTCAATCTGTCTACGGAGATTTGCCAAGCATTGTCGATGCTAAATACGCTTTCAAGAGGGAGACTTCTGACAAGAAGAAGACTACTGCTGAAGAGAAGAAGAAGTTGTAGATCATAGAGTTTGATGTTAAATAGGGATTATTCGAATGCAATAAAATAGGATCTTACCTTTAATAGTCGTATTTTTTCCTTGGTTTCATTCCTCGAAAATGTTTTCTTCATTGTTGAATTTTCTTTCTTTAATTTCAACTTCAAGTATATTTTCGACAAACATTTCAATAGTTTGAAAAATTACGAAATGATCGAAATTATTACAAACGAAATATAATGTCATTTACAGAACAAACTAAACATTATTAAAAATAAACAGAATGAGTCAAAATAGATAATAAAAGTAAGAATAGTCTCCTCATAACAATTGACAAGAAATTAGATCCCAGTTGTCGAGTTTGTTCGGTAGTTTGCAAGTATATTTTTCTTTTTTTGCGATTGCGGTCTTGAAAAATGTTCCTCTAATCCAATCGATGATGTCTACAAGACACTGAAGAGTGGTGGTTCTCGAAAATTTATACGAACGTGTTCGCGCGTGTGTTGTGTTTTGTCCAAGTTTGTGCTTGTTAAGTGTGTCCATGAATACTACCGTATGATCTTCTTGGATTCCTTTGACTTTGTCAGAGGCAAAATTATGAGACCGGTTGAGAACGTTATACAGGGTAAGTCAACTTTGGGATCCCCCTAAGCTCCTCAAATATCAGATAGTAGTGGAGTGAGCACAATTTTGAGGGTTTTGCGATTCTAGTTATGAATATGCCGAAACATTTCTGTTTGACGAATTCTGAGTATTGTGTTGTTGAAATTGTTTAGCATGTGCTTCAAGTCAGTAATTCAAATCTTATTCAACGTTTTTATCAACATTGTTTGGAACTTTAGCTGCTCCATGTCTTCAGATCTTATTGCTCTTTGATTGGACAATGATACGTGCCTCAAAGCTTTATCGGTATACGAGGATGTATTGATATCTAGTTAGCCTAGACCAGTTCCATGCATAAACAAAATATTGCGATACCATATCAACGAACAACAACTTATTAGAAGTGTCAGTGTAGAGTTCGACGTCAAAAAAACCAGAGTTACGCAATAAATCAAAAAAAAGATGTCCACCGAAAATGTAATATCGAAAAATTGGAGTATCGAGCCATCATCAAGTACCTGTATTTAAAAGGGGTTAAGAGGCAAGCAGATTTACGAAGATATGTTAAATTTTCTTGGTGATCAATGTCCTTCGTATGCGACCGTGAAAAATGGGACTGCAAGCTTCAAAAGAGGTAAATTTTTCATTGAAGATGATGACCGATCGGGAAGGTCAGTTTCTGTGTCAGTCCCCGAAAATATCGATGCAGTTCATGACATGATTTTATCAGACCGTCGAATTGGGCTAAAACGGATATCTGAAGCACCGAAGATTTCATACAAACGCGTTCATCATATAGTTCACGTCAATTTGGACATGAGAAAAATTTTTGCAAAATGGATCCCCAAATGTTAATGTTGACCGAAAGCGTGCAAGGGTAGAAGTTTCGCGTTCGATCTGTGCTCGATTTGAAATCGATGTAGACTTCTTAAACCGAATTGTTACTATGGATGAAACTTGGGTATATTTCTACGATCCAGAAACAAAGCAACAATCGATGGAATGGCGACACTCTGGTTCTCAAAGACCTAATAAATTTTGTGTCCAAAAATCTGCTGGAAAAGTTCTTGCTTCAGTTTTTTGGCATTGCCATGGAGTAATCATGATTGATTTTTTGGATGAGGGTAGAACAATAACTGGAGATTATTATCCGACATTACTGACCACTCTACGGAAAAAAATTAAAGAGAAAAGACGCGGACAGTTATCCAAAGGTATGTTGTTTTTACAGGACAACGCCCCAGTACACAAATCTCATGTTGCCATACAAAAAATTCGTTATTTAGGGTTAGAATTACTAGAACATCCCCCTTATTCACCAGGCTCCGTCCGACTATCATCTCTTTCCTCAACTGAAAAAAAATTAAAAAGATCGTAAATTTTCTTCCAACGAGGAGGTAATAAAAGCTGTGGGGGACTGGTTTGCAGTGCAAGAAGAAACATATTTTTTGAAAGGTCTAGAGACGTTGCAGGTTCGCTGTAAAAAATGTATTCACTTAAGAGGAGAATATGTTGAGTAATAACATTGAAATTTTGTTTGGTTCTATAGTAGGCTAAGAATTTTCCAATATATCCCCGTAGATAATTAAGGGAAGGTTGGTGTACTGTTAGGTTCGTAGACAGGAAAAAGCAGGCCCGTCTTCAGTGAATATTGTTACATTAGTATTCTTTTAGTTTGAATTTGAAGAATTTCTAATCATTCAAGATTTCGGAAAAAACCGAAATCGCCCTGAATAAAACTTACAAAAAGGAAGGGATACTACTGTTGAATGGTCATTTGAGTCATCTGAGTGGCCCCTATTCGTGGTAGATTGACCACAGACGCTATGAAAAATAAAAAGTTTGAGAATTGAATGGAAAACATATATTATTTTCCGGATTTAATTTTTTCTCTCCCTTCTATCTACCGTAAAATCCACATGTTATTTTATTTCTGTAGAGGAATAACAGGTCTACATTGCACCTGAAATTCATCCCTCCAGCTTGACCACAGACGCTATAAAAAATAAAAAGTTTGAGAATTGAATGGAAAACATATTTTATTTTCTGGATTAAATTTTTTCTCTCCCGATCTATTCACCGCAAAATCCACAGGTCATGTTATTTCTGTAGAGGAATAACATGTCTACATTGCACCTAAAATTCATCCCTCTAGCTTGACCACAGACGCTATTGAAAATTTTCAAAGTTTGTGAATTGGATAAAACAATATTTCTTTTTTCGGATTTAATTTTTTCTCTCCCGATCAATTCACCGCAAAATCCTCAAGTTATGTTATTTCTGTAGGGGAATAACAGGTCTACATTGTACCAAAAATTCATCGCTCCAGCTTGACCACAGACGCTATTGAAAATTTTCAAAGTTTGTGAATTGAATGAAAAAATATTTTTTTCCGGATTTAATTTTTTCTCTCCCGATCTATTCCCTGCAGAATCCCCAAGTAATGTTATTTCTGTAGAGGAATAACAGGTCTACATTGCACCAAAAATTCATCGCTCGAGTTTGACCACAGATGCTATTAAAAATTTTCAAAGTTTGAGAATTGAATAAAAAATATTTTTTTCAAGTGCAGTTCCTCGTGGCTCACTCTGTACAAGTAGCATTGTTTGGAGTCCTCAAATGTGGCAGGCTGTATGAGATGGCCTTTGTATCGCATTGAGCGATGCATAAAATTAATGGCACTCCACCGATAATCAATAATTAGTCGTAACTTCCCTTAATGTACCGGCATTTCCACAAAACCGAAGAGTAAGCCCATTGAATAATCTCTTCGCCTACGACATGATGTTTAATGGTCCACTTCGATGAAATACGATGGACCCGATATCGGCAATGAATTATATTACACCGACAACGATTATTAAAATAAAGACATCGTTCCATCCCGAAAAAATTGGGATACGATTTCTGGCGATTGGCCCGATCGGAAATTCGATACCAATAAGTGACACGTCGACTCGGATCTATCAAGGAGCATCTCAACAAATTGAATAATTATGCAAATTTTTAACTTCTCCGAAGACGCTGGTGCGCTTCTTTGGCGCGAATTAATTTTAGACGGTCTAGTCGCGACCGGGAAAATTTATGCTTCTGATAATTAATATGTGCATTATTCATAACGAAGATCGTTATGGCCTGGAATGTTTTTCACAATTCTGTAGGAAGTGTGGATTGAGAAATTGACTTGCGGTAGAGTTCGGTTATCGAGGACTTAAATGGAATATGTACAAACTGAAAACTGGTGAACTGGGTGTGTCGACTAACGCCTTTTTGAGAGAGGTTTGACGAACTCTGAGTTGAAATTGCATATTTCATAATGAAGTAATATGTCGTCAGAATTTATCTTCTCGATTACTTGAAGAACAACTAAATATAAACAAGAAGTGGATATGACAAGTGGGATGGGGGCTAGGACGATTTGAAATTTAAAATTTTTCAAAAAATGCAATTTGATAAGTAAAAATCTAAACGGTGATAGTAAGGGCCTTGAAATATTTTTTATCGAATGGAGCGACCTCGAAAACCTACATTTTGATACCCAAATCACCCATGTAGCCCCCATAGGTAATGAAATATTCCATCATTTTCGAGTTCTGTTCACGAGCTCACACCACTCAAGGTGAGGGTGCTGTCGGTCAGCAAAATTGCCATTATTGAAGATTCGAACAGGAAGTTTAACTTCCAAATTAAATGACAACGTTAGATCCTCCGCAAATATATTTTTTATTGACAAATATGGTGATTTTAGGGGGTCATACCCCTTTGTCATTTTTCACCAAAAATTTGAGATTTTTCAAACCGCTCATATTCTGCAGAGAGATACTTGAGGCTATGCTGATCAACATAATATAAATAACTTTTGGCGGCCATGAGAGAGACGGAAGTTATGACAGCTTGAAATTTCCGATTTTTCAAAAATGCCATTTGACAGGTCAAAATCTAAACGGTGCTAGTTAGGGCTTTCAAATGTCTTTTATTGAATGGAGCGACCTCGAAAACCTACATTTTGATACCAAAATCACCCATGTAGCCCCCATAGGTAATGAAATATTCCACTTTTTATTTTTCGATTTTTCATTTCCGAGTTCTGTTCACGAGCTCACACCACTCAAGGTGAGGGTGGTGTCGGTCAGCAAAATTGCAATTATAGAAGATTCGAATAGGATGTATAACTTCCAGATTAAATAACAACGTTAGATCCTCCGCAAATATAGTTTTTATTGACAAATATGGTGTTTTTAGGGGGTCATACCCCTTTGTCATTTTTCACCAAAAATTTGAGATTTTTCAAATCGCTCATATTCTGCAGAGAGATACTTGGGGCTATGCTGATCAACATAATATGAATAACTTTCGGCGGCGATGAGAGAGACGGAAGTTATGAAGGTTTGAAATTTCCGATTTTTCAAAAAATGCCATTTGACAGGTCAAAATCTAAACGGTGATAGTAAGGGCCTTGAAATATTTTTTATCGAATGGAGCGACCTCGAAAACCTACATTTTGATACCAAAATCATCCATGTAGCTCTCAAAGGTAATGAAATATTCCACTTTTTATTTTTCGATTTTTCATTTCCGAGTTTTGTTCACGAGCTCACACCACTCAAGGTGAGGGTGGTGTCGGCCAGCAAAATTGCCATTATTGAAGATTCGAATAGGAAGTATAACTTCCAGATTAAATGACAACGATAGATCCTCCGCAAATATATTTTTTATTGACAAATATGGTGTTTTTAGGGGGTCATACCCCTTTGTCATTTTTCACCAAAAATTTGAGATTTTTCAAATCGCTCATATTCTGCACAGAGATACTTGGGGCTATGCTGATCAACATAATATAAATAACTTTTGGCGGCGATGAGAGGGACGGAAGTTATGACAGTTTGAAATTTTCGATTTTTCAAAAAATGCCATTTGACAGGTCAAAATCTAAACGGTGATAGTTAGGGCTTTCAAATGTCTTTTATTGAATGGAGCGACCTCGAAAACCTACATTTTGATACCAAAATCACCCATATAGCCCCCATAGGTAATGAAATATTCCACTTTTTATTTTTCGATTTTTTATTTCCGAGTTCTGTTCACGAGCTCACACCACTCAAGGTGAGGGTGGTGTCGGTCAGCAAAATTGCCATTATTGAAGATTCGAATAGAAAGTATAACTTCCAGATTGAATGACAACGTTAGATCCTCCGCAAATATATTTTTTATTGACAAATATGGTGTTTTTAGGGGGTCATACCCCTTTGTCATTTTTCACTAAAAATTTGAGATTTTTCAAATCGCTCATATTCTGCACAGAGATACTTGGGGCTATGCTGATCAACAAAATATAAATAACTTTTGGCGGCGATGAGAGGGAGGGAAGTTATGACAGTTTGAAATTTCCGATTTTTCAAAAAATGCCATTTGACAGGTCAAAATCTAAACGGTGATAGTTAGGGCCTTGAAATATTTTTTATCGAATGGAGCGACCTCGAAAACCTACATTTTGATACCAAAATCACCCATAAAGCCCCCATAGGTAATGAAATATTCCACTTTTTATTTTTCGATTTTTTATTTCCGAGTTCTGTTCACGAGCTCACACCACTCAAGGTGAGGGTGGTGTCGGTCAGCAAGATTGCCATTATTGAAGATTCGAATAGAAAGTATAACTCCCAGATCAAATAACAACGTTAGATCCTTCGCAAATATATGTTTTATTGACAAATATGGTGTTTTTAGGGGGTCATACCCCTTTGTCATTTTTCACCAAAAATTTGAGATTTTTCAAATCGCTCATATTCTTCACAGAGATAGTTGGGGCTATGCTGATCAACATAGTATAAATAACTTTTGGCGGCGATGAGAGGGACGGAAGTTATGACAGTTTGAAATTTCCGATTTTTCAAAAAATGCCATTTGACAGGTCAAAATCTAAACGGTGATAGTTAGGGCCTTGAAATATTTTTTATCGAATGGAGCGACCTCGAAAACCTACATTTTGATACCAAAATCACCCATGTAGCCCCCATAGGTAATGAAATATTCCACTTTTTATTTTTCGACTTTTCATTTCCGAGTTCTGTTCACGAGCTCACACCACTCAAGGTGAGGGTGGTGTCGGTCAGCAAAATTGCCATTATTGAAGATTCGAATAGAAAGTATAACTTCCAGATTGAATGACAACGTTAGATCCTCCGCAAATATATTTTTTATTGACAAATATGGTGTTTTTAGGGGGTCATACCCCTTTGTCATTTTTCACCAAAAATTTGAGATTTTTCAAATCGCTCATATTCTGCACAGAGATACTTGGGGCTATGCTGATCAACAAAATATAAATAACTTTTGGCGGCGATGAGAGGGAGGGAAGTTATGACAGTTTGAAATTTCCGATTTTTCAAAAAATGCCATTTGACAGGTCAAAATCTAAACGGTGATAGTTAGGGCCTTGAAATATTTTTTATCGAATGGAGCGACCTCGAAAACCTACATTTTGATACCAAAATCACCCATGTAGCCCCCATAGATAATGAAATATTCCACTTTTTATTTTTCGACTTTTCATTTCCGAGTTCTGTTCACGAGCTCACACCACTCAAGGTGAGGGTGGTGTCGGTCAGCAAAATTGCCATTATTGAAGATTCGAATAGAAAGTATAACTTCCAGATTGAATGACAACGTTAGATCCTCCGCAAATATATTTTTTATTGACAAATATGGTGTTTTTAGGGGGTCATACCCCTTTGTCATTTTTCACCAAAAATTTGAGATTTTTCAAATCGCTCATATTCTGCACAGAGATACTTGGGGCTATGCTGATCAACAAAATATAAATAACTTTTGGCGGCGATGAGAGGGAGGGAAGTTATGACAGTTT
The DNA here is from genome assembly GCA_951802165.1 of Adalia decempunctata. Taxonomy (NCBI): domain Eukaryota; kingdom Metazoa; phylum Arthropoda; class Insecta; order Coleoptera; family Coccinellidae; genus Adalia; species Adalia decempunctata. The sequence goes on from OX637702.1 coordinate 4,572,956, forward strand.
GAAATTTCCGATTTTTCAAAAAATGCCATTTGACAGGTCAAAATCTAAACGGTGATAGTTAGGGCCTTGAAATATTTTTTATCGAATGGAGCGACCTCGAAAACCTACATTTTGATACCAAAATCACCCATATAGCCCCCATAGGTAATGAAATATTCCACTTTTTATTTTTCGATTTTTTATTTCCGAGTTCTGTTCACGAGCTCACACCACTCAAGGTGAGGGTGGTGTCGGTCAGCAAAATTGCCATTATTGAAGATTCGAATAGAAAGTATAACTTCCAGATTGAATGACAACGTTAGATCCTCCGCAAATATATTTTTTATTGACAAATATGGTGTTTTTAGGGGGTCATACCCCTTTGTCATTTTTCACCAAAAATTTGAGATTTTTCAAATCGCTCATATTCTGCACAGAGATACTTGGGGCTATGCTGATCAACAAAATATAAATAACTTTTGGCGGCGATGAGAGGGAGGGAAGTTATGACAGTTTGAAATTTCCGATTTTTCAAAAAATGCCATTTGACAGGTCAAAATCTAAACGGTGATAGTTAGGGCCTTGAAATATTTTTTATCGAATGGAGCGACCTCGAAAACCTACATTTTGATACCAAAATCACCCATGTAGCCCCCATAGGTAATGAAATATTCCACTTTTTATTTTTCGATTTTTTATTTCCGAGTTCTGTTCACGAGCTCACACCACTCAAGGTAAGGGTGGTGTCGGTCAGCAAAATTGCCATTATTGAAGATTCGAATAGGAAGTATAACTTCCAGATTAAATGACAACGATAGATCCTCCGCAAATATATTTTTTATTGACAAATATGGTGTTTTTAGGGGGTCATACCCCTTTGTCATTTTTCACCAAAAATTTGAGATTTTTCAAATCGCTCATATTCTGCACAGAGATACTTGGGGCTATGCTGATCAACATAATATAAATAACTTTTGGCGGCGATGAGAGGGACGGAAGTTATGACAGTTTGAAATTTTCGATTTTTCAAAAAATGCCATTTGACAGGTCAAAATCTAAACGGTGATAGTTAGGGCTTTCAAATGTCTTTTATTGAATGGAGCGACCTCGAAAACCTACATTTTGATACCAAAATCACCCATATAGCCCCCATAGGTAATGAAATATTCCACTTTTTATTTTTCGATTTTTTATTTCCGAGTTCTGTTCACGAGCTCACACCACTCAAGGTGAGGGTGGTGTCGGTCAGCAAGATTGCCATTATTGAAGATTCGAATAGAAAGTATAACTTCCAGATCAAATAACAACGTTAGATCCTTCGCAAATATATGTTTTATTGACAAATATGGTGTTTTTAGGGGGTCATACCCCTTTGTCATTTTTCACCAAAAATTTGAGATTTTTCAAATCGCTCATATTCTTCACAGAGATAGTTGGGGCTATGCTGATCAACATAGTATAAATAACTTTTGGCGGCGATGAGAGGGACGGAAGTTATGACAGTTTGAAATTTCCGATTTTTCAAAAAATGCCATTTGACAGGTCAAAATCTAAACGGTGATAGTTAGGGCCTTGAAATATTTTTTATCGAATGGAGCGACCTCGAAAACCTACATTTTGATACCAAAATCACCCATGTAGCCCCCATAGGTAATGAAATATTCCACTTTTTATTTTTCGACTTTTCATTTCCGAGTTCTGTTCACGAGCTCACACCACTCAAGGTGAGGGTGGTGTCGGTCAGCAAAATTGCCATTATTGAAGATTCGAATAGAAAGTATAACTTCCAGATTGAATGACAACGTTAGATCCTCCGCAAATATATTTTTTATTGACAAATATGGTGTTTTTAGGGGGTCATACCCCTTTGTCATTTTTCACCAAAAATTTGAGATTTTTCAAATCGCTCATATTCTGCACAGAGATACTTGGGGCTATGCTGATCAACAAAATATAAATAACTTTTGGCGGCGATGAGAGGGAGGGAAGTTATGACAGTTTGAAATTTCCGATTTTTCAAAAAATGCCATTTGACAGGTCAAAATCTAAACGGTGATAGTTAGGGCCTTGAAATATTTTTTATCGAATGGAGCGACCTCGAAAACCTACATTTTGATACCAAAATCACCCATGTAGCCCCCATAGATAATGAAATATTCCACTTTTTATTTTTCGACTTTTCATTTCCGAGTTCTGTTCACGAGCTCACACCACTCAAGGTGAGGGTGGTGTCGGTCAGCAAAATTGCCATTATTGAAGATTCGAATAGAAAGTATAACTTCCAGATTGAATGACAACGTTAGATCCTCCGCAAATATATTTTTTATTGACAAATATGGTGTTTTTAGGGGGTCATACCCCTTTGTCATTTTTCACCAAAAATTTGAGATTTTTCAAATCGCTCATATTCTGCACAGAGATACTTGGGGCTATGCTGATCAACAAAATATAAATAACTTTTGGCGGCGATGAGAGGGAGGGAAGTTATGACAGTTTGAAATTTCCGATTTTTCAAAAAATGCCATTTGACAGGTCAAAATCTAAACGGTGATAGTTAGGGCCTTGAAATATTTTTTATCGAATGGAGCGACCTCGAAAACCTACATTTTGATACCGAAATCACCCATGTAGCCCCCATAGGTAATGAAATATTCCACTTTTTATTTTTCGACTTTTCATTTCCGAGTTCTGTTCACGAGCTCACACCACTCAAGGTGAGGGTGGTGTCGGTCAGCAAAATTGCCATTATTGAAGATTCGAATAGAAAGTATAACTTCCAGATTGAATGACAACGTTAGATCCTCCGCAAATATATTTTTTATTGACAAATATGGTGTTTTTAGGGGGTCATACCCCTTTGTCATTTTTCACCAAAAATTTGAGATTTTTCAAATCGCTCATATTCTGCACAGAGATACTTGGGGCTATGCTGATCAACAAAATATAAATAACTTTTGGCGGCGATGAGAGGGAGGGAAGTTATGACAGTTTGAAATTTCCGATTTTTCAAAAAATGCCATTTGACAGGTCAAAATCTAAACGGTGATAGTTAGGGCCTTGAAATATTTTTTATCGAATGGAGCGACCTCGAAAACCTACATTTTGATACCAAAATCACCCATGTAGCCCCCATAGATAATGAAATATTCCACTTTTTATTTTTCGACTTTTCATTTCCGAGTTCTGTTCACGAGCTCACACCACTCAAGGTGAGGGTGGTGTCGGTCAGCAAAATTGCCATTATTGAAGATTCGAATAGAAAGTATAACTTCCAGATTGAATGACAACGTTAGATCCTCCGCAAATATATTTTTTATTGACAAATATGGTGTTTTTAGGGGGTCATACCCCTTTGTCATTTTTCACCAAAAATTTGAGATTTTTCAAATCGCTCATATTCTGCACAGAGATAGTTGGGGCTATGCTGATCAACATAGTATAAATAACTTTTGGCGGCGATGAGAGGGACGGAAGTTATGACAGTTTGAAATTTCCGATTTTTCAAAAAATGCCATTTGACAGGTCAAAATCTAAACGGTGATAGTTAGGGCCTTGAAATATTTTTTATCGAATGGAGCGACCTCGAAAACCTACATTTTGATACCAAAATCACCCATGTAGCCCCCATAGGTAATGAAATATTCCACTTTTTATTTTTCGACTTTTCATTTCCGAGTTCTGTTCACGAGCTCACACCACTCAAGGTGAGGGTGGTGTCGGTCAGCAAAATTGCCATTATTGAAGATTCGAATAGAAAGTATAACTTCCAGATTGAATGACAACGTTAGATCCTCCGCCAATATATTTTTTATTGACAAATATGGTGTTTTTAGGGGGTCATACCCCTTTGTCATTTTTCACCAAAAATTTGAGATTTTTCAAATCGCTCATATTCTGCACAGAGATACTTGGGGCTATGCTGATCAACAAAATATAAATAACTTTTGGCGGCGATGAGAGGGAGGGAAGTTATGACAGTTTGAAATTTCCGATTTTTCAAAAAATGCCATTTGACAGGTCAAAATCTAAACGGTGATAGTTAGGGCCTTGAAATATTTTTTATCGAATGGAGCGACCTCGAAAACCTACATTTTGATACCAAAATCACCCATGTAGCCCCCATAGATAATGAAATATTCCACTTTTTATTTTTCGACTTTTCATTTCCGAGTTCTGTTCACGAGCTCACACCACTCAAGGTGAGGGTGGTGTCGGTCAGCAAAATTGCCATTATTGAAGATTCGAATAGAAAGTATAACTTCCAGATTGAATGACAACGTTAGATCCTCCGCAAATATATTTTTTATTGACAAATATGGTGTTTTTAGGGGGTCATACCCCTTTGTCATTTTTCACCAAAAATTTGAGATTTTTCAAATCGCTCATATTCTGCACAGAGATACTTGGGGCTATGCTGATCAACAAAATATAAATAACTTTTGGCGGCGATGAGAGGGAGGGAAGTTATGACAGTTTGAAATTTCCGATTTTTCAAAAAATGCCATTTGACAGGTCAAAATCTAAACGGTGATAGTTAGGGCCTTGAAATATTTTTTATCGAATGGAGCGACCTCGAAAACCTACATTTTGATACCGAAATCACCCATGTAGCCCCCATAGGTAATGAAATATTCCACTTTTTATTTTTCGACTTTTCATTTCCGAGTTCTGTTCACGAGCTCACACCACTCAAGGTGAGGGTGGTGTCGGTCAGCAAAATTGCCATTATTGAAGATTCGAATAGAAAGTATAACTTCCAGATTGAATGACAACGTTAGATCCTCCGCAAATATATTTTTTATTGACAAATATGGTGTTTTTAGGGGGTCATACCCCTTTGTCATTTTTCACCAAAAATTTGAGATTTTTCAAATCGCTCATATTCTGCACAGAGATACTTGGGGCTATGCTGATCAACAAAATATAAATAACTTTTGGCGGCGATGAGAGGGAGGGAAGTTATGACAGTTTGAAATTTCCGATTTTTCAAAAAATGCCATTTGACAGGTCAAAATCTAAACGGTGATAGTTAGGGCCTTGAAATATTTTTTATCGAATGGAGCGACCTCGAAAACCTACATTTTGATACCAAAATCACCCATGTAGCCCCCATAGATAATGAAATATTCCACTTTTTATTTTTCGACTTTTCATTTCCGAGTTCTGTTCACGAGCTCACACCACTCAAGGTGAGGGTGGTGTCGGTCAGCAAAATTGCCATTATTGAAGATTCGAATAGAAAGTATAACTTCCAGATTGAATGACAACGTTAGATCCTCCGCAAATATATTTTTTATTGACAAATATGGTGTTTTTAGGGGGTCATACCCCTTTGTCATTTTTCACCAAAAATTTGAGATTTTTCAAATCGCTCATATTCTGCACAGAGATACTTGGGGCTATGCTGATCAACATAGTATAAATAACTTTTGGCGGCGATGAGAGGGACGGAAGTTATGACAGTTTGAAATTTCCGATTTTTCAAAAAATGCCATTTGACAGGTCAAAATCTAAACGGTGATAGTTAGGGCCTTGAAATATTTTTTATCGAATGGAGCGACCTCGAAAACCTACATTTTGATACCAAAATCACCCATGTAGCCCCCATAGGTAATGAAATATTCCACTTTTTATTTTTCGACTTTTCATTTCCGAGTTCTGTTCACGAGCTCACACCACTCAAGGTGAGGGTGGTGTCGGTCAGCAAAATTTCCATTATTGAAGATTCGAATAGAAAGTATAACTTCCAGATTGAATGACAACGTTAGATCCTCCGCAAATATATTTTTTATTGACAAATATGGTGTTTTTAGGGGGTCATACCCCTTTGTCATTTTTCACCAAAAATTTGAGATTTTTCAAATCGCTCATATTCTGCACAGAGATACTTGGGGCTATGCTGATCAACAAAATATAAATAACTTTTGGCGGCGATGAGAGGGAGGGAAGTTATGACAGTTTGAAATTTCCGATTTTTCAAAAAATGCCATTTGACAGGTCAAAATCTAAACGGTGATAGTTAGGGCCTTGAAATATTTTTTATCGAATGGAGCGACCTCGAAAACCTACATTTTGATACCAAAATCACCCATGTAGCCCCCATAGGTAATGAAATATTCCACTTTTTATTTTTCGACTTTTCATTTCCGAGTTCTGTTCACGAGCTCACACCACTCAAGGTGAGGGTGGTGTCGGTCAGCAAAATTGCCATTATTGAAGATTCGAATAGAAAGTATAACTTCCAGATTGAATGACAACGTTAGATCCTCCGCAAATATATTTTTTATTGACAAATATGGTGTTTTTAGGGGGTCATACCCCTTTGTCATTTTTCACCAAAAATTTGAGATTTTTCGAATCGCTCATATTCTGCACAGAGATACTTGGGGCTATGCTGATCAACAAAATATAAATAACTTTTGGCGGCGATGAGAGGGAGGGAAGTTATGACAGTTTGAAATTTCCGATTTTTCAAAAAATGCCATTTGACAGGTCAAAATCTAAACGGTGATAGTTAGGGCCTTGAAATATTTTTTATCGAATGGAGCGACCTCGAAAACCTACATTTTGATACCAAAATCACCCATGTAGCCCCCATAGATAATGAAATATTCCACTTTTTATTTTTCGACTTTTCATTTCCGAGTTCTGTTCACGAGCTCACACCACTCAAGGTGAGGGTGGTGTCGGTCAGCAAAATTGCCATTATTGAAGATTCGAATAGAAAGTATAACTTCCAGATTGAATGACAACGTTAGATCCTCCGCAAATATATTTTTTATTGACAAATATGGTGTTTTTAGGGGGTCATACCCCTTTGTCATTTTTCACCAAAAATTTGAGATTTTTCAAATCGCTCATATTCTGCACAGAGATAGTTGGGGCTATGCTGATCAACATAGTATAAATAACTTTTGGCGGCGATGAGAGGGACGGAAGTTATGACAGTTTGAAATTTCCGATTTTTCAAAAAATGCCATTTGACAGGTCAAAATCTAAACGGTGATAGTTAGGGCCTTGAAATATTTTTTATCGAATGGAGCGACCTCGAAAACCTACATTTTGATACCAAAATCACCCATGTAGCCCCCATAGGTAATGAAATATTCCACTTTTTATTTTTCGACTTTTCATTTCCGAGTTCTGTTCACGAGCTCACACCACTCAAGGTGAGGGTGGTGTCGGTCAGCAAAATTGCCATTATTGAAGATTCGAATAGAAAGTATAACTTCCAGATTGAATGACAACGTTAGATCCTCCGCAAATATATTTTTTATTGACAAATATGGTGTTTTTAGGGGGTCATACCCCTTTGTCATTTTTCACCAAAAATTTGAGATTTTTCAAATAGCTCATATTCTGCACAGAGATACTTGGGGCTATGCTGATCAACAAAATATAAATAACTTTTGGCGGCGATGAGAGGGAGGGAAGTTATGACAGTTTGAAATTTCCGATTTTTCAAAAAATGCCATTTGACAGGTCAAAATCTAAACGGTGATAGTTAGGGCCTTGAAATATTTTTTATCGAATGGAGCGACCTCGAAAACCTACATTTTGATACCAAAATCACCCATGTAGCCCCCATAGATAATGAAATATTCCACTTTTTATTTTTCGACTTTTCATTTCCGAGTTCTGTTCACGAGCTCACACCACTCAAGGTGAGGGTGGTGTCGGTCAGCAAAATTGCCATTATTGAAGATTCGAATAGAAAGTATAACTTCCAGATTGAATGACAACGTTAGATCCTCCGCAAATATATTTTTTATTGACAAATATGGTGTTTTTAGGGGGTCATACCCCTTTGTCATTTTTCACCAAAAATTTGAGATTTTTCAAATCGCTCATATTCTGTACAGAGATACTTGGGGCTATGCTGATCAACAAAATATAAATAACTTTTGGCGGCGATGAGAGGGAGGGAAGTTATGACAGTTTGAAATTTCCGATTTTTCAAAAAATGCCATTTGACAGGTCAAAATCTAAACGGTGATAGTTAGGGCCTTGAAATATTTTTTATCGAATGGAGCGACCTCGAAAACCTACATTTTGATACCAAAATCACCCATGTAGCCCCCATAGGTAATGAAATATTCCACTTTTTATTTTTCGACTTTTCATTTCCGAGTTCTGTTCACGAGCTCACACCACTCAAGGTGAGGGTGGTGTCGGTCAGCAAAATTGCCATTATTGAAGATTCGAATAGAAAGTATAACTTCCAGATTGAATGACAACGTTAGATCCTCCGCAAATATATTTTTTATTGACAAATATGGTGTTTTTAGGGGGTCATACCCCTTTGTCATTTTTCACCAAAAATTTGAGATTTTTCAAATCGCTCATATTCTGCACAGAGATACTTGGGGCTATGCTGATCAACAAAATATAAATAACTTTCGGCGGCGATGAGAGGGAGGGAAGTTATGACAGTTTGAAATTTCCGATTTTTCAAAAAATGCCATTTGACAGGTCAAAATCTAAACGGTGATAGTTAGGGCCTTGAAATATTTTTTATCGAATGGAGCGACCTCGAAAACCTACATTTTGATACCAAAATCACCCATGTAGCCCCCATAGGTAATGAAATATTCCACTTTTTATTTTTCGATTTTTCATTTGTGAATTATTGACAAATAAGGTGTTTTCCGAGGGTCATAACCCTTTGTCATATTTCACCAAGAATCTGAGATTTTTCAAGTCGCTCATATTCTGCACAGAGATATGTTGAGATATGCTGATCAACAAAATATAGGCAAAAAGTGTGACGGGAGCTATGACGGTTTGAAATTTCCACTTTTTCAAAAAATGCCATTTGTCAAGTTAAAGTCTATACCGTGCTAGTTAGAGTTCTGGAATGTATTTTTCTGAATTCAGCAACCTCGAAAACCTATGTTTTGATACCAAAGTCGACCATAAAGCCCCCATAAGAAAAGATTATTTTTGTTTCATTCTCTCGATGTTCACATTTTCGAACAAAACCATAAGGGCTTTTTAAAAAAAATAATCCCTATCATTAGCTTACATTTCTCACCACCTTCTTCAACACCCTGTATAACGGTAATAACTTCTTCATCTCAACGACATTCCGAGTAGTAGAGCACACATTGCCTGAGGCAAAAAGATGAAATAGCATCAAAATCATAATAAATCGTTGTCCGATCATCTTCCTATCCGATTGATACAAATTAATGGAATCAAATTATAATAATGCAAACGCTTTCGAGCGAGAAAGTATACCGGCCACCTATGTTCTAAGACGTCGTTACACATTAATGAAAACCAAACAAGAAATGTAAATCATCGTTACATATTTCAACGATTCCGCCATATTCCTACCAAGATGTCGCAGATGTGCGAGAAAGTTCGAATTATGTATCATCACCCAGGTGTGGTTAACTATAAAAGTCCCAGATTTTTTTGGATCATTATCATTTCATCTTTCTCCTCATACGAGCACTGAGCAACAAGATGATAGCTCTACTGGTAAGTTTAAACCCTCTACATCTTTACATTTCTCAGAAAATATTTTTCTGTAACAGATTTTAATCGTTTTCCATTTTCAGATTTCCGCATTGGCCCTCACGAGCGTGGCAAATTGCGGCATAGTAAAAGAGGACGTCGTTGGGCTCAGTCCGCCAATCCACTCCAGCTCCTACGCCACTGGCTACGACTACCCAAAACCAACAACCACTCTCATCTCCCAGAGCAGCCCCAGCGTAGTAGTACAACAGTCCCACTTACCATCCTCTGGCTCCAATCTGTTGACCTCAGTGCACCACTCTCCATCTATCGTATCTGGAACATCTCACTACGTGTCATCCAGTCCACAAATCGTGTCCGTTTCTTCTGGATTGAACTCCTTGAACGGATTGAGCTCTTTGAACTACTTGAGCGGTTTGAACGGACTTTCTTCCTACGGTTCTTTGGGAGGTTATGGAGGATTGAATGGATTATCTTTGAACAACCTCGGTTCCCTCAACGGTTTGGGATACAACAGCATCAGTGGTCTTGGAGGAATCAACGGCTTGGCTCTCTCCGGCTCTAATGGTTTAAATCTTGGCTACAGCAACGGTTTGTCTTATGGAGGCTTGAACAACTTGGCTCTCTTGGGCGGAAACACCAACACCAACACGTACTCCCAACAGATCCGTCAGATTCCAGTATCAGTACCCCAGCCCTATCCAGTCATCTCCAACAACCCTGTCCCAGTCCCAGTTGGTGTACCACACCCCGTTGCCGTCAATCGTCCAGTTCCCGTTGAAGTACCACACCCAGTCAACGTGTACGTCAACAGACCAGTACCTGTAGCTGTACCAAGACCAGTTCCAGTAGCTGTCAGAACTCCAATCTACGTCAGAGTACCTCATCCAGTAGCTGTCGACGTTCCCAGGCCATACCCAGTTGTTAAACAAGTCAATGTACCAGTATCTGTGCCACAACCCATCGTGGTTAAAGAACCAGTAGCTGTCAAACACGTTCAAGTAAACAATGTTGGATCCTCCCTGTCAAACAACTATGTCAGCGGTCTTGGTTCTTCCTTGTCCAACAGCTACGTCAGCGGTCTTGGATCATCCTTGTCCAACAACTACGCCAACAGCCTTGGTTCTTCCTTGTCCAACAGCTACGTTAGCGGTCTTGGATCATCCTTGTCCAACAACTACATCAACAACCTTGGATCTTCCAACTACGGTAACTCCCTTTCCTATGGAAATAGTTTGGGAAACTCCTTGAGCCTTTCCAACAACTTGGGTTCATCTATCTCGGGAGGACATTCTTTGGTATCTGGTATTTCTGGGGGAAACTCAGTTCATCTTTCCTCCGGTAGTGGACTGAGCGACAACATCAGTTCGTCGCAGTCAAATTCTGGTAGCTACAGTGGAAGTGGACATTACCATCACCATTAGGCTTTAGTCGAAATTCTAAAATGTATATCTAGTCCTCGTATAGTTTGATATGTTTTTTATATTTTTTTAATAAAATTACTGAAAATTTATGCGATAGTTATTATTCTTTTCGCACGAAATGGGAGGATAAAGATTGAATAACTCAACAGTCTCCTACTTTTAAAAGAAAGCACTAAGTACTCAAAGATCAACAAAACGAAGTCCAGAGGCATTATCAAGTTCTTGAACATTTTCTGCATAGGAAATTACACGATAGAAATTAAGGACTGAACGAGAATAAATTCGCTATCACAAAAACGCCTATATCTCTTGAACCAATAGAAAAAAATCAAAATTTGATCATAGTTAGCTTTGTTATGAACGTCAGAAACATGTGGAACATTTACTTCATAGATATTCTCTGTCGCAAAATCTCAAGCGAAGTGAAAACACGAGAATTTATAGAAAAAAGAAAAGAATCGCAAAAGAGGCTCGCGTTCGTCCAGAAACGGTATCAAGAGTTGTTAAGCGCTTCAACGAAGATCTTACAATTAACCGCAAGGAAGGAACCGGGAGGAAAAAGGGGTTTCATAGCCGAAAAAAAGTGAAGAAAGCCAATAGCCTTTTTCAGGAAGGAAAGTGGCCCAAATAGTGGGTTGTTTGCAATCAACCGCTCAGAAAATCAAGTTGAGCATAAAAAAAAGTGCAGAAAGTGTCAGACAGGAACGCTGTTAAGAATCAAGAAGCGAAATCAAGAGCAAAGAAATTAAAAATATTTCTTGAAAAATTTTTCCTGGTCAGTAATTTTATGCTGCAGATTCTCGTGGAAATGTTGACGAACAATTTCGCGTGAAGAAACAAGCAAAGCTTCCTAAAAAAAATCCTGGTTTTGCAAGCAATTTGTACTTTTGGGAAAAGGAGCAAATTTTTCGTTGGCCAAGGCTCTGTTGACTCGAAGATATACATCGAGGAATGCTTGAAGAAGCGACTTTTAACATTTTTACGTGAGCACGATGTGTCAACAATCTTTTGGCTAGATTTAGCTTCATGCCACTACAGCAGGCCAACAAGGAATGGTACGAAGCTAATGAGGTGGTTTTTGTCCCCAAAGAGGCCAATCCACCAATTTGCCCAGAAGTCAGGCCAATCGAAAGATATTGGGCCCTAGTAGAAGGAGAATTGAAGAAGACTAAGAAATCAATATTAGCGGAATTCAAGCAAAAGTGGAAGACAGCATCCCAGAAAGTGATTGAGAATACTATAAGAAGCATGATGGGAATAAATCCATGAATTTTGTTAAAAATAGTTTTGGTTTTTTTATTGTAAAAACAGTTTTCATTAGAATTAGAAGATGATTCGAAAATGAGTTTGATTTTCAAAATCGGTCCAGTGGTTCAAAAGATATAAGCGTTTTTGTGATAGCGAATTTATTCTCGTTCATTCCTTAATATGGGTTGGACATAATAATTATCAAGATATCTAAAAAAAATATATCTTTTAATGTTCAATATCTGGTAGTACCTATTCTCTTGGATTTTCATTAATTCTCCAACTTTAAGAATTAAATGAAAAACATTTTCTTTTAGATTTTTTTTTGTCTTCTAATCTTACCACCGCAGACTCACCTGATAATTTTTTTTCTGTAGTAGAATGAGAGCTCTGAATTGCTTTCAAATTTCATTACCTCACAGAAACAATTTTCAAAGATTTTGAATTCAGTGAAAAAAAATTTTCTAGATTTAATTTTTCACTCCTAATCTTAGCAACGCTGACTTCTCTAGTATTGATTTTCTGATTAGGAATTATTGCATTTAATTGCTCCAAAATGTGATCACTGCAGCTTGTCCACAGAAACAATAACGAATTTTCAAAGTTTGTGAATTGAATACAAAAATGTTTATTTTATAGATTTAATTTTGTCTTTCCTAATCTTTCTACCGCAGACTCTTCTAGTAATGTTTCTCCTGAAGAATAATAAATGCTATAAATTGCACCAAAACCTTATCAATGTAGCTTGCCCACAGAAACAATTACAAATTTTAAAAGTTTAGGAATTGAAAAAAAAAATTTTTTTATAGATTCAATTTTTCTTTCTTCATATTTCCACCGCAGACTCCTCTTGTAATTTTTTTCACAAGAGGAATGAAGGCTCTAAATAACACTAGGATGTCATCATTGTACCTAGCCTCACAAGAATTGCAGAGGAAAACTTTTCTACTCTCATTCCAGAAGGATATCAATACTACGTTGAATTCTATATTCCTAGAATCATCTCGAATTGTTAGAGAAGTTTTGAAGTTGGATCAACATGGAATATAGATAATGATGGGTTCAGATAAGATAAATGCATCAAGAATATAAAATAGCAAATGCAGTTTTATAAAGGTGGTCGTAAATGTCCCACACAAGTTATATGTCGATCAAAAAATTATATTTCTGGCAATCATGCCAAATGCTATTAATATCATTATTATGGTCGAAATTTTCGAATTGCCTCAAGGTATCCCTTTCAAAAAGTAACATCTACCACAGAGATATAGGAATAACGACTTTCTGCATACCACAATACCAGAATCAATAAAGAAAAAAACTGGATGATATTTCCACTTTCTTCGAACGAATATCCCATCGCAAAAAACTGGTTTCGGCAATGCCAATACATAAGATATGGTTCTCAAAAAATAATTAACGCCAAATTCCGAATGACTTTCACTGTTGCTACAAAAGAAATGTTTCAGGTAAGATGTGAGATTCTTGAGTTGACCTACGTTCAATACGGTCAGTTTTTAAGTGATATGTCCATTGTGAGAATAATGAATGGACAAGAAACCCACTGTTGGAAGAATGAATTTCATAGTTTATTGAGAAATACTGATGCAAATTGAGAACCAAAGAAAGTTCCTTAAGAGCAAATCGTTCCGAAACAATACAGAATCTGAGATCGAATCCGGATTCAAACTTTGACCTATAAGAAGAGTATTTCGATATTATGGTTACGTTGACCACTGTCGCTGATAATAAGATACACTTTTGACCGTTGCTAAAGACAGGTGAAAGCAGTGCTTAATGATTACTCATAAATTCTAGATTTTTAATGTTCACACGAATCGGATAAGATTATTTCTGTGAATAATATAATCTACCTTTAAATTTGCATTGCTGGTGAAATGTCACAGTGGTTGATAAACACCGGATCTTGCATAGAGCGGAAGACTCCATTATAGGTGCGGCTAAAAGATTCTTTTTCCATGTGAATGAATGATCCAATTAAACGTGTCAGATTCATCTCATTTTATTATCAACTAGCTGGCCCGGCGAACTTTGTACCGCCTGAATTATACATAAAAGTTGTATAAACTTACCATTGCTTTTTTTCAAGCAGGAAAAAAATTAGGCAGAATTAAAGTTCAAAATATACAAAATTTTAATAATTTTGTAATTCACATGAAAAGAATTCTCTTTATTTAAGCGGTAACTAATTGTTGAACTTGAACATATAACTTTTTGTTTTTAATTGTTGTACAGTTCTCTTTTTGCAGTACCTCATGTGACTGTGAATAGCAGGAGTATAATCCATATTATACCTTTCCTCTTATATGAATCAAAATGTCAAGAATATGAACAAAAATTATTCCTTTAATGAACTATCGACTATTAACACAGCCCGTCGACCAGAATTAAAAAATCAGTCATTTGTTAATAGCCCAACCTGAAGTGGCAAAAACAAAACTTTTCTTATATTCTAAAAATCTAATCAGTGGTCACACCATTATTTTAGACATCTTAGCTATGCTGCTAAGCTCAAAATAATGGGTAAACACCTCAGTTGGTGGAGCAGCGCGATTCTCATTATTCCATGGATATGAGCTGTCAATCTCTCTTCAATTTGTTCAATTTAGTTGACGATATCAAGCTCATTAGAAGACAAATCGAGATGTTAAAATGTCGATGGTACGATCGACACGGCAAAATTATCAACACTGTGAATTATGTTGAACTCATATTCAAATTTCTTGATGGTCATTCGACCAGATCAGATTAGGCAACCCATGAAACATTATTGTATATCATAAGTGAAAGCCCGATGAGCAAACGTTTCAAAAATATTGACGCTTACAATACTGTCTCTGTGCGAACAGAAACACGAATATATTATGTCAATTACTAATTATGGGCAATTTTGGATTCAGTTACTTCCGCAAATATATCTATTACCCAAACAGAAATTCTAAAGCATTTCAAAAATAAAGAAAAAAGATGAAGATGGCCAACTCACGTTTGAAACTGATCGTCAAAATCAGATACTTGATCTTTCGGTAAAAATTCACTGTTCCACCAACTTGAGATAAGTTTACCCGCTTTTTGATCTGGCAATAGACTTCCATGTTACCATGAGTTCTATGCGAATCACATATCGCCATCTAACAGCGGTAATATCAACCTACGACTATGTACAGTGACTTGTCTATTCACTGTTCGACAAGGCATCAACGGTAGCGACACCTAGTGGCCTTATTCAAAAGAAAGAAAAGCATTTCCTGCATAAGTAAAACTTTCATCAATTTTTTCGAAGTTTTATTGTATTTTATAATAACCAGACCGAAGACGATTCCATAAATGAAGTTTCATAACAAACAGTCCATCCGATCTCTAGTTATAAATGGTGTAACCAACATCTTTCTTTTATATATATAGATTTTGCAATTTTATGGTAGCGAAACCCCACTACGACACTGGTTATAGTTTATAAATTTTTTCAATGAGGGGAATGAAGATAGCATGAAGGATAGCAATAGGATTAGATCCGGCCGTCGCAACACAGCGGTATCTTACTTTGAAAGGTCCAGTGGCGTAGTGTTAACGGTATTGAGGACTGGAAATGAAAGTACAAGTGAATTAACTCTTTTTGACGAATTCAGACAATGTTCCGGACATTGAAACAGATTCTGAGTTGGATTAACAGAGTCAGCTAAATTCAGAATTGGTTTTCCTCCTCTCTGAAAAGTGAAAATCTAAAAAACTACTTAGAAATAAGAGTAGAACATAACTGTGTGAAGTCAAATCAGGATTCAAATTGTCCAATTCACCACAAACAAGACATATAAGAACCCTTTTCAGACCATAATATTTCAGAAATAAATCCAAATTTCATTTTTCCTATGCGATATTCTGATGACAACGCTGTTCGAAACTTCATTAGTTTTAGAACCATTTCTACAAAATTTAAAGGCATTTACTTTGACATTTTGGATGGTTTATTCATTTCCATTTCTTCGTTTTCAATCATTACATCACTAAGTGGGGTTTTTGATGAGATGTACCTGTTCAGAGATAATCAGGCTCTCTTACTCTTCATTCTTTCATTACCTTTACCTTCTCTAGATATTCTAAGGATAACCTCATAGGGAACGAAGTCTGTGATGACCAAAAGTGCTCTAGCTGCAGTGATGCAAAGAAAAAGGAAATACTTTTGTCTTTGCTGGGTCAATATTGAGCCCCACTCATAAGTACCACTGCTCAATAATTCTGAGGCCCTTTTTTTGAATTTTAACGCTTAATTCCTTCGAGACAAAGCGATCATATGTTGATTTTAAAAGTTATTCTTCAAAGGAGTTTTTCTATTGACACTTGCATTCTTTTCTATCCTGCTGGTACACAGTGGACTACCCTGTATATCCACCTGGGTCATTTTTCAAACTTTTAAATCTCCGTCGCATGAAAACTTCAATTATTCAAGTCTACTTACAAACAGTCCATTCTATAATTATACCTTCCATAAACGATATAATTGGATGTTTGAAAACAAAATCTTCAATCGATACCATCCTGCCAAATCCCTAATTAATACAGTCCACTAACTGAAGTCCTGAGGGCAGCATCGAAAATGGCAAAATTCAAAGTTGCTGAGTACGTCCGATTGAACTTAGACATCATGAAGTATTTGGGGTACTTAGAACCGAAAAATCTAAGAGGAGACCAGAAGATCATCTATAAATTCTACACGATTTTCGTCACTGTTGGTCTCTGCCTGATTGATCTCTTAACTGGGATCACCCAAGTGTTCATCGAGAGCGACATCGAGAAAGCTACCAACATCCTTTTCGTTTTCCTCGCCAAAGTCATCCTCCTAATCAAACTCATCCCGATCCAAAGCAACCAAATCAAAATACTCGAAATCATCCATAAGAACAGACCAGAATTCTCACCAGACGATGACCACCAAACGAAGATGTTCAACGAGTCTGTTGCTTTTCAAAGAAGAGTCACCATTCTCTTTCATCTCATGGGCATCATCGCAACCTTAACCATGTGCTTTTTTCCTTTTATAGACCCAGGGATGTCAGGAAAGTTACCAATGTCAGCATGGTACCCATTCAAAGTCGAAATTGCACCAATATACCAAATTGTGTACACATACCAGACGGTTTGTTTGCTGTTCATGTCTTTGGCAGACGTAGCAACAGATATGCTGATATCTGGATTGCTGATGGTGGCTTCAAATCAGTTGGAGATACTCAGGTATCAGATTGTGACCATCAGAAGAGTAGCTGTTGAGAAATATCAAAGGGATAATGTTAAAGAAGGGGATGATGCTATGCTGAAGAGATTGGTATCATGCATTCGGCATTATAATGGTATTTTGGAGTAAGTAGAATTTTAAATTCCTGCCAGATTTTTCTTCTATTCGAAAGAAAGAAATAGAACACATAGTCAAGGAGAAAAAGTCAATGTAATGATGACCAGAATCTTTGAAGATGTTTCAGCAAAAGCAGGGTTTAGTTAGTAGCTACGAATATACCTATCATTGATTACTTGTTGCTTTTATTGTGTTTGCTTATAATGAAGAATAATGAAGTTTCTTATCCTTCAGGTTTGCTGATGAAGTCAATGCAATATTCAGTGTACCCCTCTTTTTTCTCTTCTTTCTTGGGGTGGCAGCCACAGGTTTAACCCTATTTCAGTTCATTCTTGTGAGTAATATTCCAATAATAATTCATAATTCTATCTTGAAAACTCTGTTTCTTTCAGACTCCCATTTTTACCGTAGAGTTTTTTTCCATAGCCATTTATCAAGCTTGTGTTCTTTTGGAAATATTCTTATACTGTTTCTATGGAAACTCCATAATGGTTCAGGTGAGTTCTGCTTGAAAATAAGGTCATTTTCAATTCAAAGAACTACTCTTTTTGCAAATGCCATCAACAATAAATTGCTTCTCTAAAGTTGAGCATATTAATGTTTGTCAGAGCGATGCCTTGACTAGTGCCTTATACCAGTGTGGTTGGGAAGAAGGGTCCTTGCAGTTCAAGAAGGACGTCAACAGGTTCATGATAAGAACACAGAAGCCGTATTGCTTGTATGCTGGAAATTTTTTCCTGATGTCCTTGCCAAACTTCATCTTGGTGAGCTTAAATCTGAAGACCTTCCTTGAAAACTTGGATTATGTGGTATCTTTTTCAGATTCTCAAATGGTCATGGTCGTACTTCACTTTACTTCACCGCATACACGAAAAAGGACAATGATCAGATGGTCTTGTATAAATGTCGAACTTCATCATTGAGACACTCAGTGCTTTAGTTGGTCACAGAAAAGCTATTCGAGCTTTTTCAAGATTATATATTCATGTTTAATTACACGAAAATAAATTATGAAGCAAGCACCGAGGAGTCTGTACGTCCATTGAAAAAAATGCCTTCCTCTGCCAAAGTGGGAGTACTGTCGTCAGTACCACATAACCCTCACAGCGGTAGCAACCAACTGAAACGGCAGAACTTATATTGTACTTGATTCGTAGACACATTGTGTCATAGACAGGGAAATATTGTTCAATTTTGTATCCAAATTTTCACCAAACTCATTTCTTTTATATATTTCGTATCCAACGCTTAACAAACTGCCAATTTGCTACTAGGTTGAAGTCAGAAACTCCAATAATGAGAAAGTTAATGCGGTGAAAAGAATTCCAATATTTTTTCATCAAAATATCCATACGAACACTTCTTATTCGCGTCAAACCCCTGATAGTTTTCTTTGGAATCAATCAGGATTTTGATTGAAAAAGTGTTGTTCACCTTTCACGTCGAAACCAGATGGCCAAGATTAATATACCCTCAAAAATGTGCCGCGCATAGGAAATAATACGGGAGAAAGGGCACTTCCGTTCCAATTTTGTTTTCCCTCATCCCTGAATAAATATATCCACCACCAGGATCGAAACGGATTATGACTCGGTCGTCAAGTATGAAAACAGCAGCTTGATTCTTGTGAACGTATACAGGCTCTTTCTTTCTCGAACACACTCGAAATTAAACGGAGATCTTTAAGGTATTTCCGTGAAATTCATTTTCTGTTTGTAACTTTCAAGCCGTGACAAAACGATACAAGAATAATTGAACCTTTACATAAATGTTCAAAATTCATAATCAGAACACCCAGAGATCTATGATTCATTCATAAAAACGGAAGATACATCTCGCCAAGTCAGATCAACCGTGAGTATCATTATTTCTATAATTCTCGTGATGATAACAATTGGGACAGCTGTCCATTCTCCTCTCCAAGAGAACTCTTGTAGAATCAACAATAAGTATGCAAGTTCCTCTTACTTACATATACTCCATTCACTTTTATTTAATCACATAGGAGGTCATGGTTTCGTTTTCAGGAGTTGGTGCCCCTGATGAAAAGCACAGAACATATGATGAAAAGTTAGTGCGCGCACAGAAAATATCGTTAATGACAAAACGACGTTGCCAGTTTTCTTGTTTACATGAAAGTAAAAGTATCAAAGATATTCCACATTTTGTTAGGTTTACAAATTGTTCGCAGATTTTTGGTATTTAATCGATATTTGCAGGTGAGTTTTTCGTCGAATATCCAAGATTAACGAATGTTTATTGTTTTTAGCACCAGTTTGGAGCGTGAGGACGATTTTCAAAACCAGGACGAATGTTTACATTTCGAGGTTGAAGGGGTACACGGAAATTTAGTTGAAAAAGCTGTTATTTGGACAGATATCGCAGTAGATGGATCGGATGGAGCCTCGAGAGGTCGATTAGGATGATATTTTTCAGGTTTTCCAAGAAATTTGGCGATATCTGAGCAGATTTGCAAAAGTTAGGTACCTCACTAATGAGGTGGAACTTAGACCTAATTCTCCTATAAGAAACGCCTTTCAAAGGTCGAGATGGTGAAAAATGTATTCTTTAGATGTTGTTTGAACAAACGCAGACGAGTTTTATATCCCAAAATTGATTTTAAGAAAGTTATCAACAAAATAAAATTGACATTATTCTTGTTTCTTGTAATTACCTATCAATTCATCTTATATCTTTGGGTTGATTTTTTTAATGAATTCTTGATTAGAATCAACAATTGATGTCGTCAAGTCTTGAACTTTCAGTTCAAGTGGATAATAAACATTAAATCTTCACAAGCATGCATATGAAAATTATGTGAAAGCAATGCAATTTTTTTCCATGGCGAAAAATAATATATTTCAACAATGATCTCTTGTACTTTTCATGCAAATAACTAGAAAAGGAATCCCTTCTATCAATTCATATAAACGTTAATTATTTTCGTCCATCATATCTTTTCCAATTCATTCATTGTCCGAATAAATTCACATTCTAAGAAATACGCTAAGAATGTTGAAAGGGCAACATAGTGTTGACTTGGAACATAAAACTATTTCGAAAAACGTCATAACTTCGATACAGAGTGGAATGTGTCAAATTTTCAAGGCCAGAGTTGTGATTTTATAATTGTGAATGGAGTATACACATATACACTTTATGAAGGTATCAAAATGTTAGAGAAGCACTTGAATGCTGATATCGCTCTTGAATAACCTAACCTCACTTACCTAACAGAGCTTGAAATAACCTAGATTTGAAGATCCTGATCACACGTTCTATCGCCAAACGCAACTGCTTATCTTGTGGTTTGATTAACTTCGAGTGGTAGTCTTCAAGAAGTTCTAATGCACGATGTGCTTCTGAAACAAATTTTAGAGTTAACATCCTATATTATTTTTGTATAAGAAGTCCAAAGGGCCATGTTCAAAGATTAAGGCTGTCACAATAAAAGTAAAACATCGTATACACACAATAAAATTTTAAATCCAAATAGATAATGAAAAGAGCAGAATTTTTATATGTTGACTTCAGTCCTGAATTGATGGAGTTTCAAATGAAAATTTTTTGACAGTTCTAACAACAAATCCAATTTCATGATTTTGTAGCATATGGAACCATTTCAGCCAATCATGTCAATATTATATCGAAAACTACATCCAATGCAATCTTCAATCCCAATGATAACACGATAGAAGCCGGCTTTCACAAAAGTTGATCAAGTGATCAAATGCTCAATCGAGCGATTCTGTGATAAAAATCCGTAAATTTGAAATTCTATTGGTCGATTTGACAAAAACGTCAAGGTATTCTGTGAATCACTCAATCAACGATCTTTGTGAAACCCACCATATGTCTTATAAAATTATATAATAGTTCCATGGCAACATTATTCCAAACAAATTTCAAAATGTCACGTTTTGGTAATGTTAAAAATATGAATGAGCTCATCAAAGAAAACATTCCCAGAAATACCTCCAATAGCCACAAATATATTTGGGGAATATTCGTGGAATTTTGCTACGAACGATCATACGAATTGAATGAACGCAGAAGCTTGGAAGAATTGGCGTTTATACTCAAAGATTGGACTGTCAATATGAGAAAAGAAGACGGAACAGAATTCAAAGAAGCAACGGTAAAGACAATGTGGAATGTTTCGAGCAAACTCTTACAAGAAAAGTATTATAAGGACTACACCATTATGATTGACCCGTTTAATAATATAATATTCAAACCAGCCCGAGATGCCCGTGATGCAATCAGAAAAAAATTGCAAGCAGACCCAAGTAAATGTAAATCCAGTTCAGTTTCGTTAAATTTGTCTGAAGTTAACAGAATAATATTGCTATGGGATGAAAATACTACTGAAGGTCTTATGCGTAAATTTTATCATATTGCTACAGTAGAACTAGCGTGGCGAGGAGGAGAGGCAGTTGCTTGTTTGGTGAATTTTTTTCGAATCGAGAAGAATAACGATGGTTCTCCAACAAATCGCATTGAATACAATCCGGTATTCAGTAAAACGTGCCAAGGTGGTTCTAAAAGCTGTACAAGTAGTAAATGGTTGATTCCCAATAGTGAGAGACAAAGCTGCCCTGTACGTCTTTTTCATAAACTAATATCAAAAGGAGGCGACAATATTACCTCACCACGACTATTCTTGAAACCAAATCGATATTGGAATAATGAAACTGACAAATGGTACGATAATGAACCAGTTGGAAGGAATACCATAAATAAATGGACCAAATATGCTGCCGAAGCAATTGGCTTGAATGTCAAAGACAAAAAGGTAACGAATCATTCAAATAGATCAACAGCTGTCAGTCAATTAGCAAAAAGTGATGTAGAGGAACAACAATTGCTGAAGATTACTGGTCATAACAATCAAAATTCTATCAAACCATACCTAAACCTCGATCAAGAACACCACAACAAGATAATAAATATTATCCGTGAAAATAGATCTTCTATACAAGAGAACAGCAACGAATCTAATGTTGAGTTGAATTTTACGAATTGCTCTTTCACTAATAGTACTTTCAATAAATAAATAAATGTTTTGTTGTGTTGAGTTATACATTTTTTCTGTCAAAAAAATTTTCTGCCGAATATTCCTAGGACATTGATAAATGCCTCATAATTTTATAACCAATATCTCAAGCTCGTTGCTTGGTAACAGCCCTCAGCCTTCGGCTTCGGGCTGTTACCAATGAACGAGCTTTCGATGGTCATAAAATTATCTCGTCTATTATCAAGGTCCTAGGGATATTACTACTGAAAAGTACATCATTGAAATCTGAGCTGTTGAACTCCTCGAAAAGCAACATTGTTGACTCGTTCATTTCAATCCCAGTTCGTTCACTGAAAGTGATGCGCTACAAAGTTCGTACATCACTCCTAATTGAGTGAAACTTGAAAAAAATTCCTCGAGTACTTTGCTTTCATATTCCTTTGATCTCTTCCACCAGAGAGATTTTATGTGTCTACTCATTAGAGAAAAATGAATGAAAATAATCACCTGAACTAGCGAAATGCTGCAGGCGAACGGTTTATTCCGGAAATGGAATTCAGGAAAAAAATTCCAAAGGAATATTCCCTGGGGATAGAATAGCCGTCATAAGCTTAATTACTGGATTCTCCCTTGGTACACACTATTATTTTTACGAAATTAGAATCTCCTGAACCGAAGATGCCTTAGGTTTATAATAATATAATAATAATAATAATAAATTTATTGGCTCAATTATTACATAATGAAAATAATTTCAATACATAACGAATAGTCAACACGTCAGCTCAAAGGACAACAGCCCCGATTCTAGACACCTACAGACCCCAAGAAATCATCGACACTGTAGGGTTCCAGTTCAGTAATATATTTGTGGATCGCACCCCTGAAAGACTCTCTATCGACCATCTCGCGAAGGTGTTGAGGGAGCGAGTTAAGAAGCTTAATGCACATGTATTCTACATTTTTCTGTGTTAACGTAAGAGAGAACAGAGGGTATGAATACTGGAAAACCCTTCTCGTTGCATTGAAGTTTCGATATTTTAAGAATAATTCTTTATGATTATGGAGGAACATGAGGCATCTGAACACGTACAAGCCAGGTGTTGTCATCATCCCATGCCTCCGAAATAAACCTCGACAAGACTTCCTATAACCCAACCTAAACATGTATCTAATGGCCATTTTCTGAATTAAAAATATTCGAGGTGCAAGAGAACTGTTACCCCAAAAAATTATGCCATAAGCTGCTAATGACTGAAACAAAGAAAAGTAAACACAACGTAATGTATGAGCATCAACCTGGGCTCGCAGGATATTCAAGCAATATGTTACCGACGCCAATTTACGTGACAGGGCATCCACATGGGCACCCCATTTCAGATGTTTATCCAAATATATCCCCAAGAACCTCACATCATTCAAAACAGAAAAACTCGCCTCCCGGTGTCGGAAATTCTCAGGAGCAACCAGGTGAGAGCGATCCGTATAAAATAGGATGGTTTCAGTCTTTGACTCGTTGAGGAGAATCCGATTCTCCTTACACCATCCCTCTGCACGACTCATCACGTCCACAAAATGCTCAGAAAGAGCGCTGACACTCCTCCCAGACATCAGGACGTTCGAGTCATCCGCAAACAAAACAGTACCATATCCAGCCTCCGTAAAAACATCTGGAAAATCGTTTATAAATAAGACAAAAAGGAGGGGGCCAAGGATGCTCCCCTGGGGTATACCCCTCTTTATATTTCTAGGTGAAGATGAGTATATAACATTATCGACCGTTATCCTAGTAAATTGTACCCGAGACGATAGATAACTCTCCACAAACTGAAGCTGCATACCACGCACGCCCAAAGATTCCAACTTCGCAAGCAGTTTAGCATGGTCAACTGAGTCGAAAGCTTTCGAGAGGTCGAGCAGGACAGCCATCGAAATATGACCACATTCAAGTGCATGAAGTAAAGTTGTCAGGGCGCCATAAATCGCAGAATCTGTGCTCTTTACCTTAAGAAAACCATGCTGATGCGGAGAAAAAAGATGGAACTTACTGAGGAATTTAGCCAATCTAACTGAAAAAATCTTTTCAAAAATTTTAGAAAATGACGATAACAGGCTTATGGGTCTAAAATTGTTTAGGTCTTCACTTGAGCCTTTCTTATGTAGGGGATGAATCACCGATATCTTAAGCTTCTCAGGAAAAACACCCAGACTGAAAGATCTATTCAATATATGAGTTAGAGGTATCGCAATCACCCTGATGCAGCTCTTGATCACGCGCATAGGAACGGAATCGAAACCAGATGATGAAGAATTTTTGAATTTATTCACCGTGTTAATCAACTCTCTATCAGTAACTTCAAACATGTAAAACGACCGCTCCGATCTCGATCTAGGAGAATGGGATTGATCTTGGTCAATTTGGCCATTCTGAATATCACCTACATCAGCAAAATACCTGTTTAAGTCATTTACAACCCTGTCTGGCTGTCCAGATGGAAGCAAGGCAGCTTTCAAGTTGCGATTTGTCAAATTATTGACAACTTGCCAGGCAGCTTTTGTACTATTAGAGGAGTTACAGATCTTGTCTCCATAGTACTTTTGTTTACACGCTGTAATAGTAGAGTCATAGTGTTTTTTAACTCGTTTATACTCATTTAGAACAGTTGGATTGAATATTGACAAAGTATAAAGCAGATCAAGTCGTGATTTAATAGATTTAATTTCAGGACTGGAATAAACGAAAGTTTGCTTACCATTTATGTTTGTTTTTCTTAGAGGAAATTCCTGTTCAAATAGGGAAACAAAAATATCAAAAAAATAATTCCACATGCCATCAATATCCGACTGATCAAGACTGTGAATCAACCCCCAATTAACATTTGAGAGTTTGGTGACAAACTCCCCGACAGCATGACTAGGAAAATGTCTAATCCATCTATAAGTAGTCTCCCCCCTCACAGCCAAACTACATGAGAAGATTTGAGCCATATGGTCAGAGATATGCCCCTCATGAGTCAGCACAGAAAAGGGTTCCAGATTCGTAAATACATTGTCAATACATGACTGTGAAGTAGCAGGTTTGGGATAGTCCAGACTGTAAAAGTCCATAAGGACGCTTTCGTGTTAACAGCAGGGTAATAATTGGATAGTGGGGGCCAGCATTCATACTCGTGCGAATGTGCATCCAAATAAAACAGATTATTTGCGTTACACTACGTTGAATTTGTGAATATCAGCTAGTGGACTGTCAAAATGAAACGGGTTCATTATTAGACTTTTCCTGGTCCAAGTTTCGCTCAAAATTTGGCTTTCATATCATCAGACTTAGTTATCGAAGCAAAAACTGCTTTAAGGTTAACACTTTCTGGACCTGAGCCTTTCTGTGGGCTTAGAAAGGTCCAATATAAGACAGAGGTCCAACAATGGGAGTTGGACAACAAAATAACCCTCTGGAGAAACTCCTGGACTTACTCAGTCTAAGAAATTCTTGATGATTTCACCGACCTATACCAGAAGGCTCTTTGAGCTGTCACGAGCTGAGCTTCGGGTGATGGTAGGTCTGCTGACGGGGCAATACTCGTATCGCTACAAACATCATTTGTACCATATGGGAAAGTCAGCAGATGAGATTTGTAGGCTCTGTGGATCAGAAGCAGAAACAGCTACGGAAGTGTCCAGAGATGGCTAGCCTAAGATACATTTATATGGGGAAACCTGTCCTGGATACCCACGAGGTGATGGCCAAGGCTCCTAAGTATGCTGTCGGTCTTATCAACACCATCGATGACTTCCTAGGGTTTCAATGAAGGAGTAGGGTAAAGATTAAAAGATCTACATGGTCGCAGGTCCTGGAAGGCTAACCGAGCCAAAACGACCCCAGTTTAAATGACAAAAGGAATAGCATTCCAAGGGACTGAACACTACTTGAGAGTTTGACATTCTTCTGATAGCTCCAGTGAATAGTTTTTGTAAATTTGTCAAAATTAAGGAAGACCCAAACAATTTCCTATAACCTTGCACTCGCTACAAAGAATATTGTCCTGATGAGAATGAAAATCTTGTTGCGACCTTATTGGATGTTCTATATTGAACTCCTGACAGCCGAGGAGGATTGGAGCATCCTTCCGGAAGCTGCACCGTTTCCTGTTTCGAGGAGGCTAGACATTATTTCATTTCCACCTTCCAATCGATTTCTCATTATAGGAACTGCAATAACATTTTCATCGGATTGGAGCCATCCCCAGTTAACTGGGTATACAGGGTGAGGTGTGATATGAGGAAACTTTTCGATAGGGATAACTGTGATTTGATGGAAGGTAGAAGCCATGTTGTTTTGACATTTCTGTTCAGTAAGCATTGACAAATTATCAGTAGTATTATCCCTAGGACCTTGATAATAGACGAGATAATTTTATGACCATCGAAAGCTCGTCCATTGGTAACAGCCCGAAGCCGAAGGCTGAGGGCTGTTACCAAGCAACGAGCTTGAGATATTGGTTATAAAATTATGAGGCATTTATCAATGTCCGAGGAATATTCGGCAGAAAATTTGTTGACAGAAAAAATGTATAACTCAACACAACAAAACATTTATTCATTTATTAAAAGTACAATTAGTGAAAGTGCAATTCGTGAAATTCAACTCAACATTAGATTCGTTGCTGTTCTCTTGTATAGAAGATCTATTTCCACACATAATATTTATTATCTTGTTGTGGTGTTCTTGATCGAGGTTTAGGTATGGTTTGATAGAATTTTGATTGCTATGACCAGTAATCTTTAGCAATTGTTGTTCCTCTACACCACTTTTTGCTAATTGACTGACAGCTGTTGATCTATCTGCATATTTAGTCCATTTATTTATGGTATTCCTTCCAATAGGTACATTATCGTACCATTTGTCAGTTTCATTTTTCCAATATCGATTTGGTTTCAAGAATAGTCGTGGTGAGGTAATATTTTCGCCTCGTTTTGATATTAGTTTATGAAAAAGACGTACAGGCCAGCTTTGTCTCTCACTATTGGAAACCAACCATTTACTACTTGTACAGCTTTTAGAACCACCTTGGCACGTTTTACTAAATACAGGATTGCATTCAATGCGATTTGTTGGAGAACCGTGGTTATTCTTCTCGATTTGAAAAAAATTCACCAAACAAGCAACTCGCCCGCTAGTTCTAATGCAGCAATATGATAAAATTTACGCATAAGACCTTCAGGAGTATTTTCATCCCATAGCAATATTATTCTGTTAACTTCAGATAAATTCAACGAAGCTGAACTGGATTCACGTTTACTTGGGTCTGCTTGCAATTTTTTTCTGATTGCATCGCGGGCATCTCGGGCTGGTTTAAATATTATATTATTAAACGGGTCAATCATAATGTTGTAGTCCTTATAATACTTTTCTTGTAAGAGTTTGCTCGAAACATTCCACATTGTCTTTACCGTTGTTTCTTTGAATTCTGTTCCGTCTTCTTTTCTCATATTGACAGCCCAATCTTTGAGTATAAACGCCAATTTTTCCAAGCTTCTGCGTTCATTCAATTCGTATGGTCGTTCGTAGCAAAATTCCATGAATATTCCCCAAAAAAAAATATCTTTGGATGGCTTTCCGCATCTTTTCTCTTTAATTTTTTTCCGTAGAGTGGTCAGTAATGTCGAATAGTAATCTCCAGTTATTGTTCTACCCTTATCCAAAAAATCAAACATGATTACTCCTTGGCAATCCCAAAAGACTGAAGCAAGAACTTTTCCAGCAGATTTTTGGACACGAAACTTCTTAGGTCTTGGAGAATCAGAGTGTCGCCATTCCATCGATTGTTGCTTTGTTTCTGGATCGTAAAAATGTACACAAGTCTCATCCATAGTAACAATTCGGTTAAAGAAGTCTACAACGTTTTTAAATCGAGCACAGATCGAACGCAATGCTTCTACCCTTGCACGCTTTTGGTCAACATTGAAACATTTGGGGACCCAATTTGCAGAAATTCTTCTCATGTCCAAATTGACGTGAACTATATGATGAATGCGTTCGTATGAAATCTTCAGTGCTTCAGATATCCGTTTTAGCCCAATTCGACGGTCTGATAAAATCATGTCATGAACTGCATCGATATTTTCGGGGACTGACACAGAAACTGGCCTTCCCGATCGGTCATCATCTTCAATGGTGGAAAATTCACCTCTTTTGAAACTTGCAGTTCAATTTTTCACGGTCGCATACGAAGGACATCAAGGGTATTAAGCATATCTTCGTAAATCAGCTCACATCTTATCCCTTTTAAAAAACAGGTACTTGATGATGGCTCCATACTCCAATTTTTCCATTTTTACAATTTCGGTGGACATCTTTTTTTTTAATTTATTGTGTAACTCTGGTTTACTTTTTTGACGTCGAACTCTACACTGACACTTCTCATACGTTATTGTTCGTTGATATGGTATCGCAATATTTTGATTTTGCATGGAACTGGTCTAGGCTAACTAGATTACAATACATCCTCGTAGCCTTTTCGGACGAGCCGCCACTGCCGCACGTATGAGTAGGGGTTTCCAGCTCACCCGACGTTAATGCCAAGAATTTCCGCTCTACTACGTAAGTTTTCATGCCATTTCTCCAGTTATACGAAGTGAGCAATTTCTTCCAGCTCGCTTGCTCAAGGTCCAAATGAATATCACCTATTTCCTTTTGTACGAAAGTGCAGACACCATAGAACTCACTACGCCATAATGCAGCTCCAGAAATAGACGAAACGGATTCCCTGATCCTATTGTTCTATTCGTTGCTCATTATCCCATTTGTCCCTCCTTCAATGAAAGAATTTCTGCCACCGGAGGTTTGGACAAAACTTGGCGGAAGAATGACTGCCCCCTTTTCGCCTCCCGCAACCTCCGCCTCCGAAACTTATTATCCAGACTCTGACGTCTACAAACCGAGTTCATTTAATTTTCACGCCCCACACTCGGCCGCTTTCCCGGTAACGTTTCGCACTCGTTGGGTTTTCCCATTTTCTACGTGATTCGCAAATTTTCTTCTTTAGCATACTTTGTCGGCATCGACACGCCGTTTTTTCAAGGCTGGAAGGACAGGAGAGAGACAGGATATGGAAGAATGCAGCAATATGATTCTAGACCAGTCAACGAAACGTCTGGAAAAGAGGGAAAATAATGATTTCATCCACCAAAAGCAGTGATACCTAACTAGAAACAAGCTTTGAGGGGTGTCCTTCAGGGTCCAGCCTTAGGTTTCCTGCCATTTCTTTTTTTTTTGAACGAAGTACTCGAATAATTTGTCACTGAAGTGTAGCTTTCGCAAGTTCATCTAGGATGTAGCTTTTGAGGTCTTCTGCTGCTACTGTGACAGTTTTAGGAGCGCACTGGTACAGGTCGGTGAATTCATCATGAATTTCTTAGACTGAGTAGGTCCTGGAGTGTCTCTCCTGAGGGTTATTCTGTCATCCAACTCCCATTGTTGGACCACTGCCTTATATTGGTCTTTTTCAAGCCCACAGAAAGGCTCAAGTCCAGCAGGTGTTAACCTTGATGCATTTTCGCAAGCTCAAAGGCTTTGTCATTTTCTTCAACACCAAAATGCACCGGCACCTACAGTCATTTCATTGCATCTGGCCAGTTGCTTCATGGTGCTACAACACTCCCAAGTCAGCAGAGACCCCTGGCAGTGTGATTCCAGGGACCTCATCACTTCCCAAGGCTTTAGAGATCCTCAGTTTAGATCCAATGCCAGTGCCTATCTCTTATTTTGATCCAGCGGTAAACCATATAGATGAATTTTTGTCCAAGAGTAACTCTGTTACTATCTAACTGTAGAACGAGATTTATAGATCAATATTGCAACAATGAGGGCCTGGAAAACAGCTTCAAATGGTTCAAAATCTTTCAATATCCCTTCACCTTAGAGAAGTATTTGATGGCTTGTGGAATCTCTTCTCGAGGGCTTGAGGATACGTCAGCCAACAGTTCATATTAAAAGCTGTACTTCCAACTCATCCATGCACAGCATTGTCCAACGATCTCAGTAGAAGCCTTAACATTTTAAGAGAAATTGCAGAAGAGGAAGAATAAAACCAGCAAGGCTATTACACAATAGCTTTCGATTTTGAGCTATCAGAGCACTCCAAAGTGTGGTTCTACCAACTTTTCTGCAGTTTCCTCCAAAGATCAATAAGATCCAACCAAATAAGTTAAATCTTACTGTCGGGAGATAAAAAGAGTCTTTCTCTATGTGCTTCTACTACCTACTCTTCTCTTTCCTCACAAGTAGCAGTAAGTGAAGTGAGACAGCCCGAGAGATTCGATCAGCTCCTTTCAAAGCCTCCTTCAAAACAAGTCTGGAAGAGTACAGAAGCTCTTAGTTTGTAGCAGGATCTTCCCATGTCGGCAAAACCTCATACCAACATACAAGATAAATCCCCAGTTCCTTGCTGTCTCACTCATAGCCAGCCCAGTGTCACCAACGAAAACATTTATAGACCCATCTAATATTGACCATTTCACCATTCAATCCTTCATGAACAATACTCAAATTGTGAGTATCAAAGTGTAAGTACAATTGAACATCATTTGCTCAAGCCCACACCTCACAACATCGTATTGATTCAAGAATTTCGGACGTATAAAGAGTAGAGAACCCAAAATTGACCCTTGAGGAACACCAGTTGGGACACCCATACAGGAAGAACATATTTCGTCGTTGAAAATGATCTGAGATCACTAATCTTGTATGAAGAGATATCAGTTGGAAAAATTGTACTACCGAAACATTTCCTTGTTAGATTTCGATAATGATTGAGTTCTGTTATCCAGAATGATTCCAAAGAAAACATTCTTTTTAGAATTCTATCTACGACACTGGCAAAGGTGCTTTCATTATTGCTTCCGCTTTCCTTGTAACATTAAAAGAACGAGCTATCATCCATTTTCTTTATTGGATTTCCTGTAATTGTGTTGTCCACCTGATCATAAGTGCATTTAGAAGATGCTCTGTACCCTGAATTGAATTTTAGGACAGGGAAACCATTTTTATTCCAAGAATTAAAGAGAATGTCCTAAACCAATTAGATGATAAGTCTTCAGAAAAGATGCTTCTGGAAGAATTAACCAATCCTACAGACATTCAATTCATATCTTTTATTCATTTTATTCGCTATTCAGTAATTTGCACCAGTCCCTAGATAATCCAGCCCCTATCTGCCCAGAAAAAGAAAAACAGATCGCTTAATTCGTGTCACCAGCCACGAAGTAGTTGTTTACGTAAATTCCGTCTAAAACCGCATTCCCTAAATCCCAAGGGACCCATTCAACCCTCCGGCTTGAATTATACCAAATATAGCCGTTAAATCTCGTGAAAATGTCATTAAACTGAAAACGCTCCTTGAATTATCTACGCCACGTTCACATGTTTCAGGTTTACGGGTCAGCAAAGGCGTTAACTTGCTTCATTCATTGACCATCAGGAGGTAGAAAACATGCTCTAGAAGACGGATGCTGTAGGAAGCACTGGTTTATGACGACATTTGATCTTTAATTGGCGGTTTTCAATTCAGACGACGAAGCAAATAGCCGTTTAGCCCTCTTTTATGGGCCTGTTCAATTTATAGCCGAAAGTTTTCTTCTAGTTCTTAGTGCTCACCTCTGGTACTCCCTCAGGCGCTTCATCAGCCTCCTCTATATATTCCCATTCGCTTAGTGTTGCAATTTTATTCTCAGTAAAAAATTACAGGTAGTGCAAAATCATAGGCATTGCAAAATCAAAAGAAGTGCAAAATCAAAGCTAGTGCAAAATCACAGATAGTGCAAAATCAAAGGTAGTGCAAAATCAAAGTTGGTGCAAAATCACCGGTAGTGCAAAATCACAAGTAGTGCAAAATCAAAGGTATTGCAAAATCGAAGGGAGTGTGTGTTGAACACAAAAGATAGTTGGTTATATTTTGAATATGTCCTCAATGACGCTTTGAGAACACATTGCCCCTTTCGGCCAACCCTTTAGAAAGATTTATGAATCGATATGAAATATCGAAGCCATTTAGCGAACAACTGAAAATGTACGTATGTGAGACCGCATGAAATGGCAGGCTAAAGCTATTATTACAGCCTGTAAAAAGACTTGATCAGAATGAATATATCGAACAGGTTTGTATAGTCATAGCGTGCTAAAATGCTGTCAGCTACACTCATTGGTACATTATTTTCTGGGCCATAAAATGAAATTACCTCCTCTGTAATTTCCACGGTTAACCCAGAATATAAAAATCGAAAATGACGTGCCATATCAGCCCATATGCGAAATTTCTCTATGGAATGATTCACCGTGTGAACGATTCCTGCAGAATTCAACACAATGAACAATCGCAACTTTTCATTCGGTTAAGAGTTTTCGAAATCAGGAGTTCTAATAAGGTCATGCCAGTTTGGGCTGCCAATACTCAGATCGCTTAATTCGTGTCACCAGCCACGAAGTAGTTGTTTACGTAAATTCCGTCTAAAACCGCATTCCCTAAATCCCGAGGGATCCATTCAACCCTCCGGCTTGAATTATACCAAATATAGCCGTTAAATCTCGTGAAAATGTCATTAAACTGAAAACGCTCCTTGAATTATCTACGCCACGTTCACATGTTTCAGGTTTACGGGTCAGCAAAGGCGTTAACTTGCTTCATTCATTGACCATCAGGAGATAGAAAACATGCTCTAGAAGACGGATGCTGTAGGAAGCACTGGTTTATGACGACATTTGATCTTTAATTGACGGTTTTCAATTCAGACGACGAAGCAAATAGCCGTTTAGCCCTCTTTTATGGGCCTGTTCAATTTATAGCCGAAAGTTTTCTTCTAGTTCTTAGTGCTCACCTCTGGTACCCCCTTAGGCGCTTCATCAGCCTCCTCTATATATTACCATTCGCTTAGTGTTGCAATTTTATTCTCAATAAAAAATCACAGGTAGTGCAAAATCATAGGCATTGCAAAATCAAAAGATGTGCAAAATCAAAGGTAGTGCAGAATCACAGATAGTGCAAAATCACAGATAGTGCAAAATCAAAGTTAGTGCAAAATCAAAGGTAGTGCAAAATCACAAGTAGTGCAAATGCAAAGGTATTGCAAAATCGAAGGAAGTGTGTTTTGAACACAAAAGATAGTTGGTTATATTTTGAATATGTCCTCAATGACGCTTTGAGAACACATTGCCCCTTTCGGCCAACCCTTTAGAAAGATTTATGAATCGATATAAAATATGGAAGCCATTTAGCGAACAACTGAAAATGTACGTATGTGAGACCGCATGAAATGGCAGGCTAAAGCTATTATTACAGCCTGTAAAAAGACTTGATCAGAATGAATATATCGAAAAGGGTTTGTATAGTCATAGCGTGCTAAAACGCTGTCAGCTACACTCATTGGTACATTATTTTCTGGGCCATAAAATGAAATTACCTCCTCTGTAATTTCCACGGTTAACCCAGAATATAAAAATCGAAATTGACGTGCCATATCAGCCCATATGCGAAATTTCTCTATGGAATGATTCACTGTGTGAACTATTCCTGCAGAATTCCACGCAATGAACAATTGCAACTTTTCATTCAGATAAGAGTTTTCGAAATCAGGAGTTCTAATAAGGTCATGCCAGTTTGGGCTGCCAATACTCTATGAACTATTGTAAATAGATATCAAAATAGAGTATTCTGTAAGTTTCACATTAAGGCATTTTTGTTTTCATTCAGAAAGCTTATTGAGAATTCACCCCAATTTAAAGATTCGTTGTGAAACATGGCTCCACGTTGGGCGCCAATTCTTCATTTTAAACGGTTCGAAAACCATCACATATCATAGAGTAGCGGCTTGTGACATGCATTTTGGGTGAATCACATTTCAAATCTTACTGGAAGACGAACAGATTATAGAAAAATTCTGTGATGACGATTGAATATGTTCTACTTGAAATGAGCAAGCTTCTGTAACGAATAACTCATCCATGTCCGCCTTTCAAATGAAACTTAGAATCCTTACTGACACACCCTGTATACATGAACATTTTTATGTCGGCACGATTCAGAGTTTTCGTTCGATTTCTACATTCGGAAACACTCGAAATTTGGATTGATCCAGCTTCACACAACGGCCTCACAACAACGCCATAAATTTATAAACAGTATTTATTCCTCGGTCACGTTTCCCAAGTCCTCATCGCATGTCACGTACACTCAAAATCGTTCAATCGCATGACGTGTCACCAACACTCCATACGAGCCATGAAATTTACATTGAGTAAATTTCAGTTTTTCTCTGGACCTTTCCAAAGGTTATTTACCTACGAATCTGAAAACGGTTATCCTTTCATCCTCTGAATAGAAAACTCACACGTCATTGAAGTGTGCTGGATTCGGTTTTTTATGGTATTTAACAGGGAAGGGTTCAGCCAAGTTCTCCACTCGCCCATGAAGTGAATATATGCTCTTTGGAAAGATGGATTAGAAAAATTGAGATGTAAATGTCGACAATCTGTGTATATTTAACAAGTATATTCCTGCAGTCAAAGGCTGAACTAGTCATGGGTTCAATGCCACATAGTCTCCTAAAGATGGCCAGAAAAGGCTCATCAATGGCTTCCTTTAGTCCAGGATTTTGTTGTGGTAAAGTTAAGACAGTAGTCGAGCAGTTAACTAAGAAAAGTTGGAAACACAAGCTCAAAGCTGGTAGGGAAAACACCAGTCAAGCTAAGAGAACACTGCCAAGTTCATAACAGATGTTCTGAGTAGGAACAGGAAGTCTGTAAACACTATAGTGTAGCCTGGAGAGTTCAACAGAGACATGAACACCTTGCAGAACAAGTCTAATGTAAGTCCAATCGAAGAGACAGAGATATTGCAGGTAATTGAGTAGTCCAAGTTGCGGCTTAAGTCAGTAACTTTCCCTTGAAGTCATCTAATCGAATGTTCCGACAAAAGTAGTCCATAATGACCTACATTTCCTCATTCACCAATCTGAAGTCATTCCAACCTTCCAACCATTCTTCGGAGCAATCCAACAAGCAAAGATCTCTAATAACAATGGGAATCCTCACAGTCGAACAGGACAAAAAAAATATACTCGCAATATTGGATCGCCGCTTTGAGGGGTTTAGTTTCATAAGGGTGGAAATAACCGAATAGCCTTTCACCTGATGAAACATAAGATGCGCGCTGTTTTGTGAGCCGAATATCTCCATTATTACCCCCCACCCCCGCCTCTGTTACTGTGGGATTGGGGTAGGTCACGAAATGGCTACGGGTTTTACTCGATTCGGTTTCCGTGTAGGGTTTTTATCTTTTAGGGAGAGATGCTGGAGTTGAATCTGTCGGAGATGAGATAGGGATTCTTTATTTTCCGAATGTCGTTGTTGGGTGATATTTAGAATTGTTTGACAGGCCCTTTTTTGAGTGCGTGACAACATTCGGGGTTCTTTCAGCGCGTTTTCGGTTTATTTTAGGTCAAGTGCGGTTTGGGAGGGA
This sequence comes from Adalia decempunctata, assembly GCA_951802165.1. Classification (NCBI taxonomy): domain Eukaryota; kingdom Metazoa; phylum Arthropoda; class Insecta; order Coleoptera; family Coccinellidae; genus Adalia; species Adalia decempunctata. The sequence continues at coordinate 4,608,983 of OX637702.1, forward strand.
CTGTGAAACCCCTGTGTGTTTTGGACTAAAAAGAATTAAAGAATCGTAGTCTTCGAGCACAAAAACAACGTGAACCGGAAATAGGAGACTTCAATCGTTCATTGTGCATGTTTGCCTGCCATCTGCAATATATACTAAAGGGTTTTCCAATAATAGGTATTATTTGACATTTAAATAAAAATGCCAAGAGGACGGTATGCTGTTGATAATGGAAAATAACATCAGTCAAATGACCACCACGACTATACTCCATTCACTTTTATTTAATCACATAGGAGGTCATGGTTTCGTTTTCAGGAATTGGTGCTCCTGATGAAAAGCACAGAACATATGATGAAAAGGCGGTGCGCGCACAGAAAATATCGTTAATGACAAAACGACGTTGCCAGATTCTTTGTTTACATCAAAGTAAAAGTATCGAAGATATTCCACATTTTGTTAGGTTTGCAAATTGTTCGCAGATTTTTGGTATTTAATCGATATTTGCAGGTGAGTTTTTCGTCGAATATCCAAGATTAACGTGTTTATTGTTTTCAGCCCCACTTTGGAGCGTCAGGACGATTTTCAAGACCAAGACGAATGTTTACATTTCGAAGTTGAAGGGGTACACGGGAATTTCGTTGAAAAAGCTGTTATTTGGACAGATATCGCAGTAGATGGATCGGATGGAGCCTCGAGAGGTCGATAAGGATGATATTTTTCAGGTTTTCCAAGTAATTTGGCGATATCTGAGCGGATTTGCAAAAGTTAGGTACCTCACTAATGAGGTGGAACTTAGACCTAATTCAGGCTAATTCTCCTATAAGAAACGCCTTTCAAAGGTCGAGATGGTGAAAAATGTCTTCTTTAGATGTTGTTTGAACAAACGCAGCCAAGTTTTATACCCCAACATTGATTTTAAGAGAGTTATCAACAAAATAAAAATGACATTATTCTTGATTCTTGTAATTACCCATCAATTCATCTTATATCTTTGGGTTGATTTTTTTTAATGAATTTTTGATTAGAATCAACAGAAGATGTCGTCAGTCTTGAAATTTCAGTTCAAGAGGATAATAAACATTAAATCTTCACAAGCATGCATAAGAAAATTATGTGAAAGCAATGCAATTTTCATTCATGGCGAAAAATAATATATTTCAACAGTGATCTCTTGTACTTTCCATGCAAATAACTAGAAAAAAATCCTTTCTATCAATTCATATAAACGTTAATTATTTTCGTCCATCACATCTTTTCCAATTCATTCATTTTCCGAATACATAAATTCACATTCTGAGAAATACGCTAAGAATGTAGAAAGGGTAACATAGTGTTGACTTGGAACATAAAACTATTTTGAAAAACGTCATAACTTCGATACAGAGTGGAATGTGTCAAATTTCCAAGGCCAGAGTTGTGATTTTATAATCGTGAATGGAGATAGACATAATTATTTTTGAAACATAAATGACATAGAATTATCTTCCAAAAAAATTGACTCAGAGCTCAATCCAAATGTCTTTCATTTCAATTTAAAGTTCTATCACACTAAAAAAACACCCAATATTTTTAGTCCGCACTGCCTAATTTCAGAAACATTTCTCTCTGTTGTGTTCTCTACAGGGTGTCATCTCCAACATTTCAAGAAGAGTATGAACTGAACATATACAGGGTGGCCATTTGAAAACGAAACAGACGAGATTACAGACGAAATAAATTTTTTCGATAGAAATGCTCGGACAGGTCGATTTCTGTTTCGAGGGGGACAACTTAAGATGTAGGTTACGGATGCATAGCCCTTCAACCCTTGCTACTACAACCCTCACCCCCAATTTTTGAATAGGGAAGATGGGGTGAGTGATACCTCATTTGAAAGGTATTTTTATACTGATTTCAGCACAGTAATCGTTTTTTCATTTTATGCATTAGTTCTCGAAATATTCTTAACTAAGTATTTGAAAATGAAGTGGTGTTTTCATGGCACTTGTAGTGTTTTTTTGTGAAAAATCGACATTTTGAGCTTCAAAACAACCATGACCGTGGCTTCCTTCCTCCAATCCACTGACATAGAAATCTTTAATCAAGATGTCGATTTTTCACAAAAACACTACCACACCACTTCATTTTCAAATACTTAGTTGAGAATATTTCGAGAACTAATGCATAAAATGAAAAAACAATTACTGTGCTGAAATCAGTATAAAAATACCTTTGAATTGAGGTATCACTAACCCCATCTTCCCTATTCAAAAATTGGGGGTGGGGGTTGTAGCAGCAAGGGTTGAAGCGCTATGCGTCCGTAACCTACATCTTAAGTTGTCCCCCTCGAAACAGAAATCGACCTGTCCGAGCATTTCTATCGAAAAAATTTATTTCTTCTGTAATCTCGTCTGTTTCGTTTTCAAATGGCCACCCTGTATAAAGGTCAACTTGGGGAATCAAATATGAGAGGAAGCGTTGCCTTTTTCGCAGTTTATCTTGCTCCAAAAACGAATCATAACATTCCTAAATCGCCACACGTAATTAGCCCAATTTTTCGTTGCAATCTCTCGATCTGTGTACAAAACGAACAAATAGACAAATTATTCTATTTCCACCGCGTTCTCGAGGCTGGAGTCACGCGAAATTCCCACCCCCAACACGCAAATTCTCGGCACAACCACGAGGTCACACACCAACCCCCAACAGTACGAAAAGGACCATCACCTGTGACCCTGTAGATCCGGTGGTGATAGATCTGGCGGTTGTTCCTGAAGCAATCCTGATACATATTCACTCCCGTTTCTCGGGGGGGGGGGGCGGCCGACACCACCGCCGCCACAGAAAACCGGTCACGTGTGCCACGTCGACCTCCTCGACGTTGTGGCTCCGGCACCAACTGCGGCAAGGACGAGAATCCAGAATCGATGTGCGCTTCGGCGCTTTCCCGGAGGCGGGACCGGCCGGATGAACACGTGTTCCGCCGGAAAAATAGGCGAGGGATGCGAGGACGGCGAGGTTAGGACGAACGGGGATGAGACCGCGGGTTTGGGGGTCTTAGATAGTCAAAAAAAGTTGAAGAGTGGGCTTTTTTAGTTTAAGTTTTAGTGAAAAGGGGTTACAGTCCACTGCGACCTCAAGGTCTATTGTGCCCCCTGACTGAGCTGTCATCATCGCGCCTCCTACAGCTCGCCCTCCAGTTCCAGAGATTTGATGAAATCCAGTATCTGGGACGGCTTCAAGGAGGATAACTCCCCACTTCTACAAGTTTCTTGTCCAAAGCTATCTTTCCTTTGGCTTACAATGGCATAGCATTCCGTAACCAGGTGAATAGGAGTTTCTTCCTCCTCCCCACAGAATCTACACTCATCAGTGTCCGATAAACCCATTCTCAACAGATGCTTCTTTAGGCGACAATGTCCTGTGAGAAAGCCAGTGAGTAGGTGAAGTTGGTTTTTACTGAGATCCAGATATTTTTTGGATCTAACAGTTTCAAAGTTCCGGAGGAACTTTTTGGAGTGATCCATTCCTGGGAGATTCCGCCAGAGTTTTTCTCTTTCGGTTTTCTCCTTCAGCATAAATTCCTTCTTATAGGTGCATTTTCCTATACCACAGAAGGGTTCTGGGCCAGTGAGTGGCGTCTGTGCGCCCTTTCTGGCCAGTTTATTGGCCTCTTCGTTTCCTACGATTCCCGAATGACCGGGAACCCAGATTAAAAAGACCTTATTCTTCTTGCCTACCTCATTGAGTTTGTTTCGGCACTCCCAAATCAGCTTTGAGTCAATGACGTAGGAGCTCAGTGCTTTAATAGCAGCTTGATTATCTGTATGAATAGCTATATCGCACTTCTGATAGTTTCTTTCTAGATGTATATCTAGACATCTTCCGATTGCAAGTATTTCCGTTTGAAGGACGCTTGTACAGGAGCCTAGCGATAGTGCACACTTGGTACTTGTCCCGTAAATCCCAGCGCCAGCTCCTGTAGCGGTTTTAGAACCATCTGTATACCATTTCATTGTATTTTCTTTGAGATTGTAGTTGGTGAATTCCCTTTCCCAATCCTTTCTTTTACTTAGCATTGTGCTGAAGTTCTTCTCAGTGCTTACTTTCTTGATCATTACATCGCTAGGAAGGTTTGCAGATGAGGTGTAGTCATTCAGAGAGGACCAAGCTCTCTGAAACCTGACTCTCTCATTGCCTGCTCCTTCTTTAGATACTCTGAGGATGGCCTCATGGGCTACCCTATCAATCACTAGATGTAGAGGTGTGAGGTCTGTGATGATCTCAAGCGCCCTGGTTGGGCACGTTCTCATAGCTCCCGTGATGCACACACAGGCAAGCCTTTGTACTTTGTCGAGCATTTTCCTCGTACTTGCCTGACTTGTCTTTGCAAACCAGGCTACTGCCCCATATGTGACTATAGGTCTTACAATCATGACGTACATCCATCGCAGTATTTTTGGGTTACAGCCCCAATTCCTGCCGCATAGAAAGTGGGCTTATTAGCGATATGGAAACTTTGCGACAGTCACTTACTGATGTTTCCTAGTGTTGTCGATGCCTAAAATCCAATTAATTTGAGATAAACATATACTCCATTCACAATTATAAAATCACAACTCTGGCCTTGGAAATTTGACACATTCCACTCTGTATCGAAGTTATGACTTTTTTCAGAATATTTTTATGTTCCAAGTCAACACTATGTTGCCCTTTCTACATTCTTAGCGTATTTCTCAGAATGTGAATTTATGCGGAAAATGAATGAATTGGAAAAGATGTGATGGACGAAAATAATTAACGTTTATATGAATTGATAGAAAGGATTCCTTTTCTCGTTATTTGTATGAAAAGTACAAAAGATCACTGTTGAAATATATTATTTTTCGCCATGGAAGAAAATTGCATTGCTTTCACATAATTTTCATATGCATGCTTGTGAAGATCTTATGTTTATTATCCTCTTGAACTGAAAGTTCAAGACTTGACGACATCAATTGTTGATTCTAATCAAGAATTCATTAAAGAAATCAACCCAAAGATATAAGATGAATTGATGGGTAATTACAAGAATCAAGAATAATGTCAATTTTATTTTGTTGAAAATTTTTTGACAGTTCCAACAACCAATTAAATTTCCTCATTTGATATCAGATGAACAATTTCACCCAATCGTGTCAACATTACATCGATAACAGACCATGGGCTGTTTTCACGTTGCTATGGACACATATTGATTCATTTCGATTTTGAAGTTTCAAATATTTAATATTTCGAAATGTCACGATTTGGTTGCAATACTGACGATAATATTAATGAAATTATAGAATCGAACATACCAAAAAACACCGTTTACAGTAAGAAATTTGTATGGAAAGCATTTATAGACTTTTGCAACGATAGAAAGTATCAATTAGATGGAAATCGGACGGCGGAAGAATTGGCGTTGATTTTAAAGGATTGGGCTGTGAACATGAGGAGAAAAGATGGTAAAGAGTTCAAAGAAAGTACGGTCAAAACCATGTGGAATATAACAAGTAAGCTGTTACAAGAAAAATATTATAAAGAAATGAAAGTTATTATTGACCCATTCAAAAGTGTTGTATTTCAACAAGCGCGAGCTGCCCGTGATTCTATACGACGAAAACTGCAATCAGACCCAAGTAAAAGGAAGCAAAGTTCGGCAGCATTAAGTTCTGTGGAAATAACAAAAATGGTGAATTTATGGAATGAAAATACTCCTGAAGGGCTGCAACGGAAATTCTCTCACATAGCCGCGGTAGAATTAGCTTGGCGAGGTGGGGAAGCTGCTGCTTGCTTGACTGAATTTTTTTGTATCGAATCAAACAACGATGGTTCTGTAACCAACCGAGTGGAATATAACCCTGTATTCAGCAAGACTTGCCAGGGTGGTTCAAGAATGTGTACTGGAAGCAAGCTTTTAATAGAAAACGATGACAGCAACGTTTGTCCTGTCCGATTATTCAAAAAATTGATGTCGAAAAGGGGCCCAAATATTAAAACCAACAGATTATTCGTCAGACCAAATCATCAATGGAAATCCGAAAATGATCACTGGTATGATAATATGCCCATTGGAAGAAATACGATTCAAAATTGGACAAGATCGTCTGCCGAAGCGATTGGATTGAATACAAAGGAAAAAAAAATTACTAATCATTCCAATAGATCGACCGCGGTTAGTCGATTGGCCAAAAGTGGTGTACAAGAACAACAGCTGATAAAAATTACGGGTCACAACAATGCCAACTCAATAAAACCCTACTTGAATATTGACGAAGAACATCATAATCAAATTATTAACAGCATGCGTAGTGGAAATACATCTTCATCAGTTATAGAAACTAACACGTCTGGATCTTCATTTAACTATTCTAATTGTTCCTTTGTTAATTGCACCTTTAAATAAATTGTTTTAGCTCTGTATTTTTTCTATAATTAGCAAACAATTTTCTATCCGAATAACCCTCGGACATTGATAAATGCTCAAAAATTCTATGACAACTTTCTCAAGCTTGTTGCTTGTAGACAACAGACCTCCGCCTACGGCGTCGGTCTGTTTCCAAGCAACAAGCTTTCGAAATCTGTCATAGAATTTTTTCGAACAATTATCAATGTCCTTGGGTTATTACTACTGAAAACTTTCTTAAAATCAATGTTGTGATATAAAACTCGGCTGGGTTTGTTCAAACAACATCTAAAAAATACATTTTTCACCATCTCGACCTTTGAAAGGCGTTTCTTATAGGAGAATTAGGTCTAAGTTCCACCTCATTAGTGAGGTACCTAACTTTTGCAAATCTGCTCAGATATCGCCAAATTTCTTGGAAATCCTGAAAAATATCACCCTAATCGACCTCTCGAGGCTCCATCCGATCCATCTACTGCGATATCTGTCCAAATAACACCTTTTTCAACGAAATTCCCGTGTACCCCTTCAACCTCGAAATGTACACATTCGTCCTGGTCTTGAAAATCGTCCTCAAGCTCCAAACTGGTGCTAAAAACAATAAACATACATTAATCTTGGATATTCGACGAAAAACTCACCTGCAAATATCGATTAAATACCAAAAATCTGCGAACAATTCGTAAACCTAACAAAATTAGGAATATCTTTGATACTTTTACTTTGATGTCAACAAAGAAACTGGCAACGTCGTTTTGTCATTAACGATATTTTCTGTGCGCGCACTGACTTTTCATCATATGTTCTGTGCTTTTCATCAGGTGCACCAATTCCTGAAAACGAAACCATGACCTCCTATGTGATTGAATAAAAGTGAATGGAGTATACACAGAAGAATTTCACACATTTTTAATCAATGATGTCATTGGAAAAATTATGTTGGCAGCTATGTTAAGTGAAATCCTCATCCTTTTATGTGTCCACGTCAAATTTCTTCATAAACTGTCTCCAAGAAGAGAAACTGGAGCTCTGACAGATTGATGTCTTTTAACAGAGATAGTCTGAGGAATGCTGATTGAGAAAATATGATCAATTATAGTATACGACGAAAGGGACGGAAGCTATGACCGTTTAAAATTTCCAATTTCTCAAAAAATGCCATTTGACAGGTGAAAATCTGAATCATGCTAGTTAGGGCTCTGAAATATATTTTATTGAATTCAGCGACCCTGAAAACCTACATTCTGATACCAAAGTCGACCATGTAGCCCTCATAAGTAATGAATTTTTCAATTTTATTGTTTTCAATATTTCATTTCGAGTTTTGTTCAGAAGCTCAGACCGTTCGTGGTATGGGTGTTATTGATCAGCAAAATGGGGTTTATTGAAGGTTCGAACAACTTTCCAATTCGAAAGCACCGTTAGATCCTCCGAGATTTTTGTTTTATTGACAAATATGGTGTTTTTAGGGGGTCATACCCCTTTGTCATTTTTCACCAAAAATTTGAGATTTTTAAAATCGCTCATATTTTGCATAGAGATACTTTGAGATATGGTGATCAACAAAATATGAACAAAAAGTGGATACGATAAGGGAGTCGGAAGCTATGACAGTTTGAAATTCCCAATTTTTCAAAATATGCCATTTCGCAGGTGAAAATCTAAACTATGCTAGTAAGGGCGCTGGAATATATTTTATTGAATTTAGTGACTTCGAAAACCTACATTTTGATACCAAAATCGACCATGTAGCTTCATAAATAATAATTTTTTCAGTGTTATTGTTTTCGATATTTCATTTTCGAGTTTTGTTCACCAGCTCAGACCGTTCGTGTTATGGGTGCTATTGATCTCCAAAATGGCTAATATAAAAGATTTGAATGGCTGGAATGACTATTTGAATCATTAAACCTGATGGAACCTTTCGGATATATCATTTTATGGACAAATATGGTGTTTTTAGGGGGTCACACCCCTTTGTCATTTTTCACCCAAAATTTGAGATTTTCCAAATCGCTCATATTCTGCACAGAGATACTTGGGACTATGCTGATCGACAAAATATAAATAACTATTGGCGGCGTTGAGAGGGACGGAAGTTATGACAGTTTGAAATTTCCGATTTTTCAAAAAAATGCCATCTGACAGGTCAAAATCTAAACGGTGATAGTTAGGGCCTTGAAATATTTTTTATCGAATAGAGCGACCTCGAAAACCTACATTTTGATACCAAAATCACCCATGTAGCCCCCATAGGTAATGAAATATTCCACTTTTTATTCTTCGATTTTTCATTTTCGAGTTCTGTTCACGAGCTGACACCACTCAAGGTAAGGGTGCTGACGGTCAGCAAAATAGCCATTATTGAAGATTCGGATAGGAAGTACAACTTCCAGATTCAATAATAACCTTAGACCCTCCCCAAATATATATTTTTATCGACAAATATGGTGTTTTTAGGGGGTCATTCTCTTTGTCATTTTTCACCCAAAATTTGAGATTTTTCAAATCGCTCATATTCTGCACAGATATACTTGGGGCTATGCTGATCAACATAATATAAATAAATATTGGCGGCGATGAGAGGGACGGAAGTTTGAAATATCCAATTTTTCAAAAAATGCCATTTGACAGGTGAAAATCTAAACCGTGCGAGTTATGGCTTTTAATTATTTCTTATTGAATTCAGTGACCTCGAAAACCTACATTTCGATACCAAAGTCCACCATGTACCCCTTCATAAGTTAAGTATTTTTTTTCGATATTTCATCATTCAAGAGCATAGGTAAAAATGATGTACCAAACGAATTGGCCAAGGCCGCAGTAGCGCCACTGTAAATCCCTGCGATATTCCTGACCCAAATGCACCACGACTGTAAGGAAATTTCTGGGGAAACTTTCATGGCAACTTTTCATTCACCAATCCCCCCTGATTAATTCTCAAACTTCATCTTAAAAAAACGCAGCCACATCTGGACCCTCATTAACGACTACATTATTCCCCCAACTCATCAAACTGATTATAAGACAAGTTCCACGAGATATAACCGAAAATATTCGCGGTAACTTAAAGAAACTTCTACTTTAGCTGTCAGTTATTCAAAACTTACACCGATTTGGAAATTTAACGAAAGTTAAGGGAAGTCATGATGCCCTATTTCTGCGGGATTGTATAAGCCAGAAGAGCCTGGCGTTTTTCACATCACTCCTGAAATTTCTCAAAGTTTTCTATCGGGACTACTTCGCGAGGATTGGGGACAGTTACTTTGTAACCAGCTAGACTTTTACAGTTGGAGTTTGGCCACGGTTCTGATAATCCGATACACCTATTCAGAGGTGTGTCGCTTTTTTTTGGTTGTTTTATTCATGAAAGAATCCATTTTCTCCTTCTTCATCGCTGACACCAGTCATTTTTCTGAAGTTTTGTGGCTGACTATAAATTAGGCTCATTTCATTTGTTGGAGTGAAAATCAAATTCAAAGTACATAGGTCTTCGTTTGTTTATATTCAGTTAAATGGTTTGCTAGAGTATCATTTTATCATCACCATCGCCATTTTAAATTTTTGAATGAGACATAATGCAAGCTTGTATGAAAAATTCTTTAATTTTTCGAGAGTTACTTGAACCGTCACCTCCACCATTTTGTGCCCTTTTGAAATTATACCTTTGGTACAGCATTCACGGTGTATTTATATTGAAGTACGAGGATGTATTGATATGTAGTTAGCCTAGACCAGTTCCATGCATAAACAAAATCTTGCGATACCATATTAACGAACAATAACTTTTTAGAAGTGTCAGTGTAGAGTTCGACGTCAAAAAAGTAAACCAGAGTTATGCAATAAATTTTAAAAAAAATATGTCCACCGAAATTGTAAAAATCGAAAAATAGGAGTATCGAGTCATCATCAAGTACCTGTATTTAAAAGGGTTAAGAGGTAAGCAGATTTACGAAGATATCCTTAAGACCCTTGGTGATCAATGTCCGTATGCGACCGTGAAAAATTGGACTGCAAGCTTCAAAAGAGGTAAATTTTCCATTAAAGATGATGACCGATCGGAAAGGCCAGTTTCTGTGTCAGTCTCCGAAAATATCGATGCAGTTCATGACATGATTTTATCAGACCGTCGAATTGGGTTAAAACGGATATCTGAAGCAGTGAAGATTTCATACGAACGCGTTCATTATATAGTTCACGTCAATTTGGACATGAGAAAAATGTCTGCAAAATGGATCCCCAAATGTTTGAATGTTGACCAGAAGCGTTTAAGGATAGAAGCATCGCGTTCGATCTGTGCTCGATTTGAAAACGATGTAGACTTCTTAAACCGAATTGTTACTATGGATGAGACTTGTGTACATTTCTACGATCCAGAAACAAAGCAACAATCGATGGAATGGCTACACTCTGGTTCTCCACGACCTAAGAAGTTTCGTATCCAAAAATCTGCTGGAAAAGTTCTTGCTTCAGTTTTTTGGGCTTTCCATGGAGTAATCATGATTGATTTTGTGGATAAGGGTAGAACAATAACTGGAGATTACTACTCGACATAACTGACCACTCTACGGGAAAAACGAAGAGAAAAGACGCGGAAAGCTATCCAAAGGTACTTTGTTTATAGAGGACAACGCCCCAGTACACAAATGTCATGTTGCCATGCAAAATATTCGTGATTTAGGGTTAGAATTACTAGAACACCCCCCTTATTCACCAGATTTGGCTCCGAAACACTATCATCTCTTTCCTCAACTGAAAAAAAGCGAAGCGAAGCTGCATTGCAGAGAGGAAATTTTCATACGGTCAACAAGAGAAATAATCGATTCAAACGTGGCTGAAATTTAGATTCTCTAGGCGATGTAGAAGTATTTTTGAAAATTCGCAAAAAAAATCCGTAAAAAAGACAATTTTGAACTCGATAAAACTTTTTTCACAGATCTCCTGGCCGTGATGTGAATACACGTATCAAAAGAAGAAAGGTATATGCAAAATAGAGTGGTAATCATATTTTCCATCATTCTCCCATTTCTCCAGGAAAATTTATCAAACTTTGACATGTCGCCTAAGAAATCGCTCTATTTGTAGAGATCTAACTTAATGCTTTCAAAGAAAATCATGACTGTGTCAGTCCAAACATCTTTGAAAATGTAACATATTATCAATCAATTTCGCAGAAAGAAAATTGGATATTGTGAGCTATCCTTAGGTTATCAAGATATGCTGTTGCGGTGTTTTTGGATATTCGGAGACGAACAAAATTGTCGTGCATTATTTTCAATTATACCGAACTGTTTTCCCAGCACACTGAAAATTCTTCAACTCCATCCACATTAACAATATGAATGACACAGAATGAAGTTTCTCCAGAGAAAAAACATAACCTATGTACATCCCACAATTCTTAGAAATCTGATTATTCCTCATATTTCAAATTGCATCAAGCCGTTTGAGCTATAGAGCGTGCAAAAGAAATATAAATAAAAACATACAAACATCCGTCGGACAAATTTAGAAATATTCACAGAAGAAACGATGTATGTATAATTTCATTAATTTCTTCTTGATATTGCACAGTGAAGCTCATTCTGAATCTATTATACTGGAAATTTGATGCAAGCATTACCTTTTTCAGTTTGAAAACTTCGATAAACTCATTGAAATAATGGCTAGGCTGGAATAATAGAGACCTGCGCATTCGCCATTCTGTGTCAAACACTTCAAGATGTTTTTCATATATAACTCGACAAATTCCAATGATTTTAAATTCCCACATCCATGAAGTCTCTTGTCACATAAAAAAAAACTGTTGTTACAGAAATTTCAAGGAGCTATATTCGAAAAAAGCGTCGTTTACAGAGTTTGATTAGAAATATCCAAATTCATTGATTTCTTCAAAACGACTGGGGATATTCGGATGAAATTTTCTAGGCCTTATTTTGCAGCGTGGTAGCATATTTTGTGATGGAAATAATTCAAATTGTCCCACCAGTGGCGTCCGCACTAGCACGTGACTGGACATTTTTGAAAAAAAAAAGGTTACGCCACTGCTTTTTTCAAGAATAAATACCAATTTCGAATTCGTCGTTTAATTTACGAGACATAAGCTTCTTTTGAGTTTTTCCCAACTGGGCACCTTTCTCGAGTTAAGAGCAAAAATCATAGAAATCATAATATATATACTTACTCTAGAATGCTAAATCAATTGGATCGAAGTGTTGTAAAAATTTCAGTGTGGTCCACAATGCGCATACGTGCCATCAGGTTGTTTCTGAACAGGGTCGGCTTCAATAAAATTTTATGCTGTTATTGTTGCAGTTGGATTTAATCAATTCATAATTAGTATTCGACACTAGTTGTTTTGAACATATTGATAATTTTCAACAGGTATTTGAATGGTAAATTTGGAATCATCAGCGACTGGAAGATAAGCTGAAAATCTTTCATTATTCCAAAACCTCTTCAGGCGTTGAAAAAACCCGGTTCCGGTATAAAAATTAATTCAAGGATCAAGGAAGACAAATTCTGGTTAACAAACAACGAATCTTTTGGTAAAGTACAGAAAAAAATCAAATGAGTAAAATATACTAATATATCCCTTCAGGACAGTTCTATTCTTCGGTGTTCCTGAAAATAGTGGAAACATGAAAATGTATTGTACATCTGCCAATGCGTTACTCTGCATCGTTTCATGAGTGAATTCTGATACCTAAATTCATTCTTCAAGTCATTTGTCTTTTTGAGTTCCGAGTATATTCCAAAATCAATCTGTTATCTTATCTGAATGAAACTGCAAAGTTTTACTTCAACATATTTTATTTTCGAGTTCGAATTATCCATAAGAAGATGATTTACTCACAAGATTTCATGATTTTTCATAATGAATTGCGTTCTTTTTCTATATAACGAACCAATCTCATGGTGCGAGTGGATAGATATGTGTCGATCGAATGAAAAGCAAGGCGTAAATCATAAATTTCTAACAGTTTATATGAATGAAAAGGTGCACATAGTTTACATACTCAAGTGGGAAATGAACGGGTCAAGACAAGGACACCACAACACTATACCGTTCATTGTTTATCGGATACGAAAAAATCCAAATCGAACACAACACACAACAAAAGCAACATGCACACGAAGAATATCAAACACGAAAATAACAGTTACGCACCAGAAAACTAGTTTGTCTATGCAGTAAACTGAACTGTGGCTGCAGACTGACACTAACCCGTTCCTGCCTAAACTTTCACTAAGGTCATTTCAAAGTCATTTGCCATGAGACAGAAAAAGCGGTGTTGCGCGGTCTATATCTATTTAGTGAAACCTACTACATTACTGCTCTGATTTTCTCACCAATTCCACAAATATTGCAATTCACTTATGATATTAATGTGTCTAATAGTCGTAGGAAGTGGCGCATGAGCTATAAAATAAGTTTGTTACTCAATGGAATATTTTTATTGTTTAATTATATTGAACTTAAAATAGAACCGACAAAACATTTAGGGACTTGGCATCGTTCTACGTGAAATTTCCTAATGGTGAGCATGCGCACATTGTGAATCATCTGCCTATGCGGCACGTTTTTCGCTGCGGAACTAGAAGGAATTAGCATTCTAGAGTAAGTATATATATTATGATTTCTATGGCAAAAATTCAAAACGATCGCCTCTGGAAGACCGACGACAGTCCCAAACAACAGGCTTCACTTAATTCCCGTCTACGGTCAAATAACCCAGCGATTATCAATTTCAATTAGATCGATCCGGAAGCTCCGTCCTTAATTTAATCCCCCGGATTATTCCTCACGCCGACTTTAACGACCGTTTGCTCCGGTAAAAGTGGCCGATTCCATAAAAATTTAACGTCCGCGAGATACGAGAAATATACGTATTTACGCCCCGCCGGAGCTTCCGGAGTCCCGGAATCGTCGCAGATTTCGGCAGGCCATCGATTGCGATCGGCGTCATCTTTATGGGGTCGTTCTGGAGGTTATAAGGAAGGTGGTAGCGATCGCAGGGTCCGTTTGGTCCGAGCAATCGGGAAGATCGCGTAAAGAATTTAGGTGGTAGTTTTGTAGTGGTTGCAAGTCTATTTTTATGTGTTGAATTTACGGGATTTCCCGGTTGTTCCAAGAAAATGCCCGACTTTCTTTGGAGCTTGATCCGCGAGGAACTTAGAAGTATCACGCTTTGACTCGCTATAGGGAATTTTGATGTACAACTTTCGCGAATCGTACTTGGATTAGCTCAAAATTTTGCCGTTTTTATCCGTAATTTATCCGTGAAAAAATTAATTTTGCCGCCCTCATATTTAAAAAAATATGAGATGTTTCGCTAAGTTGATATCAACTTAGCGAAACAACTATCCGAAACATTTTTTCAGCCGAAATCAAACTAAGGACTGAACGAGAATAAATTCGCTATCACAAAAACGCCTATATCTCTTGAACCAATTGAGAAAAAATCAAAATTTGATCATAGTTAGCTTTGTTATGAACGTCAGAAACATGTGGAACATTTACTTCATAGATATTCCAATTTTCTGTCGCAAAATGTCGAGCGAAGTGAAAACACGAGAATTTATAATGAAACTTTTTCAAAATAATCAAAAATGGAGCTTCAAAAGAATCGCAAAAGAGGCTCGCGTTCGTCCGGAAACGGCATCAAGAGTTGTAAAGCGCTTCAACGAAGATCTTACAATTAACCGCATGGAAGGAACCGGGAGGAAAAAGGGGTTTCATGGCCCAAAAAAAGTGAAGAAAGTCATCAGCCTTTTTCAGAAGAATCCTAACCTTTCAGGACGGAAAGTGGCCCAAAAAGTGGGTTGTTCGCAGTCAACCGTTCAGAAAAGCAAGTCGAGTTGTGAGCTTAGAACATACAAAGTGCAGAAAGTGCCAGACAGGAACGCTGTGAAGAATCAAAAGCGAAATCAAGAGCAAAGAAATTAAAAAAGATTTATTGAAATTTTTTTCCTGTTGCGTGATGGACGACGAAACCTATGTCTTGGCTGATTTATCGCAACTTCCTGGTCAGGAATTTTATACTGCAGATTCTCGTGGAAATGTTGACGAACAATTTCTCGTGAAGAAACAAGCAAAGTTTTCTAAAAAATTCCTGGTTTTGCAAGCAATTTGCACTTGTGGGAAAAGGAGCAAATTTTTCATTGGCCAAGGCTCTGTTGACTCGAAGATATACATCGACGAATGCTCGAAGAAGCGACTTCTACCATTTTTACGTGAGCACGATGTGTTAACAATCTTTTGGCCAGAATTAGTTTCATGCCACTACACCAAGGCCACCAAGGAATGGTACGAAGCTAATAAGGTGGTTTTTGTCTCCAAAGCGGCCAATCCACCAAATTGCCCAAAACTCAGGCCAATCGAAAGATATTGGGCCCTGGTAAAAAAAAAATTGGAGAAGACTAAGAAATCAACGAAAACATTGGCGGAATTCAAGCAAAAGTGGAAGACAGCATCCCAGAAAGTGACTGAGAACACTTTCAGGGTTTTGGCTGTTCTGTGCATTCGATGAGTCCACTGTGTTTCTGCCCATGAGTGTTGATCACAATAGATTGTTGTAGACACCAATTGATAATTTATTTAACAACAAAAGGACATTAATTCTGAATTTCTACGGACCGACGTAACTGAAATACTTCTCTAGTCACGCATGCGGATTCAACCAATGATAAATGATAAATGATAAATGATAAATGATAAATGATAAATGATAAATGATAAATGATAAATGATAAATGATAAATGATAAATGATAAATGATAAATGATAAATGATAAATGATAAATGATAAATGATAAATGATAAATGATAAATGATAAATGATAAATGATAAATGATAAATGATAAATGATAAATGATAAATGATAAATGATAAATGATAAATGATAAATGATAAATGATAAATGATAAATGATAAATGATAAATGATAAATGATAAATGATAAATGATAAATGATAAATGATAAATGATAAATGATAAATGATAAATGATAAATGATAAATGATAAATGATAAATGATAAATGATAAATGATAAATGATAAATGATAAATGATAAATGATAAATGATAAATGATAAATGATAAATGATAAATGATAAATGATAAATGATAAATGATAAATGATAAATGATAAATGATAAATGATAAATGATAAATGATAAATGATAAATGATAAATGATAAATGATAAATGATAAATGATAAATGATAAATGATAAATGATAAATGATAAATGATAAATGATAAATGATAAATGATAAATGATAAATGATAAATGATAAATGATAAATGACAAATGACAAATGACAAATGATAAATGATAAATGATAAATGATAAATGACAAATGATAAATGACAAATGATAAATGATAAATGATAAATGATAAATGATAAATGACAAATGATAAATGATAAATGATAAATGATAAATGATAAATGATAAATGATAAATGATAAATGATAAATGATAAATGATAAATGATAAATGATAAATGATAAATGATAAATGATAAATGATAAATGATAAATGATAAATGATAAATGATAAATGATAAATGATAAATGATAAATGATAAATGATAAATGATAAATGATAAATGATAAATGATAAATGATAAATGATAAATGATAAATGATAAATGATAAATGATAAATGATAAATGATAAATGATAAATGATAAATGATAAATGATAAATGATAAATGATAAATGATAAATGATAAATGATAAATGATAAATGATAAATGATAAATGATAAATGATAAATGATAAATGATAAATGATAAATGATAAATGATAAATGATAAATGATAAATGATAAATGATAAATGATAAATGATAAATGATAAATGATAAATGATAAATGATAAATGATAAATGATAAATGATAAATGATAAATGATAAATGATAAATGATAAATGATAAATGATAAATGATAAATGATAAATGATAAATGATAAATGATAAATGATAAATGATAAATGATAAATGATAAATGATAAATGATAAATGATAAATGATAAATGATAAATGATAAATGATAAATGATAAATGATAAATGATAAATGATAAATGATAAATGATAAATGATAAATGATAAATGATAAATGATAAATGATAAATGATAAATGATAAATGATAAATGATAAATGATAAATGATAAATGATAAATGATAAATGATAAATGATAAATGATAAATGATAAATGATAAATGATAAATGATAAATGATAAATGATAAATGATAAATGATAAATGATAAATGATAAATGATAAATGATAAATGATAAATGATAAATGATAAATGATAAATGATAAATGATAAATGATAAATGATAAATGATAAATGATAAATGATAAATGATAAATGATAAATGATAAATGATAAATGATAAATGATAAATGATAAATGATAAATGATAAATGATAAATGATAAATGATAAATGATAAATGATAAATGATAAATGATAAATGATAAATGATAAATGATAAATGATAAATGATAAATGATAAATGATAAATGATAAATGATAAATGATAAATGATAAATGATAAATGATAAATGATAAATGATAAATGATAAATGATAAATGATAAATGATAAATGATAAATGATAAATGATAAATGATAAATGATAAATGATAAATGATAAATGATAAATGATAAATGATAAATGATAAATGATAAATGATAAATGATAAATGATAAATGATAAATGATAAATGATAAATGATAAATGATAAATGATAAATGATAAATGATAAATGATAAATGATAAATGATAAATGATAAATGATAAATGATAAATGATAAATGATAAATGATAAATGATAAATGATAAATGATAAATGATAAATGATAAATGATAAATGATAAATGATAAATGATAAATGATAAATGATAAATGATAAATGATAAATGATAAATGATAAATGATAAATGATAAATGATAAATGATAAATGATAAATGATAAATGATAAATGATAAATGATAAATGATAAATGATAAATGATAAATGATAAATGATAAATGATAAATGATAAATGATAAATGATAAATGATAAATGATAAGATGCATGATGAGAAAAATTCCAGAAAAAATCCATGAATTTCGTAAAAAATAGTTTTGGGTTTTTTATTGTAAAAACAGTTTTCATTAGAATTAGGAGATGATTCGAAAATGAGTTTGATTTTCGAAATCGGTCCAGTGGTTCAAAAGATATAAGCGTTTTCGTGCGAATTTATTCTCGTTCAGTCCTTAGGATGAAATGAGCAAATCTCAAAATGAGAGGGCGTTATCCTTACTATTTTTCAACGTGGTTTTCACCTGGTCGTTTTATCTTGCGAGAAAATGTATATGTGGGCTGATATATAAAAGCGGATGGAAATAAGTTTTAGTATTGATTTCCCCTGTGGTTGAGGCAGATCATATTATGTGTGGATGGAAAAGGCTTGACAATCCCTTAAGTGCATTGGGAAAAGGCATAAGGTACACCAATATGCGCTGTATTTCCTGGATATTTTTAGAGAGAGTTTGAGACTGACCCTGTGTATCACATCATAGAGAAATTAATAGCGGAAAACTGCAAATTGATGGAGATAAGTTACATAATTCCAAACGAGTCAAGCTGTGCTTCCGAAATATCCACAATCCATCGGGTATTGTTGTTTTCAACTCCATCAATTCATTTCGCACACCCATAAAGATTTATGGATAACGCATGGAATGTATTGCGTACATATTGCGCTATCGGTTGTTTGTTGGACGTGCAAGCTGCCATTTTCGTAATGATATATTGAAAGGTGAAAGGGCTTTTTTCTTCGGAATTGCAGACTAACGAATGTGCTGATCGGGACAGACCAGAAAATTGGAATTTATTGATTGGAACCGTTGATGAATCTCAAATGATTCAACAGAATGAAACTTTGGATGTTCTATCTGACTTTACAAACTGTCGACGCTTTTAAAAAACTACAACTTAACAATTTATCAGTGGAAGATACAACAATGATGTCATCAATCATTAAAAGCCTCTTTTTCCTATTTGATAACCTCTGACTATTCTAATCTAGTTAGGAGAGATCAAAATTACATTTGCTGTCTTCTTAGTTCCATGTTTGCCCTGCTCTACAGGGTCTTTCACGAGGAACCTCACCCATATTTATACGGGAAACTACTGAACGTATTTTCATGAAATTCAGCACTTATAAGTATTTCACGATGCTGATGAAATCTAAAATATTTTCAAGGCATGAGCACCTCCGGTTTTTCCGGAAATGACGTCAACTTCCGTTTTTCAAATTAGAACACCATTTTTTTATTGCAGAAATAGATTCCTTATAAAATTTCAAGTTATTTTGATGTAACATTTTTCAGTTTTGGTTGGAAAATTCTCTCTGAGCGGGAAAATTCGAAAAAAAATCGAAAATAGAGCTCCGCTGAAACAAGAATAACTTCGAGGTTTTTGGATGGAAAATTTTCATTTTTGGGATTTTTCAAGATGTAAGATTGATGTATCCACTTTAAAAATCGAAATCGCGATTCATGATACAGGGGGTGAAAAAATCGCTTTCAAATTTAGGGATGACAAAATCGTGAAAAATCAATTTTTTCAAATTAGAACCCCATTTTTTTATGGCAGATATTGAATCTACGTTAAAAAATAATGTGAGTGTATGCATCACACCCTTGCCCTAAAGTGGATATTTTCTGAGTTATTCACAAAAAACTGTTTTTCGTCTTGAATTTTCACGCCAAAAAAATGAAATTTTTAGGAACTGTTACTTAAACCATGTTTTAGATTTTACTACCCTAATATGCAAGAGAAAAAAGTTACAGGTTGTTCCTAAATAGATGGCGAATTTGGATTCGAATTTGTATCGGAAACCTCTTTATTTCAACTAATCGGCCATCGGTTTTCTCTCCAGTGATGAATAAATAATTCCTTATGAACCATATGCAAAAACTTACCATGTTTTACATTCTTTTTTTTTAATGATAGATATCATTAATTACATGCTACTGAATAAAGAGGAATTTGGCAGATGTAATTAATGATATCTATCATTAAAAAAAAAGAATGTAAAACATGGTAAGGTTTTGCATATGGTTCATAAGAAATTATTTATTTATCACTGGAGAGAAAACCGATGGCCGATTAGTTGAAATAAAGAGGTTTCCGATACAAATTCGAATCCAAATTCGCCATCTATTTAGGAACAACCTGTAAATTTTTCTCTTGCATATTAGGGTAGTAAAATCTAAAACATGGTTTAAGTAACAGTTCCTGAAAATTTCATCTTTTTGGCGTGAAGGGAAAAGAAATAGCTGAAAATTCAAGACGAAAAACAGTTTTTTGTGAATAACTCAGAAAATATCCACTTTAGGGCAAGGGTGTGATGCATACACTCACATTATTTTTTAACGTAGATTCAATATCTGCCATAAAAAAATGGGGTTTCAATTTGAAAAAATTGATTTTTCACGATTTTGTCATCCCTAACTTTGAAAGCGATTTTTTCACCCCCTGTATCATGAATCGCGATTTCGATTTTTAAAGTGGATACATCAATCTTACATCTTGAAAAATCCTAAAAATGAAAATTTTCCATCCAAAAACCTCGAAGTTAATCTTGTTTCAGTGGAGCTCTATTTTCGATTTTTTTTTTTTCGAATTTTCCCGCTCAGAGAGAATTTTCCAACCAAAACTGAAAAATGTTACATCAAAATAACTTGAAATTTTCTAAGGAATCTATTTCTGCAATAAAAAAATGGTGTTCTAATTTGAAAAACGGAAGTTGACGTCATTTCCGGAAAAACCGGAGGTGCTCATGCCTTGAAAATATTTTAGATTTCATCAGCATCGTGAAATACTTATAAGTGCTGAATTTCATGAAAATACGTTCAGTAGTTTCCCGTAAAAATATGGGTGAGGTTCCTCGTGAAAGACCCTGTATATTCCCTCTAAAGTATGTTGACCGTTTTCGCAGGAACGTGAAGCCAGCCTCCGACAACAAACTACATCTGCCACTTTCATCACTGCCCCGAAAACTCGGGTTAAATTTCCTTTGATGGTTAGATCGCTGGACTGTGCTATTTGGTCCAGCGAGTGATTCAGTGTCAGTCAACATCAAGCTATAATTGGACACAGTCGGCCACAACGAAACTGATTCAGGAGACCGGTCAGTCCGATAATAGTGGTTTTACAAATATTTATCCTGCATAAGGTTACTGACCTCGATTCCCGATCTAGTAGGAATATCGTTCCAAAGATACCCTTAGAATGTAGAGGAGATATTCTTTACCCTCATCTATTCGGGGTTTTCAAGTTCAAAACCTGAAGTCTTAGACAGTTAACTCTAGATGGAGACATATGTTTCAAACCTTGCATAATACTCTGAAAACCCCAATTAACATTTTGGGTATGCAAATATCGATCGGTTCCAAAAGAGCTCAATTCGTTCAGAAAAGGCTTCGAAGTTCTACATTTTCATGAAATGCTGGTTGACGACGAGACCTGGGTTAACGAGTACAACATGCAAATAAGCGAAAAGCCTTCAGAATTCAAATCGATGGAAGCCACAAAAGGAAACTGAAGGACTTGTACACCATACTCCAATAGACCGAGTGGAACGAGAGCTTGTACTGCCTATTCTTGAGGAGACAAAATAAATTCCAATGAATAAATCATATTTTTGGTTTTATTAAACAATTTCCGGTGCTTTTCACGCTGAATGCAAATCGAAATTCCTGGATTGTCAGCAGGAACCGAATTGCTCCAGATATGAGTAGAATATTTCTCCAGAAATATATTTCCCGTCGAAATAAATCGTTTAAAGTGATCCCTGAGTTATAGAGCTGTATCGCGTACAAAGAGATTTCCATAACTCATAACAGTGTTCAATGGTAACAGCCCAGAGTATTTCTGGTACGTTTTCTGTCGTTTTATTGTATTTTTTTCGGTCTTTGGGCACGCGAATTGTAAATCATACACTCTCAGACGGTGCTTCTGATAAAATCGTATTTTTAATTCATTCATGACCTATAAATACCGTACGATGGGAGTTGGTGAGGAATTTCAGGTTGTGTTCCTGTTTTTGTTCGTTTCGTTTGATATTTTCGGCCTCCCAGTCTTGGGTGGGACTTTATACATCTGATGGGACTTTATACATCTGAACTATGTATTTTGAAATTATTTCAATAGGTAGGTTAGTACGAATTATACTGCTCCACAAGAGTTAGGGATATCGTAATCAATCGTTTTTAAAAGTATGTAATCTTCGAGAAAATCGCTGTAAAATCATTTAAAACTCAATGACAACTTGAATCGATCCAATAAAAATCAGTATGAGACATTTCGTCAATCTGTTCGCCTTTTTTCTGAAGTTTGGTTCTTTGCATATGCTTCATGAATTTTCGAAATTAAGTCAGTTTATCAACGGCTTCGATTTGAAACGAGTTTTCTAAAAATGCCAAGACGTAAATTAACAAACGCTGAGGCTAATAGGGCTATCGGAATGCTACAGGGTGGCCTAACTCAGGTTGTTGTAGCGGAAAGACTCCAAGTCAGCCAAAGTGTGATATCTCCACTTTGGAATAGGTTAAGGGAGACAGGTTCCGTGTTGGAAAGACCAAGGCTTGGTGGGCGACGAAAAACAACACCTGCTCAGGATAGTTTCATCACCGTTTCGGCGAGAAGAAACCCTACATCTACGTGTAAAATGCTACGGAATACTCTTCAAAATACAGATGGGGTCCAAGTTTCCATCGAAACCATCAGACATCTTCTTTGCATACTACACACGAGGTTGTTGAACGTTCCTTGAGGAATTTGGTTCCATAAACGGGGCAGAAGCTCTCTCAGATCATTTAAGGATTCTGGGGTAGGTTGATGATTATCTAATCTTCTTTGGAGCATATCCCATGCATGTTCTATGCAATTCAAATCTGGTGAATGCGGAGGTATTGGTAAATGTGGAATACCAAGCTCCTGGCACGCATTCTCAACTATGGCTGCACGGTGCGGTCTAGCGTTATCGTCTAGAAATTGAAAAGTTTCAGCAATAGCAGAGTGTAAATTTGGCACAACATTGTCAATGACATGCTCCCTATAGTGTATATACAGGGTGTCTACTTTTAAAACGGCAAAACTTCAAGGGGAGATTATTCAAGTGATTTACAACAAAAAATGTCATATAACACATGGTCGAAATCTTGACGGTTATTCTTCAATTTAACATTTCTCGTTTTGACGAAATATTTCAATTTTTTCCATGAAATCTTTAATATATCAGTTATGCTTGTAGCTTCATCGAATTCGATTACATATTTGGAAATGGTATTAAATTTTCTACAAGAAAAGAATTTCAGTGTGCCAAAAATATTTCTATTGCGGGTTTAGTGAGGAGATGAATATCACGATACTGAAGTGAACAAAATCAGTCATATTTTTCCAATGGGTTTTTCGTTGAAAAATTATCTATTATGGACATGTTTTCTTTTCAGCAAAAAATACCTCATTTAGTGTACTTTCGAATGACATATCAACTTTCTTGCTAACTGCTTGTTTTCTGCCATAATATCATGGCTTATAAGATGAAAACGAAAAAGTCGAAAAATTTCAAACCTAAATTTGCTCCATTTAATTGTAGATGCTAAGGTACGATTAACATTTTGTAGGTGGTACCTGAATAAGTTAGGAGAATGGGGGGGTGATAGAATATTATGGACTGATGAGGCAACTTTCACGAGATCGGGTTTCATGAATTTGCGAAATAGATGGAAGAGAGAAAACCCCCATGCTACTATTGTTTCTCAAAATGTCTGGTTTCAAATGGATGGCTGCCCAGCTCATAATAGCCGGAACGTACGACAGTTGATGAATGAGTATTTTGGGGAGAAATGGATTGGAAGGTACGGTCCGGTAAGATGGCCACCAAGGAGCCCAGACCTGACGCCTTTGGATTTTTATGTCTGGAGCACCTTAAATAAAATGTGTACCGAATTCGCGTTCAGACTCGAGAGGCTCTGATCGAAAGGATTGAATTGTGTTGTACAGAAATGCGTCAGAAACATTGCGAACTTCGCAAGGTTGTTGATTCGGTTCGAAAAAGATGTGTTAAATGTATTGAACAAGGAGGTGGACATTTCGAACAATTGTTATAAATAGTAATAGTCTGTTTTTTAAATTTTTTCATAAAATCTGTATTATTAAAAATTTTTTCATTGTTCAGAATTATTCTCATTTCATTGATAAATTCATGTTTTCCATTAGAATTACTTCGATATTCAATCATAATGAGTTTCAAAATGGAGCAAATTTAGGTTTGAAATTTTTCGACTTTTTCGTTTTCATCTTATAAGCCATGATATTATGGCAGAAAACAAGCAGTTAGCAAGAAAGTTGATATGTCATTCGAAAGTACACTAAATGAGGTATTTTTTGCTGAAAAGAAAACATGTCCATAATAGATAATTTTTCAACGAAAAACCCATTGGAAAAATATGACTGATTTTGTTCACTTCAGTATCGTGATATTCATCTCCTCACCAAACCCACAATAGAAATATTTTTGGCACACTGAAATTCTTTTCTTGTAGAAAATTTAATACCATTTCCAAATATGTGATCGAATTCGATGAAGCTACCAGCATAACGGATATATTAAAGATTTCATGGAAGAAATTGAAATATTTCGTGAAAACGAGAAATGTTAAATTGAAGAATATCCGTCAAGATTTCGACCATGTGTTATATGTCATTTTTTGTTGCAAATCACTTGAATAATCTCCCCTTGAAGTTTTGCCGTTTTAAAAGTAGACACCCTGTATATACACTATAGGGAGCATGTCATTGACAATGTTGTGCCAAATTTTCACGCTGCTATTGGTGAAACTTTTCAATTTCTAGACGATAACGCTAGACCGCACCATGCAGCCATAGTTGAGAATGCGTGCGAGGAGCTTGGTATTCCACATTTACCAATACCTCCGCACTCACCAGATTTGAATTGCATAGAACTTGCATGGGATATGCTCCAAAGAAGATTAGATGATCATCAACCAACCCCAGAATCCTTAAATGATCTGAGAAAGCTTCTGCCCCCTTTATGGAACTAAATTCCTCAAGAAATGTTCAACAACCTCGTGTGTAGTATGCAAAGAAGATTATGTCAAGCTGTCATTGATGCCCGTGGAGGCCATACATTGTATTGATAGTCTTAAAATGCTTGAATTCTCTGGGAATAAAATTTCGTTATTTTACTCGATTCTTCTTAACCATCCTGTATACGCTGCAGACCTACAGGCCAAAATTAATTTGCAACTTTAAATCATATTAATATGAATATTCATCACAGAAATCTTATTTTAACTATATTTGTCCACGACTTCCCTATAATCCTTACATTTCGAATTATCTTTGAGAAACTTAATGATAGTCATCATTCACCGGTGAATATTGGCAGTGAATAATGATTCATTAATCACTGCTGAATTGCACTTCTGAACGTCAGGATTCGAACCCGAGACGCCCTTTTTCCACGACGGAAAAATGACTGCCAACCACCAAGCCATCAGCGCAATGACAGTTAAGAGAAAAAATAACCACTTAATGTTTTCTTCTATGATTCCCATTCAGTTTGACATGCTGAGAATATTCAAACCGTCTGTTTTCATTGAGCCTCCCATAAATTGTAATTCTTCTCGAAGATACCTGCGTTACAGAGTCATGAAGAAATGTTGTGTACTTCACCAAAAATAAAGACAGGCTGCAAGAAATACTGCATCACATCTATTGCCGGAAAAATCAAGGAATCTCAGCCTAAAAGCGTTTAATAATTTCATGGACTGAGAGCAGCTAATAAAATCCACTCATTTTCGGAGTCAGTTTTACTGGCTTATTTTTCGAAAATATCAGCTACCTATATAAACAAACAACCCTAGGGGGCCATTATTCTATGCTCGAGAAAACTCTCAACATAAATGAAGGCAACGATATTGGAAATTATGAAAAACTGCGTTCACTTTTGAAAAGGAAATCAGAAGGAAGAAAGCTAGAGTTTTATTCCTGAAGCATGCGATCAAAAATATCTTGTGATGAAGGTGAAACACTAGCTTGCATACATTTGTATTTCATTTTCATCAGAGCGAAAGTATGGAAATGAATCGATGTCAACTGAACTTTTTGACGTTTATCGAGATTTTGCATTATTCAGTGCGAAAACAGAAAATGTTATGTCAACGCTTTTGATAACTATTTTCGTTGTTGAAAATGCAGATTAAATTGAATTTTACCGAGGAAGTCGTGGACAAAGTATAGTATTCTATTCGCACATAATTACTATTATTCACTCGGGTGAATTGCGACACTCGCCTGGCGGCTCGCGTCGCAAACTTCCCCCTCGTGAATAATAGTGATCATCATGTGCTCATCGAATAATATACTATTGTTTGCAATTTAAGTCAATATCCCTAACTCTAGTGGAGCAGTTCACTTTATCCTAAAACCCTCATCATGAGACTTCGGAAAATTCTGTCGTGTAAATTGCAAGGCATCTCCCGATCCATTTAGTTTACAGCTTTTCCAGATGACCCCTGTCTATATCCGATGCCTTGTAATGGGAAAAACTTCTTGCTGGAATTCCTGAACGACATTTATTAGGAACTTGATGGCCTGTATGTTATTCGGACGTGTATTCAGAATTTCATTAGAGAATCCTTTCACTTCGTGTATTCTCCGAAAGGAAAGGAGTTTGTAATGGAATTTCTTCTAATACGGATCACAAACCAGACAGTCTAAAGTCATAAAACTTTTTCAAAAAGTATAGAGAAGCCCTATGCTCAAGATAAATTGATAATGGGCGTTACAACACCACGTATTCGCGTAGTGGAAAATCTGAGAATTCAATTAAAAGTATTCCGACCAAAATTCGATGTTTCTTTTGAATGTGCATACGAAAACAATCTTTATTTACCCTTCAATGATCCCATTTCCCAGTGTCTTCGAGAAAATTGGCCTTTCCTCTACAAAAACGCCGACAGTGAATTGTTGAGAATTTCCCTGGTCGTCCAGAACGGTTTAAAATTGTTATTGCAGTCACGAATTCAAGCTTACAAAAATTGCGTGGGGCTTTTCTTGGGAAAAGAACGTCAGTTGCTATTTCGGGCGATTTCCTTCTGTGCCCTTTTCACGGATACCTGCAACCTAAAAATCGATTGGATTATTCAGTATTTATATACGGTCGCCTGTAAGGTTCCGATTTGAAATTGATGGATTCTGTTAACCGGACACAGATTTTTTATGAGGACAACCTTTATGAATACGTTATGTTGGGTTTTCCCATTTTCAATTCGATCCGGGAAACTCATATTCCTTAATATATTCCAATTCCTTACCATTCTTTCATTCCACCATATCACTCTAAGATTTTTTCAACACGAATAAAATGTAGTAGGCAATTTAAGAAACTTTTGACAAGTTCTATACGAGCATAGAATATTCCTCTGACCTTTCCAGACCCACGAATAATATTCCAAATCTTGTGGAACTGTCAGAAAAGGTGAACCCTCGTCTTTTCAAGCATACATCATACTCGTTTAGATCTATTTTGACCCAAACCTACAAGCAGACAAAGGTCGGATTGAAATTATGTCTTTAGGATACAGAAGACGTCAAATTCTTACGAAGTGATTTGAGGAATATGTTTGTTGATAGAATCATCATGTTTCAATGTTGCATTTGGTGTTCTATGTTCTTGCGAGATATGTCAATAAGAAAATGTGAAATAAAGACACAGAAAAACGAATTATTACAAACTTTGTTTTCCAATCTTTGAATTTGCTACCAGGTTCAGTCAAAAATTCGAATCCCCTTGTTGTTGTTGTACACAGATAATGTCTCACAGCTTGATATATCACCCCTGGAATATTTATGCTACCCTGAACAGTTCCACGAACTGTTTTTAAACTTCGCAGCTTCACTTCCGTGGCTTCGAAGAAGTATGCTCGAGTTCTATATCGTGCTATTAATATTCTTCTAGCAATCCAGAAATTCCTTATTTCATATTCCGAGGATCAGGACATATTGCTTTTCCTGGAACATGAATTTTATATTTATGTCCCTCTCTCGAACGCATTGTGGAATTGAAAAAGTATTTCGTTTATCTGGTGCTTCCAACTGATATCACTGGCAGAAATTTTATTCTCAAATTTTGTACGAGAATATTTAGAAGAATTTTCTTTCGAAAAAGAAGTCTAGGAATGTTGAATTCCAGGAAAGTCAAACAGTTTTCATTCACCTCGAATGAAAAGCGCGAATTTTCCGCTTCTATTATGAGCTCAGAAAGACTGATGCTCATTAACACTGTCTCAACTTTTAAACTCTTCATATTTCAGTCACGAATTCAAGCTTACAAAAATTGCGTGAGGCTTTTCTTGGGAAAAGAACGTCAGTTGCTATTTCGGGCGATTTCCTTCTGTGCCCTTTTCACGGATACCTGCAACCTAAAAATCGATTGGATTATTCAGTATTTATATACAGTCGCCTGTAAGGTTCCGATTTGAAATTGATGGATTCTGTTAACCGGACACAGATTTTTTATGAGGACAACCTTTATGAATACGTTATGTTGGGTTTTCCCATTTTCAATTCGATCCGGAAGACTTATATTCCTTAATATATTCCAATTCCTTACCATTCTTTCATTACACCATATCTCTCGAAGATTTCTTTTAACACGAATAAAATGTAGTAGGCAATTTAAGAAACTTCTGACAGTTCTATATGAGCATAGAATATTCCTCTGACCTTTCTAAACCCACGAATAATATTCCAAATCTTGTGGAACTGTCAGAAAAGGTAAACCCTCGTCTTCTCAAGCATACATCATACTCGTTTAGATCTATGTATTTTGAAACAAACTTACATGCAGATTCAGACAGGATTGAAATTATGTCCTTGGGGTACAGAATACGTCAAATTCTTACGAAGTGATTTGAGGAATATGTTTCAGTTTAATCAAACTGTGTGTTTGTTGTTAGATTCATCATGTTTTATGTTGCATTTCGTGTTCTATGTTCTTGTGAGATATGTCAATAAGAAAATGTGAAATAAAGACACAGAGAAACGAATTATCAAAAACTTTGTGTTTCAATCTTTGAATTTGCTACCAGGTTCAGTCAAAAATTCGAATCCCCTTGTTGTTGTACACAGATAATGTCTCACAGCTTGATATATCACCCCTGGAATATTTATGCTACCCTGAACTGTTCCACGAACTGTTTTTAAACTTCGCAGCTTCACTTCCGTGGCTTCGAAAAAGTATGCTCGAGTTCTATATCGTGCTATTTATATTCTTCTAGCAATCCAGAAATTCCTTATTTCATATTCCAAGGATCAGGACATATTGCGTTTCCTGGAACATGAATTTTATATTTATGTCCCTCTCGTACGTATTGTGGAATTGAAAAAGTATTTCGTTTATCTGGTGCTTCCAACTGATATCACTGGCAGAATTTTTTTTCCCAAATTTTGTACGAGAATTTTCTTTTGAAAAAGTAGTCCAGGAATGTTGAATTCCAGGAAAGTCAAACAGTTTTCATTCACCTCGAATGAAAAGAGTGAATTTTCCGCTTATATTATGAGCTCGGAAGACGGATGCTCATTACCACTGTCTCAACTTTTAAACTCTTCATATTTCCATCTAGTTTCCGACTTTTCTTCGGATGAACCCTATTAGCCATGAAAGGCCATTTTCTCTTCCCAAATCCGATAATTAGGGACAACACAATGATTCATTGTTAACGCAGCTTTAAGAATAACGTCAGGTGGTAATCTTAGATTCTAGCAGAATAATTAATTATTGTTAGTGAGGCAGCAAGGCGTCTCTTGGAACATCTGATGGGGAAAATTGATGGCATTATAATCAGTTAGTTAAAACATGGTCCTATTCGTGAAGGAACGAAGCAGACTACTTGCAGATGTGTCACAAACTTAGAAATAGGATTAATATTCGCTGAAGAAAAACTAGTTCTAATTTTCATTTCGAAAAGTTACCTATTTCAGAATTACGTTTTATTTTATGAGTATACAAGCTTCAAGTATCTAAGGTCTAGTGAAAAGTATATATACTCCATTCACTTTTATTTAATCACATATAGGAGGTCATGGTTTCGTTTTCAGGAGTTGGTGCTCCTGATGAAAAGCACAGAACATATGATGAAAAGTCAGTGCGCGCACACAAAATATCGTTAATGACAAAACGACGTTGCCAGTTTCTTTGTTTACATCAAAGTAAAAGTATCAAAGATATTCCACATTCTGTTAGGTTTACAAATTGTTCGCAGATTTTTGGTATTTAATCGATATTTGCAGGTGAGTTTTTCGTCGAATATCCAAGATTAACGTATGTTTATTGTTTTTAGCGCCAGTTTGGAGCGTGAGGACGATTTTCAAGACCAGGACGAATGTTTACATTTCGAAGTTGAAGGGGTACACGGGAATTTCGTTGGAAAAGCTGTTTTTTGGACAGATATCGCAGTAGATGGATCGGATGGAGTCTCCAGAGGTCGATTAGGATGATATTTTTCAGGTTTTTCAAGAAATTTGGCGATATCTGAGCAGATTTGCAAAAGTTAGGTACCTCACTAATGAGGTGGAACTTAGACCTGATTCTCCTATAAGAAACGCCTTTCAAAGGTCGAGATGGTGAAAAATGTATTCTTTAGATGTTGTTTGAACAAACGCAGCCGAGTTTTATACCCCAACATTGATTTTAAGAAAGTTATCAACAAAATAAAATTGACATTATTCTTGATTCTTGTAATTTCCCATCCATTCATCTTATATCTTTGGGTTGATTTTTTTCAATGAATTCTTGATTAGAATCAACAATTGATGTCGACGATGTCGTCAAGTCTTGAACTTTCAGTTCAAGAGGATAATAAACATTAAATCTTCACGAGCATGCATATGAAAATTATGTGAAAGCAATGCAATTTTCTTCCATGGCGAAAAATAATATATTTCAACAGTGATCTCTTGTACTTTTCATGCAAATAACTAGAAAAGGAATCCTTTCTATCAATTCATATAAACGTTTATTATTTTCGTCCATCACATCTTTTCCAATTCATTCATTTTCCGAATAAAATCACATTCTGAGAAATACGCTAAGAATGTAGAAAGGGCCACATAGTGTTGACTTGGAACATAAAAATATTTTGAAAAACGTCATAACTTCGATACAGAGTGGAATGTGTCAAATTTCCAAGGCCAGAGTTGTGATTTTATAATTGTGAATGGAGTATACCTACTTTGTATCCCGAATGTTCCAAATCTGAATTCCCTGCAATTAACTCAAATAGAAGTTGTTTAATACTTCGCTTAACTTCAAAGCTCAGCACTTGACGTGCTGAACATTATATGACGAGTACAAAGTAGGAGATTCACCTTGTTTCTATCCCCAACATTCCTTAAACTCCCAACTTTTCTCTTTTCGAATGCCGAGAAGAGCATCCGGTAAATATCACGAAGTTTTCAGGAACTCACTTTCTTCATTAGTCACCGTCTAATCTACTTCCTGGAATTAACGGGTACTTTTGGCGCCATGTTTGAGTTTTGTTTGGACGAGGTGTATTTAGCAAGTATGCAGTTAAATGGAACTCAAAAGTTGGAAGTTTGAGGAGGTTTTCACATTAATTAAATGGGTATTTGCTTTCAACACGAAGAAGGAGGTAGTCCCAATGGAGACAGAACACAGCTTTTGACACCATTCGAATATTTCATCCCCATAAAGGATGTTTCAATATGAACCAAAGATTCGAATTGCCGCCATGTTTGGCAGTCTTAATGTCACATGATTATGACGTGACAGATCGAAAGTTGACAGATGAGAATAAAGATGGATCATCACACGGTACAGAAATGCAGTAATGTTATTGTGCAATGATAACACAGTTATCCCCAAAATCCCCTTTTCTCTTTCCATTCTCATTGGGACCTCAATTCGCCAATAATGGTGACGATGTTTGAGGTTATTTTTCCTCCTGTTCCAAATACACGGCGCAAAAAAATTAAGGCACATTCTGAAAATCTCAATTTTAATGAAAGTTAACTCTACATTGCTTTTAAACTTATTTTTTATGTTCTCTCGGGAAGGTTTTGAACGAAACAAGGCACATTAAATGGAAGAAAAATTCAGGATTTCACCGAATCTTATGTGAAAGAAGAGAAATGAACAATTTTCGAAATACTGAAATGCTGATAAGTGATTTAATACTTGGTATTTCCACCCCTTGCGTTAATTACAGCTCGGCAACGACGGTTCATACTCAAATTGAGTGATCTTAAAATGTTCTGATCTAATCCTTCCCAGATTTCTCCGAGTTGGATTCCTAAGTCATTAAGAGTAGCTGGATGATTTTCTGAACTTCTCAGCCTTCTATTGAGGTTGTCCCAAACCTGCTCAATCGGATTGAGATCTGGACTTCTTGCTGGCCATTCCATTCGAGAGACTTCAACCTCTTCAAGGTACTCCTGAACGATGCGCGCACGATGGGGTCTGGCATTCATACCTATCTCCCTGAATCGCTGCAACATTCTGGACACACTCTTATGGGAAACTCCAAACCTTTCTGCAATTCTTGTGTATGTCCACCCTTCTTCTCGCAAAACTACCGCTTGGGCACATTCCTCTTGGGTCAAATTGCGTGTTTCGCATTGCATAGTGATCGAGTGTGGAAAATCAAACGAAAGAAAAACTATTGATCACTAGAATTGATCGAGAACAACTGATTTTAGAATGGAGCCAATACATTCAAAATCTGATAATATCATCTTTTTTTATTCCTGCTGGGAGAAAACATCTGTATTGAAGAAAAACGTTGAAAGTGGATAACATATGCATGCATAATTCTGATAAGAATAATTATCATGGAGAACACCTTCAGTTGTAGAATAAATTTGAGATTTCCATAATGTGCGTTAATTTTTTTGCGCAGTGTATATTCACATTCAGGCCAAACCTGCCCAGTTTTCAGAAGTGGAACAAGAAGATAAGATGTCACAATGTTACCTATCATCGACGAGTAGGTGTATTGTGCATTGTTACCCACTATTGTTTGCAGTACAAACACGCTTTTGCTTTTGTATAAGATGGCAAGCTTGGAAAGCCACGCCGACAGCCCTCGATTCGTTTTTGTTTAGCGTAGAGATAACGACGTTGGGAAGCAAAATAGAATGGGGAATATTCAACAGTTTCCACGACCAGTGCCGATAGGGAGCGGTAAATAGCTGGTCATTAAGGGATCTATGCTTGACCAGGAACAAACGATGCTTGGGTTACTTTGGAATAGCGTGTAGAAAGGGATTAGGGACCTCCATTTCAGAGACTGTTTAGTTTGATGACCGTTTATAGAGTTGAGTGAATTTTTTTTGAACAAGTACACAAGGGTGGGGTCAAAGATGAATGTTTTCAGTGATTTTCCTCATTCGAAATACTGTCTGTATATTTGTCCCACATCTGAGGGTATACATACTCCTTTTTATCCTTATTCAATCTTTCTGACTTCCCCAATTTCATGGTAAATCTGTACTCGAGGAAGGAGATTGGAAAGTTCTTTCGAATTTTCCTCCGAATGAGAACAGAAAAGGAGATCTTGGAGGAGACTGCTTCTAATCATCCTCGATAAGGTCCTATTAACCTTTGCACGACTCTGATATTGGGAGCTTTCCGATACTTCCAATCTGCCATACGAAAAGGAAATATCTGATGGAGGTACAAAGTGGAATTTTCTATCCGGCGTTATCGTAGTCCTGAGTTTAAATGAATGTTCAGCGTTTTATCGGAGGGACGCGCATGTTGAAAGATGGAATTGAGACTTTTCTCGCGTCTTCAGTTTCTTGTTTTTGTAATTTATCAAAAAGGCTCTCAGGGCGTTTATGATTGAATAAGTTGTTTGAACCATTCCAATCTTTCATATTAGTCAATTTTCTGATAAATAACACTGATAACACGAACGGTCTGAGCTTGTGAAAAAAAACTCGAAAATGAAATACCGAAAACAATAAAACTGAAAAATTCATTACTTATGGGCGCTACATGGTCGACTTTGGTATCGAAATGTAGGTTTTCGAGGTCGCTGAATTCAATAAAAAACATTTCAGAGCCCTAACTAGCACGGTTCAGATTTTCACCTGTCAAATGGCATTTTTTTTTTAATTGTAAATTTCAAACTGCCATAGCTTCCGTCTTCCTCTTCGCATCTACTATTTATTTATAATATATTGATCAGCATATCACAAATTATCTCTGTGCAAAATATAGGTGATTTTAATAATCTCTATTTTTGGGTAAAAAATGATCAAGAGTAAGACCCCCTGTATTTTTTTCAAACCGCGATGAAACCAATAAATTTAGAAGAGCTAGACTTACGTATACTCCATTCACAATTATAAAATCACAACTCTGGCCTTGGAAATTTGACACATTCCACTCTGTATCGAAGTTATGACGTTATTCGAAATATTTTTATGTTCCAAGTCAACACTATGTTGCCCTTTCTACATTCTTAGCGTAGTTCTCAGAATGTGATTTTATTCGGAAAATGAATGAGTTGGAATAGATGTGATGGACGAAAATAATTAACGTTTATATGAATAGATAGAAAGGATTCCTTTTCTAGTTATTTGCATAAAAAGTATAAGAGATCACTGTTGAAATATATTATTTTTCGACATGGAAGAAAATTGCATTGCTTTCACATAATTTTCATATGCATGCTTGTGAAGATTTAATGTTTATTATCCTCTTGAACTGAAATTTCAAGACTTGACGACATCAATTGTTGATTCTAATCAAGAATTCATTAAAAAAAATCAACTCAAAGATATAAGATGAATGGATGGGAAATTACAAGAATCAAGAATAATGTCAATTTTATTTTGTTGATAACTTTCTTAAAATCAATGTTGGGGTATAAAACTCGGCTGCGTTTGATCAAACAACATCTAAAGAATACATTTTTCACCATCTCGACCTTTGAAAAGCGTTTCTTATAGGAGAATTAGGTCTAAGTTCCACCTCATTAGTGAGGTACCTAACTTTTGCAAATCTGCTCAGATATCGCCAAATTTCTTGGAAAACCTGAAAAATATCATCCTAATCGACCTCTCGAGGCTCCATCCGATCCATCTACTGCGATATCTGTCCAAATAACAGCTTTTTCAACGAAATTCCTGTGTACTCCTTTAACCTCGAAATGTTAACATTCGTCATTTCGTCCTGGTCTTGAAAATCGTCCTCACGCTCCAAACTGGTGCTAAAAACAATGAACATACGTTAATCTTGGATATTCGACGAAAAACTCACCTGCAAATATCGATTAAATACCAAAAATCTGCGAACAATTTGTAAACCTAACAAAATGTGGAATATCTTTGATACTTTTACTTTGATGTAAACAAGGAAACTGGCAACGTCGTTTTGTCATTAACGATATTTTCTGTGCGCGCACTGACTTTTCATCATATGTTCTGTGCTTTTCATCAGGAGCACCAACTCCTGAAAACAAAACCATGAACCCCCCTATGTGATTAAATAAAAGTGAATGGAGTATAGCTGACCTAGAAAGATCGTTTTGAGCCTTCTTCATCAAATGACAGATGCTAATCAAGCCATTATCAGGTTATTACAGTTATGCAGACCTGTTATTGATGCCATAATTACATCACGAAGGCTCCTCTTGAGTTGTATACACATAGTCACGGCATTCAGAATTCAGATCCTCAGATCTATTTTTCTTTAAATACGAGGATGTATTGATATCTAGTTAGCCTAGACCAGTTCCATGCATAAACGAAATATTGCAATAATATATCAACGAGCAATAACTTATTAGAAGTGTCAGTGTAGAGATCGACGTCAAAAAGTAAACCAGAGTTACGCAATGATTAAAAAAAAGATTTCCACCGAAATTGTAGAAATCGAAAAATTGGAGTATCGAGCCATCATCAAGTACCTGTATTTGAAAGGGTTAAGAGGTAAGCAGATTCACGAAGATATTCTTAATACCCTTGGTGATCAATGCCCTTCGTATGCGACCGTGAAAAATTGAACTGCAAGCTTCAAATGGGGTAAATTTTCCATTGAAGATGATGACCGATCGGGAAGGCCAGTTTCTGTGTCAGTCCCCGAAAATATCGATGCAGTTCATGACATGATTTTATCAGACCGTCGAATTGGGCTAAAAAAGATATCTGAAGCACTGAAAATTTCATACGAACGCGTTCATCATATAGTTCACGTCAATTTGGACATGAGAAAAATTTCTGCCAAATGGATCCCAAATGTTTGAATGATGACCAAAAGCCTGCAAGGATAGAAGCATCGCGTTCGATCTGTGCTCGATTCGAAAACGATGTAGACTTCTTAAACCGAATTGTTACTATGGACGAGACTTGGGTACATTTCTACGATCCAGAAACAAAGCAACAATCGATGGAATGGCGACACTCTGGTTCTCCAAGACCTAAGAAATTTCGTGTCCAAAAATCTGCTGGAAAAGTTCTTGCTTCAGTTTTTTGGGATTGCCATGGAGTAATCATGATAGATCTTTTGGATAAGGGTAGAACAATAACTGGAGATTACCATTCGACATTACTGATTACTCTACGGGAAAAAAATTTAAGAGAAAAGACGCGGAAAGCTATCCAAAGTTATTTTGTTTTTACAGGACAACGCCCCAGTACACAAATCTCATGTTGCCATGGAAAAAATTCGTGATTTAGTGTTAGAATTACTAGAACGTCTGACTATCATCTTTTTCCTCAACTGAAAAAAGTTTAAAAGGGTGTAAATTTTCTTCCAACGAGGAGGTAATAAAAGCTGTGGAGGACTGGTTTGCAGAGCAAGAATAAACATTTTTTTCAACTGTCTAGAGACGTTGCAGTTTCGCTGTAATAAATGTATTCAATTAAGAGGAGAACATGTTTACTGATAAAATATTTTGACATTGAAACTTTGGTTCTATAGTAGGCTAAGAATTTTCAATATATCCTCGTACAATCTAGGGTTTGAAGATTGTAGTTGAAGTTGTAACCGATTTTTCCAGCCCTGTATATTCCCAAATGATTGTTGCCGAATTGCAGAACAGTTTGGGAACTCAATTGATGGCGTCCCTCCCACAGATAGGGAAGAATTGGGTTAGGCGATCTCTTCGGACAAATGTAATATCTTTATTTACTTGGCGATTCTAGGCCATTCGGAAAATTAATTGGAAACATTTATTCGAGGACAGGCGCCAGTGGAATGAATTATCTATTATTGCCAGTAATCTGGGCATAAGGTCTTCATGGTCGTTTTCTCATTTGCTTGATTTTATTGGACCCGTTGTCTCGTTGAGGAGTTATTGTTATTACTGGAGGAATCTTCTGCGTTTTATATTGGCTATCATTTCGTCACGATGTCTATTTTGAGCCCAGAATGGTCGCAATCGACCAGGTTAGACTCGTTGATCACAAATCCGTAGTCAAATTTAATTCTGTCTGGCCGTAAACACGATAACTATCCAACGGATGAAGCTACAGGCTTGAAATTTGTAGGTTAGGTTTGGATCTCAAATACCTCGTTTGAGTTCGTTAACGGGTAAAATTCGACCAGGGGTTCCGTAAATACGCCCATTCGAAATTTTGTTTTCTGATCATTTCAAAACTAAAGATACCAGAACTACAGTCCGCGTCAAAATTATGGAACAAATTCATTCTCTCAGAAGAAAAATATTTGGCAACGAAATCCTGAAACAGATCAATTTTTGTTGCACTTTTACCAAATTTTATGCATTTTTGAAGGATTTTGTTGCACCCTGTGCCATCCCCATCATCCCTCTGAATGTTTTGAATAGGGAAAGTGGGTCATGTGGTACTTTTTTGACAAGGTCTTTGTATCTTCTTTACAGGCGTGCAGAAATTTTCAAGAAAACATGTTTTTTCTTGAAAAATTAGTTAGTTCAAAGAGGTTTTCAGTATGTGCACTTTGTCATGGCTCTTTCTTTGAATTTAAACATTTTATCGAAGAGTTTCAACTCCAGTAGAAACGTACTAATATCACTAACAAATTTTTCAAAAAAAACTTTTCTCTTGAAAATTTCTACACGCCTGTGAATAAGATATAAGATATATACTGATCCACAAGGGATATCAATCGTTTTTAAAAGTATGCAATCTTCGAGAAAATCGCTGTAAAATAATTTAAAACTCAATAACAACTTGAATCGATCCAATAAAAATCAGTATGAGACATTTCGTCAATCTGGTCGCCTTTTTTCTGAAGTTTGGTTCTTTGCATATGCTTCATGAATGTTCTTATTTTGAAATGAAGTCAGTTTATCAACGGCTTCGATTTGAAACGATTTTTCTGAAAATGTCAAGACGTAAATTAACAAACGCTGAGGCTAATAGGGCTATCGGAATGCTACAGGGTGGCCTAACTCAGGTTGTTGTAGCAGAAAGGCTCAAAGTCAGCCAAAGTGTGATATCTCGACTTTGGAATAGGTTCAGGGAGACAGGTTCCGTGTTGGAAAGACCAAGGCTTGGTGGGCGACGAAAAACAACACCTGCTCAGGATCGTTTCATCACCGTTTCGGCGAGAAGAAACCCTACATCTACGTGTAGAATGCTACGGAATACTCTTCAAAATGCAGATGGGTCCAATTTTCCATCGAAACCATCAGACGGCGTTTGAGAGAGGTAAATCTAGGTTCTAGACGTCCATTAAGAGGAGTTCCATTAACACGTGCCAATAGCGTCAAAGACTGGAATGGGCAAGGCAACATATCCATTGGAACGATCAATGGCGTAGTGTCCTTTTCACTGATGAATCCAGATATGGACGATTTTCAGATTCTCGAAGAATAAGGGTATGGATAATCCCACGCATAGCATAGCCCGTCATCGTCGCTATGTCCAAGAAGTCCATCCATTCCGAGGGGGTAGTGTTATGGTATGGGCCGGGATATGTTTCAACGGGCACACAGATCTACACATTTGTCCTGGCAATATGACCGCCTCACACTATAGGGAGCATGTCATTGACAATGTTGTGCCAAATTTTCACGCTGCTATTAGTGAAACTTTTCAATTTCTAGACGATAACGCTAGACCGCACCTTGCAGCCATAGTTGAGAATGCGCGCGAGGAGCTTGGTATACCACATTTACCAATACCTCCGCACTCACCATATTTGAATTGCATAGAACATGCATGGGATATGCTAAAAAAAAAGATTAGATAATCATCAACCTACCCCAGAATCCTTGAATGATCTGAGAGAGCTTCTGCCCCGTTTATGGAACCAAATTCCTCAAGAAATGTTCAACAACCTCGTGTGTAGTATGCAAAGAAGATGTCAAGGTGTTATTGATGCCCGTGGAGGCCAAACATTGTATAGATAGTCTCAAAATGCTTGAATTCTCTGAGAATAAAATATCGTTATTTTACTCGATTTTTCTTAACCACCCTGTATACGCTGCAGACCTACAGGCTAAAATTAATTTGCAACTTGAAATCATAT
Source organism: Adalia decempunctata (assembly GCA_951802165.1). Taxonomy (NCBI): domain Eukaryota; kingdom Metazoa; phylum Arthropoda; class Insecta; order Coleoptera; family Coccinellidae; genus Adalia; species Adalia decempunctata. The sequence goes on from OX637702.1 coordinate 4,648,963, forward strand.
TTGAACTATATTTTTTTACAATTTAAGTCAATATCCCTAAGTCACGTGGAGCAGTTTATATTGTGACTCCCAATGTACTCGTGTAAAAACCGTATAAAACTGTATCGAAATATTGAATGTTTTATTCTGGTGTCAATAAATGTTTTCCGGAGTACTTCCCTACATAAAGAAAATTCGCTGAGTTTTTCTTTCCCTCAATACCCCCCAATCTCCAATACCATCATCATTACAACCTTATTCGTCATGCGATACTCGAGAAAGAACAGAAAAATCAAATTTTATTATCGCGAAAAACAACACCCCTCCTCGAGAGCACTCTCGGGTATAAGGAGATAATGGATATAAAGAAAAGCACAATGGGGTAGTTTCAGCACAAAAATAAACGGGTTTTCTCGAAACGACGTCTTTTTTTACGCATTTGCACGCTATCGATTCCTCTGCGAATCTGACAAAAGGAGAAAATCGAGAGGAAAGCTAAAGATAACTCAAAAGTCAGCATAGTTAAAGTTATGACTGAAAATGGTATACAGTTCACTGCGACCTCAAGGTATATTGTGCCTCCTAACAGAGCTGTTCCCACTACGAATCTTTAAAAAAAAAAATTTCTTCTTGCTCTGCAGTTTTTATTACCTCCTCGTTGGAAGAAAATTTACGATCTTTTGAACTTTTTTTCAGTTGAGGAAAGGGATGATAGTCGGACGGAGCCAAATCTGGTGAATAAGGGGGGTGTTCTAGTAATTATAGCCCTAAATCATGAAATTTTTGCATGGCGACATGAGATTTGTGTACTGGGGCGTTGTCCTGTAAAAACGAAATACATTTGGATAGCTTTCCGCGTCTTTTCTCTTAAATTTTTTTCCGTAGAGTGGTCAGTAATGTCGAATAGTAATCTCCAGTTATTGTTCTACCCTTATTCAAAAAATCAATCATGATTACTCCATGGCAATCCCAAAAAACGGAAGCAAGAACTTTTTCAGCAGATTTTTGGACACTGAACTTCTTAGGTCTTGGAGAACCAGAGTGTCGCCATTCCATCGATTGTTGCTTTGTTTCTGGATCGGAGAAAAGCACCCAAGTCTCATCCATTGCAACAATTCAGTTTAAGAAGTCTACATCGTTTTCAAATCGAGCACAGATCGAACGCGATGCTTCTACCCATGCACGCTTCTGGTCAACATTCAAACATTTGGGGATCCATTTTGCAAAAATTTTTCTCATGTCCAAATTGACGTGGACAATACGATGAACGCGTTCGTATGAAATCTTCAGTGCTTCAGATATCCGTTTTAGTCCAATTCGACGGTCAGATAAAATCATGTCATGAACTGCATCGATATATTCGGGGACTGACACAGAAACTGGCCTTCCCGATCGGTCATCATCTTCAATGGAAAATTTACCTCTTTTGAAGCTGGCAGTCCAATTTTTCACGGTCGCATACGAAGGACATTGATCACCAAGGGTATTGAGCATATCTTCGTAAATCTGCTTACCTCCTAACCATTTTAAATGCAGGTACTTGATGATGGCTCGATACTCCAATTTTTCGATTTTTACAATTTCGGTGGACATCTTTTTTTTAATTTATTGCGTAACTCTGGTTTACTTTTTCGACGTCGAACTCTACACTGACACTTCTAATAAGTTATTGTTCGTTGATATGGTATCGCAATATATTGTTTATGCATGGAACTGGTCTGGGCTAACAAGATATCAATATATCATACACGTACACCACTGGCTTCACCACCCCAGCAGGTTAATGACAAACCGGTTTCTGGCTTGTTATCCGTCATCGTCAGTACCACATAACCCTTACTGCGGTAGCAACCAACTTAAAGATTGTAATGAATGTATTCTTGTTCCCATTCTTCACATTCCCTTAGCATTGTTTTCCCCGTGCTTATTTTATTGATCATTAGATCACTTGGATGGTTCACATATGAGGATGTAGTTGTTCAGAGGAGACCAGACTCTCTGACTCTTGATGCTCTCGTTACCTGTACCTTCCCAAGATATTCTGAGGATGGCAATTTGGGCTACCCTATCAAACACTAGATGTTGAGCTGTGAGATCTGTGATGATCTCAAGTTTCCTAGTTCCAACAGTGATGCACAAGCAGCATGTAAAAGGTAGTTTTTTGAGGTTAATTTTCTTTGAATTGAAATAAGACGAATAAGAAAAATTACAAATGAATTCATATCTTTAACTTCTGAAGAGCAGTTTATTTGCTTTATTGGAAGGGTTGCCTCTCTGTTTAGAGGGATGATTTGCAATCTGAAGGTGCCCCCTTTAAAATTAACCTGGATAAACTTCAATCTTTCTGTGAAAACATAAAAAGCCTTGTAGACTACAGGCCCGTGTCGAAAATTGATGGGTCATTTGAACCAGAAGATGACCTATCTAGAACGATAGAAGGACATAAAATAATAAGATTCAGCACTATGCCGTCACTTGTAAGCTGTCCAACTGAGTACAGGTGGCAATTCAAAAGGACAGGTAGACTGGGTACATTTGGGTCATATGACTTTTGACGGCATTCTTACCATCGATAGCTCCATGGAAAATAATAGGAAAACGGGCAGTGCCGTACAAAAATGATGCGCCATATATTGGGAAAATCTTTTTGATTTTCCGAAAATTTCCATGGTAAAATAGGTCATTTGACTTTGTACGGCATCAGTTTTATACGGTTGCCATACATCTTCTAATCCATTATTCAGCAACGCCGTACAAAAATCATGCGACAAAGGGAAAAAATCGAGGGTTGCAACCCCCTCTCTTGCCGTGCTCCAGGGGGTCATTTGAAAAAGTACGGCTTCGGTTCCAAAACATTATCCAGCACTCAAAATTACTATTAAAAATAAGGCCGTCAAAAAAAAATTGTTCATTTTGATGTTATATCAATAATTATCTTAATTTCATCTTATGCTTGACCCATAAAGCTCTAAAGTCATTTGACCCAGTACGGCAACTTCTTTTTTTACATGATACTTTAAGATACAATTCTTATATTATATTGCCGTTCAAAAGAAACTGTTCTAAAAAAAATTATAGAGAAATACAAAAAGTGAAATTTTTCATATTATTGTAAAAGTTTGGAACTCATAGATTAATGATATAGAACAATTTTCTACATTTTATCCCTTGTTTTGAATAGTATTAAGGTATCATTTGTTCCTAATTTATTTACCTTAATACTATTCAAAACAAGGGATAAAATGTAGAAAATTGTTCTATATATCATTAATCTATGAGTTCCAAACTTTTACAATAATATGAAAAATTTCACTTTTTGTATTTCTCTATAATTTTTTTTAGAACAGTTTCTTTTGAACGGCAATATAATATAAGAATTGTATCTTAAAGTATCATGTAAAAAAAGAAGTTGCCGTACTGGGTCAAATGACTTTAGAGCTTTATGGGTCAAGCATAAGATGAAATTAAGATAATTATTGATATAACATCAAAATGAACAATTTTTTTTTGACGGCCTTATTTTTAATAGTAATTTTGAGTGCTGGATAATGTTTTGGAACCGAAGCCGTACTTTTTCAAATGACCCCCTGGAGCACGGCAAGAGAGGGGGTTGCAACCCTCGATTTTTTCCCTTTGTCACATGATTTTTGTACGGCGTTGCTGAATAATGGATTAGAAGATGTATGGCAACCGTATAAAACTGATGCCGTACAAAGTCAAATGACCTATTTTACCATGGAAATTTTCGGAAAATCAAAAAAAAATTCCGAATATATGGCGCATCATTTTTGTACGGCACTGCCCGTTTTCCTATTATTTTCCATGGAGCTATCGATGGTAAGAATGCCGTCAAAAGTCATATGACCCAAATGTACCCAGTCTACCTGTCCTTTTGAATTGCCACCTGTACTCAGTTGGACAGCTTACAAGTGACGGCATAGTGCTGAATCTTATTATTTTATGTCCTTCTATCGTTCTAGATAGGTCATCTTCTGGTTCAAATGACCTATCAATTTTCGACACGGGCCTGTAGTCTATTGTCCATACCACTTTGGATTCAATCTTACACAAATTCTGCAAAAAAAGACTTTCTCATTTCCTTTTCGCATTCCGACAATTAAAAATCCACACCAACAAACTCAGACCTATTAATCATCAGAAAATGTTCACTACGTCAGATTTCCACCAGACTGAACTGCAAATTTGGCTCTACTCCAACGGGGCACTAGGTCGAGAACTTACGTAATATAAATAGACATATCCCAATTCTATCAGCTCGACAGAACCGCTTGCCATCTCTTCAAAATAATAAGTTTCCTTAATGGAATATTCGGGTTATATCGAAGCTGAAGGATAAACAGAACCCCAAGAAGGGTTTGATGACTTTAGAACTCGTCATAATGTATGGTTTGTACAAATTATACGTAACGTTATAAAAACAGAAATTGTAGATGTCACATTTTGATAATTTAATGTTAAACAATATCTAAACACCCCACCTAATCGAATACAGTAATCTAATTTAATTGGATTTAATTCATCCTTTCCATCGTCGTATTTATAGCACAATAGGTGACAGGTGGTGGGATAAAAAATCAAGTGAGGTGCATTCCTTTTCGAATTCCCTATTCACGTTGGTGCTGCAGCTGTCTCAGCTGTCTACTACAGTACCCCCTCCACTACCACCACGTGTAGAAGCTGTATTTATCGACAACCAAAACAAAGTAACCCACATTTTGCGGACACCACCCGAATTTCCAACAGGAAACGAATGACAACCTTCCCTTCACTTTAAATCACCAAAAATAGGTTGTTTTCAGTCCCTACCTTGCTTCCTTACGGGCATTTTCATCGAAATTCCCTGATTATTACCGCCGTAGAGGTCCGAAACGTTTAAACGTCACAAGACACTGAACTTAGCACTGAACGAGAGCACCGGACACACATAAACGACGGCGTGAACGTTGTACCGGTGGAAAATCCGGAAAACGCGAATTTCCACGGTTTGGAGAGTGGGACAGACAAGTGGGTTCCCGTAGGATGAGTCAATATGGCGTTAGACGAACGTGAGGTTGGATTCGATCAGTATCAGAGAGTATTGGACGTCCTGAAGGTTGGGGTAGCGTGAACACGGTTGCGGGAGATGCGTCGCGACGCTTTTTTTGGACGCCTGGCGTCATCTACCGGCTGGTAGGATAGGAACGGTCGTGGAAATCAATAAATACGGCGGGAAAAGTGGTTTGGGATCAATAGTCGCGCGAAAACGTTTCGGAAGTTTTCATTGCCATCTTCAGGGATTTGGAATATGAAAGAATTCAAGAATATTTTCAAGAAATTGTATGGGATTTTTTTTTCATTTTAAACAATTTTAGAAATCCACAAGAACTCATTTATACTCCTAATGCTTTTTCCTGAAGTTTTTTTTTTATTGAAATTTTTCTGCATTTGTATACTGATATACAGGGTCTATTTCAAGGTGAAGCTTTTCTTTTGACAGATGGTAGAACTCATCAGAATAAGTCATTTTACCAATAATATTTTATATGAATTTTGCCCTTGTTGCGAGAAAATGAAACTAGAATACACTGCGCAAAAAAATTAACGCACATTATGGAAATATCAAATTTATTCTACAACTGAAGGTGTTATTTTCAATGATAATTATTTTTATCAGAATTATCCATGCATATGTTATCCACTTTCAACGTTTTTCTTCATTACAGATGTTTTCTCCCAGCAGGAATAAAAAAAGATGATATTATCAGATTTTGAATGTATTGGCTCCATTTTAAAATCATTTGTCCTCGATCAATTCTAGTGATCAATAGTTTTTCTTTCGTTTGATTGTCTACAGTCGATCGCTATGCAACGCAAAACACGCAATTTGACCCAAGAGGAATGTGCCCATGCAAGCGGTAGTTTTGCGAGAAGAAGGGTGGACATACACAAGAATTGCAGAAAGGTTTGGAGTTTCCCATACAAGTGTGTCCAGAATGTTGCAGCGATTCAGGGAGACAGGTATGAATGTCCGAAAACCAGGACAGAGTAGACCATGGATAACAACTGCCATTCAAGAACGTTACTTGAGAGTTTCTTCGTTGAGACAACGGTTTGCAACCGCTCGCCTCCTTCAAAATCAGCTTGAGCAAACTCATGAGGTGCAAATTAGCACTCAGACAATAATAAATCGCCTCAGAGAATATGATTTAAGGCCTCGTGTCGCGGCAAGAAGCCCAGCTCTTACCCCAGCCCATCGAAGGGCGCGTTTGGATTTTGCGAGAGAGCATATCCATTGGGAAGAGGCCGATTGGGAAAGAGTTCTCTTCACAGATGAGTCTAGATTCTGCCTCTACCATTGTGATCGACGTTCCCTTGTACACAGACGTCCACATGAAAGATATGCTCAGTGCAATTTCCTTAATACTACTGGTTTCGGGGGAGGATCCATTATGGTATGGGGTGGAATATCTTTGACTGCTCGCACAGACCTAGTGGTCGTTGATAATGGAGCTATGAATGCTGATAAGTATATAAGGAACATTCTTGAAGAACATGTAGTGCCATTTGCCCCATACATTGGTTAAAATTTCATTTTTATGGACGATAATGCCAGACCCCATCGTGCGCGCATCGATCAGGAGTACCTTGAAGAGGTTGAAGTCTCTCGAATGGAATGGCCAGCAAGAAGTCCATATCTCAATCCGATTGAGCAGGTTTGGGACAACGTCAATAGAAGGCTGAGAAGTTCAGAAAATCATCCAACTACTCTTAATGACTTAGGAATCCAACTCGGAGAAATCTGGGAAGGATTAGATCAGAACATTTTAAGATCACTCATTTTGAGTATGAACCGTCGTTGCCGAGCTGTAATTAACACAAGGGGTGGAAATACCAAGGATTAAATCACTTATCAGCATTTCAGTATTTTGAAAATTGTTCATTTTTCTTCTTTCACATAAGATTCGGTGAAATCCTGAATTTTTCTTCCATTTAATGTGTCTTGTTTCGTTCAAAACCTTCCCGAGAGAACATAAAAAGTAAGTTATAAAGTCAATTTAGAGATAACTTTCATTAAAATTGAGATTTTCAGAATGTGCGTTAATTTTTTTGCGCAGTGTATTTTCTTGTTTCTAGGTGAATCTTAATCTGCTCCTCCGTAGATATCAACATCACTTGTTTAAGTCCTCTTATCATACATGACTCAGAATATCGATTGTGATCAGAAATCTTCGATCCTCTTACGGCGAGGGTACGAGTGTTTTATGTTTCGAAAATGCCGCACATTTATTCAAATAATAATGAACTTGTTGATATGCTTCTAATTTATGGTGAATCAAAACAAAATGCCAGTTCAGCGTATGAGTTGTACAGTACAATATTTCCGCTAAGAAATCACCAAACTTCGCGGATATTCATAAACCTGGTGCAGAGATGTAGAGATATGAACAGAGAGATGCAGGCCAGAGTAGTATTGAGGTATTGATGCCCAATTTTTTTTACATTTTTTAATTTGAACAATTTATGTAAGAAAATTTCGGTAAAATGACTTCTTTGATGCTTATTACCCTTTAAAGATTTTGTTACTGAATTTTACTATTTTGTATTGACCATTTTCATCCAGTTTTGTTCATTTTGTTTCATATTATTATTCCGTCATGTCATTTTGCTCGTTAAGTTACATTGTTTTTACATTTTTTTCTATACTTTGTTTTGTTTTTTGAGCTTTCTTTATGTTCTCTCAATTTTTTCAGCTTCACTTACGTGATTACTCCTGAAGATGAGCTTTATTAAGCTCGAAACATGTTGAGAGATTAAAAATCACCTAAGTAATTTATCTGGTATAGTGATTTCTTTCACCTATTATGGATCGCCCAGATATCAGGACATTCACTTCAAATTTATTTTGACGTCACCTGTCAAAAGAAAAGCCTCAACTTAAAATACACCCTGTATCTACGTCCGAACTTCTGAGGTATGAATTTTCAACATTTTTTCTTTTTTCAACAAATTTCTTCATATTCTGGAGTCCTGAGGATTGCAATAAAATTTTCCGAAATTTTGGCCACCACAAGCTTATTTTCCCAATAATAATTCCACTTATGCACGAATCAACTACATATTTACGAATAAATTCAGCAAAAGAAAGAAATTCTGTTCTGAATTCTGGGCCTTTAACCTGTCAAGGTTGTCAACTTTTGAAACAAGCACTTTCTTCATATCTACCATATAAAATTCTCATTCTTGGCGTATACTGGTTCAGTCTGAAAGAAATTATGAAGAAAGGAAGAAATAAAAAACGAACATTTATATAAAATATTTATTTGAGCGGAAATAATATTATTCCATTAAAACTCTATATAAAATATTTCTGTAAGATAATAATACCTTTCATAAATTCTAACTACATACGTATAAATAAAAAACTATCACATTGAATCTTAGAGATCTAACAACATTAGAATCCAACATTAAGTACGATACAATAAAAACTATAAAACAGTACAAGATAATTACAGGAACAAGATAATTCAGACTTATCATATCGATAATTTACGGAAATTTGAACAAATTGCAACAGGTTTGATCCCAGTAAAACTAGAATAAAGCATTCACTGGCGCGAAAATAAAGCGTTTAAAAATTTCGAAAGATTCAATGACTTCGTCATTAATTTCCGAAAGTCTTCAATCACCTCAACATTGTGTAATGTTGAGGCTTCTCAAGACTCCTCAACCTCCACCTTTACGAAATCGTGGTTGAGCAATTCTTGAGCTGTTCCCCTCACGTGCGGTTTGTACTTGAAACACAATTCCAGAAAGTCGATGCCTTCATCGATCATATTTTCAGGAAGGTCAGGGATGCCACCCATACCAACCTTGAACATGATCTGGTAATTTGTCTCAAATTGCGACCAGGGTCTCTGAAAAAAAAATAAAAAAACTTCAAGATTTTTTCTAATTTTAACCAAACTCGATGGAATATTAGAAAACATTACGGATTCGTTGCAAAAAGTTTTAAATAATCGAAATCTTACCTTTCTTGTTGCCATCTCCACAACTACGCATCCAACAGACCAAATATCAGCAGCTCTACCATGTCCTTGCTTCCCCGAAAACACTTCTGGGGCCATGTATGCTGTAAACAAAAAACAATTAAAAAAAGAACATACATCCTCACAATAACCAACCAAACAACCGAAAAAATCCTTACCCAGAGTTCCAAACAGTCCTTTAAGTTCATCCACGCCTGTCGTATGAGACTTGATCTTGGCAGCGCACCCAAAATCTCCAATTTTCAAACAGTTCCAATCGTCAGTCATGAAGATATTCGCAGGTTTTATGTCCCTGTGTACCACGCCTCGTTCGTGTAGGTAGTGAACTCCGGACAGTAACTGGTACGCGTATTTGCGTACTAGCAGTTCGGGCAAGCCGGAATCGTTCGAGTAGATGAGGTTTTCTAAGGTCCCTTCCTGGCAGTACTCCATGAAGATCATCATTTCGTCCTGTAAAGATTATTTCGAATCAAAAAGCTGTGAAATATATTTCAACAAGATGGCGCTCCGCCTTGACAAGTGACAAATTACTTGACAAGTGACAGATTTTTTGACAAGTGACAAATTTCTCGACAAGTGACAGAACTTATATTGTAATATACATAGCACAAAAAAATTAACGCACATTATGGAAATCTCAAATTTATTCTACAACTGAAGGTGTTCTCAATGATAATTATTTTTATCAGAATTATGCATGCATATGTTATCACTTTCAACGTTTTTCTTCAGTACAGATGTTTTCTCCCAGCAGGAATAAAAAAAGATGATATTATCAGATTTTGAATGTATTGGCTACATTCTAAAATCAGTTGTTCTCGATCAATTCTAGTGATCAATAGTTTTTCTTTCGTTTGATTTTCTACACTCGATCGCTATGCAACGCGAAACACGCAATTTTACCCAAGAGGAATGTGCCCAAGCGGTAGTTTTGCGAGAAGAAGGGAGGACATACACAAGAATTGCAGAAAGGTTTGGAGTTTCCCATACAAGTGTGTCCAGAATGTTGCAGCGATTCAGGGAGACAGGTATGAATGTCAGAAGACCAGGACAGGGTAGACCACGGGTAACAACTGCCATTCAAGAACGTTACTTGAGAGTTTCTTCGTTGAGACAACGGTTTGCAACCGCTCGCCTCCTTCAAAATCAGCCTGAGCAAACTCATGAGGTGCAAATTAGCACTCAGACAATAAGAAATCGCCTCAGAGAATATGATTTAAGGCCTCGTGTCGAAACAAGAGGCCCAGCTCTTACCCCAGCCCATCGAAGGGCGCGTTTGGATTTTGCGAGAGAGCATATCCATTGAGAAGAGGCCGATTGGGAAAAAGTTCTCTTCACAGATGAGTCTAGATTCTGCCTCTACCATTGTGATCGACGTTCCCTTGTATACAGACGTCTACATGAAAGATATGCTCAGTGCAATTTCCTGAATACTACTGGTTTCGGGGGAGGATCGATTATGGTATGGGGTGGAATATCTTTGACTGCTCGCACAGACTTAGTGGTCGTTGATAATGGAGCTATGAATGCTGATAAGTACAGAAGGAACATTCTTGAAGAGCTTGTAGTAACATTTGCCCCATACATTGGTGAAAATTTCATTTTTATGGACGATAATGCCTGAACCCATCGTGCGCGCATCGTTCAGGAGTACCTTGAAGAGGTTGAAGTCTCTCGAATGGAATGGCCAGCAAGAAGTCCAGATCTCAATCCGATTGAACAGGTTTGGGACAAACTCAATAGAAGGCTGAGAGGTTCAGAAAATCATCCAGCTACTTTTAAGGACTTAGGAATCCAACTCGGAGAAATCTGGGAAGGATTAGATCAGAACATTTTAAGATCACTCATTTTGAGTATGAACCGTCGTTGCCGAGCTGTAATTAACGCAAGGGGTGGAAATACCAAGTATTAAATCACTTATCAGCATTTCAGTATTTTGAAAATTGTTCATTTCTCTTCCTTCACATAAGATTCGGTTAAATCCTGAATTTTACTTCCATTTAATGTGTCTTGTTTCGTTCAAAACCTTCTCGAGAGAACATAAAAAATAAGTTATAAAGTCAATGTAGAGTTAACTTTCATTAAAATTGAGATTTTCAGAATGTGCGTTAATTTTTTTGCGCAGTGTATTATTATATTATATAGTTGGTTCGCCACCGCAGTATAAGGCGACATATGGCAATGATGACGGCTAATAAGCCAGAAACCGGTATGTCATCGTCTTTCTGTGGTGGTGCCACCTGGTGGTGTACTTCGGAAGCTAGATCTTTGCTAGTCCATTTCTCTCATTTATTCAGTTTGTCCAAGCTTAAGGACATGATCCTCATTTTTCATTAGCTTCAATCTAGATTGTAATGAAGTTCGATTTTCCGATCATGAAATCGGCCTTCATTTTAAATTAATTTTTCCGGATTTTTATTTCAAATTCCTGCATTTCATTCCCGTTCAGAATTAAACCGAGAAGATCGAATATGGTTCGTTCGATATTGTTTTACATGCAGAGAACATAGTAAAAAGAGTCATAAGAACCACGTAGAATGTAGATAACGCCGTTTTTCTAGTTTATACGTACGATAAGCCAGATTCGTAGAAGTTTTTACCGGAGTACTTCTCTAGAAAAGTAGCATTTGGGCGCCTGCCGTTTCCGCCCCCCTCAGGGAGATTATAAAAGGCGATTTTCCCCTCATCTATCATCCATTATTCACTTTTGCTCCGGCTTCAGTAGAGTACTTTTCTTTTGCGTTTTCGAATTATCCTTTTCCGATTTAAAAGTCTAGCGATTTCAGTAGTCAGCAATATTAGCCGACTTTCCCGTCATTTGTTGCTAATAGTAATTTCTGATTTTTCTTTTCTTTACCGAGTGAGTATTAGTGCACCGAAATCGTAAGTACCGATCCAATTCATTTCAGTCCTATGTTTCTATATCTTCGTTGAGTCTATCAAAATAGCTGTTACGTCGAGATCCGTATTAAACCTTCCTTTACTCGTACAAGATTCCCTATAGCACGTTTAACCGAGTAAGTCGGTGCTCGATTTAGAGTCTGTTCTTTATGGAGAGTAATCTCATAATCAGACCGGAGGGCTCATGCAAACCAATGCTATAGAACGTGGAGTCGAACCCCGATTCGGTACCGATCCTTCGCGCCCCTAGTTCGGTGCGTCCTGTTTGACCATTTATATTTAACCTGGCCAAACCCGACCTTTCTAGACGTGAAACAAGCTAAGTAGACAATATAACTCTTTTGAGTTTCCGGACTGAAAGAATATCGGACAGAAAGTAAGCACTGTACATTTTCATATCCGTCTCACATTTTTCAACTGTCGATTTAAATTCTCCGTTATTCAAATTTTCCCCCCTCTTCTATTCTGGCTGACTCGTACCGTGAAATATTTCTTTTGAATGAATGCTCGCAGTCAGGCAAAACTGAACCAATTTTCTTTACCTGTGTATATTTAATATTTTGTTGGGATTAATGCATATTTGATGTTTTCTTGATATTGGTGAATATTTGATATTTTCTTATTATTGCATATTTGATATTTTCTTGACATTATTGCATTTGTATCACTATTTCAACCGTTTGAATAAATTGTGTGAATTGCTCTATTTTCGATTTCTCAGTTATCGCTAACACCCTAGATACAACCGAACTGTGTCTCCGACTAAGCAAATATCCTGGCAGGTTTGCTATTCTACCTTATAAGCAAAAAGAATAGCTGGCGCTCGAGGTAAGGTTTCTACGAGAAAAACCCCATTACAAGATTTAAATGTGTTTTATTTCAATTTAAAGTTCCATCACTCCCAAAAAAACACCCGATACCTAAAAAAACCACTGAACCTTCTACCATCGGCATCGTCCACCATATCGTTTTTCTCTAATGTGGACCCTTTCGTCGCTCCGCACCGTTTCGCGACTCCCCCTAATCTAAACCACGCCCATAACCGCCCAAAACACGTCGCCAACCATAAAAACTCACCTTGTGTATCTCAGTCCCGTAGTACTTGACGAGGTGCTTATGCCCCATCCCCTCCAACACTTTCATCTCGTCGAAAACCCTCATCACGCTGACCTTATCGCCGTGTTGTATCGCTATCTCTTTCAGCGCCATCATCTCTCCGGTACTATTGTTGACCGCCGTGTACACTTTCCCGAATCGTCCCTCCCCAATCTTGATGCCCCTCTGCCAGGTGAACTTAACGTATTTCTGTCGTATTTGCAGGCTCGTCGGTTTCTTGTTGAGCACTTTGCCGATCAGTCTTGCGCTTCTGCGCTTATTGTCCACTTCCATCTCGAGGAATTCGGTCGCTGCTTTCGCCCTTGATTGAGGACAGTTGTCGGTCTTCGGAGACGATTCGCTACATTGAGAAACCATCAATTTCCTGAGAATAAAATAAATAAAATGAAGACTCTCGTTATTAAACAAAAAATATATACTCCATTCACTTTTATTTAATCACATAGGAGGTCATGGTTTCGTTTTCAGGAGTTGGTGCCCCTGATGAAAAGTACAGAACATATGATGAAAAGTCAGTGCGCGCACAGAAAATATCGTTCATGACAAAACGACGTTGCCAGTTTCTTTGTTTACATAAAAGTGAAAGCACAGTATAAGGTGCTATACTGTGGTGAAAGTATCAAAGATATTCCACATTTTGTTAAGTTTACAAATTGTTCGCAGATTTTTGGTATTTAATCGATATTTGCAGGTGAGTTTTTCGTCGAATATCCAAGATTAACGTATGTTTATTGTTTTTAGCACCAGTTTGGAGCGTGAGGACGATTTTCAAGACCAGGACGAATGTTTACATTTCGAGGTTGAAGGGGTACACGGGAATTTCGTTGAAAAAGCTGTTATTTGGACAGATATCGCAGTAGATGGATCGGATGGAGCCTCGAGAGGTCGATTAGGATGATATTTTTCAGGTTTTCCAAGAAATTTGGCAATATCTGAGCAGATTTGCGAAAGTTAGGTAGCTCACTAATGAGGTGGAACTTAGACCTAATTCTCCTATAAGAAACGCCTTTCAAAGGTCGAGATGGTGAAAAATGTCTTCTTTAGATGTTGTTTGAACAAACGCAGCAGAGTTTCATAACCCAACATTGATTTTAAGAAAGTTATCAACAAAATAAAATTGACATTATTCTTGATTCTTGTAATTACCCAAAAATTTGAACGTTCCCCATTTTATAAGGGCATTAAAATTTTCAATCATCTGCCAGATAAAATTAAAAAATTGAATGAGGTTAAATTTAAGAATACCATAAAGCACGTATTGATAAAAAAATCTTATTATACCATAGAGGAATATTTGGTTGATGGACATTTTGCATAAATTTGTTGAATTATTTTGTATTATTAGGTTATCATATTTATTGTTGGGTTAATTCTTCTTTACTAGGAATATATCTTATATGACTTGTCCTATACATTCTTTTTTTTTTTTGCTTGTAATGTCGAAGGGATTAATAAAGAATATTATTATTATTATTATTATAATTCATCTTATATCTTTGGGTTGATTTTTTTAATGAATTCTTGATTAGAATCAACAATTGATGTCGTCAAGTCTTGAACTTTCAGTTCAAGAGAATAATAAACATTAAATCTTCACAAGCATGCATATGAAAATTATGTCAAAGCAATGCAATTTTCTTCCATGGCGAAAAATAACATATTTCAACAGTGATCTCTTGTACTTTTCATGCAAATAACTAGAAAAGGAATCCTTTCTATCAATTCATGTAAACGTTAATTATTTTCGTCCATCACATCTTTCCCAATTGATTCATTTTCCGAATAAATTCACATTCTGAGAAATACGCTAAGAATGTAGAAAGGGCAACATAGTGTTGACTTGGAACATAAAAATGTTTTGAAAAACGTCATAACTTCGATACAGAGTGGAATGTGTCAAATTTCCAAGGCCAGAGTTGTGATTTTATAATTGTGAATGGAGTATATGTTACATACCTGCTATCGAAACTGAAGGAATCGAGAGAGTCCTCAGAAGGAGACGACATCTTCTCGTTGCTGATCTTCCTCCTGTTCCTCTTGTTCCTGTGGGACGGTCTCGGGCTAGGCGAGGACCCCCTCGACCTCCCGCTGTTGGAACTCCTGGGCGAAGCCGAATAGAGACCGGAATCTGGGGTAGAGGGCGCTGTCGTACCGATCACGTGCGAGATGCACTGATCCATGTCCGTCTTGAGCTGGTTGAATTCGCTCTGGGTGAGGTATTGGGTGTTCTTGGGTTCCACCACGGCGCACAGAAATTCCAGACCCTTCATGGCCCATCTTGGTCTTCTTCCACGACCCCTTTCGCATTTTTCCACCACGAACTTCATCCACAAGTTGGCGAACTGCATCAGAGTCAACACTAGTTGTCTTCTCTTCTCGTCTGGCACGAAATCGGTCATCTCCCTGTAGAACTGAAGAAATATCGTTGGTTAATTACAGTGAAGTTGTTCTAGGCCAATTTAGGTTCAATCATACAGGTGTTAGACTACAGGCCCGTGTCGAAAATTGATGGGTCATTTGAACCAGAAGATGACCTATCTAGAACGATAGAAGGACATAAAATAATAAGATTCAGCACTATGCCGTCACTTGTAAGCTGTCCAACTGAGTACAGGTGGCAATTCAAAAGGACAGGTAGACTGGGTACATTTGGGTCATATGACTTTTGACGGCATTCTTACCATCGATAGCCTCATGGAAAATAATAGGAAAACGGGCAGTGCCGTACAAAAATGATGCGCCATATATTCGGAAAATTTTTCTGATTTTCCGAAAATTTCCATGGTAAAATAGGTCATTTGACTTTGTACGGCATCAGTTTTATACGGTTGCCATACATCTTCTAATCCATTATTCAGCAACGCCGTACAAAAATCATGCGACAAAGGGAAAAAATCGAGTGTTGCAACCCCCTCTCTTGCCGTGCTCCAGGGGGTCATTTGAAAAAGTACGGCTTAGGTTCAAAAACATTATCCAGCACTCAAAATTACTATTAGAAATAAGGCCGTCAAAAAAAAATTGTTCATTTTGATGTAATATCAATAATTATCTTAATTTCATCTTATGCTTGACCCATAAAGCTCCAAAGTCATTTGACCCAGTACGGCAACTTCTTTTTTTACATGATACTTTAAGATACAATTCTTATATTATATTGCCGTTCAAAAGAAACTGTTCTAAAAAAAATTATAGAGAAATACAAAAAGTGAAATTTTTCATATTATTGTAAAAGTTTGGAACTCATAGATTAATGATATATAACAATTTTCTACATTTTATCGCTTGTTTTGAATAGTATTACGGTAAATAAATTAGGATAGCGAATAATTTAAGTTATTAAATTTGTGTTATTATCACCATTGATAGTTATAAATATATAAAATTTTTCTAGAGAATAGTTGATTTATTCATTCACATTAATACAGTGAACAATCAATTATATATGTATCAATAATGTTTCAAGTATACCTTTTTTAAACCAAAAAGTATACAAAACTGTTGATACTTGGATTAACGGTTCCACTTGTTGGGTATGATATAGACACTTCAGACGGTATAATGATTTTGTCATTTTTTCAATTTTTCTCTTCAAAAATATGTTGATGCCGTACAGTATCAAATGACCATAGAGTATCCTTAAAATGGTAGCGCAATTTTCATCATCCTAAATGATATGGTCTGGATAAAAATGTACGGCATCATTTGTTCCTAATTTATTTACCTTAATACTATTCAAAACAAGGGATAAAATGTAGAAAATTGTTGTATATCATTAATCTATGAGTTCCAAACTTTTACAATAATATGAAAAATTTCACTTTTTGTATTTCTCTATAATTTTTTTAGAACAGTTTATTTTGAACGGCAATATAATATACGAATTGTATCTTAAAGTATCATGTAAAAAAAGAAGTTGCCGTACTGGGTCAAATGACTTTAGAGCTTTATGGGTCAAGCATAAGATGAAATTAAGATAATTATTGATATTACATCAAAATGAACAATTTTTTTTTTACGGCCTTATTTTTAATAGTAATTTTGAGTGCTGGATAATGTTTTGGAACCGAAGCCGTACTTTTTCAAATGACCCCCTGGAGCACGGCAAGAGAGGGGGTTGCAACCCTCGATTTTTTCCCTTTGTCGCATGATTTTTGTACGGCGTTGCTGAATAATGGATTAGAAGATGTATGGCAACCGTATAAAACTGATGCCGTACAAAGTCAAATGACCTATTTTACCATGGAAATTTTCGGAAAATCAAAAAGATTTTCCGAATATATGGCGCATCATTTTTGTACGGCACTGCCCGTTTTCCTATTATTTTCCATGGAGCTATCGATGGTAAGAATGCCGTCAAAAGTCATATGACCCAAATGTACCCAGTCTACCTGTCCTTTTGAATTGCCACCTGTACTCAGTTGGACAGCTCACAAGTGACGGCATAGTGCTGAATCTTATTATTTTATGTCCTTCTATCGTTCTAGATAGGTCACCTTCTGGTTCAAATGACCCATCAATTTTCGACACGGGCCTGTAGTCTATATGGAAAGATTTGAGGAAACAAAAGCATTGGAAGCGAAGGTATTTCAAACAATTCAAATTCAACCGAAGTGTTTCTGTTGTTCGTATCTACAGGGCGTTTTACTCACTTCGAAACCGATCTTGTAAGCTTGCATCAAAATCTCTCTAACTCGATTCACAAGAGTTATTCTTTCGACATCATCTTCGATGCTATCAACGATGAGGAACATGGATTGAATTTTTTCAATGACATCTGGTATCGTGCATTTAAACTTTAATATCGCCTCCTGAAATGAAAAATGTTGAAATCGTCTTCTTATATGCAAAGAAATGTACCAAATATGATTATTGTGTTACCTTCAAACTCAGGAGAGCTTCCATGCATACTTTGTTCCTGAATATCTTCTTGCAGTACGAAAGTGCTTTTAAACTCATCTCTCTCTCTTCGTTGAGCACAGTTTGAAGGTCTCGACAAAGTGCCAAAATATTATATCTGAAAAAAATTTGCCTTCAAATTCACTGACAAAAAACAGATATACACTGCGCAAAAAAATTAACGCACATTATGGAAATCTCAAATTTATTCTACAACTGAAGGTGTTCTAAATGATAATTATTTTTATCAGAATTATGCATGCATATGTTATCCACTTTCAACGTTTTTCTTCAATACAGATGTTTTCTCCCAGCAGGAATAAAAAAAGATGATATTATCAGATTTTGAATGTATTGGCTCCATTCTAAAATCAGTTGTTCTCGATCAATTCTAGTGATCAATAGTTTTTCTTTCGTTTGATTTTCTACACTCGATCGCTATGCAACGCGAAACACGCAATTTGACCCAAGAGGAATGTGCCCAAGCGGTAGTTTTGCGAGAAGAAGGGTGGACATACACAAGAATTGCAGAAAGGTTTGGAGTTTCCCATACAAGTGTGTCCAGAATGTTGCAGCGATTCAGGGAGACAGGTATGAATGTCCGAAGACCAGGACAGGGTAGAAAACGGGTAACAACTGCCATTCAAGAACGGTACTTGAGAGTTTCTTCGTTGAGACAACGGTTTGCAACCGCTCGCCTCCTTCAAAATCAGCTTGAGCAAACTCATGAGGTGCAAATTAGCACTCAGACAATAAGAAATCGCCTCAGAGAATATGATTTGAGGCCTCGTGTCGCGGCAAGAGGCCCAGCTCTTACCCCAGCCCATCGAAGGGCGCGTTTGGATTTTGCGAGAGAGCATATCCATTGGGAAGAGGTCGATTGGGAAAGAGTTCTCTTCGCAGATGAGTCTAGATTCTGCCTCTACCATTGTATACAGACGTCCACATGAAAAATATGCTCAGTGCAATTTCCTGAATACTACTGGTTTCGGGGAGGATCGATTATGGTATGGGGTGGAATATCTTTGACTGCTCGCACAGACCTAGTGGTCGTTGATAATGGAGCTATGAATGCTGATAAGTATATAAGGAACATTCTTGAAGAGCATGTAGTGCCATTTGCCCCATACATTGGTGAAAATTTCATTTTTATGGACGATAATGCCAGACCCCATCGTGCGCGCATCGTTCAGGAGTACCTTCAAGAGGTTGAAGTCTCTCGAATGGAATGACCAGCAAGAAATCCAGATCTCAATCCGATTGAGCAGGTTTAAGACTACCTCAATAGAAGGCTGAGAAGTTCAGAAAATCATCCAGCTACTCTTAATGACTTAGGAATCCAACTCGGAGAAATCTGGGAAGGATCAGAACGTTTTAAGATCACTTATTTTGAGTATGAACCGTCGTTGCCGAGCTCTAATTAACGCAAGGGGTGGAAATACCAAGTATTAAATCACTTATCAGCATTTCAGTATTTTGAAAATTGTTCATTTCTCTTCCTTCACATAAGATTCGGTGAAATCCTGAATTTTTCTTCCATTTAATGTGTCTTGTTTCGTTCAAAACCTTCCCGAGAGAACATAAAAAATAAGTTAGAAAGTCAATGTAGAGTTAACTTTCATTAAAATTGAGATTTTCAGAATGTGCGTGAATTTTTTGCGCAGTGTATTTTGATGTTTTAGAGAAGATCCACTCAATTTTGATTTGAAGACTGAAATAAATCAACTTCCAAAAGGAAGACGGTGTTGTAGTCAAACTCACACTTCTCTTTTTCTATTTCTAGCATATTTGCGAACCTACAGTATTAAAAATATACTCACTTTGTTTCAGAGTCTTCGTCTTGAGCTAAACCGACTATTTGGTCAACATTGTCCACCAGTCTAATCGAGATGTTCTTCAGTATAGAACTGAGTATCTGGCAAAACTTCTGCTCTAAAATCTCCGTTCGATGGGGCATATATTGTATTATTTCCCTGCAGTAATCCCATTCTACTTCCAGCAAGTTTTTCTGGAAAGTTTCGTGTTCTAGAACGGCCCATTTTTCTAGATACCCGAGGTAAGCCATAAAATACTCCTCCATGCACTGATCGAAACTTTTCAATTTGGACACGTACTTGTCGATTGGGAGATCTGAAGAGCGTTCCACTGCCGAAATGTACTTTTCAGCCCTATTCCTTTGGGTTATCGCTATATTCAAACCTTCCTTGTACTCCCTAAAAAAAAATTGTTTAGCATAAAAGAAACTACATTAAAATCATATTTCGACAAACCTCATCAGTATTCGGACACTCAGAGCGGACGGATTCGGAGGTCTGTGTTCTAATCTCAGCAACATGAACTGATGAATAACTTCCAATGGAACGGCAGCAAGAAACAGAAATGCAGCTCGATACGACGGCAAGTTGATAGCTTTGGCTTCCGGACTCCATGCTCCATACCGTCTGAGTTCATTCTCCTCATTCGATAGAGAAATCTGAAAATACGACTTTTTCAAAATCCTAAAGCGCCATAATCATTATATATTTTCGCATAATTAATATAAAAACCATTAACATAAATCCACATTTCACCCAAATCAAATACACTGCGCAAAAAAATTTACGCACATTATGGAAATCTCAAATTTATCCTACAACTGAAGGTGTTCTCAATGATAATTATTTTTATCAGAATTATGCATGCATATGTTATCCACTTTCAACGTTTTTCTTCAATACAGATGTTTTCTCCCAGCACGATAAAAAAAGATGATATTATCAGATTTTGAATCTATTGGCTCCATTCTAAAATCAGTTGTTCTCGATCAATTCTAGTGATCAATAGTTTTTCTTTCGTTTGATTTTCTACGCTCGATCGCTATGCAACGCGAAACACGCAATTTGACCCAAGAGGAATGTGCCCAAGCGGTAGTTTTGCGAGAAGAAGGGTGGACATACACAAGAATTGCAGAAAGGTTTGAAGTTTCCCATACAAGTGTGTCCAGAATGTTGCAGCGATTCAGGGAGACAGGTATGAATGTCCGAAGACCAGGACAGGATAGACCACGGGTAACAACTGCCATTCAAGAACGGTACTTGAGAGTTTCTTCGTTGAGACAACGGTTTGCAACCGCTCGCCTCCTTCAAAATCAGCTTGAGCAAACTCATGAGGTGCAAATTAGCACTCAGACAATAAGAAATCGCCTCAGAGAATATGATTTAAGGCCTTGTGTCGCGGCAAGAGGCCCAGCTCTTACCCAAGTCCATCGAAGGGCGCGTTTGGATTTTGCGAGAGAGCATATCCATTGGGAAGAGGCCGATTGGGAAAGAGTTCTCTTCACAGATTAGTCTAGATTCTGCCTCTACCATTGTGATCGACGTTCCCTTGTATACAGACGTCCACATGAAAGATATGCTCAGTGCAATTTCCTGAATACTACTGGTTTCGGGGGAGGATCGATTATGGTATGGGGTGGAATATCTTTGACTGCTCGCACAGACCTAGTGGTCGTTGATAATGGAGCTATGAATGCTGATAAGTATAAAAGGAACATTCTTGAAGAGCATTTAGTGCCATTTGCCCCATACATTGGTGAAAATTTCATTTTTATGGACGATAATGCCAGACCCCATCGTGCGCGCATCGTTCAGGAGTACCTTGAAGAGGTTGAAGTCTCTCGAATGGAATGGCCAGCAAGAAGTCCAAATCTCAATCCGATTGAACAGGTTAGGGACAACCTTAATAGAAGGCTGAGAAGTTCAGAAAATCATCCAGCTACTCTTAATGACTTAGGAATCCAACTCGGAGAAATCTGGGAAGGATTAGATCAGAACATTTTAAGATCACTCATTTTGAGTATGAACCGTCGTTGCCGAGCTGTAATTAACGCAAGGGGTGGAAATACCAAGTATTAAATCACTTATCAGCATTTCAGTATTTTGAAAATTGTTCATTTCTCTTCTTTCACATAAGATTCGGTGAAATTCTGAATTTTCTTCCATTTAATGTGTCTTGTTTCGTTCAAAACCTTCCCGAGAGAACATAAAAAATAAGTTATAAAGTCAATGTAGATTTAACTTTCATTAAAATTGAGATTTTCAGAATGTGCGTTAATTTTTTTGCGCAGTGTATATCCTGATTATATATCGGTCAAATCATTTTCTCAGAATTTAACTTAACATCGTCTAATTATTTCTGAATAACCCTTGTACTTTTCAAAAAGTCAAAAAAGAGCCATAGACGTTCTGTTGAATCAAAGACTTTTTGAATTTTTTCAGTGGTTCGCTCCGAAATTCTATGAGAATCACAGAAATTCGCATAATCTATTTTCCTGAATAAAAATACGATCGAGAATCAATAATCGAAATGAACGACAATATCGCCTTGCAAAAAGTGACTCTACGCACTTTAGAACCTACAATTTTCAATGCTCTGATTGTTGGAGTGATAATCGCAAAACAAGAGAGCAGACAATTCGTGGACTCGAAGACTTCCCAGGCTGGAACCAGCAGAGCGGTCTTAAACTTCACCCTGCGAGATTCCCTGCAAGACTTCATCAACGTAACGTACTGGGGGAAATTCGAGGTGATCTACGGGGTGGACGAGAAATTTCACATAGGCGACGTGGTGGAAATAATAAGACCTCAAATTGTAATTCGAAAATTTAACGACCATGGTGAACAATTTCGACCCAAGGTCACCTCTCCGTTTTCCCTCATCTTGAACGATCTGTCCAGCATTGTGCACCACGAAGGCAGCAACCTCCACCGATACAAAGAACTGTTGAGTCTACCCACTAAACCTCCAGGATTTGTACCCATTAGAGACCTACACAACGGTGGAATATCCCTCAAAGACACGTTTGCTGATCTTCTGGGGGCTGTAGCCTTCGCCAGCAATGTGAGAACTGTGAAATTGAAGAATGGGAGTGAAGCACCCGTTATAGATGTGATATTGTTTGATCAGACTCATCCGGGGATTAGATTGAACATTTGGAACAAAGAATACATTAACAGGGCTTCGATGTGGAAACCTAGAGAAACTATTATCTTTGTAACGGATGTTAAGATAGATTGGTCTGGTTTTCACAAAACGATAGTGGCAACTTTCACTTCAAGATCTATACTAACCGAGAATCCAGTGGGGAAAGAAGCTGAAAACCTTGCCCGATACGCATCAACAGCCAGGATAGAAGCTCCCAACGTCTGGAATCAAAGATTCGACTTGCCCGAAGTCGACAAAATTCAAAACGTAATGAGCGTCCAACAGATACAAAACAAGTTGAGCATCGGTGGAGAATCCACTCAAAACGTTCAATTCACAGCCCTAGTTTACGCTGTGGTCACCCAATTGGATTTAGACGGTTACAACAGACTGGTCAGCCGAAAATGTGGACACTGTAAATTCCTGATTAAACTAAATAACACTTCGGGAAAATGCGAGAATTCTGTATGTCCTGTGGGGCAAAACCAGGAATTCGTAGAGCCTGAAGTCCAGTTCGACATCAGGATGAGCATTTCTGATCACACCGGAAGCTTGAACGATTGCAGACTTACAGGAAAGACTGCAGAGATAGTTTTGGGATGTTCCGTCACTGAGTTTTTGCAGAGGTCCCAGAGCGAGAGGGCCAAGATGAAGTGGAGGTATCTCTTGGAAAGATGCGCTGTGAGAATGTTTGTTTATTTCGATAATCATCAGAGACCTGTCGTTTCCATTCAAGGGTGTAGCATTGCGGATAGTCTTGAGGTAGCCGAAAGAATTCCTGTGTATTGATTTTCCAAAATTTTCGTTTACGTGATTAAAAACCTTCAATTTCTGTTTGTTATCATGATTACCACCTAAAACTCTTCATTACCAAGACACAGCAGTATAATTATCCCAATAGGCGACATAAAGCGCAAAAAAATTAACGCACATTCTGAAAATCTCAATTTTAATGAAAATTAACTCTACATTGACTTTAAAACTTATTTTTTATGTTCTCTCGGGAAGGTTTTGAATGAAACAAGACACATTAAATGGAAGAAAATTGCAGGGTTTCATCGAATCTTATGTGAAAGAAGAGAAATGAACAATTTTCAAAATACTGAAATGCTGATAAGTGATTTAATACTTGGTATTTCCACCCATTGCGTTAATTACAGCTCGGCAACGACGGTTCATACTCAAAATGAGTGATCTTAAAATGTTCTGATCTGATCCTTCCCAGATTTCTGCGAGTTGGATTCCTAAGTCATTAAGAGTAGCTGGATGATTTTCTGAACTCAGCCTTCTATTGAGGTAGTCCCAAACCTGCTCAATCGGATTGAGATCTGGACTTCTTGCTGGCCATTCCATTCGAGAGACTTCAACCTCTTCAAGGTACTCCTGAACGATGCGCGCACGATGGGGTCTGGCATTATCGTCCATAAAAATGAAATTTTCACCAATGTATGGGGCAAATGGCACTACATACTCATCAAGAATGTTCCTTATATACTCATCAGCATTCATAGCTCCATTATCAACGACCACTAGGTCTGTGCGAGCAGTCAAAGATATTCCACCCCGTACCATAATCGATCCTCCCCCGAAACCAGTAGTATTCAGGAAATTTACCATATTCACCGTCGCCATATTGTTGTGCGACAATACCAACTACCAAGGGTTCTCAACATCGAATAACGAATGTCACTAATTTCTTAGGACCGCGAAAGTTTAAATTGAAATATTTTGGTGTCGGTTTTTTTATTTTTAGATGTATTTCTTGCCGAACAATTACTAACACAACAACCATGGCCTCCACTATACTGTATTGTCGCGACAATACCAACTTCCCAGTGTTCCCAACGGAGAAATATTGAGTTTATCAAAAATACTATCAGATTATTATTATTAGTATCTTAGACAAAGTCTAAGGTTAGATATGTGGTATGAGAGGTTATGTAAAATTGGTGGTAAACTTTGGTTAAGTATTTTGTGATAAAATCCAGGAAATATGGGTAGATATCAGTATAGTGGAGGCCATGGTTGTTGTGTTAGTAATTATTCGGCAAGAAATACATCTAAAAATAAAAAAACTGACACCAAAATATTTCAATTTGAACTTTCGCGGTCCTAAGAAATTAGTGACATTCGTTATTCGATGTTGAGAACCCTGGGTAGTTGGTATTGTCGCACAACAATATGGCGACGGTGAATATGGTCAAATGGTAGAGGCAGAATCTAGACTAATCTGTGAAGAGAACTCTTTCCCAATGGATATGCTCTCTCGCAAAATCCAAACGCGCCCTTCGATGGGCTGGGGTAAGAGCTGGGCCTCTTGCCGCGACACGAGGCCTCAAATCATATTCTCTGAGGAGATTTCATATTGTCTGAGTGCTAATTTGCACCTCATGAGTTTGCTCAAGCTGATTTTGAAGGAGGCGAGCGGTTGCAAACCGTTGTCTCAACGAAGAAACTCTCAAGTAACGTTCTTGAATGGCAGTTGTTACCCGTGGTCTACCCTGTCCTGGTCTT
Source organism: Adalia decempunctata (assembly GCA_951802165.1). Taxonomy (NCBI): domain Eukaryota; kingdom Metazoa; phylum Arthropoda; class Insecta; order Coleoptera; family Coccinellidae; genus Adalia; species Adalia decempunctata. The sequence continues at coordinate 4,674,381 of OX637702.1, forward strand.
CGGACATTCATACCTGTCCCCCTGAATCGCTGCAACATTCTGGACACACTTGTATGGGAAACTCCGAACCTTTCTGCAATTCTTGTGTATGTCCAGTGTCCACCCTTCTTCTCGCAAAACTACCGCTTGGGCACATTCCTCTTGGGTCAAATTGCGTGTTTCTTGTTGCATAGCGATCGAGTGTAGAAAATCAAACGAAAGAAAAACTATTGATCACTAGAATTGATCGAGAACAACTGATTTTAGAATGGAGCCAATACATTCAAAATCTGATAATATCATCTTTTTTTATTCCTGCTGGGAGAAAACATTTGTATTGAAGAAAAACGTTGAAAGTGGATAACATATGCATGCATAATTCTGATAAAAATAATTATCATTGAGAACACCTTCAGTTGTAGAATAAATTTGAGATTTCCATAATGTGCGTTAATTTTTTGCGCAGTGTAGTATAGAAAGAAAAAAAAAGTTAACTTACATTGGTGAATACGTCTCCATTCTTTGGTTTCTCCAGCGTCAGCAAAGCCTTATTGAGCACTTGAACATGCAGTTTTTCCATAAAATTCAAGCTTTTCTTCAAAGCCTGAGTTTTAAGTACGTTCTCAATATACTTCCGATAGGGAGAGGAGTCTTCTTTTTCCGTCATTTTCATCAGATGAAGAAGAAAGTTGTTGCTCAAATAATCAAAGTCCATGCTTAAATCGTTACTGGGATCGTTGGACGAAGAACTATTCGAATTATCAGGGGTCGAGTTCCATTTGCAATTTTTGGTATCCAGAAAAAACAAGAACCGTCCCAGCAACATCAAATTTATCCTGTGCAGTCTGATTAAATTCACCCATAAACTAATAGTAGCTACCCTCCCTTCAAACTCAGGGCTCCTATATATCGGGTACATCTCAGCGAAAGCTTTCCCGGAAGGAAACAGAGCTTCAGCCTTCTCCAAACGTTGAGACAACTCCTCGATCTCTTTCAAGGCTTCGGTTTGAGCATCGAGACAGTCGATGCAGTTTATGGAAGAGCATCCGGAGCATTCTTTTTTACCGTTTTGAGTCTGCAGTTCTTTGGGGTATCTGAAGCATCTTTTGTGTGTGAAGCGGTAGTTCATAATGTCGTCCAGTAGGGTCGCTATTCCTTTTCGTTCTTCACAAAGGTACTCGTCTTCTTCCACCGTAGTTCGACCTGAGTGATATGCTCTGAGTTCTAACCATATCACGTCTCTGTATTCGTGCCATCTTAGTTCTTCTCTGCTGGGCTGAAACAATAATTTAATTCTTAGTTAGTTCATGCTTTTATTTATTATTGAATACATTTTAATTCGGCGTTATTTTTTTATGAAATTCGTATTGTAGAGTCCCTATTCAATTTCCCAGAGTGTATTAAAAAAAAATAATATTTACCCTTTCTCTATTTCTTTTTTCTCGCCTTTTATCCCTAGCTAGACTTTGATCCAGCAACATCCTCATAGTCAAATGATACTCTTCTCTGGTATCTTTACCATTATCTTGTAATATTCTTTTATTTCTACCTTTTACATTTATGTCTTGTATGTTTTCTTTATTCGCATTTTTTATTTTATCTTCCCTAATTAAATATTGTTGGTAGTTGTGGTTTGCAACTTTTAGTGTTCTTATCAAAGAGGTTCTCATTTTGAATTAATTTTCACACACAAATCACTACTAACAATTTCACACCACTACTTAATGACGTTTAACTTTCATAGTAATTTACACTATAACTGTGAACAAGATAATGAGGTCATGCGCAGTATTTGCGTAGCTAATAGGGGTTAGGCGATAGGGTGCCTAAACCATAGAATAAGATTCAAGGGGTTTGGCCATAGAATAAGATTCTATTCCGACGATATTAACGTCAAAATGGCCTTCAGAAGACTTAACTTATTTTCGGGATTTGTTCTATAACTGGCGGTACAAGATATAGGCAGTATAGGCGTAGCTGAAAGGGGACAAGGCGGTATGGTGCAGAAACCATAGATTAAGATTCTAACTCCTATGACATAAACGTGGAAATGGCCATATGTCGGCTGTTTTACAGACAGAGAGGGTTATCTGAGCTTATTTTCGATATAAAGAAAACTTTCCACAATCTGAATCACTGATTATAATCGAAGAAAACCAGTGAACCAAAAATCGGAATTCAGTGGAACTTTTCACAGATCCTTAATTTGGAGATAGATGCATCGAATACCTGTGACATTTTGTTCTGCTTTCCATTTCCCCCGCAAGGGGTCGCGCTATTTGTCGTTGCCGCAGTGGCGCTAGGACTGTGAATTATTGCGGATTATTCCGAAACTAGACCAAAATCTGAAATCTAGAATGCCGTTTTGATCTACAAATTTTGGTCACGATTTTTAGTAAGGAGTCGTTACACCAGGTATTCTATGCATCTATATTTGGAGAATGAGTTTCACTCACAGAAAGAGTTTCTCTATGATCTTCTAGAAAGAAGAAGAAAAGTAACGATACTCGCGTTCGATGTTTTAAAAGTTGAAAACGAATTTGAAAGCAGAATTTGATTCCAAATTCAGATCTTTTGGTGAATAAAAAATTTAACAGAAATTCCTTTAGAATAAAATCTGATTTCTCAGGGAAAAAACATACTCTACACCTTTCACAGTTGTAATTCAGAAATTCAAAGTTGAATTTCAGAAAAGGAAACATGTATTTCAGAATAGCAATATGTAATTCAGAAAACAGAAATTGAATTTCAGAATAGTTCATTCAATTTCAGAAAAACGAAATTGGAATTCAGATTAGGAAGTTGTAATTCAGAAAAACAAAGTTGTAATTCAGAATAGTGAATTGAAATTCAGAAATGGCAAATTCAATTTCAGAAAAGGAAAATTGTATTTCAGAAGTTATCAATTCAATTTCAGAAAATGTAATATGTAATTCAGAATAATATCGAGTTCGGTATCAAGTGATGCAACATAGGAATCTAGGACAATGTGGCATCGAACTTGTTTTAAGTATTTCGTATTTTCAAGTTTGTTTTTTTCCTGTTTTCGGTTTTGACTGTATATACCTTCAAGTTATTCTTGGAAATAAAGTTATTGTTATTATATTTCTCACTTCTATGAAGGTATCTAAGTACTTTGAGAGTGGAAAATGACCTCAAGAATCATTATTAATATATTTCGCCACCCATTCTAAATGGAATCATGTCTCTATTTGAATTACATACATAATATTAGAGAAAGTAGTTTGGGTAACAAGCAATTGAATTACAATTTCTTCTTTCTGAATTACAATTTCGTTTTTCTGAATTAAAATTTCCCATTTCTGAATTTCAAATCACCAATTCTGAATTACAATTTATGTTTTCTGAAATTCAAATTACCGTTTCTGAATTACATATCACTATTCTGAAATTCAAATTACCCTTTCTGAATTACATATCACTATTCTGAAATTCAAATAACCGTTTCTGAATATCAACTTACTATTCTGAATTACAATTTCCATTTTCTGAAATACAACTTGCTTTTCTGAATTACATTTTACGTTTTCTGAATAACAATTGGAAAAGGTGTAGTTGAATTCCCAATTGGGCTTTCTATACTCCATTATCTTTTATAATGTATCACAGTTGGCATGAAATTCTGACACATTTCACAGAGTATATTTTGAAAATGTTAGGTTATTAATTTTTCTGCCAGATCAATAAGCAACGTTGTCATTTCTACATATAGGTAGTATAGTAGTTACATGTTTATTTACTTTGGGAAAATAATGAATTCCAGGAAATATTATGTGAATTCAATAATTCCAAAGACCTTAAGAATGTTGAAGAAACTTTTTCTTGTTAATACTGGAAATATTTCACATATATAAACAGGGTTGGAAAATTCAGTTATGCTATTTTCTTGTTTGGAAATCAAAAATCGAGTGTTGAAATTTTACTGAAAAATAATGGACAGAATAGTCTGTTACTTTGTAATAGTTCATTCGAAAAAAGAATAAAAGTACTTGAATAACCAGACAGAAAAACTTATAAACGAACAGTGGAATTCCCCACTTTTCAAAATTCTCAAGAAATAAGCCTACAGAAGACATTTAAATATTTTTTTGCACAACTTCAAATAGTCCAGTATGAAAATGTAGTAGTACTACGAAACCTATGTCACAGTTAAATCTTAAAAGAACTAACTCAATAAAAGTTGAGAAAGAGTAAATAGAAATTAGCATTGGCAATATCTCTGAGAATTATTTGACATTTAACGAGTACCAGTCAGTTTTGAGTAAAAAAACTTGATAAACCTAAATCTTGGCCAACCCGAATACTTTATAAAAGTATAGGGACTCTACTTGAATTCCCAATTGTGCTATCGGCAAAGCCAATCACATAACTAATATAAATTATTAACTTCCCGATAGTTTAAATTTTCCAAAATATGTAATAATAATACCCACACATCGTTTAGGATTCCTGTCCCCCTGCTTGTCGTTGATCCCTATTTTGATCAGCATGCACAGGGTGCGATGAAACAACACCCTACTCGTCATCGTCTTATCATCCTCTTCATCGGGATCTTTGATTATCTGCTTCCTCTTCTCTTCCAACTTGCTGTCGTACGAATGCCTGTTTGAATTGCAGTTGAACACCGTTCTGCCGGATAAACACATGAACTTCTTGTTGCATTCCACTTGGAAGCTCGGTTGGGGAGTCAGGGGGGCGTTGGGAAAATTGGGGATGCCCATGTTTTGGACGGCCTGAGCACTGGCTATGTCTAGTTTTAGGTCCCTCTCCGAGCCACGGAGGAGTTTTAATTGTCTCTTTGTCATCTTTTTGCCTGTTAATCCACCTCCCCCTGGAATTTAACTCGATATGTAGATCTATATATTTAAACAGTTTGGTTTAAATATATACATCTAAAGACTTGGTGCCAGTTAAACTGATTTGAGGTCTCAAATAAATAATTGCCAACAAAAACAATTGGAAAAGATTGGAAGCATCTTTAGTAGCTTCGATAGTTCAATGGTCAGAACCTTAGACCTGAAATCTGATGATGCCTGGTTCGAATCCCGTTCGAACCTAAAATTTTTTTTGGATATCCAAACTCTTCTGCATACCGATAATAAAATATTCCCTTTCAAAAAGTTTCATCGAATGGAAATTGAGGTTTAAATACATTAGATCTAATGTTGAAACTAAAATTGTGGTATATAATCAAACGTACCGTGGTCTGAGTCAGTCATTTCCGCCTTTGAAATCATCTCATCGTAAATGTATCCCACTGTATTTCTTCTGCTGATGGAAGCCTTTCCTTTGGCCGTTGGAGATGGCATGGTCCTGAAATATTGTCAATTTTTGAGTCTCTACAACATGTAGTTACTCAAAAATACCACAAAAACTATTTTTTCCCAAATGATATATTTATTTTACCTTAGATCATTTTTGAGATTCGTTCATTCACTTAAATTTATTCAGATTCTTCTTTTGAGGTATTCAATAAACTTTATATTCATAAATGATGAATATATTATCTCAAGAATGATGGAGAAGATAACATCAACCAGTGAAATGAAGATACCCTCGACCAATAAAATAAAGAAACAAAAATAAATAAGTTTATTACATAAAGTTTTCGTGGTATATAAGAGAACATTAAAATAAGAAACCACAGTTAAAAGAACCCAAAGGAGTATTTTTCTGCACCTTTTTAACACTTTGTTATTCAATTAAAAATAATTTAGACTATTGAGATGTCTTTCAAGTAACAGTATGAATCCAAAAATGAGTTGCAAATATCAAATAATAATATTCCAGATTCACAATTATTATCAACTCACCAATGTGAACTGACCACAACATTATGTCATTGAAATTTCCCAAGAAAGTCAACTTTCTGAGCTCTCTTTAAAATAGAAGATCACAAGTTGATAACAGTGTTTGTTTCTGAAAAATTATAACATTCCATCCCTTTTACTAATCATAAAAAAAATTGTCATGCTGTTAATTTTGATCCTTGTTTGTTTTACCCTTCTGATTAAAAAAATTAATTCTTATCAAGTTTGTTAGTGGTTTAACGTTAGTCTAATCGAGTCCCTACTCAATCAACGTTTGATATCTACGTAAAATCGATATACAGAGTGGCCCACATGAAACAGTCAAATGAAATAGGTATATTTCGTCAATGCTGACTAATCTCTCTGTCACAAAGTCAACAATACAGTTTTGAGTAACTTAAGTGAACATTCAATACGAAAAAGACTGATTCAATGGGTCATCCACAAATTCGTTGTGATTATTTTGTTCTTCCTTCACAAAAAATCCCTGCTGATCATTTAGTGACCTTGTTTACCCAAGTTTATTCTCATTAACAGAAGTAAAACAATTTCTAACACCTCTGTAAATAAATAAATGCTCCAAGATGAATAAAAGAAAACATTTACAACATAAAAACTGAAAAAAATCTCTTCTTCCGTTTCGAAGGACAGTACCCTTTTTAGCCTTCAGTAAAGTTTTACCTGCTTGTTTTCAGTGATCCTTTATCATCCCTTTCAAAGATGAGCTTAGCTCTAGGGGAAAACTTTCCATAAGTAATAATAATTTCTTCGTATTTGTTCCTATGACATCTACGTGGAATATTGGAATAATAAAGTATTGAGTGTAATTTAAAGTGTGTAATTTAAATTTTCAGCAATAATACACTTATTTCCGTCACCATTATCGCTTTTAAAAACTTATGATTTGGTCTGATTTAAAATCAACTCAATATGAATCAAATTTAGTGTTTACAATAAGATTTGACTTGTTTCATCATTTTTATTTCCTAGTATGTTTGAGAGCAGATTCAAATGAGAAAACATTGTTACACACTCATTTCTCAATATTAAACAAGTGAAATGTTTACCAAGTGAGGTAGGTGACTACTGCTTGTAGTTTATCAATCCATAAAAGGTAGGATCTTGAATTCATTAACTTCTAACCTACAATGCAAAAGTTTCACAAATCAACCTAGGACCTTAGGTATCTATTAGAGAGATTCTCACTCCATAAAGATTACGATAAAACTGAGTTCTACTGTGCAATTTTTTGGTCCTTTCTTTTAAATGAAGGCTTGAATTGGACGTTACGAAGAATATCTTATCAGTTAGAGAGTATTCATACTTTTCTTCCACTCAGAAAGATTGAGAAGGATAGGTACGAAAAATGAAAAAAGTTTGGAACAAATCTATCATGCTTGCTCTATGTTAGGTGTACTAGAAAAAGCGAAAAAAGTGAAGGAAATTGAAGAGTTATCCTTAAAACACTCAGCTACATTACCCCGTTTTATCTCGTTGCCTTTTCTCCCTATGTTTCCGGAGAATTTTGGTTCTGGGGGGCGTCTTTCCATAAATATCATATTCATCGCTGTGTTCGGTTGGAAAAAAATCTACCATTGTCGAAACGTACGTCAATAACACTTTAGTCCCTAAAACACCCCCTACAAATGTGCGATTTAGTTATCGCGCCGGGACATAATCAATGGTAATCATGTCTTAATGTTTAATCGAATGATTATGTATTACTTTATCTGTTTACATAACCTGTTCGGAAAACTGATATTGAACTTGTTTGTTCAGAAGATTTGCGTGCATGGTTTAGAACTTACGTCTGTTTGTGCATCTACGATAATTTCACAGGTTTTTTGTAATGAATGGAATCATCAGATTCCATAAGAAAGATTTTACAACTCAGCGAGTTGAGCGTCACAACACAGGTGATGAATTGTTGAGGTTATGGCCGTTGTCAATTTTTTACAGGTAGATGTGTGTACCATGCACTGGTAGTGTATTTGTGGTTGCCTGAAACTTAGGGAATCCATCTACTATTCTGAATTTATTAATTTCTGATGATGATAATCCCTTTTTTATCTCCCCTCAAAATTGCTTCTCATTGTTCAGATTTAAATTTACAAACTGATATTTGATTTTCTCGGTTCATCTTGAGATATAAGTAATTAAACAGGTTGGGAGAGGAATCTTCAAAATTTAACTATGCTCATGGTGATTCTGTAGGAAGAGACTCAAATAAAGTACACATCTGTTTTGAAAATATTTAATGATCATATAAAATCCACTACAACAGGTAACAAGTGAGAATAACAACCGAACGTCCAATATTTTAACCAGGTGGCCATTTCATTTGCCTACCCCCCAAAACATGTACATGCAAATGGAAAACTGATTGACATCCATGTATACCATTGTTCACCACCAATCTGTACCCTTCGGGAAGTCTTTCTTTGCCCAATTTGCTGGCAGTGAGGATCAGCTCACCGAGCAACTGAAAATGGGAAATCAATCATTTCTTCTTATTTTCGACTGTACCTACATCTTTATCACTCTCTTCTGCATCGTCCAACAGAGCTATTCTCTTCTTAGGTATCACCAGGAAGTGAACGGGTGCTTGAGGGTTCACATCGTTGAAAGCAAGAAGTTTGTCGTTTTCATATATTATGTCTGCTTTGATCTCTTTCTTGATTATTTTATCGAATATTGTTGGTTTGTTACGATCTAGTTTAGCCGAAACAGCTTTTTCAACCTCAGAGGTCATCTGTAATCAAGGGACTGTATAATATGAATTTTTGAGTGACGACAAGGTAGGAAACTTACGTTTCTATGTGTTATAATTGAAGAAGAGACTGCTTTTGCTCCTGGATTTAAATAAAATATATTTCTGTCGATGAGAGATCGACTAATGGTCCTTAGAACTCTTAGAAGTGACATCTCACATTGAAAAAAAATTAAAAATGTAAACATAACCTAAAGAAAATTTGAAGGTCAATTTCATAGATATTCTAGGCCATTTCTATGACTTTTTTAAATGTTCGATCAAAAACAATGGGATTCATATTTATAAATTTTTTCGATTATGTTTTAATTGATTGAAGGAAATAGACAATGGTACAACTCGAAAGAAACTCGGGCTTTTATGTCGGAATTGAAAATCATCATAGTTCCCTCGCGTTAACGCTTGATCGTGCTCCATCTTCATTTCCCTTCATTTGAGTCTTTCCACCAAACGATTCCATTGTTCGCAATGTATATTTTATTGTTCATTCGAGCCGAGAGATCTCGGGAAATAAGAAATTACGAAAAAGGAAAATTAAGGGGGCATCTGCTGGTGCGGTCAAGATTTAAAAGCGATGAAAGACTGGGAAACTCCATCTGCGAACTCGAGTCCTAATCTTTTCCTTTGTTATGCCTCAATTTCGGATCTCAGATTGTTACATATATGGACGATTATTGTTAGACACGATATGTATTTGTATAACTTCAGAGGAGAATTTTCCGAATGCGGATTTGAGATGGTTTATTCCTCTTTGGTCCATTTTCGGCATCAAGGGCGTCGCCAGCTTATGACTGAGGGGGGCAATATTATGGAGGATGAAAATGTGAACGTCATTTGCTCGCACGTTGGTGGCTATCTGAGAAAATTTCCATATACACTGCGCAAAAAAATTAACGCACATTATGGAAATCTCAAATTTATTCTACAACTGAAGGTGTTCTCAATGATAATTATTTTTATCAGAATTATGCATGCATATGTTATCCACTTTCAACGTTTTTCTTCAATACAGATGTTTTCTCCCAGTAGGAATAAAAAAAGATGATATTATCAGTATTGAATGTATTGGCTCCATTCTAAAATCAGTTGTTCTCGATCAATTCTAGTGATCAATAGTTTTTCTTTCGTTTGATTTTCTACACTCGATCGCTATGCAACGCGAAACACGCAATTTGACACAAGAGGAATTTGCCAAAGCGGTAGCTTTGCGAGAAGAAGGGTGGACATACACAAGAATTGCAGAAAGGTTTGGAGTTTCCCATACAAGTGTGTCCAGAATTTTGCAGCGATTCAGGGAGACAGGTATGAATGTCCGAAGACCAGGACAGGGTAGACCACGGGTAACAACTGCCATTCAAGGACGTTACTTGAGAGTTTTTTCGTTGAGAAAACGGTTTGCAACCGCTCGCCTCCTTCAAAATCAGCTTGAGCAAACTCATGAGGTGCAAATTAGCACTCAGACAATAAGAAATCGCCTCAGAGAATATGATTTAAGGCCTCGTGTCGCGGCAAGAGGCCCAGCTCTCACCCCAGCCCATCGAAGGGCGCGTTTGGATTTTGTGAGAGAGCATATCCATTGGGAAGAGGCCGATTGGGAAAGAGTTCTCTTCACAGATGAGTCTAGATTCTGCCTCTACCATTGTGATCGATGTTCCCTTGTATACAGACGTCCACATGAAAGATATGCTCAGTGCCTGAATACTACTGGTTTCGGGGGAGGATCGATTATGGTATGGGGTGGAATATCTTTGACTGCTCGCACAGACCTAGTGGTCGTTGATAATGGAGCTATGAATGCTGATAAGTATATAAGGAACATTCTTGAAGAGCATGTAGTGTCATTTGCCCCATACATTGGTGAAAATTTCATTTTTATGAACGATAATGCCAGACCCCATCGTGCGCGCATCGTTCAGGAGTACCTTGAAGAGGTTGAAGTCTCTCGAATGGAATGGCCAGCAAGAAGTCCAGATCTCAATCCGATTGAGCAGGTTTGGGACAACCTCAATAGAAGGCTGAGAGGTTCAGAAAATCATCCAGCTACTCTTAATGACTTAGGAATCCAACTCGGAGAAATCTGGGAAGGATTAGATCAGAACATTTTGAGATAACTCATTTTGAGTATGAACCGTCGTTGCCGAGCTGTAATTAACGCAAGGGGTGGAAATACCAAGTGTTAAATCACTTATCAACATTTCAGTATTTTGAAAATTGTTCATTTATCTTCTTTCACATAAGATTCGGTGAAATCCTGAATTTTCTTCCATTTAATGTGTCTTGTTTCGTTCAAAACCTTCCCGAGAGAACATAAAAAATAAGTTAGAAAGTCAATGTAGAGTTAACTTTCATTAAAATTGAGATTTTCAGAATGAGCGTTAGTTTTTTTGCGCAGTGTATGTCAAAAATTTGAAAGCGGTCGAAAAAATTTGACACTCAAAACAAAATTTTCACTGACAAGTTGCTCTAGTTGATCCATTTTTAGTGAATGACTGAAAGAAAACTATGAAAGACTCCCAATAAATTTTATTAATAAATAATATTCACCTAATGATACATTTCATTATAAATATACTTAACGAATTGATATAAATAAATATCGGACTAGATTTCTTTTCATTTTGATTGATATTACATCGAGTTAGATGTTTCTGCTGGTCTATTCCTAGAAATTTGCTCTATACTTGGTATTATGGGCAACTGCAAGTTATTATTCATATGAAAACATGGTCCTTCTATACAAATTGGGCATAAGCTTCCTGGAAGAACCCCCAACAGTTTTCTGTCAAAAAATTAAAAAATATGATAAACTCAAATAAGAAAATAAATAAATGATTTTGTCTCTAGTTGGAGTGTAACAAATTTAATTCCCATTAAACATTTACCTGTAATGGTGGTCTATATGTGCCTTCTCTATCCTCTTGTCTTTGGCCCGTCTGTTCTGAAACCAAATTTTGATTTGCGTCTCAGAAAGCCTCAGAAACTCAGCTAGCTCGCAACGTCTACTTCTGCTGATGTATTCTGATCTCTGATATTCTATTTCTAATCTGAGCGTTTGTTCGCTTGTGAATGTAGTCCTTTGCCTCCTTGGTCGGCCTTCTTTTCTTCTTCGTCTTGCCACTGCAATAAATGAGGTAGATATACAGGGTGTTTCAAAATTCCGAAAAATTCCTTGTTCAAAATAAAGGGAAGTTTGTTATACAGGGTGAGTCTTTGACTTGTACATATATTTTAACTGTAGATTCCTCTCATCAAACGAAACAGTTTTTACCTACACCATTTTTCAAAATTCGGTTTGGTTTGTGAGATACAGGGTGTCGAAAATCCATGAGAAAAACACTTTTTTGTTTATATCTTCGGAACCGTTATTTCGAATGAACTGAATTTTGGTTGAGTTTTTACTCTATTCATGGTGCATATTCCTCAATCGAAACCTATTCAATATCTCCACTAGTATAAAAGTTACGGGGTAGTCGACGCATCAATACACGATAAAACACCATAAAACCACTTTAAAAAGATAAACGGTTCATAGTTTCGAAAGAATCAATCATTTAAGAAACTAAAAGTATTCCTATTTTTTTTTTCAATAAAACGCGTCGTTTTCAAGTTATTTCCAATTTTACCCGGAGAAATTTGACGAAAAAATCATTAATTTCAAGAATAATCTGAATGCGTCTCTGAATTAAATATCATCGAATATTATACCATCTCTGGTATTTGAACGAGTTTACAATGTTGTCACAATATTTATCATCTTTGTCGAGATATTTTAATAATAAAATCCCCCAAATGTGGGAGATAAAATTGAACACCAAGGAGGATTTAACACGCACAGTTTCTATTGAAAATTCATAGTTACCGGTCCATATTGAAGTTAAATGTCGATGGAATACAAAATTCGGATATGAATGATGAATCGATCGATACAAACTACTCATTAATAGAAATTAATGAAAATAATACGATACCTGATAATCTGTGGCGATGTTTCTATATCTAAACAACATCCTCTTGGAATTTTATAAATTCGACACGGTTGAAATTTTATTAATTCACTTCACATAATAATCACATTAAAACAATAATTTACTGAATGTATTCAGAACTTCACATAATGTTGACAGTTTGTTCAGAGACTCTGGTTTGTTATTGTTTATAGTTGGCCTCCAGAGTCCAGATAACCAATACATACTTCGGTTTTCGCTCTACGCATGCGTGGTAAAATTTGGCGGCAAAGTCGATTTATGATGGAAACGGCAGAATTCATAGATATTTATACCACGGTACACAAATGTATCGTGATTTATGCTATGTTTCGTAAAAAATCCTTAACCTCAATGAAAATATCAGCAAGCTGACAACATCTTCTTGAAATTTCTGTGCAAAAATTCACAGAATCGATACAAATATTACAAATTAAATTAGGTTAGGTTGTTTAATAATAAATCTGAATGAAAAGCCTTTCTCCATGATATTGATTGGGAATTTCGATGAAAATATGAACAAGTTATTAGTGTTTACAAACTAATCTGCAGAAAAATCAAAGAAGGAACTTATTTTGGTGGAATTAATGTGGCTTTTTAGTTGCGGATATAATCCGATGAAACTAACTGTTTTTGTTGAAATTATCGTGTTTGCAATATTTTTATTCCAATAAGGCTAGTACTTGAGTATTACCTAAATGTATAAACTCAATTTTTATCGAGAAATATGAACTTTGAATCAATTCCACTTCCACAGTATCATTTCAGGGACGTAATTAGCACAATTTTTTTTTCAAATGGCTATATCTTTTTAACAGAGCCGAATTCGGAAAAATGGAAAATGAAAAAAAGGTTTCTTTCGACCTCAAGAATCTTCAGTTAAAATATATGTACAAGTCACCCTGTATAAATGTTGAGTCAAAATTCAAACGTTCCTCAGAAGTTTTATTCTGGCGCACCCTGTATACTAGAACAACCGGAGTTACCCAAGCCCGTGAGAATACCCAGGTAGGTCCAATTAATTTTCACGTATATAGGGGGGCGCATATGGCGATTCACGGGGCTTCTCGTTTCCGTCAATCACGACACATATGTCATCCTGAAGGACCAAGGGTTCGAGTTCGCACGGTCAAGGAGAGCGATCATCTAAGTGCATTTTAGTAGCTCGATATGTTTGCGACAATTTAAACGACGTTAATGCTTCCGTACGTGTCCAATTACCGTACGTCCTTCTTGGCGGATCGGTATCTATATCTACACCTCATTTGACACCCCTGTTTTGATTGACTGGGTCCGGACTCTGGTTTATCTGATGATCCGCAGAGTCTTTAATAATATACAGATACTGGGTTATCATTTATTCAGCTCACTTAAAGTTATATGGAGATCTACTCGACATATTGTCATGAAATTAATTCTCAGGATATTATCCAGGAAAATCAGAAATATTTGTCTTTTTCACTTCCTTTATTTGGACCGGAAGTATATATCATTTTCAAATTTTCGATTCCTCATCGAATTTCAATGTAACTTTCATTATAGATTCATAGAAACCTCGGTACGTAACGACTCCAAAATAATAATCGTGGCCAAAAATTGTAGATCAAAACGGCACTCTAGATTGGGTCCTACTTCCGAAATAATCCGCGATGTTTCAAGGTCGTGGCGCTATTGCGGCAATGGAAAATAGCCCAGGTACGATACAATTCGAATATTTTGGGGACAGAAGACCTGATTAGAAAGTTTCAGCATTAAAAAATGAAAAAATAAAAAATTCGACTGTTGGTCTCTCCGCGGTTTCCGCAGGCTCTCCGCGGGTTTCCGCAGGAACTACGGCACCTAGATCGATGAAAGTTAGCATGTAGCTTCTTCTTAACACATTGTTATCGTATGTGAAATTTGGAGGTTGCAACTTTAGGAACTCGGCTGATTTTTCGAGTTCCCGGTACGATAGTTGTACTTCAAGCTTCAGAAAAGATTAAAATATTGACAGAAACGGATGATGTTCGATGGACGAGAAAGTCTTAAACAAAACCTAATCAGATCCAACACCAAGTCTATAACTATCGAGATGGGCCTTGCTACCGACAGTGGCGCACCCAGGATTTTGTTATGGGAGGGACTGAACTGAACTGAAGAATTTTTCTTGCTATATTCAGGGAATTTCATTGGTAAATGAACATACGGTAACCTGAGCTAGAGCTACCCTAGACGAGTCCAAAAAACCGATATATGATAGGTCTAATCAAATCCATAACCCAGATAGAGGATGGTTTATGTATTCACCAAAAATTTGAATTTCTCATAACTTTTGAACTATCCAGTATAGTCGGTTGATTTGGAACGTATGATCAACTTTCACATATCGATCGATTTACTTCTGAATTTCCCAAAAATTCCAGATCCGTATTTGAAAAATATTGTACTTCTTCCAAGCTGAGATTCAACCCTGTATATAAAAATTTTGGGATTTGATTGAGATATTTGAAGAGAGCAGAACATTTTCAATGAGGTTCAGTAGATTTCATTGTCCCTTGTCCCGCACGTCATTTTGCTCGAATAAAGTTTCAGGGAAAGATCCAATTGAATATGAAATTCCACTAATTCTCAGAATAATCGTACCTACATTGTGATCAAATTGATTTTTTTTTGTCCCACTAATTGCACATTCAAATTTCATAGTATTCTGAGGAATTATTTCAAGTTATTTCCGGAAAAACATTATTGATTGAGAAAAATTTATTTGAACTCAACAAAGATGAATAAATAAATAAAGAAATATAAAAACTTAACGTAAATTACAGAAAGTGCTTGAAAGTACCACCATTTTGCGCTATACACATTCTTGCCCTCTTCAAAATATGTCTGATACTTTTTTTCATCATGTCTGTATTATTACTTATTTTATTACAAGCGACTTCCACACGTTGCTTGAGGATCTCCTCACTTTCTATTTCAGATGAATATACTGAACATTTCAAATAACCCCGAATGAAATAATCAACAGGATTGAAATCTGGTGATCCAGCCGCCAGGCATGCGGTCCACCTCTGCCAATCCAAATATTTCGAAAGTTCTGATCTAAAAATTGCCTGATCATTACTCTGAAATGGGGTGAAGTTCCATCATGTTGAGAGTACATTCCTTCAATGTCCCTAAGTATAGTGTGGCATTTATAAAAATCGATTGATTGGACCACAGGTCCTGCCAAGTCGGCTTACGGGTGATCACTGATCTTTACTTAGATTTCCTCCAAAATCATCTTCCTGTATTACTTGAAGGTAAGGACAACCGTCTTTTATGTATTATGTTTTGGGGAAGTGAATATGGAACACTTCAAAAATTGCAGAGTTTAAAATCAACCAAAAGAAGGCTGTTTGATAATATTTTACGTTTGAAAATGAACGGAGACAAAATGAAAATGTTGGTATCTTTGGGAGGGGGGGGCGGCTGCAGCCCCAAAGCCCCCCCTTGGGTGCGCCACTGTATACCGATGTCTTTTCTCATAACCCCTCCACCAAACATAGTGACAAACTGCGGGTATGGGGGGATATTGGGTCGAATACGATACAATTTGAATATCAAATTTTCGATTCCTCATCGAATTTCAATGTAACTTTCATTATAGATTCATAGAAACCCCGGTACGTAACAACTCCTTAATAAAAATCGTGGCCAAAGATCGTAGATCAAAACGGCACTCTAGATTGTAGATTGGGTCCTACTTCCGGAATAATCCGCGATATTTCAAGGTCGTGGCGCTATTACGGCAATGGAAAATAGCCCAGGTACGATACAATTTGAATATTTTGGGGGCAGAAGACCTGATTAGAAAGTTTCAGCATTAAAAAATGAAAAAATAAAAAATTCGACAGTTGGTCTCTCCTCGGTTTTTCCGGGCTCTCCGCGGGTTTCCGCGGAAACTACGGCACCTAGATTGATGAAAGTTGGCATGTAGCTTCTTCTCAGCACATTTTTACTGTATGTGAAATTTGGAGGTTGCAACTTCAGGAACTCGGCTGATTTTTCGAGTTCCCGGTACTATAGTTGTACTTCAAGCTTCAGAAAAGATTACAATATTGACAGAAACGGATGATGTTCGATGGACAAGAAAGTCTTAAACAAAACCTAATCAGATCCAACACCAAGTCTATAACTATCGAGATGGGCCTTGCTACCGACAGTGGCGCACTCAGGATTTTGTTATGGGAGGGACTGAACTGAACTGAAGAATTTCTTGCTATATTCAGGGAATTTCATTGGTAAATGAACATACGGTAACCTGAGCTAGAGCTACCCTAGACGAGTCCAAAAAACCGATATATGATAGGTCTAATCAAATCCATAACCCAGATAGAGGATGGTTTATGTATTCACCAAAAATTTGAATTTCTCATAACTTTTGAACTATCCAGTATAGTCGGTTGATATTTGGAACGTATGATCCACTTTCACATATCGATCGATTTACTTCTGAATTTCCCAAAAATTCCAGATCCGTATTTGAAAAATATTGTACTTCTTTCAAGCTGAGATTCAACACCCTGTATATAAAAATTTTGGGATTTGATATTTGAAGAGAGCAGAACATTTTCAATGAGGTTCAGTAGCTTTCATTGTCCCTTGTCCCGCACGTCATTTTGCTCGAATAAAGTTTCAGGGAAAGATCCAATTGAATATTGAAATTCCACTAATTCTCAGAAGAATCGTACCTGCATTGTGATCAAATTGAATTTTTTTTGTCCCACTTATTGCACATTCAAATTTCATAGTATTCTAAGGAATCATTTCAAGTTATTTCCGGAAAAACATTATTGATTGAGAAAAATTTATTTGAAGTCAACAAAGATGAATAAATAAATAAAGAAATATAAAAACTTAACGTGAATTACAGAAAGTGCTTGAAAGTACCACCATTTTGCGCTATACACATTCTTGCCCTCTTCAAAATATGTCTGATACTTTTCTTCATCATGTCTGTATTATTACTTATTTTATTACAAGCGACTTCCACACGTTGCTTGAGGATCTCCTCACTTTCTATTTCAGATGAATATACTGAACATTTCAAATAACCCCGAATGAAATAATCAACAGGATTGAAATCTGGTGATGCAGCTGCCAGGCATGCGGTCCACCTCTGCCAATCCAAATATTTCGAAAGTTCTGATCTAAAAATTGCCTGATCATTACTCTGAAATGGGGTGAAGTTCCATCATGCTGAGAATACATTCCTTCAATGTCCCTAAGTATAGTGTGGCATTTATAAAAATCGATTGATTGGACCACAGGTCCTGCCAAGTCGGCTTACGGGTGATCACTGATCTTTACTTAGATTTCCTCCAAAATCATCTTCCTGTATTACTCGAAGGTACGGACAACCGTCTTTTATGTATTATGTTGGTATCTTTGGATCTTTGGATCTTTGGGGGGGGCAGCCCTAAAGCCCCCCCCTTGGGTGCGCCACTGGCTACCGTTGTCTTTTTCTCATAACCCCTCCACCAAACATAGTGACAAACTGCGGGTATGGGGGGATATTGGGTCCAACACGATACAATTTGAATATTTTGGGGACAGAAGACCTGATTAGAATGTTTCAGCAGTAAAAAATGGAAAATAAAAAATTTGGCAGTTGGTCTCTCCGCAGTTTCCTCGGGCTCTCCGCAGGTTTCCGCGGGAACTACGGCACCTAGATCGATAAAAGTTGGCATGTAGCTCCTTCTTAGCACAATGTTATTGTATGTAAAACTTGGAGGTTGCAACTTTTGGAACTGATTTTTTCAGTTCCCGGTACGATAGGTGTACTTCAAGCTTTAGAAGAGATTAAAATATGGACAGAAATGGATGATGTTCGATCGGTGAGAAGGTGTTAACCAAAACCTAATCAGATCCAACACCAGGTCTATAACTACCGCGATGGACCTTGCTACCGATGTCTTTTTCCCATATCGCCTCCACCAGAGACAGTGACAAACTGCGGAGATGGGGGGAGTATTGGCCCAGGTACGATACAGTTTGAATATTCTTGGGACCGAAGACCTGATTACAATGTTTCAGCATTAAAAAATAAAAAAATAAAAAATTCGACAGTTGGTCTCTCCGCGGTTTCCGCAGGCTCTCCGCGGGAACTACGGTACCTAGATCGATGAAAGTTGGCATGTAGCTTCTTCTTAGCACATTCTTATTGTATGTGAAACTTGGAGGTTGTAACTTTTGGAACTCGGCTGATTTTTTTATTTCCCGGTACGATAGGTGTACTTCAAGCTTCAGAAGAGATTGAAATATTGACAGAAATGGATGATGTTCGATCGACAAGAAAGTCTTAAACAAAACCTAATCAGATACAACACCAGGTCGATAACTATCGAGATGGGCCTTGCTACCGATGTCTTTTTCCCATACCTCCTCCACCAGAGACAGTGACAAACTGCGGGGATAGGGGGTGTTTTGGGCCCAGGTACGATACAATTTGAATATTTTGGGGACAGAAGACCTGATTAGAATGTTTCAGCATTAAAAAATAAAAAAAATAAAAAATTCGACTGTTGGTCTCTCCGCGGTTTCCGCAGGCTCTCCGCGGATTTCCGCAGGAACTACGGCACTTAGATCGATGAAAGTTAGCATGTAGCTTCTTGTTAGTACAATGTTATTGTATGTAAAATTTGGAGGTTGCAACTTCTGGAACTTGGCTGATTTTTTCAGTTCCCGGTACGATAGGTGTACTTCCAGCTTCAAAAGAGATTAAAATATTGACAGAAATGGATGATGTTCGATCGACAAGAAAGTCTTAAACAAAACCTAATCAGATCCAAAACCAGGTATATAACTTTCGAGATGGACCTTGCTACCGATGTCTTTTTCCCATACCGCCGTCACCAGAGACATTGACAAACTGCGGGAATGAGGAAGTATTGGACCGATGTATGATACAATTCGAATATTTTTAGGACAGAAAACCTGATTATAATGTTTCAGCAATAAAAAATAAAAAAACAAAAAAATTCGACTGTTGATCTCTCCGCGGTTTCCGCGGGCTCTCCGCGGGTTTCCTCGGGAACTACGGCACCTAGAGCGATGAAAGTTGGCATGTAGCTTCTTCTTAAAACATTGTTATCGTATGTAGAATTTGGAGGTTGCAACTTTCGGAACTCGGCTGATTTTTCCAGTTCCTGGTACGATAGGTGTAATTCAAGCTTTAGAAGAGATTGAAATATTGACAGAAATGGATGAGGTTCGATCGACATGAAATTCTTAGACAAAACCTAATCAGATCCAACACCAGGTCTGTAGCTATCGAGATAGGCCTTGCTACCGATGTCTTTCTCTCATACCGCCTCCACCAGAGACAGTGACAAACTGCGGGGATGGGGGGGTTTTGGGCCCAGGTACGATACAATTTGAATATTTTGGGGACAGAAGACCTGATTAGAATGTTTCAGCATTAAAAATAAAAAAATCAAAAATTCGAATGTTGGTCTCTCCGCGGTTTCCGCAGGCTCTCCGCGGGTTTCCGCGGGAACGACGGCACCTAGGTCGATGAAAATTGGCATGTAGCTTCTTCTTAGCACATTATTATTGTATGTAAAATTTGGAGTTTGCAACTTTCGGAACTCGGCTGGTTTTTTCAGTTCCCGGTACGATAGGTGTACTTCAAGCTTTAGAAGAGATTAAAATAGTGACAGAAATGGATGATGTTCGATCGACAAGAAAGTCTTAACAAGACCTAATCAGATCCAACACCAGGTCGATAACTATCGAGATGGGCCTTGCTACCCATGTTTTTTTTATCATACCGCCTCCACCAGAGACAGTGACAAACTGCGGGGTTGGGGGGTATTGGACCCAGGTACGATACAATTTGAATATTTTGGGCACAGAAGACCTGATTAGAATGTTTCAGCATTAAGAAATAAAAAAAATCAAAAATTCGACTGTTGGTCTCTCCGCGGTTTCCGCGGGCTCTCCGCGGGTTTCCGCGGAAACTACGCCCCCTAGATCGATGAAAATTGGCATGTAACTTCTTCTTAACACATTGTTATCGTATGTAAAATTTTGAGGTTGCAACTTTTGGATCTCGGCTGATTTTTTCAGTTCCCGGTACGATAGGTGTACTTCAAGCTTTAGAAGAGATTGAAATATTGACAGAAATGGATGATGTTCGATCGACAAGATAGTCTTAAACAAAACCTAATCAAACAAAAATGATGATATGGGATCATCTGCTGAGAAGGCAGCTACCTATATAATTCAAAGAAATAAGACACAAATCATTTGCCATTATAAATAATGACAAATGAAATGTGAATACGAACTAGGTCTCCAATACTGTTCACCCTACCAGACCGAATGGTCCAACGTCAACTGAGAATCGCACCGACTGCAGTTTCGTCCTATTAGGACTCATCAGGGTGGAATATCTCAAAGTCGACGCTGGATGGAAAATCTTTTCGTCGAGATATGGACATCTGGCGCCGCACTATTTCGATGAGAAATTAATGAGCGACATCTATATCTTCAGATATAGTTCGTATTCACATTTCATTTGTCATTATTTATAATGGCAAATGATTTGTGTCTTATTTCTTTGAATTATATAGGTAGCTGCCTTCTCAGCAGATGATCCCATATCATCATTTTTGTTTGTAATTATTTTGGGTTTTTAACCTACGAACTGCGAACGTCTCCGCGCATCCCAGGTGAATTGATTATGGCGTTCTCTAACGTTGAAATTCACAATCTGGTGGTGCAATTTGGAAGAAAGGTTTCCTTTATTGTTCATTCAATCACCGAGGGGGGGGGTCTTTTCTGAAGATATAGATGTCGCTCATTAATTTCTCATCGAAATAGTGCGGCGCCAGATGTCCATATCTCGACGAAAAGATTTTCCATCCAGCGTCGACTTTGAGATATTCCACCCTGATGAGTCCTAATAGGACGAAACTGCAGTCGGTGCGATTCTCAGTTGACGTTGGACCATTCGGTCTGGTAGGGTGAACAGTATTGGAGACCTAGTTCGTATTCACATTTCATTTGTCATTATTTATAATGGCAAATGATTTGTGTCTTATTTCTTTGAAAACCTAATCAGATCCAACACCAGGTCGATAACTATCGAGATGGTCCTTGCTACCCATGTTTTTTTTCTCATACCGCCTCCACCAGAGACAGTGACAAACTGCGGGAATGGGAGGGTATTGGGCCCAGGTACGATACAATTTGAATATTTTGGGTACAGAAGACCTGATTAGAATATTTCAGCATTAAAAAATTAAAAATTCGACTGTTGGTCTCTCCGCGGTTTTCCCGGGCTCTCCGCGGGTTTCCACGGGAACTAAGGTACCTAGATCAATGAAAGTTGACATGTACCTTCTTTTTAGCACGTTGTTACTGTATGTAAAATTTGGAGGTTGCAGCTTTCGGAACGTGGCTGATTTTTTCAATTCCCGGTACGATAGGTGTACTTCAAGCTTTAGAAGAGATTAAAATATTGACAGAAATGGATGATGTTCGATCGACAAGAAAGTCTTAAACAAAACCTAATCAGATCCAACACCAGGTCTATAACTATTGAGATGGGCCTTTTTCCCATACCGCCTCCACTAGAGACAGTGACAAACTGCGGAGATGGGGGGGTATTGGGCCCAGGTACTATACAATTTGAATATTTTGGGGACAGAAGACCTGATTAGAATGTTTCAGCATTAAAAAATAAAAATACAAAAATTCGACTGTTGGTCTCTCCGCGGTTTCCGCAGGCTCTCCGCTGGTTTCCGCAGAAACTACGGCACCTAGATCGATGAAAGTTAGCATGTAGCTTCTTCTTAACACATTGTTATCGTATGTAAAATTTAGAGGTTGCAACTTTTGGAACTCGGCTGATTTTTTCAGTTCCCGATACGATAGGTGTACTTCAAGCTTCAGAAGAGATTTAAATATTGACAGAAATGGATGATGTTCGATCGACAAGAAAGTCTTAACAAGACCTAATCAGATCCAACACCAGGTCTATAACCATCGAAATGGGCCTTGCTACCAATGTCTTTTTCCCATTCCGCCTCCACCAGAGACAGTGACAAACTGTGGGGATGGGGGATATTGGGTCCAGGTACGATAAAATTTGAATATATTGGGTACAGAAGACCTGATTAGAATGATTCAGCATTAAAAAAATAAAAAAAATAAAAAATTCAACTCTTGGTCTCTCCGCGGTTTTTCCGGGCTCTCCGCGGGTTTCTACGGGAACTAAGGTACCTAGATCGATGAAAGTTGGCATGTAGCTTCTTCTTAGCACATTTCTACTGTGTGTTAAATTTAGAGGTTGTAACTTTTGGGACTCGGCTGAAAATTTTCAGTTCCTGGTACTATAGGTGTACTTCAAGCTTTAGAAGAGATTAAAATATTGACAGAAATGGATGATGTTCGGTCGACAAGAAAGTCTTAAACAAAACCTAATCAGATCCAAAACCAGGTCTATAACTATCGAGATGGCTCTTGCTACCGATGTCTTTTTCCCATTCCGCCTCCACCAGAGACAGTGACAAACTGCAGGGATGGGGGGTATTGGGCCTAGGTACGATACAATTTGAATATTTTGAGTAGAGAAGACCTGATTAGAATGTTTCAGCATTAAAAAATACAAAAAATAAAGAATTCGACTGTTAGTCTCTCCGCGGTTTCCGTAGGCTCTCCGCGGGTTTCTGCGGGAACTACGGCACCTAGATCGATCAAAGTTGGCATGTAGCTTGTTCTTAACACATTGTTATCGTATGTAAAATTTGGAGGTTGCAACTTTTAGAACTTGGCTGATTTTTTCAGTTCCCGGTACGATAGGTGTACTTCAAGCTTTAGAAGAGATTAAAATATTGACAGAAATGGATGATGTTCGATCGACAAGATAGTCTTAACAAGACCTAATCAGATCCAACACCAGGTCTATAACTATCGAGATGGCTCTTGCTACCGATGTCTTTTTCCCATACCGCCGTCACCAGAGACAGTGAAAAACTGCGGCATGGGGATAGTATTGGGCCCAGGTACGATACAATTTGAATATTTTGGGGACAGAAAATCTGATTAGAATATTTCAGCATTAAAAAATTAAAAATTCGACTGTTGGTCTCTCCGCGGTTTTTCCGGGCTCTCCGCGGGTTTCCACGGGAACTAAGGTACCTAGATCGATGAAAGTTGACATGTAGCTTCTTTTTAGCACGTTGTTACTGTATGTAAAATTTGGAGGTTGCAGCTTTCGGAACTTGGCTGATTAGAATATTTCAGCATTAAAAAATTAAAAATTCGACTGTTGGTCTCTCCGCGGTTTTTCCGGGCTCTCCGCGGGTTTCCACGGGAACTAAGGTACCTAGATCGATGAAAGTTGACATGTAGCTTCTTTTTAGCACGTTGTTACTGTATGTAAAATTTGGAGGTTGCAGCTTTCGGAACTTGGCTGATTTTTCCAATTCCCGGTACGATAGGTGTACTTCAAGCTTTAGAAGAGATTAAAATATTGACAGAAATGGATGATGTTCGATCGACAAGAAAGTCTTAAACAAAACCTAATCAGATCACACACCAGGTCGATAACTATCGAGATAGGCCTTGCTACCAATGTTTTTTTTTTCATACCGCCTCCACCAGAGACAGGGACAAACTGCGGGGTTGGGGGGGTATTGGGCCCAGGTACGATACAATTTGAATATTTTGGGGACAGAAGACCTGATTAGAATGTTTCAGCATTAAAAAATAAAAAAATCAAAAATTCGACTGTTGGTCTCTCCGCGGTTTCCGCAGGCTCTCCGCGGGTTTCCGCGGAAACTACGGTACCTAGATCGATGAAAAATGGCATGTAGCTTCTTCTTAGCACATTCTTATTGTATGTGAAATTTAGAAGTTGCAACTTTCGGAACTCGGCGGATTTTCCCAGTTCCCGGTACGATAGGTGTACTTCAAGATTTAGAAGCGATTAAAATACTGACAGAAATGGATGATGTGCTGTCTTGACGTATGTTGTTATTCGATGGAGTCATCACTCAATTAAGAAACATTAAACTAAAATAATTGATAACAATATGAATCCACGTTTGAAGAAGAAGACTAAAAAAAAAATTTGTGCACTTTTTTCGTCGGGAAAAATGAACATCTCTTAATGAAAAACCCTTTAGTTTACATTCGATGGCGCATCTATCCAGCAATGCTATCCAGAAAGCAAAATTCCTTCCTTTGGTATCTTGCCATCAAAAAGTCGAACTTTTACTAAACAAAACATATCTTTCTGAACCACCACAAAGTCCTCAATCTGAAGGTACCATAACATCCATTCAATACGACCCACCCTGTATTTGTACAGTATGTGAAATCGATTAAGATGATTCAGGACAGTTACCGAGTACTAACATAGGATTTTCAATTTGTTCCACCCCCATTGTCTAAATAGGGGTTGGACCCTCCAGTTGTTACAGATTAGCTATGTTCAATCGATTGTTCCCAAACCATTTCAATATAATTTGCTAAATAGATTGTCTAATAGATTTAGTATCACGCAAGTCATAGATGATGAGATGTAGAGGATGCTGCTATAATTTAACGTCAGGGCCGGGCTCAAGAATGGATTTGAAGGGAACGAACGTGAATAATCAAAACTTTACAACCAGTTCCAGACATTTTATTGTCATTGGAAGTATTCTTTATGTTATAACCGAAATGAATGCCTCAAAATTTGGCCCCTATTTCTGAATTTTGCCAGGTGCCCCCTTCAAAAATTGGGCTTTTTATTTCCATGATTTCTCAGTTCGTATTTTTTTTTTAAATTTAAGCTTTATCATTTCTCTAGAATGTGTATTACTCATTTTTCCGTTTTTCTTCGTATATTAGGAAAAAAACCTGGTGAGCTGTAATTTCATAAAAATCTGAAGAAACAATTTTATTTCCATGATATCTCTGCCAATTTTCAAGATAAATATATGAAATTCTCAGTTTACATGCGGAAATATACAGGGTATTTGGAGGTAAATGGTGGATAGGTGATGCTCTTGGTTACTTGTTGCGCCTAATAAAATAACATTTTGCCCAAAGTTCAAAGTGTTATAATTTTTTTACCATTTTTCTAGAAATTTCCCATTTTTCTCATTGAAATCTTGAATTTTTTTCAAATTCAATGCTCGAGGTGCCTATAAAATGATTTATTTTTTTAGTCTAGTCTTGTCTTATTCAGATTGAATCATAATTTCATACAAACGTCTTCAGAAAATCTGACAGCGTCGTATCAAACATCAAAATGAAAAAAAAAAATGATGTTGTGTCCACTTTACAAAGTGAAATGAAAAAAAAATACATAGTGTTGGGTTTTAAAATGGGTTTAAAAACTTTTCTAGTTAATACTCTTTGCAATGGTATGTAATATATACCATTAATAATCAGATAACTCAACAAAAAACCGTTTTGTCTTCAAGGATGCCTTAAAAGGGTGACGACAAAACTATTCCAGCTGTGTTAATAATCAATCTAACATAGCTTTTTGTTGAGTTATCTGATTATTGATGGTACATGTTACATACCATTGCAAAGAGTATTAACTAGAGAAGTTTTTAAACCCATTTTAAAACCCAACACTATGTAAATTTTTTTTTATTTCACTTTGTAAAGTGGACACAACATCATTTTTTTTTCATTTTGATGTTTGATACGAAGCTGTCAGATTTTTTGAAGACGTTTGTATGAAATTATGATTCAATCTGAATAAGACAAGACTAGACTAAAAAAATAAATCATTTTATAGGCACCTTGAGCATTAAATTTGAAAAAAATTCAAGATTTCAATGAGAAAAATGGGAAATTTCTAGAAAAATGGCAAAAAAATTATAACACTTTGAACTTTGGGCAAAATATTATTTTATTAGGCGCAACAAGTAGCCAAGAGCATCACCTATCCACCATTTACCTATGGCTACTCACCCTCCAAACACCTTAGGAAAAAACCTGGTTGAAAATATGACCAATAAAG
The DNA here is from genome assembly GCA_951802165.1 of Adalia decempunctata. Classification (NCBI taxonomy): domain Eukaryota; kingdom Metazoa; phylum Arthropoda; class Insecta; order Coleoptera; family Coccinellidae; genus Adalia; species Adalia decempunctata. The sequence goes on from OX637702.1 coordinate 4,700,940, forward strand.
TTCCCACTTTATGAATCATTTAAAAATTCAGGGGACAATAAACAGAAAAACTGATTAATACATATTCTGCACAATATTATTCCGCATGTATACTGAGAATTTCATACATTTTTCATACAAAAATTGACGGAGATATCATGGAAATAAAATCGTTTGTCCAGATTTTCATGAAATTACAGCTCACCAGGTTTTTTTCCTAAGATACGAGGAAAAACGGAAAAGCGAGTGACACACATTCTAGAGAAATGATTAAGCTTCAATTTAAAAAGAATTGTTGGTCTACGCCGCATACGAACTGAGATATCATGGAAACAAAAAGCCCAATTTTTGAAGGGAGCTCGCGAGCTCGGACCTGTAGCACCTCTCCTTAATTTCGCCTCTAAAATCAGTCTTGTTATTGTTTCTTACTGAGGAAGTGTCTTCAGGGAGTCCAAATGTGTACCAAATTCAGAAATAAAAAGAAAAGACTATTGTAAGAGGCAAAATTAAGACGGCTGTTACTACGAAAGAGGAGGGTCCTGGAAAAATAAAAAATAGGGGTCTTCTTATTTTGTCTCTAGAGTCATTAGTTTCAGGGAATGACCAAATAAATTGTGTTGAAAAATTTCACCAGCACGATGATAACGAAATCCTGCCCTGCACCCTGGGGCTGAAAATCTCGTCCTTTCAGTAGGACAACGATTTCCGGGAAAGAATTAAGAGGACGGAACACAGATACACATGTCTTCTCCCACCCCTTCCAAGACACCACAATAAACTCGTCGCATTTCGAGCTGTCCAACCGAGAACTCGTAATCTCATCATAATAATATTTTACATTTCATATTGTTATGGACTTAAGTCCTCCGACGCGGATGTTCCAGGAACGGAACTGTGAAAATGGGAAATCTATTCGAGTTGCGACGGTGTGAAAATCCCCGCCCCTCACTCCACGATCCTAATAGGCTTTGAAATTTGACGAGTTTTCCGAAGGCGTTCAACCGTTTTCGTTTATTGTTATGAGAATCGCGGATTCGAAACGGAAATTTTGGGGAAATCGCTGAAATATGCTGGATTAACCAACGCAAATGTCATTGTTTGGATGAAAATGTTTGCTTCAGGCGGAAAAACTATTGGTCGCTGAATCAGTCCCGCAAAAATATAAAAATATGCGTTATTTCAATGTTAACACTATCTTGGGGAAGATTATTCGTAGATGGAACCAATGGCACCAATCGAATAATAAATAGTGTGACTACATTTTAGGTTTTTTCGAATATCTCCAAAATTATTGAGGAAACGTTTCACAGTCAATGGAACATTCGTACAAAATAGGGGAACGATCCAGAAGAGACACTGCCAGAGAAGACACTGTCAGAGGAGACACGGTAAGAGAAAACACTCCCAGAGGAAACATTGCCAGAGGAGATACTGCCAGAGGAAAACAGCCAGAGAAAACACTGCTAAAGAAAACTTGCTTTGGGATGCCGTCTGGGACTTGAGAAATCCGAAAAATTACCCAGCAACGGTTTTCCTTTAATTTAAAACCTTCATATTTTCCAGAGATGAGCGTGTTCGAAAAAATCTTTTTTTGTGGAAGATGTGTTTTAGCATGCTCTACAAGATACCACTTTCCAAATTTTTTTGGATGCCGTCTGGGACTTGAGAAATGCGAAAAATTACCCAGCAACGGTTTTCCTTCAAATTAAAACCTTCATATTTTCCAGAGATTCTCGTGTTCGAAAAAAATTTTTTTGTGGAAGATGTGTTTTTGGATTCTGTACAAGATACCACTTTCCAAATTTTTTGGGATGCCGTCAGGGACTTGAGAAATCATAAAAATGACCCAGCAACGGTTTTCCTTCAAATTAAAACCTTCATATTTTCCAGAGATGAGAGTGTTCGAAAAAATTTTTTTTGTGGACGATGTCTTTTAGCATGCTCTACAAGATACCACTCTCCAAATTTTTTGGGATGCCTTCTGGGACTTGAGAAATCCGGAAAATAATCTGGAAACCTCCATATTTTCCAGAGATGAGCGTGTTCGAAAAAATTTTTTTTGTGGAGGATGTGTTTTAGCATGCTTGACAAGATACCACTCTCCAAATTTTTTGGGATGCCGTCTGGGACTTGAGAAATCCGAAAAATGACCCAGCAACGGTTTTCCTTCAAATTAAAACCTTCATATTTTCCAGAGATGACCGTGTTCGAAGAAAATTTTTTTGTGGAAGATGTGTTTTAGCATGCTCTACAAGAAACCACTCTCCAAATTTTTTGGGATGCCGTCTGGGAGTTGAGAAATCCGAAAAATGATCTGGAAACCTCCATATTTTCCAGAGATGATCGTGTTCGAAAAAAATGTTTTCGTGGAAGATGTGTTTTCAGATTCTCTACAAGATACCACTTTTCAAATTTTTTGGGATGCGTCTGGGATTTGAGAAATCCGAAAAATGACCCAGCAACGGTTTTCCTTCAAATTAAAACCATCATATTTTCCAGAGATGACCGTGTTCGAAAAAATTTTTTTCGTGGAATATGTGTTTTTGCAAGCTCTATAAGATACCACTTTCCAAATTTTTTGGGATGCCGTCTGGGACTTGAGAAATCCGAAAAATGACCCAGCAACGGTTTTCCTTCAAATTAATACCTTCATATTTTCCAGAGATGATCGTGTTCGAGAAAAATTTTTTTGTGGAAGATGTGTTTTAGTATTCTCCACAAGATACCATTTCCTAAATTTTCTGGGATGCCGTCTGGGACTTGAGAAATCCGAAAAATGACCCAGCAACGGTTTTCCTTCAAATTAAAACCTTCATATTTTCCAGAGATGACCGTGTTCGAAAAAAATTTTTTCGTGGAATATGTGTTTTTGCAAGCTCTATAAGATACCACTTTCCAAATTTTTTGGAATGCCGTCTGGGACTTGAGAAATCCGAAAGATGACCCAGCAACGGTTTTCCTTCAAATTAATACCTTCATATTTTCCAGAGATGATCGTGTTCGAAAAAAATTTTCTTGTGGAAGATGTGTTTTCAGATTCTCTACAAGATACCACTTCCCAAATTTTTTGGGATGCCGTCAGGGCTTGGGAAACCCGAAAAATGTTCTGGAAACCTCCATATTTTCCAGAGATGAGCGTGTTCGAAAAAATTTTTTTTGTGGAATATGTGTTTTTGCAAGCTCTACAAGATACCACTTTCCAAATTTTTTGGGATGCCGTCTGGGACTTGAGAAATCCGCAAAATGAACCAGCAACGGTTTTCCTTCAAATTAAAACCTTCATATTTTCCAGAGATGAACGTGTTCGAAAAAAATTTTTTTGTGGAAGATGTGTTTTAGCATTCTCTACAAGATACCACTCTCCAAATTTTTTGGGATGCCGTCTGGGACCTGAGAAATCCGAAAAATGACCCAGCAACGGTTTTCCTTCAAATTAAACCTTCATATTTTCCAGAGATGAGCGTGTTCGAAAAATTTTTTTTGTGGAAAATGTGTTTTTAGATTCTCTACAAGATACCACTCTCCAAATTTTTTGGGATGCCGTCTGGGACTTGAGAAATCCGAAAAATGACCCAGCAACAGTTTTCCTTTAAATTAATCCGGAACATGATCTGGAAACCTCCATATTTCCCAGAGATGAGCGTATTCGAAAAAAAATTTTTTGTGGAATATGTGTTTTTGCCAGCTCTACAAGATACCTTTTTCCAAATTCTTTGGTAATATTTTTTTCTACTGCTCTTGAGCGTACGCCGTACACATTACTGATACATAAAGTGAATTTTATATACAAAATTGCGATTTGAATCAACAATGCCTTACCTTATACAAAATATCTACTTGACCTTGGAGAGAACCGAGGCTATACTAATGAGTTAATAACCAACATCCAAACTCTACAGGATGTCCCGAAATCAATGTAACAACATTTTTACATTTTTCTCGAAAATCTCGCGATTTATGAGAAAATTACAAGAGATGAGAAAGTTTTTCAAATGAATGGGCTTTTTAACGGTTTATATTTCAAGGAAATCGAATACGTGGTTAATGTTTTGTGGTTCCAAAGACATTGTGGACCAGTAAAAAGTGTCTCAAGTGGGTCCATCGTCAAAATAGGTAACTCTATGAGATTTCTCATATCATTAAATCCCTGTATACCAAATTCAGTGTCTTTCGTATGACCGTATTCAGAGATAATAAGAAAAGACTATATATTGTAAGAGTCGAAACTAAGAGGGCTGTAACTCCGAAAGAACAGGAGCTCCTGGCGAAAACCAAAAATAGGGGTCTCTGTAGATGGCAGTTCTGAATTCCATTTTAACTGAAATTTCAACTTACGAAAGGCTGAAATACCCGCTGCTGCCGCTATGGATAAGTGCGGTGGAGGCTCGTTTCCAGCATTCAGAAAAAAAGGCATAGGTGTTGGAATCATCGGAATCGGAGCTATGAGATCAGATCTTGATTTTTCGTCTATTTGGTGATGTTGACTTTCAGTTTTCGGGTCTTCCAGGTGGCCGTAAAGTCTTTCGAAGAATTCCCTCGGGGAGCAAGGCTGGGATGTCTTTGTTTTTTCGGATGCCATAAGTGTAGAAGGAGATCTCTACAAAAATTAAGAATATTTTCTAGTTACTTTTCATTTTCACAAATATTCATAAGTATTTGACTTCAATACATGGTTTGTTGCTCATGTTTCGAGATGGACAAATAGAAACAAGTATTTGTAATCGAAAATTGCTATATTTTTCTTTAAAAAATATTCTTCATCAAGATCAATACTATTTTGCATTCGTTTATTGTACAAAAGAGTTTTCGAAGGAATTTTTTGGAGCTGGGATAGTTCAATCCAACAAATGCTCAAATTGAGCCCCGCCAACTTCCATACAATGATATAATTTTTTAGGGATTGTCGTTCAAAGGCATAAAATGATATAATGATGGTTTTTATGTAAAAAATGTCCCCCTAATGAAAAAAAATTGAAAAGTCATAGTGATTTTCCAAAATCTTGGTTTTTTCTACTATAAAAGACCTCTGTTTCCTTATCAATGTGACACCCTGTGTAACCCTTTAGACACAGAGCAAAAGAATTTTTTCTTTCAACTAACTACTTACTTGAACATGAAATATGCTTTTTATGGATCGAAACATTGAAAATAATCGCAAATAATTACTCACCTCTTAGAGCACTGACATAAAACACCACAATTAACTCAAGAACGCCGGATATACCCAACAGAGATTTGCGCCAATATCATTCTTTCACTTTTAATCAACACAGAATGAGGAAAGTGGCCCCAACTTATCACAATATTTGTAAATAGTGGCGGCGAGGGGCGGGATTAATTCATTGGGGGCGGTTCTCGGATCGGCCAACTGCCATGCAAGTATCATTTCGCATTTAGCCCTGTTCAGATTCGAAAATTGCTCCTCGTGTATGAATTTAATTGCGGGCTATTTGCGACCGGAAATGAGGGGGGTGAGGTTATATTGGCGATTTCTCGAGTGGTTTCAGAAATCGTAGGGGTTTAAGGGATTGTTCCATAAGTAGGTGCATAGATAAGGGAGGATTTGTTCAATAATGCTTGATGTCAATTTGTGGCACTCATATTTTGAATTCATTCTGTTTCCAGTTCGATCAAAATGGCCTCCAAAGGTTTATCAAGAAAAAAACAAACTATATGTTCTGGAAATTAGATGAATATTTTCCTCAATTTCACCTGCAATATACTCGACAGAAAATATACTGCTCCGTGTTCCACAAGAGTTTTAGGGATATCGTATTCAATCGTTTTTAAAAGTATGTAGTAATCTTCGAGAAAATCGCTGTAAAATCATTTAAAACTCCATAACAACTTGAATCGATCCAATAAAAATTAGTATGAGACATTTCGCCAATCTGGTCGCCTTTTTTCTGAAGTTTGGTTCTTTGCATATGCTTCCTGAATGTTCTCATTTTGAAATGAAGTCAGTTTATCAACGGCATCGATTTGAAACGAGTTTTCTGAAAATGCCAAGAAGTAAATTAACAAACGCTGAGGCTAATAAGGCTATCGGAATGCTATCATACAGGGTGGCCTAACTAAGGTTGTTGTAGCGGAAAGGCTCCAAGTTAGGCAAAGTGTGATATCTCGACTTTGGAATAGGTTCAGGGAGACAGGTTCCGTGTTGGGAAGACCAAGGCTTGGTGGGCGACGAAAAACAACACCTTCTCAGGATCATTTCATCACCGTTTCGACGAGAAGAAACCCTACATCTACGGGTATATAGAATGCTACGGAATACTCTTCAAAATGCAGATGGGGTCCAAGTTTCCATCGAAACCATCAGACGACGTTTGAGAGAGGTGAATCTATGTTCTAGACGTCCATTAAGAGGAGTTCCATTAACACGTGACCATAAGCGTCAAATACTGGAATGGGCAAGGCAACATATCAATTGGAACGATCAATGGCGTAGTGTCCTTTTCACTGATGATTCCAGATAAGGACGATTTTCAGATTCTCGAAGAATAAGGGTATGGACAATCCCACGCATACCCCGTAATCGTCGCTATGTCCAAGAAGTCCATCCATTCCGAGGAGGTATAGTGTTATGGTATGGGCCGGGATATGTTTCAACGGGCGCACAGCTACGCATTTGTCCTGGGAATATGACAACCTTACACAATAGGGAGCGTGTCATTGACAATGTTGTGCCAAATTTTCATGCTGCTATTGGTGAAACTTTTCAATTTCTAGACGATAACGCTAGACCGCACCGTGCAGCCATAGTTGAGAATGCGCGCGAGGAGCTTGGTATTCCACATTCACCAATACCTCCGCACTCACCAGATTTGAATTGCATAGAACATGCAAGGGATATGCTCCAAAGAAGATTAGATACCTAATCATCAACCTACCCCAGAATACTTAAATGATCTGAGAGAGCTTCTGTCCCGTTTATGGAACCAAATTCCTCAAGAAATGTTCAACAACCTCGTGTGTAGTATGCAAAGAAGATGTCAAGCTGTTATATTGATGCCCGCGGAGGCCATACATTGTATTGATATAGTCTCAAAATGCTTGGATTCTCTGGGAATAAAATTTCGTTATTTTACTCGATTTTTCTTAACCACCCTGTATACGCTGCAGCGACCTACAGGCTAAAATTAATTTGCAACTTGAAATCATATTAATATGAATTTTCGTCACAAAAATCTTATTTTAACTATATTTTTTTTGCAATTTAAGTCAATATCCCTAACTCATGTGGTGCAGTTTATTTGTTTGTTACTGCTTTATGCAGAATGAGACAAAATAATTGGAAAAATGAGAAGAATCTCACTGTATTTCCAGCATTAAATACAAAATAACTTCCAAATGGAATGCTTTTGTATTTTTCTCGTTACCAAATTTTGTAGCATTAATTTCAAAGAACTCTGTTTATCCAACTGCCGATTTTGAATGGAATATTATGCTGATATACAAATACAGTTTCCTTAAGCCACTTGTAGGTAGAATCAAGAAAAACGACAAATTTTTTTTAAATGTTTATTCCTCACAAATTAACCCTTTTTTCTCAATCTTGATATCGCTGTACCATACTAGCAATCCAACTTAAGTACCTATGTACTCGTGTAAAAACATCAGGTTGACCCACAGCACATGGGACTCCAAAAGAGACAACTCCAACCAAGGTATTTCCATCTGCTAAAGGACCACCAGAATCACCCTGAAAAAAAATTAGATTGAAATAACAAACAACAAATATGAAACTAAACCTCAAAGAAAGAAAGCTAACATTAAGAAATAAGATTGAATAATTAAAGAAAGTCAAAAAAAGAAGTTTCTGGGTAATAATGAAATCATCATTCTTGGTCCATTTTTTTGAATTCGAGACAAAAAGGCTACTCACTTGACAAGCTCCTCGTCCAGTTTCCCCTTTCGTACAAATATTACCCAGCGTGATTTGGGAATAAGTTTCAAGACATTCGGAGTGGCTTAAAGAAGTCAAGTTGATGGTCTTCAAAACTCTCGCCACTTGACCTGGGAACTGAAAACAAAACCCTTTTTTACAAACATTCCCAACTCAAAAATTAAAACAGATATTTACAGATGTCTTTCCCCATCCAGTTAATGTAAGTTGTTTTCCTCCTGGAGTATTCGTTTTTGGGAGAGAAATAATCTTCATCCTGTCATTGAAGACAATTTTTTCACCCAACTTCAATAAGGCTATATCATTGGTGATGTTAGGTGGACGATAGGAACGATGTGCTATGATCCTCTGGACTGCGAATCTCTTTCCAGTTCCATCTAAAGAGTTGGTACCGGCGACGACTGAAATTTGACTTGCACGTTTTCTGAAAAAAAAATTATTCTATCTCATTGTCAACCGTGTTGTTTTCAGGACACTTTAAAGTTAAAGCCTATTCGATAAATTAAAAAGTCTGGATCTGTTCCCACTAATAAACAGCTATTCTTCGAACTATTCGAGTTAATTTTCAATGTGATAATTTTTCGGCTTCATTTCGAAACTTTGATAAGAGTATTTCCTGATGAAATGGTTCATTTCAATGAGTGCTAACTCCTATTCAAGAGTCTCACTTTTAAAAACACCCTGTATATGACTGAAGAGGATTGTTAAAAAAAATCCCCATACAAACCAACTTACCCTACAATACAATGAGCAGCGGTCAAAACCCACTTGTTTCCAATAATGGAGCCACCACAAGTGTGTTGTTCTGTTTCTTGCACAGAAACTTGGTAAGGATATGCAGCATCTACAGCATCCTGTCCACCTACTATCCTGTGATCGATACCATCGTCTTTGTCATCAGGTTCCTGACAATGTACTGCAATTTGTTCAATATTCAATTTTCAGCTCGAAAATATTGAACAGGAAGGACTTATTTTATTAATCTAGTTTAAGAGAAGGTACCTTTGATACCGGGGAAAGCAGATTTCGATCATTTCAAGACGTTTTTCTACAAAAAGATATTGTGGTCATTGAATTATTTAAAGAAAATATTGAACTAAAGGAATTCTTGAGAAAATAATACATTATGAATATACAAGGTGACAAGAAACACTTCGGACAAATTTTGCTGTGGTCTGGAACAAAAGTATTTCAGCGCAGCCAAATAATTTTTATTCTCTTGGTTTCTCTACACTTTCCTGTACTAATATGTGAATTTTCAGTTTGATATAATTTCATTTCACAAAGTTTTAGAATGTTAAACAAACGTAGTGCGATTATGGAGCTGTTTCGTCAAGGTAGGCGTCAATGCGAAATTGTTCGTTTGCTCAATGTGCCTCGACAAACCGTGTCCGATGCAATTCGTCGTTTCAAGGAGCTTGGCCAAGATGGTCGTCGTCCAGGAAATGGTGGAAAACCAAAGATATTCTACAAATAGAATATCTTTGTGGAAAACGCACTGTCAATACTCCTAGCAATCACAACATCGTCAAGAAGCGAGTCAATCGAAATCCGAGGGTTTCCATGAGGAAAATAGCCTGTGAGACCGGTATCAATAGCGAATCAGTCCGTCAAATTGCCAAAAAGGAGCTCAACCTCAAGCCATACAAGCTCCAAAAAGTTCAACTCCTCACGGAGGAAAACAAGCGCGTACGACTCCAAAGGTGCCGCCAACTCCTTCGTCTCGCCGCCGGTAAGCAATGGGAGCGAATTCTCTTCACAGACGAGAAGCTTTTCACCGTAGAACAATCCCACAACCACCAAAACGACAGAGTCTGGTCCGTAGAGGCTCCCGGTACATCGGCCATCGTCGAACACCGTCAAAATCAGCAATCCGTCATGGTCTGGGGCGGAATTTGCGGCAGTGGTAAAACTCCCTTAGTTTTCGTGTATCAAGGGGTCAAAATCAATCAAGAAGTCTACCGCTGCGACATCCTCGAGGCCACTTCCGTGGGCAAAGCAGCACTTCGGCGATAAGCATTGGACCTTCCAACAGGACTCCACTCCGGCTCACAGAGCGAAAATGTCGCAAGAATGGTGTAAGACCCATTTTCCTTGTTTCATCTCATCTGCAGAACAGCAGAATGGCCGCCCTACTCACCGGATCTCAACCCAATGGACTACAGCGTGTGGTCGATTTTGAAGCACAGGGCTTGTGCTAAAAAACACAAAAATTTAGAGTCGCTGAAGCAATCTCTGCGACGGGAATGGAACCGATTAACGCCCGAGGAGCTGCGGCCCATTGCCGAAAATTTCAACAAGCGTCTGAAGCTGTGTATCGCCGCCAAAGGAAGCCACTTCGAAACGGCTCAAATATATTATCAACAAATGTGCAAGCTTTTATTATTTGTTGTTGTTTTGTTCAATTTCTTCTGTTTAATAAAGTTAAATGAAAAAGAGTTTGTCCGAAGTTTTTCTTGGCACACTGTAATTATATGAATTAAAAATGAAACATATATGGAAATATATTCCATCTTAAGATCAGGAAGAGAGAAAGTCTTTGAACTTGATCTAAACCAGATATATATTGTTATTTATTTGATTCTGCCTGTTTATTAGTGTTTTGTAGCACTCAATAGAAAAATTCATATCTTCGCCATAGGAGTCTCGTGAACAGTTTTATAATCACTATATGTAGAGTATAGGTTTATATATTAAGTATTAATTTTGTATTTCGAGAGGTTAGAGGCTACTCTAAAGTAAAAGAGATAAGATCTCAGAAAAGCTTTTATAGTTGGCCAAAATATTCTAGATTGTTATAATTTTATATCTCTAGAGGTTAGAGGCTACTCTAATGTAAAAGATAAGATCTCATTTTTGAAATTTTAGACTGAAAAAGTTCAGAAAAGCTTTATAGTTGGCCAAAACATTCCTATATATTATTGAAAAAGTAGGTATTCAAGTTCCTATAAAAAACATTTTTTGTTGAAAAGCTCACCGCTAGTTTGAACCAATAGCAATATCACAGCCAATCTGACAAACTCCATGGTGCTGGTGGGACTCTATTTGGAAGGAAAAACACAACTGGAGAACTAATGAATTGGGTGACATATATAAATGAAAATTATCAGTAAACAATTCGTAATTATCATATTTCTGGGTATATTTTACAACTGTACTTCCATCTACGTAGAAATGATTATTTTTTAAACTCATTAAGAAACGGTTTTCCCTTTTTCGTGTTCCTTGAAATGTACAGAGACGAAATACTTTCGGCATTATGTAAATAATGCATTCTAATGGTAACAGTTTATTAGGTGCTAAAATAGACGCGCAAATTCCAAACCCGCCTCAATTTTGCGGAAAATATTGCAGTTATGTTGAAAATTGATAAGAGAACATTTTTACCCGGTGTCTTATGCCATTATCTGCATTTTTGTTTGCGTAAGTAGCATTGATGTCATCACTGAATGAATACAGGCATCAGAGATTGAAAAATAACATTATTATCGAAATATCAAAAAAAGGGTCCAACCAAAATGCTCATTTAGCTTACAAAAACGTTCTGCGACTCCAAGAAGTCAAAAATTTCAGTAAATCCCATGAGGTTTCAAAAAAAGCGTTTCGAACCTCCTTGTGATGTTAAGATTTAAGGCATTGCTCTAATCAACGGATTTACATAAATAAATTAACATTTCAATGGACAGTTTTTACTTTTTTAATAAAAACCGATAGTTACTACTCTGTAGGCCTTTTCTATTTGAAATTGAACAATTAGTTCCAAGAAATCAATGCTTATTTACAAAGACCCGCGTACGGGAAATGGCAGTCTAGTTGGTTCAATAATTATACAATAGATGGCGCAAGTGGTGTTAAAATGTCAAAATAATTTTTAGAATATCGATTTCGAGTATGTAGTCTGTGATCGATTTGTTTCCTATTGAAAATCACATAACACGAAGAATACGCTCATTCTTTGTTTCCTGCAGTGGCTAGTTTGAAGGAATGGAAGGAATAAGAAGTAAAAACACCCAAAATATGTATATATAGATTTATTTCAACATAGAAGTAACAAAAATTGAAATTAAGAAGTACCAAAACTATTTCCAACATTCTACTTGGATACACCTACAAGCGCTGGTCTGAGCACTCTATCGTGAAGTTTATAACCAATCTTCGACACAACAACAACGGTTCCAGGCTCCTTTCCTTCTACTTCCTGAAAAAAATTGATATTCGAAACACAAATAAAAAATTCATTTATAGGATCTTACTTGTTGGAACAAGGCTTCGTGGTAGTTAGGATCGAATTTCTCATTTAAAGGATTGACAGGTTCAAGACCATATCTCTTAAAAACAGTCTTCATTTGTGCTTCAGTCATAACAAGTCCCTCGTATAAGGTTTTGAGATGGGGATTTCGCTCGTTAAGTTCATTTTTTGGTACGGTTTCAGTGGCTTTGGCTAAAACGTCGGCTACATCTAGGAGGTCTTTACAGAAACTCTGGATTCCAAATATTTTAGCATCTGCTATCTGTTTGGTTAAACGCTGCCTCATGTTTTCCCCATCGGCAAGGGCTCTTTTGTATTTATCCTTGAATGATAAAGTTATGAAACACATGTAATTGAAGCAGAAATGAAATAAGAAAATGAAAATTTCTCACTTCATTGCTGTAACCAATTGCACCATGCTATTTATATGTTACAACTCCTGAACATAATGATATACTATTTTAACCTTAAACTACGTTAAGTTTGGTTTGAAACCTAATCAATTCTTCAGAATCAGTCAACAATTTCCGATAAAAGAGCCGAAACATCTTACGCAATATTGTAATGATAAAGTAATACCGTTAAATCATTATTCTTTTCTGTAAGATCCATCATTTTCTTATTCAACTCTTCAACAATCGATTTGTTATCCAAGTCATTTAATTTTCCTTCGGCGACTGGGGGGCTCTGTCCTTCCGTAGATTTTTCCTTTTCCGCGGCTGTGTTAAATCTCACATTGGAAGTCAGTAATGACCTAACGAAATATCGGAAAATCAATCTTTATGATCAACCACATTCTCTTGAATTCATACCTTGACATCAATTGAATATTTTCATTTATTAGTTTACCACACCTCCACAAATTTGTAACTCGCAAAGCCATGGTCTTATAGAAATTACTATTTTATATTAATATTTTATTTAAAAAAAATTCTGTCCAATCAAACAGATAGAGGTTATGCCATAGAACATAAATTCGACTTATCTCTACTTGGACTGATCTGTAGACAGAGCCTAACCATAAAATTAAGGGTATTTCACACGAAGGAAATTGATCAAGTTTGGTACGAAATTTCGTTTTGCTAGTGCTGCTCATGTATAAATTCATATGATTTATGATTATGAATTTCCCCACTGCTGTTATTCAAGATTACAATATGCTTCGAAGTTCGAATGAGCTACTCTTTTCTTCTTCCATGGAACTGTGGTGGAACGCAGCTCAGAAACGTCATGTACTATGGATTCTTCTTATTCATTAATTTCCTTTCCTCCCACCGGGCCTTGCGCCTTCCACTCCTCATTGTAATCAAAATAAAAGGAGAAATTTATTGGAAAGGAGGATGTTAGTTAAGCCTACGTAGTTGATAGTTTTGGAAATTATATCAGAGTTTGTTTTGTGCCAAGTGTTTAATGAAAGTTTTCAAGGCTTATTTGATTTCGTGATGTTTTTATTCCACTAGGTAGACAGTCATGCATAATATCTCAACTGGATCAATAGTCTAATAAAACCACAATAAGATAGGAAATAATTCAGTCTTGCTCAATAGTGATTGTATACAAGTTACAAGGTTATCTTCGAATTTCTCCATTTTTCGTTTTATTGTGAATATGCTTTGCAGTGTATGAAGAAAATGAATCCCAATAATCATAATCAGTCAAGAAGAAACTCATCTTCATTTAGTAGACATTCAAACAACCATCCCAGTCGATCTCATGGTCATGCAAGGTGGACCAATCGCTATACCAAAGATTATGGTAGAGAATATGATAGCAATTTCAACCGTGGGTAAGTTTACACACTAGAAAAACCTTTAAGTACCTTTGTGCATCTGAAATTAAGAATGGTATAAGTATTTTAGTGAAATGTCAAATGCAAGGTCGTTTATTTGCATGTAAACAATTATTTATTTTAATATGTAATCAATGTGACTCATTTATTTCAACAATAGACTAGAAATCTCATTTGTCGCAAGACTTTTTTGAATTTACTGGCCTAAAAATATTTTCATAGAATGGAATTGTCATCACTCTGTTTTTTATTGATCTAAACATATAAATTAATCCACAGCTATTAATTACACATCTAATAAATCTGCTTTTTTTGTCAGAATACTTATTTCTTTCCTTGGATCGTTATTACAAGGTTAATAAATCATTTGTGTAGGTGCTGATTAGTTGAATAAAATTTCATAACCTAAGACGACTCTTGACTTTTTCTCTTCAAGATGACTCCCTTCTCCCTTAATTCAATATTTAACACTTACGGAACATTGATGACTAACTAGCAATCAGTTAAAATGTGAAATACAGCTTGGAGAAATGTCATTATGCGTAAAATGCTTGAGGTTTTGAGTTGATAGATAAAGAAGATTCCTTCTCTGTTTGAAGCAAATTTAATTCATGAACATAATGTGTAGGCTAAAATTGTTCGTTTCAAAGAAACAATTACCAGTTAAGCTTTTACGGTGGCTTTAAAAAGTTTTCAATTCATTATGCTAGCAAAAAAATTAAAAATTCAAATGTTAGACTCGAAGGTTGAAATGAATCGTTTAAGAGCTTGAAGAAGAATTATAGGAGGTAGGTAAAGGTGGGTAAAGCATTGGAATGGGGGTACCCCTAAATTTATTCTTTTTTTTTTAATCCTTCGACTTTTGTCTTTAGGGATGCCCAGTTTTTGCATGTTCAATTATGCTTCTTCCAATGAAAGCTATTATATTTGATATGACGCATGTTTCAATGATTTTTTTACAATGCTTTCCCCAAAATTTCAATGACCCTGCATTACAGAATTTTGCCAAGTCTGTGTAGGAAACTTTTTCCAACAAAAACACCTAAAACTTCTGAAAATATTAGAAGAACTTTGGTCAGTTGTTATCTGGTTTTGTCATACTAGCTCAATAAAAATGACATTATTATCACATAATACTCTTGACTATGGAATTTACTACTCAAATTCCTTTTGCAATTGCTACTTCCTCATTGAAATATCGATTATTCTTCAGAGAATCATCCAATGTTAGCGGCAGTCCAAAAGAAAACTTTCCTCTTGGATATCCAAAATCTTCTCAAATCAGCCCAGCTATCAGGAATAATCACATTCATTACGCACCTGAGAATCCACGTAAGTATTTCGATATTGCATGTTTACGCAACACATTTCAAAAGATGAAGAATTCTGTCCAGATTGCCATAAGCCATTATTTTGAGGAAATATCCAAAAATCGTAGTTCAAATGAACATTAACTTATTTTAAACTCACAAATTTGAACAAAGTATAGCTTCGGTTTAGAAAAACCCTGGTTAATCTTAAACTTAGCTCATGTTTAGCTTAGGACGAAAGAGCAATAAAAGAAGAATTCGAATTTCCTTGAGTGTCATCACCCTCAATTGTTCTTTGTCAATCCTAAATTCAAACTGATATTCCTGTCAAATCAACAACTGTGAATGACATAAACATTGATGTTAAAAACAATTCCTTCGGACCTCAACGAAAATCATTCATCAAAACCTTGTTATCCTCAAAGCAATGCATGGATTTCCAAACCACCCGATGCAGGAGAGGAGACATTCCGTCTTGCCCAACTACGGAGACAGGAGGCACCAGGCTAATCACACCGATCGAAGAAGAATCACCCCTCCTTTACACATCTGCGAAAGTTCCAACGGTATGTTGAGCAATCCTGCTCCTGATACAGCTCATCAGAGGAACTTGATGGAGTTTCCTCCTCATATGCAAAGGAGGCATGCAAGAGGTGAGTAATTTGAATTTTTTGGTGTGTTAATTGATATATATGGAGTTTGTCTCAGTTTGTTTCATTATTCTTTCTATTTTAAAGCTTTATTTCAATTTGCATAATTTTTATAATCTGATATGTGTCTTTGAAGTTTAAATTTTCAGTTTTGGTTATGAATATGATTTAACTTTTATGTTGTAAGTCACTGTCTTCAATATTTGTGTGAAATAATGTTTGACTACTTAACTTCAATTAATTAGGCAATCCAAAGACCTGTCAAATAGTATTTGAGGTTAGTGCTGGTGGTCAAACAAAAGGAATTCAGATTTATTCATGTGGGTATGGAAATATGTTTATTTGTTTGAGAAATTGTTTTAGGGGACGTTTTTTTGATATTTCTAGTCAATCTTACTCGTAGGAATATTAGACTAGTGAAAATTATTTGAATGAAGTGCATTTTTAACAAAAAAATGCCATAAATGTATGCCAAAGTTGGATGTGCAAGTCAATCAAATTGAGAGGATTTTCTTGAATATTTTGGAACACCCAGTGTGTGTTACTTGGTGTATTATACACATATTGAGTGACTTACCAAGAAACAGAAGGAAATTTGGTCAGCGGTCATCAAGACTTGACAAAATCGAAGATAATATACTAAAATGAATATTTCTTCGTAGACACTGAAATAAGCAATATTCAGCTCTTGTTAAATGTAAACTGATGAATATTTGAATTTATATCATATAAAAGGATAAAGAAGTTACAGGTCGCATTGCTCTGATAAATATTCCTTCTCCAATACTTCCTCTACAATCTCTGCGGACCAATACTAAAAATTCTGATCCTATGATTGGCCAATATCTTCTTTGTCAGTGTTGCTTCATATTTTTCAATATTACAAAGCATAAAAACTCACGGTTTCGCTCATAAAATGCATAAAAAGTAAAGTTCATCACATTCACCGCTGACCATCGACCTGTCACAAACGTTTTGAGGTTAACCCTGGTGGAACTAGGCAATCCAAACCACTTGTTTTTCCACCATTGTCAACCTCAAAACGTTTCTGACGGGTAGCTGGCTTGCAGTAAATATGAGGAATTATATTATCTTATGCATTTCATGAGTGAACAAGTGAGTTTTTATGATTTGAAATATCAAAAAATATCCTGAAGCAACACTGACGAAGAAAATTCCACTCAATCATATGATCACAACTTTTAGTATTGGGAGCCCGAAGAGATTGAAGAGAAAGTATTGGAGAAGAAATATTTATCAGAGCACTGTACCTGTAACTTCTTTATCCTTTTATATGATATAAATTTAAATATTCATCAGTTTTACTTTTTACATGAACTGAATACTGCTCATTTCAGTGTCTACGAAGAAATCTTCACTTTAGTTTCTTATCTTCGATTTTGTCAAGTCTTGCTGACTGCTGACCAAATTTCCCTTTGTTTCCTGGTAAGTCACTTAATATGTGTATAATACACCGAGTTACACACACTGAGTGTTCAAGAAAATCCTCATAATTTGAACGACTCGCACATTCAACTTTGGCACACATTTATGGCCTCTTTCTTTGAAAATGCACTTAATTTGAATAATTTTCACTGGTCTGATATTCCTAAGTGTGAGATTGACTAGAAATATCAAAAAAATATCCACATAAAACAATTTTTCAAGCAAATAAACGGTTTTAATGTCTACATGATCGAAGCTGGATTCCCATTGTTTGACCACCAGCACTAACCTCAAAAAATATTTGACAGGTTGTTGGATTGCTTAATAATGACGTGGTTTGGTTGCCTAATATGAAACAATCTAACCTAACTTAAGATGAAGTCTTTTATATCAGGGACTGTACATGATAGAAGCTCCAATTTGAACTAGTTTCTTTTCGATTCATTTTGAGGAAAACATTACTCAACAGTAAAAAATCGCCAATATCGCCTCAAATTTTTCCTATGATCTTTCAACTTAAATCAAGGTTAACATTTTCATCATGGTAAATTTTACGAACGATTCGATGGTCGTATCTTTGAAACAAATTAGGTTTTCTTGCCGAAACTTGGAAAACCGGAACAAAATGGATCCTTTTTATTTCCAGACATACGCGTGAGCCCTGTCAACTTCCAACAGCACTCCCCTCAGTATTACCGACAAGCCAGCGACGAAAGTATTAAGAGCGAGAGCCCATCGCGCAAGCGCAGGCGCTTGTCCAGATCCGGCCACCATATTGAGTTGAACACGCAGCCTGCTTCGCCCCCTAGGCGGTCCCCCAGACAACATCTTCCCGTTACCACTCACCATCCCATGCAGGTAGGGACGAAGACGATTTATTTCAGTGAGGAGGAAGAAGGTTAAACGTTCTTATATTTACAGGGAAGCCCGCCTTTGCGTCGTCCCAGGTATAGAGAGAGGAACGATTTTCAACATCACCATCAGACCTTCCTTCCGAGTCCTCCGCCCGTTGGCCACGCCCATCCGCATCAGTCACCCGTGGTGATGGATCTTAACCAGGTATTTAATCCACCATTTTGATTCTTAGAGGTTATTTGTGTGTGTCTACCATAATTTGGTTTCTTCTCAGGTCCCAGTTACCATACCCCTGAACCACGAGACGGTTTGGAGTTACCCGGCGCCGCCTCACATATCGCTCTGTAACGCCCCGCCCGGAGCTCCGCCCCACATGCATAACTGCCACATGCACAACGTGTACGCCGCCCCCCACCAGTTGTTACCCCAGCAGTTCCCCAATTGTCTTCCACATCAGAGTTTCGGCGGTTTTCCCGCGTCGAACGCTCTGTCCATCTCCAATCAGCATTTCTCGCATCCGCATATACCGACGCAGGTGAGTTTTTGAAAGAATTCGTTCTAGGGAGGAGCAGGGAGGACGATCTGGCAACGCAGCTCATTGCCTATGGTCGATGGCGTCTTGGAGTTAGGGAATCCAACGACCTGTCAAATATTTTTTTGAGGTTAGCTGGTGGTCAAACAAACCAAGTTTAGCTTTGTTCATGTAGACATTAAAACCGTTTATTTGCTTGAAAAATTGTTTTATGTGGAAATTTTTTCGATATTTCTAGTCAATCTTACTCTTAGGAATATCAGACCAGTGAAAATTATTTAAATTAAGTGCATTTTCAATAAAAAATGCCATAAATGTGTGCCAAAGTTGGATGTGCAAGTCGTTCAAATTATGAGGATTTTCTTGAATATTTTGGATTACCCAGTGTGTGTAACTTGGTGTTTTATACACATATTAAGTGACTTTTCAGGAAACAAAAGGAAATTGGGTCAGCAGTCATCAAGACTTGACAATATCGAAGATAAGAAACTAAAGTGAATGAGTCTTCGTAGACACTGAAATAATCAGTATTCAGTTCATGTGAAATGTAAAACTGATGAATATTTAAATTTATATCATATAAAAGGATAAAGAAGTTACAGGGACAGAGCTCTGATTTCTGTATTCCGTCTCCAAAACTTTCTCTTCAATCTCTTCGGGCTCCCAATACTAAAAGTTGTAATCATATGATTGAGTGAAATTTTCTTCGTCCGTGAAACTTCAGGATACTTTTTGATATTAGAAATCATAAAAACTCACTCGTTCACTCATGAAATGCATATAAGATAATAAAATTCCTCATATTTACTGCAAGCCAGCGACCTGTCAGAAAATTTATAGGTTATCTGGAGGCAGGGCGCCACGTGGTTTGGATTGCCTAGTTGAGTGAAAATGGAATAATTTCAATATGAAGGTATACTATCTGACAAAGAAACTGTAACACCCAGAAGTAGCTGTTTGAATTTAAAATATTTTTTTGGTAAAACATGACAGCACTGCAAAAACGAAAAATTTTGCAACAGAAAAGCGGTAGAGCTTGTCTGCGTGGGTTAGAATCCCACCCTTGTCGCCAATAATATGTCACAAAATATACCCCATGATTTGTATCTTTATTCATTCATATACTAACTGACGAAGACATTGCAACAACTAGAAGGAGTTGTTTGAATTTTATTTTTTTTTTGTAAAACATAAATACACTGCGCAAAAAAATTAACGCACATTATGGAAATCTCAAATTTATTCTACAACTGAAGGTGTTCTCAATGATAATTATTTTCATCAGAATTATGCATGCATATGTTATCCACTTTCAAAACGTGTTTCTTCAATACAGATGTTTTCGCCCAGCAGGAATAAAAAAAGATGATATTATCAGATTTTGGATGTATTGGCTCCATTCTAAAATCAGTTGTTCTCGATCAATTCTAGTGATCAATAGTTTTTCTTTCGTTTGATTTTCTACACTCGATCGCTATGCAACGCGAAACACGCAATTTGACCCAAGAGGAATGTGCCCAAGGGGTAGTTTTGCGAGAAGAAGGGTGGACATACACAAGAATTGCAGAAAGGTTTGGAGTTTCCCATACAAGTGTGTCCAGAATGTTGCAGCGATTCAGGGAGACAGGTATGAATGTCCGAAGACCAGGACAGGATAGACCACGGGTAACAACTGCCATTCAAGAACGTTACTTGAGAGTTTCTTCGTTGAGACAACGGTTTGCAACCGCTCGCCTCCTTCAAAATCAGCTTGATCAAACTCATGAGGTGCAAATTAGCACTCAGACAAGAGGCCCAGCCCATCGAAGGGCGCGTTTGGATTTTGCGAGAGAGCATATCCATTGGGAAGAGGCCGATTGGGAAAGAGTTCTCTTCACAGATGAGTCTAGATTCTGCCTCTACCATTGTGATCGACGTTCCCTTGTATACAGACGTCCACATGAAAGATATGCTCAGTGCAATTTCCTGAATACTACTGGTTTCGGGGGAGGATCGATTATGGTGTGGGGTGGAATATCTTTGACTGCTCGCACAGACCTAGTGGTCGTTGATAATGGAGCTATGAATGCTGATAAGGATATAAGGAACATTCTTGAAGAGCATGTAGTGCCATTTGCCCCATACATTGGTGAAAATTTCGTTTTTATGGACGATAATGCCAGACCCCATCGTGCGCGCATCGTTCAGGAGTACCTTGAAGTGGTCGAAGTCTCTCGAATGGAATGGCCAGCAAGAAGTCCAGATCTCAATCCGATTGAGCAGGTTTGGGACAACCTCAATAGAAGGCTGAGAAGTTCAGAAAATCATCCAGCTACTCTTAATGACTTAGGAATCCAACTCGGAGAAATCTGGGAAGGATTAGATCAGAACATTTTAAGATCACTCATTTTGAGTTTGAACCGTCGTTGCCGAGCTGTAATTAACGCAAGGGGTGGAAATTCCAAGTTTTAAATCACTAATCAGTATTTCAGTATTTTGAGAATTGTTCATTTCTCTTCTTTCACATAAGATTCGGTGAAATCCTGAATTTTTCTTCCATTTAATGTGTCTTGTTTCGTTCAAAACCTTCCCGAGAGAACATAAAAAATAAGTTATAAAGTAAAGTCAATGTAGAGTTAACTTTTATTAAAATGGAGATTTTCAGAATGTGCGTTAATTTTTTTGCGCAGTGTAGTATAGCAAGGAGTGAATGATTGAAATTTTGCAAGAAACGACTAAAATATTTAAGTAGCAAGACGTGTTTACATGAAAAAACCATTTCAATTATTTACTCCTTGCTATACTGTCTATGTTTTCCAAAACAAATTTAAAATTTAAACAGCTACTTCTGGGTGTTGCAGTTTCTTTGTCAGTTAGTATATCCCCGTTTAAAACTGATATAGCGTGTACGAGGTCTGGCTATTAAATAACGAGACTGCTTATGAAAAAGAGTTTTATTTTAAAAATTATTCTACAATCGAATGCTCCCCTTCAATATACTCCCCTTCCCTCGCCACACACCGTTCCATTCGTTTTTTCCATTGGTCAAAGCAATGCTGGAAGTCTTTTTTTGTAAGAGCATTTAGGAGCTCCGCCGATTTTCGCTTTACCTCTTCCATCGACTCGAACCGGGTTCCTTTTAAGGCAGACTTGATCTTCGGAAATAGGAAAAAGTCACAGGGTGCTAAATCAGGCGAGTACGGCGCGTGTTCGAGCACTGGAGTGCCTCTAGCGGCTAAATAACGCTTCACAGACAGCGCGTTATGGGCAGGTGCGTTGTCCTGGTGCAAGATCCACGATTTGCTTTTCCACAACTCCGGTCGTTTCTTACGAACTCGCTCTCGCAGCGTTGCCAAAACTTTCAAATAGTAAGTTTGGTTTACAGTTTGACCCTCTGGAACCCATTCAATCATCACGATACCGTTGATGTCGAAAAAAACGATTAGCATGGCTTTAAATTTTTTGGTCATCTTCGGTGCTCTCTCGGCCTTCAGAAAACCTTTTATACCATTCGAAAACACGCGCACGAGATAGAGAATTCTCACCATAGGCCTCTTTCAACAACTTATAGCACTCAGTCGGAGTTTTTTTTAATTTGACGAGAAATTTCACATTGATCCGTTGCTCGTGTTTTTCGTCACACATCGTTATCGGCACGAGAAAAAAACACGTTCGTTTCTAACCTCTACACAAAAAATACTACTACAGCGACGAAAACGTGTTTTCGTACTGGAATAGTAGACACTTCCAGCTATCCAATGCTGCATTCGTTTCCCACCCTACCCCTCTAGGACGCCTTCTGCGCGCGCAGTCTCGTTATTTAATAGCCAGACCTCGTATACAATTTACTGAATTCTCCGAAATCGATGCTATCGTTTCTTAATCGACCTCAATCATCCATTTTATCCACACAGAGACCCGACGCGTTGGAGATCGAACTGTTGAACGACCACCACGCCCACCCCCACACCAATTTACACGGCGCCCCGCCCCTTCACGTCTCCCCGCTTCAGGTACCGGCGCCCGCGTCCCTGTTCCTCTCGGCCGAACCCAGAGGGCAGCAGCTGGAACTGTTGCACGCCAGGGCCAGACAGCATCAGCACAGACCGCACACCAGACTCCACCCCCATCCGCAGAGGTCGAGGTGGCACCATAACCCGCCCTTGATGGCCACTCAGTACCCCGGATTCTTGCTCCACTTCCTGTAAGTACTTTTCAGGTTTAGTCAATTCACTTTTATGAAGTATTCCGGTTGGCAAACATTTTAGATTGAAATTGAGTTTATACATTTAGGGAATACTCAAATAAACTGCTCCACATGAGTTAGGGATATTGACTTAAATTGCAAAAAGATATAGTTGAAATGAGATTTTTGTGATGGAAATTCATATTAATACGATTTCGAGTTGCAAATTAATTTTAGCCTGTAGGTCTGCAGCGTCTTGAGGGTGGTTAAGAAAAATCGAGTAAAATAACGAAATTCTATTCCCAGAGAATTCGAGCATTTTAAGACTATCATTACAATGTATGGCCTCCACGGGCATCAATAACAGCTTGGCATCTTCTTTGCATACTACACACGAGGTTGTTGAACATTTCTTGAGGAATTTGGTTCCATAAACGGGGCAGAAGCTCTCTCAGATCATTTAAGGATTCTGGGGTTGGTTGTTGATTATCTAATTTTCTTTGGAGCATATCCCATGCATGTTTTATGCAATTCAAGTCTGGAGAGTGCGGAGGTATTGGTAAATGTGGAATACCAAGCTCCTCGCGCGCATTCTCAACTATGGTTGCACGGTGGTCTAGCGTTATCGTCTAGAAATTGGAAAGTTTTACCAATAGCAGCATGAAAATTTGGCACAACATTGTCAATGACATGCTCCCTATAGTGTAAGGCGGTCATATTCCCAGGACAAATGTGTAGACCTGTGCGCCCGTTGAAACATATCCCGGCCCATACCATAACACTACCCCCTCGGAATGGATGAACTTTTTGGACATAGCGACGATTACGGGGTATGCGTGGGATTGTCCATACATTCTTCGAGAATCTGAAAATCGTCCATATCTGGATACATCAGGGAAAAGGACACTACGCCATTGATCGTTCCAATTGATATGTTGCCTTGCCCATTCCAGTCTTTGACGCTTATGGTCACGTGTTAATGGAACTCCTCTTAATGGACGTCTAGAACCTAGATTCACCTCTCTCAAACGTCGTCTGATGGTTTCGATGGAAACTTATTGGACCCCATCTGCATTTTGAAGAGTATTCCGTAGCATTCTACACGTAGATGTATGGGTTCTTCTCGCCGAAACGGTGATGAAACGATCCTGAGCAGGTGTTGTTTTTCGTCGCTCACCAAGCCTTGGTATTTCCAACACGGAACCTGTCTCCATGAACCTATTCCAAAGTCGAGATATCACACTTTGGCTGACTTGGAGCCTTTCCGCTACAACAACCTGAGTTTGGCCACCCTGTAGCATTCCGATAGCCCTATTAGCCTCAGCGTTTGTTAATTTACGTCTTGGCATTTTCAGAAAACTCGTTTCAAATCGAAGCCGTTGATAAACTGACTTCATTTCAAAATAAGAACATTCATGAAGCATATGCAAAGAACCAAACTTCAGAAAAAAGGCGACCAGATTGACGAAATGTCTCATACTGATTTTTATTGGATCGATTCAAGTTGTCATTGAGTTTTAAATGATTTTACAGCGATTTTCTCGAAGATTACATACTTTTAAAAACGATCGAATACGATATCCCTAACTCTTGTGGAGCAGTATATTTCAAAATAAACCGGGTATTTTCGAAGGCGATCTTTTCCTTCTAGGGCCATGTTCTCGAACCAGCCGATGTCGCCCTTCAGCCAGGCCGATCTCAGCAGCACCGATTCGACGGAAACGGAGAACTACGAGGCTCTGCTCAACCTGGCCGAACGTCTCGGCGAGGCCAAGCCCCGAGGGCTCGGCAAGCTGGAGATCGAGTCGTTGCTCAGCTACAAGTTCAACGCGGACACTCACCAGGGCGACCAGACGTCCTGCGTGGTGTGCATGTGCGACTTCGAGGCGCGTCAATTGCTCAGAGTCCTGCCCTGTTCGCACGAGTTCCACGCGAAGTGCATCGACAAGTGGCTCAGAGTGAGTACCCAAAAGAAATTGAGATTATTGAATTTTTTATGTGTTTGCCTATTTCTAGAAGAATTCTTAGCCTACTATAGAACCAAACAAAATTTTAATGTCAAAATATTTCATTACTCTACATATTCTTCTCTTAATTGAATAAAAATAATCCTGAGAATCTGAGAGCCGTGACTCGGCCGACACAAAATAATGGCATAGCTTTTCTGCTGCTGAATCGAAAAATGATACGAAAATGTGTTCTTTATCGAGGAGTTGAAATCTGTATTCGGAATACGAGGATATATTGAAAAATTCTTAGCCTACTATAGAACCAAACAAAATTTCAACGTCAAAATATTTTATTACTCAACTTATTCTCCTCTTTATTGAATAAATTTATTACAGCGAACCTGCAACGTCTCTGGACCTTTCAAAATAAATGTTTCTTCTTGCTCTGCAAACCAGTACTCCACAGCTTTCGTTACCTTCTCGTTGGAAGGAAATTTACGACCTTTAAATTTTTTTCTTCAGTTGAGGAAAGAGATGATAGTCGGACGGAGCCAAATCTGGTGAATAAGGGGGCTGTTCTAGTAATTCTAACCCTAAATCACGAATTTTTTGCATGGCAACATGAGATTTGTGTACTGGGGCGTTGTCCTGTAAAAACATAATACCTTTGGATAGCTTTCCGCTTCTTTCCTCTTTAATTTTTACCCGTAGAGTGGTCAGTAATGTCGAATAGTAATCTCCAGTTATTGTTCTACCCTTATCCCAAAAATCAATCATGATTACTCCATGGCAATCCCAAAAAACTGAAGCAAGAACTTTTCCAGCAGATTTTTGGACACAAAACTTCTTAGGTCTTTAAGAAACAGAGTGTCGCCATTCCATCGATTGTTGCTTTGTTTCTGTATCGTAGAAATGTACCCAAGTCTCATCCATAGTAACAATTCGGTTCAAGAAGTCTACATCGTTTTCAAATCGAGCACAGATCGAACGCGATGCTTCTACCCTTGCACGCTTTTGGTCAACATTCAAACATTTGGGGATCCATTTTGCAGAAATTTTTCTCTATCCAAATTGACGTGAACTATATTATGAACCCGTTCGTATGAAATCTTCAGTGCTTCAGATAATATCCGTTTCAGCCCAATTCGACGGTCTGATAAAATCATGTCATGAACTGCATCGATATTTTCGGGGACTGACACAGAAACTGGCCTTCCCGATCGGTCATCATCTTCAATGGAAAATGTACCTCTTTTGAAGCTTGCAGTTCAATTTTTCACGCTCATAACGAAGGACATTGATCACCAAGGGTATTAAGCATATCTTCGTAAATCTGCTTACCTCTTAACCCTTTTAAATACAGCTAGTTGATGATGGCTCGATACTCCAATTTTTCGATTTTTACAATTTCGGTGGACATCTTTTTTTTTTAATTTATTGCGTAACTCTGGTTTACTTTTTTGACGTCGAACTCTACACTGACACTTCTAATAAGTTATTGTTCGTTGATATGCTATCCATGGAACTGGTCTTGGCTAACTAGATATCAATACATCGAGTTATATCCCCACTACTGGCGTGGCCTGTCTGTTCATGTTGACTAGAATCTCGCAGATGGCAGGCAACCATGCAGTACGAACAACGGCAGTCCCTCTTTCCTGTTATATATTTAAATGATGATTTTTTTTGAAGAGTGTCTGTTTTGTATTGATTTCCTGAATGTCTTTTGCAGTCCAACAGAACCTGTCCAATATGCAGAGGCAATGCATCAGATTACTTCACCAACAATGAAGATTAAGGTAATAACTATAGTCTTAACCTTAACAGATTACCAATGAAATTTTAGTTTTCTCTCTTGTTGCCATCTGCTGCCAGTTAAAATATTGTTAATCCGTATGATTTGTTTCCTATTACGCTACTGATAGCAATCTATTGTGTATATTGATCAATAAGAAATTTTTAGCGAATTTATTTTTTAATACTAAAAATATATTGTTTTCGAGAATCGATGAGATAGTATTCTTATCTGTTGTTCACTTAAAATTGTCCATTTTTTCCGTTGTTATCATTTTTTGGTTTACGAATTGATCATTTTGAGAACAATCCCTCGAAAAAGGGAAATTGTTGTTAATGCCATATGCTTTTTAACGATTAACAATTGTTTGCGAAGCGATGTTTCAGCCGAGCCGTACCGCAAGTACGGCAAGTGCTCAAGTTGTTTTTAAAATGATTATTCGAATGTTCTCAGAAAAATGTTGCCTTTTTTCGTAGATTCTTTCAGAAGTTACGTTATTTCGGTGAAGGAAACGAAATGTATTGAAATTTTAATTTTAAAACCGCATCGAGATCGATTAGAAAAGCCCGAATGCCTGCAAAGTCAAGCTCAATTATCATAATTGGACACTCTTGACGGGAAAGTCCTAGTTATGAATTAGAAAGGAGAAGACTGAGGGCTAGTTTTTGATTAAATCAGCGGTGAGGATCGCATGTCGATATACAGGGTGGCCCAGAGAATTTTTCTTTGTTTCTCGAATTTGCATTTAAGAAAGGCTGAAGCAGAATATCCTATGGACTGAGTACTTTTTCCTGAAATTTTACGCATCAGTAGATATTTTTCTAATGGGCATCCTGTATATTTCGATAGGGCAAGTGATAACATCTTAGGAATATTGAATTCTTTAATTTAAGCTAGACCACTGAAGGCGTTGGGAATTTCTTGTTTGCTTGTTATAATTTTTATTGTAGATTCTTCCTTTTTTATTTGTGTACTTTAAATCGTTATGATTTTGATCGTAGGTATACTTTAAATCACATTTGTGAAATATTTTACTTCATCATCCAGAAATGTTTCTACAGAATCGAAGATTTTCCATCAAGAAAAAAGTTACAGAATATTTTCGAAATCACCCTATAACTCTGAAACGATGCGGTTTTCAGCCTTGATCTGTCATTTAAACTGACCTTCGGAACTTTTCCTTCAATAATGTCGAATTTGGCTCACCCTGTACACCCTATTCGAGAGATTATAGAGATGGAAGGATCTTAATGTTGTCGAAAAAACTGATGTAAAATTTTTACGATCTTTTCTCCTAATCGAAATCTAATTCTACTTTTTTTCATCGACCGATTGATATACAGGGTGTGCATTTAGTGAATAATTTCAATACATATCCTGATCGATTTTTCGAAAAGTCTCAATGTAGAAGAAGAACAATTTCTGAAACATTCTACCTCGTGAGGTTAAGATTGCATTAGTCATTTTTAAGTCTTTCATGTATATAATTTTCATGTTTAATTTGTAGAATTCTATTTTGAAATTTCCGGTGTTGAAAAGTCCAAATCGTGTGCTTAAAAAGGCAACTGAATATACGCCATTAATGAAAGTTATATTTTATTGATACTACCTCTCAGAATATAGCGTAGTTGAATAATTTTAAGAATGTTTATCCGCTTTGATTTTATTATTGAAATATTTTTAGAAGGATCCGAGTTGATGATGTATCTATTAATTTTAGGTTTTTCATCTGTGTGAAATGTTGAATTCTTAACTCTTGTCGAAATAAAGTCTGGTATAGTATTAAAAAATTGCAAACATGAATAACAGTTTAAGTGTCGCTTGATTTAGGTAGTGGATGGATGTGAAATTAAAACGTTCGCCCATAGCACCGATTGATGTGTACTTTTAGAAAATCTCGCTTTATGTAGAATTTATTACGCTACTTCCAATCACGAAAATGCATGAACAGTTTTTCGGAAACTTTTTCATCCTCCCCCTGTAACTAAATATCGCGAAATGTGAGATAGGCTGATAAAATCGTTGTTTCGTGTGATTTTTTTGATAATAATGTACTATTAATGACTAATAATACGTTTGTCCTTATCTAATATACGCTGTATCTACATAAAGTAAGATGTTCATATTGATTCGTTGAAAGCACTAGTTTTTTACTGTTCTCACAGACAAAGGAATGTAATCACTATCGTCCAAAATATAAAATGCACAAAGTATATATCAAAAGCAATAAAACTCAAATAAGTCAAATACATTTTCGCGAATTAAACATTGATCATCAAATTTAAAGTTGTTAATTGAGAATTTTCCATTCGTTCCACGAAAATATAAAAATATGTTTGTTGTCCAAGTTTTATAGAATTGTAGAGCCGTATTTTTTGCGTATTTAAGGTTATGTAGGGTGTCAATTAATAAGGTACGAGAGTGCAATTTGAATGAGAATTTACGATTCTAGATTTTTCGGTGCAATGAATAAGATTGAATTTTCCACTTTGTCACGTTTTATTTATGATTATTTGTTATTGTTTCATCTGGATTTGTTTAAAACTTGCTGTCAGATATTATGTCCACTTTGTGAATTAATATAGAATTAGAAGTTATTATCTTTTTTTATTGAACTATTTTATTAGGCTTTATTTTCTTTTACAGAGAAAGGAATTAAATGTGAATATAGATGCATAGAACACCTGGTGTAACGACTCCCTACTAAAAATCGTGACCAAAATTTGTAGATCAAAACGGCATCCTAGATTTCAGATTTTGGACTAGTTCCGGAATAAATCCGCAATATTTATCGATCGTGGCGCTACTGCGGCAACGACAAAAAACGCGACCCCTTTCGGGAGAAATGAAAAGCTGCACAAAATATCACGTTTTCGATCGACAAGAAAGTCTTAAACAAAATCTAATCAGTGCCAACACCAGGTATTTCTATGCATCTGTATGTGAATGGATGATTTGACATTTCTTTGGGTTCATAGAAACCAGAGAGTTCATATAGTCATAGATCCATAAGTTTATATGCATTTATGACCCATAGAACTCTGGTTTTTTATTCATAGATTTGGATTGATATGGATTTTGAAGAATCAAATCATCCATATCTGGTAGCCCTTGTGTAGGGTATTATCGATTGATAACCCAGTGAAAAGTGTAAACCAATTTTGGTGTGTTTAGTTTTGTTTACTGAAACTCAGTTCACAGTGGACGGAATATGAAGTGTCTCTAAATCAGAAAGCTGGTGAATCTTCATTTTAGATTTCTTTTACGCAAGGCAAAGAAACTCTGGTGTGACGACTCCTAACTGAAAATCGTGACCAAAATTAGTAAATCAAAACGACACTCTAGATTTTGTTGATCGGGTCCTACTTCCGGAATAATCCGCAACATTTCGAGGTCGTGGCGCTGTTGCGGCAATGGAAAATAAGCGCGACACCTTTCGGGAGAAATGAGAAGTAGGACTCCATCACAGGTTTTCGATCGACAAGAAAGTCTTAAACAAAATCTATTCAGTGATAACACCAGGTATTCTATGCCTCTATATACAAGGTTTTCTTGAACTCATTCAAAGCTATACGGAAAAATATTGAAGATGTTTTCTTGAAATTCATTGTCAGTGTGTTTCTTTTTGTTACCGGTCATATCTGAAGTATCATAACGTTTTTTAAAATACGCTCAATAAATTACCGCATTCTTGGATTTCCGCTTATTGTGGATGTGATTTCACAGAAACTTTTTTTAGTTTCTTGGCAAACCTACGATGTATCGATGTGCTTTAGTAGATTTACTATCACTTCATATGTTGGCCCTGTAGATCATTCATTGTTCTTGGTTGAACACTTGATGTTTTTGGCGATAGTCAACAAAGTATTAATGAGAGTATGTACCTTCAAGTAAAGGACCCCGCACTTTCTTTATCTTATGGCAAATGGCGTTCCGTCAAATGTTCTAATATTTTGGTATCTTGTAGTACTCGACCTACTGATCAAAAGTGTCCAGGGCCCCCATGGAGGTGGGAGTGTTCTTTCACCACTGTACTTGATATAAAAACATCAATACGGCTGAGAGTTTTTATCCACTTCCTATGACCAGATTTTTTTTATGGATGAAAACTTTCAGCCGTATTGATGTTTTTATATCAAGTACAGTGGTGAAAGAAAATTCCCACCTCAACGGAGTTAATCTTGGAATAGAGGGTAATAAAAAATAGATGGTTTTTGGCTATTTTCGTGAGGTTCACAGTTTATTTCATGACTGAATCACCATGTATTCTTTGAAGTCCATGGTGATATGTTCTGAAAAAATCAAACAAACATCTTAAATCAACCCAAAAATACAGGGTGTCCACTTAAACCTCATTGTGAATAGTTTCTATAATAATGGATCACCCAGTATGAATTCTGGGTATTTCAGGTTTTTTCAATGTAACAACAACATATCTAGTGAAACAGTTCATTTTGCGAACGTTCTCGCTATGAAACTGACACATTTTATACTTTCAAAATCGGACATACATTCAATTATGGATAACCCTGTATTCGTAACGATTTTCGGTCATATTCCTCCATATGGTTGCTCCCTGTGGATGGAATGAAATGATTCTTGAGAAAAATTGAAGTTCATTCGATTCTGTTCCGAGATACGAGCGTAGTAAAAGTGCAGGGCAATTCTCAACTTCAACGCCCTGTATCTCAAAAACTATTCATAGGATTTAGTTGGGGCCATGGACACTTTTGATCAGTAGGTCGAGTACAACATTATACCAAAATTTTAGAACATTTGACGGAACGCCATTTCCCATAGAGAAAGTGCGGGGTCCTTTGTTCTACAATCTACATGAACCAATGTTGCTGAATTTTCAACCACAACGTTGTAAAGGTATAAAGGAATCTCTTCTTTTATTTCTTGAAATGAAGAGATTATTAAAAAAAAGTTAATTCAAACTCGAATAAGAAAGACGCACATAAACCTTTATACACAAAAAAGCTGCAATCAATTCTTATTTCTTTTGAAATCATTACTTTAAATTTAAACGAATTATATTTTGCTATTATTCATATCTTATTCAGTCTTAAACCAGCCTTTAGTTCTCTTATTGGGTACGTACTTTCAAACTCTCTTTAATGGTATACTTACGTCAGTTCAAAAGTCAAAGAAAGTGATCCATGACCTACATATAAAACAGTCCAGCTGGTCAAGTTCAAGTTCTGGGAAAGCGACATCTGTCGACAAAAAATTTGAGGATGTCGCCCTATGTGGGGTGGCAACACCATCAGGAATCTTGAATGGCAATAGGGGTTTTGAATGATTTGCAATTTTATTTATGAATATGATGCAAAATGTTCATCTTAGCCATAATTTTGATTCAAAAAAATCGACTTTTACTCCTGTTCGCTCAGAAGGGATCAAATAATTATTTAAAAAAATTGCTCTCGCTATTCAAAATTAAAATATTGAACAGTTACTTCTGACATACTCTACCTTCTAGAAATATTGATGCTTTCTCAAGTGTAATTCAAGAAAAATGTATAATCACATCGAGTGTTTTTCTCTGATTCTGCTTTAGTAGAATCGAATGATTTATAATGACTATTCTGTTTTTGAATTATCGCTATACGCTTGTGGGAATAGAGGTCCTATTAAATCGAGAGTTTATTGTTTGACAAATGTACTTTAGTTGAGAAAGTTATTTCTTGTTGAGTTTGCAGGTTTTTCAAAATTGATAAATTTAAATTCCTCTATTATATAAATTTAATTTTCTCTATTAAATTTACTGCTTCTGGAAATGCAGTATTGAAAAAAAAACAACTTCGTTAAAATCTCAGGTGTTGTATGACAATAATTTATGATCTTCATTTTCAAATTAAAGACATGCAGATTGTAGAAAAATATAACGATGCTGAAATTTAAACCTCTTAAAAAACAACTAAAACTAATCTAATAATTCTTTCACTCCTGAAATGCTTCGTTGCCCATTCACTTCTTATTTTCGTTTTTATGGGTATAAGCAAGTATTCAATTAATTAATAATAAGATCGAGTACATAAATATCCAATACCTCTTAGCTGCAATTGATATAGAACAATAAACTCTCATGAATGCTTTTCACAAAATACAAAATCAATGTTACGAAATAAATAGATTTACTAAAATTCGATGTAATAGGTGTGCCTTTATAAATATTATACAATTTCATCATCTGTATTTTTCTCTTATTTTGAATGGCCAATCTAAAATAGGAAAGATTTCAACTTATTCAATTCGATATTTTCTAGAGTTTTTTAGGAAATACTGCGGCAAGTGTTGTATCCGTGAAAAATTATTAAATATATCGAAATGAGACAGGTTTTTCATTGAATATTTTCTTGGGTTATTGAACTTTTTTCAACTCTCCTTTATTTATCAAAACCCTTCTTGTATGACATCTTGAAGTGAGTAATAAATGCGTCGAAATAAAATGAAGAAAAAAAATCATTGATTTAGATTTTTTTATTTAGAAAAAAAAACTTATATACAAAAACTTGTATTAAAAAAAAAATTATTTACAAAACACCCAAGTTGAGTGTAAAACACAAAGATTCACTTCCTTTTCTTTATCTCCCTTCTGAATGCCGATGGAGTTATATAAGATTTATTCTCCCACAAAGGAGCGCCTCCAAAACTGGACCCGAAGATTTTGATTGGGTTCAAAACGAACCTTGGCCCTACCTCCGATACAGCACCATCTTCAGAGAGAATTTGGTAGTTTCTAAACCAAACTTTTTCGTCCAATATCTGGAACACGTATACGTGATCGATGAAAGGCTGACTTTTCGGGTGCTTGTTTGGTACTCCGAACACTTGCGTTAACAGCTCCTTCAATAAAGCGTAGTGTGGTTTCTTTTCGAAGGAAGTGTCGAAACTGAGTATGGGTCTAGAGCCCCGTAAGCAGTTTCCTGCGAATTTCAATTCCGCCATTGTATGTACTGGAACAAAAATTCAAATTGTAGTCCTGAATTGTTTAACGGATTCTGAGTATACTCACTATTCTCCACCAAGAATTTAACTGATGGCCCGTTGGGTACATGGGATAACCACATGTATAGATCTTGTTTTTTACGACCTTCAAAGAGCATAACTTTCGCGCAATTCTTCACCTCTGCTATTTCATTCAAGACTGTTAAAGTTTTCTGGCGTTCCATTTTACTTTCTGATTTAGAGTGAGGCATTAACTTTTTTAAGTCTTCCATAAGATGCCTATGACGATGGTTGATCCCTCTTGTAGCGAGCACTAATACTCTTTGTTTGTTTATCCATTTTGCCTGGAAAATTCAAAGTATAAGTTTTTATGAACTCTAATCTCAATAATATAGTATTTACCTTTTTTGGGGCCGGTTCCTCTACTCTCACAGCCGGTAAAGGTTCGTCTTTTTCGACCTCTTTAGTTACGGATACGGTTCTCTTCCTTTTCATTGATACTTTCCCCATTTTGATGTTGAATTGATTGAAAACACGTGCAACTACTAGAAGAAATAAGTGAAACTGGTGGATGTCACAGATTGTGGTTATGTTTGAGAGTATTTTGGTTATGTCATAGAACAGACATAAATTTCTGTCTTCACATAGAAACGGAGACTATCGGTGTTCTAATACTTCTAACATGAACTCAAACCGAAATTTGGCAACGCCGTATTTTATTTCATCAAAAGGGATATGTATGTGAAAACAGTGAATGCATTGTTTAAACAATGGTAAATGGAGTTTTAATATTTCAGCATTAATTTTCCTTAGAATCAAATGGTTTGAGGCAGTATTGATCATGCTTGAAGGTCCAACTGCGAAGATCGAAAAAATATTGATTATTCCAGTCGATCTGGTCTGAATAGAAGTTGTGAGGTTTTTGTTCAAGGAGTTCGATAATTATACAACAATTATGCATCAATGATACGCTAACAATATGAAATTATTTGTGTTGAATTATCCAAGTTTGACCTTCAAAGTTGATAGTTTCGATCCCTTATTTAAACTCCACATAAATCGACTTGTCTATGAAGGACATATAAACAGCGTTGTAGAAACCTTACCAACCTTCAATTAAGGCATAAATTCACGCAGAAACTGTAATTCTATCTCAGCAAACAGATCCGAGCATAAATTCAGATTTATTCGTCCTGAGAACTTCAACCAACTAAAACAGCAAAATTAGCAAAGTTACGGAAGTAAATGGACCATCTGAGCCTTAGGGGTTTATGGTTTATCTCCGCATTGTCCAACCCCCATCCGAACTTTTGCGTTAAATAGTTTAGGGAATAAAGTAAACATTATATATCATTATTCAATTTCCTGTATAGCCTATGGCTCCGGCATTATTTCGTCCAACCAAGACAGCTCAATAACTTTGAGTATACTCCATTCACTTTTATTTAATCACATAGGAGGTCATGGTTTCGTTTTCAGGAGTTGGTGCCCCTGATGAAAAGCACAGAACATAAGATGAAAAGTCAGTGCGCGCACAGAAAATATCGTAAATGACAAAACGACGTTGCCAGTTTCTTTGTTTACATCAAAGTGAAAGTATCAAAGATATTCCACATTTTGTTAGGTTTACAAATTGTTCGCAGATTTTTGGTATTTAATCGATATTTGCAGGTGAGTTTTTCGTCGAATATCCAAGATTAACGTTATTGTTTTTAGCACCAGTTTGGGGCGTGAGGACGATTTTCAATACCAGGACGAATGTTTACATTTCGAGGTTGAAGGGGTACACGGAAATTTCGTTGAAAAAGCTGTTATTTGGACAGATATCGCAGTAGATGGATCGGATGGAGCCTCGAGAGGTCGATTAGGATGATATTTTTCAGGTTTTCCAAGAAATTTGGCGATATCTGAGCAGATTTGCAAAAGTTAGGTACCTCACTAATGCGGTGGAACTTAGACCTAATTCTCCTATAAGAAACGCCTTTCAAAGGTCGAGATGGTGAAAAATGTATTCTTTAGATGTTGTTTGAACAAACGCAGCCGAGTGTTATATCCCAACATTGATTTTAAGAAAGTTATCAACAAAATAAAATTGACATTATTCTTGATTCTTGTAATTACCCATCAATTCATCTTATATCTTTGGGTTGATTTTTTTTAATGAATTCTTGATTAGAATCAACAATTGATGTCGTCAAGTCTTGAACTTTCAGTTCAAGAGGATAATAAACATTAAATCTTCACAAGCATGCATATGAAAATTATGTGAAAGCAATGCAATTTTCTTCCATGGCGAAAAATAATATATTTCAACAGTGATCTCTTGTACTTCTCATGCAAATAACAAGAAAAGGAATCCTTTCTATCAATTCATATAAACGTTAATTATTTTCGTCCATCACATCTTTTCCAATTCATTCATTTTCCGAATAAATTCACATTCTTAGAAATACGCTAAGAATGTAGAAAGGGCAACATAGTGTTGACTTGGAACATAAAAATATTTTGAAAAACGTCATAACTTCGATACAGGGTGGAATGTGTCAAATTTCGAAGGCCAGAGTTGTGATTTTATAATTGTGAATGGAGTATAGGTACACCGGTTATTTTTTGCTTAATTTTGTCTCAATTTCACTATTTTTCCATCGAAAATATTGACAGCTGTCAAATAAATCGTCCATGTCTCACGATACATTCTGAATTTGAACCTGTGGTGAAAATTACAAGTTTTTTGGTTTATTCGTACTAATTTACGGACGGACTTACAGAATTGAATTCGGCCACAGATTCTTGATCAGTGATTCGAGCCTATTCTTCTCCTGGTCTAAAAATTCCGAAATCGTGACGATATCCATATCGTTTTGCCAACAGGGGATTGCAAACCTCTTCGAAACATTCGAAGTGAATAACATTTTCTGTTTGTTCGCAGAGATACACCGATGCATAGCAGGCTCCAAATTCAATTTCCTCCTATTAATTCTGTTTGAATAGAAAATCTATCGCCCCCTGCCGTAGTACGAACATCGCATAAATGTTCTCGTATTTCTCCATATCTCGCGTGATGGATTCGCTTTTTTCGAGTTTTACGGAACTTGAAAACAGCTGGAGATATTCTGGATTCGAAGATGGGAAAACTCATAAATAGCACGAGGAGACATTTCATTGTATTCAAATGTAACAATGTTAATCGAGTTGTTCTGAATCTGAAGCCATTCCAATGGGTAGAAAAGTAGCACATACAGGGTGACAAGAAAAACCTCGGACAAACTCTTTTTCATTTAACTTTATTAAACAGAAGAAATTAAACAAAACAACAACAAATAATAATAGCTTGAACATTTGTTAATAATATATCTAAGCCGTTTCGAAGTGGCTTCCTTTGGCGGCGATACACAGCTTCAGACGCTTCTTGAAATTTTCGGCAATGGGCCGCAGCTCCTCGGGCGTTAATCGGTTCCATTCCCGGCGCAGAGATTGCTTCAGCGACTCCAAATTTTGTGTTTTTTAGCACAACTCTGTGCTCCAAAATCGACTACTCTCTGTAGTCCATTGGGTTGAGATCCGGTGAGTAGGGCGGCCATTCTGCAGATGAGATGAAACAAGTAAAATGGGTCTTACACCATTCTTGCGTCATTTTCGCTCTGTGAGCCGGAGCGGAGTCCTGTTGAAAGGACCAATGCGTATCGCCGAAGTGCTGCTTGGCCCAAGGAAGTACTACGGCCTCGAGGATGTCGCAGCGGTAGACTTCTTGATTGATTTTGACCTCTTGATCCACGAAAACTAAGGGAGTTTTACCACTGCCGCAAATTCCGCCCCAGACCATGACGGATTGCGGATTTTGACGGTGTTCGATGATGGCCGATGTACCGGGAGCCTCTACGGACCAGACTCTGTCGTTTTGGTGGTTGTGGGATTGTTCTACGGTGAAAAGCTTCTCGTCTGTGAAGAGAATTCGCTCCCATTGCTGACCGGTGGCGAGACGAAGTAGTTGGCGGCACTTTTGGAGTCGTACGCGCTTGTTTTCCTCCGTGAGGAGTTGAACTTTTTGGAGCTTGTATTGATTGAGATTGAGCTCCTTTCTGGCAATTTGACGGACTGATTCGTGCTTGATACCGATCTCACAGGCTGTTTTCCTCATGGAAACCCTCGGATTTCGATTGACTCGCTTCTTGACGATGTTGCGATTGCTAGGTGTATTGACAGTGCGTTTTCTTCCACTTCCTGGACGACGACCATCATGGCCAAGCTCCTTGAAACGACGAATTGCATCGGACACGGTTTGTCGAGGCACATTGAGCAAACGAACAATTTCGCATTGACGCCTCTACCTTGACGAAACAGCTTCAAAATCGCACTACGTCTGTTTGACATTCTAAAACTCTGTGAAATGAAATTATATCAAACTGAAAATTCACATATTAGTACAGGAAAGTGTAGAGAAACCAAGAGAATAAAAATTATTTGGCTGCGCTGAAATACTTTTGTTCCAGACCACAGCAAAATTTGTCCGAAGTTTTTCTTGTCAGCCTGTATAAGAAGATATCAAATAGAGGGTTTTCCATTAAGAGGTGCTATTTTGACATTCAAAGAAAAATGCCATTTTTTAGATTAATGATCGTATGTTTATTTCATTATAAAGAGGAAGGTATGCGGTTAATAATGGAAAATAACATCAGCCAAATGACCACCACGACTACAGGACCGTATCATTTTCATGAAATTTTCCATAAATAAATCGCAAAGTGGCTGCCCTTAGTCCTCGATAGCCTCACGAAATCCATCTTTGAGGTCTTGAAATTGAATTGACGATTGGATCTTGGCGTAGACCCACTGGATCATACAGGAAGGGCCATGGAAAACCATTGAAAAAAATTTCAAGATAATTTCCAAAGCTTCGCATGCATTCAAAGCCATTTATAGGTAGGTATTATAAAAAAAAAGTTTGAGACCTGAATAACCAGATTGATACCTTCTTATGGAAGTTGGCGGGGCTCAATTTGAGCATTTGCTAGATTAAACAATTTAGGACACCCATCGCGTTCTCTCCATCGAATTTTACATATTCGTAAAGAAGGGATGTTTTGGTAGCTGGCGTTGCACAAATAGAAGAGTGTTCTGTTGTGGACATAACCTCAAACTTCATCCATTATTTGCTGGGTGCCGTCTGAATCTTATAATAGCCCCCAGAGTCGAGATAGGTATTATTTGTTCTCTCGCGATGCCCCTGCTGCAAATGAACAAATATGAGCCCGACAGAAGGCAATATCAAGTGAATAATACACGCTGGGAGTTCTCCAAACAGAATAAATTGAAATAAACTCCAGTGGGCCGTGAAAAGTACGCCAGTCGAGCTCGTGGAAAGTCAGATAATTAACTTTGATCCGACAGCGAGTAAAGCATTATAGGAAAATGGAAATGTGAATAATTCAATAAATAGGTTAAGTTAATTTTAACGCAGGTAGACGGCGACCGTCCTTCCTGAAGTATTCATGGTTTTATCACACATTGTCCCCTGCCTGTGTCGGGAGTTTTGATACGCGCCAAATTAAATATTTCGACCTGACCCGATAAATTTGGCCAGTTTGGGTCGTATAACAACCAAATTAAGCTGTTTTTATGCTGATACAGAAGGGAGAACAGAGAACACCTAGAGAATTCATCGTAACAAATTTCTGTATGCATGTCCCTTACACTCCAATCACTTTCATAATGTATGTAAGAGGATATATTGAAAAATTCTTAGCCAACTATAGAACCAAACAAAATTTCAATGTCAAAATATCTCATTACTCAACATATTCTCCTCTTATTGAATAAATTTATTTCAGCGAACCTGCAACTTCTCTAGACCCTTAAAAAAATTGTTTCTCTTCTCGCTCTACAAACCATTCCTCCACAGCTTTTATTACCTCCTCGTAGGAAGAAATTTTGCGACCTTTTAAACTTTTTTTCAGTTGAGGAAAGAGATTATAGTCTGACGGAGCCAAATCTGGTGAATAAGGGGGGTGTTCTATTAATTTTAACTTGTAACCCTAAATCACGAATTTTTTGCATCGCGACATGAGATTTGAGTATTGGGGCGTTGTTCTGTAAAAACAAAATACCTTCGGATAGCTTTCCGCGTCTTTTCTCTTTATTTTTTTCCCGTAGAGTGGTCAGTAATGTCGAATAGTAATCTCCAGTTGTTGTTCTACCCTTATCCAAATAATCAATCATGATTACTCAATGACAATCCCAAAAAACTGAAGCAGGAACTTTTCCAGCAGATTTTTGGACACGAAACTTCTTAGGTCTTGGAGAACCAGAGTGTCGCCATTCCATCGATTGTTGCTTTGATTCTGGATCGTAGAAATGTACCCAAGTCTCATCCATAGTGAACATTCGGTAAAAGAAGTCTACATTGTTTTCAAATGGAGCACAGATCGAACGCGATGCTTCTACCCTTGTACGCTTTTGGTCAACATTCAAACATTTGGGGATCCATTTTGCAGAAAATTTTCTCATATCCAAATTGACGTGAACTATAGGATGAACGCTTTCGTATGAAATCTTCAGTGCTTCAGATATCTGTTTTAGCCCAATTCGACGGTCTGATAAAATCATGTCATGAACTTCATCGATATTTTCGGGGACTGACACAGAAACTGGCCTTCCCGATCGGTCATCATCTCCAATGGAAAATTTACCTCTTTTGAAGCTTGCAGGCCAATTTTTCACGGTCGCATACGAAGGACATTGATCACCAAGGGTACTAAGCATTATCTTCGTAAATCTGCTTACATCTTAACCCTTTTAAATACAGGTACTTGATGATGGCTCGATACTCCAATTTGTCGATTTTTACAATTTCGGTGGGCATCTTTTTTTTAAATTTATTGCGTAACTTTGGTTTACTTTCTTGACGTCGAACTCTACACTGATACTTCTAATAAGTTATTGTTCGTTGATAAGGTATCGCAATATTTTGTTTATGGCTAAGTATAGATATCAATACATCCTCGTATGATGGCCATGATTTGAGTTAATCAAGTTTTCTTACTTAAAACTGACGCAGCTTGGTACTCGTGAAATGTCTAATAATTATGAGAGACGTCGCCAATGCTAATTTCTATTTACCAATTTAACATTTCCTCATTCTCAGAAACACTTCTGGACATACCCTTAAAGAGATGATTGAGTTGCTCTTGAGGTATCTCATCCCATTTTGTGGACAAATATGCAGCAAAATCTTTCTGAACTTATACAGTCCAAAATTTTTGTGCTTAGAAGAATAGACTATATATTATCGGCAAAAAACAACGGATACAGGGTCGAAAACGATGGGAATCGGACGAAGCGAAAGGACTGTCCTATCAGTTGAATAAACCACGGAAGGTCACCGAACATATTCACTGAAAACAACCCTTCCACTTAAATAAATGGTCGACCGCTCTTTCAAAACCAACAAAGCTTACCCAATTTCATCGAACTTTTATCCATTTCGATCCCGATTTCTTCATGTTGAAAAGGACGACATTCAGTTGGCTGAATAATACAGGATGTCTCAATTTGGGGATAATTTCATTAAGGGGCAGTATCACCT
This sequence comes from Adalia decempunctata, assembly GCA_951802165.1. Taxonomy (NCBI): domain Eukaryota; kingdom Metazoa; phylum Arthropoda; class Insecta; order Coleoptera; family Coccinellidae; genus Adalia; species Adalia decempunctata. The sequence continues at coordinate 4,742,104 of OX637702.1, forward strand.
TTTGAATCGTGGTAAATCTCCATTCAAAAGTGGTCTCTTTATTTCACGAGTAACTACCCCAATTTACGGAGTAGAGACTTGATTTTTTTCAAATTGAAGTTGAAGAACGTCCTGAGGGCAAATTGTTTTCTTTTTTCGATTTAATCAGTTTTTCAATTAAAAAAACCAGGGTCATCGTTAGATCTGGGGTTATTGAATATGTTTTTCGTTTTTCATGAGTACAAGCTATATTTTTGAAATAATCATCATGAAAATTTTTGTAGTTTATAGAAGATTAAATTAAAATAGTTGCGATTTTTTCGATTTAATTAGTTTTTCAATTAAAAAAAACAGGTTGAACTTCAGCGTTTTCGAAACTACACTTAATGATTTTTTCCGACGGTTATTCATAATTTTTTGGAAAAAATCGCAACTATTTGCCCTCGGCAATTTAATCTTCTATAACCTACAAAAATTTTCATGATTATTATTTCAAAAATATAGCTTGTACTCATGAAAAACGAAAAACATATTCAATAACCCCAGATCTAACGATTACCCTGTTTTTTTGATTGACAATCTAATTAAATCGAAAAAAAAGAAAACTATTTGCCCTCGGGACGTTCTTCAACTTCAATTTAAACAAAATCAAGTCTCCACGTCGTAAATTAGGGTACTTACTCGTGAAATAAAGAGACCACTTTTTGAATGGAGATTAACCACGATTCAAAAGGTGATACTGCCCCTTCACACATCTTTCAAGAGAACAATATCCAGAGAATGAACGTGCAGAAATTTTCAAAACAAAATATTTTTTTTTTGGAAAATTTGTTTGTTCAAAAAAGGTTTTCAGTATGTGCACTTTGTCTTGGGTCTTTCTTTGAATTGAAACATTTTATCGAAAAGTTTCAACTTCAGTATAAACGTACTAATAACATATGTATATACCTACTTGAGATCATAACCGAAGCGCACTGTTTCACACATTCTAATTTTTCACGTGAGGGGGTTGAAAGTTGTGCATCAACAAATCTGTAATGGTCGACTTCCATTCGGTGACAAATTTCACCAGGTACCATCGTCTCAAAGTAAATGAGTCATGACAAAGTGCACATACTGAAAACCTCTTTGAACTAACTAATTAAAAAAAAAATTTCTCGAAAATTTCTGCACGCTTGTAAAGAAGATACAAAGACCTTGCCAAAAAAGTACCACAAGACTTACTTTCTCCATTAAAAAAAATTAGAGGGATGATGGGGATGGCACAGGGTGCAAAAAGAATCCTTCAAAAATGCATAACAATTCGGTAAAAGTGAAACAAAACTTGACCTGTTTCAGGATTTTGTTGTCAAATATTTTTCTTCTGAGAAAATGAATTTGTTCCATAATTTTGACGCGCCCTGTATAGAAGGTTCAAAACAGCAAAATCACGCTCCAGGTATTTCGCTTACCCCATCTACCTTTGTCAGCAAACCGAGCTAAAAGGGTTCACAAATATACTTTCCGTACATCATCCGGAGGTATATATGTACTCCCATCCTTCGGAGGGATTCTCTTCGTTTCTTAGTTTCCGAAAATGGAATATCAGATGGCAAACAAGGCGAAAGTATATTAATTAATCTTTGCACGGGAAACAATGCTTAATCATTTACGCTTGCGAGAAACTTTTAACTAGTACTCAGCGCGTTCCTCCAAGAGCAAGTATGTGTGTAGCTGACGTTGATTGACAGTCAGTTAGCTCGGGCAAATTGGGGAATTGTTTTGGAGAATGGCGAAGTCTCTTTGGAATTTATAGTCTACGACAGTGTGGACTGTGGGGGGACAGGTCAGGGGTCCTCCATGTTACACTTTAGAAGATACTCGTGAATCTTCAACAGAACGAGAATATTGATGCTGTAGCCGAAAGTGTTGAAGAAAACCCAGGTTTGTCCTTTCCTCGTCGTTCTTTGGAATGAGGCATTCCACAAACGTCATTACACCGTATTTGGCATAAATATTTCGGTCTTAAGGCTTATAAAGTTCAGTTAACACAAGAACTCAAGCCGATCGATGATCAAAGTTGTGTCTTTGCTGATTGGGTCCTTGAAACGCATGAAAATGATCTGAAATTCCATCGAGAAATCATCTTGAGTGCTGAGACCCATATTTCCAACTCGGTGGCTTCGTCAACAAGCAAAATTGTCGCATCTGGGGCTCGGAAAACCCTTGTGTTATTGTGGAAAAGCCTTTCTATCCTCGACGTGTGCCTGTTTGGTGCGGTTTATGCCCCGGCGGGCTTATTGCACCATACTTTTTCAAGAATGAAGCTGGAGCGAAAGTTACGTTGAATGGATTTCGCTATTGAGAGATGATTTATGATTTTGTATGGCCGGAATTGGATGGTATTGATCTGGACAACGTTTACTTTCAACAAGACGGCGCCATGTGCCACAGAAGCATCGAAACCATTGATCTTTTACGGGAAAAGTTTGCAGCCCGTGTTATCTCTCAAAGAGTTGCTCACAATTAGCCACCGAGAGCTTTTGATTTAACACCTTGCGACTTCTTCCTTTGGGACCATGTGAAAGAGATGGTCTACGCCAAGAGCCCTGCGTCGATTCAGGACCTCCAAGATAGAATTCTTGAGGCTATCGAGGACATAGGGCAGCCTATGGATTTGGTTTTAGAAAATTTCATGAATAGGATATGGTCCTGTAGTCGTGGTGGTCATTTGGCTGAAGTTATTTTCCATTGTTAACGCTTTATAAAGGAATAAACATCTAATCATTTATCTAAAAAAAATGGAATCTTTTTTCAATGTCAGAATAACACCTCTTATTACTCTTATTAGAAAACCCTTTAGTTTTCATCGTAAATTATATAAAACAAGCAGGCCGTCCCAGCTTCGCCCGGGTAGAAATTTGTTTCACGCGGCGGTTTCATCTTCAACACTTCAACCTGCCATATATTTTGATGTACTCGTAATTGTATGATGTGAAGGGCAATTTCGTTCTAAATTAAATACTGGGGATAAATAACGTATATGGTTGGATGAGGATCAATACCCAATCATAAAAACACACTCCCAAATAGTGCATAATTTTGGAAAACGATCTGATTACCATAAACAGGTAATAGCAAGTCAATCTTGAGAGATAGATATATGCTATTGCGGACTTTTTTTTAGAACTATTTAAGAGGTACATTTCCGTCACACATTGTATCCACGTAAGTCTTACGGTTTTTGCAGCGCACGTGAAAAAAGCTGATTATGGCTGATTTTTTTGTAATTATTGAAGTTATAGTAGGTATCCTTAATTTTTTCGGGTGAAAAGTATAGCCTATGTCACTCAGGAATAATGTAACTTTCTAAGGGTGAAAGAATTTCTGAAATCGGTCTAGTAGATTTTGAGCCTAAGGACTGAACGAGAATAAATTCGCTACCACAAAAACGCTTATATCTTTTGAACCACTGGACCGATTTCGAAAATCAAACTAATTTTCAAATCATCTTCTAATTCTAATAAAAACTGTTTTTACAATAAAAAAACCACAATTATTTTTTACAAAAATCTTGGATTTTTTCTGGAATTCTTCCCATCATGCTTCTTATAGTGTTCTCAGTCACTTTTTGGGATGCTGTCTTCCACTTTTGCTTGAATTCCGCTAATGTTTTCGTTGATTTCTTATAATAGTCTTCTTCAATTCTTTTTTTACCAGGGCCCAATATCTATCGATTGGCCTGAGTTCTGGGCAATTTGGTAGATTGGCCTCTTTGGGGACAAAAACCACCCCATTAGCTTCGTACCATTCCTTGGTGGCCTTCCTGTAGTGGCATGAAGCTAAATCTGGCCAAAAGATTGTTGACAAATCGTGCTCACGTTAAAATGGTAAAAGTCGCTTCTTCAAGCATTCCTCGATGTATATCTTCGAGTCAACAGAGCCTTGGCCAACGAAAAATTTGCTCCTTTTCCCACAAGTGCGAATTGCTTGCCAAACCAGAAGTTTTTTAGGAAACTTTGCTTGTTTCTTCACGCGAAATTGTTCGTCAACATTTCCACAAGAATCTGCAGTATAAAATTCCTGACCAGGAAGTTGCGAGAAATCAGCCAAGATATAGGTTTCGTCGTCCATCACGCAACAGGAAAAATTTTTCAAGAAATCTTTTTTTAATTTCTTTGCTCTTGATTTCGCTTCTTGATTCTTCACAGCGTTCCTGTCTGGCACTTTCTGCACTTTGTATGTTCTAAGCCCACAACTCGACTTGATTTTCTGAACGGTTGACTGCGAACAACCCACTATTTGGGCCACTTTCCGTCCTGAAAGGTTAGAATTCTTCTGAAAAAGGCTGATGGCTTTCTTCACTTTTTTTGGGCTATGAAACCCTTTTTCCTCCCGGTTCCTTCCTTGCGGTTAATTGTAAGATCTTCGTTGATGCTCTTGATACCGTTTCCGGACGAACGAGAGCCTCTTTTGCGATTCTTTTGAAGCTCCATTTTTGATTACATATTTTGAAAAAGTTTCTCTATAAATTCTCGTGTTTTCACTTCGCTCGACATTTTGCGCAGAGAATTGGAATATCTATGAAGTAAATGTTCCACATGTTTCTGACGTTCATAACAAAGCTAACTATGATCAAAGTTTGATTTTTTCTCAATTGGTTCAAGAGATATAGGCGTTTCTGTGATAGCGAATTTATTCTCGTTCAGTCCTTATTCTTATCAAACAAACAAAAATACAAATCTTTCCTTTTTATAATATTGGTATAGAAATAGATATTGTCTTAGGGACTCTCTATATGGGAATATATGTGGGGTCCTGTCGCTATAAAGGTACTTAAAAGAAAACCGAATTAGTCGGTAAAACACAGGGCAAGATAATTGCCCCATACACGTTGTTAGCACTTTTGGGAGAGAGGGAATAGTTCGAGACATAATAATCGAGTTTTGGCTAAGAGACCCAAGCACTCTTGCCTCCAGAAAATTCATATTCCATTACTTAATTCGGGCCGAAATTGATTCTGAAAGCTGTCGTGGGAGGTTTCGCGAAGGGTCACGTTGAAAAATGTGAATTTTCTCGGTTTATTAAATGCTCGCTTATGGACTTTCTTCCCTCTCGACGTCAAGGAAAGTTTTGCTCAACAGTAGTGACAACGAAAATGATGTATGTGGTTCCTCATAATTTATCCTACGAATGTCTCTTTTAATTCGAGAAACGCCAACCACCTTGATATACAGGCTGTTCCTGGACGTACAAACGACGAGGGGCGAACATTTGAACATTTCGAATCATTTTGTTGGAATAAAATTATCTATTCTTGACTGTGAAGTGATTTATTTCCACAAACAAATAGTTTAGCTTACACACTTCGACAGAAGGTATTTTGAACATTTTTTTATGCACATAGGTCCGATTCGTTTTCGCTTAGGAAAATGAAAAATAACTATTTGTACAACTGCCATTAAAAGTGACATTTTTAATGATAGCAAACAATGTTAAAATTGATTGTTTACGTGGAAGTGTGTTTAAAATATTTTTAGCACTCCATTTTCTTATGAAGAAATCAGATGAAAAATATTCAGCAATTGCAAATTTTTATTATCAATATTTAACAATCATTACTTATGAACATTAATATAATCGTAAAACTAGAACAATTACTAACATTAATGCCCTGTGACGTTAGGGAGCTTCGCAACACATTATTAGAAACCTCAGCACAATCAGTACTTGTAGAAACCGGAAGTACAATATTGGATGACGATGATCCGAAATCTGTTGAGGTTGGGATTATTTTTTCAGCAATGACATTTCTATATGCAAAGGAATGATCGATCAACATAGCCCTCGGCTACCGTCGTAGACTTCCATCCACCATGTTTTTTTATATCTGTAATATTTGCTCCTGATTCTGCTAGCAATGGAGCGGAGGATCTTCGAAAACAGTGTCCTGTATATTGCTTTGGTTCTGGCAGTTTGAGGAATTCGGCAACAATAGATGGAATTTTCCCAAATGTATTGATACCAACTGGATTGGCAGTGTATTTATTATTCATGTATTTCAGGAAAAAACGACGATGTTTGATGACAGAAGGGCGCAGTGCAAAGTAGCTATGAAAATAGTCAATATACTTCCCAATAATACTGAAAGAACGGCTGACTTTCGTTTTTATGTTTGGAAGTTGTATAACCAATGATTTATTTGTTATTTCGATGTCTTCCACTGATAAATTACACAATTCTTCACGCCGACAGGCTCCAAATAATCCGAAAATAGTTGCAACCTTAGCCATCAAGTATTTCTCATCTGGTGCCTCATTTATGAACTTTTCAACTTGTTCACGAGAGAGAATTTTCGATTTTTTGGGACGATATCCTTCACTTTTCCGTTTTAAATATGCTGTTACCTTAAAATATTCACTTACATCCACACCATTTTTAATAAGGGCGCTTGACTTTATCATTGAAAATTTGCTCCACAAAGTTGATGAACTCCATATTTTTGATTTTTCTTTTAAGTATGCCAGGAAAACAGGTTCACTGAAGTCCCCTTCTACATTTTTCAACTTACACCAGGCCAGGAAATTGTTATATGCAATATCGTACTGCTGAACAGATTTTTTAGGTAGGAGTTCCAGATTTGCCCTTCTTGCAGACTCTTCAATATCCACAGGAACAACAAAATCGTCACTTTTATTAATAATTGGACTCTCGAAAAACATATTAAGCAGTTAAAAACCCAAGACGAAAATTGGACAGGAACGAAATTCAAATGACAGCGTCTTTGCTCATTTGTTAGTAATCATAAGTAACGTTGGCAAAGTTTGCCATTCACAATCACAACAACCTTTTGATTATTTGAATAGGTATTAAAATGCATTTTGAAGTATATTGTCATTGCAAATTCGCTCATTTCATTATCAAAATAGGGCAGTTATACAAAAAACATTGCATGGTATTTGTGTTAAAAGTGATTTTATTTTGTTCGTGAAATTGTTCAATTCGCTCCGCTCATTTCATAAACTTTTTCACTCACAAAATAAAACGTCACTTTTAACACTCATATCATAAATAACTATTTCAAATGCTTGAATCTTCTAAACACATTCATACGAAAAAAAAAGTTCAGAATAAGCACAGCTACCATCTGTCAAAGTTTGTCATAAAGCTTATAGAAAACCCTGTATTTTACCAATTCATTACATTTTATCATACAAATATTGGCGGATATCCCAAAAGTAATCCGTTTGATGCTGGTCAGACCTCATTTTATCCATACAGAGGATACTCGTAGTTTGACATTCAAAATTGGTCGATATTTGATGGCATTTCCTGTAAGTGAAACAGACCGCCACGTCGACAGACATATTCCATTATGCTGTCCTTCGTCAACGATTTATGGTGGAAATCAATTCATGGATTGCATGGGGCCGATATTGAATGAGTTAAAGTTAACTATATTGTCAACTTACCCCGAACTGCATCATACATAAAGTTCATAGCTGAAAGCATTACGTTTTACCGAAAGTTTCGAATTCAATAGATGCACACTCTGTGTAACCAAGTGCATGAATACCCTGGAATATATTTAGGTATATTTAAATTGAATGTTCAGCTCCACAAACATATTTTCCCTAATAAACGAATTTACGTTGGACCAATTATAATTCTGCGTTAAATGCAGGAGAGTGCATGTATCGGTGAAATTGAATTCTATCGTACAGCTAACATGGAATTCTGCAATTAAAGTTGGTTTAATAACTAAACCATGGGAGCGAAATGACAGCACCGCAAAAACGGAAAATCTTGCTACAGGAAAGCGGTAGAGCTTGTCTGCGTGGGTTAGAATCCCACCATTGTCGCCAATTATATGTCACAAAATAAACGCCATGACTTCTATCTCTATTCATTCATATTAATGAATTCTAATATGATCCTTCACAAAATGTATACATTCAACTTCCTATCGTTTGAAATTATATCGTCCTTGTTCTTGGAAAACCCTGTATATGTTCTAATAACTCCACATCATTCTTCATCTCTATTTCCTCCATTTAAAAACCCCAAAAACCACAGTATCCATAAATCAGTTTAACGAAGGCGAAAGGCCAAAAACTCCACCAAACACGAATGTAGTAAAAGATGAGTCCCGATTTATTAAGGTCCTTGTTCACGTCCAGATTAGACCGGGAATTAAATGGGACAAATGGCGAGATTTGGCGACAGAGTTTCTGTGTATGTTTAGGTTCTAACGTTAATCCAGAATGTCTATTATGCAGAGTGCTTCGAGTTATGTATCTGATATATTATTTGCACCTCAATGTCAGAGTTTGAACATTGGTGGAAATCTGCGCCAGAATTAAATAGTAATTAATCTTGTGGTTGTTAACTAACGAGTGCTATTTTTCCCCTTCAGTATTTGTTAATTTTTAATCAAACTTGGTAGAACTTTGAGCTTTCAAGACGAATTAACTGCTCGTAATTTTGGCCTTTTCAAACTGAATTAAGTATGGCTCAAAAATATGGTTTTGTGAAGGAAATCAATAATTTTTTATCCTTCTTGGGTATACATATATACAGGGTGACAAGAAAAACTTCGGAAAAATTTTGCTGTGGTCTGGAACAAAAGTATTTCAGCGCAGCCAAATAATTTTTATTCTCTTGGTTTCTCTACACTATCCTGTACTAATATGTGCATTTTCAGTTTGATATAATTTCATTTCACATAGTTTTAGAATGTCAAACAAACGTAGTGCGATTTTGGAGCTGTTTCGTCAAGGTAGGCGTCAATGCGAAATTGTTCGTTTGCTCAATGTGCCTCGACAAACCGTGTCCGATGCAATTCGTCGTTTCAAGGAGCTTGGCCATGATGGTCGTCGTCCAGGAAGTTGTAGAAAAAGCACTGTCAATACACCTAGCAATCGCAACATCGGCAAAAAGCGAGTCAATCGAAATCCGAGGGTTTCCATGAGGAAAATAGCCTGTGAGACCGGTATCAACCGCCAATCAGTCCGTCAAATTGCCAAAAAGGAGCTCAACCTCAAGCCATACAAGCTCCAAAAAGTTCAACTCCTCACGGAGGAAAACAAGCGCGTACGACTCCAAAGGTGCCGCCAACTCCTTCGTCTCGCCGCCGGCCAGCAATGGGAGCGAATTCTCTTTACAGTCGAGAAGCTTTTCACCGTAGAACAATCCCACAAGCACCAAAACGACAGAGTCTGGTCCGTAGAGGCTCCCGGTACATCGGCCATCGTGGAATCAAGGGGTCAAAATCAATCAAGAAGTCTACCGCTGCGACATCCTCGAGGCCGTAGTACTTCCGTGGACCAAGCAGCACTTCGGCGATACGCATTGGACCCTTCAACATGTCAATTTGACCAACATGCCCAGTTAGAGTGTAGTATGGTTAACCACGATAGCACAGCCTCCGAAAAAGACCAGCCTACGAGGAGAATGAACTCCTATGTCATCGACACAAAGCTAATATGGGGGTGCCAAAGGAAACTTAATGAAGTAGACAAGAACTACAAGGTTTCTTGAGGCTGGCTTCCATGTCACTCAGGAATCAAAGGAAGAGAAGAGGCAAACACACCAGCCAGAAAGAAAGCTCATACACAAATTATTGGTCCAGAACCTTTCTACTTATGAGAAAGAGTTATTGGAGAAGGAGGAAACTGAAAGAGAAGCTCTCTGGAGGAATTCTCCAGGAATTAATCCTTCCAAGAAGCTTTTGGAACTGAGAAATCGAAAGAGTAGAATATTGACCTCAGAAGAACAAGTGACACCTCCTCACTAGCTTTTTTAAATGAGACCTAGGAAGCATGTGACAAGAATGGGTTCATCAGAAACTGAGTAGATTCTGTGAGGAATAGGAAAAATCTCCCACACAACTGGTTTCAGAGAGTCTCCCCATCGCAATAAAAGCAAAGAATTCTTTGGACGAGAAGAATATAGAAGGAATGAGGACCTAGCTTTCCTGAAGCTCTCCCAGATACTTAAATTCATTGGAGTGAAAATAATCATCAATGGATGCTAATTTGAGATAAATATTAGAAAAAGGAGTCCAGATGTTCATAAGAAATGCCCCCAAATGGTACACAGTGGATCAAAGATGTGATGTAGCGATCTATTCTGACAGTAACACTGCTTTCAAAGCAGCAATGAGCTTTCAAGTCTTCAGAATATCATATGGGAGTGCCTAAGGAAAATCAAGTCTTTTTAGGCTTGGTTCTTGGTCCCTCTGGATTTGCAGAAAATGAGGAGACTATTAAACTTTCTAGTTCCAGGAAAATGCACCTACGAGAAGAAGGGAACAGAAAGAGAATCACTCTAGAGGAATCTTCTGTATCATTCCAAAAGCTGAATCTCCTCTTCCAAAGTAATCAGCTACCCCTTCCTTGACTGGCCCAACAATCCAAGCGATCCAGAGCCTGCACACGCCCTAATCGAGTTCCAGCCCATCTAGGTGATAAGGTGAAGGACGCACTGGACAAGTATCATTGCCGATATCGCCAGCGACCGATTCTACCGTGATAGCATCAATCCACTTCTTGGCTTGGAATAGGAAATTATGGAAGGAACAAGGATTTAGCTACCTTGAGGAACTCTCAGATAGTGGAGTTCATTGGAGCTCTGGAGCTGGAGAGAGAGATGTGGATGGCACAGTAGTGAGAATAGCTCCTATTGCAGGTACAATAGACCATGCGGTCACAGAGGAATGTAAACTCCTTACCAAACTATAAATGATGTACGTGAAAGGTTGCCAATTTGACCAACACGCCCAGTTGGAGTGTAGTTTGGTTAACCAGCTTCCAAAAAAGACCAGCCTACGAGACGAATGAACTCCTATGCCATCGACACAAAGCTGATATGGGGATGCCAAAGGAAACTTAATGAAGTAGACAAGAACTACAAGGTTTCTTTAGGCTGGGTTCCTGGTCATTCTGGAATCAAAGGTAGAGAAGAGGCTAACACACTATCAAGAAAGGAAGCTCATACACAAATTATTGGCCCAGAACCTTTCTGGGGAAAGCACTTATGAGAAAGAGTTTTTGGAGGGGGAAGAAACTGAAAGAGAAGCTCTCCGGAGGAATTTTCCAGGAATGGATCACCCCAAGAAGCTTTTGGAACTGGGAAATCGAAAGAGTAGAATCTTGACCTCAAAAGAACAAGTGACAACTCCTCACTAGCTTTCTTAAATGAGACCCAGGGAGCATGTGACAAAACTGGATTCATCAGAAACTGAGTAGATTCTGTGAGGAATAGGAAAAATCTCCCACACAACTGGTTTCAGAGAGTCTCCCCATCGCAATAAATGCAAAGAATTCTTTGGACGAGAAGAATATAGAAGGAATGAGGACCTAGCTTTCCTGAAGCTCTCCCAGATAATTAAATTCATTGGAGTGAAAATAATAATCAATGGATGCTAATTTGAGATAAATATTAGAAAAAGGAGTCCAGATGTTCATAAGAAATGCCCCCAAATGGTACACAGTTGATCAAAGATGTGATGTAGCGATCTATTCTGACAGTAACACTGCTTTCAAAGCAGCAATGAGCTTTCAAGTCTTCAGAATATCATATGGGAGTGCCTAAGGAAAATCAAGTCTTTTTAGGCTTGGTTCTTGGTCCCTCTGGATTTGCAGAAAATGAGGAGACTATTAAACTTTCTAGTTCCAGGAAAATGCACCTACGAGAAGAAGGGAACAGAAAGAGAACCACTCTAGAGGAATCTTCTGTATCATTCCAAAAGCTGATTCTCCTCTCCCAGAGTAATCAATCAGCAACCCTCTCCTTGACTGGACGAACAATCCAAGCGATCCAGAGCCTGCACACGCCCTAATCGAGTTCCAGCCTATCTAGGTGATAAGGTGAAGGACGCACTGGACAAGTATCATTGCCGATATCGCCAGCGAACGATTCTACCGTGAAAGCATCAATCCACTTCCATTTCATTTCGTCCGAGGACGCTCCGAAAGGCAGGATTATAATGAAATCCTGCCTCTCTCTTTGTAAGATAACGCAGAGGGCGGCCGTCATAAGCTTTGTTATTGCGGCATCAGGATGAATTTTCGGTTGGTTGCATTTTAATACACAGGTATCGATTCTTCGACGGCACCTACATAAGTGCACGCTTGGTCGGACGGACGTATGCCGTGGAGAGAGGCTTATGCAGAATGGACGTGTTAATTGAACTGGATCGGGTCGCTTCCACAGGGGAAATATGGGATTAACCGGGGTTGAAAATGTCGGTCGGCTGTTACGAGAGCGGGATGTATCGTTTTTATCGCCCGTTCGACTGGATGGAAGGGTTGATTTGATCGGTGAACACGCGTTGTCCTCTTTGCCACCTATTACCTGGATAGGAAGAGGTGGAGGGACGCCAGGGGAAGTTTCTTCGGAAGGGCAGGTCTTTTTTAGAAGCTGTGCCATCATCCTACACTCCAACTGGGCGTGTTGGTCAAATTGGCAACCTTTCACGTACATCGTTTATAGTTTGGTAAGGAGTTTACATTCCTCTGTGACCTCGTGGTCTATTGTGCCCGCAATAGGAGCTTTTCTTATCACTGCACCATCTACATCTCTTCCTCCAGCTCCAGCACTAGCTTCCTGGCTAGTCTATTATGGCGCGTCAGGCTCCTGATTGATTACTTTAGAAGAGGAGATTCAGCTGTTGGAATGATCTAGAAGATTCCTCCAGAGTGATCCGCTTTCTGTTCCCTTCTTCTCGTTGGTGCATTTTCCTGGAACTAGAAAGTCTAATACTCTCCTCAGTTTCTGCGAATCCAGAGGGACCAAGAACCAAGACTTAAAAGACTCTGTTATTCTTGCGTTCCTTGATTTTCCTCAGGCACTCCCATATGATCTTCTTATCACTTGAAAGTTCAGTACTTTTTTTTTAATGTTGGGGTTCTCAAGAAAAGGAATACCCTGTAATGTTCAGAGAACATCGTGAGAACCAAGGGCAAGCAGGTAGGAATTGGTGTTCTTCTTGAATTTCTGGAGGTTATATGCCTCGGGGAACACCTCCCTAGGCAATGTGTTCCAAAGCCTCGCTGTTCGTTGGATCAACGAGTCTTTGAAGAGAGATGATCTGCAGGTCTCTAAAGTGACCACGTAGGGATGTGAAGACTTAACTTGACGGGTTAGTCTCGAAGAGACTGCCAGAGGGGAAAAGATTGCTGATAATTCAGAAGAGCATCGCCCATGGAAATATCAATAAAATAGAGACAGATCTCCTACTCTTCCACGGTGTTCTAGAGAGGTGAGCGAGTTTGTAGGCGAGGCATCACCGACAAGACGAATTGCCCCTTTTTTGTACAGAATCCAACAGGATTTGTTTTGATGCAGCACTCCAAATATGGGAACAGTATTCCAGGACAGGTCGAATTTGTGCCTTATAGATCATAAGCAGCTGACCTGAGGTGAAATAGCTCCTGTAACGAAACAGGAAACCAAGTTTTTTAGATGCGCTTTCAGCAATGGATCTCACGTGATTCTACCAAGAAAGGTTACTGTCGACAGTAATACCAAGCATCGAAATGGATGACTTCAATAGTATGGTCACTCCCGACAATTCTATGCTGGGCACCGTAAGATCGGCTTTTCTAGAGAAAAGACATGCTTGTGTTCTGCTTGCGTTGAATTCCACCAAGTTATCAAATCCCCATTCGAGAATTGTTACCAAGTCCATATTTATGTCGTTAACATTTCTTCCTCGTTCGTTTCTGATTTGGCTGGCTGGTATTGGAGCCCTAGAAGAAAAGGCGTTATGAAGGGTACTATCATCCGCGAAGCTGTGCACTGGACACGAAGTTGCTCTCAGCAAATCGTTGATGTGTAGTAGAAATAGTGTTGGAGCCAGAATTGATCCCTGCGGAACACCAGCATTTATGGGTAGCGAGTCAGATGAAACTCCATCGACCACTACATGGAGAGATCTGTTTCAGAGAAAACTAGCCAGCAGAGAACACAGCTTTGGGGGCACGCCGTAAGATGGAATCTTGGCGAGGAGCCCCTGATGCCAGACTCGATCGAATGCCTTGGAGATCTCCAGTGCTACGGCCAGGGTTTCACCATATTTCTCGAAAGATAGCTGCCACATATGTGAGACGTAAGCGAGCAAGTCACCAATGGATCTCTGATGACGGAAACCATATTGTCTATCGTTGATGATTCCTGAGTGTTCCAGATGTTTTATGAGCTCGAAGTTTATGACTTTTTCCATGACCTTAGAAATAATAGATAACAGAGCTGCTTTGATAGCAGTGTGACTGTCAGAGTAGATCGCTATATCACATCTTTTATCCTCTGTGTATCATTTGAGGGTATTTTTTTTATGAACATCTGGGTATTGGACTCCTTTCCCCAATATTCATCTCACATTAGCATCCATTGATGATTATTTTCCGTCACTGGAAGGTTTGCTGATGACATTAACTTGGCTAGAGAGGACCATGCTCTCATGATTTTTGACTATATCTTCATCTGCTCTTTATGGTCATAGTTGAAAAGGGGGTTAGAAAGCACTGCGATCTTGAAATCTATTGTGCCCCATAGCAGAGCTGTTATTGCTGTGCTAGAGCTCGCCCTCTAGCTTCAGATATCCAATGATTTTAAGTATCTGGGAGAGCTTCAGGAAAGCTAAGTCCTCATTCCTTCTATAATCTTCTCGTCCAAAGAATTCTCTGCTTTTGTTGCAATGGGGAGACTCTTTGTAACCAGTTGTTTTGGAGATTTTTCCTATTCCTCACAGAATCTACTCAGTTTCTGATGAACCCATTCTTGGTCTCATTTAAGAAAGCTAGTGAGGAATTGTCACTTGTTCCTCTGAGGTCAAGATTCTACTCTTTCGATTTCTCAGTTTCAAAAGCTTCCTGGAAGATTCCTCTAGAGAGCTTCTCTTTCAGTTTCTGCTTCAGGTTATTCGAATTTAATTCTATCCAACCAAATTTTAAAATGTCATTCTTCTTCCTGAAAATGCATGCTGCGTTGTGAAAACAATAAATCTGAAAACGTTCCCAATATTTCCTGCGGAGATTTGAAAAGAGGAAAATTCGTGTTTTCCGTGGCGTTTTTCATTCGCATTTACAATTCAACACTTCGCCTAAAGGGGGTTGGACAGGGTTCGTGTTACCAGAAATGTTATATGTGCACGAAAAAAGGGTGGTTTATCGAGAAATAGGATTATCCTGCTAGTTTTTCGTTCGCACTAATTCAGCAATACGGCATACCGACCCTGTTTTTCGTTATTCGCCATGTATATCACGCGGGCGTAGATTATTCAGGGTCATATTTGATTGTGAGTATGACGTATGTCATTTGGGTTTCACAAAACATAGATGCATAAAAACCTTGGTGCACAACACATTCCAGAAAAATTTGTTAAATTAGATTTGTCATTAAAGTTATGTTTGAAAAAAAAATGTGTATATTTTTTGTACCAGTTTCCCTCAGCCAGTGTTGCCTTGCGCATGTTCAAGCTTGTTGAAATGACGGCTGTGCTAGATTTCAGACGATAGAGTTTTTCGTACACAAAGCGAAAATTGTTTAGACATCGATGACTCCTCGAAATGTCAAAAGTTCGTACCTAGATTCTGAAGAAACGAAAGAATATTTCGAAAATCAAACTCATTTTAGAATCATCTTCTAATTCTAATGAAAACTTTTTTTACAATAAAAAACCAAAACTATTTTTAACAAAATTCATGGATTTTTTCTGGAATTCTTCCCATCATGCTTCTTATAGTGTTCTCAGTCACTTTCTGAGATGCTGTTTTCGACTTTTGCTTGAATTCCGCTAATGTTTTCGTTGATTTCTTAGTCTTCTACAATTTTCTATTTACCAGGGCCCAATATCTTTCGATTGGCCTGAGTTCTGGGCAATTTGGTGGATTGGCCTTTTTGGGGACAAAAACCACCTCATTAGCTTCGTACCATTCCTTGGTGGCCTTGCTGTAGTGGCATGGAGCTAAATGTGGCCAAAAGATTGTTGACACATCTTGCTCACGTAAAAATGGTAATAGTCGCTTCTTCAAGCATTCCTCGATGTATATCTTCGAGTCAACAGAGCCTTGGCCAACGAAAAATTTGCTCCTTTTCCCACAAGTGCAAATTGCTTGCCAAACCAGGAATTTTTTAGGAAACTTTGCTTGTTTCTTCACGCGAAATTGTTCGTCAACATTTCCACGAGAATCTGCAGTATAAAATTCCTGACCAGGAAGTTGAGAGAAATCAGCCAAGACATAGGTTTTGTCGTCCATCACGCAACAGGAAAAAATTTTCAAGAAATCTTTTTTTAATTTCTTTGCTCTTGATTTCGCTTCTTGATTCTTCACAGCGTTCCTGTCTGGCACTTTCTGCACTTTGTATGTTCTAAGCCCACAACTCGACTTGATTTTCTGAACGGTTGACTACGAGCAACCCACTATTTGGGCCACTTTCCGTCCTGAAAGGTTAGGATTCTTCTGAAAAAGGCTGATGGCTTTCTTCACTTTTTTGGGCTATGAAACCCCTTTTTCCTCCCGGTTCCTTCCTTGCTGATAATTGTAAGATCTTCGTTGAAGCGCTCAACAACTCTTGATACCGTTTCCGGACGAACGCGTGCCTCTTTTGCGATTCTTTTGAAGCTCCATTTTTGATTATTTTGAAAAAGTTTGACATTTTGCGACAGAGAATTGGAATATTTATGAAGTAAATGTTCCACATGTTTCTGACGTTCATAACAAAGCTAACTATGATCAAATTTTTATTTTTTCTCAATTGGTTCAAGAGATATAGGCGTTTTTGTGATAGCGAATTCATTCTCATTCAGTCCTTAATAGAAATATGGCCAGGAAAATATCGGATTCTTTCTCTTCCCTTCCATATACGCCATATATTTGCCAGGATATTAAAAAATAAGCCTTTTGACTACAAAACTTATTTCGAATATAAGTGAGTACAAAATGGTGAAGGAGCCAGTACGCCAAAGAGAAAACTGTAATATTTTTTGTAGCTGATATGAAAAGAAGCATACCTGTGCCAGTTATATAAACTAGTTCATTTTCCTCACCTTTCTGTGGCATGAATCCACTCAAATTGAAACATCCGGAGTCTAACCTCATTTAAAACGTTTACCCTCCCCAAAGGGTGCACACGGTGTGATTTCGGTTAGGGTGAACACCCTATATCGTCCCAATGAACGTTATTCAACAGGGCGCTTCGGTAAGTTTTAGTTCTGAGGGATTTCCCGTATACGTGACTAAATATAAGCCGCACCCTTCAACCCAATTAACATGACATGATTTCCCTGTAAATTGTTTTAATCCCTTACGCTTCCTTTCAGTATTTGCGCTGTGTTTCTTCGAGCGAATATAAAACGACACGTGTGAACCTGTGCACGCACGGTATGGTCCTGGAGGAGCTGCTACAGGGAATATTCAGGAAATGCCTGAGCGTTACAGTGGAGAATGTGAAAAATGGTATGTTTTCTAGAATATAGACCACATCAGGGTATGCCATTTGGCAGGTGAAGATCTAAACTATGGTGGTGAGGGTTCTGGAATGTATTTTATTAAATTCATCGACCTCAAAAACCTACATTTTGATACCAAATTCGACCCTATAGCCCCTATGAATAATGATTTTTTCAGTTTTATTGTTTTCTATATTTCATTTTCGAGTTCTATTCAGAAGCTCAGACCGTTCGTGGTATGGGTGTTATTGATCAGCAAAATGGAAATTATTGAAGATTCGAATGGTTCGAAGAACTTTCCAGTTCGAAAGCACCGTTAGATTTCCCCAGATTTTTGTATTATCGACGAATATAGTGTTTTTAGGGGGTCTTACCCATTGATCATTTCTCACCCAAAATTTGTAATTTTTAAAATCGCTCATATTCGATCAGAGATGCTTTGAGATATGCTGATTAGGAAAATATAAATACCTGGAGGATATGAGAAAAGGGACGGAAGCAATGACAGTTTGAAATTTCCGATTCTTCAAAAAATGCCATTTGACATGTCAAAATCTAAACGGTGACAGTTAGGGTTTCGAAATATTTTTTATTGAATGGAGAGACCTCGAAAATCTACATTTTGATACCAAAATCACCCATGTAGCCCCCATAGGTAATGAAATATTGCACTTTTTATTTTTCGATTTTTCATTTTCGAGTTCTGTTCACGAGCTCACACCGCTCAAGGTAAGGGTGCTGTCGGTCCCCAAAATTGTCCTTATTCAAGATTTGAATAGGAAGTATAACTTCCAGGTTCCAAAATAACGTTAGATCCTCCCCAAATAGATTTTTTATTGACAAATATGGTGTTTTTAGGGGGTCATACCCCTTTGTCATTTTTCACCCAAAATTTGAAATTTTTAAAATCGCTCATATTTTGCACAGAGATACTTGGCACTATGCTGATTAATAATATACATACGAATCTCGGTTGCGGCAAGAGAGACTGACTATATGACAGTTTGAAATTTCAGATTTTTCAAAAAATGCCATTTGACAGGTCAAAATCTAAACGGTGACAGTTAGGGCTTCGAAATATTTTTCATTGGATGGAGCGACCTCGAAAACCTACATTTTGATACCAAAATCACCCATGTAGCCCCCATAGGTAATGAAATATTGCACTTTTTATTTTTCGATTTTTCATTTTCGAGTTCTGTTCACGAGCTCACACCGCTCAAGGTAAGGGTGCTGTCGGTCCCCAAAATTGTCCTTATTCAAGATTCGAATGGGAAGTATAACTTCCAGGTTCCATAACAACGTTAGATCCTCCCCAAATATATTTTTTATTGACAAATATGGTGTTTTTAGGGGGTCATACCCCTTTGTCATTTTTCACCCAGAATTTGAAATTTTTAAAATCGCTCATATTTTGCACAGAGATACTTGGCACTACACTGATTAATGATATACATATGAATCTCAGTTGCGGCAAGAGAGACTGACGATATGACAGTTTGAAATTTCCGATTTTTCAAAAAATGCCATTTGACAGGTCAAAATCTAAACGGTGACAGTTAGGGCTTCGAAATATTTTTCATTGGATGGAACGACCTCGAAAACCTACATTTTGATACCAAATTCGACCATGTAGCCCACATAAATAATGAATTTTTCAGTCTTATTGTTTTCGATATTTCATTTTCGAGATCTGTTCAAAAGCTCAGACCGTTCGTGGTATGGGTGTCATTGATCAGCAAACTGGAAATTATTGAAGATTCAAATGGTTCGCACATTTTTCACATTCAACATCATCAATAGATCCTTCAAAGATATTTTTTTCAAATGATTGTAAATCATTTTAATTTTTTTATACTCAACCTAATCCAATTTCCATTATAACCATTTCATCCTATCGGATGACCAAATTCCAATCGCATCAAGCATGTGAGTCTATTCTGGAAATAGAAATGAAGTTCCACTTGCTCAGTATTCCTATCGTTCGAAGAATTTACGACAATTTTTTTTTCACACATATTCGAGCTCAGACAGAATTAGCGTATCTTTTTGGTCTTTTTCATTTCGAATTCTGTAGATAGTTTATCTGATTCAAGACCGTATTCAAAGGTGTGCCAATGAGTGTAAGAAAGAGTCTTTTAACTATTCGTTGAACACAAGATCAATTCATAGCATTATATGGAAGTTGGCGGGGCGCAATTTGAGCATTTGTTAGGTAATCCTATTCAGGAAATTTAATTGGTTTCTTTCGAAAAAATCTTCCCTTCATTGTCTAACTGAACTTGATTATTATTTCATGCTCCAGGAGAATTGGGTGATTTTCCATTTCAACGTATACTCCATTCACAATTATAAAATCACAATTCTGGCTTTGGAAATTCGACACATTCCACTTTGTATCGAAGTTATGACGTTTTTCAAAATATTTTTATGTTCCAAGTTAACATTATGTTGCCCTTTCTACATTCTTAGCGTAATTCTCAGAATGTGAATTTATTCGGAAAAGATGTGATGGACGAAAATAATTAACGTTTATATGAATTGATAGAAAGGATTCCTTTTCTAGTTATTTGCATGTAGCAAGTACAAGAGATCAATTTTGAAATATATTATTTTTCGCCATGGAAGAAAATTGCATTGCTTTCACATAATTTTCATATGCATGCTTGTGAAGATTTAATGTTTATTATCCTCTTGAACTGAAAGTTCAAGACTTGACGACATCAATTGTTGATTCTAATCAAGAATTCATTAAACAAAATCAACCCAAAGATATAAGATGAATTGATGGGTAGTTACAAGAATCAAGAATAATGTCAATTTTATTTTGTTGATAACTTTCTAAAAATCAATGTTGGGATATAAAACTCGGCTGCGTTTGTTCAAACAACATCTAAAGAATAAATTTTTCACCATCTCGACCTTTGAAAGGCGTTTCTTATAAATTAGGTCTAAGTTCCACCTCGTTAGTGAGGTACCTAACTTTTGCGAATCTGCTCAGATATCGCCAAATTTCTTGGAAAACCTGAAAAATATCATCCTAATCGACCTCTCAAGGCTCCATCCGATCCATCTACTGCGATATCTGTCCAAATAATAGCTTTTTCAACGAAATTCCCGTGTACCCATTCAACCTCGAAATGTAAACATTCGTCCTGGTCTTGAAAATCCTCCTAACGCTCCAAACTGGTGCTAAAAACAATAGACATTCGTTAATCTTGGATATTCGACGAAAAACTCACCTGCAAATATCGATTAAATTCCAAAAATCTGCGAACAATTTGTAAACCTAACAAAATGTGGAATATCTTTGATACTTTTACTCTGATGTAAACAAAGAAACTGGCAACGTCGTTTTGTCATTAACGATATTTTCTGTGCGCGCACTGACTGTAAAGTCTATATGTCCAGGAATGTTCTGTTGAGTTTGGGCCTGTTTTATGGACCAAGGAAAGAAATGACTGTTTCAACTTTATAATCTTTCTGACAACTACAATTGTTTTTATATAACTCGATTAAATATGAACATGAAAATGATATAAAATAGATCCAACATCCTCCGACCTAAGGGATTCTCTTTTTCAAAATTCGACCATACTGCTTCAATCTCTGAACCCACTCCAAATACTCTCTCTTTCCCTCAACACTCCTAAATTTCACTTCTGAATCTTGCTGGTCGATTTCGTATATCTTCTCAGTGTAGCAATGGTGCTTTTGGTGTGTTTTGGACCTATATGCCTTCTTTCTGCACCTTCATGTTGGTGCTTCTCCCGATGTTCATACCAATTTTTATTAGCCTCATACTTTAACCTAAACTGTTTGTCATAAATTTCCTGGAAAATATCTTTGAAACGTTCATCATATTTCTTGAGGATAGTGTTTTCAGTGTTCCAACACTTTGGATAACCCCTTTCCAAGGCGACTTGGAAAGATGAATGTGTAACAATTGATTCATCAGTATTGAACATTCCCATTGCAACACCAGGTCCCATATAAGTACTGACTTCATATTTGATTACCTCACCTACTTCAGGTGTGAATACCATTTCCATCTTCTCTGCTGATGGCACCACAAAAGCTTTATACTGATCATCATGAGCATGATGACCAGTAATAATTGGTTCATTCCAACCTTTGACTAATGTAGATTTTCTCGAAGAAACATTTGGCAGTTCCTTTATTTCTTCTTCGATCTCTATAATTTCATTGCGTAATAATTCTTGCTCCTTGAATTCTTTCATTAATTCGTCTCTATTAAGTGGTTCTTCCGACATCAAAATTTCTTCTATTTTATTATCAAGTTCGAAAATTCTTTTCGCCTTATCGTCAATGGTTCTTTTCCATATTCTACTCTCGTATTCATCCTTGGTCCCAGAACTGGAATGTACATCAGTAAACATCTTCTTAATTTCAGTTCTCAGGGCTTCCCGTTTCAACTGCCAACCAAGCAACATAATCCTGGCAGGATCGCCAGATGTAAAGTCTATATGTCCAGGAATGTTCTGTTGAGTTTGGGCCTGTTTTATGGACCAAGGAAAGAAATGACTGTTTCAACTTTATAATCTTTCTGACAACTACAATTGTTTTTATATAACTCGATTAAATATGAACATGAAAATGATATAAAATAGATCCAACACTGACTTTTCATCATATGTTCTGTGCTTTTCATCAGGGGCACCAACTCCTGAAAACGAAACCATGACCTCCTATGTAATTAAATAAAAGTGAATGGAGTTCAGATAATGTAAATGAAGTATAAAATCTAAAAAAGATAACCGTCATATTAAGACGAAAAACATTCATAATCAACAGCATACCGCAAAACTCATCTGCCCCATTTGAATTTAAGTGGTTGTCACTCAAAGGAATGAGATGATGTTTTCTGTCAAAAACTGTCCCACACATAAAAAAAATCAGGAGTCCGAAACCTATGTTTGTTTCTCGAAGGAACAGCCTGTAGAACACCGACAAAGCACCCAAAGTCGTCAGGCCTTAGCGTTAAGTGAAAAAAGAGCGATCCGACCGCTCTCCCGGAAAAAATATGCAGAATACCCGCGAACAAATTCCCCCTCGTCCCTCAGGAACATCGGGCGGGCTCTCGCATGGCGTCAGATATAATTATCTCACCTTAAAACGTAAGGTAGTCTTTATAGCGCCGGTCCAAATGCACTCGCAGCATCCCTACGCTCTTGCATCTCGCCAGCGCGCTTTAGTTCTCTTTGGGATCTGCTCTCGTGCGGTTTTCCAACCCTTACCCCGCGCTCTAACCTGTGTGCTACCTGCCAACGCGTTTTCCCGTTAGTCGACGAGCAATTCCTGGTAAGTTACTGGACGACACCAGCGGATTTTGATTGTTTTACCCAGTTTTGAAACTTTTCGCTTTGGTGCCATCATTTTTTTCCGCATGTGACGCATCAGAAGGACAATTATACTTTGTTGGTCAAGTTTGAGGAAATTATTTCGAAATCTCCTTTTCTTGTGGTGCTGTTGCTTCTATTTTTGCTTCGATCCATAAAGATTGTTTAACTTCTTATTGCTGTGTTTGGAAAAGTTTTCAGAATAATAGTTGATACTCTAGAAAATGGCAGTACCAACTTACACCATAAATCTTATGCTGTTTTTCTATCTGTATTCAATATTTCATAGACAGAAAGAATTCAAGGACTTGAGAAATAAAGGGTTTTCCAATAAGAAGTGTTATTTTGAATAGCCCGCCATTCCGGTAGATGTCACTTTCGAAGCTGTCATTTTTTGACATTTGACAAGGAGAAACAATGCCATTGATGAAAATGGAACGATAAAAGCTTCAAAAACGCAGACAAGCTTTAAAAGTTACAGAGTAAGTTTGCAGGACAGCAGACGTTGTATTAAACTTAATGGAGTTGTGTTTCTCTTCCGTATTGAAAACTTCGATTTGTCTTTACGTGGTTTGAAAACTTTGATCAAATAGGAGCAGAAGGTCCAAAATAATCACTATATGAACTTAGTAGTTCTTCAGAGGTACTCAGTTGATGTTAGATTTTCATCTTCAAATTATAACCAAGTGCAGTATTTACTTCTTGGCATTTTAACTGCATGCATCCCACCAAGCTATCAAGAAAACCCAGCTCAATTTGTTGCCGAAGAAGTGGCAAAAGATCTCCACGATGTGGTCATTGAGTATCAAGGGTTTTTCGGTAACTCACCCTATTAGATAAAGGACAGAGGATCTTGGAGAGAATGCCAGATTTAGAACACCCTGGTTTTCAGTAGCATCAACCTGAAAGGGATCTATGTGGCATTGTATTACCATCCAGTAAACGAAGTATTTGCCAATAGATGTATAAAATTCTGGACCAATCCCGTTGGTATAGCTTATTCAACAGTTCTAGCATCGAAAAAAACTTCTCTTCGAACCATTATGGTGCCTCGTTGACAAGGATGGTTTTGTATAAGAAAAACGTCCATGTCTGGACTTGCCAGCTCAAAATCTTCGAGGCCTGTGTTGGTGAGTGATAGGAACTCTGCTTAGCAAGGGTTCCTTTGGTAGATTGACTTCATGGGGATGTCTTGTGACTGCGAGATCTTCTAAGTCGTGCCAAATAATTTTTGGGACATAGAGCATCCTTTATACTGAATAAAAAGTAGTGGCAGATCCTGTTATTTACGAGGATCGAAGGATATATTGAAAAATTCTTAGCCTACTAAAGAACCAAACAAAATTTCAATGTCAAAATATTTTATTACTCAACATATTCTCCTCTTAATTTGATACATTTAGCACAGCGAACCTGTAACGTCTCTATACCTTTCAAAAAAATGTTTCTTCTTGCTCTGCAAACCAGTCCTCCACAGCTTTTATTACCTCCTCGTTGGAAGAAAATTTCGAACCTTTTATACTTTTTTTCAGTTGAGGAAAGAGATGATAGTCGGACGGAGCCAAATCTGGTGAATCAGGAGGGTGTTCTGGTAATTCTAACCCTAAATCAGGAATTTTTTGCATGGCAACATGTGTTTTGTGTACTGGGGCGTTGTCCTGTAAAAACAAAATACCTTTGGATAGCTTTCCGCGTCTTTTCTCTTCAAATTTTCCCGTAGAGTGGTCAGTAATGTCGAAAAGTAATCTGCAGTTATTGTTCTATCCTTATCCAAAAAATCAATCATGATTACTCCATGGCAATCCCAAAAAACTGAAGCAAGAACTTTTCAGCAGGTTTTTGGACACGAACCTTCTTAGGTCTTGGAGAACCAGAGTGTCGCCATTCAATCGATTGTTGCTTTGTTTCTGGATCGTAAAAATGTACCCAAGTCTCATCCATAGTATCAATTCGGTTTAAGAAGTCTACATCGTTTACAAATCGAGCACATATCGAACGCGATGCTTCTACCCTTGCACGCTTTTGGTCAACATTCCAACATTTGGGGATCCATTTTGCAGAAATTTTTCTTATGTCCAAATTGACGTGAACATAGGATGAAAGCGTTCGTTTGAAATCTTCAGTGCTTCAGATATCCGTTTTAGCCCAATTCGACGGTCTGATAAAATCATGTCATGAACTGCATCGATATTTTTGGAGACTGACACAGAAACTGGCCTTCCCGATCGGTCATCATCTTCAATGGAAAATTTACCTCTTTTGAAGCTTGCAGTCCAATTTTTCACGGTCGCATACGAAGGACATTGATCACAAGGGTATTAAGCATATCTTCGTAAATCTGCTTAACTCTTAACCCTTTTAAATACAGGTACTTGATGATGGCTCGATACTCCAATTTTTCGATTTTTACAATTTCGGTGGACATATATTTTTTTAATTTATTGCGTAACTCTGGTTTACTTTCTTGACGTCGAACTCTACACGGACACTTCTAATAAGTTATTGTTCGTTGATATGGTATCGCAATATTTTGTTTACGCATGGAACTGGTCTAGGCTAACTAGACATCAATACGTCCTCGTAGATGGCCATCCTTGAATTTAATTTATAACGTGAATCTATTGCGGTGTTCCCGAAAAACCACACCGTCCTCACCTGGACCTGTACATCGAAGCTAGGCGAATTCTGCTCGGTAATTAATAGAAGACAGTTGGCGCATTCTAATTATAAATTAGACCATTATTGGCACTCTGAAAACTCGGGCCATGTTGCAATCCGTTCCGTTAATAGTAAACAAAGCCAACTCCGTTACGCCGCGACGCCTTGCGACGCTAGCGTCGTCTATTCTCCACCAGAATTCGTCATGATCGTCTTGGTATCGCGTGCTGGTTTGATACTGATGGAGTGTAGGTTTGACACGGAGGGAATTTAACATGAAACTCTTGAACCATCAAAATGATTTTTTGAGAGACCCTATAGGTATATTTTTCTCTGAGAAAATACAGGAGGATGAGTGTATTGTATTCCACACTTACGAGGATGTATTGAAAAATTCTTAGTCTTCTATAGAAGCAAACAAAATTTCAATGTCAAAATATTTTATTACTCAACATATTCTCCTCTTAATTGAATACATTTATTACTGCGAACCTGCAACGTCTCTAGACCTTTGAAAAAAAATGTTTCTCCTTGAACTGCAAACCAGTCCTCCACAGCTTTCATCACCTCCTCGTTGAAAGAAAATTTACGACCTTTTAAGCTCTTTTTCAGTTGTGGAAAGAGATGATAGTCGGACGGAGCAGAATCTGGTGAATAAGGGGGTTGCTCTAGTAATTCTAACCCCAAATCACGAATTTTTTGCATGGCAACATGAGATTTGTGTTGTCCTGTAAAAACAAAACACCTTTGGATAGCTTTCCGCGTCTTTTCCCTTTAATTTTTTCCCGTAGAGTGATCAGTAATGTCGAATAGTAATTTCCAGTTATTGTTCTATCCTTATCCAAAAATCGATCATGATTACTCCACGGCAATCCCAAGAAACTGAAGCAAGAACTTTTCCAGCAGATTTTTGGACACAAAACTTCTTAGGTCTTAGAGAACCAGAGTGTCGCCATTCCATCGATTGTTGCGTTGTTTCTGGATCGTAGAAATGTTCCCAAGTCTCATCCATAGTAACAATTCGGTTTAAGAAGTCTACATCGTTTTCAAATCGAGCACAGAACGAACGCGATGCTTCTACCCTTGCACGCTTTTGGTCAACATTCAAACATTTGGGGATCCATTTTGCAGAAATTTTTCTCATGTCCAAATTGACGTGAACCATATGACGAACGCGTTCGTATGAAATCTTCAGTGCTTCAGATATCCGTTTTAGCCCAATTCGACGGTCTGATAAAATCATGTCATGAACTGCATCGATATTTTCGGGGACTGACACAGAAACTGGATCGGCCATGATCTTAAATGGAAAATTTACCTCTTTTGAAGCTTGCAGTTCAATTTTCACGGTCGCATACGAAGGACATTGATCACCAAGGGTATTAAGCATATCTTCGTAAATCTGCTTACCTCTTAACCCTTTTAAATAAAGGTACTTGATGATGGCTCGATACTCCAATTTTTCGATTTTTACAATTTCGGTGGACATCTTTTTTTTCTATTTACAGCGTAACTCTGGTTTACTTCTTTGAAGAAGAATCTACGCCATTGTTACTCAGAAATGATGAGAGTAGAAATCTGTGTAAACTCAAATCGGGATTCAAATAGTCCAATTCACCACAAACAAGACACATACTCATTTCTGACATTCCCGCACAAATGAGTAAGTGAATTTCAATCTAAAGTACTTTTCATTTTGATTGAGAGTTTATTTATTAGAAAATTCAAAGAACGTCACAATGTTGCAAAAATGTCTACTACATTTTGATCCCGTAGTACAGTTACCCAGATTAATGCTGATGATTTTTAAAATTGGCTTCACTATTTATTATTGCTCTTTCAATGGTCTGAGATTCCACACATAAATTTATGTTGTATTTTTCCCGACGATGCAAATACCTTCAGCAAAAATAAAGATATTCTTTTATGAGACGCTTCAGCGAGCTTTTGAATCTCAAAATTCACATTAAAGCATCCCTAAACTCACTATATTCCTCGAGTATGATAATATCTCCGATAAATAGCCTCGGTATCTTTACTGGCGCGCTTAATAGGCCAATTATTCAAGAACAACGCAACTTCGAAACATAACTCTCCAGAAATTCCGAAGTGGATGGAAAAGATGTTTTTGTTCATTAAATACGACTCCGAGGATTTCGTTGAAGGCTTGCCGCATCCCTTAAGCGGATTCACCTAATATCCGCGGAACATAAGTCATTAACTTAACCTCTCTTGAAGAGATGTCTAAGGAATCCGTAGGAACCCGTCGACTGCGTATAGGAAATTAAACGCCAAACCAACACGATGGATCAACTTGGAAAGAAACTGTGGATCTTGGATTCAAAGGGGATATGACGAATTGCAGGGAAGAGCAACTGACGAATCCTCAGTGGCGTAGCCAGGACTATTCATTTTCTTCTCCAGATAAAGGGTGTAAAAAGAATTTTCTTTTAGTTTCATGCCAATATACGAGGATGTATTGATATCTGGTTAGCCTAGACCAGTTCCATGCAGAAACAAAATATTGCGATACCATATCAACGAACAATAACTTATCAGAAGTGTCAGTGTAGAGTTCGATGTCAAAAGAGTTAACCAGAGTTACACAATAAATTCTAAAAAAAGATCTTAAATTTGGAGTGTCGAGCCATCATCAAGTACCTGTATTTAAAAGGGTAAAGAGGTAAGCAGATTTACGAAGATATGCTTAATACTCTTGGTGATCAATGTCCTTCGTATGCGACCGTGAAAAATTGGACTGCAAGCTTCAAATAGGAAAATTTTCCATTGAAGATGATGACCGATAGGGAAGGCCAGTTTCTGTGTCAGTCCCCGAAAATATCGATGCAGTTCATGACATGATTTTATCAGACCTTCGAATTGGGCTAAAACGGATATCTGAAGCACTGAAGATTTCATACGAACGCGTTCATCATACAGTTCACGTCAATTTGGACTTGAGAAAAATTTCTGCAAAATGGATCCCAAATGTTTGAATGTTGACCAAAAGCGTGCAAGGGTAGAAGCATCGCGTCCGATCTGTGCTCGATTTGAAAACGATGTAGACTTCTTAAACCGAATTGTTACTATGGATGAGACTTGAGTACATTTCTACCATCCAGAAACAAAGCAACAATCGATGGAATGGCGACACTCTGGTTCTCTAAGACCTAAGAAGTTTTGTGTCCAAAAATATGCTGTAAAAGTTATTGCTTCAGTTTTTTGGCATTGCCATGGAGTAATCATGATTGATTTTTTGGATAAGGGTAGAACAATAACTGGAGATTACTATTCGACATTACTGACCACTCTACAGGAAAAAATCAAAGAAAAAAAGCGCGGAAAGCTATCCAAAGGTATTTTGTTTTTACAGGACAACGCCCCAGTACACAAATCTCATGTTGCCATGCAAACAATTCGGGACGGGATTTAGGGTTAGAATTACTAGAACACCCTCCTCATTCACCAGATTAGGCTACGTCCGACTATCATCTCTTTCCTCAACAGAAAAAAGTTTAAAAGGTCGTAAATTTTCTTCCAACGAGGAGGTAATTAAAGCTGTGGAGGACTGGTTTGCAGAGCAAAAAGAAACATTTTTTTTAAGTTCTAGAGACGTTGCAGGTTTGCAGTAATAAATGTATTCAATTAAGAGGAGAATATGTTGAGTAATAAAGTATTTTGACATTGAAATTTTGTTTGGTTCTATAGTAGGCTAAGAATTTTTCAAAACAGGGTGAGTCTTTGACTTGTACATATATTTTAACTGTAGATTCCTCTCATCAAACGAAACACTTTTTTCCTATACCATTTTTCAAAATTCGGTTTCGTTTGGGAGATACAGGGTGTCGAAAATCCACGAAAAAAACACTTTTCTGTTTATATCTTCGGAACCGTTATTTCGAATGAAATGAATTTTGGTTGAGTTTCTACTCTATTCATGGTGCATATTCCTCAATCGGAACCTATTCAATATCTTTACTAGTATGAAAGTTACATGGTAGTCGACTTATCAATACACGCTAAAATACCATGAAACCACTCTGAAAAGATAAACGGTTCATATTTTCAAAAGAATCAATCATTTATGAAACTAAAAGTATTCCTATTTTTTCAATGAAACGCGTCGTTTTCGAGTTATTTCCAATTTTACCCAGAGAAATTTGACGAAAAAATCATTAATTTCAAGATTAATCTGAATGAGTCTCTGGATTGAATATCATCGAATATTATTCCTTCTCTGGTCTTTAAACGAGTTTACAATTTTGTCACAATATTTATCAACTTTGTCGAGATATGTTAATAATGAAATCCCACAAATGTGGGAGATAAAATTGAACACCAAGGAGGATTTAATACGCACAGTTTCTATTGAAAATTCATCGTTAATGGCCCATATTGAAGTTAAATGTCGATGAAATACAAAATTTGGATATGAATGATGAATCTCGATACAAACTACTTATTTAATTGAAATCTATGAAAAATAATACGATACCTGATAATCTGTCGCGATGTTTCTATCTAAACAACATCCTCTTGGAATTTTATAAACTCGACACGGTTGAAATTATATTAATTCAC
Organism: Adalia decempunctata; assembly: GCA_951802165.1. Classification (NCBI taxonomy): domain Eukaryota; kingdom Metazoa; phylum Arthropoda; class Insecta; order Coleoptera; family Coccinellidae; genus Adalia; species Adalia decempunctata. Next base: position 4,772,116 of record OX637702.1, read on the forward strand.
TTCACATAATAATCACATTAGAACAATAAGTCACTGAATGTATTCAGATTATTCAGAACTTCACATAATGTTTACAGTTTGTGACTCTGGTTTGTTATTGTTTAACGTTGGCCTCCATCCTTCGGTTTTCGCTCTACGCATGCGTGGTAAAATTTGGCGGCAAAGTCGATTTATGATGGAAACGGCAGAATTCAGAGATATTTATACCACGGTACACAAATGTATCCTGATTTATACTATGTTTCGTAAAAATCCTTAACCTCAATGAATATATCAGCAAGCTGATAACATCTTCTTGAAATTTCTGTGCAAAAATTCACAGAGTCGATACAAATTAGATTAGGCTAGGATGTTTGATGATAAATCTGAATGAAAAGTCTCTCTTCATGATATTGTTTGGGAATTTCGAGGAAAATATGAACAAGTTATTAGTGTGTACAAACTAATCTGCAGAAAAATCGAAGAAGGAACTTATTTTGGTGGAATAAATGTGGCTTTTTAGTTGCAGATATAATCCGATGAAACTAACTGTTTTTGTGGAAATTATCGTATATGCAACATTTTTATTCCAATAAGGTTAGTACTTGTCTACTTGAGTATTCCCTAAATTGGGCCTAAATGTATAAACTCAATTTCTATCGAGAAATATGAACTTTGAATCAATTCCAGAGTATCATTTCAGGGACGTATTTAGCCCAATGTTTTTTTTCAAATGGCTATATCTTTTTAACAGAGCCGAATTCGGAAAAATGGAAAATGAAAAAAAGGTTTCTTTTTGCCTCAAGTTAAAATATATGTACAAGTCAAAGACTCACCCTTTATGTGAAGTCTTCGGCGCGCTCTGAGTAACCGCTGAAATAATAAGTCTGATCGTATACGTTTCTTGCTTTATTTTTAGTTTTATATTCAATGAAAATTGATGATCCTAGCAATTATTGTAATTCAATAGAACATAGAACAAGTCGGTAGCAATCGCGACAATAGCGCGAACAGGTGTATCGACACCAAAATAGACTTCCCGTCTGTAGCTATCGGCACAAAGCTCTTCCCCTTACATAATCGTGTAAACTGTCAACTCGAAATGAAAAATAAACGTTGGTCCGTACTTTGGGAACCGATCGATCTCTACAATATAGTATAAATAGAAACTTTCACGACACATCAATTTCGTTTGATGAATATGAGAGCGTGGAAACAGGGGGAAAATTGTTGGAAATTTTATCAAGCTATAAATTGGAAGCTGGTACATCGAGATTCATCGGAATTTTTCGATGGGAAAACATGATGAATTACTTTACGCAATTTCGATACGTTGGAAGCCATCGCAATGAAAACAATTATCGGGCGCGTACTGTCATTTTATTTCGCGAATTTCACATTTTATTCGGCAGTGATGACATCAGGCATATGGATTTTACGGTATGATGCCAAATAAAACACAGTTCACACAAATTTTGAATGTATTTTTCTCAAATTTGCTAGTTTTTTCACATTATACTAGGAGAAAGAAAGTGTTTCTTAAAAAGTTTGAAAAGCTTAACTGCATCATAGAATAGTTATTTATGATATGAGTGTTTATTTTGTGAGTGAAAAAGTTTCACGAACAAAATAAAATCACTTTTAACACAAATACCATACCACGTTTTTTATACAACTGCCCTATTTTGGTAATGAAATAGGCGAATTTACAATGACAATAAACTTCAAAATGCATTTTAATATTCAAATAATCAAAAGGTTGTTGTGAATGACAAACGTTGCCAACGTTATGGTGACCAACAAATGAGAAAAGACGCTGTCATTTGAAATGTTCCTGTCCAATTTTCGTCTTGGGTTTTTAACTGCTTGATATGTTTGCCGAGAGTCCAATTATCATTAAAAGCGACGATTTGGTTGTTCCTGTGTATATTGAAGAGTCTGCAAGAAGAGCAAATCTGGAACTCCTACCTAAAAAATCTGTTCAGCTGTACGATATTGCATATAACAATTTCCTGACCTGGTGTAAATTGAAAAATGTAGAAGGGAACTGCAGTGAACCTGTTTTCCTGGCATACGTAGAAGAAAAATCAAAAATATGGAGTTCATCAACTTTGTGGAGCAAATTTTCAATGATGAAGTCAAGCGCCCTCATTAAAAATGATGTGGATGTTAGTAAATATTTGAAGGTAATAGCATATTTAAAACGAAAAAGCGAAGGATATCGTCCCAAAAAAATCGAAAATTCTCACTCGTGAACAAGTTGAAAAGTTTATAAATGAGGCACCAGATGAGAAATACCTGATGGTTAAGGTTGCAACTATTTTCGGATTATTTGGAGCCTGTCGGCGTGAAGAATTGTGCAATTTATCAGTGGAAGACATTGAAATAACAAAAAAATCATTGGTCATACAACTTACAGACACAAAAACGAAAGTCAGTCGTTCTTTCAGTATTATTGCGAAGTATGTTAACTATTTTCATGAGTTCTTTGCACTGCGCCCTTCTGTCATCCAACATCGTCGTTTTTTCGCGAAATTCATGAATAATAAATGCACTGCCAATCCAGTTGGTATCAATACATTTGGGAAAATTCCATCTATTGTTGCCGAATTCCTCAAACTGCCAGAACCAAAGCAATATACAGGACACTGTTTTCGAAGATCCTCCGCTTCATTGCTAGCAGAATCAGGAGCAAATATTACGGATATAAAAAAACATGATGGATGGAAGTCTACGACGGTAGCCGAGGGCTATGTTGATCATTCCATTGCATATAGAAATGTCATTGCTGAAAAAATTCTCCCAACCTAAACAGATTTCGGATCATCATCATCCAATATTGTACTTCCGGTTTCTACAAGTACTGATGGTGCTGAGGATTCTAATAATATGTTGCGAAGCTCCCTAACGTCACAGGGCATTATTGTTAGTAATTGTTCTAGTTTTACGATAAACATTAATGTTCATAAGTAATGATTGTTAAATATTGATGATAAAAATTTGCAATTGTTGAATTTTTTTCATCTGATTTCATCATAAGAAAATGGAGTGCTAAAAATATTTTTAACACTAATGTTGAAAATATTTTTAACACGCTTCCACGTAAACAATCAATTTTAACATTGTTTCCTGTCATTAAAAGGTTCACTTTTAATGGCAGTTGTACAAAAATTACTTATTATTTCAACTTCTCGAGAAATCTGAAGAGTTTTTTTGTGGAAAAATGATCGGATGATCATTTCATTATAAAGGAGAGGATTTTATTCTTCACATCACTAACCTGTCCCACCTGCTCAAATTTTTCACCAATTTCTGTATTGCGATTCTACAAGGTGCTTCACACCCAAAAATGTTTGAATTTTACCAACCGTCTCTGCCAAATTTTCACCCTTCTTAAAGTGAATTTCAATTATTTCAATGTGTTGTTGAAGCGTGTATAGTTACATTTTTATTAACGGCGTAGTTTCTACTTGTTAAATGTCAAAAAATGACAGCTTCAAGATGGACCACTACCGAATTAGCAGGCTATTCAAAATATTAACCACTTATTGAAAAACTCTTGTCTGAAAAAAACAAGAATCATGTTTTCGAATTCACCTCAAGTCCCTATCAACAATATCGCAATCTTTATTGGCCCGTTTGTCACCCGAGCCAATCCTTCTAAACGCCGAAACTACAGGAACATTTGTCTCTCCTAACGTTAAATGTCTTAATTTCTAGGATTCCCAGATATTAAATTCGTTCGGGCCAATTAAGAGCTCGGAAGTTGACAAATAGCCCCCTATAATGTCACCAACATACCGAACGAAATTATAAATGGTTCTCATCAAACTATTTTCAGTGACGTCGAGCTGAACATTTATTTTGTTTCAAATTGTGCTTCGAGCACAATTACCATTCTTATTGAGGTTAATATCGAAGTAGTCAATCAGGTTATGAAACTTGATTGGACCTCCAAAAATTAAGATTAGAAACTGTGTCGAGCTAAAGTCAGCTTTTGACACTAACTTCAATCTGTTTGAGCCTGATTCATATATCGAGGAGGTACAGAATATACTTTCGTGGTCGATTGACTCCTTATTGATAGGTTCAATAGGGACTTTTCCACGTAATGTCTTCTCTAAAGAAGCCTCCTTCAAGCCAAAGGTTATCAAGACTATGGCACAAGTTCCAGCCATGTGGTACAGGGAAATGCATTTATTATAAAGAGTTTCTGGGTAAGGAGAAAACCTAAAGGGAAACACTCTGTCAGAATCTCCAAGGAATGTATCACTTCAAAAAGTGCTTTCGGAATTTTGAAACTGCAAGGTCCAAAAGGTATCTGGATCTCAGTAAGAATCAGCTATATACCTCCTCACCAGCTTTCTTACAGGACATTGTCACTTCATGAAGCATCTGGTGAGATTGGGTTTATTGGACAATGAAGAGTGTAGATTCTTTGGTGAGAAGGAAGGAACTCCCATTCACCTAGTCACAGAATGTCTTGTTCTTGCAACCCAAAGAAAAGAATCCTTTGGACAATGAACTTGCAGGAATCAAGAACTAACCTCCTTGAAAACTTTTCAGATATTGGATTTCATTAAATCTCTGGAACTGTAAGGCGAGCTGTGAACTACTTGGTGAGAACAGCTCTGTTAGAGGACAAAATTACTGTAGGCATCTATATCAACAACATCTATATCAACAATTCTTGAATGAGGATCTAATAACTTGGTAGAATCCAACGCAAACAAAACACAAGCATGTCTTTTCTCTAAAAAAGCAGATCTTACTGTGCCCAGCATAAAATTGTCAGTAGTAAAAATACCATTGAAGTCATCCATTTCGATGCTTGGTATTACTGTCAGCCATAACCTTTCTTGGAGAATCACGTGACATCCATTGCTAAAAGTGCATCCCAAAAACTTGGTTTTCTGTTTCGTGCCAGGAGCTATTTCACCTCAAGTCAGCTGCTTATGATCTATAAGGCACAGATTCGACCTGTCCTGGAATACTGTTCTCATATTTGGAGTGCTGCACCTAAACAAATCCTAAAACTATTGGATTCTGTACAGAAAAGGGCAATTCGTCTCGTCGGTGATGCCTCGCTTACAAACTCACTCACTTCTCTGGAACACCGTAGAAGAGTAGGCGATCTGTCTCTATTTTATAGATATTTCCATGGACGATGCTCTTCTGAATTATCAGCAATCGTTCCTCCTCTGGCAGTCTCTTCAAGACTAACCCGTCAAGTTAACTCTTCACATCCCTTAGTGGTCACTTTGGAGACCTGTAGAACATCTCTCTTCAAAGACTCGTTCATCCAACGAACAGCGAGGCTCTGGAACACATTGCCTAGGGAGGTGTTCCCCGAGGCATATAACGTCCAGCAATTCAAGAGGAACACCAATTCCCACCTGCTTGATCTTGGTTCCCATGATGTTCTCTGAACATTACAGGATATTCTTTTTCGTGAAAACCACAACATAAGGAAATATATCAAATGAGTCCAGAATTGATACCAACAGATATTGTCAGAAAATAGAATAGCGATCTATTCTAAAAGCCAAGAAGCTGCCAAAGCTCATCTCTTCAAATCAACGAAGATACTGGGGAATAGGCAATGAACAAGGCAAGAATAATAGGGTATCTTGTCTATCTGGAATCACAGGAAAAGAGGAGGCTGATGAACTTGTCAGAAAAGAGAACGAAAGCTTTTCAATGACCTAGAACATTATGGTATGGAAAAATGAACCTTTTGAAAGGAGTTTTTGAGGAGAGAAGTCTGACGGAATCTTCCAGGGTTGGATCAAACCGAAAGCAGCACTACTCCAGCAGCCTCTGAATTCTAAACATCTCCAAAGACAGTGACACAATATGGAATCAACCCCATTGTATCCAACTATCTCTGGCACGGAAATCTATTGGTCCTGATAAAGCAAAACTTTTCCTTCTATGCCGCGATCCTGCTGTCTAATTTCACCCTCACAAAAGCCCATAGTTTTCCGGTTTTGCTTCGCGGTGCACATCGATAGATTCACCTTCTTCCCACTCGATCGACAACGTTCTCTAATCCTCAGGCATTAACTGCGTTGTTGGTATTTCCATTGTTTCCGGAAGATTTGTTCCTTCAGATCGAGAACCGCGCCATTTTAGATGAAAGGGGCGCTTTCTATCGCGGCAAGACCGGAGAACAGATTTCGTGTTTATCTGTGAGATATCGAAGGGGGTTGAACAAACTTGGAAATTGAATATCTCACGTATCGCTCGAACAGGGACATTATTGATCTTCACCCTCAGAATTGGAGAAGGTATCTCATAGCGAAGCGAACATATGGATGAATCCTCGAGAAGATTCGAGGGAAAAAGGCTGAGATTTTGAGCTTGTGAGTCCTGACCAGTTGAGTAACCTTTGTGATATCTTTCTGTTGGTAGAGAAGGCAAAACTAGAGACGAAACAAGTTGAAGAATGTGGCCAAAAATCAAAAGAAGTGCTCATTCAGGTACCACCAGATGAATGATCTAAGTAATTACGCTACAGTAGTAGAAGTCCCTTTGTAGCAAAATGAGCATGCTCTGCTGCAAATAAAGCTGATTAAATCACTGATAAGTGCCAAAGGATAACACTGAAAGGTTATAATCAACTCCTGAAACATCATTTCATCTAGTACAAATCTGGGTTCATCAGTAAATGACTGTTTCAAGTATAGAGAATCGTTGACTTGGAAAGATCCTTGGAAAGATCCTTGGAAAGGTGTTCTCATCAGGTCTTCTTTCCTTGGCAGCACAATACAGAATGGTCTCAAGTTAGATGCACCTTCATATGTGTACTGAAGCATAACTCGCAGAGATCATTTTTTCAACTCCTGGCAGAATTTAGAACTGAATGAGGCAGACAAGAACAGGGTCTTTTCAGTCTGGATACCTGGTTATTTAGGAATCAAAGGAAACAAAGAGGCCATCACACTAGCCAGAAGGGATCATGAACGCTACTTATTAGTGCAGAACCTTTCTGTGGCATAGGCGAATACTCCTATAAGAAGAAAGAAACTGAAGGAGAGGCACCCTGGAGAGATTTTCCAGGGATAGATCATTCCAAAAAGTTCCTTCCTTTCGAAACTGCAAGAACAAGAATTGGATCAGAGTAAGCATAAGATACGCATCCTCCCTGGCTTCCTCTTTGGAGCCCTCTCAGGTCATTGTAGCTTTGGAGCTGGAGAGCGAGCTGTAGATGGCACAGTTGCAACAACAGTTCTGATGAAGGGCACAATAGACCTTTAGGTCGAAGTGGAATATAGATCTCTCTGGAAGACTTCTGGATATTGAAAAGTTTCTGTATTCAGAATGAGGTAGATAAGAACACGGTCTCTTAAGTCTATGTACCTGGTCTTTAGGAATCAAAGGAAATGAAGAGACCATCAAACTTCCCAATAGGGATCATAAACGCCCCACTGGCCCAGAACTTTTCTGTGGTATGGGCGAATACTCATTTAAGAGAGAGTTTTTGGAGAGGGAAGAAACTGACAGAGAAGTCCTTTGGAGGAACCTTCAAGGATATGTCATTCCAAAAATAACTTCCTTTTGGAAGTGTAAGAACAAGAACTTCTTGAGTCTCAGTGAGATACGACTCTTCACTGGCTTCCTCAAAGGATGTTGTCACCTTAGGAAGCATTGGAGAGATTGGACTCGTCGAAAACTGGCGAGGAGGAAAGTCCAGTTCACCTGGTTACGGAATTCCTCGCCATTGCAAGCCTGCACAATGAATTTAACCTCTTTAGAGTCCTCTCAGGTCATTGAAGCTCTGGAGCTGGAGAGCAGACTGTAGATGGCGCAGTTGCAAGCTGCTCTGATGAAGGCAGAAGAGACCTGGAGGTCGAAATGGAATATTTTTTTTATGTTGTGGTTTTCACGAAAAGGAATATCCTGTAATGTTCAGAGAACATCGGGAGAACCAAGGGCAAGCAGGTAGGAATTGGTGTTCTTTTTGAATTTCTGGAGGTTATATGCCTCAGGGAACACCTCCCTAGGCAATGTGTTCCAAAGCCTCGCTGTTCGCTGGATGAACGAGTCTTTGACGAGAGATGTTTTGCAGGTCTCCAAAGTGACCACGAAGGGATGTGAAGACTTAACTTGACGGGTTAGTCTCGAAGAGACTGCCAGAGGGGAAACGATTGCTGGTAATTCAAAAGAGCATCGCCCATGGCAATATCTATATAATAGAGACAGATCGCCTACTCTTCTACGGTATTCCAGAGAAGTGAGCGAGTTTGTAAGCGAGGCATCACCGACGAGACGAATTGCCCTTTTTTGTACAGAATCCAAGAGTTTTTTAGGACTTGTTTAGGTGCAGCACTCCAAATATGGGAACAGTATTCCAGGACAGGTCGAATCTGTGCCTTATAGATCATAAGCAGCTGACCTAAGGTGAAATAGCTCCTGGCAAGAAACAGCAAACCAAGTTTTTGGGATGCACTTTTAGCAATGGATCTCACGTGATTCTCCCAAGAAAGGTTACTGCCGACAGTAATACCAAGCATCGAAATGGATGACTTCAATGGTATGGTCACTCCCTACAATTCTATGCTGGGCACAGTAAGATCGGCTTTTCTAGAGAAAAGAAATGTTTGTGTTATGTTTTTAACACTTCTTCCTCTTTCATTTCTTGTTTGGCGGGCTGGTATTGGAGCCCTAGAAGAAAAGGCGGTATGGAGGGTACAATAAACTGTATAGATCTCTCTGGAAGACTTCTGGACATTGAATAGTTTCTGTATTCAGAACTGATACGGCAGTGTTCCTAACCCTGAATACGAAAACCTCTGTCAAATCTCTCGAAATCAGCATTATCCTCTAATCACCTCCAGCTAATTTTGAGGCCGTTCAAAGAGCTCCGATATCTCTGGCATAATTGCAATCGGTTTAACTGGATCGTTCCAAACGTCGACCTTATTGCATCCAGCCGGGGGCTATATAATTAATTTGGCGATGTAACTGAGGTTTCTACATTGCAGCTGCTGTTAGGCCATGTACGTTGCAGATAACACACGGCTAGTCCGGTGCAGAAAATTGCATCGATCGATTGGAGTTAGAGCCTGCAACAGGCGTACTGATAACGATGCCGGCTGGATGGACAATTAAGAAACTGGAGGTTGTCCAGATTATATCTGTACGGCGAAGAGAAGCAGGGTTGGGTTTAATGGTTGAATTTATCATCTGGGGACATGAATCCTGTCCCCGAAGGAAGTGATTTTAGGTGGAATTGATGTAATACGCGAGAATGGGGCTATAAATAGTACAATAAAACATAGTCATGGGAATTCAGAAGGTTTGAGATGCAACATGGCTTTATCGCTTCATGAATGTGGCAACAAACAGTATTTTTATTGAAGGAGATAAGTATATGTGGCAGTGTGTACCAATTTGAATAGGTAGAGGCAAGGAGAGATCTTGAAGATTCAAATGCAGTGGCAGAAGAACAATTTTGCCAAGTAGGTACATTTTTCCATTCCACAAGAATAGCCAATAAAGGGTGTTCGAGTTCTTTGATTCTCAAGGCACAAGGAATCCAGAAGGAAGAGACCATTTACTTTTAAATTCTATGAATTTTCCTTAGCTCTTTATACCATCTTCGAACTGAAGAACACATAGATCTTTTTTTCTCTACCCTACATCCCTACATCCTTAGGAGCCTTGGCCTTTCCCTCGTGGGTATACAGGACCAGTTACCCCATATGCATGGTTCTTAGACCATTCAGTTCTAGACACTTGCATACCATGTGTTCAGCTATTTGTTCCTCTGATCCATAGAGCCTGAAAATCTCATCTGCTGGTACAAATAATGTTTGTACCGACATTGCCTCATCAGCAGACCTATCATCACCCGAAGCTCAGCTCGTGACAGCTTCAGAAGCTTACTGGTATAGATCAGTGAAATCATCACAAATTTTTTGGACTGAGTAAGTCCAGGAGAGTTTCTCCACAGGGTTATTCTGTTGTCCAACTCCCATCACTGGACTGCTGCCTCATATTGGTCTTTTCCAAGCCCACATAAAGGTTCAGGTACACCAGGTATTATTAACCTTGATGCACTTTTTGCAAGCCCATCAGCTCTGAAGACATGATAGCTCAGTGCTTTGATAGAAGCTTGACTAACATAATGAATCGCTCAGTCTGATCTCTGATAGTGAGCATTTGGTGTCAGTCTAGAATGCTCTTCTGGCTTTTCCTGTTGTGGTTTTTGAGCCATCTGTGTACCATTCAATGGTATTTCTTCTGAAATTATGGGTGATGGATTCCTTTTCACAGTCTTCCTTCCTATAGCATCGTATTGAGCCTTTCTCAGTCCTTATTTTCATGAAGATGTAATCACTGGAAAAAAGGCTTTATGATTTTTGATTCTCTCATTGCCTTTACCACCCTTAGGTACTTTGAGAGCTGCCTAATAGGCAAATCTGTCACTCACTAGATGGAGACGAAAACAGTGTGAGATCTGTGATGATATAGAGTGCCCAAGTTCTGTATATTCAGCATATATCCTAACAGATCTGAGACAATAAGTCTGAATCTAAGCAGTGTTGGGCAGGCAAATGCACCTCTGATACTCTGGAGGAATCTTTCAACTTCGAATCACTTCGGAACTTCAAGATTGCAAGAACCAAGAAGTATCTGGATCTCAGGAGGAACTAGTTTCACCTCCTCACTGGCTTTTTTGAAGGACACTGTTGACTCAGGGAGCATCTGATGAGAATGGATTAATCAAAAACTGATGATTCTGTGGGGAATCTGTTACAACAACATAAATATGGACTTGGCGACAATTCTTGAATGGGGATCTAATAACTTGGTGGAATTCAACGCAAGCAAAACACAAGCATGTATTTTCTCAAGAAAAGCCGATCTTACTGTGCTCAGCATAGAGTTGTCGGAAGTGACCCATTGAAGTCATCCATTTCGATGCTTGGTATTACTGTCGAGAGTAACCTTTCTTGGAAGAATCACGTGAGATCCATTGCTAAAAGTGCATCCCAAAAACTAGGTTTTCTGTTTCGTGCCAGGAGCTATTTCACCCCAGGTCAGCTGCTTATGATCTATAAGGCACAGATTCGACCTGTCCTGGAATACTGTTCCCATATTTGGAGTGCTTCACCTAAACATACCCTAAAACTCTTGGGTTCTGTACAAAAAAGGACAATTCGTCTCGTCGGTGATGCCTCGCTTACAAACTCGCTCACCTCTCTGGAACACCGTAAAAGAGTAGGAGATCTGTCTCTATTTTATAGATATTTCCATGGGCGATGCTTTTCTGAATTATCAGCAATCGTTCCCCCTCTGGCAGTCTCTTCGAGACTAACCCGTCAAGTCAAGTCTTCACATCCCTTCGTGGTCACTTTGGAGACCTGCAGAACATCTCTCTTCAAAGACTCGTTCATCCAACGAACAGCGAGGCTTTGGAACACATTTCCTGGGGAGGTGTTCCCCGAGGCATATAACCTCCAGAAATTCAAGAAGAACATCAATTCCTACCTGCTTGCCCTTGGTTCTCACGATGTTCTCTGAACATTACAGGGTATTCCTTTTCGTGAGAACACCAACATTAAAAAAAAGAGTGATTCTCCATAGCAATCCAATGCTTTGGACGAGAAGATGAGGAATGAGGACTTAGCCTTCATGAACCTTTAAGATACTGGAGCTCATTGAAGCTCTGGAGCTGAGGAATGAGATGTAGATGGTGAAATGGCGAGAACAACTCTGAGTGGAGGCACAACTAAACTACTCCAGTGTTGTGAATAAAACCCTCTTCATTTTAGTGGCAGTGGCCCAATCTACCATGGGTCTTGCAGAAATGAAGGTTTGATCTGACAGCTAAAGGAACCTTCCTCCATGCATGTATTTTGGTAGTTTGAAGATTTGCGCCTTCAGTTGAGATCTATGGTATCTTGTAACCTGCATTGATAATATTGTTATCAAGGTGCGGAGTTTCTTAGAGAGATAAAATGAACAGTCACAAGCTCATCTTCTCAGGAAACTGCTTCGTTCGCAACGGAAGATACTGGTGCCCATCCAAAGAAGCAATTACTGCCGACTTAGATCCTTGACGGAGGTATTGCCATGGGCGATGCTCTTCTGAATTATCAGCAAACGTTCCTCCTCTATCAGTCTCTTCGAGACTAACTCGTCAAGTCAAGTCTTCACATCCCTTCGTGCTCACTTTGGAGACCTGCAGAACATCTCTCTTCAAAGACTCGTTCATCCAACGAACAGCGAGGCTTTGGAACACATTGCCTAGGGAGGTGTTCCCCGAGGCATATCACCTCCAGAAATTAAAGAAGAACACCAATTCCTACCTGCTTGCCCTTGGTTCTCACGATGTTCTCTGAACATTACAGGATATTCCTTTTCGTGAGAACACCAACATTAAAAAAAAAGTGATTCTCCATAGCAATCCAATGCTTTGGACGAGAAGATGAGGAATGAGGACTTCATGAACCTTCAAGATACTGGAGCTCATTGAAGCTCTGGAGCTGAGGAAAGAGATGTAGATGGTGAAATGGCGAGAACAGATCTGAGTGGAGGCACAATTAAACTACTCCAGTGTTGTGAATAAAACCCTCTTCATTTTATCGTTTGAATATGAAGTGGATGCACGTATTTTGGTAGTTCGAAGATTTGCGTCTTCAGTTGAGATCTATCGTTTCTTGTAACCTGCATTGGTAATATTGTTATCAAGGTGCGGAGTTTCTTAGAGAGATAAAATGAACAGTCACTAGCTCATCTTCTCGGGAAACTGCTTCGTTCGCAACTGAAGATACTGGGGCCCATCCAAAGAAGCAATTACTGCCGACTTGGACCCTTGACCGAGCTAGATGAACCCGTCAGCCTTATTTTGAACCATAACATCAAAGAAATTACTCAATTCATTTCGGAATCCCGAGCAAATGAAGCGAGATTATGGTTCACCAGGCACAATCTTTTGCCCTACCTGATCCGCTATTTATTCTCACCGAGGAGGAGAAAAAAGACCGACCCAGCCTCGGTTCTTTAATATTTACACTGCCATCCTCCCCCCACCTCCACCGTCCGCTTCGCCCTATTTCGTTTGACGGGGCATTACAAATTCAAATTTTATCCATTATTTCGTCGTTTATATTCCGAAGGTATTTAACAAATTTCACGGAATATACTCACTTAAGGAAGGAAACTCAATCCGCCCTGGACTGAAATGCTAATTGAGGAGTGGGGCGGTAAAACAGCTCCGTTTTCGTGTTACCATTCGCTTACACCCTCTAATTGCCGTAATTGTTTCCAAATTTCTGCCATCGTTCGGTTATACAAACTGGAGTTTGTAAAGAAATCAATTATGGTTAACACTTACTTGATGTTGCTCGCAAATTTCGTGCACTCTTTCGTCTGTAAACAGTCTGCAGCCGTTATCGTCTCGACAACATCCTGTACCATACCGATAAGCAATTCAATAATTTTCGGACCCATGAATATCTATTTCAGAAGTTTATACTAGTCAACTGAAATATTTCGATTTATTACATCGGAAATGAGAAAGATGACCACTCTGCACCCCGTTCAGCCTCCGTAGAAAGCAGAATAAATCATTTATCCGAATATTGATATAAATCACTCTTCGGGGTAGCCGTAAATCACCCCGGCTCGTTTTATATAATCTCTGAAAGGCCCACAGCGTGTCGCCATTGAAACGGGACATGTCGTCGAATAAGGTTCAGTTGGAAGCACAAGAATGTGGATAAAAAGAGTTCTTTCTTCGAATGGGGAAGCCAGGAGTGGTGTTATGCTGTCATTTGACGAGTGTCCCCTATTCAGGAATGAGTGAAGTCGACGTCTTACACAGATTGATTATAAAAAGGGTCCGAATGGGGTGAAGCTTCGGAATTTGTCAGAGTTTGGGTTGGTACAAATCTTAACAGCCTCTGGCTTTAGAATTTGCAACCACTAGCTTGGTAGTTTTAGCTTTGGAGTGGATTTGTGTTCAGGGTAGATGAGAGGACTAGCTAGATCTACCTTGAAGGACGATTAATCTGTGATGTATACAGATTGGGTCTAAAACTTGTATGTTATTTCATCTTTTATGTATTTGTTATGTAAAGATAATTATCTTTCTATCTTCAATATTTTTTAACTGTAAATTCCTCTCATGTATATGTTTCAAACGTTGTTTCTGTATTCACTTCGTGCTATATTCATCTTCACTCATTCTTCTTCAACTTTCGTAGTGATGAGGACATCATCAACCGAAAAAAAAAGAATTTTGGAAGAAGAAAAATAGAGAATGATAAAAAAGTTGCTTTCAAGCTTATGAATCTACAAATAAAGATGTCGCTCTAGTTTTTTACGAAGTATCAGATAAGGACTGAACGAGAAAAAATTCGCTATCACAAAAACGCCTATATCTCTTGAACCGTTTGAGAAAAAAAATCAAAATTTGATCATAGTTAGCTTTGTTATGAACGTCAGAAACATGTGGAACATTTACTTCATAGATAGATGTATTCTATACGTCTATCTTCATAGATATTCCAATTGTCTTTCGCAAAATGTCAAGCGAAGTGAAAACACGAGAATTTATAGTGAAACTTTTCCAAAATAATCAAAAATTGAGCTTCAAAAGAATCGCTAAAGAGGCTCGCGTTCGTCAGGAAACGGTCTCAAGAATTGTTAAGCGCTTCAACGAAGATCTTACAATTAACCGCAAGGAAGGAACCGGGGGGAAAAAGGGGTTTAATAGCCCAAAAAAAAGTGAAGAAAGCCATCAGCCTTTTTCAGAAGAATCCTAACCTTTCAGGGCGGAAAGTGGCCCAAATAGTGGGTTGTTAGCAGTCAACCGTTCAGAAAATCAAGTCGAGTTGTGGGCTTAGAACATACAAAGTGCAGAAAGTGCCAGACTGGAACGCTGTGAAGAATCAAGAAGCGAATCAAGAGCAAAGAAATTAAAAAAAGATTTCTTGAAAAATTTTTTCTGTTGCGTGATGGACGACGAAACCTATGTCTTGGCTGATTTCTCGCAACTTCCTGGTCAGGAATTTTATACTGCAGATTCTCGTGGAAATGTTGACGAACAATTTCGCGTGAAGAAACAAGCAAAGTTTCCTAAAAAATTCCTGGTTTGGCAAGCAATTTGCACTTGTGGAAAAAGGAGCAAATTTTTCGTTGGCCAAGGCTCTGTTGACTCAAAGATATACATCGAGGAATGCTTGAAGAAGCGACTTTTACCATTTTTACGTGAGCACGATATGTCAACAGTCTTTCGGCCAGATTTAGCTTCATGCCACTCCAGCAAGGCCACCAAGGAATGGTACGAAGCTAATGAGGTGGTTTTTGTCCCCAAAGAGGCCAATCCACCAAATTGCCCAGAACTCGGGCCAATCGAAGGATATTGGGCCCTGGTGAAAAGATAATTGAAGAAGACTAAGAAATCAACGAAAACATTAGCGGAATTCAAGCAAAAGTGGAAGACAGCATCCCAGAAAGTGACTGAGAACACTATAAGAAGCATGGTGGGAAGAATTCTAGAAAAAATCCATGAATTTTGTAAAAAATAGTTTTGGTTTTTTATTGTAAAAACAGTTTTCATTAGAATTAGAAGATGATTCCAAAATGAGTTTGATTTTCGAAATCGGTCCAGTGGTTCAAAGGATATAAGCGTTTTTGTGATAGCGAAGGTATTCTCGTTCAGTCCTTATTCTCGTGGTTTTCATCTTTTTTGTGGAGAACTCTCCTCTTCGAGGAAATTTCCCCTCAAACCCCTCTCGCAAGCACTCCCCTTCTAAAATAATAATATATAAGTGCTGTTCCAAAACATCTCGTTGCCCTCAATCCCTACAGATTTTTCTACAGGCCGGAAATTGAGGAAAAATATTTTCTCATGGTTTCCATTCAGCGCCCTTCTCTCCATCAACTCTGACACTCCCGATCGGGTAATCGGATAAAACAGTGACAAAATCTACGACGGAAGTTAGAATAAATCGGGGAGGTCTAAAAGAATATGCGATGGTTCCCACGCGTAGGAAAACGACCTTGTCGTTCGAATTTTCGATGGGAAAACTTCCGAATCGAACCGTTTCCTGATGGGAAATCGAATGATGGGACTACGTCGCTTATGGCGGGGTGATATGTCACTTTTGGCGTCTGGGAAATCCTTCAAGCGGAGTTTTTGACAGACGGAACAATTCATGTCAAAGTTCTTTAGAATGAGTATTGGATTGCTCTGTATAGAAGAGTCGAATGGCCATACATTTATACAGGGTTGTCCACGATCGATGGTAACCTGAACTTTTTTGTATAACGAGATGATTTTGGTCTATCGATTTAGAATTCAGGGTGTATTTTAAGATCAGGCTTTTTTTTGACAGGAACTCATCAAAATAAGTCATTTCACCAAAAATTCCCTATATGAAATGTTCAATTTAAAAAATGTATAAAAAAATTTGGGCATCAATACCTTAATACTACTCTGGCCTGCATCTCTCTGTTCCAGGTTCATGAACATCCGAGAAGTTGGGTGATTTCTAGCGGAAATCTTGTTCTGTTCCACTTATAGGTTGAACTCGCATTTTGTTTTGTTTCGCTATAAATTAAAAGCATATCAGCAAGTTCATCGTTTGAATAAACACTCGTACGATCTACACCGCATTTTCAGATTCACCTAGAAACTAGAAAATATTCTAGTTTCATTTTCTCGAAACAGGGGCATGATTAATATAAAACACTTTTGATAAAATTACTTATTTTGATGAGTTCTACCATCTGTCAAGACGTCAAGAGAAGAGCCTCACCTTCAAATATACCCTGTATTTTCAGTGTTGTGGCGTTGCCACTCATTTCAGAAAGTACTAACAACATAGATATTCCAAATGAACGCCCTGTATAGCATTGATTTTTTCGATTCTCTGTAGCCTCCTAATTTCAAGGTGACAAAGAAAAACTTCGGACAAATTTCGATGTGGTCTGGAACAAAAGTATTTCAGCGCAGCCAAATAATTTTTATTCTCTTGGTTTCTCTACATTTTCCTGTACTAATATGTGAATTTTCAGTGATATAATTTCATTTCACAGAGTTTCAGAATGTCAAACAAACGTAGTGCGATTTTGGTGCTGTTTCGTCAAGGTAGGCGTCAATGCGAAATTGTTCGTTTGTTCAATGTGCCTCGACAAACCGTGTCCGATGCAATTCGTCATTTCGAGGAGCTTCGCCATGATGGTCGTCGTCCAGGAAGTGGTAGAAAACGCACTGTCAATACACCTAGCAATCGCAACATCGTCAAGAAGCGAGTCAATCGAAATCGGAGGGTTTCCATGAGGAAAATAGCCTGTGATACCGGTATCAACCGCGAATAAGTTCGTCAAATTGCCGAAAAGGAGCTCAACCTCAAGCCATACAAGCTCCAAAAAGTTCAACTCCTCACGGAGTAAAACAAGCGTGTACGACACCAAAGGTGCCGCCAACTCCTTCGTCTCGTCGCCGGTCAGCAATGGGAGCGAATTCTCTTAACAGACGAGAAGCTTTCACCGTAGAACAATCCCACAACCACCAAAATGACAGAGTCTGGTCCGTAGAGGCTCCTGGTACATCGGCCATTGTCGAACACCGTCAAAATCCGCAATCCGTCATGGTCTGGGGCGGAATTTGCGGCAGTGGTGAAACTCCCTTAGTTTTCGTGGATCGAGGGGTCAAAATCAATCAAGAAGTCTACCGCTGCGACATCCTCGAGGCCGTAGTACTTCGGCGATACCAATTGGACCTTTCAACAGGACTTCGCTCCGGCTCACAGAGCGAAAACGACTCAAGAATGTTGTAAGACCCATTTTCCTTGTTTCATCTCATCTGCAGAATGGCCGCCCTACTCACCGGATCTCAACCCAATGGACTACAGCGTCTGGTCGATTTTGGAGCACAGGGCTTGTCCTAAAAAACACAAAAATTTGGAGTCGCTGAAGCAATCTCTGCGCCGGGAATGGAACCGATTAACGCCCGAGGAGCTGCGGCCCATTGCCGAACATTTCAAGAAGCGTCTGAAGCTGTGTATCGACGCCAAAGGAAGCCACTTCGAAACGGCTCAAATATATTATCAACAAATGTTCAAGCTATTATTATTTGTTGTTGTTTTGTTCAATTTCTTCTGTTTAATAAAGTTAAATGAACAAGGGTTTGTCCGAGGTTTTTCTTGTCACACTGTATTTCTGTATCAACTTCCTCACTCCTATCTCGTGGAGGTTCTTGAAAATTAATACATCGATTCACTTCTTTATCGTACCTAATATTCAGTCCATCATTTACGTATGATGAAAAACATCCCTTTTACACAGGGTTGTTCGAAATACGAGGCTCATACTAAAACGGTGAAAGTGCGTTTTTTCAAATGGAATGACCTGTATATCATAGGACATACTGAAAGGCACTTAAATTTTCTCTCGGAACTCTACATGGTCTTCCTACATTGTAGGTTCAAACGAAATGGGATTTTTTTTTCGAATTTTCAAGTTCCTAAATTGTACTTTCCGTGGTGTTGAAGATATGTGTCTCATTGAGGATAATTCTAAGACACGTTGGGCGCCAATTGTATAACGAGTGCGTATCGGACTGACTTGAATTTACTTAAAATTCCCTTTAACGTGAGTCGTATGGCTTGGAGAAGACTGAGCTTGTCCCAACCTAACTGAGAATGGAGACAGACACCCAAAAACCTGGGCGTAAATTCCAAATTAGCACCACCTGAACCCCCTAAGCGAATTATTCCTCCACACCAACCCCGAAATCCGTTAAAACACGACAAACACAGCGTCGCACCCTCGACCTCCCCAAATATGACAATTCGCCCCCCATAAATCTCCCAAGGATTGTCCTCGAGCGCGTGGGCGGTCCCCGCGGGGGACAACAATAACAGATGCCATAAATCTGCGTTCGAAGAATCGGATATCTCGTTACTCGATTTCCTACGCCACTCGGATCCGCTAATAGGTATCGAATAGGCCACCCCCGCACCCTTCCCCGATATGAGCCCATTAATTTCAATTTCGAAGGTGGAGGGGGGGAGCGTTATCGATCAGAACCCCATTAATTAAAACTGCACCGTGAATTGGAGGGCGATGAATAGAGATGTGTCGTCTATGTAGGTTGACCAGGCTGGACGTGGGAGTCGTTGATGGGCGATGACGCGTCATACACCCATCGATTACGGCATGTCCTGTTGAGGGATTATGGGTGGAAGCTGAGTGCTGCGTGCAGATAAGGCTGGCGAGGCGTTCGGGGACTCGTTGGGAGCTGTTGAGATTAATAGGATGGTTGTTGGAGGAGAAGGCTTGGAAATTGGAGCTAGAAGGGTTGGTGGTGATGAGAGTCGTTTTTGCTTGCTTTGTTCTTGTCCAAAAGGACCTAGCACGACGTATGACTCATCAGCATTTGGGAAATATAGACGCTAGAATGATTTCTTGTCCAATAGTCCAAGATCCCAGAGCAATCAGACATAACTTATTTTCACACGGATGAAACCTGAAGTTTTCAGTAGCGTCTCGTGTGCCTTGGATACCTACGCGCTTTGTGGAACTTGCCGATTGACACCTGGGCAGGTACCAGGTGAGGAAGGTAACCAAAAATAAGAATTATTTAACTTGAATTCACATGGCTGATTTTTATATATGTCATGTAGAATATTAATTTAAAGTAATATCATATGTGTCAGACACTTTTGATGGACCAGAGCTTTTGTCAGACGCTTTTAAGTTACCCAAAAAATAAATGAACTTTACTTATTTTTACATGTCTGATTTTTTAATATGTTATTGGAGTATTTATTTAAAAGTTATATTCAATCAGTCAGACAAATTAGAGTGACAAAACATCCCCTAAGACAAAAATTATTCGGCCGGAAGTATGAGGGCGAGAGCACTATGCATGCGCTTCAGAGTGAGTGAGACGTCCATAATAACTCGGTTCCCCTTCTTAAACTCACCATCTGTTTCAATATACTGTGTATGTGCTGTTTGCGTGTAGTATTATACAGGGTGGCCATTTGAAAACGAAACAGACGAGATTACAGACGAAATAAATTTTTTCAATAGAAATGCTCGGACAGGTTGATTTCTGTTTCGAGGGGGACAACTTAAGATGTAGGTTACGGACGCATAGCGCTTCTACCCTTGCTACTACAACCCTCACCCCCAATTTTTGAATAGGGAAGATGGGGTGAGTGATACCTCATTTGAGGTATTTTTATACTGATTTCAGCACAGTAATTGTTTTTTCATTTTATGCATTAGTTCTCGAAATATTCTTAACTAAGTATTTGAAAATGAAGTGGTGTTTTCATGGCACTTGTGGTGTTTTTTTGTGAAAAATCGTCATCACGCTCACAAAGATGACGTCAAACATAAAAAGGTAACCTTACGAGTAGCCCGTTCTAAAATAAAAATCGACGTGTTTCGGGATTTTTCCTTAAATTCGGCGGTTTACAAAATAACGAATTTATTCCTTTCATTTGCACCATACTGTATATTTATATTATAAGTTATATAATACTACACCACTTCACGCAAACAGCACATACACAGTAGATTGAAACAGATGGTGAGTTTAAGAAGGGGAACCGAGTTATTATGGACGACTAACTCACTCTGAAGCGCATGCATAGTGCTCTCGCCCTCATACTCCCGGCCGAATAATTTTTGTCTTAGGTAATGTTTGGTCACTCTAATTTGTCTGACTGATTGAATATAACTTTTAAATAAATACTCCAATAACATATTAAACAATCAGACACGTAAAAATAAGTAAAGTTCATTTATTTTTTGGGTAACTTAAAAGCGTCTGACAAAAGCTCTGGTCCATCAAAAGTGTCTGACACTTATGATATTACTTTAAAATAATATTCTACATGACATATATAAAAATCAGCCATGTGAATTTAAGTTAAATAATTCTTATTTTTAGTTACCTTTCTCACCTGGTACCTGCCCAGGTGTCACTCGGAAAGTTCCACAAAGCGCGTAGGTATTCAAGGCACACGAGACGCTACTGAAAACTTCAGGTTTCATTCGTGTGAAAATAAGTTATGTCTGATTGCTCTGGGATCTTACTCTACAATGAGTTTACGAGACTTGCTTGAAATAGTTAATATATTCCATATTGGCGCTGACCCAGTCAAGTTACTCCAAGTGAAACAAGCTAAAACGCAGTGAAAGTTCAACATCAAGGAAGTTTTAGTGAAACATGATCATTCAACCAGTTTCTAGTGAGAAGCGTTTTGATTCTACCTCTCGGCAAGCAACACAATTATTGAATGATAGGGTCGATAAGCTTAAGAAGAATTGTGACCAGATTCGTCTTGTCTTCTTATACCCGAGGAGATCGTCTACCATCTTCATAAATCGTATGATTTCCCTAAGAGCTGTCGCGATCCCATTGTGAGGATCAAGAGAGAAGGCTTGCCTAGATTTAAGTACCTGAGGCAGGCAAGATCGCAAGATCACACGATAGTTACTTCCTCTGATTCTCATAAACACAAGACTTGTCTGCTGGCTAACCCATTCGATGCCAGAGATACTTACAACGATAGTGTCCTGTCAGCAGTCTTAGAATACACAGAAGCTCTATCCTCCTTAGCTGGAAATGCTTCATTGTGTAAGATGGGGAGAACTCTACAAATCTTTTCATTCTTCTCACTCCTGGAGATTCTCTTCATAGGGAGTGTTGTGGTTGCTCTATCCTCCTTAGTTGGACATGCTTCATTGTGTAAGATGGGGAGAACTCTACAAATCTTTTCATTCTTCTCACTCCTGGAGATTCTCTTCATAGGGAGTGTTGTGGTTGCTCTATCCTCCTTAGTTGGACATGCTTCATTGTGTAAGATGGCGAGAATTCTACAAATCTTTTCGTTTGTCTCAGTCCTGGAGATCCTCTTCATAGAAGTGTTGTGATTGCTCTATCCTCCTTAGCTGGGCATGCTTAATTGTGTAAGATGGGGAGAACTCTACAGATCTTTTTGCTCGTCTCAGTCTTGGAGATCCTTTCCATAGGAGAGTCATGTTTTGCACCTCTCAATGGAGAAGTTCCTTCAAGACTCGTTCCTCTGATCTCTCACTTATACCCAATGTTACACCAATTTGCCATTGGCTGTTACAATAATCTTCTTCACATGGAAGAAGAACTAGCAATCATTATCTTCATTAGTTGCTTACTTGATACGCTCATATTTGGTATATACCGTTTCAACAAATACTGTCAGGACCCTTTTTCCCCTGGATGTCTTTTATCTAGATACCGTTCAGAATAGTCTACTTGCCAATGAACAATTCCTTTTTGATTCACACAGTGAGGAACCCTTGAACTAGTTGAAAGAAAGCTGGAACTCTTCATGAATTTAAATGACAGTAACTCATATAGATCGTTCGAATACAGGATTTCCCAAGTTAAAGGGGGAAAATGGACTAGCAGAGATTTAATTTCCGTACATCACTGGTGACACTACCACAGCCGGATAATGACAAACCGGTTTCTGGCTTGTTAGAATTCAGTAGTGCCACATAACCTTACTGCGGTAGCAACCAACTTGAACGGCAGAGCTGTACTTCGGAACTTAGCAGCTAGTCCATTTTCCCTATTTATTATGCTATGTGCTAGAGACGATGTCCTCTATTTTATTTCTTTAGTTGATAAGATCAGATCAAATTAGACCTAAAGATCTATTGTGCATCCCTGCGATGTTACCAGGCATGCAATAGTGTCTCAATGAACTTCAGCACCTTTCTTGGGACTACATCCATCACTTGTTCTGGCTTTAACAACCAAGAGCTAAGGTGTTGTAGCTTTTTCCGATGAACAGCTTCACAATCACTCAGCAAGTCTCAATGGCTTCTTGACATAAATGTCTTCCGGAGCCTTTTCCATTTGTTTCAGATGATACCTCACTGAACAGTGCCCTTTGAGTGCGCCCGTCATTTTTCTCAGTTCCAGTTTACTGAGTGAGAGAACCTTTTTGGTCCAGCTAGTCGAGTAGGAGAGAAATGACTTGACCTGTCTTCGACCATTGACCCCTGCCAGAACACAAGCTTTCTCTTTTGTTCCCATTAAACCATCTTCGGTTTTCGAGCCATTGGTATAAAATACAGCAGACCCTCAAGGGATAACCACTTCATTATTAGTCCATTGTTCACGACTTGGAAATGCCGTGTTGAAGTTTTTCTGAAACTCGAGTCTCAGTGGTAGGTTATCTGTTACCACATCCAGGGCTCCTTGCACTCATTTAGAATGCGAAGGTATCCTGAGTAGTCACCAGTTTTCAGTTGTCGTTCTTCTGCCACCCTGCAAGCCTACCTGGCCGCCTTGCTCTCCAGAAAGATACCTCTGCATGGCAGCAGTCGGACAAGAGCTATTGTGGTGGATAGACATGCTGTTCCTTGTAGTTCTTCCAGGGCTGATTGTCCTGCTCTTGGCCACCAAATGAGAGCTGCGTAGTTAACATGAAACCAGTTCGTCAGTCCAGATTTCAACCCCATCGTTTTTCCGACCATTCTTCGGCATTTTAAGATAACTCTCCAGATTTCTTAAGATGGGGAGGTAGGTTTACACAAGATAGGCACAAAAGAGCACCATTCATCTTATTGAAAGACGACTGTAGCTACCAAGTTGTAATCTCGTAGGTTGATAATCTTCAGGCTTGACTTGTGATATCCTAATGATATCCCATGGTTGGACGAAGGCTTCTTTGGAAATGATATCACGAGGAAAAGTCCCTATTGAGCCTATCGGTGATAGATTAATAGATCATGAAACTAGAGGAACCTTGCCTTATACGAAGTAAACCTGAGCAATGCACAGGGGACAATCACTTAACTGTGAGTTTCATCTCGAAAAACCTCGTGATTCTTGGATGGTTCTCTGTTGTTTTGAAAGCTAATGCTGCTGTTTTGAACGCTGCTTGTCCTATGTGTCAATACCGAACTAGTGGGAGAGTATTATTATTTTCTACAGCGGTTCTGTGTTTATTCGTTTAGGTATTCTGGAAATGCCAACCCTTATGAACTTTGTTTCACGAAAAATCGGAAAAACCGATGCGGCTCGCGCTAAATCAAATTGGAACGTGTGGGCGAGCGGCTCCTATATTTTCCAGTAGTTTTCCGGGAAACCCATTTTCGCGGAATATCGCCCGGAACATTATTGAATAACACGGCAATGATACCGATATCCAGGCGCAGCATTTCGTGCAACTCACTTATACAACCGACCTTTTCCTTTTTCAATAATCTCTACAGGATGCGCGCGGGATGCGCCTTTTTCGGTATCCGTATTTACTTCGTTTCCCGCTTCCTACCCCGTCAAAACCCACGATGCTCGGCTTTTCCAGACAACACGCTCTCACCTGGATGGAAACACAGGTATCCTGGCAACACGCGGCTCTAATTTTTAGTTGCCATGGTCACTGGCGCGCGCTATCCCTGTCTCATTGATTGAGGCATGACGTAATGATGTACAAGATCCAGTTTTGATGTGCCGATTCGATATCCACACACGGCCCGCGAATAGAACGGGAGATTCTCATCAGTTTTCACGATGAAACCTGGCATACACATTTTCTTTAGTCCCAATTCCTTCATTCCTGTCTATTTTGAAAGAAATTCATACTGTACCTTCTCCTGATCGAATAACACCTGCACAAGATCGGTTTCTGGCTCTGTCTACCTGTAGAGAACCTTCGAGTACTTTCCAAATCATGCTGCAGCGACTCTTGACGCTCCTGGTGTCTTGGTTTCGATCGAAACAGTTGGTTGAAGACTTTTGAGAAGGATTCCACTAACACGAAATCATAAGCGACTTCCATTGGAATGGGTCAACGGTACAAATGATGTTTGTACTGACAATGCCTCGTCAGCAGACTTACCATCACCAGAAGCCCAGCTCGTGACAGCTCCAGGAGCTTACTGGTATAGGTCGGTGACATCATCACGAATTTCTTAGACTGTGTAAGTCTTGGAGTGTTTCTCCAGAGGGTTATTCTGTTGTCCAACTCCCATTGTTCGACCTCTGTCCTATATTAGTCTTTTCCTAGCCCACAGGAAGGCTAAGGTCCAGAAGGTGTTAACCTTGATGCTATTTTTGCAACCTCATCGGTTTTTTCATTTTCTCCAACACCACAATGGCCTGGCAAGATTATTAGAGTCACTTTATTGCCTGTAATCAGTTGATTTAGGCTGTTACGGCACTTCTAGGGCAGCAGAGATCTCTGGCAATGTGATTCCAGGGACCTCAGTGCGGTCTGGCTTGGGAAGAAGATATGCGCCCTCTTGAGGTTCATTTTGAGACACTTCTAGACATCATCACGAAAGTCTTAGACTGAGTAGCTTCAGGAGTGTTTCTCCAGAGAGTTATTTTGTTTTCAAGAGACATACAGAAATGTTGCAATTAGGGCAAATTTCTTATTTCTTCGAAGCCCTGGAAACTCGTGGTATTTAACATTTGACACTGCTCTCTCGGCAGCCAGACCTCAATCCCTTTTAACACGCTTGGAAACAGCTACATAGAGCTTTGGATTGTCATTGGACACCTCCACATACACTTCAAGAACTCAAACGGCTTTTACCGCAACTCTGGGGAGAAACTGATATCAAGGCTACTTCAACAACCTTGTCGAAAGTTTGCAAAGGCATTGCCAGGCTGTGGTTGATGTTAGAGGAGGCCATACTCTCTGCTGAACTTTATCTTTTCAACTTTTTAAGTGAACTGAGTTTGTACCACGAATACTTAACTTGAATCACCTGAAACTGTGAAACTTATAGCAACTTTTAAAAACTTTTGTGGAGCAGAATTAGTATAAAACATTTCTAGCAAGGTGAGAGGGTTTTTACTGGCGAATGGATTCTCATTTGTAAAAAGGTTAGATGAATTCCAAAAAAATCTCAATAATTTGTCGCAAATGTCGTAAGCTATGGAAGTGTTGCCATGAACATGTCTATTTATCTTTTCATTTGTTTTGGCGAAAGCGAAAATGAATGTACCGAAAGAAATTATTGAGGCAGCCAGCAGTGTAGCTTCAAGTTCATTACCTGCAAAATCAGCTTCAAGGTACGAGCGAGAATACGACGACTTCAAAAAGTGGCAAAACAAAAATAGTGTGATTGGTGTAACTGAAGATGTTTTGTTGGTCTACTTGAATCAACTATCAGCTAGATTCAGCCCTATTACGTTATGGGCAAAATGGTCTATGCTGAAAAGCTGCTTGGAAATGAAAGAAAATGCCCCTGTTCGCAGGTTTGTTTTCCTTAAAAAATTTATTGAAAAATAGGACGTTTAGTTGTCATTTGCAGATTTCAAAAGGTAATAGCGTTTCTGAAACGAAAAAATGAGCGTTATACGCCAAAAAAGGCCAAGGTATTAAGTAAAGAAGAGGCTGAACAATTTCTTTTACATGCTCCTGATGACCAGTGGTTGCTGGCGAAAATTGTAACAATATTTGGGATTTTTGGATGTTGTCGATGTGACGAAATTCTCTCCTTAAACATGAATATAAATACGTTATTGTGACATTGCGGCAAACAAAAAATTTAACAACAAGAAGATTCACCATAACCGATGATGGCTGCAGCTTCAAGCCCTGCATGTTATACAGAAAATATGTAAATCTTCGGCCTCCTGGAACAGAAAGCCCAAGATTTTTTTTGACATACCGACGTGGAAAGTGCATTTCCCTTAATGCTGGCCAGCACACTATCGGTGGTGTCCCAAAGCAAATAGCGAAATATTTAGGTTTAAAAGACCCAGAGTTATACACCGGCCACTCTTTTCGCAGAACTGGAGCCACTATGGTTGCGCATTCGGGTGGATATATTTTAGCACTAAAGCGTGCAGTAGGGTGGAAGAGCACCGAAATTGCGATGAGTTATGTCGATGATTCGATCAACAAAAAAAAAATGTCCAGCAAATTATTTGGTAGTAAGGAGAGTACAAATGTTCTGCAGTCCTCGAGTTCAGCAGTTTCTGAGTCAACAGATGGTTCATCATCATCAGTATCAACTTTTTCATTATCAAAAATCGGTGTTACTGTAAATAACAATTGTACCATGATTTTCAACATATATGACGATAAAACAAAATTTTCTAATTTGAATAATACTACTAACTTGTAAAAATTTTGCAAGTTAACCGTCAGTTCTACAAGTTAGTGACTCGATAAAATAAACTTTCTTGATTAATATTGTGTTTTTGGAAACTGACGTTTACAAATGAGAAACAAATAAAGGTATTTACCTTGTAGGGGATACATCCGATCATGCTCTCATAATTGATAAACAATAAAATCGCAAAACATATTTCGTACGAAAAACCAAAACCGATAAGCACTTCTAATCCAATTTTATCTTCGCCCAATTCAATGAAAGACTTCGGGGTTTACGCTGGGAGTATTTTCCACATCTGAAACATCCAAGTCGAGTTGTGGAGAATCCCCTTCATCTAGAAACTTTGTTCCAACTTCCCACTTACACGGAGCGACTTTGAAACTAGCTTATATCGTTTGCTGAGAAAACAAGAATGGACCAGCAGGATGTTATTAGGCTACTCGAGTCTGGTGGATGGGTGTAATCACGGCATACAGAGAATCTCAATTGATGGCTCTTTTCTGCTTGATCAACGCATTCGAACTTTGTGATTTGGTAGTTTTCTGAGGGTTTGGTACCTGTTCACGCCAAGTGAACGGTTCAGATAAACTTTTCTGAAATTTTCATTTTTATTCCCTTCAAAATTAATTTGATTTCTCTGTAATTGGGGAAATCCCATATTTAGTGTAGGCGCGAGAAAAAAATCGTCAGCTGTGGAGCGCATATGTCGCATATTAGTTTCATTTCTCATATTTTTCAATTCAGTTCATTGATTGCCTTAATCGTGAATATATCTGCTACCGTCTATTTAAATTTATTCTGTTTCCTTTCGTGAATTAAGAAAAGTTCAGTTTTTCTTGTGATTCACAATTTAAGTGATTTCGAGTCATTCGAATTACATTCATTCAAGAACATTCGTTTGTGCGAATTCAGTTCGAAAAGTACTGTTACCAGTGGCGTGGTTATTATTCTGCCACAAGGATAAGTGTTCCTACTTTGACATTTTTAGCAACAGATTTTCACGTCAGCTCCATTCCATGTTCGTTTGTCGAGCTCGATCACTCTGTTCATGGAAATAGGAGTAACCGACAAGATCTGGTTGACCGATTTTCACACTCGTAATCAACTTTTATTTATAAAGTGTTGGGAAGATCACGAGTCAAGTTGCTTGTATCCCTTGGAATTGCTTTACCTTTGTGTCGTAAACTGTCAGGAAAATTCCACATACTAAATTAATATATATTCTCCAACTTTGAAGTCACTCCCACAAACGTTTCTGACATCCACCCATTCAAAAGACAAGGGTGGCATTTTTGATAATTTATTTGTACCCAATAAGACAGCACAAAGGACCCACTCCTTTTGGGCACAAAAGCGGGAACTGCTCGCTCAAAACAAAATGTTGTTTTGGCAGAATTTACTTTTCTCCCTTGTCGCGGCACTTGCCACGACTTGAGAGGGACGGTAGAGAAAGAAAACGCGATGGAGTGGAAAATTTCTATTTTCCTTCTCCTGATTCCACTTCTATCCGATACATGACACGTTTCTGAATTGTGTAGTGGAGCAGGAGGCTTATTGGTTTCCTCAGATGTGAATATTTTCTGGTTCACGAGAGTTGCCAGTTTTTTGAATGTTGAATTGATGTTCAGAGTACGAATGATCGGGTAGGTATCCTATGGAGTCGACGTCGAGAATTCATATTGAAGGTAGACGAGAAAAGGGTTTCGAATAGCGAGGCTACTTCTACGATTGTTTAGAAAATGGGAGTCTTATCGATTTCGTACTCAAAGAAACCCGAAAGTCACAAGTTTTTAAATTAATGTCTTAAGGGGCAGTATCACCTTTTGAATCGTGGTAAATCTCCATTGAAAAGTGGTCTCTTTATTTCACGAGTAACTACCCTAATTTACGACTAATTTACGATTTTTTTTTAAATTGAAGTTGAAGAACGTCTCGATGGCAAATAGTTTCCTTTTTTCGATTAAATTAGTTTTTCAATTAAAAAAACCAGGGTAATCGTTAGATCTGGGGTTATTGAATATGTTTTTCGTTTTTCATGAGTACAAGCTATATTTTTGAATAAATAATCATGAAATTTTGGTAGTTTATAGAAGATTAAATTGCCGATGGCAAATAGTTGCTATTTTTCCAAAAAATGATGAATAACCGTCGGAAAAAAATAATTGAGTGTAGTTTTCAAAACGCTGAAGTTCAATCTGTTTTTTTTTAAATTGAAAAACCAATTAAATCGAAAAAATCGCAACCATTTGCCCTCGGAAATTTAATCTTCTATAAACTACAAAAATTTTCATGATTATTATTTCAAAAATATAGCTTGTACTCATGAAAAACGAAAAACATATTCAATAACACCAGATCTAACGATTACCCTGTTTTTTTTAATTGAAAAACTAATTAAATCGAAAAAAAGAAAATTATTTGCCCTCGAAACGTTCTTCAACTTCAATTTAAAAAAAAAATCAAGTCTCTACGTCGTAAATTAGGGTACTTACTCGTGAAATAAAGAGACCACTTCTGAATGGAGATTTACCACGATTCAAAAGGTGATACTGCCCCTTAAGTCGAACGTCTACATTATTTAATTCTAATCAGGAGAGGAGCGAGTGGATAGCAAGGTGGTGGCCGAACATTTACCGAGCGGATGGATCACAGAGATCACAGAGAGAGAGAGAGAGAGAGAGAAAGAGAGAGAGAGAGAGAGAAAGAGAGAGAGAGAGAGAGAGAGTTTATTGGTGTATTTTACAATTTTAAGAATTGGTTTACAGGTCAATGGAAAAAACATGGAAATGTCATAAAAACACAAAAAACACAACTAAAGAAATATACAGGGTGTTTGGTGGGTGAGTAGCCATAGGTAAATGGTGGATAGGTGATGCTCTTGGCTACTTGTTGCGCCTAATAAAAAAACATGTTTCCCAAAGTTCAAAGTGTCATAATTTGTTTGCCATTTTTCTAGAAATTTCCCAATTTTCTCATTAAAATCTTGAATTTTTTTCAATTTAATGCTTGAGTCTAGTCTAGTCTTGTCTTATTCAGATTGAATCATAATTTCATATAAACGTCTTCAAAAAACCTGACAGCGTCATATCAAACATCAAAATGAAAAAAAATGTAGTGTCCACTAAAAAAAAATTTCATAGTGTTGGGTTTTAAAATGGTTTTAAAAACTTTTCTAGTGAATACTCTTTGCAATGGTATGTAACATGTACCATTAATTGTCAGATAACTCAACAAAAAACCGTTTTGTCTTCAAGGATGCCTTGAAAGGGTGACGACAAAACTATTCCACTGAGCAGGTAAAATCTTTTCTCTCATTCTAACACAGCTAAAAATTGCGTGCTCTCTCTATCATCGGTTGACATGTTACATACCATTGCAAAGATTATTAACTAAAAAAGTTTTTGAAACCATTTTAAAACCCAACACTATGTAAGTTTTTTTTTTATTTCACTGTGTAAAGTGGACACAACATTTTTTTTTTTCATTTTGATGTTTGATACGACGCTGTCAGGTTTTTTGAAGACGTTTATATGAAATTATGATTCAATCTGAATAAGACAAGACTACACTAAGAAAATAAATCATTTTATAGGTACCTCAAGCATTAAACTTTAAAGAATTCAAGATTTTAATGAGAAAAATGGGAAATTTCTAGAAAAATGTCAGAAAAATTATAAACTTTGAACTTTGGGCAAAATGTTATTTTATTAGGCGCAACAAGTAGCTAAGAGCATCACCTATCCACCATTTACCTATGGCTACTCACTCTC
This sequence comes from Adalia decempunctata, assembly GCA_951802165.1. Classification (NCBI taxonomy): domain Eukaryota; kingdom Metazoa; phylum Arthropoda; class Insecta; order Coleoptera; family Coccinellidae; genus Adalia; species Adalia decempunctata. Next base: position 4,802,973 of record OX637702.1, read on the forward strand.
CCCCTGTATAGACAGGGAGTTAATAACAATCAACTAACATATCTATAAATAAATAAATTAGGTGTAGATAAAATAATGAATTAATTGTGGTATAGATGAAGGATGTTGTCGGTTCAAATCATAATAAGTTTTCTGTGGAAGACTTTGAGACAGGCTCATACTGAAATCACACAACTGACACTTATACTCCTCCTCTTATTCAGATGATTTCTCGGTCGCACTCACTCACTGCTCCATATCTGTCAAGTCCTCTTCAAACTTGAAAACAAGTTCCATGTCAAATAATAGAACAACTCATGAATGTACACACACTCTTCGCTCCGATATCTCTCGTGTACCCAAGCTGACAACTATAGCAGCAGATCGGATAGTTTCATGCATATTCAGCAGCGAAATTAAGCAGTATCCTGTAAAGACCCCTTATTCCATTTAGCTCATGAAGTGTTCGAAACAAAATGCATATTTATCCTGCCCGTAAGTGAATTTAAATCTGGCTAAATCCCTCGGTTACATGCTCCCGAGTCCAAAAGTTTTAGACTTTTAAATCTGGGTCATAAGCTGAAAGTTTCGGCTCAAATTACGTCGTTAGTGGGGCGTAGAAGGGCCGTAGTGATTTGAGGGTAAATTTTGCGTTTGCTCGCCTCAAAATGGGAAAAGTGTATGATGCGGGATGGACATGGGGATTTTTCATCGGGCGGGAAATTAGTTTTTTAATGGTGGTTCATTTGAGGGGTTTTTAGAATAAAAATTCGGACATGCATTAATTTTTGTGAAGTATCCCGGTTGGCTATGACATTCTGACACATTTCACCGTGTATACGAGGATGTATTGATATCTTGTGAGCATAAACAAAATATTGCGATGCCATATCAACGAACAATAACTTATTAGAAGGGTCAGTGTAGAGTTCGACATCAAAAAAGTAAACCATACGTGCGCAATAAATTGAAAAAAAAAGATGTCTACCGAAATTGTATAAATCGAAAAATTGGAGTATCGAGCCATCATCAAGTACCTGTATTTAAAAGGGTTAAGAAGTAAGCAGATTTACGAAGATATGCTTAATACCCTTGGTGATCAATGTCCTTCGTATGCGACCGTGAAGAATCGGACTGCAAGCTTCAAAAGAGATAAATTTTGCATTGAAGATGATGACCGATCGGGAAGGCCAGTTTCTGTGTCAGTCCCCGAAAATATCGATGCAGTTCATGACATGATTTTATCAGACCATCGAATTGGGCTAGAACGGAGAACTGAAGCACTGAAGATTTCATACGAACGCGTTCATCATATAGTTCACGTCAATTTGGACATGAGAAAAATTTCTGCGAAATGGATCCCCAAATGTTTGAATGTTGACCAAAATCGTGCAAGGGTAGAAGCATCGCGTTCGATCTGTGCTCGATTTGAAAACGATGTAGACTTCTCATTAAACCGAATTGTTACTAGATATGGATGAGACTTGGGTACATTTCTACGATCCAGAAACAAAGCAACAATCGATGGAATGGCGACACTTTGGTTCTCCAAGACCTAAGAAGTTTCGTGTACAAAAATCTGCTGGAAAAGTTCTTGCTTCAGTTTTTTGGGATTGTAATGGAGTAATAATATTTAGATAAGGGTAGAAGAATAACTGGAGATTACTATTCCACATTACTAACCACCCTACGGGAAAAAATTACAGAGAAAAGACGCGGAAAGCTATCCAAAGGTATTTTGTTTTCACAGGACAACGCCCCAGTACACAAATCTCATGTTGCCATGCAAAAAATTCATGATTTTGGGTTAGAATTACTAGAACACCCCCCTTATTCACCAGATATGGCTCCGTCCGACTATCATCTCTTTTCTCAACTGAAAAAAAGTTTGAAAGGTCGTAAATTTTCTTCCAACGAGGAGGTGATAAAAGCTGTATAGGACTGGTTTGCAAGCAAGAAGAAACATTTTTTTGGAAGGTCTAGAGACGTTGCTGGTTCGCTTTAATAAATGTATTCAATTAAGAGGAGAATATGTTGAGTAATAAAATATTTTTTTTAATTTTTCAATATATCCTCGTATCTTGAAAATGTTAGGTTATAGTTCTTTCTTGTCAGATAACTGCGCAACGTTCTCTCTACATACAGGTGGTAGTATTCACGTATTTATCAAAATGTTCATTCATTTTGGGAAAATAATGAATTCCAGAAAATATTATGTGAACTCAATAATTTCAAAGACATCTTCAAAGCGAGGGAGCAGGGTCGGACTGAGGAATTTGCGAATTCACCTAGAAACTAGATAACGTTTCATTTTCTCGAAACAGGGGCATAATTCATAAAAAAATTTTTTTCGGTAATATGACTTATTTTGATGAGTTTTACCATCTGTCAAAAGAAAAGCCGCACCTTTGAATACACCCTGTATACATGGCCAACATTTGGTGTTTCTAAAATGAACTGTTTCGTTTGAACTGTTATAATTTTCGAGACAGCATCTTTCACCATCATCCTTCCAGAAGCAGGACCTCAGATCCCTCAAAGTGAAAGGTCCTTAATACCCATCGCAAGTGCCAGCCTCATAAACTTCTTACCGAATTTCGTTCACTTTAACCGCTCCCTTCTCTCGGAAGACAAGGCACCTCTTCCCGACGCCACTGAATCATTTATAACGGCACGATTAGCTCCACGACCATAAATCATTAATTTAAATTGACAATTTGTTGGAACACTCCGTACCAGAACTGCCGCAGTCGCAATCCTCTATAATTCCTCTATGGAACAGGTGGAGATCCAGCAGCCTTGTTGCCCACCTGGTCTCACTCATTTTCCGATTAATCGAGGTCTGAAAATGTCACACCGAAAAATCTCCCAATTTACGGGTGACAGTCGATGGGCATTCGATTTACACGAAACTGAAAAAATTGTACCTGCTTGGGGGCGGATGGAATAACGGATCCAATGGATCCATATTCTGCTGGTTTTTTTTTCGCCGAATCAGACCAATATTAATTCAATATTCATGCAATCATCTTCCACTGTACTTACTGATATCTCATATACTGCTCCACAAGAGTTAGGGATATCGTATTCAATCGTTTTTAAAAGTATGTAATCTACGAGAAAATCGCTGTAAAATAACTTAAAACTCAATAACAACTTGAATCGATCCAATAAAAATCAGTATGAGACATTTCGTCAATCTGGTCGCCTTTTTTCTGAAGTTTGGTTCTTTGCATATGCTTCATGAATGTTCCTATTTTGAAATTAAGTCAGTTTATCAACGGATTCGATTTGGAACGAGTTTTCTGAAAATGCCAAGACGTAAATCAACAAACGCTGAGTCTAATAGGGCTATCGGAATGCTACAGGGTGGCCTAACTCAGGTTGTTGTAGCGGAAAGGCTCCAAGTCAGCCCAAGTGTGATATGTCGACTTTGGAATAGGATCAGGGAGACAGGTTCCGTGTTGGAAAGACCAAGGCTTGGTGGGCGACGAAAAACAACACCTGCTCAGGATCGTTTCATCACCGTTTCGGCGAGAAGAAACCCTACATCTACGTGTAGAATGCTACGGAATACTCTTCAAAATGCAGATGGGGTCCAAGTTTCCATTGAAACCATCAGACGACGTTTGAGAGAGGTGAATCTAGGTTCTAGACGTCCATTAAGAGGAGTTCCATCAACACGTGAACTTAAGCGTCAAAGACTGGAATGGGCAAGGCAACATATCAATTGAAACGATCAATGGAGTGGTGTCCTTTTCACTGATGAATCCAGAAATGGACGATTTTCAGATTCTCGAAGAATAAGGGTATGGACAATTCCACGCATACTCCGTAATCGTCGCTATGTCCAAGAAGTCCATCCATTCCGAGGGGGTAGTGTTATGGTATGGACCGGGATATGTTTCAACGGGCGCACAGATCTACACATTTGTCCTGGGAATATGACCACCTTACACTATAGGGAGCATGTCATTGACAATGTTGTGCCAAATTCAAGCTGCTATTGGTGAAACTTTTCAATTTCTAGACGATAACGCTAGACCGCACCGTGCAGCAATAGTTGAGAATGCGCGCTAGGAGCTTGATATTCCACATTTACCAATACCTCCGCACTCACCAGATTCGAATTGCATAGAACATGCATGGGGTATGCTCCAAAGAAGATTAGATAATCATCGACCTACCCCAGAATCAATAAATGATCTGAGAGAGCTTCTGCACCGTTTATGGAACCAAATTCCTCAAGAAATGTTCAACAACCTCGTGTGTTGTATGCAAAGAAGATGTCAAGCTGTTATTGATGCCCGTGGAGGCTATACATTATATTGATAGTCTTTAAATGCTTGAATTCTCTGGGAATAAAATTTCGTTATTTTACTCGATTTTTCCAAACCACCCTGTATACGCTGCAGACCTACAGGCTAAAATTGATTTGCAATTTGAAATCTTATCAATATGAATTTCATCACAAAAATCTTATTTCAACTATATTTTTTTGCAATTTGAGTCAATATCCCTAACTCATGTGGAGCAGTTTATTTGTATTTGTGAAATATCCAACTTTGAGCCAAGGGTTTTTGCTTTTGGGGAAATGGCTTCGAAACCACTTCCACATGGACTAATGAAGGAAATATCCCCTTCTGTTTCAGGAATGTCTTGCCCTTATCTACAATTCCACTGTGAATAATTCTCTCCACTTGTGTGGAACTTTACAGGTTGACTAAAATCGCCAACTTTTTTTTGTGTAGTTTTCCACCAAAAGTTGACGAGTATTCAAGTGGCGTCAGGTGTGGGACAGTCAAATTTTCAGTGGGGATTTAGTCTCGATTTTTTTTACCCAGTATATAAATTGAAGTTTTAATTGTACTAAACAATTTCCTATGTGGAAATTCGCAAATTCCCAGCTGGAACTATACTCCTGCCTTCTGCACAAAAAATATGGCAATTTATAGGTAAACTTTATAAACTCGACACTACACGGTTAGTATTACTTTAATTCACATAATCGTCACTAGATCGAAGAAACACACCTATACTAATCTTAATCCCCATATTTTTCTTGCCTACCTCATTGAGTTTTCTCCGGCTCTCCCAAATCAACTTTGAGGGAGAGAAGAATGGACTGATATACCAATTCTTATCCATATAAAAATTAAAGGAAAAATGTAGGAATAAGATGGAGGAATATACCATTGAGAGAATGGTTGATGCTGGCTTTGAGAAATATATCCCGGTTGATGCTGGCTAGAAGGATATACCTCAATTATTGAAAATATCAGACCACCGAGTCGAATAGAGTGGAGTAATCACTGAAGTTTATTCACAGAGTCAACTTTGTGGTGGCAAGTATGAATAAAATTGAAAATGGGAGTTCTGAACATTAGAAATCAGTCATTGATACTGAGTAAATTGTGTGAATTTTTTGAGAAGTGATATAAGGCGAAAGTGACAGAAATATTCATAATTTGGTTTGATACATGTGCCCTTGCATCATCTTGTTAAAATGAAATTGGAATTCGTGCACGGGGACGTTTTAACCCTTATCATTGGTATCGTTGAAATCAAATTCCTATTTTCAGAAGCCACTTCTGAAATTTTTATTTAGAACTAGCTGGCCCGGCGAACTTCGTTCCGCCTAAATGATACTTACGGTGGATTTCACAAAGCGCAATCACCGGTGATCGGAGATCAACGGCTTGGTTCTCTGATTTTTGAACTGTCGAATGTTTCCATGGACATGAGCTATCACACAGAACAGATACACAAAAATAATATGTCATAATATGTCAATCACTAATAATGGCAATTTTGGATTCAGTTATTTCCGCAAAACTATTTATTACCCAAACAGAAATTCAAAAACATTTCAAAAATTATGAGAAAAGATGAGAATGGACATCTCACGATTGGAACTGATCGCCAAAATCCGATTTACTTGACATTTCGATAAAAATTCACTGTGATATTCACCAGCTTCTGGATCTGTTAATAACCTTTCATGGTACTATGAGCCCTTTGTAAATTACACAGTAATTGATGTCATATGTCTTTTTTCGACCATTTCAAACCACGACGACCGAAATGCTCGAAAAAAGAACAGATGACATCAATCGATGGCCGCAAAATCCTCAACAAATTCATCGCCATTTAACTGTGATAATGTCAAATATAGTACCTTCACGATTACGTTATTTGGAATAAATAAAACTATAAAAATAACTAATAATCATCAGTCATAATGTGTGAATAGCGCCATCTGAAGTGGTAAGAACGAAACTTTTCTCATATCTCAACGAAATCTAATCGTTTTAGACATCTGTACTCCTACGTTAAGACATTTTGGTTTTGCCCAACCCTCGCAGAGTTGTAGGCAACTCAAATTACACACTATTACAGTGACTATAGAGGGAATATAGTCACTGTACACACTATTTGTTTATATCGCCATCTAACGCGGAGAATATCGAATAAAGTACCTATGAATAAGAGGTAGCGTAACTGTAACTGTAGCGACATCTAGTGGCCCTACTCAAAAGGAGAAAAAGCATTTCCTGTATAAGTAAAATTTTCATCGATCTTTTCAATGTTTTATTGTATTTTATAATAACCAGATCGTAAACGAATCCATATATGAAGTTTCATAACAAACAGTCCATCCGATCTCGAGTTATAAATGGTGTAACCAACATCTTTCTTTTATATATATATATATATAATTAAGGAAAGAAATAACGGCATGCAGACAATTGAATATTTTTGAAATTCCGGAAAAAGTCACACACCGTGCAGGAATCGAAGTGGTCAAGGCCCCATGCCCGGAAAGTAGGGAGACGTAGGTTCGATTCCTGCACGGTGTGTGAATTTTTCCGGAATTTCAAAAATATTCAATTGTCTGCATGCCGTTATTTCTTTCCTTAATTATATTTACAGACGTTAAACCTATTCTTATATATATATATATATAATATATATAGATATATAGATTTGGTTTGATACATGTGCCCTTGCATCATCTTGTTGAAATGAAATTGGAATTCTTGCACGGGGACGTTTTAACCCTTGTCATTGGTATCGTTGAAATCAAATTCCTATTTTCAGAAGCCACTCCTGAAATTTTTATTTAGAATTTACGTGAAACCCCGTTAGCGACAACAGGTAGACTAATGTACTACCGTGCCTATCTATCAATTTAACGGTGCAAATCCGATGTAAAAATATGAACTCGAAATAGCCATTTATCAATAAATATTTAGCAATCGGTCAACCAGCCCCTGTCCATACTGTCGGATCGATAGACCAGGTATTCACTATTCAAACGAAACGAAGGGAGGGTCGGGGACGGAATCTGCATATGATGGACGTTGTGTATGTATGTCGACTCAAATATTGACCATCAGACCATCCCACGCTACAGCTTCCACGCGGTAACGTTGTGGAAATATTTGCAGGAAAATTGGGTTCGATTCTGTTTGATTGCAGAGACTCCTGCAATGATCGAGTTTATGTGCAGTGGTTTTGGAAACGGCAGGGAAAGGGACGGATTCAAAGTTTAATGAATATTGAGCATATTTGTCATTTGGAATGGCGACAACAGAGAAGGGGGTTGAAGGGGGTTAAAACGTCCCCGTGCTCTTCAAAATTGCTTATTTGCGGATTCTGAAATCCTCCGAACCGAAGATCAAAAGACCCACAGCACGAATTGCAATTTCATTCTAACAAGATGATGCAAGGGCACATGTATCAAACCAAATTATGAATATTTTGTCACTTTCGCTTAATATTACTTCACGAAAAATTCAGTATCTCAGTATCTCAGTATCAACGACAATATATATTGCTCAGAACTCGTATTTCAATTTTATTCATACTTGCCACAAGAAAGTTGACTCTGGGATTGAAGTGGGGTAATACTGTTTTCGACTCGATGGTCTAGTATTTTCAACAATTGAGGTATATCCCTCAAGCCAGCATCAACCGTGATATATTTCACAAAGCATCAATCATTCTTTGAATGGTATATTCCTCCATCTTATTCCTACATTTTTCCTTTAATTTTCTTATTGATTAGAATTGGTATATATCAGTCCATTATTCTCTCCCTCAAAGTTGATTTGGGAGAGCCGAAGAAAACTCAATGAGGTAGGCAAGAAAAATAAGGGAAAGAGATTAGTATAGGTGGGATTCTTGGACCTCGTGACGATTATGTGAATTAATTTAGTATTAACCGTGTAGTGTCGAGTTTATAAAGTTTATGCTGAAAACCATATGGATAATCAATCATTGAAAGAAGCTGAGACGTTCCTGTCCAAATTTCCGACTTGACATTTGAATATTTCATACATATATGATTTCAGCGACTGGGCTCGAGAGAATTCCGAATATCCCAAGAAGTTTTCCCAAAAATTCAGTTGTATTTTGGAAACGACATGGATCTATAATCGAATGAATTTTTTTCTTAAACTGAAATTTCCTATCGGCTGTTCTAGTTCTGTCTCAATGAAGTGAATGATTTTGTATACAGGGTGAGTCTTTGACTTGTACATATATTTTAACTGTAGATTCATCCCATCAAAAGAAACACTTTTTTCCCATACCAGTTTTCAAAACTCGGTGTGTCAAAAATCCATGAAATTAACACTATTCTTTCCATATATTCGGAACCGATATTTCGAATGAACTGAATTTTGGTTGATTGTTTACTCTATTCATAACTATTCAAACTTATTTCATATTTCTCCTGGTAAAAAAGTTACAGTATAGTCGACTTATAAATTAACGCAAAAATACTATAAAACCACTTGAAAGAGATGAACGGTTTACGTTTTCGAAAGAATTGATTATTTTAGAAAACAAAAGTATTCCTATATTTTTTCAATAAAACGCGTCGTTCTCAAGTTATTCCCAATTGTATAAGGTTGAATTAGAGGAAAAAATCATGAATTTCAAGAATAATCTGAATGCTGTCCTGAGTTAAATCTTATCGAATATTATTTCTCTGGTCTCTCAACAAGTTACCAACGTTGTCAGAATGTTTATCAACTTTGTCAAGACTAAAATCTCTATGATGAAAAAATGTTTGATGTAGAGATATGTAATAATAAAATTCCACATTCGTGGGACATAAAATTGAAATATAAGAAGCATGAAATTATACATTTTATAGGCAGTTTCTATTTAAAATTTATTGTTACCGGTCTTTCAGCAAATTATCTATCGAAACAATATAACTCGACACCAGAACGACACTACTATTACATCAATTCACTGAAAGTCATTTACATAACCACCTGTTTGCTTCATTCTCTGTAAATAAATAAAGCGTGAACTTCGTTTATGCCGTGTATGGGATCACTGACTAACGTTTTAGGTTGGACTGGTTGGAGCACAGAACAACGGTTTGTCTTTGACTTGCGTCGCGGCTACATCCACGGCCTTCTGAAGGGGAGAGTAGGCCGTGACGACTGAAATTAAGAACGTAGCGCTATATTGGCGAGAATCAGAATTACTCGTTTGGCATTTTCAAAGAGCAACGCATAGAGGCCCTTAGTGATTGTGATAGTTCATCCGCTAACGATAGGGGACGTACTGCTTTCTTGAGTTCGCATTGTTTGAAGAGAAAATCGGCAATCTGGCATCGTCTTCTCTAGAGTTCTGTGGGTGAATTAAATATCACAGAGGATGGGTTAGGTCATTGACACCGAACCATATGACTTTGGTTAATGGAGTTAGGAATGTTAGGATAGGTTAGTGAGAAACCAATTTTTATGAGATCGTTTCAGAATATCGAGGAAATATGAACAAATTATTAGTGTCTTTAAACTAATCTTCAGGACAATCGAAGAAGGAACTCATTTTGGTGTGAGAAATATAGCTTTTCAATTGCCGAAATGATCGGACAGAACTAAGTGTTTTGTTAGGAAATATCGTGTTTATAACATTCTTATTCAAATAAGGTTAGTGCTTGAGTATTTTTAAATGTATCACCCATAATATCTAATAATCTCATCAATTTCAATCGAAAAATATGAACTTTGAGGTGTTTGTAAAGAATAATATCAGGCACGTATTCAGCACTATTTTTTTTCAAATGGCTATATCTCTTCAACAGAGCCGAATTCGGAAAAATGGAAAATGAAAAAAAGGTTTCCTTCAGCATCAAGAATCCACAGTTAGAATATATGTACAAGTCAAAGACTCACCCTGTATATCCTTTGCTATGAGTACATATATGAATATTATATACTCAAATCTTTGAAGTTGAATTAAATTCCAGTTTTTTTCAGATTGAATCCTTGGAACACTCAAGTACCTAGAATTGACGTTCTTCTTCTCACTCAAAAAATGTAAGTTTGAAATTAGTTTAGAGGTAATTAATTGTAACTTTGCATTCAATGACTTAAATTTCAATTGAATTTGTCACTGCTTGAATACTGAATGCCCAAATGAGTTAAATCACTTTCCAGATGCTAGTACAAGCCATACTCTATTATGAGGTACTCCCCACGTTTTTAGCGCATTTTCCCTCACAATCCAATGGAACCTCATGAAGTTTACTTTCGAGACAAGCTTTTCTCGTGTCTCTTTACTTTGCCCTGTCCAATCTTCCCAAAGCTGCCTCATTCAAAGCTTTTTTCCACCTCACAAAAATGATTCAATTTTTATTCTTGGTTCGCTGATTGTTAGACGAAATTTTGTAGAATAGCAAACTCCGCGAAGTATTAATAAAGCTCTGGACAATGAGTTCACATCATAATTGCCTCGACCAACTCACAGCAACCCTTAAAAGATTCCACTCCCCGTTCCTCGTCACAAAAGAGTTCCTATCTTCCCGTCTGATAGAAAAATATAAAAACGACCGCCAGCAGTGCCCGATAAAAATCATTCATTTCCTAACTGTCTGCGACTGAAAAATTCCCTTCCATTTCATTTCTCTCAATCATCTCCGAATCAATAAGATTCGATGAAATTCCGTCTTCAACTCGAAAAAACTTGGTAATGCGTTACCTTCACGCCTAATTTTTATCTTCGATCTCTGGGAATTGAAACTGCGTTTAGTTGGAAAAGTTTAAATAACGGAGGCGATAGCCCTGTCTCATTGGCTGTCGGAGGACTGGGGGGCGTGATTTAATGAAAATGGAAATTAAGGGATGCAATCATGTGGAGTGCTTTATGTTCCGAGTTTGTCGCTGAATTTTTGATGGGGTCGTCATTCCTGTCCCATGTTGGAAGTCCAATTAGAATTTATGGATTATGAACTTTGAAATATAAATGTTCATTTGCCGCACGCCAATGGGAAGTTTGACAAGTTCGTGCTGGAGTCTGGATACTTCGATACAGATATCTTTGAAGAGTTCCAACTATACAACTGTTCCATAACGTTTAAAAAAACTACTGTTGTTTTTTCTGTGCTTTCTGCTCAATCTGTCTGCCTTCTTGATAATGTGGCATATTTATGTTTATCTTTCACTATCGGTGAATAATTTTGTTTTAAAAGTTTTAAACATGTGAGTTATTTTTTCAAATTCTATTTACAATTAACTGTCATTGTAGGTTGATTGTCATTTGATCTTCATACTTGTGTTCTCTCTTTCGTATATTTTTCTGTTGTTGTCTTTTTTTGTTTGATGACTGTTCTCGTACATATTTGTATTTTATCTGCAGATGCCTAAAGATGACCCTATTTTTGAGAGGGTCGGAACATATGTAGCAGTTCTAATAAAAATAACCCAGGAGTTATTGTTGAATACCCAGGTTTGTCCATTCCTCGTTGTTCTTGGGAATTATGGCCGGAATTGGGTGGTATTGATCTGGGCAACGTCTATTTTCAACAAGGAGGCGCTAGGTGCCACACATTGATCTTTTACGGCTATGACTGTTTCTAAGGGCATTGATTTTGGACCTCTATATCAAAAATGTAGGTGACTGAATGCGCATATGACTTCGAGGTTTTTCATCGTACAGACAAAAAAAACAACAGAAGAAACTGGAACTGACAGAATAATGAACTCTTATCGAGACCTTCAGGCAATCCACCATGTCTTCGTCTCCCCCAAGTCATCCCTCCCTGTTAATTCACACCTAGAATTCCTCTTCTTTCTTTAATTAACGTCTGCAAATTACAACTGTACCCGGCTGCTTCACAAGATGACAGTTTCACACTCATTGCCCGTTGTAATATTAGAATTGTTCTTTTGAAATGGGCAGAAGCTGAAAGAATTTCATAGCCCAGGACTTTCAGGGTACGCTTTACTCTTGTTAAATTTTTCGTGACGAACTCGTCGTTTTTCTAGATGAAAGTGTCCAAAGATAATTAATTTCGGAAAGGTTACAATGTTTTGAATTTGATATTTCACGTTGGGGAGCAATATATTGAGATTAACCATAGTGTTTTCCAAGAGCCATGTATCATAGAACTGTCAATGTTAAAACATTCAGTAGAAGCAACACTTTCGTTCGTTAACAAATATTTAAAACCAAACTTATGGGTTGGTGACCGCAACTTTGAGAGTATTAACACCTAATATTGGTCGTAATTCTCTTCTCAGTAGACAAGCATTTCATAGACTAGAGAAAAATATGAATTTATACTCCATTCACAATTATAAAATCACAACTCTGGCACTGAAAAATTTGACACATTCCACTCTGTATCGAAGTTATGACGTTTTTCAACATATTTTTATGTTCCAAGTCAACATTATATTGCCCTTTCTACATTCTTAGCGTATTTCTCAGAATGTGAATTTATTCGGAAAATGAATGAATTGGAAAAGATGTGATAGACGAAAACAATTAAAGTTTATTTAAATTGATAGAAAGGATTCCTTTTCTAGTTATTTGCATGAAAAGTACAAGAGATCACTGTTGAAATATATTATTTTTCGCCATGGAAGAAAATTGCATTGCTTTCACATAATTTCCATATGCATGCTTGTGAAGATTTAATGTTTATTATCCTCTTGAACTGAAAGTTCAAGACTTGACGACATCAATTGTTGATTCTAATCAAGAATTCTTAAAAAAAAATCAACCCAAAGATATAAGATGAATTGATGGGTAACTACAAGAATCAAGAATAATGTCAATTTCATTTTGTTGATAACTTTCTTAAAATCAATGTTAGGATATAAAACTGGGCTGCGTTTGTTCAAACAACATCTAAAGAATACATTTTTCACCATCTCGACCTTTGAAAGGCGTTTCTTATAGGGGAATTAGGTCTAAGTTCCACCTCATTAATGAGGTACCTAACTTTTGCAAATCTGCTCAGATATCGCCAAATTTCTTGGAAAACCTGAAAAATTTCATCCTAATCGACCTCTCGAGGCTCCATCCGATCCATCTACTGCGATATCTGTCCAAATAACAGCTTTTTCATCGAAATTCCCGTGTACCCCTTCAACCTCGAAATGTAAACATTCGTCCTGTTTTTGAAAATCGTCCTCACGCCCCAAACTGGTGCTAAAAACAATAACGTTAATCTTGGATATTCGACGAACAACTCACCTGCAAATATCGATTAAATACCAAAAATTTGCGAACAATTTGTAAACCTAACAAAATGTGGAATATCTTTGATACTTTTACTTTGATGTAAACAAAGAAACTGGCAACGTCGTTTTGTCACTAACGATATTTTCTGTGCGCGCACTGACTTTTCATCATATGTTCTGTGCTTTTCATCAGGTTCACCAACTTCTGAAAACGAAATCATGACATCCTATGTGATTAAATAAAAGTGAATGGAGTATACATATAAAGTTTTGACTTAATACCGATATAACGTTGAAATATATAGGCTATGATTGTGTTAACCCCTTTCATAGGCCCCAATAACTGAGTCGACTAAGTCACGGCACTGATCCTCAGGATCGTCTGTCAGCTTGTAAAGAATCTGTTGATGAATTATTTGGGTGTGGAAATTAGGGGAAGCTACAAATTTTCCACTCAATTCATGAGTAATTTCGGATTTTCAACGCCCTGAATATACAGTAAATAAAGGAAATCAAAGAATAATATGGAAAATGTTGGAAGGCAAGCCAGAACATAGCAAATGAAGACATTCCAACGAGAACGTGTAGGAAATATACAGTTTCTTGAGACCATTCAGACGAACAGTTCCTCGATAAATTTTCGTTCAGATTTCAAACTGCCAAATCTGATCTCGCAAACAGCCGATTGGTCGTCTCATTTTCACTGGAAAACCGTTCGTTCTCAACGTAAGGAATCGATTTCCATCTGGATTCTGGCCACGTTCGCCAGAATCGTGTTGCACGCATTCAACAACTCGGGCAACAAGGTAGATTAATGCTTTAAATTGTTGTGCATTAAGTTTTCTTTGTGCCTTTTTTTGTGCTCTCGCTCACGTACGAGCCGATGGTGTGAAGATGAAAGAACGGGTGGTTGGTGGAAGTGGTGGGGTGGTTTTCCGGTACTTTGATACATCATTCATAAGAGGCTGTCCCGAGCTGCTTGTAAGGGTTATGGGTTGCGTTATTTGAGAATTCGGAACCACTTGAATTCGCCATTGGAAGTGGGGATAGGATTGAAACTATTTGAGGTAACGATTAAACCAAATTTATCGAGGAGTTTCATCTTTTTATGAAACGGTGAAATGGACCTTCAAGTTCCATGAACAGAGTTGTGCCAAAGGCGAGGATGGTTTCTGGGGGTCGAAGAGACTAGCTTTCCAACGCCGCCGAAGGCGGCGTGCTTTCTTCTCTGGAAGTATTTTAAAAAAATTCCCGAAAAGTGCCAACATTTTCCGATTCCAGTTCAAAATCGTGAAAAAGGCCGATTTGGGGCAGCGAAAGGCTTTTTCCACGGGGCACGTAGGACGAAACCAAAAACTGCTACGGAAAGACGAAGAGTTGAACTATGGAATACAGCGAGATGAAGCGCGTGGGGGCCCCCGGGGCCCCACAATAAGGCCGCAAACTTGACCAATTTCGAGTCATAGAATTCCGACGACGTAACCATGGTGAAGTATTTTTTGAATCGCGAACCCGGTATGACATTCCGACCCTTGAATCTTGAACCCGGTGTGACGTTTCGGATTTTATTTTCGGATTTTCGAATTAATCGGCCGTATTTCGGTGAGAAATCGAGGGGAAAAGGCCTAATTTTTGATTCTACGTCGTCCATAAGAAGTTTCTCGAGGTTGTGGGAAAATTCCGTGAAAATTACGTCGTTGACGTCATTCTCATTCAGGCTTGGCGTAATGAGGAATTTGAAATGCATTCAAAAATGCAGAATTTTGGTATTTAATCGTCGTTTCAAAGTAAGTATTCACTCGATTATCGTATATTATTGTTCCTTTTTCCTATTCAGCTAAAATTCCGGCCGGATAAAGCATCTTTGAAGCGAGATGAATTGTTTACATTTCAGGTTACACCTAAGAATGAGGAAAATTGTTGAAAAAACCTATTAAATCGTCTCGGATGGTTCGGATGCATCGTTTTCAGGTAGATTACCATGATATTTTTGAGATTTTACAAGAAATTCGGCGATATTCCCGAATCCGATTCGAAAGTGACGTCATCATGTGAGTCTGAAAGTTATCCTGATTTTCCCTATTTAAACGATGTATTTCAGGTTCAAATGAGGAAAAAGTTGTTCTTTAGACTTTCGTTAATCGATAGAGACCCAGTTTCAAGCTCGAAGAACCATTTTCGAAGAGTTATAAACGAAATCCATCACGAGTAAGTACCCTAATTTACGACGTAGAGACTTGATTTTTTTTTAAATTGAAGTTGAAGAACGTCCCGAGGCAAATAGTCTTCTTCTTTTCGATTTAATTAGTTTTTCAATTAAAAAAACCAGGATATTCGTTAGATCTGGGGTTATTGAATATGTTTTTCGTTTTTCATGAGTACAAGCCATGTTTTTGAAATAATCATCATCAAAATTTTTGTAGTTTATAGAAGATTGAATTGCTGAGGGCAAATAGTTGCGATTTTTTCCAAAAATGATGAACAACCGTCGGAAAAAAATCATTAAGTGTAGTTTCCAAACGCTGAAGTTCAACCTGTTTTTTTTATTGAAAAACTGATTGAATCGAAAAAGTCGCAACTATTTGCCCACGGCAATTTAATCTTCTATAAACTACAAAAATTTTCATGATTAATATTTCAAAAATATAGCTTGTACTTATGAAAAACGAAAAACATATTCAATAACCCCAGATCTAACGATTTTTTCAATTGAAAAACAGATTAAATCGAAAAAAATAAAACTATTTGCCCTCGGGAAGTTCTTCAACTTCAATTTAAAAAAAAATCAAGTCTCTACGTCGTAAATTAGGGTACTTACTCGTGAAATAAAGAGACCACTTCTGAATGGAGATTTACCACGATTTAAAAGGTGAAACTGCCCCTTAATGGCTTGTAATGTCAAAAAGTCGCACAAATATCCTCGTCCATTCAGATGACAATTCCCCCGTACTATTTGTGTACAGCTCGTATTAGTCGTATTCCTAGA
Source organism: Adalia decempunctata (assembly GCA_951802165.1). NCBI lineage: Eukaryota > Metazoa > Arthropoda > Insecta > Coleoptera > Coccinellidae > Adalia > Adalia decempunctata. The sequence continues at coordinate 4,819,434 of OX637702.1, forward strand.
TATCACGTTAAATTTTCTTGTTAACCTGCGCCTGCACCATTTTGCAACTACAATAAGAATCTTCTATTCTTTCTTTTTCTTTCACTTTTGTGTTATATATTCCCTGGAAATTTTCTCTCTCATTCTGATTTTATAAATTTTGGAACCACTTCTGGATTCATGTGTGGTTCTGAAGGGTAGCTCATGAGGCTATCCTTAGAATATCTAGGGAAGACACATGTAATGAGAGAATTTAAAGTCATTGCTTTGACCTCTCTGAACAAGTACATCTCATCAGCGAATCTATGTAGTGATGATATTATTAGTAAGAATATTTATTTATTTCCGGCTTTCTCAGGATACTTTGTCGTCCTAGGAAACATATAATGTGAATGGAATTGTCAGAAACTGCAAGGACCCTGTTGTTCAAAATTCATATTTTTGTTTTCTGATACCACAAAGTTGCCCACTGCGAATGGTGCGGTAGCAAAGAAGAACCAGCTCTATGACTTTACCCACTTTCTCTGTGGTTCAGGTAGAATCCAAAAAGATACCGAAGATGAAAGCACGTTAGGCCTAGCACAGTGCCGTGCTACTAGATATCTTGTTTCCTCCGTGCTGTTAAAGGGTAACCTCGTTCATCAGGTGCAAATTGGAGCCAAAGTTCATCGATACCGGTAACGATTTCCCCGATCACTCCAAGTTACCTTGTTTACATCGAAATTATCTCGGTTTCCGGTTCAGCCGAAGGCGAGAAGGATTTTCTCCTGATGGACGATGGAACTGCGCGAGAACCGCCTAAATGAGGGGGATTTTCTCGCTATTTTCAGTTCGTATTTCTGGTTAATCCAATTAGTGGGAGAATATTTTAGGTTCGATTCATGCGTTCCGAACCCGACAGTCGTTGCGCCCGAGGGAACGGGCTGGAGAGAGGTTATTTTTGATTATAGGGCAGAGTTGTTCGATCTCTCACTTTTCCCTTTCGTTGATGCGGACACGGACCCTGCTCTAGATTCAATTAATGACGAAAAGGGGCGAAGAGGCCATAAATTTAGATTATGGGGTTTTTAGGGCCACACCTGTACTGGTGGTCACTAATTCGTAGAATTCTCGGGCAGTTTTTTTATGGAACCAGAGATTCCACAAAAGAATTGAATCTAATTTCCATAGTTTTTGTGCTACTCGATGTACAAGGACATCTAGAGGACGTTGTGGAGGAAGAGTCATTGCTAAACTACGCAGACAACACCAACTTACTGGTAGGAGCAAAAGAAAAAAATGCCTTAGTCAGAGCAAGGACCAACTTAGTCAATAGGACATAAGAATGGTTAAAAACAACGAATTAATATCGAATGTCGAGGAGACAAACCTTCTGATCTTCATCTTCATATTATTTTTGTGTTTATGTTCTGTGTGACAGCTCATATCCATAGAAATATGGAAATCTCGGTGCTCCACCAACTGAGATGTTTAACAATTATTCTAAGCTGGCTGGCACGTCATCACAGAGAAAAAACAATGGTTAAATAAATGGTTAAATAAATGGAAAGCTGAGCACCAAAAGGCTAAGATGTTTATGGTGTAAGCACTGATTAGATTTTCACTAGCCAACATTGAGAATATCAGAAAAGTTTCGTTTTTTTCCACTTCAGAAAGCGTTATTCACAAAATAAGTTCTGAATTTTATCAGATCAGAGGTAATTAATCATTGGAACTATTTCCCATCCATATAATTCGATCGTGATTCAGATTTGCATTCGTGGTGTCGTTCATCACAGGATAGGTGCTGCAATGAGAGGACTGTAAAGCATTTAAAACAAACAACTGTTATGTTCAACAATTAGATACCGCTTGAAAACTAGAAATTAGACTGTTTGAAAAAAAAGCAATGATTAGTTTAAACAACTTTAACGGTGGGTTTCATAAAGCGTAATCACCGGTGATCGGAGCTTGATCTACCAACAACTCGGTTTGACAGTTCAAAAATCAGAGAACCAAGCGTTTGATCTCCGATCACCGGTGATTACGATTTGTGAAATCCACCGTAAGTATCATTTAGCGTTAGGCAAAACAAAGTTCGCCGGGCCAGCTAGTCAGAATCTAAAAGAAATGTTTCTGCTGCAGAAGACAATTGCACGAACAATTTATAACCTAAAGTTCAGGAAAACATGTGAGAATTCATTCAAAAAAAACAATATATTCACAGTATACGGTTTATATACAGGGTGGCCATTTGAAAACGAAACAGACGAGATTACAGACGAAATAAATTTTTTCGATAGAAATGCTCGGACAGGTTGATTTCTGTTTCGACGGGGACAACTTAAGATGTAGGTTACGGACGCATAGCGCTTCAACCCTTGCTGCTACAACCCCCACCCCCAAATTTTGAATGGGGAAGATGGGGTGAGTGATACCTCAATTTAAAGGTATTTTTATACTGATTTCAGCACAGTAATTGTTTTTTCATTTTATGCATTAGTTCTCGAAATATTCTCAACTAAGTATTTGAAAATGAAGTGGTATTTTCATGGCACTTGTAGTGTTTTTTTGTGAAAAATCGACATCTTGATTAAAGATTTCTATGTCAGTGGATTGGAGGAAGGAAGCCACAGTCATGGTTGTTTTGAAGCTCAAAATGTCGATTTTTCACAAAAAAACACTACAAGTGCCATGAAAACACCACTTCATTTTCAAATACTTAGTTAAGAATATTTCGAGAACTAATGCATAAAATGACAAAACAATTACTGTGCTGAAATCAGTATCAAAATACCTTTCAAATGAGGTATCACTCACCCCATCTTCCCTATTCAAAAATTGGGGGTGAGGGTTGTAGTAGCAAGGGTTGAAGCGCTATGCGTCCGTAACCTACATCTTAAGTTGTCCCCCTCGAAACAGAAATCGACCTGTCCGAGCATTTCTATCGAAAAAATTTATTTCGTCTGTAATCTCGTCTGTTTCGTTTTCAAATGGCCACCCTGTATTTATGAATGTGCGGTATTTCTTCATAAGAACAAAGATAAATTCATTGGACATAACACTAGTAATATAATACAAGAACACAAAATTTAAAATATCCAATACACAGATTAACTGAGTGAAAAACATCCCACATCTAGCTGTAAAAATTTTTCAATCAGTTGCCTAATAGTTTAAAGAATATAATCAGGCAAAAATTTTTTAAAAACAAAATGAAATCATTAATTATAAATCTTGAACCCTATGAATTAGGAGATTTTTCAATGCTAAATTTGGTTGATGATGTTTGATTTCAGGACACTATTTCATTTCAGATTGTCAAGTGGTGGATCTTATTTGAAATAAATAAATATTATTATTATTAATTCTGGTGAAGACATATGACCAGAGTCTTATTGAATTGTGCCTGTAGTCGTAGTCGTGATGGTCATTTGGCTGATGTTATTTTTTTATTAACGGCATCGCTTCCACTTTATTATGAAATGAACAACCGCATTTACCTAAAAAATAGTATTTTTCTTTAAATGTCAAAATAACATCTCTTATTGGAAAACCCTTCAAATAATATACAAGAGCTCTCTTGGAGAGAAGAATGGACTGCTGTAACAATCCTTATCACCACGAGAATTAAAGAATAAAAGGGTTGTTTGAAATTTAAAATAAATACCACAAAGTAAACAATGTGAGAATGATACTTACGCTTGTTCTGACTAAAAGAGATGTATCTGCTGGCTGTCTGGTTTCGTGCAATTTTGTATCGGGTAAAGTCCTGGCAAATTCACTTTTAGGTGCTGACGAGGGTATGAGTCTGTGTTAGGGTTGCGAGCAGAGGTATCATCGAACTGAGCAGGTATAAAGAATGTTTTTGGGATTCTAGGTGAACCACAAAAGGGTTGGTCAGTCATAGACCTGTTTTTTTTTGTTACGACACCATTCGCAGTAGGCAACTTTGTGTTCAATAAAATAAAAAGAATGAATTTTGATTACTCTTTATGTGATCCTGCAGATACTCTTCGGGGACATTGATGGGCGTCAATCGTCGACTTAGGGAGAGACCGGCATCAGCTGCAGATTCTTCTCCCCGTCGTCGAACACTCTGTTTCAACATCCACTCCAAACCTACTTCACCCCACATGGGAGCTAACAATATAACATTATTCACAAGATACAAAAGTACATAATAGCCTACATATGGAAAACGACGGCGACAGGTTCCCCATTGTCCTTCGCAAGTCCTGGGGGCTTATAAAGCATCCGCACACTAAAAGCATGACGTTCTCGCCGTCAAACGTCGAATTTCTGGGCCCGTATCCTTAAAAATATCAATTTCAATAGGAGGTTCCGTATGCGCTCAATAAGAAAAAAAGATCGCCTGAAAAGCACGCCGTTTTCATTCGGTCGGATACCTGTACAGTTGGTAGGAATGATAAAAGGGCCTTTTGAAAGAGAGAGGCTTTTCAGACGAAAATTTACGATTTTGGTAACTGGATTTCCCAGTCAGGTTCTCTGACGCTTTTAGTACGCGAAGAATGGTGCATTGAATGGAGGAAGGGGGGAAAATTTCGGGGAAACATGGAAAAAATGCCAATTCATTCCGATGGATATCAGATTTGTGCCCTTTTGTCTTCACCTTGAGAAAAGATTACAATTGATTGTTTATTCATGGGAAAGAATACAGACTTGATTAATAATATAAAAATAATTTATTAGAGCCCAATTTCTAAATATGAGTACACACTACACATAGGCTAGAATATTGCAATCAAAATAATTATTAAACTTTTTTATTTTTCCTATACAGAATATTCGAGGAGTGATAGTCATCCGTAAAATTTTTGAAATCGCTCATATTTTGCAGAGGAATACTTTGAGATATGCTAATTAACGAAACATAAACAAAAAGTGGATACGATGTGATGGACGAAAGCTGCGACAGTTTGAAATTTCCAATTTCTCAAAAAATGCCATTTGACAGGTGAAAATCTGAAGGATCCTAGTTAGGGCTCTGGAATGTTTTTTATAGGATTCAGCGACCTCGAAAACCTACATTTTGATACCAAAGTCGACCATATAGCCCTCATAAATAATAAATATTTCAGTTTTATTGTTTTCGGTATTTCATTTTCTAGTTCTGTTCTGAAGCTCGTACCATTCAAAGTTTCGGTGCTATAGATCCGAAAAATGGCTATTATTGGCGATTCGAAAGGTTCGAACAACTTTCTGTTTGAATATCACCTTTAGATACTCCCAGATTTTTGTATTATTGACGAATGTACTGTTTTTAGGGGTCTTGCCCCTTGATCATTTTTCACCCGAAATTTAAAATTTTTAAAATCCTTTTATTTTGCACAGAGATGATCAATTTGAGATATGCTCATCAACAAAATATAAACAAATAGTGGATACGACAAGAGGGACGGAAGCTATGACTGTTTGAAATTTCCAAATTTTCAAAAAATGTCTTTTCGCAGGTGAAAATCTAAACCATGTTAGTTAGAGCTCTGGGAAGTTTTTCATTGAATTCAGCGACCTCGAAAACCTTCATTTTGATACCAACATCGACCATCTTGCTCTACCAAGTATACTCCATTCACAATTATCAAATCACAACTCTGGCCTTGGAAATTTGACACATTCCACTCTGTATCGAAGTTATGACGGTTTTTCAAAATATTTTTATATTCCAAGTCAACACTATGTTGCCCTTTCTACATTCTTAGCGTATTTCTCAGAATGTGAATTTATTCGGAAAAAGAATGAATTGGAAAAGATATGATGGACGAAAATAATTAACGTTTATATGAATTGATAGAAAGGATTCCTTTTCTAGTTATTTGCATGAAAAGTACAAGAGATCACTGTTGAAATATATTATTTTTCGCCATGGAAGAAAATTGCATTGCTTTCACATAAGTTTCATATGCATGCTTGTGAAGATTTAATGTTTTTTATCCTCTTGAACTGAAAGTCCAAGACTTGACGACATCAATTGTTGATTCTAATCAAGAATTCATTAAAAAAATCAACCCAAAAATATAAGATGAATTGATGGGTAATATCAAGAATCAAGAATAATGTCAATTTTATTTTGTTGAAAGCTTTCTAAAAATCAATGTTGGGATATGAAACTCGGCTGCGTTTGTTCAAACAACATCTAAAGAATACATTTTTCACCATCTCGACCTTTGAAAGGGGTTTCTTATAGGAGAATTAGGTCTAAGTTCCACCTCATTAGTTAGGTACCTATCTTTTGCAAATCTGCTCAGATATCGAGATATCGCCAAATTTCTTGGAAAACCTGAAAAATATCATCCTAATCGACCTCTCGAGGCTCCATCCGATACATCTACTGCGATATCTGTCCAAATAACAGCTTTTTCAACGAAATTCCCGTGTACCACTTCAACCTCAAAATGTAAACATTCGTCGTGGTCTTGAAAATCGTCTTCACGCTCGAAACTGGTGCTAAAAACAATAAACATACGTTAATCTTGGATATTCGACGAAAAACTCAACTGCAAATATCGATTAAATACCAAAAATCTGCGAACAATTTGTAAACCTAACAAAATGTGGAATATCTTTGATACTTTTACTTTGATGTAAACAAAGAAACTGGCAACGTCGTTTTGTCATTAACGATATTTTCTGTGCGCGCACTGACTTTTCATCATATGTTCTGTGCTTTTCATCAGGTGCACCAACTCCTGAAAACGAAACCATGATCTCCTATGTGATTAAATAAAAGTGAATGGAGATTAGATACTGAATTTCTCAGTTTTAAATTTTTCGATATCTCATTTTCGAGTTTTGTTCACAAGCTCAGGGCAGGCCAGCGATCTAGCTTCCTTTTCTGTAGATCGTTCTTTATCGAATCCGTAGATTACGGTTCTGCGTGACAGAATTTTCTTCTAGTGGATACCGCCCGAACGATCTCGATTTTCCATCACCATTTTCCCATTGTTTCAAATTGAAACTCATCAGTTCCGATCGCTCTCCCTCCCTCTCTCTCTTTCTCGGCTTTTAACCCTACGCTCCTCCATTTCAAATTACGGCCATTTGAATCGAAATCCTCCTAGGGATGCTCCACAAACAGTAAACATCGGCATCTTCAATCGACGTGACAATAAATTTTGCTCGAGATATTTTCTTTCACGATATAAAAAAAAACATTTTTCAACGCAGGAATACTGTAGGCACATTGGTATAAATTGATGTGTTACCAACTGATAGAGTATAGTATATTTGTGAGGAAAAAAACTGAAAGAACTGGCCACCACAACAAGGAAAAGTCAATATACGGTGGTAGTTGCAGAATGGTGAATACGCCGGTTCAACACAATTCTGAAACTTATATGGATGCTCACTTGAAATACTTGATGAAGTGGAGACATTTTTATACTGTCAAAAATAGGAATAATCGATTCAATAGAGGGTAAAATTTCGATTCTGTAGGCGATGTAGAAGTATTTTTTAAAAATTCGAGAAAATCGCGAAAAAATAAGACAAAAAGGACAATTTTGAAATCGATGAAACTTTTTTCACAGATATCCTGCCGTGATCTAAATATATGGATCGAAAGGAAAAAGGTCAATGCAAAATAGCTTGGTATTCATATTTCCCATAATTTTCCCATTTCTTCAGGAAAATTAATCAAACTTTGAGATTTGGCCAATAAAATCATCCAATTTGCAGAGATCTACCAATAAGGATAACTTCTTCATAGGTAGATCTAGAGGATCTATAAGTATACATCCTAAGGCGACAATGTCCTGTGAGGAAAAATCTGAAAGAACTGGCCACAACAAAAAGGGAAATTCAATAAACCATTGTAGTTGCAGAATGGTGAATACGCCGGTCCTAGACAATTCTTATCTTATATTGCTTGTCATTTTAAATACTTGATAGCTGCGATGAAGTGAAAACATTTTTATACTGTCGAAAAGGGAATTATCGGTTCATATGTGGGTGAAATTTTGATTCTCTAGGCGATGTAGAAGTAGGTCCTTATAAAAAATTCGTGCGCATTCTCAACTATAGCTGCACGGTGCGGTCTAGCGTTATCGTCTAGAAATTGAAAAGTTTCACCAATAGCAGCGTGAAAATTTGGCACAACATTGTCAATGACATGCTCCCTATAGTGTGAGGCGGTCATATTCCCAGGACAAATGTGTAGATCTGTGCGCCCGTTGAAGCATATCCCGGCCCATACCATAACACTACCCCCTCGGAATGGATGGACTTCTTGGACATAGCGACGATTACGGGGTATGCGTGGGATAGTCCATACCCATATTCTTCGAGAATCTAAAAATCGTCCATATCTGGATTCATCAGTGAAAAGGACACTACACCATTGATCGTTCCAATTGATATGTTGCCTTGCCCATTCCAGTCTTTGACGCTTATGGTCACGTGTTAATGAAACTCCTCTTAATGGACGTCTAGAATCTAGATTCACCTCTCTCAAACGTCGTCTGATGGTTTCGATGGAAACTTGGACCCCATCTGGATTTTGAAGAGTATTCCGTAGCATTCTACACGTAGATGTAGGGTTTCTTCTCGCCGAAACGTCGATGAAACGATCCTGAGCAGGTGTTGTTTTTCGTCGCCCACCAAGCCTTGGTCTTTCCAACACGGAACCTGTCTCCCTGAACCTATTCCAAAGTCGAGATATCACACTTTGGCTGACTTGGAGCCTTTCCGCTACAACAACCTGAGTTGGGCTACCCTGTAGCATTCCGATAGCCCTATTAGCCTCAGCGTTTGTTAATGTACGTCTTGGCATTTTCAGAAAACTCGTTTCAAATCGAAGCCGCTGATAAACTGACTTCATTTCAAAATAAGAACATTCATGAAGCATATGCAAAGACCCAAACTTCAGAAAAAAGGCGACCAGATTGACGAAATGTCTCATTCTGATTTTTATAGGATCGATTCATGTTGTTATTGAGTTTCAAATGATTTTACAGCGATTTTCTCGAAGATTACATACTTTTAAAAAACGATTGAATACGATATCCCTAACTCTTGTGGTGCAGTATATTTTCGTCTTTCATTTCTTTCGTTGTTCATAGGTTCACCTCAACTCTTGTTTTATGTTTATTAGCAATAATAAGAAAAGTAATAATAATGGTAGATCCACCGAGAAAAACGATATTCCTTCACGACCCTTCGTCGCCAGTTCTTAATGGACACCCCTACGCGAGACGCCGTGGAAAGTGAAGTGAACCTAGATTACAGGGTCGCGAAGAAGAATAGCGCCATCGACGATATAGATTACGGTATACCGGCATGTCGTCGACCGTAACTGATAGGTCACTTCGGTAGTTCGATTGATTGCGATGCGATTTGCAGTGATCTTCGGCTGCGGGCGATTTGGACGCGCGTCTGTCCGACCATCCGGAAAGGGGCCAATAATGGAGTTTCTCCAGAGGACGATTCGTATCGTGCGCTGGATACGAGCGCTGGAAAATTAGACCAGAGGTGCGTTTCCGGTGTTTGAATATTTGAAGTTTTGGGGTTTGAGGTGGGAGGAGGAAGTGTTTCAGGTTGAGAGTTGAATATTAGGGTTTCTGAAGACTATGGATGTTCACAATATGATGTAATGGCTTTAAGGATTGAATGAAAACAGAAAAAAGGCTAATGTAGAGCGAGAAAGTTCACCAATTCGGAAGGTTCATCGACTGGTCCGAAAAAGAACCCCATAAAAGCTAAATTGAATGACATATGTATCCATGGTGTTTCTTCTTCATAACTGACCATCTCCCTGAGGATTATGTTTGCTGCAATATTTTTTCAGCTGCTTTGACCAAAAGATGTCGATTTTAGGTTGAGACTCGGTCTTTTTATGTCTTGAATTTTTTCTCGTCACAGAAATCCTATTGTCGTGGTAGATTCCTTAATTGTCTTTGGGCAAGAGACCCTTGCCAAGTCATTAATCTAAATTAACTGTTTCGGAACGAGCAATTAATGAAGATAATAGTTTAAGTTTGGTACGAGAGTTGTGCCCCATCACAGCTGTTTTCGCAACTGCGCTATCTACAGCTCTCCTCACAGCTCCAGAGCGTCATTGAACTCTAGTATCTGAGGGAGCTTCCAGGAAGTTAAGTCCGCGTTTCTCCTATAATTCTCTCGTCCAAGACATTCCTTGCGCAGGCTTGCAAAGGCGAGGTATTCCGTAACCAGTTTTTGACAAACCCATTCTCAGCATATGCTTCCTAAGGAGACAATGTCCTATGCGGAAGCCAGAGAGAAGGTGTATCTTATTCTTGGTGAGATCTAAAGAATTCTTGGTTCTTAGATTTACAAACCTGTTTGGAATTATCCAGTTCTGGAAGATTCCTCCAGAGTGCTTCTCCTTCAGTATCTTCCTTCTCCAAAAACTCTCTCTTATAAGTGCAATTTCCTTCACCTACCTCTGCTTCCTTTCTGGCCAGTGTGTTGGCATCTTCCTCTCCCTTGATTCCTGTGTGATCAGGAACCCATACAAGAGAGACCTTGATGTTCTGGGCTGCTTCATTAAGTTTTCTTCGGCACTTCCATATCAGCTTTGAGTGGATGACAAAGTTCCATGCTTTGATAGCACCTTGACCATCAGAAACAATCACTTTGTCACACCCTTGATAGTTTCTTTCAAGGTTCATGCCTACGCATATTTAGATTGTAGATTGCTATACAGAGTGACCCAAAATTATGGGGCCAAATAACTACAACAGGTGGCCCAAGAAGAATTAATGAGAAATTTCACCATTTATCAAATATGTTTAGTTTTCATTAAGATCAAACGGTTCTACGCAATTGGAAATCGAATTTTCATTGTACCAAGACGATGCCAACAGAGTTCGTGGTGTGCTTCAGGCTGAAGAAGATCGTTTGGTGAAGAAAAAAGTAATTTTTTTGTGCCAAAAGACATGCTGAACCGTTTGACTGTTGTAACTTTATATAATATCTGTATTTATATTTTACATTTCACTTTTTGAAGTTTTTTCGTTCTTTATTCAATGAATATGAAGAAGGCCTAAGAATTGGTCAAAACGTTAAGCAGGGGCTACCAAATATTGTTTTTAATTCTGATGGGACCGAAATTTTCTCCGCATAATCGAATTCTTCAATCATCAAATGAATTTTAACATTTCGCACACTTGAAGGCTTTAATGAAGAAAATCCACCAGAAAACATTGGAGATAGGTAAAAAACGGCAAATCTATTTTATAAAAGATATTATAAAAGAAAGATGTTGGTTACACCATTCATAACTCGAGATCGAATGGACTGTTTCTTATGAAACTTCATATATGGATTCATCTACTGTCTGGTTATTATAAAATATAATGAAACTTTGAAAAAATCGATGAAAATTTACTTATACAGGAAATGATTTTCCTTCTTTTGAGTAGGGTCACTAGGTGTCGCTACAGTTACAGATACGTGACAGCTTATTAGTAGGCACTGTATTTGATATTCTCCCCGTTAGAGTGCGATGTAAACATATAAAGTGTAATTTGGGTTGCCTCCAACTCTACGCTGGTTACCAAAACCAAAATGTCTTAGCATAGGAGTACAGATCTCTTAAATGATTGGATTTCGTTGAGATATGAGAGAAATTCTTTCTTACCACTTCAAGTGGCACTATTCACACATTATGACTGATTATTATTAGTTATATTTACAGTTTTATTTATTCAAAACAAAATAACGTAGTCGTGAAGGATTTGATATTATCACCATGAGATGGCGTTTATAGAACTTATAGTACCATGAAAGGCTATTACCACATGAATATCACAGTGAATTTCTATCGAAATTTCAAGTAAATCGGATTTTGGCGATGAGTTTCAATCGTGAATTGTCCATTCTCATCTTCTCTCATAATTTTTGAAATGTTTTCGAATTTCTGTTCGGGTAATGAATATATTTGTCATAGTAAGTAATTGACATACATATTATTTTTGTGTTTCTGTTCTGTGTGACAGCCCATATCCATAGAAAAATAAAAATCTCGCTGCTCCACCAACTGAGATGTTCACCAATTATTTTAAGCTGGACACCAAAAGGCTGAGATGTTCAGAATAATGGTGCGAACACTAATTAGATTTTGATTAGCCAACATTGAGAATATTGGAAAAGTTTAGTTTTTTCCACTTCAGAAAGCGCTATTCACAAAATGAGTTCTAATTTCATTAGTTAGTTCAAATATTTGAATTGATTCTGGTGATCGTCAAGAAGTCAAGAAGAAAAATAAGAAAACGTCTTAGCATATTTGTATTCTGTGAAGTGAAGTTGAAGTACCATAGACAAAGTACTTCGAATTTTCAGCATTGTATTGGCAGAACTAAAGTGGTTCATACAGTGATCGAGTGATCAGAGGTAATTCATCATCGGAACTATTTCTCATCCATATAATTCGATCGTGATTCATATTTGCATTCGTGGTGTCGTTCATTACAAGATAGGTACTGCAATGAGAGAACTGTAAAGCATTTAAAACAAGAAGTTATATGTTCAACAATTAGATGCCACATGAAGAGAATTTTTTTCGTGCGAATAACAATGTTCCTAAAATTTTGTATATTTTGCCTAATTTATCTCCTGCTTGAAAAATTAGCAAAAATTAGTTCATACAACTTTAACGGTAGGTTTCACAGAGCGTAATCACCGGTGATCGGAGCTTGAGACGTTGACCTCCGATCACCGGTGATTACGATTTGTGAAGTTCACCGTAAGTATCATTTAGGCGAAACAAATTTCGCCGGGACAGCTAGTTGTATAATATATTCGAATCCGTTGGGCATCTTATTATTCATGCTGGAAACATATCAAGCAAACTGTATGTGGGACACGAATACCTTAAAAAAATCAACTACGTCTTCAAAAGGCTATTCAATCAGACTTTCCACTGCCCCTCTTCACCAATATTTTCCATTTTCCGATAATATCGAATCATTTCGTCGTCTAAGATCTAATTCATTTCCTTCCCGAATGTAATGGATGCTCGTCCTCGTACAATATCAATTCCATTTTGCCGGGGATTATATGGACGCTAAAATACAACTCGGGGAGACGACAACGCTTTTAAGCAGCCGGGAAGTTCAAAGGACATGTCGGTCTGGAGTAATTACCAATTTGACGGCAGGAATCGGGGGGCTGAAAGTGACTGGAGGTGCTTATCAGCGTTTTGAATTTTTTATGTAACTTTTTTAATACCAACAGACATCACACTGTGCTCCTTGAAAGCACAAATTTTCCGGCCCTGTCAACGCCAAATATTCTACTCCAGAGCCTCTCATAGGGACTTTATTACAGGTCTGAACATTTCTGGCAGGACCGAAATTCGGTCTCTTTCATGATCGTCTTCGACAAGAAAGCGAACATAAAGTTTCTCACAATAAAATCGGATCCAGATGGAGTGTTTGCCGTTAAATTCCTGGGAAATGAATAATTTTCCCTGGGGGAACGTCGAGAGGGAGTTTCCTTGAATCGCTGCAAATACCTGTCGTTAAAGGGGCCGTAAAAGAGAGCAGACTTCAGTGCTAGGTTCGAGGGAGTTTCAGAGTTGACTGCGGAATCATTGCGAAATATGCAAATGCAGTTTCGTTAATGACCAATTTTCGACTTGAAGAGCTGGTTTATTTTTATTCAGTCTCGATCTGAGATCATAATAGGAGGTATACTGCTCCATAAAAGTTGAGAAAGATCAGTAATTTTGAGACTGTTTCAATAATTTCCATTTTTATCAACAATTTTTTATATATGAGAATTCTATATATTAACTCAAAGATTCTGGTCTTCTCTAAACAAGTACATCTCTTCAGCAAACCTACCAACTGCGCACTATCGTTAGTCTCTTGATCGGTGACTATTGAGGCAGAAATACTGGCAATCGAAAGAAACTACGAGGATATATTGAAAAATACTTAGCCCACTATAGAACCAAACAAAATTTCAATGTCAAAATATTTTATTACTCAACATATTCTCCTCTTAATCGAATACTTTTAATACAGCGAACCTGCAACGTCTCTAGATCTTTCAAAAAAAATGTTTCTTCTTGCTCTGCAAACCAGTCCTCCACAGCTTTTATTACCTCCTCGCTGGAAGAAAATTTACGACCTTTCAAACTTTTTTTCTGTCGAGGAAAGATGAAAGTCGGCCGGAGCCAAATCTGGTGAATAATGGGGATGTTCTACTAATTCTAACCCACGAATTTTTTGCATGGCAACATGAGATTTGTGTACTGGGACGTTGTCCTGTAAAAACAAAATACCTTTGGATAGCTTTCCGCATCTTTTCTCGCTAATTTTTTCTCGTAGAGTGGTCAGTAATGTCGAATAGTAATCTCCAGTTATTGTTCTACCCTTATTCAAAAAATCAATCATGATTACTCCATGGCAATCCCAAAAAACTGAAGCAAGAACTTTTCCAGCAGATTTTTGGACACGAAACTTCTTAGGTCTTGGAGAACCAGAGTGTCGCCATTCCAACGATTGTTGCTTTGTTTCAGGATCGTAGAAATGTACCCAAGTCTCATCCATAGTAACAATTCGGTTTAAGAAGTCTACATCGTTTTCAAATCGAGCACAGATCGAACGCGATGCTTCTACCCTTGCACGCTTTTGGTCAACATTCAAACATTTGGGGATCAATTTTGCAGAAATTTCTCTCATGTCCAAATTGACGTGAACTATATGATGAACGCGTTCGTATGAAATCTTCAGTGCTTCAGATATCCGTTTTAGCCCAATTCGACGGTCTGATAAAATCATGTCATGAACTGCATCGATATTTTCGGGGACTGACACAGAAACTGGCCTTCTCGATCGGTCATCATCTTCAATAAAAAATTCACCACTTTTGAAGCTTGCAGTACAATTTTTCACGGTCACATACGAAGGACATTGATCCCCAAGGGTATGAAGCATATCTTCATAAATCTGCTTACCTCTTAACCCTTTTAAATACAGGGACTTGATGATGGCTCGATACTCCAATTTTTTTATTTTTACAATTTCGGTGGAAATCGTTTTTTTTTATTGCGTAACTCTGGTTTACTTTTTTGACGTCGAACAATACACTGACACTTCTAATAAGTTATTGTTCGTTGATATGGAACCGCAATATTTTGTTTTTGCATGGAACTGGTCTAGGCTAACTAGATATCAATACATCCTCCTATCAAGGGTGTGATAGTGATACATTCTGATCAAGCTGCTATCAAAGCACTGACCTCCTATGTCATCTACACAAAGCTGATATGGGAGTGCCGAAACAATCTTTTTGAAGAGGGAAAACGAAAGAGAAACAGCTGGAATACTCCAGGGATGGATCACTGCAAAAAGTTCCTTCGGAACTTCAAACTGCAGGTCAAAAAAGTCCTTGGATCTCAGTAAGAAGAAGCTTCACTTCTTCACAGGATCCTGTCGCTTCAGAAAGCATCTGATGTGAAAAGAAAGCCACTCTTGCACACCTGGCTACAGGGTGTCTCGTCCTTGTAATCCAAGGTAAAGAATGCTTTTGACAGGAAGATTGTAGAAGGCATAAGGACTTAGTAGCCTCCTTGAAGCTCTGCCTGGGGTTCAATGGAGTTCTAGAACTAGAGGGAAGGCTCTAGATGGCGCCGTGGTGTTAACAGCTCTGATTCAGAGCACAATAGATCTCAAAGTCACAGTGCACTGTAAAAGCTTTGAAATTGGAAAGTGCTAACATCAAGCAGCTCGCAAAACATGCTGTACATCAAGTTTTACCCTGCATACGTTCCGCACCATAAAGTATTCATCCCGCTTTCACAGCCGACAGCGGCGTATCAATCCGGACTCATAGGTTACTTATCACGCGGGCAGGAAATAACGAACCCGCACCCTCTTCCATTTCCCCGTTCGGCTCCATTATTAAAAAGGTATTGTCTAGCATCGCCTATCAAACGTACGCGTTCCCAGTCCCCATTGAAATTGATATTTCAAAAGACGGAACAACACATCCTCGGTCGCCAGATCGTGCTATGTAACATTTAGAGCCCCGGTGACAACTCTGACAGCGGTGACATGCTTTCAGGCTCCATCCCGTCCTCGGAAATCCCCCGGATTCGGGAAAACCCCGCCCGACGTCTGTATTATTTATACTTTCGACTGTCACGACATTTTCGGATTTCGTGCGAAATAGGTAATTGCGTCACGGCTCACTCTATATATATTATTTAGGTTTTCCATTAAGTTAGAGCTCGGACGAGCCCGAATCGCGCTAGGCGTCACGCCGGATGAAATTTTCATGCGGGGTAGGCGTCGGAAGGTTGACAGTTGGAGACGGCACGTCATATTCTCGACTGGGCTGAAGTTTTCCCGTTCAAGTTGCGAGACATGTGGATATTATGTTGCGAGAAGTTGATCTGGGGGATGGGGCATTGTATCCATTTCCCAGGGGATTACTTCTGGGAAGCATTCTGTGCGTTACTCATACAGCAGCTAGATATGGAGCAAAGCTGAATAGAATATTGTCGACAAGCTTCCTCAAATGCCCCAATCCCTAAGCAGATTGACCAAAGTAAGTCGCCCTAGGCTCTCAACGCTCTGCGCGGAAAATAAATTGTATATCGAGACGGTGTCAGCGAACTTTGATCCCACGCTCTGAATGACGGCAGCGTGAAATTCAAGGTTAGATCGCGGGAACTGCAGCTAACTGAAAACCTCATATGGGAGAACCGGCCGTGATGGACCCCTTTTTGAAAACTGTAATTTTTTCTTGAAAAATGACGAGTCATTTTCCTTTTGAAAACTTATGAGGCTAGAAAATAGCTCTATTTATCATAGGAAATAATGAAAACTAGTGTATTACGACGTTCTTTTATTTTATCAATAATAATAGGAATAGTAGTAAGGGTGCCATCATAACATGACATCAGTCAATGTTGGCACCCGTAAATAATTCCCAACAAAAGAAAGAAAATTATGTGCATAAATCACAAATATACATTTTTCTTTTTCTATCAACACCTGCACACTCCGTGTGACACCAGCTGGAGCACTGCTGACATTGAATCCACGGGTCATTTTTTCTGGAAGTCGAATATAGTTCGTTGCAAAAAATGCATGCCACATCGCTACCGTTGTCTTCTTCAAATGGTTCCTGTTCTCGATCTAAAATTAGCAAATTTTTCTTTGCTTCTTTAGCCGAATCACGTTCTTTGTTTTCTCTGTTTTTGGTAGCGTTAATTTTGATGGCACCCTGTTCCAACATAACCGGATCATCAGGGTTCCATCAAACCCGAACGTTAACCATTTCAAATTTCCCGCTGTAAAATCAAAACTAGCTATCATGGAGCCTGTCACCTGTGGCAATGAAATAGCTTAGAATCAAACTTCAACCGAAAATATTCACAATAGAAGTCGTAGTTTTATTGATGTCGCTAGAAAAATTTGAAATATAGTATATAAAAATTTGTAGACCTACCTTTTCAAGTTAATCCAAATATTTTCACGACAAATATCAGAAAACACATGAACTTATGAACAACACTTGTACTCGCATCAACGGACGTCCCGCCAATCTGAAATCAGTCTTACCAACCCAGGAAATTCATGAAGTAACAAGGGTGCCATCATAGACGGGGGTCCATCACGGACGGTTCTCCCCTACGGTTACGAAAACCTGCTCAAAAAAGGGTCGAATTCGCCATCTTTGAATCCTCATAAGGACTGAACGAGAATAAATTCGCTATCACAAAAACGCTTATATCTTTCGAACCACTGGACCGATTTCGAAAATCAAACTCATTTTCGAATCATCTTCTAATTCTAATGAAAACTATTGTCACAATAAAAAAACCAGAACGAACAAATACAAAGTACAAAATTCATAGATTTTTTCTGGAATTCTTCCCATCATGCTTCTTATAGTGTTCTCAGTCACTTTCTGGGGTGCTGTCTTCCACTTTTGCTTGAATTCCGCTAATGTTTTCGTTGATTTCTCAGTCTTCTTCAATTCTCTTTTCACCAGGGCCCAATATCTTTCGATTGGCCTGAGTTCTAGGCAATTTGGTAGATTGGCCTCTTTGGGGACAAAAACCACCTCATTAGCTTCGTACCATTCCTTGGTGGCCTTGCTGTAGTGACATGAAGCTAAATCTGGCCAAAAGATTGTTGACACATTGTGCTCACGTCAAAATAGTAAAAGTCGCTTCTTCAAGCATTCCTCGATGTATATCTTCGAGTCAACAGAGCCTTGGCCAACGAAAAATTTGCTCCTTTTCCCACAAGTGCAAATTGCTTGCCAAACCAGGAATTTTTTAGGAAACTTTGCTTGTTTCTTCACGCGAAATTGTTCGTCAACATTTCCACAAGAATCTGCAGTATAAAATTCCTGACCAGGAAGTTGCGAAAAATCAGCCAAGACATAGGTTTCGTCGTCCATCACGCAGCAGGAAAAATTGTTCAAGAATTCTTTTTTCAATTTATTCGCTCTTGATTTCGCTTCTTGATTCTTCACAGCGTTCCTGTCTGGCACTTTCTGCACTTTGTATGTTCTAAGCCCACAACTCGACTTGATTTTCTGAACGGTTGACTGCGAACAACCCACTATTTGGGCCACTTTCCGTCCTGAAAGGTTAGGATTCTTCTGAAAAAGGCTGATGGCTTTCTTGGGCTATGAAACCCCTTTTTCCTCCCGGTTCCTTCCTTGCGGTTAATTGTAAGATCTTCGTTGAAGTGCTTAACAACTCTTGATACCGTTTCCGGACGAACGCGAGCCTCTTTTTCGATTCTTTTTAAGCTCCATTTTTGATTATTTTGAAAAAGTTTCACTATAAATTCTCGTGTTTTCACTTCGCTTGACATTTTGCGACAGAGAATTGGAATATCTATGAAGTATATGTTCCACATGATTCTGACATTCATAACAAAGCTAACTATGATCAAATTTTGATTTTTTTCTCCATTGGTTCTAGAGATATGGCGTTTTTGTGATAGCGAATTTATTCTCGTTCAGTCCTTATTCTGGCGAAATTTTGATCCGCCTTTGCAGTTCTGCGAAACTATCATCTCCTGCTGCTACGAATGACGAATTACTCCCAAATCCCTCCAGTCTGCATCGGACTATCGGCTGAACTCCCGTGGTTCAAACGGAATCAATACACTCAATACAGGAATATCGGTTCGGACATTTAATTAACTGTACTTCAAACGAAATCGCATGCAGAGACAAGTTCGGTGCTCGGCAATCAAAATCCGCAATTGAATTCCATTGGTTTAATAAAGTGAATGCTTACCTATGTCAATCTGCAAGTTTCTGTTGATCCTAAATACAAAGACTGACACTCTGTCGACGGAAGGATTCGCTGTTTGACGTTCAGATAAAGCTCTATGTCGTTTGGGCCTTTGGTTCGGTAGTTTGCCGGTGATCCGTATCAGGTCCGATTGTTTCGATCGAGTTGGCGAGATGTCGACCTGAAAATAGCTGCATGTCTTGAACGGACAGGGATCAGTTTAGTCTCTATCTTCTCTTAAACGTCCTGAAACTTGTTTTAGGTAATTGATCGTTTTTATTTCGACCCTTTTCATTATTAGCAAGCGGGAAGTGGAAAATAAATTGTATATCGAGACGGTGTCAGGGATTTGTTTCACGATATGGTCGTGATGCGAAGACAACGTGGAATTCTGGGCTAGATCGTGAGAATTGCAACATTCCAACTAACCGAAGAAGTGACAGTATTTGGAGAATTCTTAAACGGGAAGGTTCTCAGTTGACTCGGGTTCAGTGAGAAGATTTAGAGTAGTATTTCAGAGATAGGAAGTAAGCTCTCAAAGCGAAGACGGAAAAGTGCTATTCGGGGAATAGCGTAGTGAAGTGCCAGAAGGAGAAAGGTCAGGTATTCTTGAGTATGCTTTGCTTATTTGAGTATTGTTTGGAGGCTGCATACAACGCCAAACATTTCGAGTTTAGAGTTCTGAAATCTCCCCAAGTTTTCGGTACTTTGATTTTGTTTTAATTAGTTGAGCCATTATTGTGAAAATTCGTTCTTTCTGGATCCTGTTTCGCACACGTGGCGACTCGCCATCTAGCTTGTGGTCTTCCAACACTCCTTTTGGTTTGTCTTGCTATGTGGTCTACTCTAATATAATCTATGTAGTGGTTGCCAAAATACATTCACAGGAGATTCCTTCAGAGGTTGTGAGTTTCTTTACAACATAATTCTGGAGCTTCATGTATCTCCCGAGGTGATACAGCATTTCTGGGATCGATAAGATTGATCTTTTGTTCTTATACCCAGCAAAATCAGGTACCGAGGATGTAGTAAATCGAAATATTGCGGTTAGTCAATAAAGAATTCTAAAGGACCCCGCACTTTTAGTAGGTAAAGTGGCGACCGGTCAAATTTTCTGAAAATTTGGTATGTTGTAGTACCCGACTCATTGACCAAAAGTGTCAATGGGCCCAACCCAATCCTATGGCTAGTTTTCTAAATACGGGATGTTAAAGTTGAAAATTGCCCAGATTTTCGGATTTATTTGCTGATTATTAAGAGTTACATTGGATTTCTGTTGCATACACACGTTTACTACATGTTCTAGGTATGAAATTAGAGGATACGCATGATTAAAAATATTTATATTTACCGGGTGATTCACGAATATATGACGGTAGTTTTTTTCCAAAATTCACTTTTTCTACTGTGACGTCAGGAGGGCATATTTTTGAAATGTTCTTTCCGATTTAGTATTATGACGACAAAATATTGCACAGTGCATATTTTTTATACAGGGTGTTTCACAGAGAGGAGCACTAGACATAATCATATTTTTTTAGGATTAATTCGAAATCCTGTATTTTTGAATTGATTTTTGGGAAAAGTAATACCACAAACATATGTGTGTCTCTAATCCCCAAAATATTCAGGGTGGTTTATTCATAGGAAGGTATTCAATTTTGGGAAAAGTACAAAAAACATGCTTTGAAATAATTGAAAGGAGAACTTTTCTGGTGAATTTTGAATAACTGTCTAACATTACATCAAGTGAAGTATTTCAGACTGAAAATTGTGAACGACTATAGGTATTAACTAATTAATTTCGCTGTGACGAAACTTTAGAATTATCGAGTGTTTGCAAAAGCTATTGTGATTTATTCATGAATCACCCTGTAACAGTAAATATTTTAGCTAAATATTCCCATGTGCATCTGATCTGCTCTCATACTGAACTCATGGGCGCAACATGAAATAAATTCGGCTTTTCAATTTGAAAAAAAAAATGATGAAATAAGTTATTCTCCGCTTTTACGCCCTGTATCTCGAAAACTGGTCATAGTATCGGATTTAAAATTCACACCTCGGGAGATGTTGTGGGAATCAATATAAAGTGATAAAATAGTTGCATTTGACCGAGGAAATTTTCGAATACAGGGTGTTCATGTTTTTTGTACTTTTCTCAAAATTGAATACCTTCCTATGAATGAACCACCCTGAATATTTTGGGGATTAGAGACACACATATGTTTGTGGTATTACTTTTCCCAAAAATCAATTCAAAAATACAGGATTTCGAATTAATCCTAAAAAAATATGATTATGTCTAGTTGTCCTCTCTGTGAAACACCCTGTATAAAAAATATGCACTGTGCAATATTTTGTCGTCATAATACTAAATCGGAAAGAACATTTCAAAAATATGCCCTCCTGACGTCACAGTAGAAAAAGTGAATTTTGGAAAAAAACTACCGTCATATATTCGTGAATCACCCGGTAAATATAAATATTTTTAATCATGCGTATCCTCTAATTTCATACCTAGAACATGTAGTAAACGTGTGTATGCAACAGAAATCCAATGTAACTCTTAATAATCAGCAAATAAATCCGAAAATCTGGGCAATTTTCAACTTTAACACCCCGTATTTAGAAAACTAGCCATAGGATTGGGTTGGGCCCATTGACACTTTTGGTCAATGAGTCGGGTACTACAACATACCAAATTTTCAGAAAATTTGACCGGTCGCCACTTTACCTACTAAAAGTTGCTTCGAATATCACTTTGACGCATAAGGGTATCAGTACTTTCAGTACGTGAGAAACAGAATGCATGCTAAAGATGAGCAATAAGCTGTTGCTTCTCGGATCAAGTTTCGTTATGAAACGCAAGCGAGATAAATAAATTGTATATCGAGACGGTGTCAGGGATTTGTTTCACGACATGGTCGGGATGCTAAGGCAACTTAAAATTCAGGGCTAGATCGTGGGAATTGCAAAATTGCAACTAATCGAAAAAGTGTCAGTACCTGGAGAATTCTTAAACGGTAAGCTTCTGTCAAGAAGTCACTGAGACAGTCAAGCACATGCTATGCTATTGTGAAGCTGTTCATCGGAAAACGCTACAACACCTTGGCTCTTGGGTTTTGATGCCGGAAGAAGTGATAGATGAAGCCCTCAGAAAGGTGATAAGAGACACTACTGCCTTACTGGTAAACAGCACGGGGATGCACAATAGATCTTGAAGTGCATAAGAGGTTGGATGATCTTCCTCTTGTATCTCTTCTTCAGCCTGTTGACGTCCACTCCTGGACATGGGCCTCTCTTTCCAAATCGATCTCTGCTGAGCTTTCTGCATTCAGTTTCCACCATCTTG
The DNA here is from genome assembly GCA_951802165.1 of Adalia decempunctata. Lineage (NCBI taxonomy): Eukaryota > Metazoa > Arthropoda > Insecta > Coleoptera > Coccinellidae > Adalia > Adalia decempunctata. The sequence goes on from OX637702.1 coordinate 4,842,002, forward strand.
CTTGCGGTCCACCAACACTCCTCTTGGTTTGTCGAGGTCCCCATTGTATAGGGGTTTCAGTCCACTTAGTGTTGTTTCTTGCTATGTGGCCTGCTCTCATAAAATCTAATATATGTTAAATAATAAAACACTTCAAGGTGGTTCACGTGTTGTTTATTCACAATTTATCAGTGGGCAGTATTGTACATTCAGGTTATGTTATGTTTTTTACTAACTTGACCTTGTCTCTTAGGATGCGGCGTTGTCAGAGAGAGAGCGTAGAGAGGGATCATCGAAAGCCATCGATTCAGATCACAGAGTGTTTGTACATTAGGCCTACGCTATGGCCTCAGCATATTATGTCCATTCATTGGGGGCACAAAATTCAAATTGCTTTTCAACTTTCACAGGAGATTCCTTCAGAGTTGTGAGTTTCTTTACAATAAAATTCTGGAGCTTTATCTTTCTCACAATCTCACAAGGCGATACTGGAGTAATCCATTTGAGATCTGTTTCGCAGCCTGCTCGAAACTTTCCGAAGGATCCAGCCTCACAGCATCCATCTTCTCCCTTCCAGTCTCGTTAGCAGCTTGACTGTTGGTATGACTGACATCGCGTGCACTTCCACAATGCCTGCCCCATCCGCCAGAGGCCGCCAGGCTCGCCTGTTGGTTACCGATGCCATAACTCACAACCTCGCGATTTTCTCGTGTTCCTGAGTTCGGAGGAACAATGCCCCAACTAAGAATAAGGGTCCTACCTCCAGCGTGAATTATGTACCAGGATGGCACGTTCGATCGACCCCGGGCTTTCAAATATTCAAGCGGATCGTCCGCCGCATTATGAACTACATGAATCAAAACACCATCATTCGTTTCAATTTGCCCGAGGGTAGGGTTTTGTTCGCTGATGAAGATAAAATGTTTCCTTTCGGCCGACGGATCGTATTCTTCTTCTTCCGTGAACGGGCTCGGCTGAAACGGAGAACAATTGGGACAGTATGGCGTGTTTAAGACTTCGGATGAGCTGAACGAAGTGGAGTTTTTGCTGGATTGGGAGTTTGCTTTTGTGAGAGGGTTGAATGGTGGAATTTTCAGGGAAATTAATTTAGAATCTTGTCTTTCTTAACCTCACACGAAACATCTCATGTATCTTTCCGCCATAAGCACAGAAAATACCAGAAAAATATCACCATTAGCTACCCTGCCGAAAGAATCACATAGAGGCTCATAGAAAATTTAGGGATATTTACAGATAGGCATTGCTTTGGTTTCTGATAATATTCCCTAACGTAAATCATATCCATTTCCATAAGCGATTCCTGTTTATATGAGTACTTATGAGAATCTATAGTTTTCGAATGTGTTTTTCACACGGTTTTGAACGAAAAAAGACACATTAAATGGAAGAAAAATTCAGGATTTCACCGAATCTTATGTGAAAGAAGAGAAATGAACAATTTTCAAAATACTGAATTGCTGATAAGTGATTTAATACTTGGTATTTCCACCCCTTGCGTTAATTACAGCTCGGCAACGACGGTTCATACTCAAAATGAGTGATCTGAAAATGTTCTGATCTATAACTTATTTTGTATGTTCTCTCGGGAAGGTTTTGAACGAAACAAGACACATTAAATGGAAGAAAAATTCGGGATTTCACCGAATCTTATGTGAAAGAAGAAAAATGAACAATTTTCAAAATGCTGAAATGCTGATAAGTGATTTAATACTTGGTATTTCCACCCCTTGCGTTGATTACAGCTCGGCAACGACGGTTCATACTCAAAATGAGTGATCTTAAAATGTTCTGATCTAATCCTTCCCAGATTTCTCCGAGTTGGATTCCTAAGTCTTTAAGAGTAGCTGGATGATTTTCTGAACTTCTCAGCCTTCTATTGAGGTTGTCCCAAACCTGCTCAATCGGATTGAGATCTGGACTTCTTGCTGGCCATTCCATTATCGGTGTTCAAGTAACGTTTCTTTTACATGTTCATGTTCATGTTCGTTGTAAATATTGTTATTCTAACTAAAATTCTAATGGAATAATACTTGTTTGTTTGGTTTCAACGTAACCCCTTTTTTTCGATTCTTCAACGTTTTTTCTCCATTTACAATTCTCCAGATTTGAACGTTCAAATCCAATATTTAGTTAACGCTGATATTCTTGGTTGAATATTACACCATAGAAAGAGGAGACATAGCATCTCTTTCATTAATTCTATAATAGGTGAAAATTAAATTTTTTATTGAATGGAACGACCTCGAAAACCTACATTTTGATACCAAAATCACCCATATAGCCCCCATAGGTAATGAAATATTCCACTTTGTATTTTTAGATTTTTCATTTTCGAGTTCTGTTCACGAGCTCATTATTGCCATTATTGAAGATTCGAATAGGAAGTATAACTTCCAGATTAAATAACAACGTTAGATCCTCCGCAAATATATTTTTTATTGAAACATATGGTGGTTTTAGGGAGTCATACCCCTTTGTCATTTTTCCCCCAAATTTTGAGATTTTTCAAATCGCTCATATTCCTCACAGAGATACTCGGGCTATGCTGATCAACATAATAAAAATAACTATTGACGGCAATAAGAGGGACGGAAGTTATGACAGTTTGAAATTTCCGATTTTCCAAAAAATGCCGTTTGACAGGTCAAAATCTAAACGGTGACAGTTAGGGCTTTGAAATAAATTTTATTGAATGTAACGACCTCGAAAACCTACATTTTGATACCAAAATCACCCATGTAGCCCCCATAGGTAATGAAATATTCCACTTTGTATTTTTCGATTTTTCATTTTCGAGTTCTGTTCACGAGCTCACACCACTGAAGGTAAGGGTGCTGTCGGTCCGCAAAATTGCTATTATTGAAGATTCAAATGGGCGGTACAACTTCCAGATTCAATAATAACGTGAGATCCTCCCCAAATATATTTTTTTTTGACAAATATGGTGTTTTTAGGGTGTCATACCCCTTTGTCATTTTGCGCCCAAAATTTGAGATTTTTCAAATCGCTCATATTCTGCACAGAGATACTCGGGGCTATGCTGATCAACATAATGTAAATAACTATTGGCGGCGAGGAGAGGGACCGAAGTTATGACAATTTGAAATTTCCGATTTAAAAAAAAATGACATTTCAAAGGTCAAAATCTAAACGTTGATAGTTAGGGCTTTGAAATATATTTTATCTAATGGAACGACCTCGAAAACCTACATTTTGGTACCAAAATCACCCATGTAGGCCCCATAGAAAATTTAATATTCCACTTAATTCAAATAAAACAAACCACTTAATATTTTTCGATTTTTATTTTGGAGTTCTGTTCACGAGCACACACCACCCAAGGTAAGGGTTCTGTCGGTCGGCAAAATTGCTATTATTGAAGCTTCAAATAGGAAGTACAACTCCCAGATTAAAAAATAACGTGAGATCCTCCCCAAATATATTTTTTATTGACAAATATGGTGTTTTTAGGGGGTCATACCACAGAATACCTAACTATTACGTAGTACAGTTACTCAGTTCAGTTCTAACGATTTTGAAAATTGACTTCACTATTTATATTTGGAAGGTGTTTCTCCCCTTTCTATAGTCTAATGGTTGAATCAACGATGAATGGATTCTACTATACATTATACAAACGTTTCATCAATTGGATTAAAGACAAGTTTCCACTTTTACTTTTGCGTTACCACCTTGAAACGTTCTGAAGACGTTTCAAAAGTGCAACTACAGCAGGTTAAATAAACACTGAGAATAAAGCTCTTAAATGGTTTTTGAGGCAACTTGTAGCTTCAAACCTCTATAGATTCTTCAGTAGTTGTTGAACACTGTCATATTTAACGTTTAAGAAGGTATCTTAATTCTTCAAGAGTGAACGTTGAAATAGGTCGATAAGAAAACGTTTCATAATTGTAGCAACTGCAACTTTTTGAAAACGTAGAATAAAATAATACCTGAAATGACTAAAGAAAATTAAGGTTGTTGAATAGGGTCATATTAGACGTTTATGTAGCGTTTCAACGTTCATATTCAATATACGTTGAGGAAAGACGTTGAGGAAACGTTTTTTAATGGTAGTGCATCAATAAGCTGTGGAATATACGTTTTTCGAAAGGTTGAATTTCGGTTTCAAAAGTAACTTTACAAAAGTTAACGAGTAGAATCTAATCAAAGAAGCAACGTTATATAAACGTGTATTATACGTGCGGTATGTGTTAACTGGGATTCCCGAATCTAGAATTCCCTTAATTCCCCAAGGAGCCTAAGGTATCATTGATCTAATCGGAATATACCAATTATCTCCGGCCACTAGATTTCAATGGGATGAGCATCAGTCAGGTATTTATTGATTGGTGGTAATTGCCGATAGACAAATAATGTTTGTGTCTCTCACAGTTATTTGCCAAGAGCCGATTTAGTATTCAAACAACTCGATTCAGTTCAATTGTGATCACATATTGAATGAGACCGAACTATTTGCTCGAAAACGACATTATAAATACGTTCATCTGTCTATAAAGCTGGGCCTACACTTCAAGCAGTGTGAACTGCAGAAAAAACCTTTTTTTCGCTCATTTCATCAGGAATTTTCCGAAGGTTATATCCAAGAAAGTACCGACATATTTCACGTTGTAACTTGTTGAATCCTTGTATTATACCAGAGAGACTATAAAAACTTATCTTTCCCTCGAATAAATTTCAATTAAGTTGTCCTACCCCAGTGGGGCTCACCCCACCAAGATGGTATAATATCAACAGTTTAATTAAACACTTTCCTTATCTTTTCTCTAATGAATTCCGTCCAAGGGATTACAATTTTTGTTTTTTTTTTCTCCCTCATTCGCTGACTTGGAGTTTCACCGAGTTCCTCCAAGTTTATGATGTTCATTATCTACGTTTAATCTTCACCGGGGTGTTTGGTGGAGTCATCTGAATCTGCAGCGACTTCTGGCCTTCTTGCCCGAATTTTATATCAGGAATAAGGCTTGGAGTGGATGGAAATAAATCTTATTCTGACTGTATCACTCATTCTGTTTGTATTTTTGTCAACTGTCCTTTCAGATTACCATTTTTGATGATCAGATTCCTTGACTAATTTCAAGGTGAATTGGAAAGGTTGGACAACATGGCCTGCCAGATTCTCAGACTCAAATAGTTTGGATTTGTTTTTTACTTCCTGGATTTTTATGGCAATTTTGATATTTCTGAGAATTTCGATGGAATCGCAAGTTTTTTCCCCAAATTGGTAGCAGATACGACAAAACTACAAGAGACCATAAAGTTTAGAACATCAACGAAGTTTTTTTTTTGCAATTTCTCAATCTGACAGTGGTCCACAAAAAAAGTTCTGGGGGAAAACAGGGGATTGTGTTCCAGAAAAATATTCATCCTGTAGATTTCCAATCGAAATTGGCATGTCATATGCTGTAAACGCGTTTTCATTAACTGTTTTTTCTTCTATACGTCTCCAGAATACAAATTTTGCAGTTGATACCAAGCCAAATTGTCTATTAATGAAATTTTTCCCATTACTGTGATAACCGGCCCATTCACCAATTTGTAACAACGACTGTCAAAATGCATTAAATGTTTATGAAATATCCGTGGAATTCTTTCAAATATTTCTTGGATAATTCAATGTAATCTTTTGAAAATGAAGAAATGCAAAAAGTTTCTCAACATGTTCCATCAAAAATTTCAGAAGATTAAGTTTGAAAATAAGTAATACATTTTTTTTATTATAAAAGTTTATCGAATCTCCATGAATCATTGCTATAGATCGTAAGAATAACCTCAAAAACGAATAATGAGTTTATTTCTGCACAGCCTGATTTACTTGATTTTTATGACAATTTTGTTTTCTGTGGTCTCGAGGGTATCTTCAAATTTTTTTTCTCGCAGATACGACACAACTACGAGGATATATTGAAAAATTCATAGCCTACTATAGAACCAAACAAAATTTCAATGTCAAAATATTTTATTACTCAACACATATTCCTCTTGATTGAATACATTTATTACAGCGAACCTGCAACGTCTCTAGACCTTTCAAAAAAAATGTTTCTTCTTGCTCTGCAAACCAGTTCTCCACAGCTTTTATTACATTCCGTTGAAAGAAAATTCACGACCTTTCAAACTTTTTTTCAGTTGAGGAAAGAGATTATAGTCGGACGGAGCCAAATCTGGTGAAAAAGGGGGGTGTTCTAGTAGTTCTAACCCTAAATCAGGAATTTTTTGTAGGGCAACATGAGATTTTTGTACTGGCGCGTTGTCCTGTGAAAACAAAATACCTTTGGATAGCTTTCCGCGTCTGTTCTCTTTAATTTTTTCCCGTAGAGTGGTCAGTAATGTCGAATAGTAATCTCCAGTTATTGTTCTACCCTTATCCAAAAAATCAATCATGATTACTCCAATCCCAAAAAAATGAAGCAAGAACTTTTCTAGCAGATTTTTGGACACGAAATTTGTTAGGTCTTTGAGAACCATAGTGTAGCCATTCCATCGATTGTTGCTTTGTTTCTGGATCATAGAAATGTACCCAAGTCTCATCCATAGTATCAATCGATTTAAGAAGTCTACATCGTTTTCAAATCGAGCACAGATCGAACGCGATGCTTCTATCCTTGCACGCTTTTGGTCAGCATTCAAACATTTGGGGATCAAATTTGCAGAAATATTTCTCATGTCCAAATTGACGTGAACTATATGATGAACGCGTTCGTATGAAATCTTCAGTGCTTCAGATATCCGTTTTAGCCCAATTCGACGGTCTGATAAAATCATGTCATGAACTGCATCGATATTTTCGGGGACTGACACAGAAACTGGCCTTCCCGATCGGTCATCATCTTCAATGGAAAATTTACCTCTTTGAAGCTTGCAGTCCAATTTTTCACGGTCGCATACGAAGGACATTGATCACCAAGGGTATTTAGGATATCTTCGTAAATCTGCTTACCTCTTAACCCTTTTAAATACAGGTACTTGATGATGGCTCGATACTCCAATTTTTCGATTTCTACAATTTCGGTGGACATCTTTTTTTTTAATTTATTGCGTAACTCTGGTTCACTTTTTTGACGTCGAACTCTACACTGACACTTCTAATAAGTTATTGTTGTATCGCAATATTTCGTTTATGCATGGAACTGGTCTAGGCTGACTAGATATCAATACATCCTCGTATAGGAGACCATAAAGTTCAGGATAATAACAAAGCTTCTTTCTACAATGTTTCAAACTAATAGTGGTTCACCAAAGAAAAGTTCTAAAGGAAAGAGGAGAGTGTTCGAGAAAATATCACCCTATAGCAAATAGGGTGATGTGGCAAACTAAATTGGCATTTCACATGGTGTAATCACATTTTCACGAACTGTACTTCTTCTCTATTTTCCTGTTGACCACAAATCTCGCAGAAGATACTAAGCCTACTTGCCTATTAATACAAAAATTACCATTGTTGTTATAACCGGCCCCTGCACCAATTTGTATCAAAGATTTTGACGGTTTTTTTTTCTCGAAATCGGTAGCAGATACGACAAAATTACAGGTAGCCAAAAAGTTCAGGAGAGAAACAAAGCTTCTTTTTAAATTTTTTTAAACTTACAGTGGCTCACCAGAAAAAAGGAAAAAAGGAAACTGAGGACAGTGTTCCTGAAAAAAATATTATTCAAACTTCAACATCGTGTATCTCGAAAACGAATGGTTTGCGGTCCTTCGTTCATGGGACCTTTTCTTCTTAAAATAAACCAAGGAATTCTTATTCTGAAACATCTTGTATGAATTCATCGCCCAGTCGATTCTCGCGCAGTGAAACGATGCCAAAACTTCCATTCCCTAAACTTACTAACCCAGTCCGAAGGCACTTCAATACCCTTTCCATCCGAACACTCAAAAATGCATGACCCCCATATCTCCCGGCAAAAATTCCGAAGAAAACTCGAATAACATCCTTCTACCGATAACGATCATGGTCCCGACTCCCCCTGACCCCCATTCCTGCCGATCTGTTGTCCTGTAAATAATCAGCGAGCTCCTTGAGTGGATCGTTCGTGGCCCGAGGGGAGGAATGCTTTAATTTTTCAGCAAAAATTCTCGAACTCCTCGTGCCGGAGTCGAGTGGCGTGGAGAGCCGTTACGGTAGGTTCAGCGGGGGGAAAAACTGCTCGTCGGCATATTTTCGCGCGCTTTACGGGCGACAGGGTGGCACAGATTGTGGAAGTTTCTATTATTAAAATGTCCACCTTGTTATTTTCGGCGAGAGACGGACTTTCCCCTTTGGTTTTTCTCTATGCGGGAGTGGTCACGTGAGGGTGTGAGGTTGAAAAGGATGGACAGCGAAATATACGCTCAAAAAAGTATATAATTCAGGTTAACACCTCTCAGTGTGGAAACTACAACAAAGAATTCATAAACCATAATTTTGCATTGAAACGATTTCGAAGTTTGCTCAAGAGAATCACGCACAATCTCTTCCGCTGCTTAAGGGGAGGTGCTACACGTTCGAGCTCCCTTCAAAAATTGGGCTTTTTATTTCTATGATATCTCACTTCCTATGCGGCGTAGACCAACAATTTTTTTTTTAATTGAAGCTTAATCATTTCTCTAGAATGTGTATTACTCGCTTTTCCGTTTTTCCTCGTATATCAGGAAAAAAACCTGGTGAGTTGTAATTTCAAAAAAATCTGGACAAACGATTTTATTTCCATGATATCTCTGTCAATTTTCGGGATAAATGTATGAAATTTTCAGTATTCATGGGAAATAATATTTTGCAGAATGTGTATCGATCAGTTTTCCTGTTTATTGGCCCCTGAATTTTTGAATGAATTATAAAGTAGGAACTTTATTGGTCATATTTTCAACTAGGTTTTTCCTGAGAAATGATTAAGCTTTAATTTAAAAAACAATTGTGGATTTACGCCGCATACGAACTGAGATATCATGGAAATAAAAAGCCCAATTTTTGAAGGGAGCTTGCGAGCTCGAACGTGTAGCACCTCCCCTTAAAGTGAACTACTCCCCAAAAGTTAATGAATTTCAGAATTTTTGTGACTATACCAAGATTTAGGTTTATCAAGTGTTTTTACCTAAAACTGACGCAGATTAGTACTCGCGAAATGTCAAATAATTCTCAGAGACGTTGCCAATGCTAATTTCCATTCACTCTTTTTTAACTTTGTAAATGGAGTTAGTTCTTTTTTCTTTTAAGGTTTAACTGTGACACAATTTCGTAGTACTAACACAATTTCATACTGGAGTATTTCCAGTTGCGCAAAATAGTTATTTATGATATGAGTGTTAAAAGTAAGGTTTTATTTTGTGAGTGAAATGAGCGGAGCGAATTGAACAATTTCACGAACAAAATAAAATCACTTTAAACGCAAATACCATACAATGTTCTTTGTACATTTGCCCTATTTTGATAATGAAATGGGCGAATTTTCAATGACAATAAACTTCAAAATGCCTTTTAATAAATTAATTAAATTTAAATGGCAAACGTTGCCAACGTTATGATTACTAACAAATGAGAAAGGACGCTGTCATTTGAATTTCGTTCCTGTCCAATTTTCGTCTTGGGTTTTTAACTGCTTAATATGTTTGTCGAGAGTCCAATTATTAATAAAAAGTGACGATTTGGTTGGTCCTGTGGATATTGAAGAGTCTGCAAGAAGAGCAAATCTGGAACTCCTCTACCTAAAAAATCTGTTCAGCAGTACGATATTGCATATAACAATTTCCTGGCCTGGTGTAAATTGAAAACTGTAGAAGGAAACTTCAGTGAACTATTTTCGGATTATTTGGAACCTGTCGGCGTGAAGAATTGTGTAATTTATCAGTGGAAGACATCGAAATAACAAATAAATCATTGGTTATACAACTTCCAAACACAAAAACGAAAAACAGTCGTTCTTTCAGTATTATTGGGAAGTATGTTGACTATTTCCATAAGTACCTTGCGCCCTTCTGTCATCAAACATCGTCGTTTTTCCCTGAAATACATGAATAATAAATGCACTGCCACTCCAGTTGGTATCAATACATTTGGGAAAATTCCATCTATTGTTGTCGAATTCCTCAAACTGCCAGAACCAAAGCAATACAGGACAGTGTTTTCGAAGATCCTCCGCTTCATTGCTAGCAGAATCAGGAGCAAATATTACGGATATAAAAAACATGGTGAATGGAAGTCTTCGATGGTAGCCGAGGGCTATGTTGATCATTCCATTGCATATAGAAATGTCATCGCTGAAAAAATTCTCCCAACCTCAACAGATTTTGGATCATCATCATCCAATATTGTACTTCCGGTTTCTACAAGTACTGATGGTGCTGAGGATTCTAATAATGTGTTGCGAAGCTCCCTAACGTCACAGAGCATTAATGTTAGTAATTGTTCTAGTTTTACGATTAAAATTAATGTTCATAAGTAATGATTGTTAAATATTGATAATAAAACTTTTCAATTGCTGAATTTTTTTCATCTGATTTCATCATAAGAAAATATATTTTTAATACTGATGTTAAAAATATTTTTAACACGCTTTCACGTAAACAATCAATTTCAACATTGCTTGCTGTCATTAAAAGTGTCACTTTTGATGGCAGTTGTACAAAAAGGTATTTAATTGTCTTCTTTAGGCTTATTTCTTGGGAATTTTGAAAAGTGGAGAATTCCATCCAGTCCGTCTGTTCGTTTAGAAGTTTTTCTGTCGGGTTATTTGAGTACTTTCATTCTTTTTTCGAATGAACCATCACAAAGTAAAGGACTATTCTGTCCATTATTTTGAAGAAAAATTTCAACACTCGATTCTTGATTTCCGTACAAGAAAAAAGCATAACTGAAACATCGCCAGGTCTTTGGAATCATTGAATTCACAGAATATTTTCTGAAATTAATTTTTTTCCCGAAGTGAAAAAACATTTTGATAAATACGTAATTACTACGACCCCTATGTAGAAAAAACAATGCTGGTCATTCATCTGACAGAAAAATGGCTCTTACCTAACTTTTCCAAAATATACACGGTGAATTGTGTCGGAATTTCATGGCCAACCGGGGTACATAATAAAAGGGAATGGAGTATACGTAGAGATCTAATTTTTGAAGGATCGTCTTGGAGGAAGCGTAGACATTTATCCGTTAGGTGGGACACCCTACATTACATTGTACCCAAGTAATCCTGCTAGGGAGTAATATAAGTTCTGCCATTTCATTTGGTTGCTATCGTTGGTTGAGTTCTGTGGCACTGATGACGGCATATCAATCCTCCTTCGATGGCAGCACGATCTAGCTTCGGAGTTCGGAATTAGATCTCTACTAGTCCAATCTCTCGTACAGAAAAACAATTATTTAAACGAAGAATACAGATTTCTTAGCCAGCTTCAAACGTCAGGCCCGAAAAATCGTAGGGACTTCCTGTTGGGGCCGGTCCGTCCCCTCATCCAGACATTAGAAGAAACACGATTATTATCGTGTAAGGCAGGCGCACATTTAGTTCGGTTATGGTGCGCTTCCATACAGTGTTGCCAGGTCTGGGGATTAATCCCCAATCTGGAGATTTTTAAGGCGTCTGGGGAAAAAGTTGGGGATTTCAATGATCTGGAGATTTTTTGGAGAATTTCGAATAATTCCTCAATTCAAATTTTATTATCACGTTTGATAAAAATTTCATCATTATCAACAGATAATAAAATTCGAAAATAAATATGGTCATTTATCGCGTTTTTTTTTACTATAACCAAAATATTTTGGTGTTATTATTCAAATGAATAAAAGTGTTACTCAGGTTGTTATTTTATTCTATCAATTGGGCAAAAATATATTCTATTTCTAAAACGTTAGATAGCACATATGCCAAAATAGATATAGGGGAAGTATGCCTATGATGGCACCTTGCCTATGATGGCACACCATGAAGAAGTCTGTTAATATCAACTGAATAAACTTATGTTCACTGAGGTTGTTCGCCAGATAGTATTAATGAGAGGTATTCGTAGTTACAACTTAATACGTGGCATTTTGTGTCTTTTATAACAGTTCAATTATTTTGGTAAGTGTTGATGTATGATAGTTATCTCCTTTATTTTCATATTATTCAGATGTTTCACAACTTTGTGTTAAAAAAATTTTACTTTCCTTTGAATGCCTTATAACAATGCTGTAAGTGTGAAGTTTGAGGTAATGTCGTATTGTAATTCCCTTCTTCGGTTGGTTGAAAGATATATGACATTTATGCCTATGATGGCATAGTCGAAGTGTTCCTATGATAGTAAAGGGTGCCATAATAGGACAAAAGTGGTACATCACATTGAATATTTTTTTTTTCTAAATCAACTTTATGACAACAAGAAGCAAGAGGCAACTTTGGAAAGAGGAAGATATGGAGGCAGCGCTAAATGCTGTGAAAAAAAAATAATATTAAGATATCTAATAATATAAATGTCAAAGAATTTAAATTTAGTTTTATGTTTTGTTACACTCTTACGTGCAGGTATACTCATCTGTTGACCTCTCAATTTCATTTTTATGCGATGAGAGTGCAATTTTTTTTCAATAAACCAATTCAATAATTAGTTTCTTTTCATTTTCAGTCATATGCCATCATAGGACATATGTGCGCCTATGATGGCACCCTTGGCCCAATTTTGAAAAGTGCTATCATTCATTTCCTTCAAAATTTATACTGAAAATATACTCAAGAATGCATACTACATAGGAGCATAAGTAAGTCTATGAAATCGATTATCCAAAAAAATTTTCTTCCAATGAGATATGTGGATAATTCGTTAAGGGTGCCAACATAGGCACACTTCCCCTATCTTGTAATGATTTGACGAACCACCGATACAGGATATAGATGCATAGAAACCCTGGTGTAACGACTCCTAACTAAAAATGGTGACAAAAAATTGTGAATCAAATCGACACTCTCGATTGTAGATCGGACCCTAGTTCCGGAATTATCCGCAATATTTCGCGATCGTGGCGCTATTGGGGCAATGGAAAATAACGCGACCCTTTCAGGAGAAATGGAAAGTAGGACCCCAACACAGATTTTTGATCGACAAGAAAGTCTAATCAGTGTCAACACTGTAGGTCTATGGTCCGAGTTAATTTTTTGAATTCTGGGGATTTTGACAGTAAAATGGAGACTTTTAGATGAGGTTATCGAAACTTTTAATTTTTTTACCTGGCAACACTGCTTCCATAGACGTGCTGCGGGTTATTGATTTATGCGAGTCCGATAAGGGAACTTCCGCCGGCTCTTTCGCTCGAACAACCTTTGTTTACCTAAACGGCTCTCTTTCTATCGTCTCAGCCGAGATGGTATGCTCTCCGAATCAGATTCCTCCAATAATAATCGGATGATTGCTCTGGATTCTCTCGAGAGGGTGACAGGAATCGAGAAAGTATTGAAAATGGGGATTTTGATCGAGAGGCTTCTTTAGAATGGGCTGTAATTGGCGTGATGGTACTGCGAGATGTGGAAAGGGCTAAGCATACGTCTCAGGATGTTTCGTTTCTTCTGCAACGAGTTTTCAACAAACTGGCATCAGATTGAGGAGTGAACGAGAATAAATTCGCTATCACAAAATCGCCTATATCTCTTGAACCAATTGACAAAAAAATCAAAATTTGATCATAGCTAGCTTTGTCGCAAAATGTCAAGCGAAGTGAAAACACGAGAATTTATAGTGAAACGTTTTCAAAATAATCAAAAATGGAGTTTCAAAAGAATCGCAAAAAAGGCTCGCGTTCGTCCGGAAACGGTATCAAGAGTTGTTGAGCACTTCAACGAAGATCTTACAATTAACCGCAAGGAAGGAACCGGGAGGAAAAAGGGGTTTCATAGCCCAAAAAAAGTGAAGAAAGCCATCAGCTTTTTTCAGAAGAACCCTTACCTTTCAGGACGGAAAGTGGCCCAAATAGTGGGTTGTTCGCAGTCAACCGTTCAGAAAATCAAGTCGAGTTGTGGGCTTAGAAGTTAGAACATACAAAGTGCAGAAAGTGCCAGACATAGAACGCTGTGAAGAATCAAGAGCAAAGAAATTAAAAAAAGATTTCTTGAAAATTTTTTCCTGTTTCGTGATGGACGACGAAACCTATGTCTTGGCTGTTTTCTCGCAACTTCCTGGTCAGGAACTTTATACGGCAGATGTAGACGAACAATCTCGCGTGAAGAAACAAGCAAACGATGAATGATGATGAGACCTATGAATATTAACTCGGGGATTTTTAACAGGTTTCTAGGTCCAAAAATAATTCACAAAACCATCTTTTTGGAAAAAAGGCCAACTAGTTTCGATTTTATTCTAAAATCTTCATCAGGGCTCTGAAATGGAATAACATACACTACAATAATCTAAGATGTTCGAAACTACAATTAAAAGATTAAAATCATATTTTTTTAACACTTATTTCAAACATACATAAACAAACAAGTATATAAATGAGGAAATAGGTTCGGAATATAGTGTGAATTTTCGACTTACATTTTCACTTTGTGTGGTTTCGTTGTCAATAGTTCTGATGTCAAAAATTAATAATTTGGAGAGGACAACAACTACTCGCATGGAGGACATTAAAAGATTGATGTCATCAATTAGATGATTCTGGAGTATGCGCGGACTATTATAACAACTTACACACCTGGGTTGGAAAACAAACTTCTATACATCCCCGATTTTTCAATCAAATAATAATATGCGGTATTCAAATTTTCAATGTCGTTTCTTTTATTAATGGAATTTTTTTCTTGTTTTATTGATATCATCTCATCTAATAACCGTCTTTTCAAATTCGTTTGCCTACCTAATATTCCCACCGAGCCAGGATCGAAATTAAAGGAGTGGAGAAAACTTTTTACATGCTCAGCTAGTGCCGTATTATTTTCCTTTGTGTTTTTTAAAGGATTGAGGATATTAAGGGAGACTCTTTTATGTTCAGAAATTCGATCCTTTAGGTATCGACCAGTTTGACCAATATATGTGGCTGGACAGTCGTTACAAGATATTTTATATATGATGTTACTGAGTAATTCTTTTGTTGTCCTCTCCAAATTATTAATTTTTGACATCAGAACTATTGACAACGAAACCACACAAAGTGAAAATGTAAGTCGAAAATTCACACTATATTCCGAACCTATTTCCTCATTTATATACTTGTTTGTTTATGTATGTTTGAAATAAGTGTTAAAAAAATATGATTTTAATCTTTTAATTGTAGTTTCGAACATCTTAGATTATTGTAGTGTATGTTATTCCATTTCAGAGGCCTGATGAAGATTTTAGAATAAAATCGTTGGCCTTTTTTCCAAAAAGATGGTTTTGTGAATTATTTTTGGACCTAGAAACCTATTAAAAATCCCCGAGAAACAAGCAAAGTTTTCTAAAAAATTCCTGGTTTGGCAAGCAATTTGTACTTGTGGGAAAAGGAGCGAATTTTTCGTTGGCCAAGGCTCTGTTGACTCGAAGATATACATCGAGGAATGCTTGAAGAAGCGACTTTTACCATTTTTACGTGAGCACGATTTGTCAACAATCTTTTGGCCAGATTAAGCTTCATGCGACTACAGCAAGGCCACCAAGGAATGGTACGAAGCTTATGAGGTGGTTTTTGTCCCCAAAGAGGTCAATCCACCAAATTGCCCAGAACTCAGGCCAATCGAAAGATATTGGGCCCTGGTAAAAAGAGAATTGAAGAAGACTAAGAAATCAACGAAAACATTAGCGGAATTCAAGCAAAAGTGGAAGACAGCATCCCAGAAAGTGACTGAGAACACTATAAGAAGCATGATGGGAAGAATTCCAGAAAAAAATCCATGAATTTTGTAAAAAATAGTTTTTGTTTTTTTTTTGTAACAACAGTTTTCATTAGAATTAGAAGATGATTCGAAAATGAGTTTGATTTTCGAAATCGTTCTAGTGGTTCAGAAGATATAAGCGTTTTTGTGATAGCGAATTTATTCTCGTTCAGTCCTTATATGGATGTAGACCAGGATCTCTTTAGGAGTCCAACTTGTTGTGAACGTGGACAAATAGATGAATCTAGATCTTTATTAACACTATCACTTACAGCAGCGATATTTTCTTCTATACATAGAGTTGTTTGTGCTGTTAGATGCCTTTAATTGTCTTCGTTATTTTCAATCTTGAAGGTGCTCTTAAACATTGACGGCAAAACGTCCGCGTATTATTTAATCGTCTTTCGTCTTCTTCATATTTGTAGCTTTATTGAGGACACAACCCTTTCTACCTTATCCTTATTCTCAACATTGGACGAACAGATGTCGGCCTGATTCCACCCCGGTGAATAAGCGTGCAGTTTGCAAATTTTTCCTCGTCACTACCTATCGATCCAACCCCTCTTCATCCCCTAATTCCGCTCCACTCGCCAAAAACTTCAACGGCCCCGTTACAAGACCGTTTTCAACGGAAAATTTCAATTTAAAGACCGATAATTAGTTCGTAACTTACTATCCCGATTAGCCGTTGCAAGGAACCGAAATTCGCCGCACAAAGCCGTAGAAATACCCGCCTGTCCGATGCATACCGCGTTTATTAAAGTTCGAGGTAGGCTCAGGCTCCAATGCGTGGAGCTCACGGCCCGGGACGAAGGGAGGAAAAGTTGTTCGTATTTTCTGTCGATGGAATCGGCAACGAATTAGAAGTTTAATTGCCATCTGATCCGGGGATTTAGCGATATCGATCCGGACGCGGAATCAATTACGCTGATGAGTTGCACGATGGGATTGGAAGTCCGTCTTCTTTAGATTTTTCCTCTTCGGATCCTTCCGACATAGGAAATGGGATTTCTCCTTTTTGGTGTGGAAGGGGAGCGTCATTTGGAGATTATGAAGGCCCATTACTTCCGCAACGGTTGCAAAGGAGTTGGGGATAAAGAAGGTCCTTTCATTAAGTCGCGATTCATATTCAATTCGTGACATACCGAACAGCGTTTCCCTGGTTACGTGTTTTGAGTATGTGCAGATAATTAAACTAATTACTAAGGACAAACCGAAAACAGTGTATAGGTACTTCGAAATAAACCCCTCTGAGCCAGGCGCGTGTTCGCCTTATAGGTTAGTTCAAACCATATGTTGAGATTTCCTGGTCACGGCACCATTGTACAAAAACATCCTAGACTAATCAATAAATATCCTTTTTGGATGGCGATTGATCCTTAGATAAGTCGATATCATATTCAAATACAAGTCAAACACAAAAATATAGCATACGAGGATATATTGAGAAATTCTTAGCCTACTATATAGAACCAAACAAAATTTCGATGTCAAAATATTTTATTACTCAACATATTCTCCTCTTAATTGAAAACATTCATTACAGTGAACCTGCAACGCCTCTACACCTTTAAAAAAATGTTTCATCTTGCTCTGCAAACGAGTCCTCCACAGCTTTTATTACCTCTCCGTTGGAAAAAAAATACGACCTTTCTAACTTTTGTTTCAGTTGAGGAAAGAGATGATAGTAGGACGGAGCCAAATCTGGTGAATGAGAATCTGCAGTATAAAATTCCTGACCAGGAAGTTGCGAGAAATCAGCCAAGACATAGGTTTCGTCGTCCATCATGCAACAGGAAAAATTTTTCAAGAAATCTTTTTTTAATTTCTTTGCTCTTGATTTCGCTTCTTGATTCTTCACAGCGTTCCTGTCTGGCACTTTCTGCACTTTGTATGTTCTAAGCCCACAACTCGACTTGATTTTCTGAACGGTTGACTGCGAACAACCCACTATTTGGGCCACTTTCCGTCCTGAAAGGTTAGGATTCTTCTGAAAAAGGCTGATGGCTTTCTTCACTTTTTTTGGTCTATGAAACTCCTTTTTCCTCCCGGCTCCTTCCTTGCGATTAATTTTAAGATCTTCGTTGAAGCGCTTAACAACTCTTGATACCGTTTCCGGACGAACGCGTGCCTCTTTTGCGATTCTTTTGAAGCTCCATTTTTGATTATTTTGAAAAAGTTTCACTATAAATTCTCGTGTTTTCACTTCGCTTGACATTTTGCGACAGAGAATTGGAATATCTATGAAGTAAATGTTCCACATGTTTCTGACGTTCATAACAAAGCTAACTATGATCAAATTTCGATTTTTCTCAATTGGTTCAAGAGATATAGGCGTTTTTGTGATAGCGAATTTATTCTCGTTCAGTCCTTAAGATCCAACTGGTTCAAGAACTAAAGCCACTTGACCATAATAAGCGTCGTTTGTTTGCAGATTGGGTCCAAGAACTGCTTGAGGTGTTTTTTTTTAGAGTGATAGAACTTTGAATTGAAATAAAACACATTTAAATTAAGATTGAAGCCATTTTTTCATAAGATAATTTTATGACATTCAGGTATGTTTTAAATAAAATAGGGATGTTGACTATTTTTTGGAAATGGTTTTAATTCGTAGAGAAGTCCTATACAAACACGAAAAAAATATTTTCATGGAAAAAATATAGCAAATACCAATAAAACATGCGTAAATAAAAAAAGTTTTCAAAATTCCCGCTGAAACGCTCCATACTGTCGCGTGATTATGATTACGTCACCATACCGTCAACAGGCTTCGCCTTCTGTCAAAGCGAACTGATCTTGTCTCCATTATGTTCAAAATTGTAGAATATCGTTGTAAACCATAAATTTCACGAAGTGCTCTATAATTTTGGCGAATAGAACACTGATTTTGAAAATGAATTCCAACAATTTGTAAAAGTTGTTGCGGCTAGAGTTTTACCATCATATTTTGTCAATTACTGAACAGAAATGTCAAAACAACATGGCTTCTACCTTCTTTCAAACCACAGTTATCCCTATCGATAATTCTATCACTCTAAAAAAAACACTCGATATATTTTGATGATGCTTCAGATAAAACATATTACATTGAGACAATTTTTGACTTAGATCATATCCAGACTGAGATTTCCTTGGACATTGCAGTGAAAAAGATAAACATTCTTAGCGAAATATCGAGAGAACTAAGACTAAAATTTCTATCTACAAAGCAACCATACTTCGGGTCAATTCAACTTTGACTCCTCATCAAACCCGACTCCATGTTGCCTCCCGTAAGCTCCTTAAAAGCCGACGAGAGCTATCTCAACCTCTCCAAACAGATCTCGTTGCCTTGTCAACAACCAACTAAGCCTTCATTGTCTTCACTCCGCCATCAAACGCATCATCTATATCAGATACCCAGCATTCCTCGACGCCCCCAAAGTGTCGCCCGACGTCGCGATTGTTATTAAAATTCGTTTCCGTCTACCTTGAGATCCTCCCAAACATTTCTGGCATCCGAGCGTCCTGCCTGTTCTTCTGAATGCTGTCTCGTTGAAGCTGAAATGTTTAGATAACTGCCTTCAGCTCGCGAAGTGAATTAGAAATCTTTGTCTTGGAGCACATTGTCGCCCCAGAATGCGAATTCAAATTCAAATAACTGAATTATAAAGGGTAATGCATTGTGTTGATTGAGTTGTTGGGGAGGAGTAAGGGCCAGAGAGAGCTCCGATAGAGATGGGTGGCTCTTTCCTGACTATTTCAAGGGCCATGACCTTCCTCGACCAATTTAAAGCTTCCAATGTTCCATGTCAGTCTTCCAAACTTATTTCAAACATTCCAAGCATCCTCTAAGGACTGAACGAGAATAAATTCGCTATCACAAAAACGCATATATCTCTTGAACCAATTGAGAAAAAAATCAAAATTTGATCATAGTTAGCTTTATTATGAACGTCAGAAACATGTGGAACATTTACTTCATCGATATTTCAATTCTCTGGCGCAAAATGTCGAGCGAAGTGAAAACACGAGAATTTATAGTGAAACTTTCTCAAAATAATCAAAAATGGAGCTACAAAAGAATCGCAAAAGAGGCTCGCGTTCGTCCGGAAACGGTATCAAAAGCTGTTAAGCGCTTCAAGAAGATCTTACAATTAACCGCGAGGAAGGAACCGGGAGGAAAAAGGGGTTTCATAGCCCAAAAAAAGTGAAGAAAGCCTTTTTCAGAAGAATCCTAATCTTTCAGGACGGAAAGTGGCCCAAATAGTGGGTTGTTCGCAGTCAACCGTTCAGAAAATCAAGTCGAGTTGTGGGCTTAGAACATACAAAGTGCAGAAAGTGCCAGACAGGAACGCTGTGAAGAATCAAGAAGCGAAATCAAGAGCAGAGAAATTAAAAAAAGATTTCTTGAAAAATTTTTCCTTCTGCGTGATGGACGACGAAACCTATGTCTTGGCTGATTTCTCGCAACTTCCTGGTCAGGAATTTTATACTGCAGATTCTCGTGGAAATGTTGACGAACAATTTCGCGTGAAGAAACAAGCAAAGTTTCTTAAAAAATTCCTGGTTTGGCAAGCAATTTGCACTTGTGGGAAAAGGAGCAAATTTTTCGTTGGCCAAGGCTCTGTTGGCTCGAAAATAAACATCGAGGAATGCTTGAAGAAGCGACTTTTACCATTTTTACGTGAGCACGATGTGTCAACAATCTTTTGGCCAGATTTAGCTTCATGCCACTACAGCAAAGCCACCAAGGAATGGTACGAAGCTAATGAGGTGGTTTTTGTCCCCAAAGAGGCCAATCCGCCAAATTGTCAGAACTCAGGTCAATTGAAAGATATTGGGCCCTGGTAAAAAGAGAATTGAAGGAGACTAAGAAATCAACGAAAACATTAGCGGAATTCAAGCAAAAGTGGAAGACAGCATCCCAGAAAGTGACTGAGAACACTATAAGAAGCATGATGGGAAGAATTCCAGAAAACATCCATGAATTTTGTAAAAAATTGTTTTGGTTTTTTTATTGTAAAAACAGTTTTCATTAGAATTAGAAGATGATTCGAAAATGAGTTTGATTTTCGAAATCGGTCCAGTGGTTCCAAAGATATAAGCGTTTTTGTGATAGCGAATTTATTCTCGTTCAGTCCTTATAAACTAACAATCCTTATTTCCAAATGTCCATGACTCCCAGAGTAGCATTGATGTCGACAGAAGAGAAGCAAACTGGCGAAGAGAGACTCGAATAAATCCGAAAGACATCATGGCATGACATTCATGATGATGTTTCACAGTTTAACGTTAAAGTTAGAAAGGGGTTACAGTTCAGTGCAACCATAAGGTCTATTGTGTCCACTGAAAGAGCTGTTCTCATCAAGTTCTTCACAGCTAGCCTTCCAGTTCCAGAGATCTAATAAAAGCCAATATTTGGGAAGGTTTCACTCCTGCAAGTTTCTTGTCCAAAGAATCCTTTTCTTTGCTTTGGGTTGCAATGGCAAGCAAGGTGAATAGGAGTTTCTTCCTCCTCTCCACAAAATCTACACTCTTCAGTGTCCGATAAACCCATTAACACCAGATGCTTCCTGAGACAACAATGTCCTGTGAAAAAGCTGATGAGGAGGAGTAGTTGGTTCTTTCTGAGATCCAGACACCTTTTGGTTCATGCAGTTTCAAAGTTCTGAAGGAACTTTCTGGGGTGTTCCATTCCAGGGAGATTCTCCCAGAGTGTTTCCTTATCGGTTTTCTCCTTCCCCAGAAACTTTTTCTTATAGGTGCACTTCTCTATATCTCAGAAAAGTTCTTGGCCAGTGAATGGCGCTCGTGTGCCTTCTCTGGCAAGAATATTTGTCTCTTCATATCCTTTGATTCCAGAATGACCTTGAATCCAGATTAGATTATGACCTTTCACGACTAATTTAAAATAGAGGATCATTGCGAAGCTTCCAATGTTCTATGCCAGTCCTCCAAACTCATTTCGAAAATACAAAGTATCCTCAATAAACTAATAATCATCACTTCCAAACACCCATAACTCTCAGACTAGCATTGACGATGACAGAAGAGAAGCAAACTGACGAAGAGAGACTCGAATGAAGCTGGCATACGTCAAGACATGACATTCATGAGTTTCATCTGACTTTCTACCCATAAATGCTGGTGTTCCGCAGGGATCAATTCTGGCTCCAACACTATTTCTACTTCACATCAACGATTTGCTGGAAGCAACTTCGTGTCCAGTGCACAGCTTCGCGGATGATAGTACCCTTCATACCGCCTTTTCTTCTTGGTCTCCAATACCAGCCAGCAAATCAGAAACGAACGAGGAAGAAATGTTAACAACATAAATATGGACTTGGCGACCATTCTTGAATGGGGATCTAATAACTTGGTGGAATTCAACGCAAGCAAAACACAAGCATGTCTTTTTTCTAGAAAACCCGATCTTACTGTGCCCAGCATTGAATTGTCGGGTGTGACCATACCATTGAAGTCATCCATTTCGATGCTTAGTATTACTGTCGGGAGTAACTTTTCTTGGGAGAATTACGTGAGATCCATTGCTAAAAGTGCATCCCAAAAACTTGGTTTTCTGTTTCGTGCCAGGAGCTATTTCACCCCAGGTCAGCTGCTTATGATCCATAAGGCACAGATTCGACCTGTCCTGGAATACTGTTCCCATATTTGGAGTGCTGCACCTAAACATACCCTAAAACTCTTGGATTCTGTACAACGTACGACGTCTCGTCGGTGATGCCTCGCTTAAAAACTCGCTCACTTCTCTGGAACACCGTACAAGAGTAGGCGATCTGTCTCTATTTTATAGATATTTCCATGGGCGATGCTCTTCTGAATTATCAGCAATCGTTCCCCCTCCGGCAGTCTCTTCGAGACTAACCCGTCAAGTCAAGTCTTCACATCCCTTCGTGGTCACTTTGAAGACCTGCAGAACATCTCTCTTCAAAGACTCTCCAACGAACAGCGAGGCTTTGGAACACATTGCCTAGGGAGGTGTTCCCCGAGGCATATAACCTCCAGAAATTCAAGAAGAACACCAATTCCCACCTGCTTGCCCTTGGTTCTCGCGATGTTCTCTGAACATTACAGGGTATTCCTTTTCGTGAGAACCACAATATTAAAAAAAAAGTTTAACTCCTGCAAGTGCTTGCCCAAAGGATTCTTTCTTTTGGGTTCCAATGGCAGGTCATTCTGTGACTAGGTGAATAGGAGTTTCTTCTTCCATAACAAAATCTACACTCTCCATCAGTGTGCGATGAACCCATTAACACCAGATGCTTTCTGAGGTGACAATGGCCTCTAAGAAAGCTGGTGAGGAGGTATAGTTTGTTCCTACTGAGATCCAGATACCTTTTTGATCTTCCAGTTTAAAAGCTTTGAAGGAACTTTTTGGAGTGCATTTCCCTATACCACAGAAAGGTTCTGGGCCAGTGAATGGCGTTTCTACGCCTTCTCTGGCAAGCAAATTGGCCTCTTCGTTACCTTTGATTCCAGAATGACCGGGTATCCAGGTAAGAGAGACCTCATTTTTCCTTCCTACCTCATTGAGGTTTCTTCGGCACTCCCAAATCAACTTTAAGCAGTTTAACAATCTTTCATTTCTGTTGCGTCCGGGACAAATGAACTACTTCTTTTGAAGGATGCCCAACACTACAATAAACAGCACTTTCAAAGCTTCAGAAAGAACTGGAAGAATTTTGAAGGTACAGGAGTCTTTGTACGTTTGCAGCATCATCTGAACTTGTGGAGGTCACCAATCGAGAAAAACGAATAACTTGAAAACCGATTTTTCAATTTTCTCTTTCTGTGTGATTTTTTACGAAATCCCAGATGCTTATGTTAATTCCTTCGAGGTTGTGGGGGAAGGAGAGAGCGAGTCACGAACGATGGACAGGATTTGCTGTCTGTTTGTCGAGTCTTAGTTATAAATTGAATTTTTTTCGGATAGACGCTCCCCCCAAACGTTGGGGATTCGAGGTTGATTGTACGGGAGATGAGTTTTCTTATTCTTGGATTTGCTATTTCTGATGGAGTGAAGACTGCAGCGGTTTCATTTTTTGATGTTTGGATGAATTTTCGCGTTTTTTAATTGAATTGGAAATTTCACATTGATTTATTGCTTATGGAAGTTATGTAAATATCTTTTGAGTAAGGACTGAACGAGAATAAATTCGCTATCACAAAAACGCTTATATCTTTTGAACCACTGGACCGATTTCGAAAATCAAGCTCATTTTCGAATCATCTTCTAATTCTAAAGAAAACTGTTTTACAATAAAAAAACAAAACTATTTTTCACAAAATTCATGGATTTTTTCTGGAATTCTTCACATCATGCTTCTTATAGTGTTCTCAGTCACTTTCTGGGATGATGTCTTCCGCTTTTGCTTGAATTCCGCTGATGTTTTCGTTGACTTCTTAGTCTTCTTCAATTCTCTTTTTACCAGGGCCCAATATCTTTCGATTGACCTGAGTTCTGGGCAAGTTGGTGGATTGGCCTCTTTGGGGACAAAAACCACCTATTTAGCTTCGTACCATTCCTTGGTGGCCTTGCTGTAGTGGCATGAAGCTAAATCTGGCCAAAAGATTGTTGACACATCGTGCTCACGTAAAAATGGTGAAAGTCGCTTCTTCAAGCATTCCTCGATGTATATCTTCGAGTCAACAGAGCCTTGGCCAACGAAAAATTTGCTCCTTTTCCCACAAGTGCAAATTGCTTGCCAAACCAGGAATTTTTTAGGAAACTTTGCTTGTTTCTTCACGCGAAATTGTTCGTCAACATTTCCACGAGAATCTGCAGTATAAAATTCCTGACCAGGAAGTTGCGAGAAATCAGCCAAGACATAGGTTTCGTCGTCCATCCCGCAACAGGAAAAATTTTTCAAAAAATCTTTTTTTAATTTCTTTGCTCTTGATTTCGCTTCTTGATTCTTCACAGCGTTCCTGTCTGGCACTTTCTGCACTTTGTATGTTCTAAGCCCACAATTCGACTTGATTTTCTGAACGGTTGACTGCGAACAACCCACTATTTGGGCCACTTTCCGTCCTGAAAGGTTAGGATTCTTCTGAAAAAGGCTGATGGCTTTCTTCACTTTTTTTGGGCTAAGAAACCCCTTTTCCTCCCGGTTCCTTCCTTGAGGTTGATTGTAAGATCTTCGTTGAAGCGCTTAACAACTCTTGATACCGTTTCCGGACGAACGCGAGCCTCTTTTGCGATTCTTTTGAAGCTCCATTTTTGATTATTTTGAAAAAGTTTCACTATAACTTCTCGTGTTTTCAGTTCGCTTCACATTTTGCGACAGAGAATTGGAATATCTATGAACTAAATGTTCCACATGTTTCTGACGTTCATAACAAAGCTAACTATGATCAAATTTTGATTTTTTCTCAATTGGTTCAAGAGATATAGGCGTTTTTGTGATAGCAAATTTATTCTCGTTCAGTCCTTCTTATTCAAAGATATGGGGCAATATAGAAGATTACATCCGATTTGTATTACATACATTAAAAATTGACAAAGTTATGCGTAACAATTGTATAAAAACACGCTTTCAAATTCAATTTCAAAATTGTTTCAGTCATAAATGTAGATAAGAGGTACCTAAAACCTAAAACTACTGAAAATACATCAAATCCCACATTCTCCTCGGATTGAAATCCTTGTAGGATCTGTCATATCCAATTCCTCCCTCGATCTCCGTAATCGTTTCCTCTGAAAGCTACGTAAATTTGCTCTTTCCGCAGAAATATCTGTTTCGTTCGATCTCGCTAGAAAATCTAGTAAATAGTATATCCGCTACATGTGCCCGTAGAATTCGATATCGGAGTGTAGGAAAATCGAGCGGAAAAACAACGTCGAAATGAAATTTCCATGCCTGGTAAGTCCTGGCGTATCCTGTTGTCGGTATGCTCCATCAACATTTGCGGCGACAAGATTCCGCATGAAAAATAATACTGTTGTTGTTCATTCATTGTGTTACAGAAGAAGCTGTCTGAAATAGTTATTTATGATATGAGTGTTGAAAGTGACGTTTTATTTTGTGAGTGAAAAAGTTTGTGACATGAGCGGAGCTGAACAATTTCACGAACAAAATAAAATCACTTTTAACACAAATACAATGTTTTGAATGTTTTTTGTACAACTGCCCTATTTTGATAATGAAATGGGTGAATTTGCAATGACAATAAACTTCAAAATGCATTTTAATGTTCAAATAATCAAAAGGTTGTTGTGAATGGCAAACGTTGCCAACGTTATGATTACTAACAAATGAGAAAAGACGCTGTCATTTGAATTTCGTTCCTGTCCAATTTTCATCTTGGGTTTTTAACTGCTCAATATGTTTGTCGAGAGTTCAATTATTAATAAAAGTGACGATTTGGTTGTTCCTGTGGATATTGAAGAGTCTGCAAGAAGAGCAAATCTGGAACTCCTACCTAAAAAATCTGTTCAGCAGTACGATATTGCATATAACAATTTCCTGGCCTGGTGTAAATTGAGAAATGTAGAAGGGAACTTCAGTGAACCTGTTTTCCTGGCATACTTAGAAGAAAAATCAAAAATATGGAGTTCATCAACTTTGTGGAGCAAATTTTCAATGATAAAGTCAAGCGCCCTTATTAAAACGGTGTGGATGTTAGTGAATATTTCCAGGTAATAGCATATTTAAAACGGAAAAGTGAAGGATATCGTCCCAAAAAATCGAAAATTCTCACTCGTGAACAAGTTTAAAAGTATATAAATGAGGCACCAGAGGGAAATACTTGATGGTTAAGGTTGCAACGATTTTCGGATTATTTGTAGCCTGTCGACGTGAAGAATTGTGTAATTTATCAGTGGAAGACATCGAAATAACAAATAAATCATTGGTTATACAACCAAACACAAAAACGAAAATCAGTCGTTATTCTTTCAGTATTATTGGGAAGTATGTTGACTATTTTCATAAGTACTTTGCACTGCGCCCTTCTGTCAGTGGCGGCTCGTCGGGGTAGGCAAGGTAGGCGGCGCCTACCTTGGAAATCTTCTTATCGAAATTATAGAATGATTCATACTCATTTTACGTATCAGATACCCCTCTTTAATTATAATACGTTATAAGAGAATTTTTCATCCAAAAATCTCGCACGCGATTGTTCTATTTCCACCTAAGCCCGGGATCTGCAGCTGCAGCCTCGCCACGACCATTTCTCGCTCATTCTAAACGGAAGGCGATCTATCCCAGCGCCTGCGATTCGATCACTACACGTCAGCCCTGCCGAGTGCCGCGGAATCTACCAGTAAATCAGTAAAGGATGGATACACTAGCGTGTAGAGAGAAGCATACGAAATAGAGGAGAAAGTAGGCGATGAAATCGTCCGCCTTCGGGTACTTTCGAGAATGATCGCTTGGCGATTCCGCTCCCGCGCTCTCGTATGATTGCAACGATTCCACTCGAGTTCAGTGATTATTGATATCGATAAATTATAATATTTGAGGTTTGAATTCTGTGTTCGCGCATTCGCATTTGTGTTTTATAACCCTCATTTGATTTCAACATTATTCGAAAGCAGGAGAACCCGATAAGTACGTTCCTATATTTATTTAATTGTTTTAGTTTATTTGGAACATTAGGTCGTATTTCCAAATTCCTGAGAAATAGAACCCATTCATGATATTATTTGTTCCTCACTGGAATGGTAATTTACATAACAAGTCCGGAAAATAGAGTTTTTTTGGACGAATAGACAAAATTCTAGGACGAGCCGGAGGCGAGTCCTGGAAGTCTGCGAGTCCAAAAAAACTATTTTCGGGCGTGTTGCGTACAATATTTTTTCGGCAGCCGTGTAGAATTACAAATCACACACAAACTACACATTTCTTTATTATAGATTTTGATTATTATTAACTGTCATCACTCATCCGTTATTTCGTTGCTATTGTGAATTTTTTCGGCCTAGTCCGGAAAGTACGTACTTAACGGACTAGGCCGGGAAATGTTACTTTCTCAAAGAAATAGCGTCCGGGAAGTGGGTACTTCCCGGACGGTTGCCGAAAAACTCCTTTTTCGCAATTGAACTATAAAATTCGAAAAGAAATTGTTTCAATTCGCCGTCCGACATTATCTCTTTATCTTATAAAATCCCCGAAATACTCTAGATTTGAAATTTTCACGGTCTTTCAAAATCTATGTGTCGCCTTACCACATCCAAACCTCACGAGCCGCCGCTGCCTTCTGTCATCTAACATCGTCGTTTTTTCCTGAAATACGTGAATAATAAATGCACTGCCAATCCAGTTGGTATCAATACATTTGGGAAAATTCCATCTATTGTTGCCGAATTCCTCAAACTGCCAGAACCAAAATCAATATACAGGACACTGTTTTCGAAGATCCTCCGCTTCATTGCTAGCAGAATCAGGAGCAAATATTACGGATATAAAAAAACATGGTGGATGGAAGTCTAAGACGGTAGGCGAAGGCTATGTTGATCATTCCATTGCATATAGAAATGTCATTGCTAAAAAAATTCTCCCAACCTCAACAGATTTTGGATCATCATCATCCAATATTGTACTTCCGGTTTCTACAAGTACTGATGGTGCTGAGGATTCTAATAATGTGTTGCAAAGCTCCCTAACGTCACAATACATTTATGTTAGTAATTTTTCTAGTTTTACGATTAATATTAATGTTCATAAGTAATGATTGTTATATATTGATAATAAAAATTTGCAATTGCTGAATTTTTTTCATCTGATTTCATCATAAGAAAATTGAGTGCTAAAAATATTTTCAACACTGATGTTAAAAATATTTTTAACGCTTCCACGTAAACAATCAATTTAAACATTGTTTGCTGTCATTAAAAGTGTTACTTTTAATGGCAGTTGTACAAAAAATAAATTTCGACAATAATTAGGAAACGTTGTTTCGGCGTGAGTCTTTCCATGATAATTTGTCAATGCTTCCTGAACAGAAATGTCAAAACAACATGGCTTCTACCTTCTGTCAAATCACAGTTATCCCTATCGAAAATTCTAGCACTCTAAAGACACATGATATGAAGAGATTTTGCGGTAGATGTAATATACCTGAATTCCCATTGTTTTCCCCTCAAGCCCTCGGCGCGGAACGCCCCGGAAAGGTCAATGGTTCCCCAAAAACAAATCCCTTCTGTTCCTGGGAATATTCATCAACTGGCTCACAGTATCTCAATATTAAATATTCCACATTCTCCGAAATCATTCTTCGGCGCCCCAAAGAAGCGCATTTTTCGACTTTAATATGCGGATTACTGAAATATATTAAGGAGAATTTCTCATTCTGGGGGTCCCGTCTCTGCAGGCAAAATTGCTACCACCCGCACGGCGAAATTCTGACATTCCCAAATTAAATTAGAGCCAGGTATTAGTCCGTCGTAATATTTTTATAGCGGGCGTATTCTGAAGCCGTGCTATAATTCCAAACGGGCGCTTAACGCCCTAATAGAAAAGTATTGGCGGTAATAATTCTCCCGCGGGGGTTTTACGACGGAAAAACAGCTGCGCGTCGGGCGACGTCGCTTACGCCCGGGCGGTATGAATTAAGCGTAAGATGGACGGCGGTTGGGAGTTGCCGTTTATGTTAAATGGCTTGTTGGAAGTTATTAGAGGTGACAGTTAATCGGTATGTTCGGCCAGTAGGGGAACTTGAGTCCTCGAGGGGAGATTTTACGAAGAAATAAGTGTACATGCTAAGGGCTGTCTCATTCAAGGGGAGTTTTCGGAATATTGCCGGCAATTGAGGTCGAAAGCTCGTCCACAGTTAGTTTGACGGTTTTCACGACTTCCAATCTTCATATACTTGCAAGGATACATTTTTCGTCACTATCCAATCAAGATTTCAAAGTTTTCACATAAATTTTGGAAGAAATTTGCATCATATTCATTCAGAACTGAAAGATCGCCTAAATATCGAGTGATGATATCCGATGAACACATGGTGAATGGTGATATCATCCGATGAACACGACATATGTAAATAAAATGCAAAATACAGGGTATTTCGCTTCGTACAAGCAAGACTCCAATAACCCATAAAAAACCCTATTTTAAGAATAAAATTTTATATCAACATGGGCCCATAAACACTTCCTTTCAAAGATACCGGGCGTTGAAATTTTCAGAAAACGTTCATCTATTCTTCACAATACCCAAACCTCTGAAGATATTCAAGTCAAATTCGGTATATCTTCACGAATCTGTAGCAACCAGTGCCGGAAATGTAGATTAATTAAAAATCGATCGATCAAATATCCAGTGAGTTTATCCGATGAACGTAATGGGACCACATCCGATGAACAACATATAATTTAAAAAAAATTCAAAATATTTCATTAAAGAGCGGGATTCATTTATCAAAGTCCGTTATGCTCTAAATAAAACTTCTTAATTCAGCTATCCTTAAAAAATACATGATATGAATGAAAAAAGAAAAATTCCTGAAATGTGTTCAGGGCCTGAATCCGCCCCTGTGCCTTAAGCCCGCTCTCCACGCCGCATCTGTATATTTGGCGCGATTCTATGGTCCGCATGAGAGTGCTTTGAAAATGCCGAAGGACGATTACTGCGTCGGTACAGTTTGTAAGGATTAGAAAGAGACTGAAAACTGTGATTGTTTGATTTCGTCCTGGAAGTGGTAAATCTGCAGACTCAAACAAAACCGGGTTGGTTAATTTCCAGCTTTACTAATTATTCAAATAACTTAATCATGTGAGTACATAATCGGAACATAGCACCGAGCGTATTGAATTCTGTGAGTCTGTGACAAAAGCTCGTTTCGAAGGTTATGTTTGATAATCATTCTTTCAAGTTTACCCAATGTGATTTTACTGATTTCAGTGATTTCAATAATATTTTTGTATATTGACGTTCGAAGAGGTAATTTGAGCTATCGTTATTTCGAATTGTTGATAATGAAAAATGATTCCATGTTTCTGTTTCACATTGACCAACTAACAACATTTCCAACCAGTGCACTGTATTTCTTTGTTTGAATAATTTCATTTTATTTCCAGATCACTAAAATTCTTCCCCCCTTTGCCCTGACCTTTTGCTCAATAACACAAAATGGATTTGGATATGCCATCAAAAGATGAACCCAATGTCACACTTACAATTCGGCTTATTATGCAAGGAAAGGTATGGATTTTCACTATTATTTCCTAACGTTATGTAGTTTCAAGAATATCTGAAATTACTTATCTGTATATTGCCAGTTAGTGGACTCGTAATAATATGAATGCATTCGAAAGGTGTCAATAGAAATATTTTGGTTTTATGCTACGTAAAAGTGTGGATCAAGCATCATTATCGTCTTTAGAAATCTTCACCGGAGTCTAGAATACCTAATCGTCACTGACATTGACACAGTTTTGTTTTTTCTGTTACGATATTGTTAGAACCTGATTTGATGATTACAATTGTATATTTTTGAATTGAATGCACTCAAAACACAAATCTTTCACTTAGACGGTTATCACATGATTTTTCATTTTAAACGGCTTGACCTAACTAAAAAGGCTTGTAGGGACATCTTTTTTTTATCTTTTGCTTGGTACATATTGAAAAGGATAAAATTGGCTATCGTTACTTGTTATTACTCTTGAACAGCTGTATTGATGAAAATTGGTTAAGGCGCTTCGTGAAAACCTGTATTTGTTAAGATTTTTGGGATAAAAAAAGCTGTATATTCTGTTGAAATATCATAAAGACTATGTAGAAGAAATGGTTGAAAACGGTTGATAAATTAAGAATGTAATTTCTTCCTTTACTTGGGGATATACAAATTCTACTTCAATGTCGTTTCCTATTCATCAAACAGGAACGAATGTCTAATACCCAAATCTCGAACTCATTTTAATATTTTACTAATGTGAACAAAATCTTTAGAGTTATCGTATATGACTGCGCTACAGGCATAAAATATGTTGGGTTTGGAAGAACATCAGCTTGCGCAAAAAAATTAACCCACATTATGAAAATCTCAAATTTATTCTACAACTGAAGGTGTTCTCAATGATAATTATTTTTATCAGAATTATGCATGCATATGTTATCCACTTTCAACGTTTTTCTTCAATACAGATGTTTTCTCCCAGCAGGAATAAAAAAAGATGATATTATCAGATTTTGAATGCATTGGCTCCATTCAAAAATCAGTTGTTCTCGATCAATTCTAGTGATCAATAGTTTTTCTTTCGTTTGATTTTCTACACTCGATCGCTATGCAACGCGAAACACGCAATTTGACCCAAGAGGAATGTGCCCAAGCGGTAGTTTTGCGAGAAAAAGTGTGGACATACACAAGAATTCCAGAAAGGTTTGGAGTTTCCCATACAAGTGTGTCCAGAATGTTGCAGCGATTCAGGGAGACAGGTATGAATGTCCGAAGACCAGGACAGGCTAGACCACGGGTAACAACTGCCATTCAAGAACGTTACTTGAGAGTTTCTTCGTTGAGACAACGGTTTGCAACCGCTCGCCTCCTTCAAAATCAGCTTGAGCAAACTCATGAGGTGCAAATTATCACTCAGACAATAAGAAATCGCCTCACAGAATATGATTTAAGGCCTCGTGTCGCGGCAAGAGGCCCAGCTCTTACCCCAGCCCATCGAAGGGCGCGTTTGGATTTTGCGAGAGAGCATATCCATTGGGAAGAGGCCGATTGGGAAAGAGTTCTCTTCACAGATGAGTCTAGATTCTGCCTCTACCATTGTGATCGACGTTCCCTTGTATACAGACGTCCACATGAAAGATATGCTCAGTGAAATTTCCTGAATACTACTGGTTTCGGGGGAGGATCGATTATGGTATGGGGTGGAATATCTTTGACTGCTCGCACAGACCTAGTGGTCGTTGATAATGGAGCTATGAATGCTGATAAGTATATAAGGAACATTCTTGAAGAGCATGTAGTGCCATTTGCCCCATACATTGGTGAAAATTTCATTTTTATGGACGATAATGCCAGACCCCATCGTGCGCGCATCGTTCAGGAGTACCTTGAAGAGGTTGAAGTCTCTCGAATGGAATGGCCAGCAAGAAGTCCAGATCTCAATCCGATTGAGCAGGTTTGGGACAACCTCAATAGAAGGCTGAGAAGTTCAGAAAATCATCCAGCTACTCTTAATGACTTAGGAATCCAACTCGGAGAAATCTGGGAAGGATTAGATCTGAACATTTTAAGATCACTCATTTTGAGTATGAACCGTCGTTGCTGAGCTGTAATTAACGCAAGGGGTGGAAATACCAAGTATTAAATCACTTATCAGCGTTTCAGTATTTAGAAAATTGTTCATTTCTCTTCTTTCACATAAGATTCGGTGAAATCCTGAATTTTTCTTCCATTTAATGTGTCTTGTTTCGTTCAAAACCTTCCCGAGAGAACATAAAAAATAAGTTATAAAGTCAATGTAGAGTTAACTTTCATTAAAATTGAGATTTTCAGAATTTGCGTTAATTTTTTTGCGCAGTGTTCTATTCTAGGTTATTTAGGTGTGAAATTATGATTTAGAATTGTATTATTGAAACTAACTTTCGATGTTTTGTGTTGATGGTGCCAATAAAAATAGGATGCTTTGGTTTTATCGGGATGAGGGCATAAATGCCGCTCTATAAAATGATTTTTTAGAGTGCCAAATAATCTCCATAATCAAATTTATAAAAGGAATGATCAGGAAAAAGAGTTTCTACCTTTTGATGTCAGTTCTGTTGTTTGAATCTTTGAAAAGTGCATCAATTATAGAGGCATTTTAAAAATTAATTTTTTTGAGGCTGGGTTTCTCTATTTAAACAAGTTTGGAGCCCGACCAAATCGTCTAAATACCTCGACTTCTATCGGGAATTACAAACGGCGATCGAAACTCAATTTCGTCATTTCTTACATTCGGCGTCTTGTTCATTAGCGAGATATTGTTGCGATGCCAATTAAAACGGTTTAATTATAGATTTGATTCCTGAAAAAGCCCAGTCTGGGAAGCGTACACGTGTGCCAAAACGGCACGATTAAGCACAAAAATATGCGATTAATCGAACTGATTTTACGAGCCGCTATCAACGATGTAATGGGCTTGTTTTGTTGTATCGACTTTGAGCATTTGATTTATAGAAAATGCACTAGGAAATTAATTGAACATTTTTTTCTTGCCAGGACGGTGTTGCTTGGAAGTAATGCGAACCTTATACAGCGTGTCCCAACGTCATTAGGGGTAGTTATTGCAAATTGCTATACTTCATTCACTTTTATGAAGTATCCCGGTTGGCCAAGATTTAGGTATATCAAGTTTTTTTTTTTTTAATTGACGCAGGTTGGTACTCGTGAAATGTCAAATAATCATCAGAGACTGTTGTTATATTAAGTTTATACCTTTTTTATTTTAAGAAAACTTCGTACACGTTTTGACGCTTCTATATTTTGTATTAATTACAACTGTCAATATTTTCTATCTGAGGTAACTAGTTAATATATGAATGGAATAATTAAACAATCAAAAGGTATCACACACACTGGTAGCTTAGCGGTAGAGCATCCGCCCGGCAAGTGGAAGACGCAGGTTCGATTCCTGCTCGGTGTGTGACTTTTTTCGGAATTTCACAAAATTTGTCTGCATGCCGCAAAATCTTTCCCTAATTATTCACACAGACGATAAAATCCATTTATATATTAATTCTCGGCTTAAGTATTTCATCATTGGTCGGAATCCAACATCTGACTTAAAACTGAAATCGGAAAAATTCGATGACGTAAAAGTGAAGAATAAATGGAGTCCTCTGGCTAATGATGACGACGAATCAGTGCTCCCCACCTAGGAACCCCCTCTCACTACATACGAGGTGAACCGTATGATACTGAATTCCGGAAAAGGTATCACACACACTGGTAGCTTAGCGGTAGAGCATCCGCCCGGCAAGTGGAAGACGCAGGTTCGATTCCTGCTCGGTGTGTGACTTTTTTCGGAATTTCACAAAATTTGTCTGCATGCCGCAAAATCTTTCCCTAAACAATCAACATTCTCCCCTAATTATCAATTCATAACAATGGTACAAGTAACTGTTTTAAAATTCATCTTTCTGCATCTTCTTGTTTCTGCATATTTTTGTCTTCGTTTTCCTCCGTCGCTTTTCTTCTTCTTCTCGTTTTCTTGCTTCATCCTTTTCTTTTCTTTTCCTTGTTCAATTCTTTCCCATTCTTCTTTATACCATTGTTGTCTTCTTTTCTCCTCTTCTTCCCTCTTCCTGTGCTGTTCTCTCTCTATATTTTCCAGGTTTTCCATTCTTCTCATTTCTTGTTCATGCCGTTTTCTGTCTTCATCTTCTCTGCGTTCTCTTTCGTTTTTTCTCATTTTCCTTTCTTGTTCCATTCTTCTCTTTTCATCGCCTTCTTTCTTTCTTCTATTCGTAGTACTACTACCTACATTTTCATACTGGAGTATTTCAAGTTGTGCAAAAGGGTATTTAAATGTCTTCTGTAGGCTTATTTCTTGAGAATTTAGAAAATTGGGGTCCGTCTGTTCGGTTAGAAGTTCTTCTGTTGGGTTATTTAAGTACTTTTATTTCTTTTTCGAATGAACTACATATCACGAAGTAACGGACTATTCTGTCCATTATTATTCATTAAAATTTCCACACACTATTCTTGATTTCCGTACAAGAAAAAAGCCTAACTGAAACTTCCAACCATGTTTATATACGTGAAATAAACTGCTCCACATGAGTTAGGGATATTGACTTAAATTGAAAAAAAATATAGTTAAAATAAGATTTTTTGTGATAAAAATTCATATTATATGATTTCAAGTTGCAAATTAATTTTAGCCTGTTGTAGGTCTGCAGCGTATACAGGGTGGTTAAGAAAAATCGACT
This sequence comes from Adalia decempunctata, assembly GCA_951802165.1. NCBI lineage: Eukaryota > Metazoa > Arthropoda > Insecta > Coleoptera > Coccinellidae > Adalia > Adalia decempunctata. Next base: position 4,877,691 of record OX637702.1, read on the forward strand.
AAAATAACGAAATTTTATTCCCAGAGAATTCAAGCATTTTAAGACTTTCGATACAATGTATGGCCTCCACGGGCATCAATAACAGCTTGACATCTTCTTTGCATACTACACTACTACACACGAGGTTGTTCAACATTTCTTGAGGAATTTGGTTCCATAAACGGGGCAGAAGCTCTCTCAGATCATTTAAGGGTTCTGGGGAAGGTCGATGATTATCTAATCTTCTTTGGAGCATATCACATGCATGTTCTATGCAATTCAAATCTGGTGAGTGCGGAGGTATTGGTAAATGTGGAATACCAAGCTCCTCGCGCGCATTCTCAACTATGGCGGTCTAGCGTTATCGTCTAGAAATTGAAAAGTTTCACCAATAGCAGCGTGAAAATTTGGCACAACATTGTCAATGACCTGCTCCCTATAGTGTAAGGCGGTCATATTCTCAGGACAAATGTTTAGATCTGTGCGCCCGTTGAAATATATCCCGGCCCATTCCATAACACTACCCCTTCGGAATGGATGGACTTTTGGACATAGCGACGATTACGGGGTATGTCTGGGATTGTCCATACCCTTATTCTCCGAGAATCTGAAAATCGCCCATATCTGGATTCATCAGTGAAAAGGACACTACGCCATTGATCGTTCCAATTGATATGTTACCTTGTCCATTTGAGTCTTTGACGCTCATGGTCATGTGTTAATGGAACTCCTCTTAATGGACGTCTAGAACCTAGATTCACCTCTCTCAAATGTCGGTTGATGGTTTCGATGGAAACTTGGACCCCATCTGCATTTTGAAGAGTATTCCGTAACATTCTACACGTAGATGTAGGGTTTCTTCTCGCCGAAACGGTGATGAAACGATCCTGAGCAGGTGTTGTTTTTCGTCGCCCACCAAGCCTTGGTCTTTCCAACACGGAACCTGTGTCCCTGAACCTATTCCAAAGTCGAGATATCACACTTTGGCTGACTTGGAGCCTTTCCGCTACAACAACCTGAGTTTAGCCACCCTGTAGCATTCCGACAGCCCTATTAGCCTAATCGTTTGTTAATTTACGCCTTGGCATTTTCAGAAAACTCGTTTCAGATCGAAGCCGTTGATAAACTGACTTCATTTCAAAATAAGAACATTCATGAAGCATATGCAAAGAACCAAACTTCAGAAAAAAGGCGACCAGATTGACGAAAGTCTCATACTGATTTTTATTGGATCGATTCAAGTTGTTATTGAGTTTTAAATGATTTTACAGCGATTTTCTCGAAGATTACATACTTTTAAAAACGATTGAATACGATATCCCTTACTCTTGTGGAGCAGTATATTTTCAGTATTAACAGAGGAAAAGTTTATTCAACATTCGCAAGGTCTATGGAATTATTGATTTCTTTATTTTCCAAAGGAAATAAACATTTTGCCAAATACGTAATTACTACGATCTTTATGCAGAAAGGACGTTGCAGATTATTTCAAGTGCTTTTTTTTCATCTCGTGATGATTTCGTGAAGAATTTCAGTGAATGTTTTATTGACAGTGCAGTGTCGAATTCATACAATGGTGGTGTTGTACAGTTTTTTTTTTCAGTACCAGTAGTTAGCTTACTCATTGTTCTATAGACTAAAATCAATCCACTGGCCTGAAATTAAATATAAAGTTAGCATTAAATGCTCATATTCTTCACCGTATTTAGTTTATGTCTTGCAGAAAGATAAAGGCACAGCTAAGTACCTTGAATTACGATGATGAATTTCTTAACACTCTTGTGAATAATTGCGGTATTAACCTTTCTCATCAGTTAAAACTGCACCAGAAAATTAAACTTAAACAAGACGCCTAGTAACCTAAAACATGTTTCAACGGGCGCACAGATCTACACATTTGTCCTGGAAATATGACCGCCTTAACTATAGGGAGCATGCCATTGATAATGTTGTGCCAAATTTTCACGCTGCTATTGGTGAAACTTTTCAATTGCTAGACGATAACGCTAGACCGCACCGTGCAGCCATAGTTGAGAATGCGCGCGAGGAGCTTGGTATTCCACATTTACCAATACCTCCGCACTCACCATTGCATAGAACATGCATGGGATATGCTCCAAAGAAGGTTAGATAAACATCAACCTACCCCAGAATCCTCAAATGATCTGAGAGAGTTTCTGCCCCGTTTATGGAACCAAATTTCTCAAGAAATGTTCAACAACCTCGTGTGTAGTATGCAAAGAAGATGTCAAGTTGTTATTGATGCCCGTGGAGGCCATACATTGTATTGATAGTCTTAAAATGCTTGAATTCTCTGGGAATGAAATTTCGTTATTTTATTCGATTTTTCTTAACCACCCAGTATACGCTGCAGACCTACAGGCTAAAATTAATTTGCAACTTGAAATCATATCAATATGAATTTTCATCACAAAAATCTTATTTTAAATATATTTTTTCGCAATTTGAGTCAATATCCCTAACTCATGTGGAGCAGTTTATTTCAAATAAATATATAAATACCTTCTCAACAATATTTATTTCTATTCTAATAAAACTGCTCAGAACACTTAGAAAAACTTCTAAATATCCTTCAAGAATACCTGAATATGAAACAGACTATTATAGCTCTAAAGCACGCGAAATATAGAAGATCTCAAAATAGTACTCATTTTCTAGTTTGGAATTTTTGCCGAAAGAGGGCGTTTTGATCTTTGGTTCTCCAATCACTTCATAAAAGTGAATGGAGTATATGTTTGTCATTCAATTGTGTTGTTATTGGTCAATAGTCGTATTGACAAAGTTAAAATGCTAATTCCGCTTTTCTTTACCGCGGGAAAACTCGATTTTCCACAAATCACCGTAACAGAATTCGGCGATCGACTTAAGAACAACGGTAACATAATTATACAAATAGGGTTATTGCAGTAAGGTTTCTGAAAAGATATTTTAATCCCATAAGTAACGTTTTCCCGTATTTCTTCCTCTCCGATTTCGTGAAAAGGTTTCCGAACCCGCGCGAAGACGCGGGAACGGGTTGTCGCCGGGGGCGTCCCTCCCAGGGCCGTAACGGAGAAGTTTACTTTCGCCGGGAGCGCGCGCCTATTTACCGTATCTCGTGAATTTTTCAGGGGACCGAGGGGGGCGATGTAATTTCGGCCTTTTATGGGGGAATAAGGCCCGGCCCGGCCGGAAGAATGAGCGAGAATAAATAATGAATTTCCATTCGGTTCGATTCCGCGGCGTTTTGTTGCTAAGGTTTGTGCATAAGAAATTGGATTGGTGCGGAAGGAATATGAAAAACAAGCTGGGTTCTTGAGCCAGGAGGGGGAATTTTGCTTTTAGAATGTTCAAAACGAATTGAAAACGCTACAGCACTCTTTACGAACTGTGTCTACATTTTGATTAGGTATTAAACAGTCTATGAGGTTCTTTTCACACTTAAGGGGCAGTATCACCTTTTGCATCGTGGTAAATCTCCATTCAAAAGTGGTCTCTTTATTTCACGAGTAACTACCCTAATTTACGACGTAGAGACTTGATTTTTTTTTAATTGAAGTTGAAGAACGTCCCGAGGGCAAATAGTTTTCTTTTTTTCAATTTAATTAGTTTTTCAATTAAAAAAACCAGGGTGTTGTCGCCTTGGTCGAACAAATTGCCTTTGGCCAATAAGTATCTTTATTTTTCGTCTAAAAGATACACTGACGTCCTTTCTTGACAAATTTATTCTGACAACAACCCCATAGTAACAATTATCAAAACTTATAAAATCTAGTCTACAAGGTCTTCGGAGGTTTCTGCCGTCCAAGAGCTCACACAGGGTAATCGTTAGATCTGGGGTTATTGAATATGTTTTTCGTTTTTCATGAGTACAAGCTATATTTTTGAAATAATAATCATGAAAATTCTTGTAGTTTATAGAAGATTAAATTGCCGAGGACAAATAGTTGCGATTTTTTCCAAAAAATGATGAATAACCTTCGGAAAAAAAATCATTGAGTGTAGTTTCCAAAACGCTTAAGTTCGACCTGTTTTTTTTTATTTGAAAAACTAAATCGAAAAAATCACAACTATTTGCCCTCGGCAATTTAATCTTCTATAAACTACAAAAATTTTCATGATTATCATTTCAAAAATATAGCTTGTACCCATAAAAAACGAAAAACATATTCAATAACCCCAGATCTAACGATTACCCTGTTTTTTTTAATTGAAAAACTAATTAAATCGAAAAAAAGATAACTATTTGCCCTAGGGACGTTCTTCAACTTCAATTTACAAAAAAAATAAATTCTCTACGTCGTAAATCAGGGTACTTTCTCGTGAAATAAAGAGACCACTTTTGAATGGAGATTTACCACGATTCAAAAGGTGATACTGCCCCTTAAATAATGACGGAAATAGCCTTTACTAAGGACTGAACGAGAATAAATTCGCTATCACAAAAACGCTTATATCTTTTGAACCACTGGACCGATTTCGAAAATCAAACTAATTTTCGAATCATCTTCCAATTCTAATGAAAACTGTTTTTACAATAAAAAAACAAAAACTATTTTTTACAAAATTCATGGATTTTTTCTGGAATTCTTCCCATCATGCTTCTTATAGTGTTCTCAGTCACTTTCTGGGATGCTGTCTTCCACTTTTGATTGAATTCCGCTAATGTTTTCGTTGATTTCTTAGTCTTCTTCAATTCTCTTCTTACCAGGGCCCAATATCTTTCGATTGGCCTGAGTTCTGGGCAATTAATTTGGTGGATTGGCCTCTTTGGGGACAAAAACCACCTCATTAGCTTCTTACCATTCCTTGGTGGCCTTGCTGTAGTGGCATGAAGCTAAATCTGGCCAAAAGATTGTTGACACATCGTGCTCACGTGAAAATGGTGAAAGTTGCTTCTTCAAGCATTCCTCGATGTATATCTTTGAGTCAACAGAGCCTTGGCCAACGAAAAATTTGCTCCTTTTCCCACAAGTGCAAATTGCTTGCCAAACCAGGAATTTTGCTTGTTTCTTCACGCGAAATTGTTCGTCAACATTTCCACGAGAATCTGCAGTATATAATTCCTGACCAGGAAGTTGCGAGAAATCAGCCAAGACATAGGTTTCGTCGTCCATCACGCAACAGGAAAAATTTTTCAAGAATTCTTTTTTTAATTTCTTTGCTCTTGATTTCGCTTCTTGATTCTTCACAGCGTTCCTGTCTGACACTTTCTGCACTTTGTATGTTCTAAGCCCACAACTCGACTTGATTTTCTGAACGGTTGACTGCGAACAACCCACTATTTGGGCCACTTTCCGTCCTGAAAGGTTAGGATTCTTCTGAAAAAGGCTGATGGCTTTCTTCACTTTTTTGGGCTATGAAACCGCTTTTTCCTCCCGGTTCCTTCCTTGCGGTTAATTGTTAGATCTTCGTTGAAGCGCTTAACAACTCTTGATACCGTTTCCGGACGAACGCGAGCCTCATTTGCGATTCTTTTGAAGCTCCATTTTTTATTATTTTGAAAAAGTTTCACTATAACTTCTCGTGTTTTCACTTCGCTTCACATTTTGCGACAGAGAATTGGAATATCTATGAAGTAAATGTTCCACATATTTCTGACGTTCATAACAAAGCTAACTATGATCAAATTTCGAGTTTTTCTCAATTGGTTCAAGAGATATAGGCGTTTTTGTGATAGCGAATTTATTCTCGTTCAGTCATTAGTTCACATTCATCATTAATTCCTTGTCCCCTTTCCTTCAACTTGGTGTCACGTTGAAACCAAGAATGTTATGGTAGTCAAGTAGCCATCTACTTTTTGAGCACAATGTAAGTATTGTTGAGTTAAGGCTAATAGAGTCAGGATTTCTAGGATTTAAGCTTCTTGAGATCTGATAACTTTCAACAGTGAACGTGTTGAGCATATTATTAATCTTGGCAACTTCACCACATGGAATGTTTTTGGTGGGATTCGAACACCAATAAGAGTATTCAAAAATCCAAACGGGCATTCCAGAGGAAACCTTCACGGATGGTGACGTAACCTCTCTTTTGTTTGCGTCTCCACAAATCAAGCAATCGCTTAACATCGAAATCGTTTACATGTTTTCGCACTCACCGTCCTACGCCAACAGGAGGAATGGAATTGTCCTGCATATTGGCCGGAGGTCAATTCTGGCTCTGTTGCATTCTGTGTAGGTAGCGTAGGGGTGTATTGTTCGTTACGCGGGGGTCGAAATTGAACATACCTGTTCACGTGAGTATCATCGAGCGGAAAAATCCACCGGGGTATTGTAATGTTACGGAATTTCCGAACGCACATTCATGAAAATATCCCGAATACTTAGGGCCGGCTCTCAGACTCGACGTTGCCAATATTCGATAAACCAACTTCCCCTTCTCTTGCTACGTTGCCATCTTTAGCAATTTGAACAACTCGAAATACTAGCCCATGGTTTTTTTTTACATGAAATCTCATTCGAATCAAACTACTCTGAACTAATTGAATGCCTATACTCCATTCACAATTATAAAATCACAACTCTGGCCTTGGAAATTTGACACATTCCACTCTGTATCGAAGTTATGACGTTTTTCAAAATATTTTTATGTTCCAAGTAAGCACTATGTTGCCCTTTCTACATTCTTAGCGTATTTCTCAGAATGTGAATTTATTCGGAAAATGAATGAATTGGAAAAGATGTGTTTTGGACGAAAATAATTAACGTTTATATGAATTGATAGAAAGGATTCCTTTTCTAGTTATTTGCATGAAAAATACAAGAGATCACTGTTGAAATATATTATTTTTCGCCATGGAAGAAAATTGCATTGCTTTCACATAATTTTCATATGCATGCTTGTGAAGATTTAATGTTTATTATCCTCTTGAACTGAAAGTTCAAGACTTGACGACATCAATTGTTGAATCAAGAATAATGGAACATTATATCCCTCTATTGGAATCCAAATAGTTGAAGGGAGTTCTGATGCAAGAGGAACTTTTTCTTGGAACAGAACCTTAATAGCTAACTTAATAAAAATAAGAGTAGAAGATATACATTTCATTTATTTGATCTTATGAGCAAGGAGTAAAATATTCTGAGTGTATAGTAATTTATTAGTTTAAAAAATATTCATACATCACTACCACAGTAGGTTTGTACAAATAAAATGGAATAGGTCAAACATATGCTTCACATTTATCATTCACCTGTTCTAAAATAAGACACAAAGTCCTCCACATTATAGGGCCCTCACAGCATTAAAAGCTTGTGTCTCTTTTGAAAGAAGTAGCACTAGATATAATATATTCTTTCGATTAAGAGCAAATACCTACCGTTGAATGTTACATACATAAATTTCTTCAAAATGGGCTTATACGAAGTGGGTTTTTTTTTTCTGAAACGTGAAAACGATCAACAATAATCATTCAGATACCGATGATGGCCATCCAAAACACGTTTACTTACAAAAATCGTGCAATTTCATTCTGCAAGTTCTTTCCTCATAATTCCTCGAAAATCCTACCTGAACCATATTTTCCGGTCGCTTTCGTGAGAAGATCGTATAAGGAAGCCTTTTTTGTCCATTTACACATTCGAAATAAATTTTGAGCACCAGAAACGATACCGAACTAACAAAACTTCTGCGGGACCGGAATTTCGTTTGAAATCTTTCCAAACGGCCAGATACCTAAAAAAACTTCGTTATCAAGTGTAAAAAAGGCGATGAGTACTTACTTTTGTTTTATTTATGCTTATAAATCGATTTTTAGTCCAATTCAAATTTGCCGTTTGTACCCATGCCAAAATATCTTTGATACTTTTACTTTGATGTAAACAAAGAAACTGGCAACGCCGTTTTGTCATTAACGATATTCTATGTACGCGCACAGATTTTTTATCAGGGGCACCAACTCCTGAAAACGAAACCATGACCTCCTATGTGATTAAATAAAAGTGAATGGAGTATAGGTCTAGGATGACTCTTTGAGCTATTCATATTTCAATCAACTATAATAATGGACCCAAACGCGAGGAAGAATTCAACCATTGATCTGTTATCATGTCATAATGCAAATCGATGTTCTTGTTTTAGGTTAGAAGCAAGAAGGTTATAAAAATAATGGAGATGCTAAATTTGGTTAAGCCACACCCCCAAAGCACCATCTTGTTGACATTTCATATTGAAAATTGAAATCTAGGAGGACAATGATTCTCATTTATTGCCAAGAAGCACCAAGGAGTATATGTAATCCTCTTCCTAGTCCTACAGAGGCATCGCACCAATATCCTTTCCATTTGGGTCCAATTCCATTTGTCTATGTCATCTTCATTGTTCTTCAATACTTCTAGGTTGGAAGGGACTGAAGGAAACAATAGAACTTGAAAATATGTAATTTCTTGAACGATTGCTTCTTCGAGAACTAACACCATCTTGTTTATCCTCCATTATGAGTTTCATTCTTCATTCATTGAATTAAGATTCTCTATTGGCATTTTTAATTGTAGACCAAAAACAATGTATTATATTCTTCTTCACAATTCTCATTAGCTCAAGCACCTCTACTACCTTTTTATAAGGATGTCTGATCTTATTCTGATGTTCCAGACGTATAGAGGCTTTTTGAGCTTACTAACCTGGAAAATAGAATAATTTATGTACAATTGAGCATCTCCAATCAAAATTTCTGAAATAAATTCATCGAGATACAAAATATTCATTTCCACTGATATTGGTGAGTCACCTTGTATTGCTGTAACATGTGCATGCGGTGTACTCGGGGCTTAAGCGACAATTATAAATAGACCACCGCAAACTTCCTAGACTATAGAAGATGTAGCTAGCGCACGCGACAATTTTTTTTGCGCCGACTAAGTACGATGCTATTTCCGTCGTTGTTTTGGGTATTTTAGGATGTGAATAAACTCTATACTCTGTTCAAATGTAAGAAGGAGCAATAATAACATGTTTGGCGCAGCGGTAGGAGGGCCTTCTTAAAGGTACTTTCCGTCCAGAGTCGAATCGAGGAGATTTCACACAATCGTTCAGTTTATTTACCCATGTCTCTGCCTCGTTCCCTTAATGAGCGGATGTTCTTCAAATTATCTCTTCTCCAGACAATTATTTCATCCCTATCTATCAGTAGACTATCACGACCACGTTTTTTGAACTTGAATTCCATTTTTTCAATAATTTATAGAACAGTACTATCCACAGTCCGTTCCGAGTACGACCCTGGCACTATCTTAGGGCGGTCTAAGGGTGCGTTGTAATAAAAGTTTCACCAATAGGAGCTTTATTGTGCGCAAACCAGACGAATTTGTTTGTTTACAAAGCTCCTTCTTATATTTGAACGGACTATAGTAACGTAGCGAACGCAGCTAGACGTTGCGAATTTATTGGTTATTTGGGTTGGGCAATAAGGTCCTCGGTGATTCGGACGTAACGGGGTCAAGTACAATGTACAATATCAGAACGCCATCAAGACAACGAGACCAAATATTGTCAGAGACAGCGTTGCAAAAGATGAGACATTCGGGTCAAAACATAATCGAATCGCATCAAAGGTGGCGCTTAGATGTGTTCGCATTCCAGATTTTTGACAGAACGATTTTTGGGTCAATCTATGATGCATGAGATTCTCTGTGGGCACCTACCACAGTTTGAGATTGCCAGGAACTTTTTTCGCCCTGTCTTTTTTGCTCTGACTGTTCGATTTCCTCTCAAATTTTTCGTTGGCCAAGGCTCTGTTGACTCGAAGATATACATCGAGGAATGCTTGAAGAAGCTACCTTTACCATTTTTACGTGAGCACGATGTGTCAACAATCTTTTGGCCAGATTTAGCTTCATGCCACTACAGCAAGGCCACCAAGGAATGGTACGAAGCTAATGAGGTGGTTTTTGTCCCCAAAGAGGTCAATCCACCAAATTGCCCAGGACTCAGGCCAATCGAAGGATATTGGGCCCTGGTAAAAAGAGAATTGAAGAAGACTAAGAAATCAACGAAAACATTAGCGGAATGCAAGCAAAAGTGGAAGACAGCATCCCAGAAAGTGACTGAGAACACTATAAAGCTAAGCGTCCACATGTCCGCATCGGACGGATCGGATTTACGGATCTCCATTGTAGAAATTCCGATGCGTCCGGTGCGCATTTTTCCGTTCCCTATACAGTCAGCGCGACAGGTCGCTCTCACCGTATAGGAAACGGAATGCACAATGGAACATTCCGTTTCCTAGCAGATATGCGCGATGTGCCCTGCTAGTCTTCTGGGTGCCGATGGGACAAATTGCAAATTATTAATAAAGTTTTGTTACTTTCTGTATAGCTTTATTAGGTAGAGTATACCACATTTTTTCTCTGTGAACATTTTTGTAGTCGCGGTTTTTTTTCAGCAAATCTCTCGTAAGTCGACCATATTTTCATTTTTTTTTATCAAACGTTCTTTTTTTTTTGTAAAATGCAATCATGAAAACAATCTGGGAAAAACGAGAAAACATGATTGTCTACCAATATAAACATTTAAATTATTAATACCTACACTCCTGATTTTTTCAGAATCGGTTGATATAACCATATGAAATATGAAAATTCAATTGTCCGACAAAAAATGTGGCGTTCTTCTTGTCCGACAGATTAAAATCGACGATTTTTTTGAGTTTTAAAATTCATTAATATTTGTCGGACAAGAATATTTGTGATTATGATGTTCCCTTGATGCCAAGAATATTTTGCACAGTTCCTCCTTTTTCATTTTAAAACCACGGATATTTTTTAAATGTTTGCACAAAAAACACTCCATCACTACTAAGAGTATTATATCGGCAACAACTGAAATCTGAAACCTTACAACGTAGCTGATTTTACGGCCCATTGTTCATCCCTGTGAATTTTTGGAATTTATTATATTTTGTTAACATTTCTCTGTGGATTTGTTATTAATTTGACGTATTTCCTTTCATTGTATTAAGCAATGTTTGTGAAATAAACTGGTATTATTATTATTGCCGAACTTCATTCGTCGGACAGCTGGATGATAGAATTCAGCACATCCTTCTTTAATGGTCCTTAAAAAATCAAATGTTTATTTGTAACATGAGCAAAGTTATATCCGATAAATGCTTATAGTCTATTCATAACCAAATTAGAGCAGTGAATTCTTTGATTTTTGAATAATCGCCACATTTTTTTTGTTGGACAACTGGTGCCCTACATTGTATTTTCAAGGTGGAGAGAGAATAAGAAAAAAAAGACATCATTCATAATTTTTTTATCCCAAGAAATCTTCGTTTTCCATTTGTCGGAAAAGGAAATCGTCACATTTTTTTGTCAGACAATTCAGACTTCATATGGTTCAACCGATTCTGAAAAATTCGGGAGGGTATTTGAAAAAATGCGATTTTCAGTCATGTTTATGTTGGTAGACAATAATGTTTTCTCATTTCTCCCAGATTGTTTTTATGATTGCATTTTACAAAAAAGAGTATGTTTGATTCAAGAAAAATGAAAATATGGTCGACTTACGAGAGGTTTGCTCAAAAAAACCGCGACGTCTAAAATGTTCACAGAGGAAAAATGTGATAGACTCTACCTAATGAAGCTATACAGAAAGCGAGAAAACTTTATTAATAATTTGCAATTTGTCCCATCGGCACCCAGAAGACAGGGCAGTGAGCACATCGCGCATATCTGCTAGGAAACGGAGTGTTCCATTGTGCATTCCGTTTCCTATACGGTGAGAGCGACCTGTCGCGCTGACTGTATAGGGAACGGAAAAATGCGTCCGGTGCGGGTCTGTGGACGGGCTTGCACGAGTTTCCATACAAAGAATACCGAAATCCGTTTGATCCGATCCGTCCGATGCGTCCGATGCGGGCCTGTGGACGCTTAGCTTAAGAAGCATGATGGAAAGAATTCCAGAAAAAATCAATGAATTTTATAAGAAATAGTTTTGGTTTTTTTATTGTGAAAACAGTTTTCATTAAAATTAGAAGATGATTCGAAAATGAGTTAAATTTTCGAAATCGGTCCAGTGGTTCAAAAGATATAAGCGTTTTTGAATTTATTCTCGTTCAGTCCTAAATACTCGAAGAAGTCTTGATGAGGGCCGTCTCGAGAATTAATTAGAGTTTCACCAAGATATTGGCAAGTTTAACTCCCATAAAAACTGCAGCCCCATTAAACGAGAGTTTAGGAATGATAAAAAAGCCCCAACACTAATAAGTCGTTAAAAATTCGCAATACAATCGCAGAAAAGGCATGAAACTTCCCCAGCATCCGAAAACTCAACCACCCTAATCCCCTCGTGTATCGGATCGAAAAGACTGATGTTATTTCCCCGCAAAACGACCGCATAGGTACCATGCATCATATTAGCAAAGACTCACATTGAAATATAATACCGAAGACCTAATATACCCGTGGGGTATGAACTTTTCCGCCAGACTATGCTTTTTTCTTCCGAACCGAAGAAAACGGAAAGTTTTCTGCAAGAAGGGGGAAAATCGAAGGTCTATTGCTTTCCTTTGAAGATTAATCCGTAATTTTGTTTCAGGAAGTGGGAAGCATTATCGGGAAGAAAGGAGAGATCGTGAACAGTTTCAGGGCCGAGGTAAGTTGATTTTTCAGTAGGGGAGTTGATTACTCTCTTATACAGGGAAAGTCATTGATTTGTACATTTTTAAACTGTAGGTTCCTCTCATCGAATTGAAGTGTTTACATTAATACCAAAAAATCATGGCAAATTTGGAATAGTATATTACACACCGAGGTGGGAAGAGATTCATTCCTGTCGTGAGATTAGTTAGTTAACCGAGACGCGAAGCGTCGAGGTTAGCTATGATCTCGAGACAGGAATGAAACATCCTACCAAGGTTTGTATACTATTTTATTTACAACCATCATGTTTCAATTAAAATAAGTAAATGTGTGTTCAACGACAAATCACCAAGAACGCGGTGATCTCAGAATAATCAAATAGATCTATATTGTTACCGCGACTACGGGGTATACAATTGTCACCAATATAAATAAATGTCAGATAAAGTCGAATAATACATTGAAAATCATGTCTTCCGACTATGAATTTATGGATTGTACTCCACCAGAAGTTCTGCAGGCTGCTCAAGCAGCAGTTCAGGGTTCGGAGAAAAGTAAGCATAGGCTGCATAGGTATCTAAAAGCCTTCGAATTATATAGGAAATGGTGCGAAGAAAAAAGGTTAAAGGTTAAGTATATCGCTTCCGAAAGTGTACTCTTGGCATATTTTGGGGAACATAGCAGACAGAAGAAGCCGTCTACTTCGTGGGCAATGTACAGTATGATACGAACGATGCTAGATTGAAGAAAAAACTGATATCCCGAAACATGGGAAACTGCTAGCCTTCCTAAAACGACAAAATGTTGGCTTTAGGCCCAAGAAATCGAACGTATTTTCGAGAACGAATATAGAGGATTTTTTAAATAAAGCTCCAAAGAATGAAAAATATTCATGTAGAATAGATGAAATGGGGGTGGGAAATAAGGGCGGGAAGTGAGGTTGGGAAGTAGAGGTGTGTAATGTGACATTTCCCAACCTTCAATGACGTTATTAATGACAGCATTACATATATGGTTGTAAATAAAAATATTTTTTGTACAACTGCCATTAAAAGTGACACTTTTAATGACAGCAAACAATGTTAGAATTGATTGTTTACGTGGAAGCGTGTTAAAAATATTTTTAGCACTCCATTTTCTTATGATGAAATCAGATGAAAAAAATTCAGCAATTGAAAATTTTATTATCAATATTTAACAATCATTACTTATGAACATTAATATTAATCGTAAAACTAGAACAATTACTAACAATAATGCCCTGTGACGTTAGGGAGCTTCGCAACACATTATTAGAATCCTCAGCACCATCAGTACTTGTAGAATCCGGAAATACAATATTGGATGATGATGACCCCAAATCAGTTGAGGGTGGGAGAATTTGTTCAGCAATGTCATTTCTATATGCAATAAAATGATCGACATAGCCCTAGGCTACCGTCGTAGACTTCCATCCACCATGTTTTTTATATCCGTAATATTTGCTCCTGATTCTGCTAGCAATGAAGCGGAGGATCTTCGAAAACAGTGTCCTGTATATTGCTTTGGTTCTGGCAGTTTGAGGAATTCGGCAACAATAGATGGAATTTTCCCAAATGTATTGATACCAGCTGGATTGGCAGTGCATTTATTATTCATGTATTTCAGGAAAAAACGACGATGTTTGATGACAAAAGGGCGCAGTGCAAAGTACCTATGAAAATAGTCAACATACTGCTCAATGATACTGAAAGAACGACTGACTTTCGTTTTTGTGTTTGGAAGTTGTATAACCAATAATTTATTTGTTATTTCGATGTCTTCCACTGATGAATTACACAATTCTTCACGCCGACAGGCTCCAAATAATCCGAAAATAGTTGCAACCTTAACCATCAAGTATTTCTCATCTGGTGCCTCATTTATAAACTTTTCAACTTGTTCACGAGTGAGAATTTTCGATTTTTTGGGACGATATCCTTCACTTTTCCGTTTTAAAGATGCTATTACCTTAAAATATTTACTAACATCCACACCATATTTAATAAGGGTGCTTGACTTTATCATTGAAAATTTGCTCCACAAAGTTGATGAACTCCATATTTTTGATTTTTCTTCTGAGTATGCCAGGAGAACAGGTTCACTGAGGTTCCCTTCTACATTTTTCAATTTACACCAGGCCAGGAAATTGTTGTATATTATGCAATATCGTACTGCTGAACAGATTTTTTAGGTAGGATTTGCTCTGCTTGCAGACTCTTCAATATCCACAGGAACAACCAAATCGTCACTTTTATTAATAATTTGACTCTCGACGAACATATTAAGCAGTTAAAAACCCAAGACGAAAATTGGACAGGAACGAAATTCAAATGACAGCGTCTTTTCTCATTTGTTAGTAATCATAACTTTGGCAACGTTTGCTATTCACAACAACCTTTTGGTTATTTGAATATTCAAATGTATTTTGGAGTTTATTGTCATTGCAAATTCGCCCATTTCATTATCAAAATAGGGCAGTTGTACAAAAAACATTGTATGGTATTTGTGTTAAAAGTGATTTTATTTTGTTCGTGAAATTGTTCGTTTGCTCCGCTCATTTCACAAACTTTTTCACTCATAAAATAAAACGTCACCTTTAACACTCATATCATAAATGACTATTCTAATGAAAAAAAGGTTGTTTTTGATATCAAAAATCCACAGGAGGAAGGTCTAGTTCTAAAACAGCGACATACTCATTTTCAGAAAACTATGAGACCTCTGGTCATGAAAGACCTTCAACGATTTAGCCCATAGGTGGTCGAGAATTTTTAGTTAATTTCCCTCATACGCTCCGTCGACCTATGGCCGGAAAAACTTGATGGAAACGCTTCCACGTTAAATGGTCCTCGAACGTAGACCGATTCTTTGATGTCGACCACTCACGAAATGAACGCCGAAAAAAGGCAAACTTGACGCAATTTTACGAATTAAACTTTTCGCCCGTGTTCTATGAAGGAACTTGAGGGACTTTAGGAAGTGGAAAATGTCGTATCCCCCTTTTTTTCGAGAAAGTTCTCTATATATGAGGGGAGTCCATGTTTGGATTTCGGCTTTATTTGAAGAGGGATAAGGACTTTGGTCGGTCTGTAGGTTCAGTTTGTTTTCTTGGATAAATTGAATGCAATGATATGAGTGGTATTGTAAATGGAATCTCTGATGATCTTTTATTCTACAAAGCCCATCATTTCATCTGTTGATCTCTACTCGCTGCAAAATCTATAAGAAGTTATACAGGAGAAAAGGAGTATAGAACCCAAAATTTCAAGGTAAATACCATTGAAGACGATGCCAGATTTTCGATTTTCTCTTCAAACAATTGTATATGCGAAACCAAGGAAGCAAGGACACTAGTTTTGTTAACTTTTCGCTAAAGGCGTCTAGGCGTTGCTCTTTGGAAACGCCCAACGAGTAGTTCTGATTCTCGCCGATATAGCACTACAATATTAATTTCAGTCGCCTATAACACAAGACAAACCGTTGTTCTATGTCTCCAACGTTAGTCCCATCACAGACCAGTCTGTGGTCCCATGGACGACGCTTGCGTATAGCAATAACCTGCGCCATGGACTTCGATTTATTTATTTACAGAGGAGATGATTATGTGAAGACTTTCAGTGAATTGATGTCAGAATAACCATGTCGTGTCGAGTTATAATTACAAGAGGATATAGTTTAGATAGATATTTTCCTGAAGGGCCGGTAACAATAAATGTTCAATAGAAACTGTGCGCATAAAATCATGCTTCTTTAAAATTCAATTTTATCTCCCACATTTGTGGGATTTCATTATTACATATCTCTACATCAAACACTTCTTCATCATATCAACGAAGTTGATAAACATTCAAACAACATTGCTAACTTGTTGAGAGACCAGAGAAGAAATAATATTCGATGATACTTCATCCAGGGAAGCATCCAGATTATTCTTGAAATTCATTGAACCAGTTTTGATCGAGGAATATGCACCATGCATATGCACCAATCAACCTAAATTCAGATCATTCGAAATATCGGTTAAAATATATGGAAAGAATAGTGTTAATTTAATGGATTTTCGACACCCTGTATCTTGCAAACGAAACCGAATTTCGAAAAATGGCATGGAAAAAAGTATTTCGTTTGATGAGAGGAATCTACAGTTAGAATATA
Organism: Adalia decempunctata; assembly: GCA_951802165.1. Taxonomy (NCBI): domain Eukaryota; kingdom Metazoa; phylum Arthropoda; class Insecta; order Coleoptera; family Coccinellidae; genus Adalia; species Adalia decempunctata. The sequence continues at coordinate 4,894,433 of OX637702.1, forward strand.
GGTACCCAAAGTCACATTTCTGTGTTTTTGATAATGCCTATACTTGAAATTCTTGCTTTCCTCTTTTTCAGTCCGGAGCCAAAATAAATATTTCAGATGGATCTTGCCCCGAGAGGATCGTCACTGTCACAGGATCAACTGGCGCCATTTTCAAAGCATTTACCCTTATTTGCAAAAAATTCGAAGAGGTATGTAGAGAATATTGGTACTTTATGCTTACACTCGCATTAGTTTTATTATTCCTTGCACCAATAGAAGCTACTGTCGTATATTTTCTACACATTGAGTTATTGAGTCTCCACAAAATTGACTCATTTGGAATAGAACTTCGAGATTTTTCTTGATAAAAATTGAACATCGACTTGACGAATCAATTCAAGTATAGTCCATCCAAGAATTATTGACATCAGAGCGAGCTTTGAAAGTCAAGTCGCAGATTTATTTATTTTGCCCTGTGCAGGCTTTTCATTTATAAGCTGTACATTCTTCAAGGGTCTCATTCCAAAGATTTTTCACTTGCTCTATTATTTGCCAAATTTGTTCGAATATTAATGATAGAACAAAACAGTGTTATTTCCAACACCAACCTGAATTCTGCAACTCAAAATATACTGCTCCACAAGAGTTAGGGATATCATATTCAATCGTTTTTAAAAGTATGCAATCTTCGAGAAAATCGCTGTAATAGCTATTTATGTAACAAGTACATAAATTAGGTCTTTATGGACGAGTCCAAAATTTATGGCAGAGCGAGCAAAGCGAGCGAGGCCAATAATTTGGGCAAGTCCATAAGCCTAATTACGTACGAGTTTGCATACAAAGCTTTATGTTTGACTGCAATGCAGACATTTTTTTTTCTGAAATGGCAATTAATATATTCGTCGCTTTATTTCAAGAAATACTTTGAGTGTGCTTTTGCTTATCTTACCTTAGTAACCATCAGCGACCTTAGCAACCTCACTGAACAAAGTTGTTTACTTCGTTAATTCTGTGACAAACGTCATAATAATCCCAAAAATGGATAGTTCGGAAGAGGAAAGCGTGAATAATTTAGCCCCAAGTGCCAAAGAATCTCTCCTACCCACTAAAAGTGCTTATGAAAATTTGTATGCGGCCTTAGCAACCTCACTGAACAAAGTTGTTTACTTCGTTAATTCTGTGACAAACGTCATAATAATCCCAAAAATGGATAGTTCGGAAGAGGAAAGCGTGAATGATTTAGCCGCAAGTGCCAAAGAATTTCTCCTACCCACTAAAAGTGCTTATGAAAATTTGTATGCGGCCCATAACAAGTGGTGTGAAACGAAGAAAATTGCAAAATCGAGAGAAGACTGTGACAGTTGAGTCCAATAAAGTGGTGTCCAATAAAGTGGTGTCCAATAAAGTAGGCAATTCTGGACGCTAAACGAATTCACGAATCAAGTGTTTATGAAGCAGTCGAACATAAAATTATTTAAAACTCAATAACAACTTGAATCGATCCAATAAAAATCAGTGACATGAGACATTTCGTCAATCTGGTCGGCTTTTTTATGAAGTTTGGTTCTTTGCATATGCTTCATGAATGTTCTTACTTTGAAATGAAGTCAGTTTATCAACGGCTTCGATTTGAAACGAGTTTTCTGAAAATGCCAAGACGTAAATTAACAAACGCTGAGGCTAATAGGGCTATCGGAATGCTACAGGGTGGCCTAACTTAGGTTGTTGTAGCGGAAAGGCTCCAAGTCAGCCAAAGAGTGATATCTCGTCTTTGGAATAGGTTCAGGGAGACAGGTTCCGTGTTGGAAAGACCAAGGCTTGGTGGGCGACGAAAAGCAACAGCTGCACAGGATCGTTTCATCACCGTTTCGGCGAGAAGAAACCCTACATCTACGTGTAGAATGCTACGGAATACTCTTCAAAATGCAGATGGGCTCCAAGTTTCCATCGAAACCATCAGACGACGTTTGAGAGAGGTGAATCTAGGTTGTAAACGTCCATTAAGAGGAATTCCATTAACACGTGACCATAAGCGTCAAAGACTGGAATGGGCAAGGCAAAATATCAATTGGAACGATCAATGGTGTAGTGTCATTTTCACTCATGAATCCAGATATGGACGATTTTCAGATTCTCGAAGAATAAGGGTATGGACAATCCCACGCATACCCCGTAATCGTCGCTATGTCCAAGAAGTCCATCAATTCCGAGGGGGGTAGTATTGTGGTATGGACCGGGATATGTTTCAACGGGCGCACAGATCTACACATTTGTCCTGGGAATATGACCGCCTTACATTATAGGGAGCATGTCATTGACAATGTTGTGCCAAATTTTCACGCTGCTATTGGTGAAACTTTTCAATTTCTAGACGATAACGCTAGACCGCACCGTGCAGCCATAGTTGAGAATACGCGCGAGGAGCTTGGTATTCCACATTTACCAATACCTCCGCACTCACCAGATTTGAATTGCATAGAACATGCATCGGATATGCTCCAAAGAAGATTAGATAATCATCAACCTACCCCAGAATCCTTAAATGATCTGAGAGAGCTTCTGCCCCGTTTATGGAACCAAATTCCTCAAGAAATGTTCAACAACCTCGTGTGTAGTATGCAAAGAAGATGTCAAGCTGTTATTGATGCCCGTGGAGGCCATACATTGTATTGGTAGTCTTAAAATGCTTGAATTATCTGGGAATGAAATTTCGTTATTTTACTCCATTTCTCTTAACCACCCTGTATAGGCTGCAGACCTACATGCTGAAATTAATTTGCAACTTGAAATCATATTAATATGAATTTTCACCACAAAAATCTTATTTCAACTATATTTTTTTTGCAATTTAAGTCAATATCCCTAACTCATGAGGAGCAGTTTATTATTGAACGGGCTATTACCAACATAATTTCGTTTCTCCGACGCCCCCCGAGATGTCAATAATTCTTGGATGAACTGTATCTCCTTTATTTTCTGAAAGCTTCCACAGACTTCCTTGGGACTTACCTGTCGATATCCAAGCAATCTAACCCCTTTTTTCGTCCATCAGGTGTGAGACTAACAAGTCGCGATTTAAGAAAAACGTAAAGAAGTAGAAACTCCGAAGGAAACGCTTTTGAGTCTTGATGCTGCACCGATTTTAAACCAAGGAATGAGTAGTTTAGTTGTACCACACATGGCTGTTAGTAAACCGTACAATAATCCCCCTTTAGTGCGTATATGTTGCATTTTGTTAATGTGTCGTATGTATGGTGGGATCCCTCAGTGGTGTTCCCAGTTTCAGGAAGTGAACAGCGGTGGTAGCGGAGTACCTCGGCCTCCGATCACCCTCAGGCTGATCGTGCCCGCCAGTCAGTGCGGATCCTTGATCGGCAAGGGAGGATCGAAGATCAAGCAGATAAGGGAGGTGACAGGGGCGTCCATCCAGGTGGCGTCCGAGATGTTGCCCAATTCCACGGAGAGGGCTGTGACTATATCTGGAACGGGAGAAGCCATCACTCAGTGTATATATCATATATGTACAGTAATGCTCGAGGTGAGTGTTGAATTTTAATTTTTTTTACAGGAAAAAATGGATTGGGTGTTTTTTAGGAGTGATAGAATTTTCGATTTGACACAAGGTAGAAGACATGTTGTTTTGACATTTCTACTCAGTATAAGCATTGACGAATTATCGTGGAAAGACTCACGGCGCAACAACGTTTACAAATTGTTGAAATTTATTTTCAAAATCAGTGTTCTATTCGCCAAACTTATTGAGCACTTCGTGAAATTTATGGTTTACATAATCGTCCATCAAAGCATCTTATTCGTCGAACTATCGATAGATTTCGTACAACATTTTCTCTACTCGATGCAACAACAACAGCAAGACAAAGAACTGTACGTTCATAAGAATAAATCGCAGCTGTGAGTGATAGTGTTAATGAAGATCCAGATTTGTCTTATCGTCGACGTTCACAACAAGTTGGACTCTGTGCATCTACCACATGGACTATTTATCGTGAAGGTCTTGGTCTTCACCCGTACAAGATCCAACTGGTTCAAGAACTAAAACCGCTTGACCATAATAAGCGTCGTTTGTTTGTTGATTGGGCCCTAGAACAGCTTGAAGTTGATCCACTTTTTATCGAAAAATTGTGTTTAGTGATGAAGCTCATTTCTGGTTGAACGGCTAGGTATACAAGCAAAATTGCCGTATATGGAGTGAAAACAATCCTCAAGAAGTTCTGTAGGTTCCATTGCATCCTGAAGAATGCACTGTATGGTGTGCTTTACACGCTGGAGGCATCATCGGTCCATATTTCTTTAAAAACTATGCTGGAGCTGATGTTACAGTGAATGGTGCTCGTTATAGATCAATGATCAATGATTATTTGTTTCAAAATTTGAATGGTATCGACCCATACGTTTTTTGGTTCCAACAAGATGGTGCTCAACCTCATGCTGCTATCATAACAATTGACTTATTGAATTGAAGATTTGGCGATAACATTATTTCGAGTAATGGTCCAATTCATCGGCCTCTAAGATCATGCGACATAACTCCATTGGATTATTTTCTTTGGGGTTATGTCAAGTCATTGGTTTATGCTGATGAACCAGAAAAAATAGACGCATTAGAAGCCAACATAACTCGTGTTAGTGCTGAAATAAGGCCTGAATTACTTGAAAAAGTGGTCCAAAATTGGTTTGGTCAAATGCGGTTCCTCAGAGCTAGTCGTGGGGGACATATGCCGGAAATTCTTTTCAAAATGTCATCAAATTATTATTCAAATAGAGAAAAAGTGGCTTCAATCATAATTTAAATGTGATTTATTCCAATTTAAAGCTCTATCACTCTAAAAGAACACCCGATATATACAGAATCGTTCAGTATTTTAAGAACATCTTTGTTTCTGAGCCTCGCTTGCAGTCACAGGGATCTGAAAATAAGCGCTACGCCACCTAGTGACAATCAGAGTAACTGAAAATCTTGACATAGAGTTCTTGCGTTGTGCTTTGTGTGATATGCTGCAGATATTTCTATTTTTAAATCATTTTAATAATTATGAGTCGTTCGAATCGCCATTGTTCAGTTCCTTAGTGTTCTTCCTGGGAAAAGAATTCAAATATAAATTTCCATGCCTTTCCTCGAACTAGTGGAAAATATCGTGTTTGAGTTGAAGGAAAATTGGGGAGTAAAGTGCTGATGGCAACTTAAACTCAAAATCGGTAAACCAGTGACAAGAAATATGAAAGTATTTTCACTGTATTTTATCGATTATGATTATTCTTATCGAGGTAAGCACGGATTATACATGAAATTTAAGGTTATATTTATGGGGATAATCATCGAATGTGATGTGGGTCTGAATTAAGTGCGAAACTCTGAAGACACAAAGCACAAATCTTGATTTTGTTAGGGAGTGGAAGAATTCAACTTTCCACATAATATCAAGAGTCTTCAGCCTTCAAAATAGGAAACGTATACCGCCAGATGGCGGTGCAGTGCATTAATTTTTATTTATTGTATTATTCAGCTTAATAGAACAAATGTTGGGGCGCAGGGAATATTAACAAGAAATCCTACCCAGAACTAGATCTCACACTGACTGTATAATACACTAATTTTCCTTCATCAGTCATCTGGGAGCAGATACCTGCGGGGCGTGTCATTCAAAAGAAATTCAATTCCATGTTAGAATCCACAATTGTAAGAAACAATTAATTTTCACCAATCGACGGCTAATGAAATCCTTAATGAAATGTCTTTGGTAAAAATGGATATTCATCATTTCGAATAAAAAAATTCAAGGAAATAAATTTCGCGAAAATAGCACATTGTTGTAATATTATTTACAAAAAACCGGTATATTCTGAAAGAAAAATGAGATAGACGTTTGATTAACTAAATGATAGACTTCAATACTGAAATGAAAAAACACATAAATATTTGTTCGTTTTGATGGTGGAAATGTTACTAAATAACCAAAAATTACGGGGAATATCCTTTTCATTCATTCAATACTTATGAAATATTTTTTTAAATATTTTTTTCTTCATACACTCATACATCCATCCATCAATCAGAAAAAAATAAATCTTTTCTGACTCCCTTTTTTTCGGGGACGTAGACCCTTAAGTGACCAGCATTTAAAACTTCTTTACCATAAACACTTCTATAAGTGTTCATGCTTTCAAGATACCCCAAGTATTCTACTGAACTCAGTCATTTGGACCTAAAACAAGGTGCTATTAAAATCCTGTAGTATATTGATTTAACCGTTCACATGTTATATGCACACGAATGTTTTCGTCATTTTTTTAAGACTTCCAACCTCGCATAACTTTCAATATCACTAGACTGAACAGAAATAAATAACGAATCGTACTGCCTTTACCTGAAATGAAATTATATATATATATACTCCATTCACAATTATAAAATCACAACTCTGGCCTTGGAAATTTGACACATTCCACTGTGTATCGAAGGTATGACGTTTTTCAAAATATTTTTATGTTCCAAGTCAACACTATGTTGCCCTTTCTACATTCTTAGCGTATTTCTCAGAATGTGAATTTATTGGGAAAATGAATGAATTGGAAAAGATGTGATGGACGAAAATAATTAACGTTTATATGAATTGATAGAAAGGATTCCTTTTCTAGTTATTTGCATGAAAAGTACAAGAGATCACTGTTGAAATATATTATTTTTCGCCATGGAAGAAAATTGCATTGCTTTCACATAATTTTCATATGCATGCTTGTGAAGATTTAATGTTTATTATCCTCTTGAACTGAAAGTTCAAGACTTGACGACATCAATTGTTGATTCTAATCAAGAATTCAAAAAAAAATCAACCCAAAGATATACGATGAATTGATGGGAAATTACAAGAATGAAGAATAATGTCAATTTTATTTTGTTGATAAGTTTCTTAAAATCAATGTTGGGATATAAAACTCGGCTGCGTTTGTTCAAGCAACATCTAAAGAATACATTTTTCACCATCTCGACCTTTGAAAGGCGTTTCTTATAGGAGAATTAGGTCTAAGTTCCACCTCATCAGTGAGGTACCTAACTTTTGCAAATCTGCTCCAAACTGGTGCTAAAAACAATAAACATACGTTAATCTTGGATATTCGACGAAAAACTCACCTGCAAATATCGATTAAATACCAAAAATCTGCGAACAATTTGTAAACCTAACAAAATGAGGAATATCTTTGATACTTTTACTTTGAAGTAAACAAAGAAACTGGCAACGTCGTTTTGTCATTAAAGATATTTTTTGTGCGCGCACTGACTTTTCATCATATGTTCTGTGCTTTTCATCAGGAGCACCAATTCCTGAAAACGAAACCATGACCTCCTATGTGATTAAATAAAAGTGAATGGAGTATACAATTTCAATAACGCAAAAATACACACAGAACGAATACAACACAACAATCCAATATTTAAAGTTCTACGACTGTCCACCTCGGCGCTGCATTCATATTTTCAGATTCCTATAGGGTTCTCTTGAGCAAGCGTGTTCAGAATTCATACTTTTTATTTATCATACCACAAAGTTTATATATAGGATGGGCTTACTCGGTTAAGAATAAGACCGAGATTTTCTGTGCTCTGTGCGATTCTATGACTGTTTCAAAAATCTCACAAGCATATACCTGCTCAGTTCGACATACATACCTGCCTTCAGTCGCATTGTTTTTATACGGCTCAGCTCGAAGCCCTCAACAAATAATTTTCCACGTCGTCGGCCTATAGTTCGCCACCCTTACATTACATTACAAGTGAATTAATGTGATAAAGACTTTTACCCAGTACAATAGCTACGAAAGAAGACATAAGGAGATACGTAACTTTTATTCTGAACAACCGTTAGTACCATTCCTTCAGTGTTTACTTAGTGGTATTCATTCTATCAAACATCCATTTTCTTTCTTTAATTCTCGAGGCGATAAGAATTGGTACAACAGTCCATTTCTTCTCTACAAGAGAGCTCGTGTATACTATTCAAAGCGGAAGAGGTTCCTTTTAAACTGATCTACCACCAAATGACGAATCCGTATAAGTTTGTATTTGAATAGAGTGTTAAATTTTTTGTGTTTTGTTTCAGTCCCCTCCCAAAGGAGCAACCATACCCTACCGCCCCAAACCCCAAGTCGGTGGCCCCGTGATCCTGGCCGGCGGTCAGGCCTATACCATCCAAGGCAACTACGCCGTACCCGCCCACACAGACGTAAGTAATTCTGTAATGACTCCTCTACTTACACCTCACATGACCGCTCTGGGCCATCCCTTTACCGGCGCGGTGGCCCCGGTCACCGCTCCCCTCGTGTCCCTCGAGCCGCTTAAGAACGTGCATTTGCAGGCAGCTCTACCGCCCGGCCATCTGTTGCCAGATGTAAGTTTTACGTTATGGTGACCCCCCGAGTCCCTACCTATACCGGGCGCTTTTAAAGGGGGTCTCTTTTGCCCGGAGATGGAACTCGTCGTCGTTTCACTAAAGAACTCGAATAGTTCGAAGAATTCAAGGCCTGTAGCGGCGTAGTGGTCGCGTTTTTCTTAATTCATCGAATGGAACTCGACTTTAAAGACTTATGGACCTCTTGAGAGTTTTATATGGACGATTTTTGGTGAAATGGATTGTTTTAATGAGTTCTATCTCCCGTTGGAAGTAAAGACTCGCCTTTGGAAACTCCCAGTATATTTTAATATCACCCCCTAGTGGTTTTTTAGACCGTGTTTTAGTATGTGATGCACAAGCATGCCCTCTAGCGATTTATGACCTTTGTCTTGAGAGACTGTGACATCGACGATTGATCTGAGATATTTTCATGTTTATGTTTTATCAGTATTCCATTTAACACAATGAAATTGATTACATGAAGATATCTTAATAGTCCAAGATCCCAGAGCAATCAGACATAACTTATTTTCACACGGATGAAACCTGAAGTTTTCAGTAGCGTCTCGTGTGCCTTGATTACCTACGCGCTTTGTGGAACTTGCTGAGTGACACCTGGGCAGGTACCAGGTGAGAAAGGTAAAAATGAGAATTATTTAACTTAAATTCACATGGCTGATTTTTATATGTGTCATGTAGAATATTATTTTAAAGTAATATCATAAGTGTCAGACACTTTTGATGGACCAGAGCTTTTGTCAGACGCTTTTAAGCTAACCAAAAAATTAATGAACTTTACTTATTTTTACATGTCTGATTTTTTAATATATTATTGAAGTATATATTTAAAAGTTATATTCAATCAGTCAGACAAATTAGAGTGACCAAACATCCCATAAGACAAAAATTTTCGGCCAGAAGTATGAGGGCGAGAGCACTATGCATGCGCTTCAGGGTGAGTGAGACGTCCATAATAACTCGGTTCTCCTTCTTCTTCTTCTGTTTCAATCTACTTGTATGTGCTGTTTGCGTGTCATATTATATAACTTACAATATAAATATACAGTATGGTGCAAATGAAAGGAATAAATTCGTTATTTTGTAAACCGCCGAATTTAAGGAAAAATCCCGAAACACGTCGATTTTTATTTTAGAACAGGCTACTCGTAAGGATACCTTTTTATTTTTGACGTCATCTATATGAGCGTGATGACGTCATCGCTAATATTTTTAAATGGAAATGTAGGTGTTGTGATACATTATTCGAAAGGTCTTTTAAATACCTATTCAGCCATACCAATATGTACAGTAATTGATTTGCTTATTGTCACAAATATTATTGATGAAATTTCAACAGGTTTCTTAATAAAATGTATTAAGTATTGGTATGATGTATTTATTGACACACAAAAATAAATTTTGTGAAGGCCGTCATTGTATTTTAGCTGAAGGTAAACAATTTGAGCACTCAATTTAGGTTTCGTTGTAGATATTTAATGAGTAATACATATTAAATATTCATTGTAATAATAGCATTTTCTTGATTTCTTAAACAAATCAATTACTGCAAATTATTGATATGACTGGATAGGTATTTAAAATACCTTTCAAATAATGTATCACAACACCCACATTTCCATTTAAAAATTTGAGCGATGACGTCATCACGCTCACAAAGATGACGTCAAAAATAAAAAGGTATCCTTACGAATAGCCTGTTTTAAAATAAAAATCGACGAGTTTCAGGATTTTTCCTTAAATTCGGCGGTTTACAAAATAACGAATTTATTTTATTCCTTTCATTTGCACCATACTGTATATTTATATTATAAGTTATATAATATCACACGCAAACAGCACATACACAGTAGATTGAAACAGATGGTGAGTTTAAGAAGCGGAACCTAGTTATTCTGGACGTCTCACTCACTCTGAAGCGCATGCATAGTGCTCTCGCCCTCATACTTCTGGCCGAATAATTTTTGTCTTAGGGGATGTTTGGTCACTCTTATTTGTCTGACTGATTGAATATGACTTTTAAATGAATACTTCAATAACATATTGAAAAATCAGACATGTAAAAATAAGTAAAGTTCATTAATTTTTTGGGTAGCTTAAAAGCGTCTGACAAAAGCTCTGGTCCATCAAAAGTGTCTGACATTTATGATATTACTTTTAAATAATATTCTACATGACACATATAAAAATCAGCCATGTGAATTTAAGTTAAATAATTCTCATTTTTAGTTACCTTTCTCACCTGGTACCTGCCCAGTTGTCACTCGGCAAGTTCCACAAAGCGCGTAGGTATTCAAGGCACACGAGACGCTACTGAAAACTTCAGGTTTCATCCGTGTGAAAATAAGTTATGTCTGATTGCTCTGGGATCTTACTCTATAAGTAGTTTTAATAAATTTGTGAAGACCTGAAAATTCGGTATTAAAAATACCCTCAGTGATTTAAATTGATGCTGAGAACCTTCCAGGAAAGAACTCAAGCTATAAATTTGTATAATTTCCTAGAAACTTCCAGATTAAAACTGATGCACATCATTGATTGTATTGAAAATTCCGAAGTTCCAAGAATTTTTAAATATCAAAGATGGAGAAGTAAGAGTTGATGCATCGATTATTGAATTCTTTATTAGGAAATCCATCAGTTACGATTAATAAGTAATCAACTTTCAGACGATGCACTTTGGAGTTGGAAGAATTTATCAGTTTTTCTTGAACACGGAAAGTTAAATTCACAGTCTCTCTTTGAGAGGATGAGGTTCATGATCGCAGCATGCTTAAAGTTTTTCCCCTAGCTACAAAAATATCCCGACTAAATAAGATTTTTTCTAGGAAACGCTTTCTCTTCATCCGAATTCCTTTCCAATCTAGATCATTTACTTCAACTAAATCAATGATTATATTTCTATCAAAAGCTTCAAAAATCAAGATCTAAATATATGGATGGGGAATGTAAGGGGTCATCATTTGGCATGTTTGAATTTCTAAGAATCTTAATCAACCGCCAATGCATGTATCTAACTGTAAAATCCTAAAAACTGTCAACATTCTTCCCGAAAATCGTGATTGAATAGCTTCTTGATGACGTTTTCGCGAGGGAGTTTGTGCGTTGAATGGCAAATGAGGCCTCGAAACCAATATGAGTAACTTTTTTCAGATCGCCGCACTTGGAAAAAGTCCCCTAGCTGGTCTAGCAGCGTTGGGCTTGGGAGGATTGGCCCCAGCAAACACAGGTGGATTGAATCCTGCAGGTATATTCAGTTCTTCATTGATCTCCAGGTGTTTTTGTTTCGTTTGGTTCTTGTCGAATCGAGTTTTCTCTCAAAGTTCTAAATTTGTTTGAATCCATCGATTTTTTGTTCGAACTAATGATGTATACGACAAAACTTATGTGTGATCTCTCGGTATTTTACAAAAAGAAATTATTCATACTCGAAATGTTTCTTTCGGAAACACAGTAACTGGTATGCCAAACAAATAAGGCAATTCAACGACTCGTCAAATATTCTTTGAGGTTAGAGCTGGTGGACAAGCAATGGGAATTTAGCTTTGTTCATGTAAAAAAGTTTATTCGCTTGAAAAATTGTTTTATGTGGTCTTTTTTATGATATTTCTAGTCAATCTTGCACTAAGAAACATTAAGCCAGTGACAAATAAAAAAATTACTAGCGACCCGCCCGGCTGCATATTCATATTCCATGTACCGTATTGCAGCTCGGAGTCAACCGAAGCTTACGCGATAAACCACGTGATCGAAGATGAATTGATAGAAAGGATTCCTTTTCTAGTTATTTGCATGAAAAGTACAAGAGATCACTGTAGAAATATATTATTTTTCACCATGGAAGAAAATTGCATTGCTTTCACATAATTTTCATATGCATGCTTCTGAAGATTTAATGTTTATTATCTTCTTGAACTGAAAGTTCAAGACTTGACAACATCAATTGTTGATTTTAATCAAGAATTCATTAAAAAAATCAACCCAAAGATATAAGATGAATTGATGGGTAATTACAAGAATCAAGAATAATGTCAATTTTATTTTGTCGATATCTTTCCTAAAATCAATGTTGGGATATAAAACTCGGCTGCGTTTGTTCAAACATCATCTGAAGAATACATTTTTCACCATCTCGACCTTTGAAAGGCGTTTTTATAGGAGAATTAGGTCTAAGTTCCACCTCATTAGTGAGGTACCTAACTTTAGCAAATCTGCTCAGATATCGCCAAATTTCTTGGAAAACCTGAAAAATATCATCCTAATCGACCTCTCGAGGCTCCATCCGATCCATCTACTGCGATATCTGTCCAAATAACAGCTTTTTCAACGAAATTCCCGTGTACCCCTTCAACCTCGAAATGTAAACATTCGTCCTGGTCTTGAAAATCGTGCTCACGCTCCAAACTGATGCTAAAAACAATAAACATACGTTAATCTTGGATATTCGACGAAAAACTCACCTGCAAATATCGATTAAATACCAAAAATCTGCGAACAATTTGTAAACCTAACAAAATGTGGAATATCTTTGATACTTTTACTTTGATGTAAACAAAGAAACTGGCAACGTCGTTTTGTCATTAACGATATTTTCGGTGCGCGCACTGACTTTTCATCATATGTTCTGTGCTTTTCATCAGGTGCACCAACTCCTGAAAACGAAACCATGACCTCCTATGTGATTAAATAAAAATGAATGGAGTATTATGATATTCATTTATTTCTTTATGCTGTTAATGTTCCATATACGTAAATAAACGGTTTTCCAATAAGAGAAGTTATTCAGACATTCGAAGAAATGTGCCATGTTTATTTCATTATGAAGAGGAAGGTATGCCGTTACTATTAGAAAATAATATCAGCCAAATGACCACCTCGTAGCTCCGTCTTGTTGAAAGTAAACGTGGTCCAGATCAATACCGTCCAAATCCGGCCCTAAAAATTATTAATCTATTCTTGAGAGCGCAATCCATTCACCGTAACCATGAGGACAAAAATTTCGCCCTTGAAAAAACTCCGGGGGACAAAAATTTTGCGCTTGGAAAAACTCCGGGGACAAAAATTGCGCGCTTGGTAAAACTCCGGGGAGAAAAATTGCGCGCTTGCTAAAACTCCGGGGATAAAAATTTCGCGCTTGGAAAAACTGCGGGGACAAGAATTTTGCGCTTGGAAAAACTCCGGGGACAAAAATTTCGCCCTTGGAAAAACTCCGGGGACATAAATTGCGCGCTTGGAAAAACTCCGGGGACAAAAATTGCGCGCTTGGTAAAACTCCGGGGACAAAAATTTCGCCCTTGGAAAAACTCCGGGGACAAAGATTGCGCGCTTGGTAAAACTCCGGGGACAAAAATTTGGCCCTTGGAAAAACTCCGGGGACAAAAATTGGGCGCTTGGAAAAACTCCGGGGACAAAAATGTCAGTAGTTTTGCCGTTATCGCATAAAATTCGAATTTCACGACTAAATCCAGGTTTCGCTCAGTCAAATTCATTGGTATGCATGTCCATTTCAAGGTAGACTATGTTAGGAATGGTCATTCCTACTTATTTTTATGGGTCGAGCACTATGCAGAACATGGAATAATAATTAGGTACACTAGAATGATTCATCAAAAGTCTGTTCTCTATTCGCGGCGAATGTGACAAATAAAAAAAAACAGATAATGAACGATGACCAAATAGTGCTCGATTAATGAAAATAAGTGAGAATAACAATTCCTAACAAAGTCTACTTTGAAAAAGACATGCATACCAATGAATTTGACTGAGCGAAACCTGGATTTAGTTGTTAAATTCGAATTTTACTCGATAACGGCAAAACTACTGATTTTAAAGACATGAAATGTTTCGCAAACTCTAGCTAGTTTTTGACGAGCAATCGAACGGAATTACAAAATTATATGGTTCCCATTTGAAAAAAAAAAATGAGATTTCATAGTTTTGTTGAGGCACACTTCGAAGCCCCGTTTCAGACACCCTGTATAGTATTTTCTCATAATTCATACAATAAGCAGTGTCAGTGTACTTTCTTTTGTACCACTGTTGCAAAAAAAAAATTCTTACAATGAGGGATTTTGAAGATATGAACACTAATTTGTGACAATCTTTCTGTAAAAAAAATGAGAATCACGCTATTACTCAATAATCGCTTGAGATATACTCCATTCACAATTATAAAATCACAACTCTGGCCTTGGAAATTTGACACATTCCACTATGTATCGAAGTTGATGACGTTTTTCAAAATATTTTTATTTTCCAAGTCAACACTATGTTGCTCTTTCTACATTCTTAGCGTATTTCTCAGAATGTGAATTTATTCGGAAAATGAATGAATTGGAAAAGATGTGATGGACGAAAATAATTAACGTTTATATGAATTGATAGAAAGGATTCCTTTTCTAGTTATTTGCATGAAAAATACAAGATATCACTGTTGAAATATATTATTTTTCGCCATGGAAGAAAATTGCATTGCTTTCACATGATTTTCATATGCATGCCTGAGACGATTTAATGTTTATTATTCTCTTGAACTGAAAGTTCAAGACTTGACATCAATTGTTGAATCAAGAATAATGGAACATTATATCCCTCTACTGGAATCCAAATAGTTGAAGGGAGTTCTGATGCAACAGGAACTTTTTCTTGGAACATAACCTTAATAGCTAACTTAATAAAAATAAGAGTAGAAGATATACATTTCATTTATTTGATCTTATGAACAAGGAGTAAAATATTCTGACTGTATAGTAATTTATTAGTTTAAAAAATATTCATACATTACAACCACAGTAGGTTTGTACAAATAATATGGAACACGTCAAACATATAATATATTCTTTCGATTAAGAGCAAATACCTACCGTTGAATGTTACATACACAAATTTCTTCAAAATGGGCTTATACGAAGTGGTTCTTTTTCTGAAACGTGAAAACGATCAACAATAATCATTTAGAGACCGATGATGGCCATCCAAAACCCGTTTACTTACGAAAATCGTGCAATTTCATTCTGCAAGTTCTTTCCTCATAATTCCTCTAAAATCCTACCTGAACCATATTTTCCGGTCGCTTTCGTGAAAAGATCGTATAAGGAAGCCTGTTTTGTCCATTCACACATTCCAAATAAATTGAGCACCAAAAACGATACCGAAACTAACCAAACTTCTGGGGGACCGGAATTTCGTTTGAAATCTTTCCCAACGGCCAGATACCTAAAAAAAACTTCGTTATAAAGTGTAAAAAAGGCGATTAGTACTTACTTTTGCTTTATTCATGCTTATAAATCGATTTTTGGTCCAATTCAAATTTGCCGTTTGTACCCATGTCAAAATATCTTTGATACTTTTACTTTGATGTAAACAACGCCGTTTTGTCATTAAAGATATTCTCTGTACGCGCACAGATTTTTTTATCAGGTGCTCCAATTCCTGAAAACGAAACCATGGCCAGAGTTGTGATTTTATAATTGTGAATGGAGTATAGTTGCGCATATCATACATCAAATCATTGCAGAATTGAACGAAGAATTCAAATATGTATAAATATGCAGGATGTTGCATTTGAAATAACAAAGTTCCGGTAGAACCGGAAGTAGATCCGGCTTGAAAATATTTTAGAAATTGAGTTCATGTACTCAAAACAAAAATACAAAATTTTGAATTTGTATCGCAATTCCTTCCTCGAATACGTCTAATGAAACACTTATGCACTTAATTTAAATAATTTCATTGATTTGACATTCTTGAGTGCAAGATCAGCTGACCGTATAAAAAAATTCCCCATAAAACATGTTTTCAAGGAAATAGACGTTCTTTCTTACTGATCAAAACTAAATTCCCATTAGGGAATCCAACCACCTGTCAAATATTTTTTTGAGGTTAGCTGGTGGTCAAACAAACCAAATTTAGCTTTGTTCATGTAGACATTAAAACCGTTTATTGGCTTGAGAAATTGTTTTATGTGGACATTTTTTTGATATTTCTAGTCAATCTTACTCTTAGGAATATCAGACCAGTGAAAATTATTTAAATTAAGTGCATTTTCAATAAAAAAATCCATAAATGTGTGCCAAAATTGGATGTGCAAGTCGTTCAAATTATGAGGATTTTCTTGAATATTTTGGAGCACCCAGTGTGTGTAACTTGGTGTATTATATACATATTGAGTGACTTATCAGGAAACAAAAGGAAATTGGGTCAGCAGTCATCAAGACTTCACAATATCGAAGATTAGAAACTAAAGTGAATTTGTCTTCGTAGACACTGAAATAAGCAGTATTCAGTTCATGTAAAATGTAAAACTGATGAATATTTAAATTTATATCATATAAAAGGATAAAGAAGTTACAGGGACAGAGCTCTGATTAATATTCCTTCTCCAATACTTTCTCTTCAATCTCTTCGGGCTCCCAATACTAAAAGTTGTAATCATATGAGTGACTGAAATTTTCTTCGTCAGTGATACTTCAGGATACTTTTTGATATTAGAATTCATAAAAACTCACTAAATCACTCATGAAATGCATATAAGATAATAAAATTCCTCAAATTTACTGCAAGCCAGTGACCTGTCAGAAAATTTATAGGTTATCTGGAGGCAGGGCGCCACGTGGTTTGGATTGCCTAATTGTATGACCACCAGCACTAACCTCACAAAACATTTGACACGTGACATTGACATTTGAGACGTCAGTTAAGGTTCTACCAACTTGACAGAAAAAAAAACCTCGTCTTTCACTGTTCAATCAGGGCGTTTATTTTCTTTCTGTAATATACCGAGTGCTCGCAACTTGGGCGGCGTGTATTAATGTCGTTTCGTCATCAGACACGCCGTTTTCAGCTCTGGCCGCGTTGGCGGGATCGCAACTGAGAACGGCCAGCTCCAGGAATCAGCAGAACGCCAATCAGCAGACGCACGAGATGACCGTGCCGAACGAGCTGATAGGCTGCATCATCGGCAAGGGAGGCACCAAGATCGCCGAGATCAGGCAGATTTCCGGCGCCATGATCCGCATCTCGAATTGCGACGACCGCGAGAGCGGCGTGACCGACAGGACCATCACCATTTCCGGTAATCCGGACGCCGTTGCGCTCGCCCAGTATCTCATCAACATGAGGTAAGTTTCTAATTTTTTAGTTTGCAGGCGTCTATGAAGGTTTGGATGATCCATTTACCTCAAAGTTCCTCGGTATTCCTTTAGATTGACTCGATGACTGACAGTTAATTGACAGTTGTTGGTGCGGTCTTATCCTGTAGTGGGGATGCGTTGAGTTATTTGGTTTTCGTGTGATTTAACTCCGATAAAGTCGTTACATTTGTTTTTGTTTGCATTGTTTTATTTTATTGTATTGTCGTTATATTGTTAGAGTATTTGAATAAAGGTGAAAATACCCGTTTAATCATTTGATGTGTTCTTGGAATCCTATTTTGTTGACATCCTTTTGTTCCATTCAAACCTTTCAATGCTTTTTGCAATGTCAATAGCACATCAATTGATCCATAGCTTGGTCACTTCTAATTTCATCCAACTCTTTTCGATTTAAAATTTATTTTCGTCTTGGATGAAATTACGATGTGATTTATAATCCTTTTTTCTCTTCCAGTGATATCTCCCTCCACAACATAGTCTCATGTTCTATCAGTGACTGAGATGTTTAAAACAAATTTAAAAACGTTGTTCTTCGAACGCTGTTTTTATTTTTGGATTAAATCTTATTTTGTAGAAATTTTAATACAAATTCTCAGTAAATTCGGTTCTGTCACTGATATTACTTTTGCCAGAAATTGATATATCAATTGTTGAAAGTTTTTTCAATTCAGAGAAAAATACCCGGTAAAATTAAAGCCAAGAAAATGAAATTACAATGAAAAATGAGTGGTCACATTTGTTATATCCGTCTTCAATTCGGTTAACGATCTTGTATTTTTTTTACCTTCGGGGCTCATAAATATCAATTTGTGTATATTTTCTTTCTTATCAGGCAGGTACAAGCGATATTATCTGAAAAATTACTATTCCTTTTGATCGAAACCTAATTCTCGGAAATAGAAAATAAAAAACCAAAAATTACATGTCAACGTGTCTTCAAGAACAAAATGAAGTAGATCAAAGTCAGAGAAACACATTTCAATGAATGAAAAGAAAATGAATCGTGAATAACTGTAATAAAATACAGTGTGACGAGAAAAACCTCGGACAAACTCTTTTTAATTTAACTTTATTAAAAAGAAGGAATTGAACAAAACAACACCAAATAATAATAGCTTGAACATTTGTTAATAATATATTTAAGCCGTTTCGAAGTGGCTTCCTTTGGCGGCGATACACAGCTTCAGACGCTTCTTGAAATTTTCGGCAATGGGCCTCAGCTCCTCGGGCGTTAATCGGTTCCATTCCAGGCGCTGAGATTGCTTCAGCGACTCCAAATTTTTGTGTTTTTTAGCACAAGCCCTGTGCTCATCCAAAATCGACCACACGCTGTAGTCCATTGGGTTGAGATCCGGTGAATAGGGCGGCCATTCTGCAGATGAGATGAAACAAGGAAAATGGGTCTTACACCATTCTGGCGTCATTTTCGCTCTGTAAGCCGGGGCGGAGTCCTGTTGAATGGTCCAATGCGTATCGCCGAAGTGCTGCTTGGCCCACGGAAGTACTACGGCCTCGAGGATGTCGCAGCGGTAGACTTCTTGATTGATTTTGACCCCTTGATCCACGAAAACTAAGGGAGTTTCACCACTGCCGCAAATTCCGCCCCAGACCATGACGAATTGCGGATTTCGGTGTTCGACGATGGCCGATGTACCGGAAGCCTCTACGTACCAGACTCTGTCGTTTTGGTGGTTGTGGGATTGTTCTACGGTGAAAAGCTTCTCGTCTGTGAAGAGAATTCGCTCCCATTGCTGACCGGCGGCGAGACGAAGGAGTTGGCGGCACCTTTGGAGCCGTACGCACTTGTTTTCCTCCGTGCGGAGTTGAACTTTATGGAGCTTGTATGGCTTGAGGTTGAGCTCCTTTTTGGCAATTTGACGGACTGGTTCGCAGTTGATACCGATCTCACAGGCTATTTTCCTCATGGAAACCCTCGGATTTCGATTTACTCGCTTCTTGACGATGTTGCGATTGCTAGGTGTATTGACAGTGCGTTTTCTAACACTTCCTGGACGACGACCATCATGGCCAAGCTCCTTGAAACGACGAATTGCATCGGACACGGTTTGTCGAGGCACATTGAGCAAACGAACAATTTCGCATTGACGCCTACCTTGACGAAACAGCTCCAAAATCGCACTACGTTTGTTTGACATTCTAAAACTGTGAAATGAAATTATATCAAACTGAAAATTCACATATTAGTACAGGAAAGTGTAGAGAAACCAAGATAATAAAAATTATTTGGCTGCGCTGAAATTTTGTTCTTGACCACAGCAAAATTTGTCCGAAGTTTTTCTTGTCACCTTGTAGTAATATTATATTACTCGAATCATCCAAAAACCGCTCAGAAGAAGACGAATAAGTTTATTAATTGGTTCCCTCAAGGTGTATTGAAGAAAAAAATCTGAAATTAAATTTTAAAATTGGAGTTCCCACACAAATTGGCGTTTTTAGACATTTGAACTTACAAATGACGTAAAAGCATATTTCTAATAATACCAATATAGTCAATCAGTGAGCGAAAATTGAAGCTGGGCTTGGGTAAGAATCGAGATCTGCGCAAGTACAGAAATATTGAGAATAAACATTAATCAAGGATGTCTTCCTTTGCGAATATTTTCGGCCATAACCTAACAATTTCATGTAATATTTTTGAATCGCGTTTATGCATTTTCTTGTATGTCGTTTAACTGAACTGAAAATATTTCGGTGGCATATTTTCATCCTCGATTTCTATTTCTTTGTCGTCTATCAGAATATACTTAACCTCTAACTTTCTAAAAAAGTTTTTGATTTTCAGTTAACGTATGCGTTCAACTCTGTTCTGACCAAAGATTCGGCTTCACTTTGTGACTCTACATAGCATGCGTATCATCCATCAGATATATACGTAAAAGAGCTGAATTTTGTGGTTCGAATAATACAAAAGTTTCAGAATTGACCGATAAAAAAGTTTCAACAATTGACAATCTCCCGAAGGTAACCGCTGGTGATGTACACACATCAGAAACGCCAACGTTCGTACGAAACCGTATCAGGACGTTCTTGAAGCAGTGTGAGAGTCCTGGACGGTCGAAAACTGAACGTGGCCTTTCTAATGTGACAGTCACGCGAAGCGCGCTTGCCTCTCACATTCCTCCGACCTCTGTTCACTGTCTCATACTACAATCCTTGTTTCTATGTTATTTCCCTAGTGTTGAACTGCAGAAAGCTAACCTTGAGGCCCAAAACTCTTCTCCCAGCACTGGCGGAACAAGCCAGTCCTCCACCGCTGCCTCTCCCTTGGCCAGTGCAATCCCTCTCGCCCAATTGCTCACCAAACCTGGGGCCCTCAACGCTCTGAGTAGTCTCAGTGCTCTGGGCGGCCTCACGGAGCTTTTGGGCAGCCAAACCGGAGCTCCTCCCGTACAGACCACGGGGGTTCATCGTTCCCACAAGAATTACACTCCCAGACTCCGCTCCCCCAGTGGCAGTGGCCAATCAGAAGGATCCAAAGTCAAGAACGACAGAAAATTCAATCCTTATTGAAAAAAATGCTAACCACAATCCAAAACGAATTCTTTTTCTATTCAATCCTGCTACTCCTTTGTCGGGTCCTAAGAAGACTTTAATTATTTTGTTTTATAATTTTTTCAATATCCCAAAGATACAAATTTATTTGGTACGATTAGTTTATACAATTATTTTTTCTTTATCATATACAGTAGTTATCCAATATTTATATATCGATAAAGTCAGCAAAATGGCAAAATTAGAAATCAATCTACTATATATTTAATCATATCCAACATCAATCTTTTTTTTCCGATTACTTAATAATAAAGCATAATTGTATATATTATAATTTTTAGTATCGAAAAAATTAAATAAAACATTAAAAACGATGACGAAATCGTTGTTGTCTACTCTGATGCATAAATTTTATGCTGCTTTACAATCTCTGTAGTTTTAAGTGTTGTAAAAGAAGGGAACAATATTATTTTTTGTTGATTGTCAATTCCGTTAAATCCACTGTCGATGGATTAGATGATCCGTATTTTTGTTAATTTTTTTCGAAAAGGTGTGTGTTTTCATGATGGAATCAGATTTGGTAGTGAATGATGGAAATTAAATTGTATACAAACTTCTGATTATTTTTTGACAGTATTTCGATTTTCAATGATTTTCCAAATTGTTGAATCTTCTGCTCAATCTAATGAATAAATGTGTCTTGAAAGTTCTGTTTTTTCTTTTTGTTTGATCAGGAAATAAGGAGAGTTGGTGCCATGGTATTCTTTCGCTGGTGAATCAAAATTTAAAAAAGCGAAAATTATGCAAAATTTTCACAAAAATTCAAAGTGACTATAAGAAATTTGAGGTGTTGATATTAATTAATTTTGTGAATACATTGAAGGCTTATTGGTAAGTAAGTGATTTGAATTCTTTGGCTGTCATAAGTGTCATATTTTTTATTTAACTTTCTTCAATTCTGAGATTCTTTCCAAATCAATTGATGGATATCAGAGTTTATCCAATGCCTGATAATTCCAAATGAAAATTAATTATTTTTCTCAATAAACGAATTCAAAGTAAAATCCATACAGGGTGGTCCTTTTTTTGTAGCAAGACTTCGACTGTCAAGACAGGAAACAAAAAAGTTGGGTTTTGAAGACACCGGGCAAAACTAAATTGATAATTTTTGCAGTACTCCAACATTTACAGATCTTTTATCTACATCTGGATACTTTTTGTTGCCATATTCATTGAATTCATTAGTTTTCTTCAATCAAATTTAATATTTGTGTACATGTTAGTAAAAGTATCACAAGTTATTTTCTCGGAAAGTTTTTCTAAGTATCTCAGCTTTATTTCCAAAATTTGTTCGTCAGTTACAGAGTTTTTAGTATTTTTAGTCGAAAATAAACTTTTTTGAACTATATTTGAACTTCGTTCAATCTGAGAGTATACTGAAGTTACCAAATCTGAGACATCAAAATGATTCACTCCTTTCTGAAACGCTAACAACTGAAATCATTCGATCATGATTTAACTTGTATTGCATATTCCTTTCGGCAACTCAAGTTCCATTTGTACACCCTTTCAAAATATACGAAGCTTATCTTTATTATTTTTTAATAATTGTACAAAATCAGAGCTGCTTTACGATTATTCGAATAAAATAGGTTAGATTTCGATTATTATCGAACATAGTGTTTTGTATATTGATATTCAATGTGGCTTTCATTAAAATTAGAAATTATATAGATGTTTTATAATTAGGTTTATTGTAAGATTTACACAATACAGATTGAGTGTTTGATTGACTCTTTATTCATGTTTTATTTCTTTAACATTATAGTTTTTTTTATCAACGAGAAAAATCTCTGACAAGCATTGCGTTTGCCACACATACTGTCCGTCCCAAATAAGAACAATACCATTTTCAACTGGTCACACAATTTTGGAACTAGTTACAAAGATGTGACGATTGTATATTGAGTAATATAACTACGTGGAATTAAGATCCAATAAATTTATTTTTCATATTCTCCCATATTAAGAACTTACATCACTTTTGTGATTCATTCTACATCTTTTTTTTTAATACTAACAAAGAGCGCGTTGAATGGGTGATAAACAATATTTGAAAGCTTATTTTTATCCTAATTTTGCACTTTTTTGCTCTTAATTGTACGACTGCATCTCCAGATTGATTAAAATCCTTTTCCCATCTTATAAATGGTTAAGTTTCATTCCACGAGACATTTATCTAAGCCCAACTCCTCTAAGCCTGCTAACACAGAGAAGTCCATCATCCTTTCCAGTGAAGAGAGACGTTTCCTGGTAAGATATCACCAACCATTTTCCTCAAAACCTATTCAGCTTTTCGGGATGTAGAATTCTTATTACAGAATCAGCAATTTTATTTCGAAATTCCGAATTCATACTGAATTTGAATGATTTTTTCGGTATCAAGATTCGCTAATGACCCAGATATTCATAGAATATCCCGTGAATGCAAAATGGGATGGGTATATTCTGAATATTCGAAGAATATGCTGATAATATTCCAAAATGAATATTTTCTTTAGAATGTCCGCAAAATATTCATAAGGTATTGAACATTCTTCTTGGGAAATCCTTCGAATATTCTGCATATAATATTTTTGGAATATTTCGCTCATAATATTCCTGGAATATCTCATGTGGCATATTCATGGAAGGAGTATGTGTATCAAAGTTAACATTTAATTTTCAACCCTTGTATTTCATTCAATTGTCCACATAAATTCTTCCATAATGCGAAGATTCCATGAATATCCTCCTGAGGTTAATACAAATATTTCTAGGATATTATTCTGTGAATGTTCTATAAAAATATTCTCGGAATATTCTTCATGGAATATTCCACGATTATCTGAGAAATTTTCATTCGCACATGCATAGAATATTCGAATATGCCAAAATGTATATTCATGGCATATTCTAAGAATATCTGATACTGTCTGGGAATTACTTTTAGTCCGGCTTTACAATTCGCCTAGAGCTGACTTCTGGTATGTCTTTGTTATACTATAATAAGTAGAATATCTTTCGAATAATTGTTACTTATAATAGTGTTCAGATAAGAGCACTGTCTTCAAAATTCGGCTCTAAGCGAATCATTGTAGATTGATCCAAAATATTTCCAGAATCAAAATTAATTTCTGCAGGCCTACGTCAACGAAGCATGGAGCAAAGTGTTCTTGAAATGAATAGGAAAAAATAAAATAGTAGCAAAGACATCAAAGTCCAAAATATGATTCGAGAATAACTTCATGAATAATCATTTATACACATATATCTCAACAGGGCTTCAGTCAATTGCATTTCTTGTGTAATTTTTATTGCCCAATAAACTTTATATCTGGAGTGTTCAGTGAAAGTATATATTTTTCGAGTAAATCTTACTGAATGTTAACGTGTTGAAAAGAATGATTTTCTCGTAATCTACAATTGTTCAAGAATCAAGCTGAATGATCTCCGATAAGAAAGAAATTGTTGCGTCAGATTAAGAACATCGAGTGATACTGTAGATTTTTGAAGGGTCTGATACAATGTTGAATTCTTCGTGCAGATTAAGATTCCATAATAACTTTGAACAATGCCTCTTCATTATGTTAACAAGCATTTCAATAACGATGAGTTGAAGCTTGCCAACCTTTCCTGACTCTGCAGTACCATCAGCCATTCCAAAAACACTTTGTTCCCATGTCCTCATCGTTTTTACCCCCTAGTTTTCCAAATGATGACCATCTAAATAAACTTGGCTTTAGAATTTAAGCATCTCCTCAGATATTATTGTATCTCTATTTTTCCCTCAGGATATCCATGGAGACAGCAGGTTTGCCACTTCCAGGGTATCATTACATTGCACCCAACCATATCGTGAAAGCACCGATACATTAACTGGACTGGTATTGGCATCCAAACGACTGGGTGCCATTTACATATCCCCAATAACAATGATGGCATCGAAGATGCCAAAATAAGAGAATTTATAACTGTGAGATTCTTACAAATTTTGACAATACGATTGTCATTAATTATTATGATGGTTATTTAAACTTAAAAGATTGGTAAAGGGGAACAAGCCAAAGATTTGTTATTTTTAATTTTTTATATATCATATTTATATGAATATATTTAGATACAATCACAGGTAAGTGTGTTGTGTTTCTTGATATAATTGTATTGCAACTGAAAAAAGACATTAGTTAGGATATTGTTGCAGTATTATTATGTTACTTCTATTATTGTTTGATTAGACTTTGGAATTGTATATATTATAAGAATTAGAAGCTTTTTAATTTATTGTCCTAACCAGTAATTCATATCAAAAGATGTAACTGTAATATTTTGAATTCATCAAACTGCAAACTGGATTGAGTTGGACGAATTGTATGCAAATTCGATCTGGTAGTGATGATTGACAAGAAAAATTCTACTCATATCTAAGTCAATACGAAATCATTTTTTAAACTAGTCATTAAGTGCAATATGAAATTCTTGGTTTCAGTTCAAAGCATATCAGCAATTCAGAATTTTCCTTATGGAACTGGAAAAAGATCTTTTTAATAGTATACTAGGAAGTGCCTTTTCTCAATTTATAGACGTTTTCCGTTTATACTCTGAACGATTTGGAGAATTGGGCAATAAATTGAATAGCAATTTCTCATTCGCATTAAGTAGAATCGTTGAATAGTGTCATATTTTTCTTAATGATGATAAAAATTGTTAACCAGTTTTTTTGTCTGGTCGATTATGATGATGGGTGAGCTGGGCCGAATCCATTGTTCAAGCGATATCAGACTCTTTAGGCTGTGGCTGTTTGACTTCAACGTTCGAATTGAACTTCCATATCTTAAATTAATCTGTGCCAAATCACCCAGCCGAAGCATTCGCTAAGTTGCTCATTTCAACCTTTCTAGTACTCATTTTCCCCACCATATAAGAGCATTCCAAGTGGCCAGTGAGAAATATATGTTGAAGCGACCGAAAAATTTTGAGAATACGTACGCCATATTCATTTGGGAAATTGTTGTTGTATATTTGTCGAAAATATTAATCATTCATTATCACTGTATGCTATTTAAAAGCCTAGGTTGACTTATGGTTTCATTTTATCTCAAAAGCTTCGATGCATAATGAAGAAATATGATCAATACATATAAAAGTTGAATTTTGGAATAATTTCAGGGGGTAATTACCCCAGATGCTCAATTCAAAGAGCAATAATGCTGCCAAGCAATAATGATTTATTTTTTACTAATCTGACGGTAAAGATGCCTTCAGTTAGCTGCTCAGATCAACAAGTATTAGTGCCAAAGTATTGTAAGTTGGAGTCTCAAATATAGTGCCAATTGACAATATCGGAATCACTTTATAGAAGGTGGTTCACCTTACTGATTCATAAGAATTATAATGTGATCTATTTATCTGAAAAAATCTCAATTTGTAGAGAAACGAAATGCATTCAAAAAGCTTATTCAGATGAGCTTAAGTTTTGAATTTGAGAAATAAAAGCTTCTTCATTTGAAACCATTTTGTTCGATTATTTTATGGCTTCGGTCACTTGGAACTGCGTCTTCATGATATTGACATGGATGAGATCTCTTGAATGATAAAAGGTTCGTTTGTTAATATAAGATAGTTACTGTGATCACTTAAGTGGGAACTGCACTTGTGAAAAAAACATAAAACTGATGAGTTTCGTCTCATTTAGAGTCACTGATACCCAACAATCCTTAATACATGGGGGCCCTCAAGTTTATAAACTGAAACAGTTCGTAAGAACTGTCGATAAAGTTAGTTTCAAATTGAAACATTTCTCGAGTACGATGTGTAAACTTCAATGAAAACAGATCTTTCAAAAATAAGGGCCAAGTTTAATAATCAGATTCATTATTGCGACAAAGTGATCCTAAATGGATTGTTTTTTATTGGATGCTTTAAAACCAAGATGAAGAGCAAAAGCAGATTCTGTCTCCAATAATATGTTTGTAGTTCTTTGAAATAAGAAGGAATTGAAGTGGTAGATGTTTAGGATTCAAAATGCTTGATCAAACGGAGAAATAGTTTTAGCAAGATAATGCTTTGATTAGACTTTGCTTTGAGTCTTGGTATAGCCGTCAAAAATGTGAATATGAAAAGTCATTAGTGATATAATCTAGTCTTTTTCCAACTTATTTATGTAGTACTCGTTTATCTTTGTTGAAAATTAACAATTGACTATAATGGGGACAATCTATTGTTATCCCTCTCGATGTTACTGGGTGTTCTTTGATAAAAATTATGAAATTTTCATATTTATGTGCCAAATTTTCGACTGTATTCTAGTATATACAGAGAATCGTATAATTTTGAAGATAAATTCTCTTTCGAATAGAGTTTAGTATTAACGATGGTTATTTTATTTCGAAACGGTTAAATGCTTCTATCGAATAATATAGCAGCATCCCAACAGAGGAATATTAAATTGTTGAATTAATTGCTTAGTGATTTATAGTATAGTGGGGCCTTAATGTCGGCTAGCGAATAGTGTCGTGTTGTGATGGCTTTATTCGTTCATTAAAAATAAATAGCAAATATATCTCTCCCGAATTTGATTTTCACTTTTCATTGGGAGAATTCATTAAAAATTTTGAATTCCGAAAACTTTCGATTGAACTTAAATTGATTTTATATCTTTTACTGATTGGGAAATACGGACTTGGAATAAAATATCAAACCAACAAAATGCTAGCCGTATTATCGTGCCCTGAAATGGAACAAAATTACAACAATCAAGTAAAGTGAAATGAAGATATATATATATAAATATAATTTATAGCCTTTAAAGAAACAGGGTCATAAAAATAATTAGAAGATTGTGAATTAGGTAGAATATTGTGGAATCCAGTTTCAGAATCCAACAGTATTTTTTTGCAATATAATATTTCTAAGTAGTTATCTATCTAAGACTTTTTTGCGAAACTCAAAACTTTGCCAGCACATAACTATGATCGATTGAAATTATTCCTTTATAACTGAATGTAATGTGGCACTTTTTATAATACAGAATGGCAACTTTTTCGAGATGATAAATATTTTCGATATTTTTGAAGTTGCTATATTTGTTCACGTTTTTATTGCAACAAATATTGAAAGGAGTCGTACCGAAAATATTTATCCTTATTTCTAGGAGAAATAGATCCTAGAGTACTCTTGCTGTTATGCTACAGTCAATTTTTCATGATGTACCATATTAAAAAAAGCTCTGGCAATAAAATGTTGGTGTGTTTCTCCTAGAATTTCTGTGTCTTTATCATAGAATTCATTGTAAGAAGCTTTCTTATCTGTTTAAAACGATAGTGCCATACGGACTTGAGGTCCTGAAAATAGGAATTAATTATTATCTATCTATATGTAAGGCAACTCATACTGCTTTTTGCTCATTAAACACAACACGACTATGTATTTGTTGTATTATAGTGTAGTGGCATGCTGTTACTCGAACAGTCTGAGTTTGATTATCGTTCATATCATGTCAACATATCGATATTTATTTAATTTAATTTATTGCTCAATAATGATCGTATCATTGAAGTGTTCTCTGAAAATTGGGTAACAGCGCTGAGTTTATTTTGATATTTATTATTATTGAAACATGTCTGTTGATATTATAGTTTGTCGTTCTATGTTTAGGGCCAAATAAAAAGAATTGTTGAAATCTGTAAAAGTAGTTTTAATACCCTATCTGGAAGATCTTCAAGACCTTCCAATTATGACATATCCTTTTTCTCTATACATAATTCAGGATATGCCAATTGTATTAAAATATATCTCTTCAATCTAATTTTTTTTAAGAATTTTGACTAAAATCTTCTCGTTTGTAATTTGTAAAAATGAACATGCAATATTCGGAAATGTTTCTATTATCTCCAGAAAAGTTGGTAATGTGAAGGTCAACGACAAAGTTGTTAACAGTACTCGAGAGATACCTATAAAAACTCACATGTTCAGTGAAATATGGAAAAAAGGTGGGTTTAGATATTCGTCCATTGTTTTGGAGTGCGTAAATGGCTGCATGGAATGAATATTCTATTAGTGTCACTGAAAATTTGCATTTTCTTCAACTCAAATATTTTTGATCGAAATTCAAAAATCACAAAGAAAGGTTCAACTTAAGAAAAGAAATAACTGACACCCTATCATACAAAAATTAAATGTGACTACAAAACAAGATTTGAATAAAAATTATTCATTTAATTTTCTTTAAAGAGAATAACAGAACAAATGAAATAAGAAGTAGGTAGTACTGTCAGCTTTTCTGGTACTGAATTCGATAAATGCTGTTGTTGAGTTCCAGATAAATACAGATCTCTTGATTTTTTTCAATCATTTCTTGAATTTCTTTGTTTCAAACAAACGATTCTCATGGAATTCTGTATACAATCATGAGTAACCAACATTTGAAAAATTAAATTTCGGAAATAAAGTTGGCTCGAAACATCCACATTGGCCATATGTTAATTTTTTTGTGAGACACCCTGTAGATTGATTTATTCGGTCATTTCCTTGTATGGGGGTTTAAGGTGCGCTTTTAATTCAGCTATTGAATAAACATCACCTTGACCATTAACGAGAAAAAAGGTTATTGACAGAATTTACTTCAAATTCTCCAACTCGTATAGTTAAATAGGATATTGTTATGTTGACCCTAAAGATCGCAATATCCTTTTTGTC
The DNA here is from genome assembly GCA_951802165.1 of Adalia decempunctata. Taxonomy (NCBI): domain Eukaryota; kingdom Metazoa; phylum Arthropoda; class Insecta; order Coleoptera; family Coccinellidae; genus Adalia; species Adalia decempunctata. Next base: position 4,924,239 of record OX637702.1, read on the forward strand.
TCATGCATAAATTAATGAGCTTAAATCGAAATTATAAAAAAGTCGGAGGATCTATTGGATTGTCCAGTTGTGTTTGCTGATTCAAGCTGTGATATTTTTGGATAATACCTTTGCTCAATCAGGTAAGTGAATCTGAAGGAATTGAATTTTGATATAGCCTCAGATTTTTTTAATATCTTTTCTTCTCATTATGGTGTAGATTTGAGAGGAATCTTTAGAAATTCTTGAACAAAAATTCGTTCGAAGACTCCGTTTGAAGAATTATAATATTTCAGGAGATTTTCTGTTGAATCTTTTCAAGAAGTACTCAAAAATAAGATACTAAAACGAAATTTAACATAACTGGTACAAAATTTCAGCTTTTCATTGTATTCAGCAATAAATGAGTTTTTGTTGCTAAAAATCAATATGAGGCCATTCAAACGGTTATGTTATTTGAGCTTTCTTGAAAACTGTACCACACGCTTGTGCTCTACAATCGACTTTTGTATCAAGAGCACAGGAGTACCAGAAGTTGTTCAAAATGTTAGGAGTGCCCTCAGTTGGCCAAACTGTATGCAACTTATGTTACGTTGACAATGTATTTCAAGTTTCCACAGGATCGATAGAAAATTAGGAAGCTACAAGCGATTAGAGCAGACCACAAGAATGTTCACGACTTTCATTGTAGATAGCGGAAGTGACTCCAATAAAGCTTTGAATTTATCGAATTATGTCGAGAAATGGAATAAAAGGTTTTTTATAAATGAGGAGAATGGACTAGCAGCTGTCATCAGTGTCACATAACCCTTTACTGCGGTAGCAACCAACTGAAACGGCAGAACTAATATTTCTCAGTTGGTTGCTACCGCAGTAAGGGATATGTGGCACTGATGATGGAAATTAGATCTTGCTAGTCCATTTCTCGCATTGTTAATGGTAGGTCATAGGGAAATTCAACTTCTTCTTCGAATATAACTGCCTCTGATTTAATTTTTCAACTTTTTTCGTATGAGTCAATAAAAACAACAATAATTATGGAACACAGCCTTTATTGAACAGAAAATATTTCGAATTTATATATGAAAAATATGGTGTAAATCAATTTTTCAGCTACAATGGCGTCAAACGAGTTTGAAGTCGTAATTTCTGGAGTTGGTGGTGTGTTCCCGAAAGCCAGTAACATCGAGGAATTGAAACAGCGCCTTCTGGACAATGAGGTCCTTCTGGAACATCGTTGGAAATACGGTTAGTTGAAAAGTAACATCAGAAGAAAATAAGAAATAAAAGCACACATATTCAAAATTTTCGAAAACTTTTCCTGAATTTTTGTCGACTGTTAAATGGATCGCCCTGTAGATTCATTTATCGCATTCAATCAATATGGGAGCAGAGCTAATTTGAAAATAATTCACAGCAGAAAATATCTCAATTTAAACTTTCTGATTAGATTTATAAATTTTTTAAATTCTTCAATTTTTCAACCACAGGTGAACGTGGATGTACCAACGTCATAGGAAAAATCGAAGTAGGAAACTTCGACAATGCCTACTTCGGTATCCATCGTCAACAATGTACCTACATGGACCCCATGCAACGTCTCGTTCTCGAAAGAACTTTCGAAGCACTCCTTGATGCAGGTATCTCAATCTCTTCCCTTAACACCCTCAAACCAAATCACCCATCCAATTCTTCCAGGTGTCAACCCTGCTGACATCAGAGGTCGCAGAATTGGTTGCTTCATGGGCTCAACCGTTGGTGAAAATGACAACTTGTTCTTGGAGTCTGTAGTAAGTGGTTTTGGTGTTACCGGTCACTCTAGGGCTATGATGCCAAACAGAGTTTCCTATTGGTTGAATTTGAAAGGTAATAAAGCTTTACCATTAATGTTATGAACCAGAATTGTCACCATTATTCTTTCAAGGTCCTAGTGTGGCGTATGACAGCAACTGGATAAGTGGTATCGAAATCCTGCGTATTGCTTTCGATGCCATCAAAACTGGACAATGTGAAGCCTGCATCGTTGGTACTGCCAATTTGGCTTTGAACTCCGAGTTCCAGTTCTTGTACAGTGACATGGGTTTGCTATCTCCAGATGGAAGTAACAAATCTTTCGACGCTGAAGGTACATCTTTATAACACACTTATAGCCTCCCTTCAACCAACTTTTTTCAGCCACTGGTTACGCCAGAAGTGACGGTGTGGTAGTCTTCTTCGTCCAAAGAGCCAAGGAAGCCAAGAGGTCTTACGCAGAAATCATCCACGTAGCTACCAGATTCGACGGTCAACGTGAAGGCAAATTGTTAGACATTGACGTCGACAATCTAACTGAGTTCCTCGAAGATTTCTACGAGAAAGCTAAAGTTGACCCAAAGGACGTTGAGTTCGTAGAAGCTTACGGATCAGCTATCAAAGTAACCATCAATAACGAAGTGCTTTCTCTAACCTAATCAATGCTTATCTCGTAGGAAACAGACAAGAAAGAGGTTACAGCTTTAGAAAGAGTGTTCTGCAAGAACCGCAAAACCCCACTTTTGATCGGAAGTGTGAAGCCAAACACAGGTCACAGCGAAGCCTCAGCCGCTATGTTCAGTGTCTGTAAATCTCTTATAGCCATGGAAACTGAAACCATCCCAGCTACCATCCAATATTCCAAACCAAACCCTGAAATCCCAGCCTTAGTAAACGGTTCTATCCAAGTCGTTTCTGAGAACAGGAAATTTGATCCCAAATATGTAGCTGTGAACGCCATCGGTTTGGACTCTTACTACGGTCATATTTTGCTGAAAGCTAATCCTAAGAAGCTGCCAGCTAAGATTAACGATCTGCCCAGGCTGCTTTTGGCTTCCACCAGGACCGAAGATGGTATCAAGGACATTTTGGAAGTAGTAAGTATCTTCCCTGAACTCCTGTCTTCAGCAGGAACTGGACTAGAGTCCTTCACTTGAGAAACCCTCCATTCTCATTTCATTTGACACTTCTTCTATTTTCAGTTCAAAACTCGTGAAGACATCAGCGACGAGTATGTTTCTCTAGTACAAGGAGTATATTCAAAACCAATTTTAGGACATCTCCATCGTGGTTATTCCCTTCAAGGTGGTGAAGAATCTAAAAGTGAATCTGAAGTGAGTTAAATCTCAATAACTTCAATTCAACTCTCAAACTTCTATCTCATTCCTCAGACTCATTTGGGTAACAAACGTCAAATATGGTTCGTGTACTCTGGCATGGGCAGTCAATGGGCTGGCATGGCCAGCGACTTGATGAAGATCCCAGTCTTCAACGAGGCAATCCAAAAATGCCAGCAGGTCCTCTTGAAGAAGGGAATTGACTTGATCTCCATAATCACTAATCCAGACAAGAAGATTTATGACAATATTCTAAATTCGTTCATTGGAATTGCAGCAATTCAGGTAACTGAAAATATAATAGTCTAAGTTTTCCTCAGTAACACGAAATTTCTTCAGATTGGTCTCACAGACGTCATCCACTCTCTTGGTATCGTTCCTGATGGTATCATTGGACATTCTGTCGGTGAATTGGCATGCGCATACGCAGATGGATGTGTAACAGCTGAACAGATGATATTGTGTGCTTATTCCAGAGGAAAAGCGTCTTTGGAAGCTGAGTTAGTTCCCGGAATGATGGCTGCCATAGGTAAGAAAACAGAAAGAAGATTTACAGCTCTAGAATGAGTTGACGATCTATCAGTTGGATCTGAAGAAGCTACACATTACAAACATGTTCTGGATAACCTTATCTATTTGTTTCATAGGGTTGGGCTACAACCAGATCAAGGACAGATGTCCAGAAACCATAGAAGTAGCCTGCCACAATGGTCCCGACAGTTCGACCATCTCTGGACCAACGGAGGACATGGAAAAATTCGTCAAGCAGCTTCAAGACGATGGCATCTTCGCCAGGCTTGTAAACGTATCCAACATCGCCTACCACAGCAGATACATCAAACCTGCAGCTCCACTTCTTCTAAATTACCTCAATAAAGTCATACCAACACCTGTCGCGAGGTCCACCAAGTGGATAAGTACATCCAACTTGGAAGAAAACTGGGGAACAGACTTAGCCAAGCATTCCTCTGCGGAATACCACACCAACAATCTGCTCAGTTCTGTATTGTTTGAAGAAGGTTTGCATCACATCCCCAAAGATTCGGTCCTCATCGAGATAGCTCCCCACGGTCTTCTACAGGCTATTCTGAAGAGATCTCTGAAACCTGGATGCACCAATGTTCCTTTGACTCATCGTGGTACTAAGAGTGGTGTGGAGTTCTTATTTAACAGTCTTGGAAAGTAAGATTTAACACTTAACTTTCGATACTTATTTTTCACCAATGTTTCTGCTAGGTTGTACTTGTCTGGTTTGGATTTGAACATTCAAAAGTTGTATCCTAAAATTGAGTACCCGGTCAGTCGAGGAACCCCTAGTTTGTCCAATTTGGCTCACTGGGAACACACTGAAACCTGGAGAACTGGTTTGGAGGACAAAATCAATTCTTTGTTGTATGGTGTCAGGAATATTGATGTTTCTCTCAACACTGAAGAGTTCAGGGAGTTTGTTGGTCACCAGCTTGAGGATGAGGTCATTCTTCCATCCAGCGCCTATTTGGTAAGAAATATTCAAAAACTGAGCACCAAACTTGTTCATGTCTTTTTGTGATCTTTTATATCGAAACTTAAACCATGTATCTATTCGTATTTAGAACATCGTGGCTCAAATCATCTCCAGTATAAGCACTGGTCATCAAGAAGTGGTCTTTGAGAACCTCCACTTCAGAAGCTGCCTCAACATTCCAAAAATGGGTAAATATTGAAATGAATCGAATCCATTGGGTACTCAAAACGCATTTTCCCTACGCAGGTGGCGTGGCCATGCACGCTATGATCCAGAAAGGAAGTGGTTCTTTCGAAGTGCTGGCAGATGGAGAAATTGTGGTTACTGGAAAAATGACTTTCCCTCTTTCCACCGACAAATTCATGCACGAAGACACCGAGATTCAACTCAACGATGAGTACGTCCAATTGTCTGGCAATGATGTTTACAACGAATTCCAGCATCGTGGATACAAATATTCTGGACCCTTCAAGACCATCAAGAATCTTAAGATCACTGAAGAAGGTCAGTTAACAAAAAAATGAGTAATTGGCGATGAAAATAAACTTTTTGGTTACCTACAGGTTCTGTGGGTACTCAGCAGTGGAATGGCAAGTGGCCCATGTTCTTGGAAGGTATCTTCCAGCAATACCTTCTTCAAGCTGGTGAACGTAACCAGGATATTCAAGTGCCAAGAACCATTCAGAAGATTGCACTGTCTCAGAGTGATCTTCCAGAGGATAAGTGTGGTAAGTAACGATTTCATACCGATATGAGAAAGGGTCTGAATGCATTCTTCTCCGATAGACTTGGAAGTACACTACAACTACTCCACCCAAATATTGGCAACCAAAGGCATTCAAGTTGTTGGGATAGAATCCACATCCATCCCAAGAAGGCAAAGAGAAATATCTTACGATTCCATCGAGTTCTTCCCACTGTCCAACTCACAAACTGTAAATATTCTCAGGATTTAGAATGAGCTGACAAATAATATCCAAATATTATTTTAGGAAATGGAGGATGTCCTCAACGCTTCCTTGTACCTAGCCATTGAGAGCTACAGTGGTTTGGAAGCTGTAGCAACAGTGATGATAACTGAGATTGAAACTTCAAACCGTAAAAATTCCATGTCTGAACCATTGAAGATTGTTTTGGAACACTTCAAACATTACAACGTAAGAAAATCGATCTACTTCGATATCAAACCTTCACTAACTCCATTCATTTACAGCCAAACGTAGCAAGAGCTTCAAACTTCAAAGATGTCATGATCCAACAAGCTTATCCCTCCCTCTTCATCTACAACGACTACCTTAACGATGAACTGGCACAAATTACTGCAGCCAGTAATGGTTTCGTTCTGGTTAAAACGAGCAAAGACATCCTCTCCAACAACCAATTGGTCGAGATAGGCCAGTGGAATGTTGCTGGGTGCAGCTACTCTCTCCTCAAAAAGGTATTCATCCATTTATACTTCAACAAACCTTAGTACTTCATGGTCGACTTGTAGGTTCCACAAAAGCCGCCAACTATCGTCTTGGTGAAGGGAGAAACTCTAAGCACCAAAGATTTCACCAGAGGTTCCGTAACCTGGGTCAACGAGCTGACATCTGCAGCTGGTTCCAATCCAGATGGAGTCCTCTTGGTGTCCACCGTGATGCCAGTGGAGGGACTCGTGAATTTCGTTCAAGAACTTCGCTCTGTTCCCAATTTGAACAAAGTGTTCTGTTTCTTCAACTTCGACAAGAGATCCAGCGACATAAATGTGAAGGACGCGTTGTACCAAAACATCTACAAGTACGGGATCAGTCTGTCCGTTCTCAAAGATAACGTTTTCGGAACTTACCTACCAGTTCCTGTCAGTTTCAAAGAAAACATCTTGCAGAATCTCTCATTGACTTCCAACGTCATCAACAATAAGACCATTCAATATTTGAGCGTCAATCCGGTTGATGAAACCATAGCTCCTCAAGGTTACAAGCCTGTCCAGCTAGGAAACATCGATTACTCTGGTGTTACTAGTTCAGGAAGCAGAGTAATGGGTTTGGCTAGGATAGATCCTGATACTTTCAAACTGGTACCAGATCCCATCTTCTGCTGGGACATACCAGAGGAATGGACCATTCAGGACGGTACCACAGTACCCAATGCATTCGCATGTGTAAGTATTAAGTTTTGAACTGCTAAAGTTCGAATTTACGATTTTTTTTCGTTTTAGGCCTACTATGCTCTCAAGTACAAGGCTGATCTAGCACCTGGTAACACAGTTCTTATCCATGGAGGTTGCACCAGCATTGGAATGGCTTCAATATGCATTGCATCGACTCAAGGTTGCCATATCTACACAACAGTGTCGAATGAACTTCAGAGGGCTTACCTGAAGAAGCAGTTTAAGTTCGTAAGTATATCTCATGAAGTGAAACACTAGTATCTATGCCTATACTCATTTTCCAGTTGAACGACCGTCACATCCTGACCAGCAACGACTCCACTTTCGAGCCTGCCCTTCTGACAGCAACAGGAGGAGCAGGAGCTGATGTAGTCATGAATTGTCTCTCAGGTCCTCTTCTCCAAGCCTCCATGGGCTGTTTGGCCGACTATGGCAGGTTCATCCAGTACGGAAAGTATGACGTTGAGGAGAATAACGCCATTGGTATGTTCGTTTTCTTGAGAAACGTGTCGTTCTACGTAGTCGACTTCAACGAGTTGGTCAACGAAGATGAGAGCGTCAAGAAGGAGATCCGAGACTACGTCCAGAAGGGTATGGAAGATTTGGCTGTCAGACCTCTGCACAGAAAAGTAGTGGATCATCAAGACGTGAAATTGATTTTGAAGTGAGTTTTGACGGTTTTTTGACATCTTGAATTTCCTGGATGTTATGAATCCTAAACTTCTTCTTTTCAGCAACCTAAGGAACAATGGAAATATTGGAAAAACCGTCATCAAAGTAAGCAATATCCTGGAAATGAACAAATTCAATGTTAAGAAGACCGACCAATTCATCTGCGATGCCAAGAGCTCCTATTTGATCTACGGTGAGGTCCTATAGAAGATTTAAGTAACCCTTTACCATCTCAAGGTATATTTCAGGAGGCAGTGCTGAAGCTTGGACTGATCTGGCTGAATGGTTGATTCTTAGAGGTGCCAGAAGGATCATAGTTGCTTCTGATTCTAAACCCCAGCAATCCCACATCAACAGGCGCTTGTCCCTTCTTCTATCATACTTTGGTGCCGAGATCATATTGACGCAAACCAAACCACATTCCAGAGAAGGTGCAGCTGAACTACTCTCAGAAGTTTATTCTCTAGGTAAGGTTGACATGCTCGCAAATATAGCTCCAGGAAATCAAGGCAGATCGTTCCAAAACTAAGGGTGATTTATCCTTATCCAGGTTCCATCCACATGGTCTTCCTCCTTCCAAGCAAGACCAACCTCTCGAAGTCCCACGACAACAGAACGGTACAGTACATCGACCATTCCTTGCGTACAACAGCTCCGAAAGCTCTCTTCGTCAACTTCATCAACAGCGCCGCTGGTTTGGCTCAAGCCAGAGCTGAAGCTGGATTCAACACTTACAACATTCAATACGACAAAGGTTTGGACTTCAATGTCGCCCTCCATAGCTTGGACACCATCCTGTCTTTCAGGGTGAAGAACATCATGATCAAGGACGATAAGGTGGAGGACGTCAACCAAGAAACTGCTGCTGTGTTGTTCAAGAGTAAGGATTCTTTTGGATATTTGGGATCATTTTAACGTGGTTGATTTTAGAGCTGGATTACATTCTTCCATCGTCCATTGAGGAATTGACAGAGCAATATGTCAAGGCGCCCAGAAAACCAGACTTCATCCAGCTGCCTACCCTGGGCCCCAGGAAGATCAGGGAGTTAGCTCCGATATTCGTTATTCCAGGACTGACCGATAACTCGAGAGTTAGAGATCTTGCTTTGGAACTCTTGTACCCAACCTATTGCGCTGTGTATTCTCAGCAAACCCAAAGCATCACGGAGCTAGCAAATGATTTCGTTGCACGCATGAAGGAAATATGGCCCAAGGGTCCATACACCTTTGTGGGAGTGTCCTGGGGAGGTGCTCTGGCTATGGAAATAGCCAGGATATTGGACCAACAGAAGGCCAGCATCCACATTTACCTTATTGACGGTGCGCCTAAGACCTTGCAAATGGCGCTGATGCATCTTGGAGAGACTGCTACCAACGTCGAATTGAATTTGATCACCAGGTACTTCAAAATCAACGAGGCATCGGTGAGTTTGACCAAGTAGATTTTTAACGTCATGATTTACAAAATTCGTTTTCAGCTCATCGAAAAATTGAGTAAGATTGGAGATTGGGAATCAAGGGTAGCATTAGCCTTGCAGGAGTATACAGGAAGGTTGCACGATAAGGCAGCCGCAAAGAGAGCTCTCACCAATCTGAGAGACAAGCTGAAGGATATTATTTCGTACAGACGACCTGAAGAGAGTTTGTCTGGAGAAATCTACCTGTTGAGACCTTCAGGTTGCAGTAAACATGATGGATGTGATCTACTTGCAGTAAGTTTTTGGTTCAAACTGTTTCTTTTAATAAGTTTCTTTTGAATCTTTTATGATTATTCAATTTCTTTCAGGCTTCAAAACGTACCCTCGCTGTCCACATTATAGATGGAGACCATACAAGTATCGTTAAAAGTCCAGAGACTGCACTGTTGATCAATCAAACCTTCTCATTGATATAAATATGTAATTTTTTTTAATAAATTTGGCTATGCAGAATTTCTCTTTTTTTACCCTTTTCGACAGTCAATTATACAACAGCCTTTCTTGAGCGAAGAATGGACTGCTGTACCATTTCTTATCACCACGAGAATCAAAGAAAAAAATGTGAGAGTTGGTCTGACTTCAAGAGATAAGGCTGCTGGATTTCTGGCTTCGAATTCACTTTATGTTTAAGCAGGCACGTGCTAGATCGCGTTCATGCGAATAACTGGTTTGTGCTTGTGGCAGTGTATGACTGTTACTAGATGAGTAGTGAAAGTGTGATAAAAAAGGTGGAATTCTTGTTGGGGTACGGGGTAACCCCATTTGAGAACTTCAGAGCACAGGGTCGAAGAAAGTGGGTAAACCATAGAGCTTTGGGTCTTCTTTGTTACCGACAAAGTCCATTTGCAGTGTGAACTTTGTGGTATTAAATTTATTATTGAAGATTTGAACAAGTTTGCGAACATCTTGGAATATTGCTGGAGTATATTTTAGCATTTTGGAGATTGATCGATTGAGAAATCACCTTGGGGGAGTAATCTTCTCCCTATATTTAGTGGTGAAATTCTGGAGGCAATGGTGGAAATGGAAAATTCCTCTTTGAGTGTGCTTGCATATAGGAACATACACATTCATTTCATTCGATTTCTCCACTTTGCATAATATTGACTTCGAAATCGGTATTTGCAATTCTTATTCGGAATAGATAGACCCCGTTGAGGAACTGGAGATATTTAATCGACAGGGAGGCATTCAGACTATTTCTGATATCGGAGGAAGAGGTTAAAAGGAAAATCTAGGGGATCAACGTGAATTATAGCAGGTGTACAGAATCTACGTACGTTTTTCTGAAGAAAAGGATGTATGTTAAATTACAGACAAACTTTTCCTTTTTTAAATAAGGTTTTGTGTCATTTTGCCCTTTGAATAAACTGACAATAAATAATGAGAGTGAGTATGCAGAGAATGAGCAGGGAAAATTTCCGGAATACTTCCCTCGAGATAATGAACAAGTGGAGTAGAATATTTCCAATTTGACGAGAATAAAGGAATGATCTTCAAACGAAGAAATTGTATCCGGAGTGATTCGAACAAAGAAGGCACTTCATTAGTGCCAGCTCAGTAAGATTTTCTAGGGTCTTCGCCTCTTCTAGAGACTTCATATCTACCGGAGACGGTATAAGGATTTTGTGCTATCACATTATACAGACGTCATTGTGTGTTTTGATAGGATTGTTCTTTATCAGCGAAGAGGAATATAATTTGAATTCTATTTCAGGAATATTGAGTTTAACGAAAGATCCGGGAGCTGAATTTCCGGAATTAAGTGTACAGGATGAGTCTTCTATAAATCAACAATAAACTCGATAGAATTATAGATTATCTCATTTATTGAGTAAGGAACAAAGGAATGAAACGAGAAACTTATAAGTTTGATAGATTTTTATTGAGAATTGATCAAATAATTTTATTTTCACAGCCTTTTGAATACACGAGTTGCCACTGGACATTTTGGGTCATCATCTTTGTAGACCTGAAAATAAAATTCAAATGAAAAACGAGAAAAATTTAAAAATAGATCGAAGGGAAATAACAAGCAGAAGAATGATTTTGGCATATCGTCAATTCAAAAAAGAATATCTAAATTGAATATTTATGGACTATTTTTATGTTAACTGCATAAAAAATTGTACTACTTACAATGGTCACTTCATTACCGCTGAACTTGTAGGTTCTAGTTCCAGTTCTTCCTTTGGGTGTTTTGGAGGTCATGACAATTGTGTCATCATCCTTCAACACGGTGGTAGTCTGGGATAGAAAGAATAGGCAATAGTATACAATTAAAAGGAAAATAAGCTTGCAAGTAGATACTTAAAGATCGTGAAGAGCTTTCATGCGAAATAAGGAATCGAAGATGCGCTACACAAACATTATCCTTGCATACGGTAGACATTAATAATATGAGGTTTCAACAAGACGGTGCAACATGCCACACACCAAGTGTTACAGTCGACATATTGAAACCCAAATTTCGAATTAGGTCTCCCTTCATTATGGCTACCTACTCACCTTTACAGAAAATCCATAAGGGAGTTTTTCGTCGATTTCCTTGTTCAAGATGTACTCCATGTGCATGTCGGGCATCAGATCTATTTCCACACAGATCTTGTCGCCTTCATGCTTGATGTCATAGATTGGCTTGAGCTTTTCAGCTTCCTGGGCTTTATCTTCAGGTGAACCTATTGATGAAATAGTTAAATTAAGCCAATTTTAAGTGAATGGATGCTGAGAGAGAAGAACTGCATGAAATACTGAGGGAATTTCAGAATAACTCGAGGCCACTACGACAATATTAGTTATATTAACTAGAAACTAAGATGTCTAAAATAATGTTAGTTCTGAGGAAAGGTTTTAGACTTTCATTACATAAAAATGTCACCTGTGGTCATGTCATAATTGACGTTGGCAGATCAGTGACAGCTGACAAGTATGACATTGCGGCGCCGCCATAAAACAATTCTAATATTTTCGATTTGGTCGAATGTCAATGCTTCAAAAAATTGACGAGTGCATACACCATGTTTTTAGACACCTTCCTATAGTAACTCTGAGTTTTAAAATTCAAATACAAAAAATAAAGATCTGAATCAAATCCATCACAGATAACTTACCAATGCCAACGAGGTAAGCACTGAAGTTTTCGCTCTTCAACAGTTGGTATTTGCCATTAATTTGCACCATTTTGAAATTTTCACGTTGAAGTTTTCAGAAGACCTAGTGCAACAATTATCGAGACCGCCTTATATAGGATGCATTTTCCCAATTGATAAATCACCGATAAAAAAATGTGATCGATGTAGTCTGATTTGTGGAAACTAGAGGACAAAGTGTAAGTTCTTAATCATCAGATAAATGAAAATAAATTTGAAGGGGTACCCATACCTACTCAATATTCTATCTATGATAAGATTTATTATGAGGAGATTCAGAGAATTGATTGATATAATATGAAATGATGGATTTGATGTAAACAATTTTGTAATATGCAAATGCTGATGTTCTTAATCTTCATTAGTTTACGAAGCTGTTCTATTTTTTGTCCGTAACCTTTTTGTTTCAATAACGATTCTGCTATTTTTATTTTTGTGAATTTGATTTCTTTGATTAATGCTGTTGTGACTGCACAAATGTTTTGAAGGGGTACATTTGAGTGGAAGAACTCTGATATGGTGGTCTTGTTGATTAATGCTTTAAGTTGTTGTCTGTACTTAGTTAACAACTGTGAAGATATTTTTTACGGTCAGCTCAATCTAAGTCCTTCGATATACCTTTGAAACAAATGATTTTTTACAGCATCTGTCAGTTTCTTGACAGCTGTCACGATTTTCTTCAATTGATTTCTTGAATTGGGAAAAGCGAATATACCTTGAGGAATAATTGATTGAATTTTTTGACGAATCTTCTGAAAAATATCTATTTTGTTTTATACCGATAAAAGCTTTTCTTTATGTTTTATTGGATAAAGAAGTGAAATTATTCAATGAAAAAACGATTCCATGAAATAAATTCGATACCAATTCAGCAACAGGAGCAATAATACAGGGTGACAAGAAAAACTTCGGACAAATTTTGCTGTGGTCTGGAACAAAAGTATTTCAGCGCAGCAAAATAATTTTTATTCTCTTGGTTTCTCTACACTTTCCTGTACTAATATGTGAATTTTCAGTTTGATATAATTTCATTTCACATTTCAATCAAGAAGTCTACCGCTGCGACATCCTCGAGGCCGAAATACTTCCGTGGGCCAAGCAGCACTTCGGCGATACGCATTGGACCTTTCAACAGGACTCCGCTCCGGCTCACAGAGCCAAAATGACGCAAGAATGGCGTAAGACCCATTTTCCTTGTTTCATCTCATCTGCAGAATGGCCGCCCTACTCACCGGATCTCAACCCAATGGACTACAGCGTGTGGTCGATTTTGGAGCACAGGGCTTGTGGTAAAAAACACAAAAATTTGGAGTCGCTGAAGCAATCTCTGCGCCGGGAATGGAACCGATTAACGCCCGAGGAGCTGCGGCCCATTGCCGAAAATTTCAAGAAGCGTCTGAAGCTGTGTATCGCCGCCAAAGGAAGCCACTTCGAAACGGCTTGAATATATTATTAACAAATGTTCAAGCTATTATTATTTGTTGTTGTTTTGTTCAATTTCTTCTGTTTAATGAAGTTGAATGAAAAAGAGTTTGTCCGAGGTTTTTCTTGTCACACTGTACATTCAATGGCACTTTTTACGAATCCAGATAAAATTAATGAGTAACCTATGAATGAAACTGGAAAAAATCACTGATAAGTTATCGTTTCGGATTAGGTAAAGATTGTAGCAGCTGAAAATATTTACTATTGGATAACGTGTTCAGAAATATCAGGTCTAATACATATCAAACTTTATTTACCCAAGAAGCAAGAAGGAAAATATATTTCAGATTCTAGCTCGATTCAACAGGTTGCTCAATATTTGCGAATGAGTCTGCTTTATTTGGGGGAATCTTATTGAAAGTTCTCTACGCTTCGGGTAGCAACAGAATAGCAATTTTCCAACTGTCATATCTTCAAATAGAAGGTACACTTATCGACAAAATTGGGAGCATATAAAATTCGAACTTTTTTTCCATATATTCATACATTGAAGAGTGCAGCATATTTCAAATAAGCTTAAGCTACAATTTAAAATTCGAGAGAACATTTTACATTTTCAAATTGTCATTAATTTGATTCTAAATCGACTACAGAATGGGTTAGAAGCCTTTACATATTCCTTTTGAAAACGGTCAGCACTGAATACATCATTTTACAAATCTGAAAACAAAAATCATAGTAAAATCTCCAAACTTTTTGAAGTACTCACTTTTAGAAACACACCCAATTCCATATCATAAAACAGCCCAACTCTCAACGCTAGATGACGATTAGAACGAAGCATCAATAATTGCATCAATTTTAAAGTCTTAACATCTGCTTCGTACCAATTCGAGAGACTTATACTGGTACCCACATTAATACTCTGAAAAACACTCTTGATATTCAACAATTTCGAAGCAAGACTATTTAGGTACCTCGTCAATTACTCCTTGAGCAAACCAGTAAATCATGAATAACTCAAAAACAACGAAAGCTAAACAGGACGCTGTCATCGTGAACAAATAATCTATGGTACCATCAGAGGCCTACAAAGGGTACTCATGTGATCAACCAGCGAAGGGGTGTTCAATAAGGACATAACAAATTTGTATTCGAATTGAACTGTTCACATAGTAGCGATACCTGGGTACTGCGGTACTATACAGTCATTCAATGAATTCTTACTCACTCACCATCAATATAGCCAGATAGGGTGTAGTTTGCAAGGCATGAGTGATGAAATCAATCAGAAATAACATTTGAGTGGACCCCTTCAGTTTTTCAAAGTCACTATAATCACCAGAAAAATTAACGTGCAAATTCTTCGCCATAATATTCACCTCAAAATTTTCTGATGTTCTATTATACAATCTCGAATAACGAAATATTCCCCATCTCTAATTGAAATACTTTCGGAATTGCTTAAAATTTCACCGTAGTACTGAAAATTCTTGAGGACGTGCTGCAAATGCTTCAGTTTGAAAGTTGGGAAAATGCACAGTGATGACAATGTTACGTTGGAGGCCAAAACGGCAAATCCAAGAAATGTCAAACCTGAAAGAGAACAGGAGATGGGAATAGAGCCTTAATGATGAAATGAAACAAATTCGATAGATTTCCTTGATATTTCTAGCTTAGGATTCGAATAAAGTGAGAGATTGAGGATGAAGTTTTATCTGAGAACTAGTCACAACTGATGAAGAATTTGGAAGTTTGATTTCTATTCCAGAAGTTTCTGGGGAATGTGCCTGAAATGTGGATAAAAGAGTAACCTAATATGAGGTAATGAAGCAACTGAATTGACCTTGTTGGAAAGCTAGCTTAGTTTTACCCACCGATCGCGTTAGCAATCAAAGATCTTCCATAATCCCTCTCCAAACTGAAGATGGAAATGGATGGCCAAGGCAACTGCCTGTTGCATTCTTCCACAGCTTGATCGCAACTTAAAGATAAAACGTAAAGAGTTATACCTCCTGCGTACAAACTGAAAAGAATGCCGAAAAAACTGACAATATAGATTATCAAAAATTGTCGACAAACATTCCCATGTTCTTCCAAATCTTTCTTCACTTTCTCATTGGCCATTTGTACCATACTGTCATGAACAAAAGCTTCTTTGATCAAGTTCTTCATGGCGGTTGAATCAAACAGAAAGGATTTATATAAAGACATGTTGGCTGTCAGTGAGCTTGCAACGAAAAATACTAATTCTTTCCAGTTCGCCATATCTGCGACATCTTTTAGGCGAAGGTCCACGAGAATCAACTGTATGATGAACATGATTCTGCATATTATGCAATAGATCTTTATCATCTTTCCCTTCCATCCCTCGTTGTACCAGAGGGTGTTGAAGCCACTCACCAATATGGCGAAATGGATCAGCGAGAAGAAGCTGGAATTCTTCATTGCCTTTGATTCTGCTGCGAACAGAAGTTGTGAGACACCAATGTAGTGAGGACTTCTATGATGAGAAGCCTTCAAATTTTCATTTTCTTACCAGTTTGAGTCGTTTGAGAACTTGTTAAATCAGTGGAAAGGTTTAAGTTTCTATCTCTTCTGGTTCCTTAAACTTCATATAGGATTGCTCAATCGTTCAGTGGCTCAAGCTTGTTACAAGCGTCAGTCACTCTGTGTAATCTTTCTCCCAGAAAGTGTGGCATGTAAAATTAACACAAGCCCATGACGTATTCAACCCTGGTATATAGAATTCTGAACATTGGTCAATTATATATTGTCTCTGGTTGTTTTTCATATCATGTATTATCTTCAGTTGAAATATTGAATAGGTTGGTCGACAACTGTAGGAAAGTTCTGGTAAATTATGGACAGTGGGTGTTTCCGAATTTTTCTTCATTCATGTTCGCAGTAGACACATCCCACATTTCACTGCTGCTGTTTTTCAGAGTGTGAATGATTGATTTTCCAAGATCCCGAAGGAACTCTTTAGAATGATCCATTTCTGAAAGATTCCTCAAGAGTGCTTCTCTTGTAGGTGTTTCTGCCTCTTTGTTCTTGACCAGTAAGTGGCATTTGTGCCTCCTTTCTGGATAGGGTGTTGGCCTCTTCCTTTCCTTTGATCTCTGAGTCATCAGGAACCTATACTTAAAAGACCTTGTCTACTTCATTAAGTTTCCTTCAGCAGTCCCAAATCAGCTTTGAGTGGAAGACATACACTGCGCAAAAAAATTAACGCACATTCTGAAAATCTCAATTTAAATGAAAGTTAACTCTACATTGACCTTATAACTTATTTTTTATGTTCTCTAGGGAAGGTTTTGAACGAAACAACACACATTAAATGGAAGAAAAATTCAGGATTTCACCGAATCTTATGTGAAAGAAGAGAAATGAACAATTTTCAAAATACTGAAAGGCTGATAATTGATTTAATACTTGGTATTTCCACCCCTTGCGTTAATTACAGCTCGGCAACGACGGTTCATACTCAAAATGAGTGATCTTAAAATGTTCTGATCTAATCCTTCCCAGATTTCTCCGAGTTGGATTCCTAAGTCATCAAGAGTAGCTGGATGATTTTCTGAACTTCTCAGCCTTCTATTGAGGTTGTCCCAAACCTGCTCAATCGGATTGAGATCTCGACTTCTTGCTGGCCATTCCATTCGAGAGACTTCAACCTCTTCAAGGTACTCCTGAACGATGCGCGCACGATGGGGTCTGGCATTATCGTCCATAAAAATGAAATTTTCACCAATGTATGGGGCAAATGGCACTACATGCTCTTCAAGAATGTTCCTTATATACTTATCAGCATTCATAGCTCCATTATCAACGACCATTAGGTCTGTGCGAGCAGTCATAGATATTCCACCCCATACCATAATCGATCCTCCCCCGAAACCAGTAGTATTCAGGAAATTGCACTGAGCATATCTTTCATGTGGACGTCTGTACACAAGGGAACGTCGATCCCAGTGGTAGTGGCAGAATCTAGACTCATCTGTGAAGAGAACTCTTTCCCAATCGGCCTCTTCCCAATGGATATGCTCTCTCGCAAAATCCAAACGCGTCCTTCGATGGGCTGGGGTTAGAGCTGGGCCTCTTGCTGCGACACAAGGCCTTAAATCATATTCTGTGAGGCGATTTCTTATTGTCTGAGTGCTAATTTGCACCTCATGAGTTTGCTCAAGGTGATTTTGAAGGAGGCGAGCGGTTGCAAACCGTTGTCTCAATGAAGAAACTTTCAAGTAACGTTCTTGAATGGCAGTTGTTACCCGTGGTCTACCCTGTCCTGGTCTTCGGACATTCATACCTGTCTCCCTGAATCGCTGCAACATTTTGGACACACTTGTATGGGAAACTTCAAACCTTTCTGCAATTCTTGTGTATGTCCACCCTTCTTCTCGCAAAACTACTGCTTGGGCACATTCCTCTTGGGTCAAATTGCGTGATTCGCGTTGCATAGCGATCGAGTGTAGAAAATCAAACGGAAGAAAAACTATTGATCGCTAGAATTGATCGAGAACAACTGATTCTAGAATAGAGCCATCACATTCAAAATCTGATAATATCATCTTTTTTTATTCCTGCTGGGAGAAAACATCTGTATTGAAGAAAAACGTGGAAAGTGGATAACATATGCATGCATAATTCTGATAAAAATAATTATCATTGAGAACACCTTCAGTTGTAGGGGAAAGTGGGGCAGGTTGAAACAAAAAAAAATATTTGTGAGTATAAAAAAAAGTTTTAGACTTTAGAAATCTGTTCTTCACATACCATTTTCTCACCATTTGTGGCGTTGATATTATGCCTACAAATATATGAAGACATTGAAAAAGATCTTGGAAAATCTACATTTTTCATTTCATGTTTGATGTTTCAATGTGCCCCATACATAGGGTAGGTTGAAACATCTCTGAAAATACTATGGGGTAGGTCGCAACATAGTTATAATACGAAAAATTTTTGATACTTTTTATTCAAAACTTTGCAAACACTTGGCAAAATAATTAATTATTAACATTTTGTTCAACTGGTAAAAAAAAATCTCGAAAAAATTTATTCAAAACAAAAAAATTGAAAAAAAAACTAGTTAAACCTTTATGAGAGTTCAACTAACGTCCAAACTTTCTGGCTTTCTGGCACTCTTATTCCATTTAGCGTAGCCATTTCATAAGCCATCTCACGGGTGTTTCTTGTAGTTTTTCCGTAACACATTTTCGCACAGGTTTTTAAATATTCAGCAAGTATGGACTCTTGATCTATCGTAAACACAAGGCGGGTCTGATAGTGTGGCTTGCAATTAATAATTTCCTGATGCTCTCCGATGGCTCTCTGCTTCTTAACGTAACTGAAAATATTCAAGATTTATGAATTTTACCATATCCTAGTCAATAACAGTTAATTACCGGCTTAGTGTCACATGATCCACTCTATATCAGATAGCAGCAGGTCTAATTTTCATGCCATCGATTATTACTGCTTTTACGGCAGTTTGCATATCCTCATGACAAAACGGCTGTGTTTTCCTGATGCGATTCCTCATGATTATAGCCCTAGTTACAAAATATAACATCAAATTCCAACCAGAACAGATATCGGGGCAGGTTGAAACGTTTCAATCTGCCCCATTTGTTTTGTTTCATCGTACCCCACCCACGTTTTTCCAGACATTTTTCAACAAAATGCAGAAACAAATAAGCAAAATGAAAGTCCTTATATCTTATGATAAAGATTAATAGATGCTAAATACTTACCAATATCAAGATAAATGATGAAAACCAACACGAAGGTAACACAGCCTTTCAAAGAAAATAATGAAATTTTACTTTACGTGATCCAAAACACACACGTACTCGTCACTCAAAAGCCAAATACGAACTGACTTTCAAAGCAAGGTGGACTTGTGGGTATCAATGGTATGTTGAAATTGGGTAGTAGCGCCACTAATTGAATGACTCTAAAAGCGGAAAATTTAAAATGTTTCAACCTGCCCTCTGTTTCAACCTACCCCACTTTACCCTAGAATAGATTTGAGATTTCCATAATGTGCGTTAATTTTTTTGCGCAGTGTATTTGCACCCAATCACTCTGATCTGCAAGGTCATTTCGATCTGTCATATATATGGATTAAATCTTGTTCTTACACCAATACAAAATTGTTATGTCCCAATTGAACAACTGAATATATCCCTTGAAAAATCTCTAGTACTTAATCGAAATGAAATCGTTCTCACTCACCATCAGTATAACCAAATAAGGAGCAGTTTGCATGGCATGGGTGATGAAATCCATCAGGAATAACATTTGAGTGGAGCTTCTAAGCTTTTTGAAATCACTGGAATCATTTCACATCAATATTGACAGTATTCGAAGACTCTCGCCAATATCCACCTCAAAATCTTCTGGTGTTCAATTATACAATCTCTTATGACGAAATATTCTCCATCTCTGATAGGGATATTTTCTGATTTGCTCAAGATCTCTCCGTAGTATTGGAAATTCTTCAAAACGTGCTGCAAATGCTTCAATTTGAAAGTTGGAAACATACAGAGGGAAGATAATGTTATATTTGATACCAGAACTGCAGCACCTAGAAAAGTCATACCTGAAATGAAAATAACATTTGGATTTCTTCTGAATACTGAAAAGGAACAGAGCTAAAAGATTTTAACAGACGCGTACTATCGAGTATTATCTAGCAACTAGCAACTATCTACAGAAGTTTGCAACTTCTATAATAATCTTTCTCCATGAATAAATGTTGGGCTGAACTTTGGAAAACTGTCAACATTTTGTAAAAATCAAAAATTAAACCTGATATACAGCAAGTATGTCCCTTAATGAGCCTCTTGCTGAAAGGTAACTTAGTTTCACCCACCAATAGAGTTAGCAATCAAGGAGCTCCCATAATGGGTGTCCAAACTGAAGATAGAAAGGGATGGCCAAGGCAACTGCCTGTTGCATTCTTCCACAACTGGATCGCAACTCAAGGACATAACGTAAAGAGTTATACCACCTGCGTACAAACTAAAAAGAATACCGAAGGCACATACAATATAAAATGTTACAAATTGTCGACAAATGTTCCCATGTCCCTCCAAATCTTTCCTCACTTTCTCATTGGCCATTTGTACCATACTGTCATGGACGAACGCTTCTTTGATCAAGTTCTTCATGGTATTTGAATCGAAAAGAAACGATTTGTACAACGACATGTTGGCTGTGAGTGAACTTGCCACGAAAAACAACATTTCTTTCCAGTTTGCCATGTCTGAAAAATCTTTTAGGTGAAAATCGACGAGAATCAACTGTATGATGAATAGGATTCTGGATATGATGCAATAGAGCTTCAACAGTTTAGCCTTCCATCCTTCTTTGTACCAAAGGGTGTTGAAGCCACTTAACAAGATGACGATATGTATCAGCGAAAAGAAAGATGAGTTCTTCATTGTTTCGGACTCAGCAGCTGATTCTTCACGTCATGTAAAATTTATAAATGGAAAATGTGATGCTCCATTTTATACAATTCGAAATATTCGAACCACTCACGTGGAATTTATTTAGTTGAATGGTTCAAGCTTGTTCATGAACTCATGACATATTCGACGGTGACATATAGAATTCTGAACAGTGTTCAATTATATATGGTCTTTTCTGGATATTTTTATTCTCACATTCGACGTATAATATAGGGATGAAATATTGAATAGGCTGGCGGAATATTGTTGGAAAGTTCTCTTGAATTATGAGTTTTGGGTTGTTTTCGGATTTTTCTTCAATCTAGCTCACAGCAAGCTGTTTCCTTGCAGTTATACAAAATGCATAGATGTATTTCAATCATTTTGCCCTTTGATGTTTGAGTTAGGAGTAAGACAGCCCAGCAAAAATGAATGAAATACACTGCACAAAAAAATTAACGCACATCCTGAAAATCTCAATTTTAATGAAAGGTAACTCTACATTGACTTTATAACTTATTTTTATGTTCTCTCGGGAAGGTTTTGAACGAAACAAGACACATTAAATGGAAGAAAAATTCAGGATTTCACCGAGTCTTATGTGAAAGAAGAGAAATGAACAATTTTCAAAATACTGAAATGCTGATAAGTGATTTAATACTTAGTATTTCCACCCCTTGCGTTAATTACAGCTCGGCAACGACGGTTTATACTCAAAATGAGTGATCTTAAAATGTTCTGATCTAATCCTTCCCAGATTTCTCCGAGTTGTATTCGTAAGTCATTAAGAGTAGCTGGATGATTTTCTGAACTTCTCAGCCTTCTATTGAGGTTGTCCCAAACCTACTCAATCGGATTGAGATCTGGACTTCTTGCTGGCCATTCCATTCGAGAGACTTCAACCTCTTCAAGGTACTCCTGAACGATGCGCGCACGATGGGGTCTGGCATTATCGTCCATAAAAACGAAATTTTCACCAATGTATGGGGCAAATGGCACTACATGCTCTTCAAGAATGTTCCTTATATACTTATCAGCATTCATAGCTCCATTATCAACGACCACTAGGTCTGTGCAAGAAGTCAAAGATATTCCACCCCATACCATAATCGATCCTCCCCCGAAACCAGTAGTATTCAGGCAATTGCACTGAGCACATCTTTCATGTGGACGTCTGTATACAGGGGAACGTCTATCACAATGGTAGAGGCAGAATCAAGACTCATCTGTGAAGAGAACTCTTTCCCAATCGGCCTCTTCCCAATGGATATGCTCTCTCGCAAAATCCAAACGCGCCCTTCGATGGTCTGGGGTAAGAGCTGGGTCTCTTGCCGCGACACGAGGCCTTAAATCATATTCTCTGAGGCGATTTCTTATTGTCTGAGTGCTAATTTGCACCTCATGAGTTTGCTCAAGCTGATTTTGAAGGAGGCGAGCGGTTGCAAACCGTTGTCTCAACGAAGAAACTCTCAAGTAACGTTCTTGAATGGCAGTTGTTACCCGTGGTCTACCCTGTCCTGGTCACTGCAACATTATGGACACACTTGTATGGGAAACTCCAAACCTTTCTGCAATTCTTGTGTATGTCCACCCTTCTTCGCGCAAAACTACCGCTTGGGCACATTCCTCTGGGGTCAAATTGCGTGTTTCGCGTTGCATAGCGATCGAGTGTGAAAAATCAAACGAAAGAAAAACTATCGATCACTAGAATTGATCGAGAACAACTGATTTTAGAATGGAGCCAATACATTCAAAATCTGATAATATCATCTTTTTTTATTCCTGCTGGGAGAAAACATCTGTATTGAAGAAAAACGTTGAAAGTGGATAACATATGCATGCATAATTCTGATAAAAATAATTATCATTGGGAACATCTCCAGTTGTAGAATAAATTTGAGATTTCCATAATGTGCGTTAATTTTTTTGCGCAGTGTAGTTTTGGTGTGCTGGTATTCTTTTTAAACAGTTGAAGATCTAGCTCAAAGCTCATATATTGCTTTTAATCATACTTATTGGTAATGCTTATCCAATGCTTTGGAGCAACTGTCTCTGAGTATATGCTTGTCGAAGAATATTCGATCGAAAACATATCATTTTTACGAGCTCTGAATATTCAAAGAGATTCCATGTCCACGTATCCAAGCATGCAAGAATAAATACTTTCTATCGATATCCTCTAGTCTACTGCATTTTCAATGCAACCTTCTCCCAGTTCTTTCTTTCCTGTCTGCAGGCAGGTTATAAAAGTCAGGCGAAAGAATAGGACATTCTTTTACCCCTTAATCTTCCAGAACGGTATTCTACTATGTATACAGGGGGAAAAATTGATGACACAGCCAACATAAAAGCTGACTGGGTTACGTAAATTCAGTTGATCCTTTTTTACTGACCTATTTACTGATAGTTGCGCCAGTGGCGTGAACTTTAAATGTGGATTATGGTACTTTTTGGAGCTTACATTTGACGTTGACATATTCGCTGGAAGTTACTTTTATTGGATGGCTTTGTGGGAAATGAAAAGAGTGGGATTTGAACAACCGCAGTTTTTAATTGTCATGGTGATAAATGCTTGAGTTGTGAATTCCATCGTTATTTCTTGAGGATTTGATGAAATGATGATTCAAAGTGCTTATTTCCTTGCTGTAGGTACAAATTATACAGCAAAGTTCGACTGTACAGGGAGTTCCTTGTTTCTACTAAAAACCCCCCTGGATAGGATTGCAACCCCAACAGGAATTTGAATAGGACAAGTGAATAGTTTTGTAGCACAAATGTATGCATGGATTAAAATTTGTATGAACCTGCAGTTTGTGTTCTTATGAGTGACTATTCACAAAGTTACAAGGTGTTTTTTATGGAATTATGGTACCGATAAAACTGAATGAAACAGAGATGTTATTGAGGGTGGACATTTTTAAATGAGACAGTTGGCCATAGACAACGCAAAAGCAGCCGACATACATTGATCAGGGAAGTTACGAAGATGTATTGTTAGCCTAGATCAGTTCCATACATAAACAAAATATTGCGATACCATATCAACGAACAATAACGACGTCAAAGAAGTAGACCAGAGTTACGCAATAAAACCGAAATTGTAAAAATCGAAAAATTGGAGTATCGAGCCATCATCGAGTACCTGTATTTAAAAGGGTTAAGAGGTAAGCAGATTTACGAAGATATGTCTGTTACTCTTGGTGATCAATGTCCTTCGTATGCGACTGTGAAAAATTGGACTGCAACCTTCAAAAGAGGTAAATTTTCCATTGAAGATGATGACCGATCGGGATGGCCAGTTTCTGTGTCAGTCCCCGAAAATATCGATGCAGTTCATGACATGATTTTATCAGACTGTCGAATTTGGCTAAAACGGATATCTGAAGCACAGAAGATTTCATACGAACGCGTTCATCATATAGTTCACGTCAATTTGGACATGAGAAAAATTTCTGCAAAATGTTTGAATGTTGACCAAAAGCGTGCAAGGATAGAAGCATCACGTCCGATCTGTGCTCGATTTGAAAACGATGTAGACTTCTCAAACCGAATTGTTACTATGGATGAGACTTGGGTACATTTCTACGATCCAGAAACAAAGCAACAATCGATGGAATGGCGACACTCTGGTTCTCCAAGTCCTAAGAAGTTTCGTGTCCAAAAATCTGCTGGAAAAGTTCTTGCTTCAGTTTTTTGGGATTGCCATGGAGTAATCATGATTGATTTTTTGGATAAGAGTAAAACAATAACTGGAGGTTACTATTCGATATTACTGAACACACCACGGGTGAAAATTAAGGAGAAAAGACGTGGAAAGCTATCCAAAGGTATTTTATTTTTACAGGACAACGCCCCAGTACACAAATCTCATGTTGGCATGCAAAAAATGCGTGATTTAGGGTGAGAATTAATAGAACACCCCTCTTATTCACCAGAATTGGCTCTTTCCAACTATCATCTTTCTCCTCAACTGAAAAAAAGTTTAAAAGGTCGTAAATTTTCTTCCAACGAGGAGGTAATAAAAGCTGTGGAGGACTGGTTTGCAGAGCAAGAAGAAACATTTCTGTTGAAAGGTCTAGAGAAGTTGCAGGTTCGCTGTAATAAATATATTCAATTAGGAGGAGAATATGTTAAGTAATAAAATTCTTTCACATTGAAATTTTGTTTGGTTCTATAGTAGGCTAAGAATTTCTCAATATAAGTATCTTTATACGATCAATTAGAACATCTCTGTTTCATTCAGTTTTATCGGTACCATAATTCCATAAAAAAACATCCTGTAACTTTGTGAATATTCACTTATAAGAACACAAACTGCAGGTTCATACAAATTTGAAATCAAACATACATGCTACAAAACAACCCACTTTCTCTACTCAAATTCCTGATTGCAACCTTCCTCAGGGGGTTGCTAATAGAAACAAGCTGTCATAAAAAATCGCCCTGTCTGACTGTTTTCACAAATTTGGATTCGATGTTGTGTTATTGAGGGTGGACACTTTTTAATGAGACAGTTGGCCATAGACAACGCAAATACAGACGACATATACTCCATTCACAATTATAAAATCACAACTCTGGCCTTGGAAATTTGACACATTCCGCTCTGTATCGAAGTTATGACGTTTTTCAAAATATTTTTATGTTCCAAGTAAACACTATGTTGCCCTTTCTACATTCTTAGCGTATTTCTCAGAATGTGAATTAATTCGGAAAATGAATGAATTGGAAAAGATGTGTTTTGGACGAAAATAATTCACGTTTATATGAATTGATAGAAAGGATTCCTTTTCTAGTTATTTGCATGAAAAATACAAGAGATCACTGTTGAAATATATTATTTTTCGCCATGGAAGAAAATTGCATTTCTTTCACATAATTTTTATATGCATGCTTGTGAAGATTTAATGTTTATTATCCTCTTGAACTGAAAGTTCAAGACTTGACGACATCAATTGTTGAATCAAGAATAATGGAACATTATATCCCTCTATTGGAATCCAAATAGTTGAAGGGAGTTCTCATGCAAGAGGAACTTTTTCTTGGAACATAACCTTAATAGCTAACTTAATAAAAATAAGAGTAGAAGATATACATTTCATTTATTTGATCTTATGAACAAGGAGTAAAATATTCTGACTGTATAGTAATTTATTAGTTTAAAAAATATTCATACATTACAACCACACTAGGTTTGTACAAATAAAATGGAATAAGTCAAACATATGCTTCACATTTATCATTCACCTGTTCTAAAATAAGACACAAACTCCTCCACTTTATAGGGCCCTTACAGCATTAAAAGCTTGTGTCTCTTTTGAAAGAAGTAGCACTAGATATAAAATATTCTTTCGATTAAGAGCAAATACCTACCGTTGAATGTTACATACACAAATTTCTTCAAAATGGGCTTTTACGAAGTGGTTTTTTTTCTGAAACGTGAAAACGATCAACAATAATCATTTAGAGACCGATGATGGCCATCCAAAACACGTTTACTTACGAAAATCGTTCAATTTCATTCTGCAAGTTCTTTCCTCATAATTCCTCGAAAATCCTACCCGAACCATATTTTCCGGTCGCTTTCGTGAGAAGATCGTATAAGGAAGACTTTTTTGTCCATTTACACATTCCAAATAAATTTTGAGCACCAAAAACGATACCAAAACTGACCAAACTTCTGGGGGACCGGAATTTCGTTTGAAATCTTTCCAAACGGCCAGATACCTAAAAAAAACTTCGTTATCAAGTGTAAAAAAGGCGATTAGTACCTACTTTTGCTTTATTTATGCTTATAAATCGATTTTTGGTCCAATTCAAATTTGCCGTTTGTACCCATGCCAAAATATCTTTGATACTTTTACTTTGATGTAAACAGAGAAACTGGCAACGCCGTTTTGTCACTAAGGATTTTTTATGTACGCGCACAGATTTTTTATCAGGGGCACCAACTCCTGAAAACGAAACCATGACCTCCTATGTGATTAAATAAAAGTGAATGGAGTATACATAGATCAGAGCAGTTATAGATAGTAGATACAGGGATAACATCCTATTAGTTTTTACTTTCAGTTGATTCCAATCAACAAACTTTCCAGAACTCATGGCTATATCTCGAAGATCCCATCAGGAGGTATCAATTTCATATAATTAGATCAATCAAAGTTTCCCAGCCAACATACACGTGACTGATCGCCTTAATACCCATTTTGACATCTTCAGAGCGATATCTGATACCAAACTAATTCTGCCAATCGTTCTCCAGAGTTGGAAGTTGTAATGGAGCCGCTGTATGTTCAAGTTTCGATGGCTAACCCCTTCGATGTTTGCTCTTGGAACAGAGGAAGTGATAATGTGAAAGTTGGGGGCTCGGAGAATTGATGTATTTGATTAATGACCGAATAATATCCATCGAACCCGTTTAGCGGATATGAATTGGATAATGAGGCGGCATGATTGAAGATATAAACGGAATGGTTGATGGAACTACAGTTTGATTTGTACAAATTGGCTTGTCGTTCATCAGATGAATATACAATGAGTTTATGGGTTTAATCGATGATGAAAGCGTGCCGGAAGTTTTACAATGAAGCCAAAGGGTGGAAACAGAGGCAAATAGTACCCCTATATACACTGCGCAAAAAAATTAACGCACATTATGGAAATCTCGAATTTATTCTACAACTGAAGGTGTTCTCAATGATAATTATTTTTATCAGAATTATGCATGCATATGTTATCCACTTTCAACGTTTTCCTTCAATACAGATGTTTTCTCCCAGCAGGAATAAAAAGAGATGATATTATCAGATTTTGAATGTATTGGCTCCATTCTAAAATCAGTTGTTCTCGATCAATTCTAGTGATCAATAGTTTTTCTTTCGTTTGATTTTCTACACTCGATCGCTATGCAACGCGAAACACGCAATTTGACCCAAGAGGAATGTGCCCAAGCGGTAGTGTTGCGAGAAGAAGGGTGGACATACACAAGAATTGCAGAAAGGTTTGGAGTTTCCCATACAAGTGTGTCCAGAATGTTGCAGCGATTGAGGAGGACAGGTATGAATGTCCGAAGACCAGGACAGGGTAGACCACGGGTAACAACTGCCATCCAAGAACGTTACTTGAGAGTTTCTTCGTTGAGACAACGGTTTGCAACCGCTCGCCTCCTTCAAAATCAGCTTGAGCAAACTCATGAGGTGCAAATTAGCACTCGGACAATAAGAAATCGCCTCAGAGAATATGATTTAAGGCATCGTGTCGCGGCCCAGCTCTTACCCCAGCCCATCGAAGGGCGCGTTTTTGCGAGAGAGCATATCCATTGAGAAGAGGCCGATTGGGAAAGAGTTCTCTTCACAGATGAGTCTAGATTCTGCCTCTACCATTGTGATCGACGTTCCC
Source organism: Adalia decempunctata (assembly GCA_951802165.1). Taxonomy (NCBI): domain Eukaryota; kingdom Metazoa; phylum Arthropoda; class Insecta; order Coleoptera; family Coccinellidae; genus Adalia; species Adalia decempunctata. The sequence goes on from OX637702.1 coordinate 4,952,590, forward strand.
TTATATACAGACGTCCACATGAAAGATATGCTCAGTGCAATTTCCTGAATACTACTGGTTTCGGGGAGGATCGATTATGGTATGGGGTGGAATATCTTTGACTGCTCGCACAGACCTAGTGGTCGTTGATAAAGGAGCTATGAATGCTGATAAGTATATAAGGAACATTCTTGAAGAGCATGTAGTGCCATTTGCCCCATACATTGGTGAAAATTTCTTTTTTATGGACGATAATGCCAGACCCCATCGTTCGCGCATCGTTCAGGAGTACCTTGAAGAGGTTGAAGTCTCTCGAATAGAATGGCCAGCAAGAAGTCCAGATCTCAATACGATTGAGCAGGTTTGGGACAACCTCAATAGAAGGTTGAGAAGTTCCGAAAATCATCCAGCTACTCTTAATGACTTGGAATCCAAATCGGAGAAATCTGGGAAGGATTAGATCAGAACATTTTAAGATCACTCATTTTGAGTATGAACCGTCGTTGCCAAGCTGTAATTAACGCAAGGGGTGGAAATACCAAGTATTAAATCACTTATCAGCATTTCAGTATTTTGAAAATTGTTCATTTCTCTTCTTTCACATAAGATTCGGTGAAATCCTGAATTTTTCTTCCATTTAATGTGTCTTGTCTCGTTCAAAACCTTTCCGAGAGAACATAAAAAATAAGTTATAGAGTTAATGTAGAGTTAACTTTCATAAAAATTAAGATTATCAGAATGTGCGTTAATTTTTTTGCGCAGTGTATTTAGGGATGTCTGAATGTATACTGCTTCACCAAAGTTGAGGAAGATCAGAAATATCGATACTGTTTCAAATTCTCCATTTTTTTGAATTATTCACCACTTTTTCGAGTAGTCCAGGCCTTATTTCAGCAAAAACACGAGTTATGTTGGCTTCCAACGCGTCTATTGTTTATGGTTTATCAGCATAAACCAATGGCTCCTACCTTCTGTCAAATTACAATTATCGCTATCGAAAATTCTATCACTAAAAAAAACTCCTGATATTATACGATCTCTGCTGATTCAGTGGCTTGAACAGGAGTAACTTTATTCGTATTGATTGTAAAGATGTATCACATGGCTTAAGTGGCAGTATCACCTTTGAAATCGTGGTAAATCTCCATTCAAAAAGTGGTCTATTTATTTCACGAGTAAGAGTAACTACCCTAATTTACGACGTAGAGACTTGATTTTTTTAAATTGAAGTTGAAGAACGTCCCGAGGGCAAATAGTTTTCTTTTTTTTTTTTGAGTTAATTAGTTTTTCGATTAAAAGAACCAGGGTAATCGTTAGATCTGGGGTAATTGAATATGTTTTTCGTTTTTCATGCGTACAAGCTATATTTTTGAAGAAATCATCATGAAAATTTTTGTAGTTTATGGAAGATTAAATTGCCGAGGGCAAATAGTTGCGATTTTTTCCAAAAATGATGAATAACCCTCGGAAAAAAATCATTAATTGTAGTTTTCAAAACGCTGAAGTTCAACCTGTTTTTTTCAATTGAAAAACTAATTAAATCGAAAAAATCGCAACTATTTGCCCTCGGCAATTTAATCTTCTATAAACTACAAACATTTTCATGCTGATTATTTCAAAAATATAGCTTGCACTCATGAAAAACGAAAAACATATTCAATAACCCCAGATCTAACGATTATCCTGTTTTTTTTAATTGAAAAACTAATTAAATCGAAAAAAAAACTATTTGCCCTCGGGACGTACTTCAACTTCAATTAAAAAAAAATCAAGTCTCTACATCGTAAATAAGGGTACTTACTCGTGAAATAAAGAGACCACTTTTGAATGGAGATTTACCACGATTCAAAAGGTGATACTGCCCCTTAAGGAGAGGTGCTATACGTCCGAGCTTCCTTCAAAAGTAGGGCTTTTTATTTTCATGATATCTCAGTTCGTATACGGTGTAGACCAACAATTTTTTTTTAAATTAAAGCTTAATCATTTCTCTAGAATGTGTTCTACTCGCTTTTCTGTTTTTGATCGTATATCCTGGTTGAAAATATGACCAATAAAGTTCCTACTTCATTATTTATTCAAAAATTCAGGGGGCAATAAACAGAAAATCTGATTGATACACATTCTGCAAAATATCATTTCGCATGTATACTGAAAATTTCATACATTTATCCCGAAAATTGACGGAGATATCATGGAAATAAAATCGTTTGTCCAGATTTTTATGAAATTTCAGCTCACCAGGTTTTTTCCTAATATACAGAGAAAAACGGAAAAGCGAGTAATACACATGCTAGAGAAATTATTAAGCTTTAATTTAAAAAAAAATTGTTGGTCTACGCCGCATTGGAACTGAGATATAATGGAAACAAAAAGCACAATTTTTGAAGGGAGCTCTCCAGCTCGGAAGTGTAGCACCTCCCCTTAACTTCCCTCCTCCTATTCGAAATCCTCCAAGGTTTGCCAACCTTCCAGTCAAAATATGCCATTAAACATGTTCCCTGAAGAAACCTGTTCTTCCTCAATACAGACCTGCCCCCAACATAATATACGATCCGCGAATAGCGCCATTTTGCAGGACGATGTAAAATAACGGGTGGGTGCGAATTATTCTCGATTCATATCTCCGTAATAAAGTGGTTGTTATCACTTCCGCCCAGTTGCTAATAGGACAATGCACATGGCGGGGTACAATGATAATACCATGGGGACCCGACCAAACATGCATGATATACTGGCTTTTCGAGCCACCCTACTTTTGTAGACTATGCTCGGTCGGACGGACAGTAATTCTCTTTTTTGACCGTCTTTCAGGGAGTTAAGAACAACGAATTTAAAATTTTGTGAGAGTTTTTTGAGAAAACTGGAAGGAATAGTATCAGTGTCTTCTTTAAACCTCAAATCTTTGTGTAGAAAAATACCCCCTTTAAGATTCGACGGAAGAGCGGCTTCCCACCAATCAAGGTGTGTTATTACTTAAAGAAAGAGAAAGATGTCATTGATTTTTCTCCGTGAAGGGAGAAAGTGTGGCAATAGCCCAAGGCACTAGGGTCAGTGTTTACTAATTCTCCAGGGAGAGGGATGGTAAATGAAATTTGAAAATAAACTTTAGACGTATATTATGACTACAATTAAAACTCAATAACAACTCGAATCGATCCAATAAAAATCAGTATGAGACATTTCGTCAATCTGGTCGCCTTTTTTCTGAAGTTTCGTTCTTTGCAAATGCTTCATGAATGTTCTTATTTTGAAATGAAGTCAGTTCATCAACGGCTTCGATTTGAAACGAGTTTTCTGAAAATGCCAAGACGTAAATTAACAAACGCTGAGGCTAATAGGGCTATCGGAATGCTACAGGGTGGCCTAACTCAGGTTGTTGTTGCGGAAAGGCTCCAAGTCAGCCAAAGTGTGATATCTCGACTTTGGATTAGGTTCAGGGAGACAGGTTCCGTGTTGGAAAGACCAAGGCTTGGTGGGCGACCTGCTCAGGATCGTTTGATCACCGTTTCGGCGAGAAGAAACCCTACTACTTGTAGAATGCTACGGAATACTCTTCAAAATGCAGATGGGGTCCAAGTTTCCATCGAAACCATCAGACGACGTTTGAGAGAGGTGAATCTAGGTTCTAGACGTCCATTAAGAGGAGTTCCATTAACACGTGCCCATAAGCGTCAAAGACTGGAATGGGCAAGGCAACATATCGATTGGAACGATCAATGGCGTAGTGTCCTTTTCACCGATGAATCCAGATATGGACGATTTTCAGATTCCCGAAGAATAAGGGTATGGACAATCCCATGCATACCCCGTAATCGTCGCTATGTCCAAGAAGTCCATCCATTCCGAGGGGGAAGTGTTATGGTATGGGCCGGGATATGTTGCAACGGGCGCACAGGTCTACACATTTGTCCTGGGAATATGACCGCCTTACACTAAAGGGAACATGTCATTGACAATGTTGTGTCAAATTTTCACGCTGCTATTGGTGAAACTTTTCAATTTCTAGACGATAACGCTAGACCGCAGCGTGCAGCCATAGTTGAGAATGCGCGCGAGGAGCTTGGTATTCCACATTTACCAATACCTCCGCACTCACCAGATTTGAATTGCATAGAACATGCATGGGATATGCTCTAAAGAAGATTACATAATCATCAACTTAACCCAGAATCCTTGAATGATCCGAGAGAGCTTCTGCCCCGTTTATGGAACCAAATTCCTCAAGAAATGTTCAACAACCTCGTGTGTAATATGCAAAGAAGGTCAAACTGTTATTGATGCCCGTGGAGGCCATACATTGTATCGAAAGTCTTAAAATGCTTGAATTCTCTTCAGACTTGTCCAGCTACCCTCTTCTTCGTTCTTTGAAAACCAATCAAATTAAAGATTTTCCTTCTTCCCACCTCCCGTGGGTGGGTACTGAAAGGATGATGCAATTTCCTATGAAACTTTCGGGTACTGCCACGTTGCAAATCCCACGATTCCAGCCTCAACTTCTTCTGCTATCGTACGCATTTAGTGCAACCGATTTACATTTTCTGATATCCTCTGAGCCTCATGAGAAACTTGAACCGAAATCAATAATTTTAATCGTCATCGTCTCGCCTACATCCTGTACCATACCGATAAGCAATTCAATAATTTTCGGACCCATGATCAATTTCAGAAGTCTAAACTAGTCAACTGAAATATTTCGATTCATTTCATTTGGAGTTGAATGCATCCAAATTGCAGCGTATTTAGGGTGTCCCAGAAATGATGGATAAGTCTCAAAATGTACTTCATAACTTCCATCATGTTACATTCAACAAGCTGAGAGTTGATAGGGAGAAAAGACTTTTGGCGATGTGTGTATCCGAGAAAAACCTAATTCGGTATGAAGGACCACTGAGAAACAGCGCTACAAGAATATGGAAGCCCTGTTATTTTAATATTGTAAAAAATCCTTGATACCCACTTAGTGGCTGCATCCGTACCAGAGTCTAGAGCTTCATCCTCTTCTTTGGTCCATAATAAATTCCTCGTTTAATGGAAATGCGATGTTGCAGTCTGCAAAATGACATCCCGACCACCGACGTAATTAATTCAGTGACCTGAAGTTTGTCGTTGAAGGTTGATGGGCTATTAAATTTCTGAAGTTCTATGAAGTGGGGTTAGAGCATTACCTTACTAGAACTGTGTTCTAGTAAGGTATTGGTTAGAGTAAGCTAGGTTTATGATAATCCTCGGCAAACTCAATTATGCTTGCTCGTCACGTCAATACATAAATGATAAACACAGTCATTGATCTTCATTAGTTATAGACGCGTTGTTTTCGAAGAAATATATCCCCGCGAATAGTATTTCGCTGACGAGAAAATTTAAATACATGAAAATATCGAATCGATCACAGCCTGTCGAAGCATGAATAATTTTGAAGAATTTGGAAAGCAGCTACCAATAATAGTTATTTATGATATTAGTGTTAAAAGTGACGTTTTATTTTGCGAATGAAAAAGTTTGTGGAATGAGCGGAGCGAATTGAACAATTTCACGAACAAAATAAAATCACTTTCAACACAAAAACATACAATGTTTTATGCACAACTGCCCTATTTTGATAATGAAATGGGCGAATTTGCAATGACAATAAACTTCAGAATGCATTTTAATATTCAAATAATACAAATGTTGTTGTGAATGGCAAACGTTGCCAGAGTTATGAATACTAACAAATGAGAAAAGACGCTGTCATTTGAATTTCGTTCCTGTCCAATTTTCGTCTTGGATTGTTAACTGCTTAATATGTTTGTCGAGAGTCCAATTATTAATAAAAGTGACGATTAGTTGTTCCTGTGGATATTGAAGAGTCTGCAAGAAGAGCAAATCTGGAACTCCTACCTAAAAATCTGTTCAGCAGTACGATATTGCATATAACAATTTCCTGGCCTGGTGTAAATTGAAAAATGTAGAAGGGAACTTCAGTGAACTTGTTTTCCTGGCATACTCAGAAGAAAAATCAAAAATATGGAGTTCATCAACTTTGTGGAGCAAATTTTCAATGATAAAGTCAAGCGCCCTTATTAAAAATGGTGTGCATGTTAGTAAATATTTTAAGGTTATAGCATATTTAAAACGGAAAAGTGATGGATATAGTCCCAAAAAAATCGAAAATTCTGAGTCGTGAACAAGTTGAAAAGTTTATAAATGAGGCGCCAGATGAGAAATACTTGATGGTTAAGGTTGCAACTATTTTCGGATTATTTGGAGCCTGTCGGCGTGAAGAATTGTGTAATTTATCAGTGGAAGACATCGAAATGACAAATACATCATTGGTTATACAACTTCCAAACACAAAAACGAAAGTCAGTCGTTCTTTCAGTATTATTGGGAAGTATGTTGACTATTTTCATAAGTAGTTTGCACTGCGCCTTTCTGTCATCAAACATCGTCGTTTTTTCCTGAAATAGATGAATAATAAATGCACTGCCTATCCAGTTGGTATCAATACATTTGGGAAAATTTCATCTATTGTTGCCGAATTCCTCAAACTGCCAGAACCAAAGCAATATACAGGACCCTGTTTTCGAAGATCCTCCGCTTCATTGCTAGCAGAATCAGCAGCAAATATTACGGATATAAAAATACATGGTGGATGGAAGTCTACGACGGTAGCCGAGGGCTATGTTGATCATTCCATCTATCTATATATATATAAAAGAAAGATGTTGGTTACACCATTAATAACTCGAGATCGGATAAAACTTCATTTATGGATTCGTCTACGGCCAGGATATTATAAAATACAATAAAACTTTGAAAAAACAACTTCAATTATGCAGGAAATGCTTTTCCTTCTTCTGAATAAAGCCACTAGGTGTCGCTACCGTTGATGCGTATAGTCGTACAGTGACCAGATAAGTCTCTGTACGTAGTCGTAGGTACTTAGTTTGATAATACCGCTGTTAGATGGCGATGTGTAATTCGCATATAACTCATGGTAACATGGAAGTCTATTAGCAGATCAAAAAGCGGGTGAACATCTCAAGTAGGTGGAACAGTGAATTTTTACCGAAATATCAAGTAAATCGGATTTTGACGATCAGATTCAAACGTGAGTTGCCCATCTTCATCTTTTTTCTTTATTTTTGAAATGTTTTTGAATTTCTGTTTGGGTAATAAATATATTTGCGGAAATAACTCAATCCAAAATTGCCCATAATTAGTAATTGACATATTATTTTAGTGTTTCTGTTTCCACAGAGACAGTATTGTAAGCGTCAATAATTTTGAAACGTTTGCTCATCGGGGTTTCACTAATGATATACAATAATGTTTCATGGGTTGCCTTATCTGATCTGGTCAAATGATCATCAATAAATTTGAATGTTAGTTCAACACAACCAGCAGTGTTGATAATTTTTTTTCTTACATTTTTCACTCTGCCGTGTCGATCGTGCTATCGACTTCATTTGTACATCTCGATTTGCCTTCTCACGAGCTTGATATCGTCAACTAAATTGAACAAATTGAAGAATGATTGAACCCTAAAATTTTTGTTTATTTGACGTACCTATTGTTCGAAAATGAGGAATTCAATTTGGTCAACCTTTTAGGCAAGCATTGTATGTGATGATGGAAAGTTTAAAAATACATGTTTCAACATTTTAGATTTTTTCAATAAAATAAAATAACATCGTCCGGAATTTTCCATTTACACTTATTGGTAAACCTCGTCCCAGCCTCTCAAGCACATGTTCTATGTGACAGTGACAGCTCATATCCATGGAATCATGAAAATCTCGCTGCTCCACCAACTGAGATGTTTACCCACTATTTTGAGCTTAGCAGCATAGCTAAGATGTCTAATATAATGGTATGAGCACTGATTAGATTTTGAGAATTTATCATGACTGATTTTCAAAACATTAAAAACAAAAAGTTATATGTTCAACAATTAGGTACCGCTTAAATTAAGAGAATTCTCTTCATCTAAATTACAATAATATTGAAATTTTGTCCAGATGGTTTGTTTTATTCATACATTTCTGTTTTGTGGCGATATTGAAAGCCTACTCCTGAGGATTTTTCATAGAACATTCACTGTGTCCAAAGTTAATTGGAGAGTGAGAGTTGAATGGTTCTGAATAAAATTCTACTTAATTTGAGAGATTTAAAATAGAGCGCTCACTTCCTAGGAGTTTAGAGATCCTCAGTTCAGATCCATATATCCATTAAAAACAAAAAGTTATATGTTCAACAATTAGGTACCGCTTAAATAAAGAGAATTCTCTTCATGTAAATTACAATAATATTGAAATTTTGTATATTTTGATCTTTATTTTACCTAATTTATCTCCTGCTTGAAAAATAGCAATGGTGAGTTAATACAACAAGTATAAGTTGGGCGAAACAAAGTTCGCCGGGCCAGCTAGTTGTATATAAAAATGTCATTGCTGAAAAAAGTCTCTCAACCTCAACAGATTTTGGATCATCATCATCCAATATTTTACTTCCGGTTTCTACAAGTACTGATGGTCCTGATGATTCTAATAATGTGTTGCGAAACTCCCTAACGTCACAAGGCATTAATGTTAGTACCTAATTGTTCTAGTTTTACGATTAATATTAATGTTCATAAGTAATGATTGTTAAATATTGATAATAAAAATTTGCAATTGCTGAATTTTTTTCATCTGATTTCATCATACGAAGATGGAGTGCTAAAAATATTTTCAACACAAATGTTAAATAGTATATTTCATTACTAGTCCAGAAAGTAAGCTTTTTCCGTGCGCGCGCGAAGAATTCGTGCAAGCACGGAAAAAGCCTTTCTGGACGTGTAATGAACGATATTTTTCATTACACCTCCCTGAAAACAATCCAACGATATTTGTTCTTCGACAGAAAGCATTTCGATATTGTAAAACAATAATTATTCGAAACACTGACGTCTACTGTCATCACGCAATCGTTGCTTTGTGTCTCAGCATAGATGCATCTATGTCTCAGCGCACGGAAAAGGGTCACTTTCGGTGCCCTGAATCGAAATGTTTTGATAGGGTTTTCAGAGCGGTGTAATGAAAAATATTTTTAACACGCTTCCACGTACACAATCAATTTCAAAATTGTTTGCTGTCATTAAAAGTGTCACTTTTAATGGCAGTTGTACAAAAATACATTTAATCTTACTTAAATTCCGAAATCTTTTTATATAGATCAAATATGCTTTCGCCCTACTCAAGTTTATACCTCAAATTTGCTCATATCGATGTTCTTCCAACTTGAAGCCCGACAAAGATAAAGTTGGCGATCTAGGAAAACCGCAGGACTCTGAATACCTCCTGGGCATGGTCGTAGTTTCATTTTATCGAAAATATGAAACCCGATCACGATCCAATTCAATTCTGGGGCACGGGCTATAATTTTAGGCCGCCTTGGTGGTCCCACGACTACCTGAGAATTAACGGAATGTGAGAACAACATCCAAGATGCCCGGGTAGAATTTCCAACCCTGAGGGTCAGCAGGGAAGTTCGGCAATGAACTTGAGGTGAAGATATACAGCTCTGAGGGTGAGAAGACATAAATCCTGTTCTCAAGCTAAGAATGTTTAATTATTTTTGATGTAAAGAGGTCGATTCCTATCGATTTTTCCTTCCTGTGTGGAAAAAACGAATACAAATATTGTGGCATGAATCCTACTTCCTCAGCTTGAGTCACAATGAAACAACTCACATGAGAAAGCCTCTAATTTGTGATTCCAAACTCTTTAACCCTTCACATTACACTGAAGAACTTTGTAGCTGCAATTCATTGAGAAGAAATCTTCATGAAACAATTCTTCTATGTGCCGAATACAAATACGATTTCCATCTATGCCCTCAAACTCAAATTTGAAGTTAGCCTTTGCATGAAATGTCAATTGAAGTTGATATAAATTTAACTTTTCTTGATTTCCAATAAACATTATTCACTCGCAATGAACAATTCGAAGAAGAAAAGAAGCGAAACTACAATAGAAAAGAAACGTGACATTCCAAAAGAAAAAACTTACATTTCTAAAGAAGTAGAAACATCTATAACAATACTAGAAAGCCCAGAGATAAGCGTAGTTACAGAAGCTCTCCTCTTCCTATCAAAATACGCGGATTTAAAGGATGAAAACTTAACGCATCTTCAAAAGAAAGGTATCCTCCCCAAACTCTTAGCCCTCCTCAAAAAACCAATTCCAATCATTCGACTCAGTCTGAGACTCGTTTCGATCCTACTCACCAAAAACGACGCAGTGTACGAACTTGACAACGAGAAGTACGACGATGTTCTCCTGGAAATCAACGATATGTTCATCGATAACCCTGACGCTCCAACCAAAGAGTTCTGCGCAGGAATTCTAGCCAAAATGGCCAAATCTACAAGGATCGTGTTGCTGATCTTCAGAAGTGACTTATACACCCCTATATTCCACCTTATAAGGTCGTCAACGAATCCTGTTTTGCTTGCCAACGTCCTGGAACTCTTCTATAATCTTCTCGATGCCCCAACAGCCATCTCAATCCTTTCCACTGACAAAGCGTTTGATCCTTACATCCTTATAGAAAGGATGAAAGAGTTCGATTCAGTGATGACCAAATGGATCCTTGAGATCTTCAAAAGATTGACCTACGTCAGTATAGATCAGATCATGCAGCTAATGCAAGAATGTCAACTGGTCGAGAACCTCTTCAGAATCCTCCAAGAACCAACTAGAGCTGTTTATTTTCCTATAACTTTCGAAATCATAGCAAACTGTATGCAAAACCCCATCACAAGCAGCTACTTCGTGGAGAGTTTGGAGTTTTTGGAGTTCTGTAAATGGTCCAAGTACTGTTCAGGCGTTTATCTTCTTCCATCAGCTATCATCTTGGAGAAGATATCTAACATCCCTTCCATGAAACAGATGCTGTTCGATCTTTCAGTAGAAGATTCTATTTTGTATCTGTTGAGGAGCAAAGACAAGAATGTTTTATCATTGGCGTGTAGTGCCATCTCTAACCTCACCACCCATCGTTACTGCTGCGATAAAATGTTGACACCAGTGGTCATAAGAGAAGTTTTAAGACTGATGGACTTGGTGGACAGTAGTCCCACTATGTACAATGAAGTAGCAGTAGAAACTATTTATAATTTCTGCAAACGCAACAGTAGAACAATGAATCTCTTGGAAGCTTACAGAGGAATTGAGGTTATAGTGAAATACTTCCATGCAGGTTTGGAGCATATACCTCCTAAAACATACAAGCAGATACTTGAAATGGTCATCTTGATCATAGCGACGCCTTCAAGACAACAAGGAGTCCTCACCAATGAGTTCTTCACAACAATCATAAAAGGTTTTCAGTTCGACCATGAGGAAACCAATCTATTGTGTCTAGAAATCATGACATTCTGTATAAACCACAAAGCATTCAGAGACAATTTCATCAATATGGGAGGCACAGAGATGATGATAACTCTTCTCAAATCGTCGAAAAGCAAGGTTTTATTCAAGAATATCCTAATTTTCATCCACAACAATCTAGTTTATAGGAGAATGGGCGAAATGTTTCTTAACCAGAATCTGGTTTTGGTCTTGAAGAACTTCCCTAGAGAGATCAAAGAAGATGTTCCATTGGTATCGAGATGCTTAAATCTCCTATACTCCTTGTTTCTCCCACTGAAATTCTTCGAAACTGGCAGACTGGAGGTGTCCGACAAATTCAAGAACAGGTTTTACTTGATCAATCAGCCTTGGGATTTTCCATTTCCATGCTTGGAGGTTTTGGAGTCTCAGTACATGTGCACCAGAAAAACGATCTATTTGGTGGACTATAGAGTGGAGAAGTTCGACCAGGTTGGTTCGTTTTCGAGCTTGAATAAGCGCCAGATGAAGGTGACGAAGAGGAACAGCCAACAGATGTCGAAAACCCAATGCGATTTCGATCCTTTCAAATTCGCTTGTGATCCTTACCTTCTAGATTATATACTGTACATGAGGAAACACCTTTCTAAAGACTTGAATGTTGAGGACCAAGTGAAGATTATAGCCATATTCGTCGATGCCCAACTCTGTGGACCTAGAAGGGAATATTCTCATCCCCAAAAACTGCACAGCTTCAGGTTGCACGTGGAGTCGTTGAAGAAGAAGTTGTTGAGCAATATCATACCTATAGGTTTTCTGAAGATAGGGTTTCACTGCGAGCGTTCTTTGTTGTTCAAGGCTCTGTGTGACAAGGTCTGTATTCCCTGCACCTTGGTAAGGGGTGCTGATTCTATGTATTGGAACGAGGTGCCACTGATTCGGCCTGGAAGAAACAGGGGTAATTTGCAGTATTACGTCGTTGATCTGATGGAACACATAGGGGAACTTTATCCTGTGGGGTCTAGAGATGCCAACTGCTACTGTCAAATAAATTAAAGTGATTCGTCTAGATGGTTTGTTTTATTCATACATTTCTGTTTTGTGGCGATATTGAAAGCCTACTCCTGAGGATTTTTCATAGAACATTCACTGTGTCCAAAGTTAATTGGAGAGTGAGAGTTGAATGGTTCTGAATAAAATTCTACTTGATTTGAGAGATTTAAAATAGAGGGCTCACTTCCTAGGAGTTTAGAGATCCTCAGTTCAGATCCATATATCCTAAAGCCAGTGCATCTCTCTGATTTTGCTCCATCAGTAAACCATAAGGATGACTTTTTGTCCAAGTAGCAGCACATGCTTGCCTTTGCAGTTTCTGCAACTGGCTGCCTATGGTAACCTCTTTTTGTCCACCATGCAAGAGATGCATAGGTGACAATGGGGAGTACTACTGCTGTGTATAACTTCAAGTCTAAAGTAAATTTTATACCTTTAACTTGCATGGAAACCAAGACAACATTTGTGTCATCAGTGTACAAAGTTTACAAAAACACTGGTTGGTTATTTATATAGAGTGCAAAAATATATGGTCATAGAATGCTTCCCTGTGGGACACCTCTATCGACTGCCAAGTATATTTCTCGACCCTTCGTGCCATTTTGAATAAATATGGTTTCATCAGTTTGAGTGGATTATTTCCTCTCCAGAACACAGTTAAATGAAGTTCTTGTAATAATGCTAATTTCGATAGATTTCAAAGAGACCGAAGTTTTTTGGAGGAATGTGGAAAACGAGCATTCCCTTGTTTAATCCCCTCAAAAGGAATCTTTCATAAACTGGGTGTATTCACCCTTAAATAATGAAATTTGTATCAAAGGACCAAATAGTTTTTTGTCTGGAAAAAAGCGGAGCGAGAATTTGTAGTTGGAGGAAAATGAAGGAAATTAAGCTTCTTCACTGTCGAAATCAACCGGACGTAAACTTGATAATATTAGAGGAGGTTCTCTTGCATTTAGCCTGGGACATTTTCGTACTAATTCAGCCGAGAAATTTACGATTTTTTGGACGAAGCGCCGGAGATTTATCTCGGATTGTTCTTGTTCCGACTTAAATTAAAGGAAACGAAGCTGGATGGCTCTGAATGAAGTCGTATATTTCGCGAAATATGAAAGAGAAATTTATATTCTCGGAATATTTATGGAGTCATTTGTCGGATTGGGTCGTTTGGGTTTCTAGATGAGATTTGGAATGTTTTTCGAACGGAATCTAAATCTTATCGGGAAGTTTGGCCGAATTCCCATCTTGATTGAGAGAAAAAGTCTGGCTTTGATGAATGAATGAAAAATTCGAATATTTCTGATGCTTAGTTCGTTCCTTAGATTATACAGGGTGAGTCTTTGACTTGTACATATATTTTAACTGTAGATTCCTCCCATCAAACGAAACACTTTTTTCCTATTCCATTTTTCAAAATTCGGTTTGGTTTGGGAGATACAGGGTGTCGAAAATCCATGAAAAAAACACTTTTCTGTTTATATCTTCGGAACCGTTATTTCGAATGAACTGAATTTTGGTTGATTGTTTACTCTATTCATGTTGCATATTCCTCAATCAAAACCTATCCAATATCTTTACTAGTATAAAAGTTACAGGGTAGTCGACTGATCAATACACGCTAAAACACCATAAAACCACTTTAAAAAGATAAACGGTTCATATTTTCGAAAGAATCAATCATTTAAGAAACTAAAAGTATTCCTATTTTTTTTCAATAAAACGCGTCGTTTTCGAGATATTTCCAATTTTAACCGCAGAAATTTGACGAAAAAATCATAAATTTCAAGAATAATCTGAATGCGTCTCTGAATTAAATATCATCGAAAATTATTCCTTCTCTGCTCTTTAAACGAGATTACAATGTTGTCACAATATTTATCAACTTTGTCGAGATATTTTTTACTAATAAAATCCCCCAAATGTGGGAGATAAAATTGAACACCAAGGAGGATTTAACACACACAGTTTCTATTGAAAATTCATAGTTACCGGTCCATATTGAAGTTGAATGTCGATGAAATACAAAATTCGTATATGAATGATGAATCTCAACACGAACTACTTATTGAATAGAAATTAATGAAACGATACCCGTCGATACCTGATAATCTGTGGCGATGTTTCTATCATTCACATACTCTTGGAATTTTATAAACTCGACACGGTTGAAATTATATTTATTCACTTCACGTAATAATCACATTAGAACAATAATCCACTGAATGTAATGAATATATTTAGAACATCACATAATGTTAACAGTTTGTTCAGACTGTTCAGAGACTGCTCTGTTATTGTTTTAGTTGGCTCAAGACCAGATAACCAATATTCCGGTTTTCGCTCTACGCATGCGTGGTAAAATTTGGCGGCAAAGTCGATTTATGATGGAAACGACAGAATTCATAGATATTCATACCACGGTACACAAATGTATCGTGATTTATACCATGTTTCGTAAAAAATCCTTAACCTCAATGAAAATATCAGCAAGCTGACAACATGTTCTTGACATTTCTGTCCAAAAATTCACAGAATCGATACAAATTAGATTAAGTTAGGTTGTTTAATAATAAATCTGAATGAAAGTCTTTCTTCATGATATTGTTTGGAAATTTCGAGGAAAATATGAACAAGTTATTAGTGATTACAAACTAATCTGCAGAAAAATCGAAGAAGGAACTTATTTTGGTGTGAGAAATATGGCCTTTTAGTTGCAGATATAATCCGATGAAACTAACTGTTTTTGTTGAAATTATCGTGTTTTCAACATTTTGTCATTTTTATTCCAATAAGGTTAGTACTTGACTACTTGAGTATTCCCTAAATTGGGCCTAAATGTATAAACTCAATTTCTATCGAGAAATATGAACTTTGAATCAATTCCACAATATCATTTCAGGGACGTATTTAGCCCCATGTTTTTTTTCAAATGGCTAAATCTTTTTAACTGAGCCGAATTCGGAAAAATGGAAAATGATAAGATGATAATCTTCAGTTAAAATATATGTACAAGTCAAAGACTCACCCTGTATAAAGAGTACCTTTCAATAATAAATAGTTAAGTCCATTTTCGAGATCATCAGGAATAAACTGGGTAACTGTACTACAACGGGATCAAAATGTAGTAGACATTTTTACAACGTTTCTAATAAATAAACTCTCAATCGAAATAAAAAGTTTCCTCTGATAATGAATGGGCACGGTATGGCAGCACTATTTTCTGAATCTGTGGCCACTTCATTCATCAATTTCGTTCCGCCATTTCAATTTTGTGTAACTAATGACTTTTCGAATAGTGTTGTCATCAGAATATCGCGTGGGAAAAGTGAAATTTGTATTTATTTCTGAATATTCTTTGCAAAATACGTTGAGAATGATTCGTATGTGTCTTGTTTTTGGTAAATTGGACTATTTGAATCCTGATTTGATTTTACACAGGTATGTTCTACTCTTATCATTTCTAAGTAACAATGGCATAGATTCTTCGTTTTTTGTATTTTCACTTTTCAGATTCCCTTCAGATATTGAGAGGAGGAAAATTCTGAATTAAGCTGACTCTGATCACCTAACTCAGAATCTGTTTCGATGTTCTGAACATTGTGTGAATTCGTCAAGAAGAGTTAATTCACTTGGAATTTCATTTGCATTCCTCAATACCGATAACACGACGCCACTGGAACTTTCGAAATTAGATTCCGCAATGTTACAATGGCCGTATCTAATGATATTGCTGTGTCTTCTCTTTCTATGGTCTAAGCCTCGTTCTCAGCATCTGCCCCTAAGTCATTTCGTTCCAAATAAAACCTCCTAGTTTATTTTCATACAGAGATAAAATCCGGAAGTTGAACAGACCTGATTAGCTCAACAGTCGTGGATGGGAAACCCGGTCAATCGAATTTGATAAATGAGAATTCGGTTGTCTGCATTCTCCAGTGTAGGACTAGATTTATTTCAGGTCGATGCCTCAGGAAGCTGTCAGAACCATTTCCCTTCATTCATCTACAACAATGCCTGTTATCAGAGTATAACTCATTTTTTTCAATACTTTAGTCCAGAATGTGCCAGTTTTATGACTTTCGAACCTCAAAATGATAAGACTTCTTAGTTGTATCCTTCAAATTCTGTAATCCAGACCTGGATCGGCCTACATAAGACGGTTGGCATTATCATTCGAAACGTTTTCGAAGATAGAGTGGACTGCTAAGCCAAAATAACAAGCACAGAATCCTGGGGCCATTTGTTGAGATTGATTGATATATACAAAAACAACACTAAAATTCCCTACTTCTGCAGGAAAACTTTACTGAACTGACTTGATCTGGAAGAGGTTTATATCCAGTTCCAATACTGGGCTGCAGTTTTCATCTATCAATAAAGTTGAAAGATGGAACTTTATTGTTTGAAGGAAACTCACGTTTGGGGATAGTTAAGAACGATGAAGAATATCAGATTCAAAGACATCAGAACATTTTTCACGATTGAGTTTCGCGGTATAATCTTCCAGAGTGTATTAACTTAGAAACAGCTAGTTTTCAATGTGAAGAAATTAATTTCTGAGAAGAAAACTCGAATGGAAAATTATGTTACCACTCCTGTATTTAAAGATTCTCCTACTTTCTATATTGGAAGCTGGGAATTGTATCTGAGATCTTGTGTACAGGAAATATAAGAATTTTGCTTCAGATAGAGATCAGGATTCAGGAAAATGGAGCTATTCAATAGGTACCAAAACCTCCACCATTTTGCAACGAAAAGATTCTCAAGTTGATAATAATTTCACAAAATAAAACAATATGAGAAAGGGTATAAAGTATTATATCTCTATACTTATTGTCACTCGAGCATCATGATATTTCCAAAGAGTAAGTGTTTGATTTGAAGAAATTCGTTTGTGGGAAAGAAACTAATAAAATTCATCAATGAAAAATATGTTTCCAATGCTGTGTTCTGCGACTTTAGATAATGAAAACTGGGAATTGTATCTGAGTCATACAGGAGATATAAGAATTTTACCCACATATACAGGGTGTTCTTGAATAAGTGTATTTTTCCTCCGGGTCTTCGTTCAGAGATGCAGGGTGTCAAAATTCCCTCTTTTTCAGTGTTTTCGCTTTTATCTCAGGAACTGTTCAAATTACAAGATTGAGTTTTTGTACACACATTATCACTAATAATAGCTACTTTCTCGCACATTACTCGGTTTTATTAGACGTGTCAGTGGCGGAGATGTGGAGTTTTCACAAAGGTTATACCCCCCAACTTTCAGACCACAGAACCAATTTGAATTGGCACAACAAATTCTGATGCGTCAATGTGTTTTTCATAAAAAAATACTCCTGGTCTATTACTCTGAAGTGAACCGTTTTCGAGAAAATTGGCATTTTATAACCAAAAACATTTTCCAAAAACCTTGTAAATTTCCTGTAATCGGAAAAATGAGCTGTGATAAGTTTAGTTATTTAAAAAAATTTAACTAGGTTTTTAAGTTCAAGTTCTTCATTATTCTTAGCGGCCATAGATAACAACATTACAAGAATTGTAATATTCTAACTGTGTTAATTGTCTTACATTAATTTTTCATCATAAAATGCCAGTTTTCTCGGAAACGCTTCACTTAAGAGCAATGAACCAGTCATACCTTTTTTATGTAAAACTCCTCGGCGCATCAGAATTTGCTAAGCGAATTCAAATTTGTCCAGTGGTGTGGAAGTTGGGGGGTAAAACCTTTGTGCCAATTCAATATCTACGCCACTGGCACGTCAAATAAAACCGAGTAATGTGCCAGAAAGTAGCTACTATTAGTTGCAACGTGTTTACAAAAACTCAATCCTGTAGCACAAACTATTCCTGGGATATTAGCAAAAAACTGAAAAAAAAAATGAATTTTTGACACCCTGTATCTCTGAAACGAAGACCTGGAGGATAAGATGGAAGAGAAAAAAATGTGTCATTGTTTTATGAAAAATCATCAGTTATCCGTTGATGCACTAATTGAGGCACAACATGTACAGATCTGGCTCCAGTAAATGTGCTATTCAGAAATTACCGACGCATCCGCCAATTCGTAACTGATAGTAGCGCAAACATCTTGATGTTTCTTTTCCTAGCAATTCTTCTCCTGGTCAAAAAAAAACGATAATACCTACCTGGTAAAATTTTCAAGCAGGGCAAATGAGGAAGATCTCCACAAGTGCCTCTTAATATTCAGAGTGTCTCTCAACACAAATTTTATAGACTAATTTCAGATTTATCTCCGTATCGCTCACAGTTATTACACGTTCAAACTGATATTTCATTTTACAACTTTTCCTACTGAAAGAAACGACTGACTTTGAAGTTCAATAAATACCGAATTTTTCAATATTATGAGTAACGACTGTGATCATCTTTCCCCTTTTATATCGGACATAAAAGTTTTATTTATACAACGTTGAGGGTTTTGCAGCTCAGAATAAGCTGACGGGACATATTCTGGATGGGAATGAGTCGAGGAAATTGCTCGGCAAGGTGTTGCTTGAGATTATAATGGAGATGGGAGAGTTTTAGATTCAGCAGGAATAACTTTCAAGGAATAGATCTTTATCGGGATATTTTGAAAGATTTTCTTCTACAATTATCGTTGGAGATTGATTGGAGGAATTTTGGATCTAACAGGATGGCGCAATGTGTCATACAACCTACGAAAACTAGGGAGAAATAATCCTGTTAGATTAACAAGGAGAATCTTATAATTATGCTTCTAACTCTTGAGTTTTTCGAAGTCTGAGATTAACTCCGATTTAGGAGTCCAATAGGATTGAGTTCTGGTGACTGAGGAGCTTGCCACCCCCCCTGTATCCGCCAGTGGCTTGACTAATGCTAGGTTTTCCTTGCACGACAATAGAAAAAGTTGAAAATCACTCTACCCACTCTGTACCTCTGCGAAATCTCCAAGATCTGAATCAATTCGCTCAACGACTCACGTTTTTGCCGATATTCCTCTTTATGCCACGCTCTCATAGAAAAAACGCCTTGGCAAGCCTCAGTCCACGTGAGAATAAGAAAGCCGGCGAAAATCCATCCTATTTCCCATTCTTATCTGCTTCGTTTCCGGGAAATATTTACGAGAAATATTTCCTGATTCGTATGCGGGGTGACGTTTTTGCTGAGCACGCGCGTCATTACTGGAACGCAGCATCGGTCGGCTTTATGTGCAGTCATTTTTATGCCTCCACGCTTTGCGATAGACTACAGCCCTCGTCTGACGTTGCTGGAATGCTAAACAACGCAATGAAAACAAACATTCTTCAGAATCAGTCCCAATGTTTACGAGGAAAATGGGCCTTTCAAACACTTTATCTGGTTTGTTCAGCATTGTTCTTCAGAATCAGTTGTTCGAACCATTTGAGTTATCATCACTCGTTCTTATACTCATTGCGCCATCCTGTTAGATCCAAAATTCCTATTATGTCCGAATTTGGCGAATGCTAATTTTCCGATCCCTGATCGTAGTCACGCCACTGTATTACGACGGAGTTGGGGGAAGATATGTTTTCTTGTCGGGAAACCTGTTGTATCGCCTGCGGTGTGGGAAGAGATGGAATTTTGGAAATTTCGAATTGTGGGACAAGGATGAGGATATGTTGGTTAGGGATTTCATTTGAAAATTTCGGAACTGAAATACGGTGATAGGTGAATTTGATTCACGTGGAGACTAGTGGAATGGTTGTTTTCTGCACATTCTTCAATTTAATGGTGGTTTTAGATAGTCGAGGAGTTTTAATACTTACCTGATTTTGGGATTTGAATTTCGAAAACGTTATATACAGTGGGATTGTTTCGTTTTGCTTCAGGGCTCATTTGGAGAATTTTGTCTGATCTTACTGTGCCTGAAAAGGGATTTGCCATATTGAGAGGTGAGATTCATCATTCCTTCAATTCTTCCTCTTCGTGCAATTTGTGTCTTCTATTTTAGAACCAGGATCAATATTCTGCTGGAACGTTATTTCGGTGAAGTATTCTCATTTATAATCAGTGAGGAAACTGTACTTAATTTGGTACTGAGAGAACCCTCTGAAGGAGGTAGGTATTCCTGACTGGCGAGTTCGCCATTTCGATTTATCTGAATTTGTGTCCATAGGGTCCTTGTTCTGGGACATTTCAGTGGTTTCGCTGGAATATCAGCAACATCAATAGACGAGTCCCTTCATGCTGGCCAACTGCTTAAAATTGCCTGAAAATCACTTCCCTTTTTTTCGCAATGATCAACTCTTACCTGAAAGCTTTAATCCTAATGAGTGTATCCTGAAAATATTAGATGTCACGAAGGTCTTCATCAAAAGCTATAAATTTTTGTTGTTTTCTTAGGGTTTCATCAATGGAAAATAAATATCCCCAACAAAATTTGAATTTTTCGAATCAAATGAGGATTTCGCTTGAGTTTGTTTTTTATAATAACTTTTCTGATGAATGAGATGTTTCTATTAACAGTGTAAAAATGATTCCAGATACTGCAGAAATATCAAATCCAAATTTCATTAATTTCCGAAGAAGGAGCACTCATATAAAGACCTGTTGCAAGATGTAGTAAAACTGATTATTATAGGTGTTTTCTTTGGATTCGTAGAGATCATAGGAAGACTTTCAGTGAATTAATGTATTATTAACCCTGTATTGTGGAGTTTATTAAATATAGGTGCATAATTGGGTTTTCGCTTCTAATTGTATAGAAATTCTACAAGGAATTCAAAGGAAATTAGGGAAATAAATGATTGTTTTTAATGTTCTTTATTTGCATGGAAACTTACTACAGAATAATAACCCAAAAGTATTTACAACTGCCATAGACTATGATCTGGATGTGAATAAGTTCTGATGCCGCATGAGAAATTAGGATCATTGCACTGGAAAATCATTATAATGAAGTATCACTTTGAAATCATAGTATATTCTAAATATGTAAAGTGGTAAATTCCTCAATTCAACATCAGAACTTGGCCAGTGTATACCACATCTCAAAATAATAAATACAGACAATATATTTACTAAAAATATTGTTCGCAGTTGATTGAGAAGCTCCCTTAAAAATGGCTACTTCACAAACAGTTTCAGTTTTATTAATACTAGAACTAATCTCTCTGGAGCAATTTATTTATGGATTTTTTAATCTGGATATAAATCTGAAATTAACTTGACATAATCGTCCATGTGAAGGGAACAAACACATATATTCTTTGCAGCAAGGTTCCCATCCATAGTTTGTCTATCCACGCTTTTCTCCAGTCCAATTTATGCAATATGCCAAAGGCATTAGTGATATTCGGTGTTGAGGCATCTTCCTCAGGAAATTTATCAAAACGAACAGCCGTGTTTTTACTGTTCCTTGAAGAGCAATTGAGAACAGTTTTTTCCAGTACTAGTACTTTGCTTACATTGTTATATAATCATCTACTGGCCTAAAATTCAAATATATCATGAGGATTGAAACATAAAACTCTTTTCGTGCAGATACCTACTTCACCTTTTCTGATTTCCATCTTACAGAAAGATGAAGTCACAGCTCAGTACCTCGAATTACGAGGATCATATCCCTCAAGAATACCTGAAACAGCCATTGATTTAGAATAGATATTCTAATTTCTAAGTCAATGAAAACAGCTTAGTAGCAAGTAAAAATATAAACAAGTCGTTTTCTAGGTTGGAAAGTCATAGATTTCCATTGATGAAAACATAACAAAACAAAAATTTATAGCTTTTGATGAAGACCTTCGTGACATCTAATATTTTCAGGATACACTCATTGGGATTAAAGCTTTCAGGTAAGAGTTGAATCATTGCGAAAAAAGGGAAGTGATTTTCAGGTATTTTTAAACAGTTGGCCAGCATGAAGGGACTCGTCTATTGTCGATTGATAAGTCACCGGGTCGAATCATCCCCAGGAAAATCAGTAATGCCGCGTCAGTTAACTTTTGGTGATTTCAACATCGTGGAGATTCTAAATCGTCACTACCTTTTAAAACCTTTCGGATCGAGGAACTTTACTAAGGTCGTATCATCAATTTCTGGAATTTATCAGCGCTAATATCGAGCTGTTTTTATTAAGTTTAAGTCAGATAATACTCTTATTATTATTAAGTCTCATCACTATTAGGTTAACGTATCAGAACTATTTAAGTTATTTTTTTAGGAACCTCATAAGGTTTCTATACATTATTTTACACATAATTCGCTTTCGTCGTATGATCTATTTATATATACAGTGTGAGCCATATATAGCGCAATAAAAGGACCTCGAGGTAATTAATCCCTCTTTAGAATTATTGTTATAGATCATTTATCTAGATTTATTTAGTGATTTTTTCGGAAACTAGAGCAAGTGTGCTGGATGTGAATATTGAATCACTTGGCACCCCCTTAATAATATCGTTTTTGTATAACCCACTCCCATCTTCAACTGAGCTTTGGGACCATCCAGCATATAAGCGAGATTCTTAGTCCTGAGCGCTAATAAATAATATTATAGCGTAGCATTCCTTCAATTAATCTTCAACATATCCTGATAACGATCTATTCCTTGAAAGTTATTCTTGCTGAATCTGAAATTCTCCAATCTCCATTATAATCTCAAGCAACACCTTGCCGAGCAATTTCCCCGACTCATTCCCATCCAGAATATGTCCCGTCAGCTTATTCTGAGCTGCAAAGATCTTGGCGTTGTACAAATAAAAGTTTTATGTCCGATATAAAAGGGGAAAGATGATGAAAGTCGTTACTCATAATATTGAAAAATTCGGTATTTATTGAACTTCAGAGTCAGTCGCTTCTTCCAGTAGGAAAAGTTGTAAAATGAAATATCAGTTGAAAGTGTAATAACTCTGAGCAAAACGGAGATAAAATTGAAATTAGTCCATAAAATTTGTGTTGAAGAATTATATTCACTTTGAGAGACACCCTGAATATGAAGAGGCACTTGGTGATGATCTTCCTCATTCGCCTAGCTTTAAAATTGTTCCAGGTGGTTATTTTTTGAACAGGAGAATGATTGATAGGAAAAGAAACATAAAGATATTTGCGCTGGAATTAGTTGCGAATTGGCGAATGCGTCGGTAACTTCTGAGTGGCACGGATCTGTGAAGTGACGAGAATTCTTAAATCTTCTGTGTACAGGAAGCCATTAAAGGTGCAGACACATTGTTGTCACGTCACGTGAGCTCACACGAGGAAATAGGTAGAAGATATGGAGAATATAGCTGCTTTTACAGTTGCTGGTGATTCTCATAGAAGGTATTCGATTTACCAAATAGATCAACGAACAGGAGAAGTGGGGGAATTCCATCAATTAATTCAAGAATTATTGAATGAGCACCCAGAACGGTTTCAAATGTATGTCAGAATGACATTTCACAAAATATCAGACGTGATGTCACGTGCATTCAGAAAATGTAAATTTGCGGAATATAGATCTTGCGTGCTTTCAGTGCTATAATGTGACAGCAGATACAATGTCGCAAAAATTTCTACTACATTTTGATTCCGTAGTAGTATAATCATCCAGTTTAGTTCTGATTATTTGGCTTCACTATTTATTATTGAAAGGTGTGTCTCTCTTCCTATGCTCTAAGTTCCATGCATTATCGTGGTTGCACATTTTGGGAAGATGACGTGACGTGACGTGACAACAATGTGTCTGCACCTTTACCTTCATATTTTCCAGAGTTGATCGTGTTCGAAAAAAATTTTATTTGTGAAATATGCGATTTTGCAAGCTCTACAAGATAACACTTTTCAAATTTTTTGGGATGCCGTCAGGACTTGGGAAATCCGAAAAATGACCCAGCAACGGTTTTCCTTCAAATTAAAACCTTTATATTTCCAAGAGATGAGCGTGTCCGAAAAAAATTTTTTTGTGGAAGATGTGTTTTAGTATGCTCTACAAGATACCACTCTCCAAAATTTTTTGGGATGCCGTCTGGGACTTGAGAAATCCGAAAAATTACCGAGCAACGGTTTTCCTTCAAATTAAATCCTTCATATTTTCCAGAGATCATCGGTGTTCGAAAAAAAAATTTTTGTGGAAGATGTGTTTTAGCATGCTCTACAAGATATCACTCTCGAAATTTTTTGGGATGCCGTCTGGGACTTGAGAAATCCAAAAAATGACCCAGCAACGGTTTTCCTTCAAATTAAAACCTTCATATTTTCCAGAGATGAGCGTGTTCGGAAAATTTTTTTCGTTGAAGATGTGTTTTAGCATGCTCTACAAGTTACCCCTCTCCAAATGTTTTGGGATGCCGTCTGGGACTTGAGAAATCCGAAAAATGACCTAGCAACGGTTTTCCTTCAAATTGAAACCTTCATATTTTCCAGAGATGAGTGTGTTCGAAAAAAATTTTTTTGTGGAATATGTATTTGTAGATTCTCTACAAGATACCACTTTCCAAATTTTTTGGGATGCCGTCAGGGCTTGGGAAATCCGAAAAATGATCTAGAAACCTCCATATTTTCCAGAGATGAGCGTGTTCGAAAAAAATTTTTCTGTGGAAGATGTGTTTTAGCACGCTCTACATGATACCACTCTCCAAATTTTTTGGGATGCCGTCTGGGACTTGAGAAATCCGAAAAATGACCCAGCAACGGTTTCCCTTCAAATTAAAACCTTCATATTTTCCAGAGATGAGCGTGTTCGAAAATTTTTTTTGTGGAAGATGTATTTTC
This sequence comes from Adalia decempunctata, assembly GCA_951802165.1. Taxonomy (NCBI): domain Eukaryota; kingdom Metazoa; phylum Arthropoda; class Insecta; order Coleoptera; family Coccinellidae; genus Adalia; species Adalia decempunctata. The sequence goes on from OX637702.1 coordinate 4,977,672, forward strand.
AGATTCTCTACAAGATACCACTCTCCAATTTTTTTGGGATGCCGCCAGGGCTTGAGAAATCCGGAAAATGGTCTGAAAACCTCCATATTTTCAAGAGATGAGCCTGTTCGAAAATTTTTTTTGTGGAATATGTGTTTTTACAAGCTCTATAAGATACCCCTTTTCAAATTTTTTGGGATGCCGTCTGGGACTTGAGAAATCCGAAAAATGACCCAGTAACGGTTTTCCTTCAAATTAAAATCTTCATATTTTCCAGAGATGAGCGTGTTCGGGAATTTTTTTTTCGTGGAAGATGTGCTTTAGCATGCTCTACAAGATACCACTCTCCAAATTTTTGTGGATGCGTCTGGGACTTGAGAAATCCGGAAAATGACCCAGCAACGGTTTTCCTTCAAATTAAAACCTTCATATTTTCCAGAGATGATCGTGTTCGAAAAACACTTTTTTGTGGAAGATGTGTTTTTAAATTCTCTACAAGATACCACTTTCCAAATTTTTCGGGATGCCGTCAGGGCTTGGGAAATCCGGAAAATGATCTGGAAACCTCCATATTCTCCAGAGATGATCGTGTTCGAACAAAATTTTTTTGTGGAATATGTGTTTTTGCAAGCTCTATAAGATACTTTTTTCATATTTTTTGGGATGCCGTCTGGGACTTAAGAAATCCGAAAAATGACCCAGCAACGGTTTTCCTTTAAATAAACAATGCCAAGTCTTAATTATCAAAAGTCAAAGAATTTTCAACGACAGTAGTGGGACCATTAGTTTTTCATTGATCAATCTTATGAGTTTCCCTTTACCAAAAGAAAATTTAAATTTAAACAGCTCCCTCTGGGAGCTACTTAGTATATACGAGGATGTATTGATATCTAGTTAGCCTAGACCAGTTCCATGCCTAAACAAAATATTGCGATACCATATCAACGATTAATAACTTATTAGAAGTGTCAGTGTACAGTTCGACGTCAAAAAAGTAAACCAGAATAAATTAAAAAAAAGATGTCCACCGAAATTGTAAAAATCGAAAAATTTGAGTATCGAGCCATTATCAAGTACCTGTATTTGAAAGGGTTAAGAGGTGAGCTGATTTACGAAGATGTGTTTAATACCCTTGGTGATCAATGTCCTTCGTATGCGACCGTGAAAAATTGGACTGCAAGCTTCAAAAGAGGTAGATTTTCCGTTGAAGATGATAATCGATCGGGAAGGCCAGTTTTTGTGTCAGTCCCCGAAAATTTCGATGCAGTTCATGACATCATTTTGTCAGACCGTCGAATTGGGCTAAAACGGATATCTGAAGCACTGAAGATTTTATATGAACGCGTTCATCATATAGTTCACGTCAATTTAGCGTGAGAAAAATTCCGGCGAAATGGATCACCAAATGTTTGAATGTTGACCAAAAGCGTGCAAGGGTTGAAGCATCGCGCTCGATCTGTGCTCGATTTGAAATCGATGTAGACTTCTTAAACAGAATTGTTACTATGGATGAGACTTGGGTACATTTCTACGATCCAGAAACGAAGCAACAATCGATGGAATGACGACACTCTGATTCTTCAAGACCTAAGAAGTTTCGTGTCCAAAAATCTGCTGAAAAACTTCTTGCTTCAGTTCTTTGGGATTGCTATGGATTAATCATGATTGATTTTTCGGAAAAGGGTAGAACAATAACTGGGGATTACTATTCGACATTTCTGACCACTTTACGGAAAAGGTATTTTGTTTTCACAGGACAACGCCCCAGTACACACATCTCATGTTGCGAAGCAAAAAATTCGTGATTTAGTGTTAGAATTACTAAAACACCCCCCTTATTCACCAGATTTGGCTCCGTCCGACTATCATCTCTTTCCTCAACTGAAAAAAGTTTAAAAGGTCGTAAATTTTCTTCCAACGAGGAGATAATAAAAACTGCGGAGGACTGGTTTGAAGAGCAAGAAGAAAATTTTTTTTTAAAGGTCTAGAGACGTTGCAGGTTCACTGTAATAAATGTATTCAATTATGAGGAGAATATGTTGAGTAATAAAATATTTTGACATTGAAATTTTGTTTGGTTCTATAGTAGGCTAAGAAATTTTCAATATATCCTCGTACAAATCATACTGTATGGGAAGATAAGACGCTGTTTATAATCCTCTCTGATTGAATACCCCCTGCTTCTATTCTATGAATCGACATCAACCACAAATTACACGTTTCAAACGTGTGAATGCAAATCCTTGGTCTATTACCATGCCGGATTAGGACATAGATCAAGGGTTTAATCCTTCAAACGCAGCATTAGAACCGATGATATGGAAAATCAGGTTGGATCACCTTTGTTGTTCCGTCTCTCATGCTAAACCGACTTCAATCGATCCTCAATGGTGGTATTATTCATTTCCGAATCGGAATTCTAAAGCCCTCCAAGTTCGCGTTGATGATCTCTGTACAGAGTGCTCATAATGTTTGTTTGTTTCATCATTTTGTTTTGGTGAAAAACTGTGGCGAAAGAGACATTCATTTCGTGGACATGAATTTTTAAAGGAGAATGAAAACATTAAGAAAACCAAAAAATATTTTTAGCACTCCATTTTCTTATGATGAAATCAGATGAAAAAAATTAAGCAATTGCAAATTTTTATTTTCAATATTTAACAATCATTACTTATGAACATTAATATTAATCGTAAAACTAGAACAATTACTAACATTAATGCCCTGTGACGTTAGGGAGCTTCGCAACACATTATTAGAATCCTCAGCACCATCAGTACTTGTAGAAACCGGAAGTACAATATTGGATGATGATGATCCAAAATCTGTTGAGGTTGGGAGAATTTTTTTAGCAATGACATTTCTAGATGCAATGGAATGATCAACATAGCCCTCGGCTACCGTCGTAGACTTCCATCCACCATGTTTTTTTATATCCGTAACTAGCTGGCCCCGCGAACTTTGTTCCGCCTTAATGATACTTACGGTGGATTTCACAAATCCACTCTGATTTTTGAACTGTCAAATGTTTCCATGGATAGGAGCTATCACACAGAAAAGATACACAAAAATAATATGTCATAATATGTCAATCACTAATAATGGAAATTTTGAATTCAGTTATTTCCGCAAATATATTTATTACCCAAACAGAAATTCAAAAACGTTTCAAAAATTATGAGGAAAGATGAGAACGGACAATTCACAATTGAAACTGATCGCCACAATCCGATTTACTTGAAATTTCGATAAAAATTCACTGTGATATTCAACCGATTTTTGATCTGTTAATAGCCTTTCATAAGTTCTATGTAAATTACACGGTAATTGATGTCATATACCTATGTTCTTTTTTCGACCATTTCAAACCACGATGACGACCGAAATGCTCGAAAAAAGAACAGATGACATCAATCGATGGCCGCGAAAGCCTCAACAAATTCATCGTCATTTAATTACGTGATGATGTCAAATATAGTACCTTCACGATTACGTTATTTGGAATGAATAAAACTATAAAAATAACTAATAATCATCAGTCATAATGTGCGAATAGCGCCATATGAAGTGGTAAGAACGAAACTTTTCTCATATCTCAACGAAATCTAATCATTTTAGACATCTGTACTCCTACGCTAAGACATTTTGGTTTTGCCCAACAGCGCAGTAGGCAACTCAAATTACACACTAATACAGTGACTATAGAGGAAATATAGTCACTGTACACACTATTTGTTTATACCGCCATCTAACGCGGAGAATATCAAATGAAGTACCAACGAATAAGCGGTAGCGTAACTGTAACTGTAGCGACATCTAGTGGCCTTACTCAAAAGGAGGCAAAGCATTTCCTGTAAAAGTAAAATTTTCTTCGATTTTTTCAAAGTTTTATTGTGTTTTATAATAACCAGACCGCAGACGAATCCATATATGAAGTTTCATAACGAACAGTCCATCCGATCTCGAGTTATAAATGGTGTAACCAACATCTTTCTTTTATATATATAGATATTTGCTCCTGATTCTGCTAGCAATGAAGCGGAGGATCTTCGAAAACAGTGTCCAGTATATTGCTTTGGTTCTGGCAGTTTGAGGAATTCGGCAACAATAGATGGAATTTTCCCAAATGTATTGATAGTATTGATACCAACTGGATTGACAGTGCATTTATCATTAATGTATTTCAGAAAAAAACGACGATGTTTGATGACAGAAGGGCGTAGTGCAAAGTAATTATGAAAATAGTCAACATACTTCCCAATACTACTGAAAGAACGACTGACTTTCGTTTTTGTTTCGGAAGTTGTATAACAAATGATTTATTTGTTATTCCGATGTCTTCCACTGATAAATTACACAATTCTTCAGGCCGACAGGCTCCAAATAATCCGAAAATAGTTGCAACCTTAACCATCAAGTTCTCATCTGGTGCCTCATCTATAAACTTTTCAACTTGTTCACGAGTGAGAATTTTCGATTTTTTGGGACCATATCCTTCACTTCTCCGTTTCAAATATGCTATTACCTTAAAATATTTACTAACATCCACACCATTTTTAATAAGGGCGCTTGTCTTTATCATTGAAAATTTGCTCCACAAAGTTGATGAACTCCATATTTTTTATTTTTCTTCTAATTATGCCAGGAAAACAGGTTCAAAGAAGTTCCCTTCTACATTTTTCAATTTACACCAGGCCAGGAAATTGTTATTTGCAATATCGTACTGCTGAACAGATTTTTTAGGTAGGAGTTCCAGATTTGCTCTTCTTGCAGACTCTTCAATATCCACAGGAACAACCAAATCGTCACTTTTATTAATAATTGGACTCTCGACAAACATATTAAGCAGTTAAAAACCCAAGTCGAAAATTGGACAGGAACGAAATTCAAATGACAGCGTCTTTCCTCATTTGTTAGTAATCATAACGTTGGCAACGTTTGCCATTCACAACAACCTTTTGATTATTTGAATATTAAAATGCATTATGAAGTTTATTGTCATTGCAAATTCGCCCATTTCATTATCAAAATAGGGCAGTTGTACAAAAAACATTGTATGGTATTTGTGTTAAAAGTGATTTTAATTTGTTCGTGAAAAACTTTTTCACTCACAAGATAAATCGTCACTTTTAACACTCATATCATGAATAACTATTTTGGTCAATTCCGACGCTTCGAAAATTCGTAACTGTGTCTGTGGTTGAGCTACAGAAATGACATTTTGGGCAATATGAAGCATCAATTCCTCTTCGGAAATAAGAAATGAGAGCCGTCTGCGCAGCTCAGATCAAGAGAAAAAAATTTAAATGTAAGACACGTTTGTAAATGAAAAAACCATCGCAAAACAGGCATTCATTTCGGAGATACGAATTTTCAACGAAAAATTCATTCAATGTGGACTCTCGAAAATATGGATTTTGTCGAATATATCTACGGAACCCATTGTTCCGTGGGGTTTCAAATCCTCGATGCGGCGGCAGTAAATCTTCCCCGCTTCTTGATTCTTGAAAAACGTTGTAGGTGATGTAAGTCGGGAAAATGAAAAGTTTCCCTGTGTATCCGATGGCTTTCCGACCACAGGATGTGTGTTCAGTGAATAGAAATGAATAATACACGTAGGTAGCGTTGAGATTCGAGACCCAGAATGTATAAACAACATAATGTCGCTTCCTAATACCGTGTTTCTGACCGAAATTGCATCCAAGAGTGTATACCTGAATTTATTACATCGCTGGTTCGATTCCGAAGGAGAAATAAATAAAATATCTCCTCACTTGATATAGTTGGGGGAAAGTTAGAGGATTGCTCTATGGAGTTTATAATGGACACATGTGTACGGAGATCGCCAAGACTCCCGTATGGTTTCGATTTGTCTTTCTGCGAGCGGCGGAACGTATCAGGCATTTTTCTCGAAAACTGAATGCAATTTCGGTGAAATTTGAAAGATAGATGTAGCTTTCTATTATTGATTCATCCGAGAAGAGAAAAATTTTGTCGCTTCTTCTTTTGAAAAATTATCACGTTCACTGGTAAGTATAGGCATATTAAATTACCAGGTCACATATTGAAATAGTATATAACATTACTAGCAAGGTAAGAGGGTTTTTACTGGCGAATGGAGGATATAACTGACGAGCCGCAGGCGAGTCAGTTACCTTTTTGAGCCAGTAAAACCCGTTACCTTGCGTGTATTGTTTTATATTTTATTTGTTTCTCATTTGTAAAAAGGTTAGATAAATTCCAAAAAAATCTCAATAATTTGTCACAAATGTCGTAAGCTATGGAAGCGTTGCCATGAACATGTCTGTTTATTTTTCTTTACATTTGTTTTGGCGAAAGCGAAAATGAATGTACCAAAAGAAATTATTGAGGCAGCCAGCAGTGTAGCTTCAAGTTTATTACCTGCAAAATCAGCTTCAAAAAGTGGCAAAACAAAAATGGTGTGATTGGAGTAACTGAAGATGTTTTGTTGCTCTACTTGAATCAACTATCAGCTAGATTCAGCCCTAATACTTTATGGGCAAAATGGTCTATGCTGAAAAGCTGCTTGGAAATGAAAGAAAATGCCCCTGTTCGCAGGTTTGTTTTCCTTAAAAAATTTATTGAAAAATATGACGTTTAGTTGTGATTTGCAGATTTCAAAAGGTAATAGCGTTTCTGAAACGAAAAAATGAGCGTTATACGCCAAAAAAGGTCAAGGTATCAAGTAAAGAAGAGGCGGAACAATTTCTTTCACATGCTCCTGATGACCAGTGGTTGCTGGCGAAAATTGTAACAATATTTGGGATTTTTGGATGTTGTCGATGTGACGAAATTCTCTCCTTAAACATGAATGTTGTAGAAGATATGGGAAAATACGTTATTGTGACATTGCGGCAAACAGAAAATTTAACAACAAGAAGATTCCTCATAACCGATGATGGCTGCAGCTTCAAGCCCTGCATGTTATACAGAAAATATGTAAATCTTCGGCCTCCTGGAACAGAAAGCCTAAGATTTTTTTTGACATACCGACATGGAAAGTGCATTTCCCCTAATGCTGGCCAGCACACTATTGGTGATGTTCCAAAGCAAATAGCGAAATATTTAGGTTTAAAAGACCCAGAGTTATACACCGGCCACTCTTTTCGCAGAACTGGAGCCACTATGGTTGCGGATTTGGGTGGAGATATTTTAGCACTAAAGCGTGCAGGAGGGTGGAAGAGCACCGAAATTGCGATGAGTTATGTCGATGATTCGGTCAACAAAAAATCGAAATGTCTAGCAAATTATTTGGTAGTAAGGAGAGTACAAATGTTCTGCAGTCCTCGAGTTCAGCAGTTTCTGAGTCAACAGATGGTTCATCATCATCAGTATCAACTCTCTCATCATAAAAAATCTGTGTTACTGGAAATAACAATTGTACCATGATTTTCAACATATATGACGATAAAACAAAATTTTCTAATGTAAATAATACCACTAACTTGTGAAAATTTTGCAAGTTAACTGTCAGTTTAACAAGTTAGTGACTTGATAAAATAAACTTTCTTGATTAATATTGTGTTTTTGGAAACAAATAAAAATTATTTCAGCAATCAACAGATACTTTCATTTTTCTCAGTGATTTATATCCGTTCATTATCCATGTATCCATGAAGAAAAAAAAACACATAGCCACTCTTGTGATGCCTGATATACGTTCCGACGGCCGCAGAACGATCAATCAGATTTTGTCGTTTTCTTACAAAACCTTGAGAGATACATATCTTCTTTCACCACGGATTATTCAGGGATAAATCACTGAAAAAGATGAGTACAGTGATATGCAGAGAATGGTAAAAATATTAGTTATCAAGGGTTTATTGAAGGGGGCCGTAGCCCCCATGTTCCCCCCACAAATCCGCCAGTGTATTAAATCACAGCGTTGAAAAATTACACCCATTCCTTTTTCATTTTATATTTCTGTGGAAGTCACATCGTTTAACAAGCGAAGGCGTGTTGGAATTGGCTATTCATCAACTTCCCTACCCGAGCAAACTCTCAAGCAATTAGCAGCCTATTCAGGCAAGAAGCCTTTAACACTTTTAGACCATAAATTACATCTGCGAAGGATATTTTCTCGCCTGCTCCGGAAATTTACGAAAAATGTTCAGCCAACTGCATGAGGAGTTTATCTGGGGAAAAATAGGTTTTGCAGAACCGAATTCTGTGATCCTTTTGCGTTTTGGCAACGTCGATAAGACTGCAAGTTCGCGTCAAAAAGCGAACTCGAGCTCGCTACAAGCGTGTACCTTTCCAACTTCTCAGACAGCTTTCCTGATTTCAATAAACAGAATTTGTCGGGTACTCAGGAATATCGTCAGTGACGTAAACTGCTGAGCTAATCAGTTAAACTTTTACGACTAATTCCGAAGCGGGCATAAAGCAGAAGGCGTAAAACTGACGATGATATTATGTTAGGAGGAATTCGTAAATAATCGAGGCGTTTTCAACGTTGATGAGTGAGAAGTAAGCTGTGAGCATAGATTAGGGTAAATTGTATTAGAGTGGAATGTTTGCTAGTCGTGAGCGATGGTTATATTTCTATTAAATTCATCCGTCCCAAAATTTCTAATTAAATCATGCTGAACAGATGGAATTCTCTATTAATGAGAACAATGCTAAAGGAAATCGATACAATATACACACATCGCCAGAAGACTTGACACCAGCTAACAACTCTCAGCTTGTTGGATGTAAAATGACAAATATCGTGGATGATTAAAAAGCATGTTCCTTTCCAAAGTTCAATACGAGTATGAATAATCGCTAAACCAGAAAAATTAAGTTGATAATTTGGAGCGTGTTGCTCCAAAGAGAATGGATTGGAGAAATTGTAATATATATCAAGACAGAAACAAAACTTAACGAATGGATCTACGAGGATTTATTGATATCTAGTTAGCCTAGACCAGTTCCATGCATAAACAAAATAATGCATTACCATATCAACGAGCAATAACTTATTAGAAGTGTCAGTGTTGAGTTCGACGTCAAAAAAGTAAACCAGAGTTACGCAATAAATAAAAAAAAAGATGTCCACCGAAATTGTAAAAATTGAAAAATTGGAGTATCGAGCCATTATCAAGTAACTGTATTTAAAAGGGTTAAGAGGTAAGCAGATTTACGAAGGTATGCTTAATACCCTTGGTGATCAATGTCCTTCGTATGCGACCGTGACAAATTGGACTGCAAGCTTCAAAAGAGGTAAAGTTTCCATTGAAGATGATCACCGATCGGGAAGGCCAGTTTCTGTGTCAGTCCCCGAAAATATCGATGCAGTTCATGACATGATTTTATCAGACCGTTGAATTGGGCTGAAACGGATATCTGAAGCACTGAAGATTTCATACGAATGCTTTCATCATATACATAGTTCACGTCAATTTGGAAAGAAATTTCTGCAAAATGGATCCCCAAATGTTTGAATGTTGACCAAAAGTGTGCAAGGGTAGAAGCATCGCGTTCGATCTGTGCTCGATTTGAAAACGATGTAGACTTCTTAAACCGAATTGACACTATGAATGACACTTGGGTTAATTTCTACGATCCAGAAACAAAGCAACAATCGATGAAATGGCGAGACTCTGGTTCTCCAAGACCTAAGAAGTTTCGTGTCCAAAAACCTGATGGAAAAGTTCTGGCTTCAGTTTTTTGGGATTGTCATGGAGTAATCATGATTGATTTTTTGGATAAGGATAGAACAATAACTGGAGATTACTATTCGACATTACTAGCCACTCTACGGGAAAAATTAAGGAGAAAAGAAGCGGAAAGCTATCCAAAGTTATTTTGTTTTCACAGGACAACGCCCCAGTATACAAATCCCATGTTGCCATGCAAAAAAATCGTGATTTAGGGTCAGAATTACTAGAACACCCCCCTTATTCACCAGATTTGGCTTCGTCCGACTATAATGATATCTTTCCTCAACTGAAAAAAAGTTTAAAATGACGAGAATTCTCTTCCAACGAGGAGGTAATAAAAGCTGTGGAGGACTGGTTTGCAGAGCAAGAAGAAGAATTGTTTTTAAAGGTCTAGAGACGTTGCATGTTCGCTGTAATAAGTGTATTCAATTAAGAGGAGAATATGTTGAGTAATAAAATATTTTGACATTGGAATTTTGTTTGGTTCTATAGTAGGCTAAGAATTTTTCGATATGTCCTCCTGAAGAATTTTGTCATAGCATTGTAACTTTCAATATTTGTGAACAATGGATTATTAGCTGTACATTCTTTAAGAGCCTCATTCCAAAGATTTATCATTTGCTCAATTTTGCCAAATTTGTTCGAATATGAATGACAGAACAAAACGTCAGTGTTATTTTCAACACCAACCTGAATTCTGCAACTCAAAATATTACTGACTGGGCTATTACCAACATAATTTCGATTCTCCAAAGCCTCCCGAGATGTCATTAATTCTTGGATGAACTGTAAAATCATAACCGCAACTCTCAAATCCTGTTACACTGATCAAATTCAGCAAGAAACCCCCAACCTATACTGGAAAGTGTAACTCATGTCTCATATTCAAATGTCGTAATTCAAGCAATGCTTTTTCGTATTTTACGCCCCAGTAAAATAGGAATGATAAGTAGGGAACCATCTACCTGAGTGAAAAAATTCTGACGCTTTTTTCTATTTCACTTACGTCTTCATCCATATTGCATAAGTCTACCCTTTTGTACGCTTGCAGAAAAATATGACCGCGATAAGTTTAACAGTGCTCTTTTTATGTGCGATATCGTATTATGTTGAAATATGTGGAACCCCGGAATTTTTTATGCCACCGTACAGACGTATATCTTCGTTAGGTATCTCGAGGCATCGTGTGACCCTTATAAACATTTTATGGTTCGTATAGATTTCATGTAGTTCAGATGGTATGTTTCTCTTATCTGGAGTTATACGACTGGGTTTGCTTATGCCCTCGCTGTATGAATGTCGAATATTCTTGGAGATTTCTTTGTGGACCCCAGAGGATAAGGGATGAAGGGGTTCACATTTTTTTTCTCATGAAATGTAGTCCTTTGCATTCCAGAATTATTGCCACCCTTGGTTTCTCAAGAAATAAACAATCTATTAAGGAAAGATACAGGGTGGCCATTTGAAAACGAAACAGACGAGATTACAGACGAAATAAATTTTTTCGATAAAAATGCTCGGACAGGTCGATTTCTGTTTCGAGGGGGACAACTTAAGATGTAGGTTACGGACGCATAGCGCTTCAACCCTTGCTACTACAACCCTCACCCCCAATTTTTGAATAGGGAAGATGGGGTGAGTGATACCTCATTTGAAAGGTATTTTTATACTGATTTTAGCACAGTAATTGTTTTTTCATTTTATGCATTAGTTCTCGAAATATTCTCAACTAAGTATTTGAAAATGAAGTGGTGTTTTCATGGCACTTGTAGTGTTTTTTATGAAAAATCGACATTTTGAGCTTCAAAACAACCATGACTAGATTTCTTTCTTTGGGGCCACTTGAAGAGTAAAATTTACTCTACACAGCCCGATTCCATAGAAGATTTAAGAAGACGTATAGTGAACGAATGTCGTCAAATCACTCCAGAAATGCTGCAAAATGTGCACCATCGTTTCGAACAAAACTTATTTCATTGTATGGAAGCTAGTGGTGAACAATTTGAATATTTAATTAATTGATGTGAGTTTTTGATAAATTATTTACTTTACTTCGAAAAGTCTTATTTCTTAGATCAATACTTCAAATCGTTCTGATACCGTACAGTTGGAGAATGATTTCAGTGAATAAAAAAAACAGCTAGTCGAACATCTAACCCTAGTAGCATTAACACGTACGGTATGACTTCATTTGCCCAGAGGTAGATGTTTTGCAATTTCAAATACAAGTACGGAAATTTTGGTGTTTCGGAAGCACGAAATGTCAATTATTCGCAAAAAATTAATTTCAGTGAGAAAATTAACTAACGCATGAATATTTCGAGAACTAATGCATAAAATGAAAAAACAATTACTGTGCTGAAATCAGTATAAAAATACCTTTCAAATGAGGTATCACTCACCCCATCTTCCCTATTCAAAAATTGGGGGTGAGGGTTGTAGTAGAAGGGTTGAAGCGCTATGCGTCCGTAACCTACATCTTAAGTTGTCCCCCTCGAAACAGAAATCGACCTGTCCGAGCATTTCTATCGAAAAAATTTATTTCGTCTGTAATCTCGTCTGTTTCGTTTTCAAATGGCCGCCCTGTATAACGGCATGCAGACAATTGAATATTTTTGAAATTCCGGAAAAAGTCACACACCGTGCAGGAATCGAACCTGCGTCTCCCTACTTTCCGGGCCCGGAAAGTAGGGAGACGCAGGTTCGATTCCTGCACGGTGTGTGACTTTTTCCGGAATTTCAAAAATATTCAATTGTCTGCATGCCGGAAAGTAGGGAGACGCAGGTTCGATTCCTGCACGGTGTGTGACTTTTTCCGGAATTTCAAAAATATTCAATTGTCTGCATGCCGTTATATCTTTCCTTAATCATTATTTCCAGACGTTGAACCTATCTTCATAAACAATCTATGTTCTGGAAATGATATGCATATTTTCCTCTATTTCAACTGCTATATACAGGGTGTATTTAAAGGTGAGGCTTTTTTTTGACAGATGGTAGAACTCGTCAAAATAAGTCTTTTTACCAAAAATTTTTTATATGTTTCGAGAAAATGAAACTAGCATATTTTCTAGTTTCTAGGCGAATCTGAAAGTTACTCAGTCCGAACCTGCTCCCTGGCCTGCTTATCCGTTAAGATATCAACACCTCTTGTTTTTTGCCTCCTATCATACATGACTGACATGACTCAGTTACGGCGAGGGTGCGGTGTAGGTTGTACGAGTGTTTACGTTTTATTCAAATAATGAACTTGTTGATATGCTTTTAATTTATGGCGAATCAAAACAAAATGCCTGTTCAGCGTATAAGTTGTACAGAACAAGATTTCCGCTAATGTTCGCGAATGTTCATAAACCTGGGACAGACAGATGCAGGCCAGAGTAGTATTAAGGTATTGATGCCCAAAATTTTTTATACATGTTTTGAATTGAATATTTCATATGAGAAATTTTCGGTAAAATGACTTATTTTGATGAGTTCTTTCACCTATCGAAAGAAAAGCCTCACATTAAAATACACCCTGTATTAAATATGTAACACTCCAAGTTTGTAAATCCTAGGAACATTATGAAAAAGAGAAAAGGGGCAACCCTGCTCTGAAGAGCTGAGGGTAGAATTACGTTAAAGGGGGTTTTATACTCATATTTTTGGCTTGTGATGTGATCGTCTAGATTGATAGAACTCTATGTTATGTCGTAGTAATTCAGATTCGTAATAACTCAGATAAGTGAAATATAGGATGGGAAATAATGAGGTAAAATTGATAAATAAAACACTAGATTGGACATAAAGGTGGAACAAGAGCCCTTTATTCGTCCAGCGCCATAGTTCGAAGAACCATAGCTATATGAAGGAAAAACGAACGAGAATCAATTGAAACTCAAAACAAAAACCTTCTAGCATTACAGATGATATGTTTACAATCCATAGAACAATTTTTAATAAGACGAGCACTGGTGATATGTATGATTTGGGCTTCCTATACTCCGGTAAGGTTATTACTGGCACAATTGTGATAAAAAGCAGAATCCAATACATCCAAAGTTATCCAAAGGTTATAGGCATATAGAGTGTGTCACCTGATTATTAATGAAATTCATAAGCAGTATCCTTGTAGTTCCTAGTGTGAAAATCCTTCCTTCCAAGTGTTACGTGTGAGATCATAGCAGTCGCGTTGGTTTGGAAGTGACAATAAACTCTTTATATTTCCTGTAAACTGATGAACGATGGCACCTTCAAAGCTTTCCTTGCTTATCGGGTACGCCAAGGGTCCGAAGGCGAGGCTTGGTTTACTGGGGACGTTCGTTATAGAACTCCCAGAGGAATTTTCACTGGCCACTGTTGTGGGGGATGTTTTCCTTAGCACAGGCGATATAAACAGTTCACCCTAGGCCTCCAAACCAGTGATATTTGTACGTAAATATTATCCTAAAAGCAACAACTCCAAATGCCTATACCATAATGTCGAGTGAATAGTTAAATGTGCAGTAGGCCTCACGAACAGTATAAGAATATTCCAAATGGGTTGGTGGTAGAACAGAGTTCCACAATATTCAATAGAAATGCAATAATAAAGTAGAACAAGCTTACGTGAGGTTGAATCATGTGAAAGCAAACAGTTGTTTAAAATGGGGACAGTACATACCAGATAACAAACAAGCGTCTTTAAAATATACTAAAATGGCGGATTCCCAGAAGAGGAACTCCCTTTCAAAGTAACACTATTGTGAACCAGAATGTAAGTGAAAACAGACCGCCGCCGAGTGAAAAAGTGAAGTAAAAAAGACCCTTCCATTCGTTGTCGTTTTGGAGGTTAGTTTTTCTGCCACAGAATCGTATTTCTTCGATGGTCACAGAAGAACAAGTTTACTTCATGGTGGATCTTCGATATGATTAAAATCTCCTATTTATAAAGATGCGAATTGCCTAAAGTATTGATTGAAGTCGTACTAATATTCATCATTCATAGAATTATAAAATAATATCAAATAAGTTCATTCAACGTAGTTCCACATTTCGACAATAGACGTCGCAAAGTTGGAAGCCATGGAGTCTGGCAACGGTGCATTTTATTTTCTTGCAGGGTAGGAAATTCAGATATGTTACAAATAGAAAATCTTTCCTTGCGCAGAGGAACAATGATTGGTTCAATTATGTTTTCTACGTAGATGGCAACAGTCATTGCTCGTTCAGCGATAATGAGAGGGGTATGGCGACAGAACAATAAGCACCCAGCACATTATTGATCGGGCTTGAAGGAAGACAACTTTCTGGGCGAAGTTGAGTCGCTCTAGTCTACCTGGACCTCTCCAAACTCTTTCTCGTCGAGTCGTCGATCAACACTTTGTGAACCGAATCGAGACTCTTCCGAAAAAAGTACGTTGCACCATTGTGGTGAAAGACAGTCTTTTTGGTGTTCTGCCCATTGACGACGGGTAGCTCTATGCCCAGGTGATAGCAGGTCTTCTTAAAGGTCTTCTTGCCCTTGAATTTGAGGAAATCAACCGTCCCCTTATGGTACTGGTTGAGACTACCCGGGGTGTGTTCACGTTTCGTCCCGGCTCCGTTCATAGGACTGTCCAGATGGAGAGGTACTGCTCGGAGCGAACGAGTGTACAGGGTGGAAGAAAGTATTTATTCGGAAACCAGGTGGTTTGGGGGCTTGGGAAACCGATGCTCAGGAGGCGCGTCGAAATCCATTTAAACTCGCGAAACAATCCCCGATAAAAGAGCGGGCAGAGCGCATCTCCATGGAAATCAACGTTTTTCCGCGAGAACATCAATAGCGCTGAATCATTTATCGTTCGAATTTCCCGGAAGAAAAGATTTTAATTATATCGGCTTAAATATTTTTCCTCCTTTGTTTAGGAGCGTTCCCGGAGCTCCAGTCGGACGGAAATTCAAATTAATTGATTCTTTTGTGCGGCGTTGTGGCAAAGCGACGGCCCGATGAAAGGATCCATGGATGCGCAGTTGTGGGTTATGGTGTTTTTTCTCGAGATAATCCGTGGAAACGCGAGCCCGGGTTTTCCCGGTTCAATTTGTCGGGTTTTCGCGGAAATAATGGATGTTTAGTTTGATGAATGGAAATTTCGAGTTATAAACTCCGAAATTACAGTCGGATCGCTACAGATTGGCGACGAGGTACGAGGGGAAAATTCTATGGTTTTGATAAGGGAGGCTTTATGGACAGTTGGATTAGAAAATGAAAGGAGCTACTTCTCTAGCTTTGAACTGCTGTGAATTAGTTTATATCTCAGCCAATTTTCAAAATCATCAGTACTGAACTGGGTACCTGTATTACGAGGATATATTGAAAAATTCTTAGCCTACTATACAGGGTCTTTCACGAGGAACCTCACCCATATTTATGCGGGAAACTACTGAACGTATTTTTATAAAATTCAGCACTTATAAGTATTTCACGATGCTGATGAAATCTAAAATATTTTCAAGGCATGAGCACCTCCGGTTTTTCCGGAATTGACGTCAACTTCCGTTTTTCAAATTAGAACATCATTTTTTTATTGCAGAAATAGATTCCTTAGAAAATTTAAAGTTATTTTGATGTAACATTTTTCAGTTTTGGTTGGAAAATTCTCTCTGAGCGGGAAAATTCGAAAAAAAAATCGAAAATAGAGCTTCGTTGAAACAAGAATAACTTCGAGGTTTTTGGATGGAAAATTTTCATTTTTGGGATTTTTCAAGATGTAAGATTGATGTATCCACTTTGAAAATCTAAATCGCGATTCATGATAAAGGGGGTGAAAAAATCGCTTTCAAAGTTAGGGATGACAAAATCGTGAAAAATCAATTTTTTCAAATTAGAACCCCATTTTTTTATGGCAGATATTGAATCTACGTTGAAAAATAATGTGAGTGTATGCATCACACCCTTGCCCTAAAATGGATATTTTCTGAGTTATTCACAAAAAACTGTTTTTCGTCTTGAATTTTCAGCTATTTCTTTTCCCTTCACGCCAAAAAGATGAAATTTTCAGGAACTGTTACTTAAACCATGTTTTAGATTTTACTAACCTAATATGCAAGAGAAAAAAGTTACAGGTTGTTCCTAAATAGATGGCGAATTTGGATTCGAATTTGTATCGGAAACCTCTTTATTTCAACTAATCGGCCATCGGTTTTCTCTCCAGTGATAAATAAATAATTCCTTATGAACCATATGCAAAAACTTACCATGTTTTACATTCTTTTTTTTAATGATAGATATCATTAATTACATCTGCCAAATTCCTCTTTATTCAGTAGCATGTAATTAATGATATCTATCATTAAAAAAAAAGAATGTAAAACATGGTAAGTTTTTGCATATGGTTCATAAGGAATTATTTATTTATCACTGGAGAGAAAACCGATGGCCGATTAGTTGAAATAAAGAGGTTTCCGATACAAATTCGAATCCAAATTCGCCATCTATTTAGGAACAACCTGTAACTTTTTTCTCTTGCATATTAGGGTAATAAAATCTAAAACATGGTTTAAGTAACAGTTC
The DNA here is from genome assembly GCA_951802165.1 of Adalia decempunctata. Lineage (NCBI taxonomy): Eukaryota > Metazoa > Arthropoda > Insecta > Coleoptera > Coccinellidae > Adalia > Adalia decempunctata. The sequence continues at coordinate 4,994,832 of OX637702.1, forward strand.
CTGAAAATTTCATCTTTTTGGCGTGAAGGGAAAAGAAATAGCTGAAAATTCAAGACGAAAAACAGTTTTTTGTGAATAACTCAGAAAATATCCACTTTAGGGCAAGGGTGTGATGCATACACTCACATTATTTTTCAACGTAGATTCAATATCTGCGATAAAAAAATGGGGTTCTGATTTGAAAAAATTGATTTTTCACGATTTTGTCATCCCTAACTTTGAAAGCGATTTTTTCACCCCCTGTATCATGAATCGCGATTTCGATTTTTGAAGTGCATACATCAATCTTACATCTTGAAAAATCTCAAAAATGAAAATTTTCCATCCAAAAACCTCGAAGTTATTCTTGTTTCAGCGGAGCTCTATTTTCGATTTTTTTTTCGTATTTTCCCGCTCAGAGAGAATTTTCCAACCAAAACTGAAAAATGTTACATCAAAATAACTTGAAATTTTCTAAGGAATCTATTTCCGCAATAAAAAAATGGTGTTCTAATTTGAAAAACGGAAGTTGACGTCATTTCCGGAAAAACCGGAGGTGCTCATGCCTTGAAAATATTTTAGATTTCATCAGCATCGTGAAATACTTATAAGTGCTGAATTTCATGAAAATACGTTCAGTAGTTTCCCGTATAAATATGGGTGAGGTTCCTCGTGAAAGACCCTGTATTGAAAAATTCTTAGCCTACTATAGAACCAAACAAAATTTCAATGTCAAAATATTTTATTACTCAACATATTCTCCTCTCAATTGGATACATTTATTACAGCGAACCTGCAACGTCTCTAGACCTTTCAAAATAAATTTTTCTTCTTGCACTGCAAACCAGTCCTCCACAGCTTTTATTACCTCCTCGTTGGAAGAAAATTTACGACCTTTTAAACTTTTTTTCAGTTGAGGAAAGAGATGATAGTCGGACGGAGCCAAATCTGGTGAATAAGGGGGGTGTTTCAGTAATTCTCACCCTCAATCACGAATTTTTTGCATGGCAACATGAGATTTGTGTACTGGGGCGTTGTCCTGTAAAAACAAAACACCTTTGGATAGCTTTCCGCGTATTTTCTCTTCAATTTGTTTTCCGTAGAGTGATCAGTAAAGTCACATAGTAGTCTCCAGTTATTGTTCTACCCTTATCCAAAAAATCAATCATGATTACTCCATGGGAATCCCAAAATACTGAAGCAAGAACATTTTCAGCTGATTTTTGGACACGAAACTTCTTAGGTCTTGGAGAACCAGAGTGTCGCCATTCCATCGATTGTTGCTTTGTTTCTAGATCGTAGAAATGTACCCAAGTCTCATCCATAGTAACAATTCGGTTCAAGAAGTCTACATCGTTTTCAAATCGAGCACAGATCGAACGCGATGCTTCTACCCTTGCACGCTTTTGATCAACATTCAAACATTTGGGGATCCATTTTGCAGAAATTTTTCTCATGTCCAAATTGACGTGAACTATATGATGAACGCATTCGTATGAAATCTTCAGTGCTTCAGATATCCGTTTTAGCCCAATTCGACGGTCTGATAAAATCATGTCATGAACTTCATCGATATTTTCGGGGACTGACACAGAAACTGGCCTTCCCGATCGGTCATAATCTTGAATGGAAAATTTACCTCTCTTGAAGCTTGCAGTCCAATTTTTCACCAGTGGCGGATCCAGCTCTCGAGAAAGGGGGGGTCACGGTCAGGTGGATTACATACCAGCCAATTGATTTTTTGGAGACGAATCAGTATCCCCAAAATAAAATTCTGATGAGGTCTAACACAAACAAGAAGTTTATTTGATTAATTACAAAAACAAAAACTTAATGAGAATAATAACAAAGGTATAACTAAATAGCAAAGGGAATTTTTCTATTTCTCCTTCTTGCGAAACGAGTGATGACTTCTTCTACATCAACCAAAGATATTCTACAAGGAATATCTTTGACATCAACAGATATGTCATTATGGATATGAGGAAGTGCTAGTCCAATAAGTCGTTCTTCTGCCATCGAAGCTCTTAACCATGGGTTTCGAGCCTTCTCAGAGTGGAAAATTACCTCTATGCCGTTGCCACACTAACTGGTAGTGTTGCGAGTATACTGAGAAATTTTCTCACATTTGCATACATGTCAGAATCACAGTTTTCTAGGAGATTATACAATATCGTCTGTGGAATCTTCTTCTCTCATTGCCATTTCATCTTCCATAAGCGATATTCATTCGTAACGATTGAAACAGGAGGATTGTCTAATAGAAGTTTGTACTGATTTACCAACTCATTAACTATTTCAATATCTTCATTTTCATTTTTTGAATAAACGACTTTAGGTATAAAAACTCCTTATTTGAATAAATTCATTACTTCAGATGACAGTCGATCCTCTAGGTCGTTTATTATCGAATCCAGAAGAGGAAATACTCTTCTGCAGATTGGTCAGGCTGATTATTGGCTCTGTGTATTTGTATTTTGACTATTCTTGGGCATTTAATGGTCACATCTAGCTGCTCAGCTACTTCTTTTGCCTCTTCAAAAAGCTGTCGGAAAACTACGTCCGCTTTTTGCCTTTTTTCTCGTAATACACTCATCGTATCTTTTATGGCATCCGTAGCTCTTTTCAAATCAATTGTGCTGGTTTGTAATATTCTACTCAAAGAAGTGGACAAATTATTCTCCCAAAATTCAGATTTTTTTCATTATTGGAACTAATTACCCTCCAATATTCGGAGGGAATATCCCAAGACTATGACAAATAGCCGACTATTATTTTCGACCTAATTCTTTCGAGAGCGTTTTGTATTTCGACAATTTGATAAGACCATATGAACATTAATAATCTGAATAACTCCCGAGAGCTTTAGCTCGAGGGAGTTATTCTTTGATCATTAATGTCCATTTGGTCGAATTGAATTGTCGAAATACAAGTTGCTCGAGATGAATTAAAGAAAATAATAGTCGCTTTTTGTCAAAGTCGAGTGATATTCAGGAAGATTATTTCATGAAGACGCGGTCGGACTTATTTGTAATTATTTTGCAAAAAAATTTCTATCCCAACCAAGTTTTGAACTCGGGACCCTCCGTACATTTTCAATTCTGAATGAATGTTATGCCAAATTTTGACACTTTAAAATAGTCGCTGATATTTCTTTGTTTACCTAAATAGTCGATAATATTGCATATCGCGTGACTGAATTCGTGACTTTTCATTGGCGGAGCCATGTGTGAATGAAATAATCACTTAAATATGATTCAATTCTATTTTTTCAATCGAAACATATTTTCATCAAACACAAGATTTGAGGGTTGACCCCCATGACCCCCCCCTGGATCCGCGCTTGTTTTTCACGGTCATACGAAGGACATTAATCACCAAGGGTATATTAAGCATATCTTCGTAAATCTGCTTACCTCTTTACCCTTTTAAATACAGGTACTTGATGATGTCTCGATACTCCAATTTTTCGATTTTTACAATTTCAGTGAATAGGTACCTTTTTTTTAATAACCTGACAATGTCAGAAATCAAAATTCTGCAAAAAAAAAATCTTGAAGTTTCCCCAAGAGAATCTCTAGACCAAACTTCTTTCCTTAGCTGAGAGGTAGCTCACAATTACAATTGATGTAGGCTAGCGACCTTAAGGTCTACACAGGCTCTTTGTCCTCGATTTTCTTCATTTCTTGGAAAGGCGAGGTAATTTGCAAATTGGCTCCGTGTCTACGGAATACTGGAAAAGGATTCCTTCAAAATTCATACACCTATCTCCAACAGCATCCCACTCAATATTGCCGGAGCATCTTATTGCTATTCCAAATCAAACGGGGTCGTTTTCCCGTAACGAGATAGGAATAAAAACAAGACTGCCGCTCGCTGATTGCTCGAACAGAACTTCCTACATGTTTTCTCCTTTCATCTGCCCATCCTGCAATACACTCTGAACGTCAATGAGCTATAGTACAATTTATTTCCGAACTTGATGGTAAAAACCCAGGCAGTTCCGATGTGGATGTATTTGGAAGCGGAAAGAAAACAAATACACTGCGCCATTTGCTTCGCTATTCGTTATCGGACATCATGCACAATCAGCAGGATGAAGGAAACGGCAGGAGAATGCCCCTGCTGGGGCAAGGGCTATTTGCAGTGGACGACGAGGTACGGGACCTTCTCCATCAATATGGAATTTCCTAGCATTACTTCACTCATCATTTCATTGTTACTCATGGACAAATTGAGAAAAATATCATTCACTCAAGCTAAGACCTTTCAGACTACCCTTTTCCATAAGTCAGCAATTACAGCTTCTTCAGGAAACATTGGAGTTTTCTCCTCTACAGCCCCAATCCTGTGTTTCAGCCTATTCCTCACCCTGTGGCGTGATGCTAATAACATCTTTTGATTCCTAAACACCCTTTGCCTGTTTCTTACGGTGCAGACAAAGTGCTGTGGACTTCGTAACTCAAATAGTCAAAAAGTCATCCGTATGGTGCACTGATAGATCAAAATCAGCTGAGGAAATAGTATGTGGTCCTAACCAGTGACTTTCCCTGCCAATAGGACAAGAATCCTCAGTATTTGATTCCTTATCACTATCTTTTTCGCAAGTTCCCTTTTCAAGCATCGGGTGTTTTTTTGAGAGTGATAAAACTTCAAATTGAAATGAAACAAATTAAATTTAAGATTTAAGCCAAATTTGCTTCTTATTAGAAAGTTAATTTTATGGCATTAATGTTTTAAATACACTGCGCAAAAAAATTAACGCACATTATGGAAATCTCAAATTTTTTCTACAACTGAAGGTGATCTCAATGATAATTATTTTATCAGAATTATGCATGCTTATGTTATCCACATTCAACGTTTTTCTTCAATACAGATATTTTCTCCCAGCAGGAATAAAAAAAGATGATATTATCAGATTTTGAATGTATTGGCTCCATTCTACACCTTTTCCAATTGTAATTCAGAAAACGTAAAATGTAATTCAGAAAAGCAAATTGAATTTCAGAAAATGGAAATTGTAATTCAGAATAGTAAGTTGATATTCAGAAACGGTAATTTGAATTCCAGAATAGTGATGTGTAATTCAGAAATGGTAATTTGAATTTCAGAAAATATAAATTGTAATTCAGGATTGGTGATTTGAAATTCAGGAATGGGAAATTTTAATTCAGAAAAACGAAATTGTAATTCAGAAAGATGAAATTGTAATTCAATTGCTTGGTACCCAAACTACTTTCTCTGATATTATGTATGCAATTCAAATAGAGACAAGATTCCATTTAAAATGGGTGGCGAAATATATTAATAACGATTCATGAGGTCATTTTCGAGTCTCAAAGTACTTAGATACCTTCATAGAAGTAAGATATATAATAACAATAACTTTATTTCCAAGAATAACATGAAGGTATATACAGTCAAAACCGAAAACAGGAAAAAAACAAATTTGAAAATACGAAATACTTAAGACAAGTTCGATGACACATTGTCCTAGATTCTTATGTTGCATCACTTGATACCGAGCTCGATACTATTCTGAATTACATATTACATTTTCTGAAATTGAATTGATAACTTCTGAAATACAATTTTCCTTTTCTGAAATTGAATTTGCTATTTCTGAATTTCAATTCACTATTCTGAATTACAACTTTGTTTTTCTGAATTACAATTTCCTAATCTGAATTTCAATTTCGTTTTTCTGAAATTGAATTAACTATTCTGAAATTCAATTTCTGTTTTCTGAATTACATATTGCTATTCTGAAATACATGTTCCCTTTTCTGAAATTCAACTTTGAATTTCTGAATTACAACTGTGAAAGGTGTAAAATCAGTTCTTCTCGATCAATTCTAGTGATCAATAGTTTTTACTTTTTCTTTCGTTTGATTTTCTACACTCGATCGCTATGCAACGCGAAACACGCAATTTGACCCAAGAGGAATGTGCCCAAGCGGTAGTTTTGCGAGAAGAAGGGTGGACATACACAAGAATTGCAGAAAGGTTTGGAGTTTCCCATACAAGTGTGTCCATAATGTTGCAGCGATTCAGGGAGACTGGTATGAATGTCCGAAGACCAGGACAGGGTAGACCACGGGTAACAACTGCCATTCAAGAACGTTACTTTAGAGAAAGATTTTGCGGCATGCAGACAAATTTTGTGAAATTCCGGAAAAAGTCACACACCGAGCAGGAATCGAACCTGCGTCTTCCACTTGTCGGGCGGATGCTCTACCGCTAAGCTTGGCGGAGTTCAGGAGTACCTTGAAGAGGTGAAGTCTCTCGAATGGAATGGCCAGCAAGAAGTCCAGATCCCAATCCGATTGAGCAGGTTTGGGACAACCTCAATAGAAGGCTGAGAAGTTCAAAAAATCATCCAGCTACTCTTAATGACTTATGAATCCAACTCGGAGAAATCTGGGAAGGATTAGATCAGAACATTTTAAGATCACTCATTTTGAGTATGAACCGTCGTTGCCGAGCTGTAATTAACGCAAGGGGTGGAAATACCAAGTATTAAATCACTTATCAGCATTTCAGTATTTTGGAAATTGTTCATTTCTCTTCTTTCACATAAGATTCGGTGGAATCCTGAATTTTTCTTCCATTTAATGTGTCTTGTTTCGTTCAAAACCTTCCCGAGAGAACATAAAAAATAAGTTATAAAAGTTGCGTTCGGCCTGTCAACTCCGGTACGGGGCGAGTCGAACCAGAGTTTTTATTACAGATCGCTTAGTGTTAGTGGAACTTTTAGAACTTGTCACTTGTGTTGAACGAACGAATGACAATTGGCGAATCCGAAGATCAAAGCGCCCTCTTTCATCGGTGGTTGGAATCGGTTGACAAATGTCAACCATTAAAACCCCGGGAATTTCATATTTGAATTTAACTTCTCAGCTAATAGATTTTAAATCATATTTTCATAACTAAAATAAGTTCACAATTTGAGTCGAACAATTCATTGGAAAAGATGAATCGACAGTGCTTGGTGCCAGTCGGTCTCTTGTTCTAAGAACTCTTCGTTTACAGTCTCAACAGGAATATGAATCATTCGTCCGTCTGAAAAAAGGCTTTAGTTTTATAAATACGATATGTAACAACTTTTGAATACATACTAGAAATCTCTCGCAACAGTATTCTGTTTCCTGTAACGCCTTTCGTCATTACCATATTACGGGAGATCTTAGAAAATGACGAAAATGTCTTTGACATAGTTAATCAAACTTATTTTAAAATTTGAAATTTCAATTCCGTCTAACCACAGACCTCCTTTCGCGCCCTATCTCTGGAGCTAGGGTTTTCAGAGTTGGTTCCAAAAGCTCCACTCCGTCTGGCACGAACGACATACAATTGACACTTTTCGATCTGAAATGGGTGGCCGAACGACACGGAGCAAAAAGTGTTTATGGAACCGACTGGCCGAACGCACCTAAAGTCAATGTAGAGTTAACTTTCATTAAAATTGAGATTTTCTGAATGTGCGTTAATTTTTTTGCGTAGTGTATAATTTTTGGTATATGTCCACCACGACTAGCTTTGAGGAACAGCATTCGACCAGACCAATTTTGGACCACTTTTACGAGTAATTCGGGCCTTATTTCAGCAATTACACGAGCTATGTTGGCATGCAAAGAAACTATTGTTTCTGGTTTATCAGCATAAACCAATGAGTCATGGGCGTACGCAGGGGGGGCCAGGGGGGGCAGCTGCCCCCCCTTGAAGATAATATACGTGTTAATTTTCCTGGTTTCCTGACAATAAACCTGACCGACCATCTTCTCAGGTAAGAGCTGCCCCACCCTAGCTGAAATCCTGGGTACGCTCTTGCAATGAGTTGACATAACTCCAAAAAAATAATCCATTGGAGTTATGTCGCATGATCTTGCTGGAACCAAAACACTTCTGGGTCGATACCATTCAAATTTTGAAACAAATAATCATTGATCATCGATCTGTAACGAGCACCATTCACTGTAACTTTAGCTCCAGCATAGTTTTTAAAGAAATATGGACTGATGATGCCTCCAGCGTGTAAAGCACACCTTACAGTGCATTTTTCAGGATGCAATGGAACCTGCAGAACTTCTTGAGGATTTCTTTCACTCCGAATACGACAATTTTGCTTGTTTACGTAGCCGTTCAACCAGAAATGAGCTTCATCACTAAACACAATCTTTCGATGAAAATTGGATCAACTTCAAGCTGTTCTAGGGCCCTATCAGCAAACAAACGACGCTTATTATGGTCAAGTGGCTTTAGTTCCTGAACCAGTTGGATCTTGTATGGGTGTAGACCAAGATCTTTACGCAAAATTTTCCGTGTGAAGGATGCAAAGAGTCCAACTTGTTGTGAACGTCGACGAATAGACAAATCCAGATCTTCATTAACACTATCCTCACTGCAGAGATATTTTCTTCTGTACGTACAGTTCTTTGTCTTGTTGTTGTTATTGCATCAAGTAGAGAAAATGCTGTCCGAAATCTATCGATAGTTCGACGAATAAGCTGCTCTGATGGACGATTATGTAAACCATAAATTTCACGAAGTGCTCTATCAGTTTGGCGAATAGAACACCGATTTTGAAAATGAATTTCAACAATTTGTAAACGTTGTTGCGACGTGAATCTTTCCATGATGATTCGTCAATGTTTACTGAACAGAGACGTCAAAACAAGAGGACTTCTACCTGTCAAATCACAGTTATCCCGATAGGAAATTCTATCACTCTAAAAGAAACAACCAAAAGAATGCTTCTTGATAAAAATAATGACCAATTACATTCTTGCTCCCGTACAATATTCGACAGCAAATCAATTCGAAATACCGATACAACTGCAGAAACAAGATGGCGGAACCTGACTTCATCAGATCCGCACGGAGAAACTTTTCACTTCCGGTTTGTTTCAATTTGTTGTTGGCACTACTGCGAACAGTTCGGAGATTCTGGGAAACTGAGCGTTCAGTTGCATATTCTGAATAACACAGCGGATGTACAGCACTTCGAAAGCTGAGGGTTGAAGTTGAAAATCAGCTCCGGATATCAACAAGATTTTCGATCTGAACATTCTGGTTATCCCATTGCTTCATTAATAAGTTGACAGACTGAAAGAGATGAATATTGAATGAAAATTTCCATGGAATAATTCTTCGGGTGTAGAAAATGCTATACTCCATTCACAATTATAAAATCACAACTCTGGCCTTGGAAATTTGACACATTCCACTCTGTATCGATGTTATCCCGTTTTTCAAAATATTTTCATGATTCAAGTCAACACTATGTTGCCCTTTCTACATTCTTAGCGTATTTCTCAGAAAGTGAATTTATTCGGAAAATGAATGAATTGGAAAAGATGTGACGGACGAAAATAATTAACGTTTATATGAATTGATAGAAAGGATTCCTTTTCTAGTTATTTGCATGAAAAATACAAGAGATCACTGTTGAAATATATCATTTTTCGACATGGAAGAAAATTGCATTGCTTTCACATGATTTTCATATGCATGCCTGTGAAGATTTAATGTTTATTATCCTCTTGAACTGAAAGTTCAAGACTTGGCATCAATTGTTGAATCAAGAATAATGGAACATTATATCCCTCTACTGGAATCCAAATAGTTGAAGGGAGTTCAGATGCAACAGGAACTTTTTCTTGGAACATAACCTTAATAGCTAACTTAATAAAAATAAGAGTAGAAGATATACATTTCATTTATTTGATCTTATGAACAAGGAGTAAAATATTCTGACTGTATAGTAATTTATTAGTTTGAAAAATATTCATACATTACAACCACAGTAGGTTTGTACAAATAATATGGAAAAGGTCAAACATATGCTTCACATTTATCATTCACCTGTTCTAAAATAGGACACAAATTCCTCCACATTATAGGACCCCTACAGCATTAAAAGCTTGTGTCTCTTTTGAAAGAAGTAGCACTAGATATAATATATTCTTTGGATTAAGAGCAAATACCTACCGTTGAATGTTACATACACAAATTTCTTCAAAATGGGCTTACACGAAGTGGTTCTTCTTCTGAAACGTGAAACCGATCAACAATAATCATTTAGAGACCGATGATGGCCATCCAAAACCCGTTTACTTACGAAAATCGTGCAATTTCATTCTTCAAGTTCTTTCCTCATAATTCCTCGAAAATCCTACCTGAACCATATTTTCCGGTGGCTTTCGTGAAAAGATCGTATAAGGAAGCCTTTTTTGTTTATTTACACATTCCAAATAAATTTTGAGCACCAAAAACGATACCGAAACTAACCAAACTTCTGGGGGACCGGAATTTCGTTTGAAATCTTTCCAAACGGCCAGATACCTAAAAAAAACTTCATTATCAGGTGTAAAAAAGGCGATTAGTACTTACTTTTGCTTTATTCATGCTTATAAATCGATTTTTGGTCCAATTCAAATTTGCCGTTTGTACCCATGTCAAAATATCTTTGATACTTCTACTTTGATGTAAACAAAGAAACTGGCAACGCCGTTTTGTCATTAAAGATATTCTCTGTACGCGCACAGATTTTTCATCAGGTGCACCAATTCCTGAAAACGAAACCATGGCCAAAGTTGTGATTTTATAATTGTGAATGGAGTATAGTTAACCCTCTTTCGTAGTTTCATCCTCTACATAATTTACACCCTTTGCATATTCATAATTCACCAGCAGGTGTTTGTGAGCATTCTGACCCTGTCTCAGAGCTCTTAACTCAGAATTATGTCAGATGCTTCGCCTGCAGTTGGTGCTGTTTGTCTTGTTAACACCGCAAGGTGGCTATGGCTATCGCCTCCGAGAGAGAAATAAATATTGACGTTCTCCCTGCAACATGTCCCTTGCTGTCAGATGATTAATTGTTATGGTCCCCATGCAGAAATCTTAGTTTATCTTTATCCATATCATTGAGTTTGAATATACATAGAGACACAGCCCAGTTCATTGATTTGATGCACACATTTTTGGCAGTTTACTTGCCAATTTGCCAACTTAAGTGGCGGCACATAGTAGCTACTAAAGGAACTATATTCGTTCGATCCATTTTGTCACTATTCATTTAGCGAAATCTGTAGGAGATTCATTTTCCTCTAGTTCTATGAATCGTAGGCAGGGTCGGATTCGTCCAAATTCGTTACAAACGGTGTGATTCAATAATGATGAACTATTAGCCAAGAATTATTCCAAAGGAGTGTTCTCAGGTAGGAAATGAGGGGTGAAAATGTTTCTTTGAGGGACATAAAAGAAACGTACTTAATCGATGAAAAGAATTTGTCTTTCTCGTACTCTCTTGAAGATATCTGAAAACCACATAAATCCAAACGCCTTCCAGAAAATGAAGGTTAAATTGGCCATGCAGATTTTCATCAGAACTTTATATTCTTCTATGGGAACAGTCATTGCAACTGGTGAGCTGAGGTCGAGAAGTGCCAATTCAACTGTTCAGTTCATTCTGAAAATGAATGATCTTTTCGACTGCCTCAATTCGAATGGAAAATTTGAGGGAAATTATCAGCCATCAGCAATACAAACTCTGACGGAATCAATTGAATTCATTAAGTCTTGGACAGTTGGGAAAAATATTCCCTATTGTTTCAACGGTTTGATACAAACCATCAGTAGCATCCTTCAATTGTGGGAGGAGACGAAGGAAACATTTCCATATTTGATAAAAAGTCGGCTCAACCAGGACCCAATCGAGAATTCGTTCTCCAAAATAAGACAGCGTAGGGGTTATGATCCAAACCCCTCAGCTCGATGCTTCAGATTTGGGTTGCAGTCGGTCATGACTGGTTGTCTTAAAAAATGTTCCGATAATTCTAACTGCCAATACGACAATGATTTCGACCTGTTTACAATGGGAGAATCTGAAAGTAGGCCCATTGATGTGGTTGATTGGACAGATTCGACAATTTCTTCTGCGGATTCGGGCAACGGTGAGCCTAGTGAGGGTATATAAGGGATAATGAGTTAATTGAACCCCTAAATACCTTAGAATCCAACTCAATCGCAAGTTTCTCGGGGTATTTGATGAGGAACATCGCCAAAAAAAAACAAATGCGGTAAGTGCGAAAAAGCACTCCTCATTGATGATTTGAATAAGCTTGGTAATGATCGGATATACATATATTGCAAATCGAAATCGGATACATTTGAGAATTCCCTCAACCGATTTCAAACATTTGATGAGGAAAGCGCTGTTGGTCATAAAGAAAATTATGGTCACACATTCAGAAAAGATATGACTTCAAAGGTATATTTCAGGAAAATAAAAAAATGAATTTATAGAAGATTGGATCTCTCCGTTAACTCCAGAATTTGAAAAGCACAGGATTCATTTGTTGAGACAACTGATAAGAGTGAAGCTGTACAGGGGACAGAAAAAAAACCAAAGGAATCTCGACACAGAAGCATCCCGCTGTTTATAAAAATTAAATATTTTTAAAAATTCATAGAAAATCTATTTATAAATACTTGTGAATGAAGAAGAAATTGCATGCATTTATTTTTTCATACATCAGTATTTTATATTCATGAAAGATCAAAAATAATTGTCGTTTTATTGCATCAAAAAAATCAGGTGATGAAATACTGAACATCCCACATTTCCATATGCCGGACCTGATCGTCATCGCATTCGGCTTCGGAAATAGTGCCTTATAGTTCAGCTACTTACCGCCAGATGCGGGAGTAAAATTTTTCGCTTCTCTGAAACACTTATCCATCTATGAACCGGTGAAGGAACTACACAAAATTCAGCTTCAAATCGTTGAACTGGGCTGTGTCTCTATGTATATTTAAACTCAATGTCCATATCAAGATTGTTTCTGCTCATTTTGTTCTGGTTGATGGTAAACTCCTTGAATTCTGTTAAGTCAAGACATTAAAAAGTTTCAATCCAATCGCAAATGAGAGTTCTAACAATCGCGACAATCACAGAATCTGTCTGAAGAAATCTCATCGGACTGCCCTTCAATTTCAATACGAACCTTGCAGTTTTTGAATTCAATCTGCAGATTAGATTTCGAAAGTTTTATATTCATCGCTCCAGCTGAAACACAGCAATGAACAGCACCTGTCTGATGTTCGAAGATGGCGAGCGAATTCCATCGCCTCAATAAAATGCCGTTCGAGCTCAACAAACTCGATCAAAGTTTCCAATAAAACGGAAACTTCTGGTAGTGAAACTAAACGCCTCTTCCGTTCTATCTAATTAGTGGAAGATTAAAAAGGTATGCTGAATGTTCGAGGAATGGTCGGAGTGGAAATTTAAGTTTTGCATTCGATTCGATTAGGTGAGAGGATGAGAGATGGGAGTCTCGTTCAAGAGTATGAGCTCTTTGGAAGTTTCTTCCCATACAACGAAAAACTTTGGAGTTTTGAGGACTTTGCAAGTCTTCCATGAAGAGTGGAGTAGAGGTAAAGCAACCTGTATTGATTAATCTGACTTCCTCAAAATATCTAATGAAAAATACAGTTAATCCACTCTCCTGGAGGTCTTTTTCAGGTGTTGGCATCGTAGAATCTCCATTCAATATAACTGTAATCCCAAGAACAAGAATACGATCAATCCATCTACCAATATAGTTATTCCAAGGGTATTCTCGATTGAAATGCAAGTGAGGGGACTTGGGACGAAAGACAATGAAAGTGCCTTCCACTCTAATAGTATTTCTTTGACGATAAGAGTTAATATCAAAAAAAGAACGTTGTGACGTTAGTTGAATTTTTTAATAAATAAACTCTCAATCAATTGAAAAGTATTTTAGATTGAAATTCATTCACTCATTTGCTCGTGAATGTCAGAATAGTTATTTATGATATGAGTGTTAAAAGTGACGTTTTATTTTGTGAGTGAAAAATTTTGTGAGATGAACGGAGCGAATTGAACAATTTCACTAACAAAATAAAATCACTTTTAACACAAATACCATACAATGTTTTTGTATGTACAACTGTCCTATTTTGATAATGAAATAGGCGAATTTGCAATGACAATAAAATTCAAAATGCATTTTAATATTCAAATAATCAAAAGGTTGTTGTGAATGGAAAAGTTGCCAACGTTATGATTACCTACTTACAAATGAGAAAAGACGCTGTCATTTGAATGTCGTTCCTGTCCAATTTTCGTCTTGGGTTTTTAACTGCTTAATATGTTTGTCGAGAGTCCAATTATCAATAAAAGTGACAATTTGGTTGTTCCTGTGGATACTGAAGAGTCTGCAAGAAGAGCAAATCTGGAACTCCTACCTAAAATATCTGTTCAGCAGTACGATATTGCATATAACAATTTCCTGGCCTGGTGTAAATTGAAAAATGTAGAAGGAAACTTCAGTAAACCTGTTCTCCTGGCATACTCAGAAGAAAAATCAAAAATATGGAGTTCATCAACTTTGTAGAGCAAATTTTCAATGATAAAGTCAAGCGCCCTTATTAAAAATGGTGTGGATGTTAGTAAATATTTTAGGGTAATAGCATATTTAAAACGGAAAAGTGATGGACATCGTCCCTAAAAATCGAAAATTCTAACTCGTGAACAAGTTGAAAAGTTTATAAATGAGGCACCAGATGAGAAATACTTGATGGTTAAGGTTGCAACTATTTTCGGATTATTTGGAGCCTGTCGGCGTGAAGAATTGTGTAATTTATCAGTGGAAGATATCGAAATAACAAATAAATCATTGGTTATACAACTTACAAACACAAAAACGAAAGTCAGTCGTTCTTTCAGTATTATTGGGAAGTATGTTGACTATTCTCATAAGTACTTTGCACTGCGCCCTTCTGCCTTCTGTCATTAAAAATCGTCATTTTTTCCTGAAATACATGAATAATAAATGCACTGCCAATCCACTTGGTATCAATACATTTGGCAAAATTCCAACTATTGTTGCCGAATTCCTCAAATTGCCAGAACCAAAGCAATATACAGGACACTGTTTTCGAAGATCCTCCGCTTCATTGCTAGCAGAATCAGGAGCAAATATTACGGATATAAAAAAACATGGTGGATGGAAGTCTACGACGGTAGCCGAGGACTATGTTGATCATTCCATTGCATATAGAAATGTCAATGCTAAAAAAATTCTCCCAACCTCAACAAATTTTGGATCATCATCATCCAATATTGTACTTCCGGTTTCTACAAGTACTGATGGTGCTGAGGATTCTTATAATGTGTTGCGAAGCTCCCTAACGTCACAGGGCATTAATGTTAGTCATTGTTCTAGTTTCACGATCGATATTAATGTTCACAAGTAATGATTGTTAAATATTGATTTTGGCTTCACCAATTCTCGAATTTATGAATGAGAGGCTGTGTCTTCTCTTTCTATGGTCCGAGTCAAGACCGAAAAAGTCCACATTCACACAAGCCTGTGAAACGGCAGATGTATTAATTTCGCCAAATGAACGCATATTTATCTGGAACGGCGCCTGGTTATCATGGAAATTGCTCACAGTTGGAAGATCCGCATTGCCTTCGTTAGTTTCCAGGCACACAGATGGCCAAAATAGTCGAGTAGGTATTTTTTATTTCGCTCGTAATTTCAATTTTGCGCCGCGTAAAGCTCGGCAGCATTTAATTGAATCAGGAAGGCTGTATATCCTCGGAACGAATCTTTCTCTCGGTTTGAATTGAAAAGTATAATTAATAAGTGCTTCAAAGGATCTTTTTTTGCTCATTTAGAAACAGAAACTGAGAGAATGTGGGAGCTTAATTGTTATTTCGTAAAATTTGAATATTTCTCCGAGAGAATTTTTATGTTGAAACTTATCCCTAAACAGGAAACTCCTACCTGGAAACTGGTAAACTGGGAATCTCTGCTGACCTGGGAGTGTCGTAACTTCATAAAGCAACTGGCCAGAGGCAATAAAGTGTGAATTTATTCGGAAAATGAATAAATTGGAAAAGATGTGATGGACGAAAATGATCAACGTTTATATGAATTGATAGAAAGGATTCCTTTCCTAGTTATTTGCATGAAAAGTACAAAAGATCACTGTTGAAATATACAGGGTGTTTGGAGGGTGAGTAGCCATAGGTAAATGGTGGATAGGTGATGCTCTTGGCTACTTGTTGCGCCTAATAAAATATCATTTTGCCCAAAGTTCAAGGTGTTATAATTTTTTTACCATTTTTCTAGAAATTTCCCATTTTTCTCATTAAAACCTCGAATTTTTTCGTATTTAATGCTCGAGGTGCCTATAAAATGATTTATTTCCTTAGTCTAGTCTTGTCTTATTCAGATCGAATCATAATTTCATACAAACGTCTTCAAAAAACCTGACAGCGTCTTATCAAACATCAAAATGAGAAAAAAAAAATAATGTTGTGTCCACTTTACAAAGTGAAATAAAAAAAATTTACATGGTGTTGGGTTTTAAAATGGCTTTAAAAACTTCTCTAGTTAATACTCTTTGCAATGGTATGTAACATGTACCATTAATAATCAGATAACTCAACAAAAAACCGTTTTGTCTTCAAGGATGCCTTGAAAGGATGACGACAAAACTATTCCATTGAGCAGGCAAAATCTTTTCTCTCATTCTACCACAGCTAAAAATAGCGTGCCCTCTCTATCATCGCCTAACAATACTCCCAAGGGCGTCGCCAGGGAGGGGGCTGCTGCTCCCTGTGCCCCCCCCCAATCAGAATAGAAAAATGAACTGATTTTCGTATATTATGCTATTATTTCAAAAGTTTTTAAGGGATTTTTGAGCTCTAGGGGGGGCAGCTGCCCCCGTGTTCTCCCCCCCTAGCTCAAAATACGCTACAGAATATGTTGATGAACCACCGAAATGTTGAGTGAACTCAAAACTGCATTACTGCACCTTTACTGCAGGCCTATGAAATGACTTGCAAATGTAGTAATTACCCCCCAGCTTTTGAGCTGGGGGGGGGGCATGGGGGGCAGTTCCCTCCCCCCCAGAGCTCAAAAATCCCTTAAAAACTCATGAAATAATAGCACAATATACGAAAATCAGTTCATTTTTTCTATTCTGATTAGGGGGGGGGGGGGCGGGGGGCACGGGGGCAGCTGCCCCCTCCCTGGCGACGCCCTTGGGAGTATTGTTAGCCGATGATAGAGAGGGCACGCTATTTTTAGCTGTGGTAGAATGAGAGAAAAGATTTTGCCTGCTCAATGGAATAGTTTTGTCGTCATCCTTTCAAGGCATCCTTGAAGACAAAACGGTTTTTTGTTGAGTTATCTGATTATTAATGGTACATGTTACATACCATTGCAAAGAGTATTAACTAGAGAAGTTTTTAAAGCCATTTTAAAACCCAACACCATGTAATTTTTTTTTTATTTCACTTTGTAAAGTGGACACAACATTATTTTTTTTTTTCATTTTAATGTTTGATACGACGCTGTCAGGTTTTTTGAAGGCGTTTGTATGAAATTATGATTCGATCTGAATAAGACAAGACTAGACTAAGGAAATAAATCATTTTATAGGCACCTCGAGCATTAAATTTGAAAAAATTCAAGGTATTAATGAGAAAAATGGGAAATTTCTAGAAAAATGGTAAAAAAATTATAACACCTTGAACTTTGGGCAAAATGATATTTTATTAGGCGCAACAAGTAGCCAAGAGCATCACCTATCCACCATTTACCTATGGCTACTCACCCTCCAAACACCCTGTATTATTTTCGCCATGGAAAAAAATTGCATTGCTTTCACACAATTTTCATATCCATGCTTGTGAAGATTTAATGTCTATTATACTCTTGAACTGAAAGTTCAAGACTTGACGACATCAATTGTTGATTCTAATCAAGAATTCATTAAAAAAAATCAACCCAAAGATATAAGATAAATTGATGGGTAATTACAAGAATCAAGAATAATGTCAATTTTATTTTGTTGATAACTTTCTTAAAATCAATGTTGGGATATAAAACTCGGCTGCGTTTGTTCAAACATCATCTAAAGAATACATTTTTCACCATCTCAACCTTTGAAAGGCGTTTCTTATAGGAGAATTAGGTCCAAGTTCCACCTCAATAGTGAGGTACCTAACTTTTGCGAATCTGCTCAGATATCGCCAAATTTCTTGGAAAACCTGAAGAATATCATCCTGATCGACCTCTCGAGGCTCCATCCGATCCATCCATTGCGATATCTGTCCAAATAACAGCTTTTTCAATGAAATTCCCGTGTACCCCTTCAACCTCGAAATGTAAACATTCAGCCTGGTCTTGAAAATCGTCCTCACGCTCCAAACAATAAACATACGTTAATCTTGGATATTCGACGAAAAACTCACCTGCAAATATCGATTAAATACCAAAAATCTGCGAACAATTTGTAAACCTAACAAAATGTGGAATATCTTTGATACTTTTACTTTGATGTAAACAAAGAAACTGGCCACGTCGTTTTGTCATTAACGATATTTTCTGTGCGCGCACTGACTTTTCATCATATCTTCTGTGCTTTTCATCAGGGGCACCAACTCCTGAAAACGAAACCATGACCTCCTATGTGATTAAATAAAAGTGAATGGAGTATAGTTCAAATAATAATATGTCGAAACTTCATTGTCGTCATTATCACCCATATATTTCATGGACAGCATGTAGTTTTCTCTCTAAAATACAAAAGCCGATCGCTATCTCAAATTTATGCGACAATCCTTCCAGTCAATCGACCGTGATTTTCGAATTTTGCATCAGGGGAACACAAAAAGGGTTGATTGAACCCTAATTTATTTCCCAATTAGCATGTAAAATGTAATTACTGATATATCAGTCTATAGGGTCCAGCCAACGGCTATGTGTTCATTGCTACAGATAGCTGAGGTTCGAATAAAGCTATCTGGGCTATTCGTCCATATCCTGACACTAACACCTGTCATTCGATGCATATTTGATCTAGCCTAGAGGGGTTTGTGCCTGCATGCGTTTCTGATCAGGAAAAATGCGTTGATTTTTATCTACTCCCATAGAATAATATGTCCATTATTCAACTGATTTTGATCTGTAATAGTCTCTATAAACCAATAGTGTGAGGTAATAATAACTCATGCCTATAACTCACTCTAATACAAATAGGAAAGATGTAGCTTACGAAATGAATAAAAAAGTCGGGTCAATGGGGAACTCTATTTCAGACATCAAGGTAACGTTCTCGCCATCCATTTCTACATTTTCTTAGGTCTGAATATCCAAAAATTGCATTTGGAAAACGTTGTTTTTTTCACCCTTTATACAAGTGATAAAATATAACTGAATACGGTGTCGTATTGCTTATAAGAAAGTGCCTATAGAAAGTTTTTGCCGTATTTAGATATTTTAGATAATGAAGAAGTCATGGCACATTTTCGAAATCGCCAAAATATCAAAATTTCGTTATATCTTCAAAACAAATGAAGGTATCGTGAAACGGCTTTCAGTTATGGAGTTTTCACGAAAATCGAGCCCAGGACTCCTTTCAACATTTTCACCTATCTAGCCTATAGAAGTACCAGAAACAGTCAAAATCAAGCAATTTGGGTAACCCTGTACTGGTAGCTTGGGATAGTATCCCTCAAGAGGAATAAAAATAAATAGACCATCTTATTGCATCAATGCCAAGACGTGTTGGGGAGTGTATTGATAATCGCGGTGGACAAACACATCATTAACAAATTTGTTGAAAAAATTGTAAATCCTTCGTTTTTTTTCTCCAAATTTCAATCATTTACTTCTTGCTATACTATCTATATTTTACCTTCTGGGTGATGCAGTTTTTTTTGTCAGTTCGTACCTATATGAAAAAATTTGCTGATTATTTGATCGAGATTCAAAAACGAACGGAAAGCACGAATATACCCACGCGAATTTCCCCCGATCCTGTCGGTCCAGCAGTTCCTGGGAACTATTTAATATTCTGCCGTTTACCCGCGTTATTATCCTTCACGCTGACCGGAGCGAGAAATTGCACTGGATGCGGAAGCCCAGCGACCAGATAACGGAACACCTTCGTGCATTCCTTCGTGATGGCGATGTCAAAAGATGGAAAATGGACCCTCTCGCGTGGGAAATGGGGTTATTGCGGCGGATAATGGAGTGATTCCATCGCGAGCCCCGTCACGTGGCACATCACACGTCCTGAAACAATTGCGCCGAATGACAGCTGTGAATTATTAGCCGTCGGGGGGTTCCATGGGTGGAATATTGAGTTTTCTCGATACTAGGTTTTTTTTTGCTGGGTGTATATACTGCGTTCACTTTTATTATGTATCCCAGTTAGCCATGATTTAGGTTTATCAAGTTTTTTTACTTGAAACTGACGCAGGTAGGCACTTCGTTAGATGTTAAATAATTCTTGTTGCCAATGCTAATATATATATAAGGTGTCAAACAAACGTAGTGCGATTCTGGAGCTTGGTCATGATGGTCGTCGTCCAGGAAGTGGTAGAAAACGCACTGTCAATACACCTAGCAATCGCAACATCGTCAAGACGCGAGTCAATCGAAATCCGAGGGTTTCCATGAGGAAAATAGCCTGTGAAACCGGTATCAACCGCGAAGCAGTCCGTAAAATTGCCAAAAAGGAGCTCAACCTCAAGCCATTCAAAATCCAAAAAGTTCAACTCCTCACGGAGGAAAACAAGCGCGTACGACTCCAAAGGTGCCGCCAACTCCTTCGTCTCGCCGCCGGTCAGCAATGGGAGCGAATTCTCTTCACAGACGAGAAGCTTTTTACCGTAGAACAATCTCACAACCACCAAAACGACAGAGTCTGGTCCGTAGAGCGTAGAGGCTCCCGGTACATCGGCCATCGTCGAACACCGTCAAAATCCTCAATACGTCATGGTCTGGGGCGGAATTTGCGGCAGTGGTAAAACTCCCTTAGTTTTCGTGGACCAAGGGGTCAAAATCAATCAAGAAGTCTACCGCTGCGACATCCTCGAGGCCGTAGTACTTCCGTGGGCCAAGCAGCACTTCGTCGATACGCATTGAACCTTTCAACAGGACTCCGCTCCGGCTCACAGAGCGAAAATGATGCAAGAATGGTGTAAGACCCATTTTCCTTGTTTCATCTCATCTGAAGAATGGCCACCCTACCCAAGCAACACAAAGATATCCCAGAGAAATCCCTGCGACTTCTTTTTAGGAAGTTGTGACGCCTTTTGTGACTTCTTTGGGAGGTCGCAGGGAGCTCTATATCTCCTCCAAATGTCCGCCACAAAAGAGTTCCCAGAGAACTCTTGACGATATCCTACGTGGATATTCTCAAACAAGCCACACTGAGAGTTCGCATACACCTCCCGCGGCGAGGACTTTGAGAACTTCTTATTAACCTCCGCATTGCGAGATGTATAAGATATTCTCAAGCAGGTCGCATTGCGGGATGTATAAGAAGTTTCTACACAGGCCGCTTTGCACAGGTATATACAGGTCGCATCGCGAAATGTTAATAGAACATCAAAAACTAAATTTGATTTGTCCTATTCCTATGATGAGAATCTGCATATTAGCTATATTATAGAATTGAACTATACAACAAACAGTGTTAAAAGTTATTCATTATTTTCGGCTGCAACAGAAGGTAAACTAAAACAAGTGAATAAATCCTTCAATCTTTATTATCAACAAATTGCAATAAAAAATTTAAAAAAAAATTATTCAAAACATTACATTTCTTTCTTCCTCTGGGTACAATCTCTCAGCCCATCTTGAGAAAAGACTCTTCTGTTGTCCACCACGTATGCAGTGTTGCCACCCTCCGTACCTACAAGTTCGGAAAAATTGGTAGATTTCGGTAGATTTTTGGAAAAAAATTGGTAGATTTCGGTAGATTTTTGGAAAAAGATACCTTTTCACATATTTTTTGTGTTATTCAAGTTGAAATACCATTTATCCGAAATATTGGGCAAGAAAGTTAGGTATTTCACGAATGAAGCAAAATTGAAAATGTATTTCATTTATTTACAAAATTAATGTTCCAAAAACGGATCTTTCGAACAAAAAATGAGCATTCTAACAAAATAAATAGGTATTTAAAAAATTAACACCTATTGAAAACAGCAAATATTCTGAAAATAAACGTATGTACATCAAATTGATTGAAAAAAATATAGATTTGTCAACGTATAACTCAACTTATGTATCAAATTATGGTATGCTTAGGAAATCTTCAAAATAATATCGTAAGAGTCATGATTTCCTAGAATATCAGAACATACATTCACTCCATCAAATTTCGGTAGATTTATGTGCTTTTTCGTTAGATCGGTAGATTGACAAGAAAATCGGTAACACTTTTGTAAGGTCAATGGTTTATACATTAATCAAAACGTGAATAAACATTGTGTCAAGTGCTTTTGGAGCACAAATTGAACAAAGAGGATTTCAACAACATTTCAATGCCCATTCTGCATTCATATATCAGCTTGAAACAAAATGAGATATAATTTCAAACAGTTCCCGTGGAATTGCAATACTGGTTTCCTATGGATTTTAAACCATATGCCTATTAAGAATTATCAATTATTTATTAGCTTGAATTTTGGGAGAAAGACTTTACTAACCATTCTTGTAAAATCTGTTGTGAAGTTATTACACTCATCCATATTCTTAATAGAAATAATTATCCTGATCACCAATATATCAAGTAGAAAATCGTTTTATGTGAATTGATCAATTTATTGTTGGTGTTGGTTATTGGTGGTTGAATTACTCGGATACCATAAATGGCGGTAAAAATGGTTACGGTATATGTCCTAAGAGGTGAGAAAACTCCAGGATTTAATGAAAATAACACTTACTTGGAGCACAAATATCCTCATCGAAATTTCACACAATAACGAATCTCGCACAGCACAGTAACACCGATAAACACAGCTAACTACTCTATCCACAAAGCCCCTCTCGATGTCTTGCAGTCTTGCCGGCTTGGTAAACTCGCTGTTTATACAAGTTCGACTTGATGGACAAATAGCGCCTGCGTGAACAGATTGACCTTGTCAATCGCATGGAGCGCTCTCCTCTCCCAGTTATCGCATGGAGTAGTCCCAAGGATATCGCATGGCGAGGTCTCCAAGATATCGCATGGGCACATCAGTGGGAAATTCGCTTAGTTACATCACATAGAGATCTCTGGGAACTCGCGGTAGGAGCTCCTATAAAAGTCGCATTGTAACCTCTCAGAGATATCGCGGAGAAGTCTGTGTTGCCTGGGTACTCACCCGATCTCAACCCAATGGACTACAGCGTGTGGTCGATTTTGGAGCACAGGGCTTGTGCCAAAAAACACAAAAATTTGGAGTCGCTGAAGCAATCTCAGCGCCGGGAATGGAACCGATTAACGCCCGAGGAGCTGAGGCCCATTGCCGAAAATTTCAAGAAGCGTCTGAAGCTGTGTATCGCCGCCAAAGGAAGCCACTTCGAAAGGGGCTTGAATATATTATTAACAAATGTTCAAGCTATTATTATTTGTTGTTGTTTTGTTCAATAAAGTAAAATGAAAAAGAGTTTGCCCGAGGTTTTTCTTGTCACACTGTAAACTCTTTTTTATATTCGTAAATGGAGTTAGTTCTTTCAAGGTGACACAGGTTTCGTAGTACTTATGCATTTTTATACTGGAGTATTTCAAGTTGTGCAAAAGGTACATATTTGAATGTGTTCTGTAGGCTTATTTCTTGAGAATTTTGAAGAGTGGAGAATTTCATAGGTCCGTCTGTTCGTTTAGAAGTTTTTTTGTCGGGTTACTCGAGTATTTCTCATTCTTTTTTCGAATGAACTATCACAAAGTAACGCACTATTCTGTCCATTATTTTTCAGTAAAATTTCAACACTCAATTCTTGATTTTCGTACAAGAAAATAGCATGATCTTCCAACCATGTTTATATACCTGAAATATTTCCTGTATCAACAGAGAAAAAAGTTTCTTCAACAT
This sequence comes from Adalia decempunctata, assembly GCA_951802165.1. NCBI lineage: Eukaryota > Metazoa > Arthropoda > Insecta > Coleoptera > Coccinellidae > Adalia > Adalia decempunctata. The sequence continues at coordinate 5,018,731 of OX637702.1, forward strand.
TCGCCAGGTTTTTGGAATTATTGAATTCACATGTCCTCTCAAATTCATTATTGGGAAGTAATTACTACGACCCCTATGTAGAAAGGAAAACTTTGCTTATTGATCTGACGGAAAAATGACTGTAACCTAACATTTTCAGAATATACACGGTGAAATGTGTCAGAATTTCAGGGCCAACCGGAATACATTATAAAAGTGAATGGAGTATAGGTGAAATATCCTGATTCATTTGAAAGATGAGCCATTTATATTGTCAACGTTTCACTTATACGGTGATATTCATAGTTCAAAGCTAATGTTGAACTGCAGACCACAGAGTAGAAGACAGTGGGTAAACCACTGATGTGTCGATCTTCTAAGTTACTGTCCATACGCAGTTTCAACCTCGTGGCGAATAAAACAATGATGATTCAAAATGATTTATTACAATGTTTATGATACGAACGATATACAAATAATGAAGCAATTATGCACAATCAATAACTAAATAATTTCCTCTGTAAATACTGAATTGATCACAATCATATTTTAACTCAATCCCGCATATTGTACAATCATTTAGGGTAGAGTTTGTCGTAGGGAACATTGTTTGCCAATACCCTGAAAATTAAATCCTCTATCAGGCTTGTAATGACCTTTTCGATTACTGGCCTCAGGTCTTCAAACAGTTTATCGACGTTGTCCTGGATTACCTCGTTTGTGGCTTTTGCTGAAAAAGCGATTGTCAAGCACAACAGTCTGACGAGTTATGTGGAATAATTGCAGATCATTTTACAAGGAAGTTCAGTCCAATTTCTCAAAAAGTTCTGTGACAGTGACAGTGACAGTGACAGTGACAGTGGCGCGTTCATCCGACTAAGTAGCTACCGCTACCGCTCCTTCAAACGTCAAAACCATATGATTTTTTCGATCCGTTGTGTCAAATTAGTTAGTAATTTTGACACAACGGATCGAAAAAATCATATGGTTTTGACGTTTGAAGGAGCGGTAGCGGTAGCTGCTTAGTCGGATGAACGCGCCCAATGACAGTGACAGTGACAGTGACAGTGACAGTGACAGTGACAGTGACAGTGACAGTGACAGTGACAGTGACAGTGACAGTGACAGTGACAGTGACAGTGACAGTGACAGTGACAGTGACAGTGACAGTGACAGTGACAGTGACAGTGACAGTGACAGTGACAGTGACAATGTAATTTTTTTGTCTATGTCTTAATCAATCTCGAATTTTCAAACGCCCTTTTTTCGTAACTCACTCAGTGATTCATTGTTGTCGAAAAGACCATACAGTGTGGCTCTTGGTTGGCCCACCACAATGCTGCTGTTTGTGTAGACTGGTTTCGTGAATTCCACTCCTTTCTTCTTGACTATTTCGATCGCTTGGAAGACGGTGATGTTGGAGTCGCCTACAGACGAAATTACATGAACGAATATGGAGATCTACAGTCGTAAAATAAATTCTCACCTATTCCAGCTTTGAAATCTCCTTTGCCAACTATGGGGGCTCCCAAAACGGTTCCTTTAACGTCATACTTTCCTTCAAGGTTCAGTTCAGCGATGGAGGCTCTACAGTTGAATTGCAGTTTTGGTACATCGAAGCTGAAACATGTCCACGTTAAGTTTTTAGTTTGTTAAGGTGGTTACATCCCACTGGGACCTCAAGGTCTATCAGAGCTGTATTACAAACTGAACCATCTACAGCTCGATCTCCAGCTACAGAGGTTCGATGAATTCCAGTAACTGAGAGGGCTACACCTACAATTCTCTTATCCAAGATAGTCCTTGCGCATGCTTGCAATGGTAGTCCTGTAACCAGGTCATACAGAAAGTAAACAATTCGTAGGGATGAACTCATAGCAATCCATGAGAGTTAAGCTGAATACAGATTACTCTGACGTGACGTGTAAGGACGTCACGTCAGACGTGTACTGTGCTCCCATTGGCCTGATATGAACGTGAACGCACAGAACAATGTGTTGCATTTTTATATCACTCACATTTTGACGTTCACGTTCATATTGGGCCAATGGGAGCACAGTACACGTCTGACGTGACGTCCTTACACGTCACGTCAGAGTAATCTGTATTCAGCTTTAGGCTATCAAAGTCCTGAGTCTCAAAATATATCGCCATTTGAAGCCAATGCAAAAAATGCGTTGGACAAGGCTAGGATGCAACTTCCTCGTCATTTTTCCAGATACTGGAGATCATTTGAACTCTGGAACTGGAGCCGAAGAAAATTTGGACAAAGGTCCAATTGAGCTTGAGGTTGAAGCACACTGAGGTCCCTTCTTCAATCTAGGATATACTCCTGATTTGAGTTTCTAATTGTGTTCCCCTTAAAATTGTCTAATCTCCTAATCGATCACCTTCAATGATACTTACTCAAACTGGGTAAACTTGTAGTTTGACAGACCCCGTATGACGATGTCGTTCAGTTTTGCCTTGAAATTCAAAAGATTGCTTCCTTGTTCCAGACTGACTTCGGGTAGGGTGAACGGATCAATTGGAGGTACATTCAATTCAGGGACTCCTTTGATCAGGTAAGGTCTCACTTGATCTGTGGCTTTCAGAAGACACTCGTTGATCTTCGGGTCAGACCGGTGGCATTTGGGGAAATATTTGGCTGAAAAAGTTTGAATTCAACAATGATAAACTATATTTTGGATTCTCTGTAAATGCAGGTGCAAACTGTCAGTAGTTGTTCGATCGTATGAGTATGCTTTGCCTATGTGAATAGTCTAAATGGCATAATATTATAGAAGTAAGTCTCAGATTTAGGTTTAGAGCCCAGAAAGTGATTGAGCTGAAAGAAAGAATAGTGCCACATTACTACTATGCTTTTGATTCTAGTGGTAACGAAAAAGTGTATAGCTTCAATTTTTCTCAAGTTACGTGATACATCGAATGTAGACTCACGTAAGTCTTTTCCAACACCTTCAACTCTACTTGAGAAGACTACCATCAAACAAGCAGCTAACAAACATTGCGAGAACCTCATGGTCTTCAACTTATCACAACCAAAATACTGAATGCACCTTATCATTGAACACTCCATATTTATACCTCTATAATATTTCTCCAAGAACATATTGCTCAACTTTTAATTTACCAGATTCATAATGTCAAAAGCGATAGATAACATCTGACAAGAGATATGTGTAATTTTTTTTAACTAATTCGACCATTTGTGAAACTCGTTGTTTATTAAGTAAACAATTGAAAATCATTAATTATTTATGTATATCGTTCTTGTTCTCCACACAGATATTTCGATTATTTGAATACGTTGAATATTCATCCGTCCATTCAGGTAAAGCAACTCATGCGGATGCTGCTTTTATTGCAGCTCTCAGATATTATTCCTGCAATATTCGATTATACTGTGTTGTCGCAATCCGATGCGGCGTGAAGAAACCATAATATTTGTGTTTGCAAGAATTGCATCCCATGGCAAATCAATTCTGGTTGGATATTTTCTCTGACAGAAAATGCTTTCCAGAAATGGTTATGGAACAAATCGCGGAAATGCGAATAGTTGGCATTGATTCAGTCGATGGAAATACAGGAATCTGTTTGTAGTTTCGCTATACGAGGTTTTCCGAAAATGTCTTTCTTCGGCTTCGAGTTGTTTCCAAACAAAGAGCTTGAGAAAATTTGTCCGCGGGATATTCAGCGTAAAATTTCTCAACCCGGCACAACTTAACACCAATTTACTTTTTAAAAGTTCAGTTAGTGAAAGTACAATAATTAAAATTCAACTTAGCAACAAAGATTCTGTTCTCTTCAAAAGAAGATTTATTACCACGCATAATACACTGCGCAAAAAAATTAACGCACATTATGGAAATCTCAAATTTATTCTACAACTGAAGGTGTTCTCAACTCAATGATAATTATTTTTATCAGAATTATGCATGCATATGTTATCCACTTTCAACGTTTTTCTTCAATACAGATGTTTTCTCCCAGCAGGAATAAAAAAAGATGATATTATCAGATTTCGAATATATTGGCTCCATTCTAAAATCAGTTGTTCTCGATCAATTCTAGTGATCAATAGTTTTTCTCTCGTTTGATTTTCTACACTCGATCGCTATGCAACGCGAAACACGCAATTTGACCCAAGAGGAATGTGCCCAAGCGGTAGTTTTGCGAGAAGAAGGGTGGACATATACAAGAATTGCAGAAAGGTTTGGAGTTTCCCATACAAGTGTGTCCAGAATATTGCAGCGATTCAGGGAGACAGGTATGAATGTCCGAAGACCAGGACAGGGTAGACCACGGGTAACAACTGCCATTCAAGAACGTTACTTGAGAGTTTCTTCGTTGAGACAACGGTTTGCAACCGCTCGCCTCCTTCAAAATCAGCTTGAGCAAACTCATGAGGTGCAAATTAGCACTCAGACAATAAGAAATCGCCTCCAAGAATATTCAAGGCCTCGTGTCGCGGCAAGAGGCCCAGCTCTTACCCCAGCCCATCGAAGGGCGCGTTTGGATTTTGCGAGAGAGCATATCCATTGGGAAGAGGCCGATTGGGAAAGAGTTCTCTTCACAGATGAGTCTAGATTCTGCCTCTACCATTGTGATCGACGTTCCCTTGTATACAGACGTCCACATGAAAGATATGCTCAGTGCAATTTCCTGAATACTGCTGGTTTCGGGGGAGGATCGATTATGGTATGGGGTGGGATATCTTTGACTGTTCGCACAGACCTAGTGGTCGATAATGGAGATATGAATCCTGATAAGTATATAAGGAAGAAGCCATTTGCCCCATACATTGGTGACAATTTCATTTTTATGGACGATAATGCCAGACCTCATCGTGCGCTCATCGTTCAGGAGTACCTTGAAGAGGTTGAAGTCTCTCGAATGGAATGGCCAGCAAGAAGTCCAGATCTCAATCCGATTGAGCAGGTTTGGGACAACCTCAATCGAAGGCTGAGAAGTTCAGAAAATCATACAGCTACTCTTAATGACTTAGGAATCCAACTCGGAGAAATCTGGGAAGGATTAGATCAGAACATTTAAAGATCACTCATTTTGAGTATGAACCGTCGTTGCCGAGCTGTAATTAACGCAAGGGGTGGAAATACCAAGTATTACATCACTTATCAGCATTTCCGTATTTTGAAAATTGTTCATTTCTCTTCTTTCACATAAGATTCGGTGAAATCCTGAATTTTTCTTCCATTTAATGTGTCTTGTTTCGTTCAAAACCTTCCCGAGAGAACATAAAAAATAAGTTATAAAGTCAATGTAGAGTTAACTTTCATTAAAATTGAGATTTTCAGAATGTGCGTTAATTTTTTTGCGCAGTGTATTAATCATCTTGTTGTGGTGTTCTTTATTGAGATTGAAGTTCGGTTTTATGGATTTTTGTTTACCATGACCAGTAATTTCCAGCAAACTGTTCTTCTACACCACTTTTTGTCAATTCGCGAGCAAAAGTTGATCTATTCGAGTGATTTCCCTCTTTTGTACTCTTTGGGCAAGTTGCAATTCGCACGATCTTAGCCTCGCATCTATAACTTGCAACTTTATTGACTCGCCTACATCCTGTGTCATACCGATAAGCAACCAGGTTATTTCCGGAGCCATGAATATGAATTTCGAAATTATATATAGTCTAGCCGCAATATTTTGGTTTATTACAATATGGTAATAAGATTTAAACCTTCAGGTGTATTTTCATCCCATGGCAATATTATTTTGTCAACTTCAGACAAATTTAACGAAACTGAACTGGGCTTAGGTTTACATGGATATGCTTATAGTTTCAGGAAACTTGATCGTGCTATTGCTAAGATATGATAATGACCTTGAAACTTACTTATCTTATGGTGTTTGTTTGGTTATTGTTGTTTGTTTTAGGACCAGACATCGTTGAAATAGATTGAGAATTTGGGAGCCTTCTTAACTGCTGTGAAACAGATCAGTTTTTCTGTATTAAAAAGATCTCTTCTTGGGAAATCCGTAATAAGAAAGCGAACAAGTGTGTGGACAAGCTTAGCAATATTTCAAAGAATTCTGTGGGTTCTCCCACTAAGGAACAAACACAAAAGCTACAATATACACATGGGTCCCGGGCATAAGGAGTGAAACTCTGAAGCTGATCTCTTTAATAAACTTCCCCATTGATAAAAAAATCTTTATCCCCGAAAATCCCAGGATTTCTCTATAACTCCTCTATTATTGCCAGAATATCCCAAATGAATTCTAACAAGGTCCCAGAAAGGACATTTCCAGACGTCCACGAAGGGTATAATTCCTTTGAAAAGAAAACATACAGAAGTTTTCATCGAAAGGACGCCAACTACGAGGGTAGAATTACAGCAGGGTCAGTAGAGCAGGCTCCAAATTTCCAACAGAAGGATATACTCGCATTTTGGGGCTCAGGAGGGATCTAAGTCTGCCATCGACATCTCCTATCACACCCCTTTCTCCCCACACTTCGCCTCAGGCCTGACCGTGTCCAGATAACATCATAAATCTGTGCGGGATGCTGGACCAGATCCAACGATGACCGTTATGTTCGGAGGGCGTATCCCTCAGGATTTATTTTTATTGAATTGGCCTTTGAATTTGTTCGGAATAAAGAAGGCAGAAGGAGGTTGCTCGACATAGAACGCGGAAAGAATAACAGGTAAACTGGCCCAGATATTTTACCGTTCAATATAGCAACTATGTCAATCTTTGGACAAGAACTGCACGATTTCATTTGTAATTTATTATCCCACCAAAAACATTCTGTAAAAACTAGCCAAGTCTCGATGGAGCTGCTTATTTATCTCTAAAAGTAATGAAATCTAGAAAAAGTCGAGCCAAGTTTAAGGCTCCTTACTGCGATTTCTTTATTAGTATAGTTAATGTTGTGTGACTTAGCCGTTGAACATTCTAACGTATAAGAATGTTCAACGGCCAAGTCACACAACATTTACTATAATAATAAAGAAATCGCAGTAAGGAGCCTTAAACTTGGCTCGACTTTTTCTAGATTTCATTACTTTTTAGAGATAAATAAGCAGCTCCATCGAGACTTGGCTAGTTTTTACAGAATGTTTTTGGTGGGATTTCACTTCTTTTTGTAGAAACGTGGGCATATTGATCTATTTTATTAGATTTTTTTATTTGACACTTTTTTTTTAAGAGTAGTTTTTTTATTACAAATCTTTATTTTTTTTCAGTTTTGAACTATGGTAGATCGAGCCTCCGATTATTTTTTATTGATTTCAGCGTCCTCGAAAACCTATAGTTTGATACCATACTTGTCCATATAGCCCATCTCTTACCCGATTCTTTTTCGGATTCAATTTTTTCTCTCCCAATCTAACCACCGCAGACCCATCTGATGATGTTTTTCTGAAGAGCAATAGACGTTCTATATTGCACCAAAATTTCATAGCATTTTTTTATTCAGTGATACAGGGCGAAACACAGTTTCTTCTTCATCAAGCTCTTCGGAATTGAAAGAAGATATAGAGAACATAACTGCTATTACAGTTGCTGGTGATTCTGATAGAAGAGATTCGATTCACCAAATAAATAAACGAAGAGAAGAAATGGGAGGATTACCTCAAATAGTACAACAATTGTTGAATGAGCACCCAGCACCCAAGCTTGTTGTCGTACATTCTGATCCCTGTACTCTGATGAAGAATGATCATAGATCACTTCATGAAGCCTGACAAGTTCGATCAAATTTTCATCCATTTTCACTTCATCAATCACTTCACAAAATATCCGACGTGATATCACTTACGGTTAGAAAATGTAAATTTGCGGGTAGTTCTGGTGTGCTATCAAGTGACAGCAGATGCTAACTTCGTGAATGCGTGAAATGATAACAATTGAAAAAAGGATAATAATCGGGTCATCAATCTTATACACAGTCTCATTTATTGTTCCGGCCTAGCTTTGGAAAACCTATCGTTTCCTTGAACAATAAATGAGACAGTAAAAATATCACTGTGTATAAGACTGATGACCCGATTATTATTTTTTTTCAATTTATATTCTAAAGTCGATATTCACATATTGAGTATGATAACAATGTGTTTCCAAGCGCATAAACTTCCATACATTATTGTGGTTGCACATTTTGCGAAGATGACGTGATAGCACGTGAGCTCACGTGACGTGCCAACAGATTTTCGATTATCCTAGTTTTTATAATTTTCCCTTTATGTGGCCATTAAACCCTAACTATGTATTTCAGCTCTCTGAGTTTATGGGAAGTACTAGTTCTATTTTGATGATCATGAGTGAATTAGGGTCGAAAATGCGAAACTTTGCTTTCTCGTAACTTCGGAACTAAATGACCTACACACTTGAAATTTTGGATTTTGAGTACGTGATTATAGCTTACCGGATGGCGTTCTGGTCTCACCCGGAGGTTCTCAAATAGGGGTTTTAAAATGCGGCGAAATGGTTCGGGTAAAGATAGTACGGCAGTGTTTGCTTCGCGCTCGACTTGGCGGGGCCACTGCCGTGCCCCCAAATCTTTAGTGATGTCTGAGCAATACTGAAAACCCCTTCTGATTTTCCCAAGATGTGAAGCAGCCTCAAACCTAATATCTGCAGAACCATCAGCGAATCCCAAATACGAAACAAAGAGACCTTGTTCCAACGAATAAAGGATTAGATACGAACTGACAAACTGAGAATACACTCCAAGGATTGCGTATAGTAATTATTTGGAGATCTAGCGGGTCAGATTATGAGAGCTTATCGCTGTATCATTAATGGAATAATTAAAGTTGGTAAATAATGTATCCTCCGAGTGGTAATTAATTTAGTGTATTTGCTCCATGCCGTATTGCCATGAATAAATATCGAGGTCTGGCTCCAGAATTTAATATTGGGTAATTTCCAATTTCCAACCCATTGCCTGAGAGGTTGAACAATTCGCGAGGCTGTATTCTCTGGAATTTAATGAATATGAATGTGGTCGCCTATTTCCAGATTGACTCGAGGCATAACTTCGTTGGTTCGAATAGGAAAACCGGAAATATTCCAGTTGTAAATAAAAGCTTCTGGAGTAGGGTTATAAGGCACTGATGAAGGCTGACAAGTCAGAAACCGGTTTGTCACTATTCTGCTGTGGAGGTGCCACCAAGTGGTGTTCTTCGGAAACCAGATATTTGCTAGTCCATTTTTCACACTCACTAATACCATTGAGTTTTAATATACATAGAGGCACAACCCAGTTCATTGATTTGATGCACAAATTTTTGGCAGTTTACTTGCCAATTTGCCAACTTAAGTGGCGGCACATAGTAGCTTCTGAAGGAACTATAATCGTCCGATCCATTTTGTCACTACTCATTTATAGAAATCTGTAGGAGATTTATTTTCCTCTAGTTCTATGAATCGTAGGCAGGGTCGGATTCATCCAAATTCGTTACAAACGGTGTGATTCAATAATGATGAACTATTAGCCATGAATTTCTCCAAAGGAGTGTTCTCAGGTAGGAAACGAGGGGTGAAAATGTTCCTTGGAGGGACATTAACGAAACGTACTTAATCGATGAAAAGAATTGTCTTTCTCGTACTCTTTTGAAGATAACTGAAAACCACATAAATCCAAACGCCTTCCAGAAAATGAAGGTTAAACTTTATATTCGGCTATGAGAACAGTCATTCCAACTGAAAATGAATGATATTTTCGACTGCCTCAATTCGAATGGAAAATTTGAGGGAAATTATCAGCCATCAGCAATACAAACTCTGACGGAATCAATTGAATTCTTGGACAGTTGGGAAAAATATTCCCTATTGTTTCAACGGTTTGATACAAACCATCAGTAGCATCCTTCAACTGTGGGAGGAGACGAAGGAAACATTTCCATATTTGATAACAAGTCGGCTCAACCAGGACCCAATCAAGAATTCATTCTCCAAAATAAGACAGCGTAGGGGTTATGATACAAACCCCTCGGCTCGATGCTTCAGATTTGGTTTGCAGTCGGTCATGACTGGTTGTCTTGAAAAATGTTTTTATAATTCTAACTGCCAAGACGACAATGATTTCGACCTGTGTACAATGGGGAAATCTGAAAGTAGGCTCATTGATGTGGTTGATTGGACAGATTCGACCATTTCTTCTGCGCATTCGGGCTACGAATCCGTGTGAATCCTTGTGAGGGTATATAAAGAATGAAGAGTTAAGTGAACCCCTAAATATACCCTAGAATCCAACTCAATCGCAAGTTTCTCGGGGTATTTGATGAGGAACATCGCCAAAAAATACAAATGCGATATATGCGAAAAAGCACTCCTCATTGATGATTTGAATAAGCTTGGTAATGATTGGATATATATTGCAAATCGATATCGGATACATTTGAGAATTCCCTCAACCGATTTGAAACATTTGATGAGGAAAGCGCTGTTGGTCATAAAGAAAATTATGGTCACAAAATCAGAAAAGATATGACTTCAAAGGTATATTTTAAGAAAAGAAAAAAAAATGAATTTATAGAAGATTGGAACTCTCCGTTAACTACAGAATTTGAAAAGCACAGGATTCATTTGTTGAGACAACTGATTAGAGTGAAGCTGTACAGGAGGCAGAAAAAAAAACCAAAGGAATCTCGACACAGAAGCATCCCGGTGTTTATAAAAAATTAAATATTTTTAAAAATTCATAGAAAATCTATTTATAAATACTTGTGAATGACGAAAAAATTTCATGCATTTATTTTTCCATACGTCAGTATTTTATAATCATGAAAGATCAAAAATAATTGTCGTTTTATTGAATCAAAAAATCAGGTGCTGAAATACTGAACATCCCACATTTTCATATCCTGGTCCTGATCGTCATCGCATTCGGCTTCGGAAATAGTGCCTAATAGTTCAGCTACTTACCGCCAGGTGCGGGAGTAAAAATTTTCGCTTCTCTGAAACACACTTATCCATCTATGAACCGGTGAAGGAACTACACAAAATTTAGCTTCAAATCGTTGAACTGGGTTGTGTCTCTATGTATATTTAAACTCAATGCTAATACTAAATTTTCACATGAAACTGTGCAACTCATAAAGATCGAAATTGGGAAAAGGTCAATTAAACAGAATGCCTCATGGACTCACATATTCGTTTTTAATTAGTTATAGACCTTTGTTTGTGTTCGGAAGAATCTTTTCTCAATTCCCATTTTTTCCGAATGAGTCCCTGCCGAAAAGATGTAACCAAACCTGGATGAGGAATCTCCCTCGGGACATATCTGTCAGAAATGCCGTCATGGAGCGGGCCCAGTATCGAATAAATCGGATAAACTTTTCGAATCCAACAAAGAAATATCCGCATGATGTAGCCCCATTCAGCTAATGAGGAGGTATCAGGACGAGTCAACTGTGATTCCCTGATTTCATTTTTGCTCGACTTTTTCCAGATTCTTCCTTTCATAGCAAATTGACCGATCATTCTGCTGATATTCGTTCTTTCTGGAAAGGGGGGCAGATAAGAAGCGGAATGTGGCTTCGCAAGTTGACGGAGACGGTTTAAGATCTCCGACATTTACTGATTGGATTTCTGGAGACTTTTTTAGGAGTGAGGGGTATTTTACTGAATGGGATTTTTCTTTCGGGGAAATATAAATTTTGCGCGATATGGAGGCAATGTTTCACAAACTGAGGAGTTGATTAGATTGCACATTTATGTGACATCTACATATATGCTGCTCCACAAAAGCTGAGGAAGTTCAGAACAATTGAGACAAAAGCCTCCCAAACAGTCTTGTGAATCGCTTGGATAAAAAATCATCCAAAAAACCTTTCAGATGTGAGAGAGTAATCATTTGATTTCTCATAAATGAACAATTGGTGGACAAGAATCGGCAACTTTTGAAACGGCCATAAAATTCCCGACTTCTTTAACTTTCGTAGAGCTGTATACTCTTATGTATGCAGGAGATTCAGAATTCAAGAATAAAATGAAAAACATTGCACGTTCTTGTAAATGAAATATTCATTGGCAACCCAGAGCGAAACACTCCCTCAACCGCCAGTCTAGACACATAAATGTCACTTCTCCTCTGTATAGACTCTTCGATCTCACTCGTTTTACACAAACAAGATAACCAGCAGTTGCACTAGCCAAAAAAATACACAGGGTGTCCAAAATCCTAAAGATTTTAAAACTTTAGTCATCGTTGGAATGTTTGAGACTTTCTCGTCGATCAAAAATTTGACTATTCGTCCTGCTTTTTATGTCTTTCGAAAGGTGTCGCATAGTACTACATTCTAGAGTGCCGTTTCTGATCAACAAATTTTGGTCACGATTTTTAATAGGGAGTCGTTACACCAGGTATTCTATGCATGAAAAATGGCTTCACTATTTATTATTGAAAGATGCGTCTCCTTTCCATTCTATAATCTAACAATTGAACGATGTATGCAACTCGTTACAAAGCACTAGTTACATAAATTGCGCATGCGTTAGAATCTGGTAGGGTGACGAGCGCATGGCAAAATGCACCACGTTAAAGCAGGTCCCATAAAGAAGTCAGAACTTCAGTAGGAAAATTATACTCCATTCACAATTATAAAATCACAACTCTGGCCTTGGAAATTTGACACATCAAAATATTTTTATGTTCCAAGTCAACACTATGTTGCACTTTCTACATTATTAGCGTATTTCTCAGTATGTGAATTTATTCGGAAAATGAATGAATTGGAAAAGATGTGATGGACGAAAATAATTAACGTTTATATGAATTGATAGAAAGGATTCCTTTTCTAGTTATTTGCATGAAAAGTACAAGAGATCACTGTTGAAATTATTATTATTATTATTATTATTATTATTATTATTATTATTATTAAATTACAATTAGAGTGGAGGTAATACCTATACCTATGCACTCAATACAGTAAAAAAAAAAAAAATATTCTGCTAGTATAAAACTGAAAACAAATATGTAAAAAGCTAAACGCAAACACCTCCCCTCCTCCATTGATCGTAGTTATTCTTGAACATGTTGACTGTAGTAGCATTCACCACTTCCCCCGGAAGACGATTCCAAGCATCGAAGACTCTGTTTGTCAAAAAGTTCATCCGGCAGGTGGTACGAAAAGGCTCCTTGGCCAGTTTATAATCGTGGCCTCGAAGTCTGTTCTGGTTGAAGACGAATAAATGGTTGAGGTCTACACCAAAGAATCCATGTGTTGCTCTATAAGCAACTATCATGTCTCCCCTGGCACGTCGCTCCTCGAAGGTGGTTAGTCCAAACATTATATTATTATATTATATTATTTTTCGCCATGGAATAAAATTGCATTGCTTTCACATAATTTTCATATGCATGCTTGTGAAGATTTAATGTTTATTATCCTCTTGAACTGAAAGTTCAAGACTTGACATCAATTGTTCATTCTAATCAAGAATTCATTAAAAAAAATCAACCCAAAGATATAAGATGAATTGATGGGTAATTACAATAATCAAGAATAATGTCAATTTTATTTTGTTGATAACTTTCTCAAAATCAATGTTGGGATTGAAACTCGGCTGCGTTTGTTCAAACAACATCTGAAGAATACATTTTTTACCATCTCGACCTTTGAAAGGCGTTTCTTATAGGAGAATTAGGTCTAAGTTCCACCTCATTAGTGAGGTACCTAACTTTTGCAAATCTGCTCAGATATCGCCAAATTTCTTGGAAAACCTGAAAAATATCATCCTAATCGACCTCTCGAGGCTCCATCCGATCCATCTACTGCGGCATCTGTCCAAATAACAGCTTTTTCAACGAAATTCCCGTGTACCCCTTCAACCTCGAAATGTAAACATTCGTCCTGGTCTTGAAAATATTCCTCACGCTCCGAACTGGTGCTAAAAACAATAAACATACGTTAATCTTGGATATTCGACGAAAAACTCACCTGCAAATATCGATTAAATACCAAAAATCTGCGAACAATTTGTAAACCTAACAAAATGTGGAATATCTTTGATACTTTCACTTTGATGTAAACGAAGAAACTGGCAACGTCGTTTTGTCATTAACGATATTTTCTGTGCGCGCACTGACTTTTCATCATATGTTCTGTGCTTTTCATCAGGGGCACCAACTCTTGAAAACGAAACCATGACCTCCTATGTGATTAAATAAAAGTGAATGGAGTATACCTTCGAATCTATGAAAAATAGAAAAGAATATAGCGAAAGATACGATAGGTTGTATTTTAAAACTGAAACAACCGGGACAATCATCGCAAGTTATGTTAATCTTGGAATATACGGGCTGAGACTTGACCCAACTTCTGTCATGCTACATTGCACTCTTCCCAACTTCTCGGTGCTCTCACATTCGAAAGCCATCCACCATCCGTTCAAGAACTCACCGAATGAATAAATTTCCGTTGCAACTTTCTCGAAAGTCTCTCAAAACTCGAATCAGAACCTAAAACCTCGCTCTCGGCCACTTGATCCACCTAATGCCGTTTCCCACTGCAGCCTCCTCACCCATTTCTGGAATTGTTATTGTGTTCCATCGGAGTGACGAGTATGCAGATGCCGCCGGAGCGGAAGTTAAATCGACGTCGATTTCGGAAGATGAAGTCGTTTCCCAGCTTTCTCAGCTCGCCTTGCTGGTATTGCTGCTGTTTCCTGCTTCCTATCTTGTAATATTTGCCATATGGCGTCTACATGTCATTGCGCTGTCGATATTAGAGGATGGAAGGAAGTATTAGGCGCCTGAAGATGTTTGTCGACGAATGCGATTGACTCGTCGATTTGGAGGGAAGAATCGGGTGTCCGATTGTCTCTAATTAGAAATGAAGGCTTCAGACGGTCAGGAATACTTCCAAGCCCGCACCCTGCAAATACGGTTCTTTCATTTCTACTTGTTCGTGAAATATACCAGGCCAAAAATTCTCGACCATTTGAGGGTCGAATCGCGTTAGAGAAAGTCATCATGATCGTATGCAAGCTGCTCTAACCCTCACTCACGAGTGGTTTCTCTGAGAAAGTCTCAATCTAAATTCCCTAAAGACAATACTAGTGCCATTCACCAGGAGGAAGAACCAAACGAATCACACCAAATGTCTAGGGGTTATATTCGATCAAATACTCTCTTGGAGTCCACACCTCGAGGCTGTGATCAGTAATGACCAGAGAGCTCTCCTCACATGCCAGAGAATGGCTAAGAGCTGAACTAACGAACCAGATCTATAAGTCCATTGTTCGGCCAATGGTTAGCTATGCAGCTCTCATTTGATGACCAAGAGCAAGACTAGCGTCAGGGCAATCAGTCCAGGAAAAACTACAACGAACACTCTGTCTATTTATAACAGGAGCAACAAGCTCTTGTCCAACTGATGCCATTCAAGTCATCTTGGACCTGCATCCCCTAGATATCTTTCTGGCAAGGGAGGCATCCTGGTGGGCTCTCAGGGTGGCAAAAGAACGAGAACTGAAAACTGGGATCTACTCAGGACACCTTCGCATTCTAAATGAGTTCAACGAGCTCCTGGATGTGGGCACAGATAACTTACCACTGAGACTCGAGTTTCAGAAAAACTTCAACACAGCATTTCCAAGTCGTGAACAATGGGCTGATGATGAAGTGGTTTTCCTTAGAGGGTCTGTGGCATTTTTTAGCTTGGTCCCTTGGTCCAATTAGCCATACCAATGTCCTTCGGTATTCTGAGCTGAAAACCTTACTGAAGATCAGGAATATACATGGTATCGGATAGCAGAGCAGCCCAGCTAGACCTTGACTTCCCACTTGTTAAGCCAGAGTTAGTCTTGGAAAGTATAACATCCCTCAACATACATAGAAAGAATCCAGGTCAACCTTATTTGGATCCCTGGCCACTCCAGAATAGTGGCAATGAAGCGGCAGACCGACTGGCCAGGGAAGGAGGTTCAATTCCCTTCACCGGGCCAGAGCCATTTTATGACTTCTCAGCCAGTCATCAAAAGTTGGAAGTTAAAGAATGGGAACAGAAGAAAAAGCTTGTGTTCTGACGAACGATCAATAGTCAAAGACAGACTCTTCTCTTCTACTCCACGAGCTGGACCAACAAAGTCAGGACAAGTGATGGATGTAGCCCCCAGAAAGGTGATAAGGTTCATTGAAACACTATTGCCTGACTGGTAATCAGCGCAAGGATGCACAATAGATCTTAAGGTCAATCTGATCTATAGTCCATCCAAGAATTATTGACATCTCGGGCGGCTTTGGAAAATCAAAATTAGGTTGGTAATGCCCGTTCAGTGATATTTTGAGTTGTAGAATTCAGGTTGGTGTTGGAAATAACACTAATATTTCTGTCATTAATGTTTCGAATAAATTCGGCAAATAATTGAGCAAGTGAAATAGATATCTTCAGAATGAGGCTGTTAATAATAGCTTATAATTGGAAAGGCTTTCCATAGCAGTTATAGCACATATAGAAAGAAATAAGAGAAGATTAGTCGAAATATATGGGATGTTGCTGACATAAAATCCTTCATTATGAACATGATGAGGTCTGCCCAGATGAGGAAATAGCAGTTGTGGTTGTTGAAACAACAGTAGGAATATTTACATTTCATATTTTGCACCTTCATTGTTCACAAATTCATCATATATTGAATAAATCCAATCGTTAAGTTTTTGTTTCTGTCCTGATATATATTACAATTTTCCCAATCCATTCAGTTTGCAGGTAATCGTATGTGATAATTGGAAACATTTTCATGTTCAGATTGCCGTACTTTGAAAAAATACCATTCAATTTTCAGGTTATTTCTATATTTTTTTATTGCTATGATGAAAGCACAGACACAGAAAACTTTCAGTTACTTTTTTGTAACTAGAAATAAAGCTGCGACTGGACTTTCAAGGCTTGCTCTGATGTCAATAATTCTTGGATGGACTATAGGTAAGATGACTAGAATAATGGTGTAGGCACTTGTCAATTTTCGAATGGAATGACGTTCGACCAAATTGAAAATATTAGCAATGTTTCGTGGCGGCGCCGCATTATCATTTCAGTGTATTTTCCGTTGTCAATTTGATTGATGTATCAACAGCTGATTGCCAAAGTCAATTATGACATGACAGCAGAATGGCATCTTTTTATAATGAAAGTTTTATACTTTTCCTAAGAACTAATATACATCAGGATGTCAAGAATATAAACACACATTATTGCTTGACAAAATTATTGACCATAAACACGCCACGACGCCACGTTCGCCAGAATAAATTCAAATATTTGAGGTAACTGATAAAAATCAGTCATAATTTTTGAATAGCGCCACCTGAATTGGAAAGAAAGAAACATTGCTAATATTCTCAATTTGGTCGAAACAAAATCTAATCAGTGCCTACACCATTATTCTAGACATCTTAACTATAGGTGAAGTCGCTCGCTGACATTTAAGTGGAAAGATCTAGCCGCACCTTAACGCTGATTCTCTGAATCATGACAGAACCATAGATCTACGTTACAGATAGCGTTATCACCGTAGGCAACCATGAATACAATCTAAAATATTATGTATTGCCTGCACAGTTCCCCAAAGGTTATTTTTCCTAGAAATACCACTTTCAAATTAGTGCTTCCTCTCTAAACGATATTAAATTGTTTCGTAAGATTCAATAAAGCACTCTTTATCATCTTCTCATAAATTTCAAGCCCTTCGCATCAATTCCAGGCCTCAGTTTCGAGCTCGAGCGAGCAGACAACATCTCTAAAATTGCCGACTAATCTCGAGAATGAAACAAAACAGCTTTCCCTCTCTTTGGGTGGAAAGAGACGGTGGCAAGCGGCACAGTCTTGTCATTTGTATTAGTAATTAGAGCGGGATGGTAATTACACGTAGCTGACGCCAGATGATAGTGACATGGTGGATGCTATTCTTGTTCGCTCGACGAAGACAACCAATTAGATATCGCTGGTGCGTCTGCTGCTGCGGGGGTGGACAATGTCGGAGGAATTTTCGATATGAGGTTTACTCAAAAAGCCACGATAGGTCAGAGGGAAGGAAATTTATCATGCTTCCTGCTAGAGGAGTGTATTTGACGTTTTGACACCAATATTTGAAATGGTAGAAGTGTCATTCGTGTTTTTATAGTATACTTCATTCACAATTATAAAATCACAACTACGGCCTTGGAAATCTGACACATTCCACTGTGTATCGAAGTTATGACGTTTTTCAAAATATTTTTATGTTCCAAGTCAACACTATGTTGCTCTTTCTACATTCTTAGCGTATTTCTCAGAATGTGAATTTATTCGGAAAATTAATTAATTGGAAAAGATGTGATGGACGAAAATAATTCACGTTTATATGAATTGATAGAAAGGATTCCTTTTCTAGTTATTTGCATGAAAAGTACAAGAGATCACTGTTGAAATATATTATTTTTCGCCATGGAAGAAAATTGCATTGCTTTCACATAATTTTCATATGCATGCTTGTGAAGATTGAATGTTTATTATCCTCTTGAACTGAAAGTTCAAGACTTGACGACATCAATTGTTGATTCTTATCAAGAATTCATTGAAAAAATCAACCCAAAGATACAAGATGAATTGATGGGTAATTACAAGAATCAAGAATAATGTCAATTTTATTTTGTTGATAACTTTCTTAAAATCAATGTTGGAGTATAAAACTCGGCTGCGTTTGTTCAAACAACATCTAAAGAAGACAGTTTTCACCATCTCGACCTTTGAAAGGCGTTTCTTATAGGAGAATTAGGTCTAAGTTCCACCTCATTAGTAAGGTACCTTACTTTTGCAAATCTGCTCAGATATCGCCAAATTTCTTGGAAAACCTCAAGAATATCATCCAAATCGACCTTTCGAGGCTCCATCCGATCCATCTACTGCGATATCTGTTCAAATAACAGCTTTTTCAACGAAATTCCCATGTACCCCTTCAACCTCGAATTGTAAACATTCGGTCTGGTCTTGAAAATCGTCCTCACGCTCCAAACTGGTGCTAAAAACAATAAACATACGTTAATCTTGGATATTCGACGAAAAAGTCACCTGCAAATATCGAATAAATACCAAAAATCGGCGAACAGTTCGTAACCCTAACAAAATGTGAAATATCTTTGATACTTTTACTTTGATCTAAACAAAGAAACTGGCAACGTTGTTTTGTTATAAACGATATTTTCTGTGCGCGCACTGACTTTTCATCATATGTTCTGTGCTTTTCATCAGGTGTACCAACTCCTGAAAACGAAACCATGACCTCCTATGTGATTAAATAAAAGTGAATGGAGTATAGATAAGTAGATTAGACTTAGATTTGACGAGAGGTGGAAGATAATCCGACCTCGCATGTACCTTTACCGAGAGATCCATTGACCATCTCCGCATTATTTACCAATTTTCCAACATATGGAAATTTTGCCGAAATATCATTTTCTCAGATAGCCACCATTACTCGAAAACTATATTTTATGGAAAATATCTGATTGCATATTCTTACTCTACGCTATCGAATTAGTGAATCCACCAACTTTGGCGGTGATCCGAGAAAAAAAATTCTAAAAATACACGTAATTTCCCGAAATATTATTTCCTCAGATAGATTGTATTTTTCATGGTCATTACTCGAAAACTAAATGTTATAAAGAATATCTGATTGCATTTTTCAGAATCAAGAGCCCAACCTCTCCAATGTACGCGAAAAATATCAAGTTTCCTTTTGCTCGACAAAACGCAATCCACTCATGTCCTCATCCAGATGAAACTCTTCCAGATCGAGATCATCTCCGTTCCTTTTGTGGAATCATCAGATATTTTTTCCATTATTCAAATAGAAGAGGGGCCTTTCCCATTATTCCAACACGAGGAGAAACGCTGAAAAATGGTTTTGTATAATGTATATCGCTTTCCTTTTACCATTCCCCCGGTGATCCCGATACACATTTGTCTCTTACACGCTTGAATTCTCCGACGTAGTAGGCCATATTCCAGATGGTAATGAGGTGTGAATGTTTAATGCCGCAGATCCAGATCCGCAAGAACGTCTTTGAAGTAGCGGCAGCAGATGTATCCGCGTGTCATATGCATAATGGAATATTGTGGCAACAAGGCTTTTTCGATGCGAAACGCAGAAGTGCTAGAGGAGACAAATGTTCTTTATTGAAGGGTACAAATCGATTGCGAACCTAAGAGGGCAAGCTACGAAGATCAATAAGCCAACGTGCGGAGCTTGTCCAAATAGAAAAACTATGACATAGCCTTCCGAACCCCAGATTTCGTGAAACAATTATTCAGTTTCCTTCACTGTTAGAATTATCAGTCAAACCGGCAACGTCATAAGTAGGTGATTTTGCAATTGCTCCAAAGGCGGCTATTTTAGAAATTACTCGACTGCTCATTCGAATTTACAGCCTGATCTTTAGTTTCATACCCAACTTTGTTTGCATTCAAATTTCCTTTTTTGCCAATAAAAGCACACGTATAAAACACGTTGATTAAACGAAATGTACTCTATGTTTTTGCAACGTTACCTTTTAAACCTCAATTCAATCGAACGTTGATTTTACGTTCGATATACGTATATGGATCTACTCATTGATACAGCTACCATATGAAGCGTGTTAATTTCGTTCTTCCTCGACGTATATTCAATATTAACTATGAAACGTTAAATAAACGTTTATTGTGACACCATTCAATAACCTGAAGTTCCCAACGCACTAAGAAATCTATATTCTACGTTTCAGTAATTATTTTTAGTTACGTATCATTAACGTTACATTTGCCACTATTATGAAACGTTTTCTAAACGTCCTTCTTCAAAGTATATTCAATTAGAACCATTAAACGTTACATAAACGTTTAAAACCAGACTATTCAATAGCCTGAAGTTCTTGGCAAACAGAGAAATCTATATTCTACGTTTCATTAACTAATTTCATTCACGTTTTATCAACGTTACAGCTGCCACTATTATGAAACGTTTCCTAAACGTGCTTCTTCAACGTATATTCATAGAAAAATATCAATTAAACGTTGAATAAACGTTTAATATCCCCCTTTCCAACGAACACTACTGAACCTGCTCCAATTGCATTTTTGATACGTCTTGGGAACGTTTCGAGGTGGTTATGGTAGAAACGTTTCTTCCCTCCAGTCTCCAGTAGAAGGGACGTTCTACGTTTAAATCTGGTTCAATTTAATCGAATAAAAAACGTTGATGAATCGTAAAAGATGGGTTAGGTTGAAACCGAAGTATAATGTGATATTCCAGTTGAATTCTCGTTACAATAACAATGTTTAGAACAGATAAATAACTTATAATCAACGTGTGGAACTAACGTTACTTGAAAACCGGAGAGAAACGTATTGTCTAACGATATTTCAACGTATTTTCAACCGGTTACTTGGGAAATAAGAGGTTTTTTTCTACGTATTTCTGATTATTGGAATAAGAGAAATACGAGGATGTATTGATATCTAGTTAGCCTAGACCAGTAACATGCATAAACAAAATATTGCGACACCATATCAACGAACAATAACTTATTAGAAGTGTGAGTGTAGAGTTCGACGTCAAAAAAGTTAACCAAAGTTAGGCAATAAATTAAAAAAAAAGATGTCCACCGAAATTGTAAAATTCGAAAAATTGGAGTATCGAGCCATCATCAAGTACCTGTATTTAAAAGAGTTAAGATGAGGTTAGCAGATTAACGAAGATATGCTTCATACCCTTGGTGATCAATGTCCTTCGTATGCGACCGTGAAAAACTGGACTGCAAGCTTCAAAAGAAGTAAATTTTCCATTGAAGATGATGACCGATCGGGAAGGCCAGTTTCTGTGTCAATCCACGAAAATATCGATGCAGTTCATGACATGATTTTATCAGACCGTCGAATTGGGCTAGAACGGATATCGGAGGCACTGAAGATTCCATACGAACGCGTTCATCATATATTGACGTCAATTTGAACATGAGAAAAATTTCTGCAAAATGGATCCCCAAATGTTTGAATGTTGACCAAAAGCGTGCAAGGGTAGAAGCATCGCGTTCGATCTGTTCTCGATTTGAAAACGATGTAGACTTCTTAAACCGAATTGTTACTATGGATGAGACTTGGGTACATTTCTACGATCCAGAAACAAAGCAACAATCGATGGAATGGCGACACTCTGGTTCTCCAAGACCTCAGAAGATTCGTGTCCAAAAATCTGCTGGAAAAGTTCTTGCTCCTGTTTTTTGGGATTGCCATGGAGAAATCATGATTGATTTTTTGGATAAGAGTAGAACAATAACTGGAGATTACTATTCGACATTACTGACCACTCTACGGGAAAAAATGAAAGAGAAAAGACGCGGAAAGCTATCCAAAGGTGTTTGGTTTTACAGGACAACGCCCCAGTACACGAATCTAATGTTGCCATGCAAAAAATTCGTGATTTAGGGTTAGAATTACTAGAACACCCTCCTTATTCACCAGATTTGGCACCGTTCGACTATCATCTCTTCCCTCAACTGAAAAAAAGTTTCAAAGGTCGTGAATTTTCTTCCAACGAGGAGGTTATAAAAGCTGTGGAGGACTGGTTTGCAGAGCAAGAAGAAACATTTTTTTTGAACGGTCTAGAGACGTTGGAGGTTCGATGTAATAAATGTATTCAATTAAGAGGAGAATATGTTGAGTAATAAATGATTTTGACACTGATATTTTGTTTGGTTCTATAGTAGGCTTAGAATTTTTCAATATATCCTCGTATTCACTAACATTTGAAGCAACCTAAATGCTCTTAGGGTTCATATAATCCATCACTTATTCTGGACAAATATCAACTTTATTAGAAATAGGTTGGCTATGAAGTCCTTTCGAATGAAAAAGGATTGTAAACAAACAGGAATGGCCGTAAACACGAGGACTTTAGTTTACCCAGATCAGATCAATAGCAAACTTCAGTTTTATTCAATATTTCCTCTGCTTATAACCATGTACGTAGTTATTGGAAATATCGCTTGTTCGTTTGCATTCGTGTTTATTCTGCTTTCCATGGCTGACATAACGTATTTGTCTTGTACACAAATCAGTCAGAAAGGAAATATCATTATTTTCGAATAAAGGAATCGTTACTAGTAGGTAAATACCACACAGGAATTTATTTGTTAATAGAAGCTAGTGGTTTGAAAATAAACAGCACTTCCACTTGCCATTGGGCCACTTCTCCATGACAATTCGAGTTTGGGTCGGTTGATCAAATTATTGCCAACATAACTCCATTGGAAAAAATTTCCATGAAGTGTCTCTCGCGAAATTCATAAATTGATAAGTTTTTCCCAGAATTTCCTGATTTATAGTTGAACCAAAAGTCAGCATTTCCAGCCCATGCCATTATTCATCAATTTTCGTGGCCGATGCGTCGTAAAAGCCAGGAGATAAGCGGATGAAGACATAATTGCAGGCAGCAACTTTTTTCCAGGACCCTGGCGAGAAGGATGGCTAGCTTTCAGTTTATACTGCGACCTAACTCGTGACCGGCCTCCTTGATTGCGAGATCACGTTTCGACTGCGAATGAAGCGATCTGTCGATAAAAATTACAAGTCGTCCCTTTTCTCCACGGATGGTCGCCATTACTAATTCACTTTCTGTCTGTGATTCCCAATGTCGTCCCTTTCTTTCGTTGCTTGTGAGGGATGGGTTTTAAGGGTTGGAAATGGGGTGAGAGGAGATGTCTTTCAAGAACAACAATCCCAATCAGCCCTCACACCAGAAATACAGGGTCTTTCACGAGGAACCTCACCCATATTTATACGGGAAACTACTGAACGTATTTTCATGAAATTCAGCACTTATAAGTATTCCACGATGCTGATGAAATCTAAAATATTTTCAAGGCATGAGCGCCTCCGGTTTTTCCGGAAATGACGTCAACTTCCGTTTTTCAAATTAAAACACCATTTTTTTATTGCAGAAATAGATTCCTTAGAAAATTTCAAGTTATTTTGATGTAACATTTTTCAGTTGTGGCTGGAAAATTCTCTCTGAGCGGAAAAATTCGAAAAAAAATCGAAAATAGAGCTCCGCTGAAACAAGAATAACTTCGAGGTTTTTGGATGGAAAATTTTCATTTTTGGGATTTTTCAAGATGTAAGACTGATGTATCCACTTTGAAAATCGAAATCGCGATTCATGATACAGGGGGTGAAAAAATCGCTTTCAAAGTTAGGTATGACAAAATCGTGAAAAATCAATTTTTTCAAATTAGAACCCCATTTTTTTATGGCAGATATTGAATCTACGTTAAAAAATAATGTGAGTGTATGCATCATACCCTTGCCCTAAAGTGGATATTTTCTGAGTTATTCACAAAAAACTGTTTTTCGTCTTGAATTTTCAGCTTTTTCTTTTCCCTTCACGCCAAAAAGATGAAATTTTCAGGAACTGTTACTTAAACCATGTTTTAGATTTTACTACCCTAATATTCAAGAGAAAAAAGTTACAGTTGTTCCTAAATAGATGGCGAATTTGGATTCGAATTTGTATCGGAAACCTCTTTATTTCAACTAATCGGCCATCGGTTTTCTCTCCAGTGATAAATAAATAATTCCTTATGAACCATATGCAAAAACTTACCATGTTTTACATTCTTTTTTTTTAATGATAGATATCATTAATTACATCTGCCAAATTCCTCTTTATTCAGTAGCATTTTGTGTTTACTATTAATTTGGTGATAATTCGTATTAGGTTATAAAATCGATCACTATGCCTAATTTTACCAATGAAGATTATTTAAATCTCATTCTACTTCATGGAGAATGTAATAAAGTTGTAGATAGAACGATTCGACTGTTCATTGAGAGGTTTCCTGACCGACCCAGACCAACGAGAGATACCATTAACAGAACCATGACAAACTTGAGAAATGTCGGATCTTTCGTTAAGAAAACTATACACAGAGAAAAAAGTGTAGTAGAAGATGAGAACAACGAAATTACAGTTCTTGCATATTTTCGTGTGAATCCTCAAAATTCTCTCAAAGAAGCCGAGATTGATCTGGGATTATCTCAATCGAGTGTTTGGAGAATATTGAAAAAACATAAAATGCACCCGTATAAATTCAATAGGGTAGGTACAGCATTTGAAGGAAATTGATTTCGTCAGGAGAACAGAGTTTTGCGAAGCTATGATGATTCGATTTCAAGAGAATGAAAACTTTTTGGACTGTTTAATTTGGACAGATGAATCTAAATTCACAAAGAATGGTTCTTTCAATAGGCATAACAGTCATTATTGGGATGAAGAGAACAACCACCACTTCAGACAATGGAACTTTCAAGAGACCTGGAGTTTCAATGTTTTTTGCGCCATCAAAAATAATGCAATTCTCGATGTTCACATTTATGATGGGACTTTAACTGGTAAGATAGAACACTACACATGTTTGCATTATTTAAAGAATGTTCTCCCTTAGGAGATAGATATTCTGACATATTCACTCAAATAATTGAGCCGCTAGTACAGAACCATAATGACTTATGGTATCAACAAGATGGCGCGCCTCCACACAATTCACTCAATGTGTCAAATATCCTCTACAGGCTATTTGAAGATCGATGGTTGGCAAACAATGGTCCACATCTTTGGCCACCACGTTCTCCCGATTTAACTCCTTCAGACTATTATGTTCGGGGTAGGATAAAAAATATTGTCTACTCAACTCCCCTGACTGATAAAGAGGACTGCATGGAACGAGTCAGAAATGCGTTCAGGTTTGTTTACATTTTTAGATTCATAGTTTTCAAACTCAATTTGGTTTTTAAACACTTTTGCAGATCTCTTCCTCCCGATGAAATAAGAAGAGCAACGCACGAAGCATTCCTGAGACGTATAAATAAATGTCTAGAAATACACGGTCAAAACATTGAGCATCTTCTCTAGTTATA
This sequence comes from Adalia decempunctata, assembly GCA_951802165.1. NCBI lineage: Eukaryota > Metazoa > Arthropoda > Insecta > Coleoptera > Coccinellidae > Adalia > Adalia decempunctata. The sequence goes on from OX637702.1 coordinate 5,044,623, forward strand.
ACTGCGAGAGTTTGCCATGGTTCTCCTAATAGTAACTTGAAGTCGGTTTCAAGAAGGGGTGAAAAATCAACAGCATGGTTCAAATAACAGTTCCTGAAAAATTCATCTTTTTGGCGTGAAGGGAAAAGAAATAGCTGAAAATTCAAGACGAAAAACAGTTTTTTGTGAATAACTCAGAAAATATCCATTTTAGGGCAAGGGTGTGATGCATACACTCACATTATTTTTTAACTTAGATTCAATATCTGCCATAAAAAAATGGGGTTCTAATTTGAAAAAATTGATTTTTCACGATTTTGTCATCCCTAACTTTGAAAGCGATTTTTTCACCCCCTGTTCCATGAATCGCGATTTCGATTTTCAAAGTGGATACATCAATCTTACATCTTGAAAAATCCCAAAAAAGAAAATTTTCCATCCAAAAACCTCGAAGTTATTCTTGTTTCAGCGGAGCTCTATTTTCGATTTTTTTTTCGAATTTTCCCGCTCAGAGAGAATTTTCCAACCAAAACTGAAAAACATTACATCAAAATAACTCGAAATTTTCTAAGAAATCTATTTCTGCAATAAAAAAATGGTGTTCTAATTTGAAAAACGGAAGTTGACGTCATTTCCGGAAAAACCGGAGGTGCTCATGCCTTGAAAATATTTTAGATTTCATCAGCATCGTGAAATACTTATAAGTGCTGAATTTAATGAAAATACGTTCAGTAGTTTCCCGTTTAAATATGGGTAAGGTTCCTCGTGAAAGACCCTGTATAGTACTGCAGGTATATTTCAGACGATCATAATGACCTGAAGCAATTATACGATTTTTCCACGATTTTACCATCGTTTTAAGAATATTCTTTAGATTTTCAGGCTTGAATGTTGCAATTCACTGTAAAGTTATTGTTGGCCTAAGAAATATCCCACCAGATTGGGTCCACTCTCTTCCCCAAAATGATTCCTGCTCACGGCACCACTTTAGCTCTCCAAGTGTAATACAGTCAATATATTCTGTCATACATGGGCTTGCGTTTCATAAGTGAAGAATACAATGATAGAACAAAATATTTGATTTATGTGAGGTGATTTCCTCCAGAGATTAAATGAAACTACTAATATTTAACGAAAGTGAGAGCATGAGGTGCTGGAAGGAAAAAGAGGAAGTTATCCATCGATGTTGAGTTTTAGATGGATCGAAGATATTTTCATCTCATCCGTCATTCACCGACAACCATTCCGTCACAGAATGCGGATCATTTTTCCGACTCGAGAACGAAATATATGCGAAAAATATTTCCGAATTCCAACAATCGCGAAAGCGACGAAATATTCGGCCCGTCTCTCTATACGTCCGCTGGGAAAATCCATTTAAAATAACGGAATACATCGAGACGTGTTTTTTCTCTTTTGTCGATTTGAGTTTGTTGATGCAGAAAATATTACATTGAAAAGCTTCCATCTCTCTGTTCGTATCTGGGGGATTCATCCATCCAGTTCTAATTTGAATAAGTCCCTTGGTCCAACTTTTTACTTTGTTCCCAGATATTATTTTTCTGGGAATGGAAGAATTCAATGAATATTAAGGACACGATTAGGGCGATTCCGAGCTGTTCTTTATTGTTCGAGTTGAAAGAAGGATCATTTTCTGGAGCTCTTCGCGACTGAAAAAGGCAGAAAGGGAGAATGCCGATTTATTCATTCTGAATTTTAGGCTATTTTTGAGGTATCTCAATGATACCTTATAAATATACACAGAATAAAGTAATCCAGTGAAAAAGCCTGCTGATGTTTTTTCGTGATGTAACTATACTCCATTCACAATTATAAAATCACAACTCTGGCCTTGGAAATTTGACACATTCCACTATGTATCGAAGTTATGACGTTTTTCAAAATATTTTTATGTTCCAAGTCAACACTATGTTGCCCTTTCTACATTCTTAGCGTATTTCTCAGAATGGGAATTTATTGGGAAAATGAATGAATTGGAAAAGATGTGATGGACGAAAATAATTAACGTTTATATGAATTGATAGAAAGGATTCCTTTTCTAGTTGTTTGCATGAAAAGTACAAGAGATCACTGTTGAAATATATTATTTTTCGCCATGGAAGAAAATTGCATTGCTTTCGCATAATTTTCATATGCATGCTTGTGAAGATTTAATGTTTATTATCCTCTTGAACTGAAAAATCAAGACTTGACGACATCAATTGTTGATTCTAATCAAGAATTCATTAAAAAAATCAACCCAAAGATATAAGATGAATTGATGGGTAATTACAAGAACCAAGAATAAAATGAAAAACATTGCACGTTCTTGCAAATGAAATATTCATTGGCAACCCAGAGCGAAACACTCCCTCAACCACCAGTCTAGACACATAAATGTCACTTCCCCTCTGTATAGACTTTTCGATCTCACTCGTTTTACACAAACAAGATAACCAGCAGTTGCACTAGCCAAAAAATACACAGGGTGTCCAAAATCCCAAAGATTTTAAAACTTTAGTCATCGTTGGAATGTTTGAGACTTTCTCGTCGATCAAAAATTTGACTATTCGTCCTGCTTTTTATGTCTTTCGAAAGGTGTCGCATAGTACTACATTCTAGAGTGCCGTTTTTGATCAACAAATTTTGGTCACGATTTTTAATAGGGAGTCGTTACACCAGGTATTCTATGCATGAAAAATGGCTTCACTATTTATTATTGAAAGATGCGTCTCCTTTCCATTCTATAATCTAACAATTGAACGATGTATGCAACTCGTTACAAAGCACTAGTTACATAAATTGCGCATGCGTTAGAATCTGGTAGGGTGACGAGCGCATGGCAAAATGCACCACGCTAAAGCAGGTCCCATAAAGAAGTCAGAACTTCAGTAAGAAAATTATACTCCATTCACAATTATAAAATCACAACTCTGGCCTTGGAAATTTGACACATTCCACTCTGTATCGAAGTTATGACGTTTTTCAAAATATTTTTATGTTCCAAGTCAACACTATGTTGCACTTCCTACATTTTCAGCGTATTTCTCAGAATGTGAATTTATTAGGAAAATGAATGAATTGGAAAAGATGTGATGGACGAAAATAATTAACGTTTATATGAATTGATAGAAAGGATTCCTTTTCTAGTTATTTGCATAAAAAGTACAAGAGATCACTGTTGAAATATATTATTTTTCGCCATGGAATAAAATTGCATTGCTTTCACATAATTTTCATATGCATGCTTGTGAAGATTTAATGTTTATTATCCTCTTGAACTGAAAGTTCAAGACTTGACGACATCAATTGTTGATTCAAATCAAGAATTCATAAAAAAAATTAACCCAAAGATATAAGATGAATTGATGGGTAATTACAAGAATCAAGAATAATGCCAATTTTATTTTGTTGATAACTTTCTTAAAATCAATGTTGGGGTATAAAACTCGGCTGCGTTTGTTCAAACAACATCTAAAGAATACATTCATCACCATCTCGACCTTTGAAAGGCGTTTCTTATAGGAGAATTAGGTCTTAGTTCCACCTCATTAGTGAGATACCTAACTTTTGCAAATCTGTTCAGATATCGCCAAATTTCTTGGAAAACCTGAGAAATATCATCCTAATCGACCTCTCGAGGCTCCATCCGATCCATCTACTGCGATATCTGTCCAAATAACAGTTTTTTCAACGAAATTACCTTGTACCCCTTCAACCTCGAAATGTAAACATTCGTCCTGGTCTTGAAAATCGTCCTCACGCTCCAAACTGGTGCTAAAAACAATAAACATACGTTAATCTTGGATATTCGACGAAAAACTCACCGGCAAATATCGATTAAATACCAAAAATCTGCGAACAATTTGTAAACCTAACAAAATGTGGAATATCTTTGATACTTTTACTTTGATGTAAACAAAGAAACTGGCAACGTCGTTTTGTCATTAACGATATTTTCTGTGCGCGCACTGACTTTTCATTATATGTTCTGTGCTTTTCATTAGGTGCACCAACTCCTGAAAACGAAACCATGACCTCCTATGTGATTATTATTATTATTTACTGATTAAAATTTGCAGTTTCTTGTTCAAAACTTTTATTTACGTTTACAAATTTCTGTCATTTTACGAAATGAAAGAATGTGTGGGGGCTATCCAGGCTAATCCCTACATCCATCAGCTGATTCCTCCCTTCCTGAGGCTCTGAATCTAAAATCCACCTCTTGATCCGCGCTTAGGCTCTATTAAATTTTCCTCGCTCTGTCTCGACGACAGTATCAAAGGAACAATCGCAATAAACTGGATGGAATCCAGCCGACGGGGGGTGTTGACAGGTCCGGAATAATCAAACGCAGGAATGGCGGACGACTTGCTTTTCCGTTTTCTTATCTTCAATAGGCAGCGACGAATATAAGGGTTGCAAGGGGCGGCCTCGCATCCTTTCATGTTGGTTTTGCGGATGGTTCTTTGATCTGGAAGGCTTCATCGCTGGTGTTATCAGTTTTCGAAGGGAGAGATTGAAAATGGCTGTTCTGCCTTCTCACAGATATGAGAATTAACATTCACTTATTCATGCTCTACACCATATTTATTATCATTTGAATTGGGCTCCTTATGGCTCGGTAACCCTTCATTCATGGAAACCCAAGGAGGTCGTCTTTGGTGTTGATAAAACCGACAACATCCTTGGGAGCCTTGACCCTTAACTCGAGAGTATCCAGAACCAGTTTTTCCTTATGAATGGTCCTAAGACCAGCCAGCACTGCACACTTGCATACAATGTGTTGAGCTGTTTCTGCCTCTGATCCACAGGGTCTACAAATCTCATCTCTTGACTATCCCTTCTGTACAAAGACAGATGAAGGAACAGGAGCGGGAATACATGGAGTGAGGCCAAGAAGGGATTACATAATACCTCTCGGCAAACACGCCACAATATTTCAAGCTGAAACACATGCCATTAGGACATGCATACAGAAGAACCTGGAAAGTGGCTACCAAAGAAAACACATCCACATTCTCTCTGACAGCCAGAGCGCCATCAAAGCTCTCAACTCGACACAGATAAAGTCTAGATTCGTCTGGGAATGCCTTCAGGACCTTCTGGAGCTGGCTAAACACAAAAAGGTCACTCTGATGTGGGTGCCAGGTCACAAGGGAATAGCGGGCAACGAAAAAGCAGACCAGTTAGCAAGACAAGCATCTGAAACGCCATTTACAGGGCCAGAACCTGTGTTTGGAATCAGCAAAAACCGATGCAGGACCCTGATTGAGGAGTGGATAAAACAAAGACACCGACAACACTGGGAATAGAGCGACGGGCAAACACACAGCAAAGCCATGGTAGGACGCACAAGCCAAACCTTGACAGCTGACTTTTTGAATCTAAACAGAACAAAGGAACGTATAATAGTAGGTCTACTGACGGGACACTGTGGCCTTAGAAAACATCTGAACAACATAGGAATACTTGGAGAAACCGTGGATTGCAGACTCTGCGGTGGAGAGGAAGAAACAGCCTCTCACATCATTTTTGAATGCGACGCCTTGGGAAGAAGGCGCCACAGAATCTTCGGTGAAATCAATCCGGAAATGGGAATGAATCCGAAAAACCTCATAAAGAGGCTACTGAACCTGATAAAGGACACAAACCTATTCTCGTGAGGAACCACTGACGAAAGAGTGATATAATAGACCCAAGTTGGTCGCAGTGTCACAGGGAGGCCAAGCGCTAACCCGGTCTCTTGCTCGTCAGCTTATCAATCAATCAAATCAATCAATCAATCTGTACAAATGATGTTTGTACCGAATGTTTCCGGTCAGCAGACCCACCATCACCCAAAGTTTAGCTCGTGACAGCTTTAGGAGCCCACTGGTATGGACCGGTGAAATCATCAAGAATTTCCTGGACCTAGTTAGTCAAGGCGTGTTTCTCCAGAGGGTTATTCTGTTGTCCAACTCCCACTGTAGGACCTCTGCCTTATATTGATCTTTTCCAATCCCACAGGAAGGCTCAGGTCGAGCAGGTGTTAACCTTGATGCACTCCTTGCAAGCTCATCAGCTTTTTCATTCCCTTCAACATCGCAATGCCCTGGCACCCATAGAAGAGTCTCTTTGTTGCCTCTGGCTAGTTGCTTTATGGTGTTATGGCACTTCTAGATCAGCAGAGATCCCTGGTAGTTTGATTCATCGTGGCCCGACTGTCCTTTGAGGTTCATTTTAAGACACTCCTGGGCCAGTATCTAGGTCTGTAAAATAGATGGCTCAAGGACTCACTTGCCAGAGTTTCAGAGATCCTCAGTTTAGGTCCGTATAGGTATCCCAATGCCAGTGACTCTCTCTGATTTTGATCCATCATTAATCCATATGGATGACTTTTTGTCCAAGCAATTTACGAAACTTATTGCACAAGGACGGTGAGCTATAAATAAATTCGCTATCACAAAAACGCTTATATTTTTTGAACCACTGGACTGATTTCGAGAATCAAACTCATTTTCGAATCATCTTCTAATTCTAATGAAAACTGTTTTTAAAATAAAAAAACCAAAACTATTTTTTACAAAATGCATGGATTTTTTCTGGAATTCTTCCCATCATGCTTCTTATAGTGTTCTCAGTCACTTTCTGGGATGCTGTCTTCCACTTTTGCTAGACTTCCGCTAATGTTTTCGTTGATTTCTTAGTCTTCTTCAATTCTCTTTTTACCAGGGCCCAAAATCTTTCGATTGGCCTGAGTTCTGGGCAATTTGGTGGATTGGCCTCTTTGTGGACAAAAACCACCTCATTAGCTTCGTACCATTCCTTGGTGGCCTTGCTGTAGTGGCATGAAGCAAAATCTGTTGACACATCGTGCTCACATGAAAATGGTAAAAGTCGCTTCCTCAAGCATTCCTCGATGTATATCCTCCAGTCAACAGAGCCTTGGCCAACGAAAAATTTGCTCCTTTTCCTACAAGTGCAAATTGCTTGCCAAACCAGGAATTTTTTAGGATACTTTGCTTGTTTCTTCCCGCGAAATGGTTCGTCAACATTTCCACGAGAATCTGCAGTATAAAATTCCTGACCAGGAAGTTGCGAGAAATCAGTCAAGACATAGGTTTCGTCGTCCATCACGCAACAGGAAAAATTTTTCAAGAAATCTTTTTTTAATTTCTTTGCTCTTGATTTCGCTTCTTGATTCTTCACAGCGTTCATGTCTGGCACTTTCTGTACTATGTATGTTCTAAGCCCACAACTCGATTTTCTGAACGGTTGACTGCAAACAACCCACTATTTGGGCCACTTTCCGTCCTGAAAGGTTAGGATTCTTCTGAAAAAGGATGATGGCTTTCTTCACTTTTCTTGAGCTATGAAACCCCTTTTCCTCCCAGTTCCTTCCTTGCGGTTAATTGTAAGATCTTCGTTGAAGCGCTTAACAACTCTTGATACCGTTTCCGGACAAACGCGAGCCTCTTTTGAAGCTCCATTTTTGATTATTTTGAAAAAGTTTCACTATAAATTCTTGTGTTTTCACTTCGCTCGACATTTTGCGACAGAGAATTGGAATATCTATGAAGTAAATGTTCCACATGTTTCTGACGTTCATAACAAAGCTAAGTATGATCAAATTTTGATTTTTTTCTCAATTGGTTCAAGAGATATAGGCGTTTTTGTGATAGCGAATTTATTCTCGTTCAGTCCTTACTAATGAATGATAGTTTTATTGTGTTTGCAGTCTCATTTCAATAATTTCTTTGCGCTCTCGCTCCCGTAGCTGGTCCACTGAGGTTATAGATCTTTGTTCAGCTTCTCTTGGAGACTTCCCCACTAACACAGCTCTTATCAACACTATTGGATATTTCTCTGGAAATCAATTTCAACGAGCAACTCTGCAATCGCACCATCGAACAAACAGAACATGAAATTCCTCCGAAATATCCACTATTAGTTCCCGTCCTTTATTTTCATTCCTATCCACTCATTTCGCCAATATATATCTCAAACATCGTTCGTCTCATCCACTTGGAAACTTTTCGAGGGCCGGCACAACCGATCTCCAGGGGACCATGGCGCTCTTGATTTTCTTTTATCATTTCCGCGCAACCATGTGAACGATGCATCACTGCACTCCAGTTGCCGAAGAACGAAAACAATAATTTCCGGAAAAGTGCCCTTCAACCGCTCGGGAAGTGGGGGGAAAGTGGAAATAATGGGTGGGCTGTGGGAGGATGTAATCATCTTTTCGATCTGATTCCTGCTCCTATGGATTTTATTGCTCTTTGGAGTATGTTGCGGGGGGAGTTTGAGGAGGCCTTTGTTTTTTACGGGATAGTGGTTGGAAACATTTGTTTGGGCGGTAAAAATGAAGTTTCATTTTTTCTTTTGAGGAATCATCACGAATTTCTTGGACTGAGCAAATCCAGGAGTGTGATTGATTGATTGATTGATAAGCTGACAAACAAGAGACCGGGTTAGCGCTTGGCCTCCCTGTGACACTGCGACCAACTTGGGTCTATTGTATCACTCTTTCGTCAGTCGTTCCTCACGAGAATAGGTTTGTGTCCTTTATCAGGTTCAGTAGCCTTTTTATGAGGTTTTTCGGATTCATTCCCGTTTCCGGATTGATTTCTCCGAAGATTCTGTGGCGCCTTCTTCCCAAGGCGTCGCATTCAAAGATTATGTGAGAGGCTGTTTCTTTCTCTTCGCCGCAGAGTCTGCAATCCACGGGTTCTCCAAGTATTCCTATGGTGTTCAGATGTTTTCTGAGGCCGCAGTGTCCCGTCGGTAGACCTACTATTATGCGTGCCTTTGTTCTGTTTAGATTCAAAAAGTCAGCTGTCAAGGTTTGGCTTGTGCGTCCTACCATGGCTTTGCTGTGTGTATGCCCGTCACTCTGTTCCCAGTGTTGTCGGTGTCTTTGTTTTACTCCTCAATCAGGGTCCTGCATCGGTTTTTGCTGATTCCAAGCACAGGTTCTGGCCCTGTGAATGGCGTTTCAGATGCTTGTCTTGCTAACTGGTCTGCTTTTTTGTTGCCTGCTATTCCCTTGTGACCTGGCACCCACATCAAAGTGACCTTGTTGTGTTTTGCCAGCTCCAGAAGGTCCCGGAGGCATTCCCAGACGAGTCTAGACTTTATCTGTGTCGAGTTGAGAGCTTTGATGGCGCTCTGGCTGTCAGAGAGAATGTGGATGTGTTTTCTTTGGTAGCCACTTTCCAGGTTCTCCTGAATGCATGTCCTGATGGCATGTGTTTCAGCTTGAAATATCGTGGCGTGTTTGCCGAGAGGTATTATGTAATCCCTTTTTGGCCTCACTCCATGTGTTCCCGCTCCTGTTCCTTCATCTGTCTTAGAACCGTCTGTGTACCAGACTATTTCTGCAGATGATTGTGATTCTATACTCGAGTCCCATCTGTTCCAGTCGAGCTGTGTTTTGAATGGTTTTTCGAATGAATATAGGGGTTGCATGTAGTCTGAAATCATATTAAGCTCGGCCGGCGGAATACTTACTCACAAATAACTTTCCTTGGACCCTTGCTTCATGTCTTTTTATTTCCCTCATAAAAACTTTTCAAGTGGTCCTGCATCCAAAATGAGCTATCGTATGGTTTTCTATGGAACTCACATCATTCATACACCACCTACCTCTTCCCGACAGCTTTCAATAAATCACAAACCAAGGACGAACATAAATTTACGTCACTCAATATATCCGCTCAGCAGAATCTGCATCAGACCAGACATGCAAGTTTCCCTTAAAAAACTACATTATAATAGTGAACGTGAGCTCAACCGTATCTTCAGTGCTCCAACCCTCTTCCACACCGGAAGATTAGACTCGTTTATTGCTCCTTCAACCATTTTAATCCAATGACTCAGCCAGAATTGAATTCGTCACCATTCATCCTTGGATCAACCGACATATTTGCACCAAAGCCACAATCCAGGCGAGTGCATATGCTGGCAAAAGCCTGGGGGAAATCCATTATCGGGGGTGGCCAAGTCGATGGGGCGTTTCTATATATCTTCCCCAAGACGTGAATTACTGGGATTCTATGTTAACACAAACTTATTCCTATTTTCATGATCTTGTCATCCGTTTGAACGATTTATTGGGGCTGGGGGAAGAGTGTGTTGCGGAAATTCGGGATAAGTATGGCGTAAATAAGGGTGGAATACGAAATAGGGATTTCCTGTCGATGTTTAGTGTGCTGACGTTTGGGGATATCGACTGGGGAATGAGGTTGAAGATGAAGGTACAAAATACGAATTCACAATTATAAAATCACAACTCTGGCCTTGGAAATTTGACACATTCCACTCTGTATCGAAGTTATGACGTTTTTCAAAATATTTTTATGTTCCAAGTCAACACTATGTTGCCCTTTCTACATTCTTAGCGTATTTCTCAGAATGTGAATTTATTCGGAAAATGAATGAATTGGAAAAGATGTGTTTTGGACGAAAATAATGAACGTTTATATGAATTGATAGAAAGGATTCCTTTTCTAGTTATTTGCATGAAAAATACAAGAGATCACTGTTGAAATATATCATTTTTCGCCATGGAAGAAAATTGCATTGCTTTCACATAATTTTCATATGCATGCTTGTGAAGATTTAATGTTTATTATCCTCTTGAACTGAAAGTTCAAGACTTGACGACATCAATTGTTGAATCAAGAACAATGGAACATTATATCCCTCTATTGGAATCCAAATAGTTGAAGGGAGTTCTGATGCAAGAGGAACTTTTTCTTGTAACATAACCTTAATAGCTAACTTAATAAAAATAAAAGTAGAAGATATATATTTCATTTATTTGATCTTATGAACAAGGAGTAAAATATTCTGACTGTATAGTAATTTATTAGTTTAAAAAATATTCATACATTACAACCACAGTAGGTTTGTACAAATAAAATGGAATAGGTGAAACATATGCTTCACATTTATCATTCACCTGTTCTAAAATAAGACAAAAACTCCTCGACATTATTGGGTCCTCACAGCATTAAAAGCTTGTGTCTCTTTTGAAAGAAGTAGCACTAGATATAATATATTCTTTCGATTAAGAGCAAATACCTACCGTTGAATGTTACATACACAAATTTCTTCAAAATTGGCTTATACGAAGTGGTTTTTTTTTCTGAAACGTGAAAACGATCAACAATAATCATTTAGAGACCGATGATGGCCATCCAAAACACGTTTACTTACGAAAATCGTGCAATTTCATTCTGCAAGTTCTTTCCTCATAATTCCTCGAAAATCCTACCTGAACCACATTTTTCGGTCGCTTTCGTGAGAAGATCGTATAAGGAAGCCTTTTTTGTCCATTTACACATTCCAAATAAATTTTGAGCACCAAAAACGATACCGAAACTAACCAAACTTCTGGGGAACCGGAATTTCGTTTGAATTCTTTCCAAAGGGCCAGATACCTAAAAAAAACTTCGTTATCAAGTGTGAAAAAGGGGATTAGTACTTACTTTTGCGTTATTTATGCTTATAAATCGATTTTTGGTCCAATTCAAATTTGCCGTTTGTACCCATGCCAAAATATCTTTGATACTTTTACTTCGATGTAAACAAAGAAACTGGCAACGCCGTTTTGTCATTAAGGATATTTTATGTACGCGCACAGATTTTCTATCAGGGGCACCAACTCCTGAAAACGAAAGCATGACCTCCTATGTGATTAAATAAAAGTGAATGGAGTATAGATTTCGTATTTATTTTCTCGCGAAGAGAAAAATTTTACCACCTTTGTTCCCGAAAACACATCAAGTGTCCTTCAAAATTGATGTGGAATAAACAGGTCACATATTCAAGAACTAATTTGCTGCCTTTAAGGTTTTGTAGCACAAAAAAAAGATCTAATTCTTATGATTTCAAGCATTCTGATACCGTAGAAACGTATACCAGGTATTTTTCTCGAATACCATACATGCTGTATTGAGGACAATTGAATATGGAAAGTTTCCAATCTGTCGTCAATTATGTGGTAGATATACCAAAGAATACCGGGCTGCAGACTCCACTGCAGTGGTACCAACAATTCCAGCTAAACTCACATTTCAGAATTGTCTCTCACCAAAATTATACATCGAATAAAGTGAGGATGCGAAACGAAGAGGAAGATGACATTTAATTAAGGAAATGATCAATGAACAAAGGAGATTGATGCCGTTGTACCAGAATTCGAGCTGGAGGATATTGGATTTGGATGTGGAGATAAATCGTTTGGGAAGCAGTTCACGATGGAGACAATAGTTTACTCTGGGAAGAGCAGGAATTTATTGTATGCACATGAGGCGTAATGTCGTATATACAGGATGGCCATTTGAAAACGAAACAGACGAGATTACAGACGAAATAAATTTTTTCGATAGAAATGCTCGGACAGGTCGATTTCTGTTCCGAGGGGGACAACTTAAGATGTAGGTTACGGACGCATAGCGCTTCAACCCTTGCTACTACAAACCTCACCCCCAATTTTTGAGTAGGGAAGATGGGGTGAGTGATACCTCATTTGAAAGGTATTTTTACACTGATTTCAGCACAGTAATTGTTTTTTCATTTTATGCATTAGTTCTCGAAATATTCTTAACTAAGTATTTGAAAATGAAGTGGTGTTTTCATGGCACTTGTAGTGTTTTTTTGTAAAAAATCGACATTTTGAGCTTCAAAACAACCATGACTGTGGCTTCCTTCCTCCAATCCACTGACATAGAAATCTTTAATCAAGATGTCGATTTTTCACAAAAAAACACTACAAGTGCCATGAAAACACCACTTCATTTTCAAATACTTAGTTAAGAATATTTCGAGAACTAATGCATAAAATGAAAAAACAATTACTGTGCTGAAATCAGTGTAAAAATACCTTTCAAATGAGGTATCACTCACCCCATCTTCCCTATTCAAAAATTGGGGGTGAAGGTTGTAGTAGCAAGGGTTGAAACGCTATGCGTCCGTAACCTACATCTTAAGTTGTCCCCCTCGGAACAAAAATCGACCTGTCCGAGCATTTCTATCGAAAAAATTTATTTCGTCTGTAATCTCGTCTGTTTCGTTTTCAAATGGCCACCCTGTATACAAGGGTTACCCTAGGAAATTTCTCACAGTGGTGTGAGAGTTTATTCGGTATGAAATTGTTTGTAGGAATTGAAGATAACGAACATGATTTTTCGCAAGTTTTAGATTTTTCGATCCTATTGAATTTTTCATTGTATCAGTGGAAATATGGACTAAGTCGATGAAAACATAATGGATTGCTTCCTCTCCGATGTCATTGACTTGTCAAATGTACACTATACCTGCAATTCTTATTTCTTATTCATTTGTGTAGGTATATGTATTGAGAAACATCAGTTATCCCAAATTCAGGTATAACAAGCATGATTTTTGATGGTTTTCTTGCCTAATAAGCTCCTCATCTTCCATGATCCTCATTGGAATACATACTTACATTGTTTCATAGCAGATAACATCGATAGACACAATGACTTCCGACATAAACCAGGGATTTGCTAATCTCAGATGTCAATACAATAAATATAAATCCTCTTTCTTATCTTTATCTCTTGAATATTTTGTTTGTTTAATCCCTGATCAGTATTTGGGTATGAGTTTTTTGCAAATCCCTTTTGCTATTCGGTTTCATTTTGAACTTAAAGATTTGGTACACAGAAAATAGAAAAGACAATTAGCTGAGGCGAAAAACCTTTTGAAGATTTTCTTGAGGGATGTGACGGTTTTTTATCATTTATACTTTTGTCAGTGCTGTGTCTGAATTTTAAATTCTTCTTGTTGGTGTAATTATTCTTCTTTTTATCAGCTTCTTTTTTGCTCCATGCATGTTTTTGAATTCTTCTTTCCACATGATCTGTGGACAACTTCTCACCATTGATGAATCTTTGCATGTCCGAAGAAATATCTAACTTTTTCAATAGTCTTTGAGCCCACCAACAAATCGTATCAAATTTCAGATATCAACAAAGAGAACACAGGATTTTATCATATTCCCTACCTGCCAGCAGGATAACACTATCGTGCACATGCAGAAAAGAAATAAAAGCTCATTTTATCTCGACTCTGCAATCGTATACTTCTTTGTACCTTTCATATTCCAATGATGATGAATTTCACTTTTCTACGAAAATCGACTTATCATAATTTTAGAATACAATGAAACCTCCAGACTCTGATAAGACGAATTCATAAATAGAAGTAAAATAGTGTGATCAGTCAGTGAACTTGCAAACGTCTCGAAATGAGTCCATTAATATTGATTTTTGTTGTTTGTTTTGCAAGTTTTGAGTGTTGCCATGTGAGGAGAGAGTCGTCCAATGATGAAGTGACTGAAGAATCCACCAGTGAGGTAAAATCGAAAGATCCTCTTTACCTCACGCCGTATATAGAGCAAGGCTTTATAGAAGAAGGAAGAAAGGCTGCTGAAGTGAATTCAGAGATTTTTTTGAACACCACCTCTTACAGTGGATTTTTCACAGTTAACTACACCTACAACAAAAATCTGTTCGGATGGTTTTTTCCATCTAAAAACGTCAACGATCCTGTCATGTTATGGCTGCAAGGCGGTCCTGGTTTAACCTCAATGTTTGGGCTGTTTGCAGAAATGGGTCCTTTCAAAATAGAAAACGATACTCTTGTTCCAAGAAAAACTGCATGGACCAACACCCATAGTATTTTGTACATCGACAACCCTGTAGGTACCGGATACAGTTTCACCGATAAAGAAGGTTTGGCCCGTGATGAAGCCCAGATTGGTGAAGAGATGTTCGAGGCTTTAAGACAGTTCTTCTTGCTTTTCCCAGAGATACGTCAGAACGACTTTTTTGTGGCTGGGGAATCTTACGCTGGGAAATACGTTCCAGTGGTCGCTCACACTGTATACAAGAAAAATGAGAAGCTTCCAGATTCCCTTAAGATAAACTTGAAAGGGGTTGTCATTGGAAATGGCTGGTTGGACCCAGTGAACCAGATAAACATTGGTGAATACGCCTTCCAACTTGGTCTGGTGGATCTGAACACCAAAAGGATAATGGATGAGAGTAGGGACCAAGCTATCGTTCTTCTGCGTCAAGGAAAGCTGGTTGAATCCACTCTAGTCCAACGAAAAATATCTCATACTCTTAAGAACGCCAGTGGTTACGAAAACATGTACAACTACATTTACCCAGGAAAACAACAGGTCGAAACCATCATGACGAACTTCGTCCAGAAAAACGAGGTGAGATTCTCCATACACGTAGGGAACTTAACGTTCAATCCTGACGAACCTGTAGACACGGCTTTACTAGGGGACGTGATGGTATCAGTGGCCGACAAACTGATAGATCTGTTGGCCAATTTTAGAGTCTTGATTTACAGCGGTCAATTGGATTTAGCAGTGCCGTACCCTACCACTGTCAATTATTTGTTAAATTTGAAATTCGATTCCGCTGAAGAATACAGGGTGGCAACCAGGGATATTTGGTACAGGAACGGAGAGATCGCCGGGTACTTGAAGAAGGCTGGGAATCTGACTGAAGTTTTGGTTCTTAAGGCTGGACATTTGGTGCCATCGGATCAGCCGGATGTTGCTTACGCACTTATTAATGCTTTTACGAGGAACGAGAATATTTTGAAGTCAGATCAAGGAAATACCCCTGAATGAAAATTTGGTTGTATCCCGAAATATGTACATGAAATAAAAGGTTTTTTTATTCTTTGTGATTTAATAATGCCTTCTTAAAAATATCATTGTAATGATGATTAATTTTGAGCTTCACCTCTGCTTTGTTGCTTTCATCTCTGCTATTCAGTTCATGAATAATTAAAGGAGCCACGAAATCATTCTAGGGAAATAATAAGTTCTCGAATGAATAGACCAAGGGGAGCATTTCAGGGTGGAGGGGTCGAAAGTAGAAAAATGAAGTGAAATATAGGGTTCAACATTGAAAGCGAAGGAAAAACTGTGCAGAACGCAAAAATAAATTCGGGTAAGATTCCGGAAATGCTGAAACTTTCATCCATCTCTCTGGAAATTGCATATCGTAATTTTAAATTGGATTCCGTGGAGCTCTGAATAATTTATTTAATGTTGGTATCCCATTCACTCAAACGAAAGGGGAAGAAAGAAGCAATGGAGTTTCCCTTCTCGATTTTGAACAGTTGAAAACGAGCTCCTGCTGAGGAGAGATTGGGCGAATGAAAATGCGGTTGTCGCAGACAAACTTGTCGAGAGGTTCTTGCAGATTTGACCGATGGTCATACTCTCAGATGGCCCCCTAGGTTTCTCAAGAAAAGATCAATCTTTGTTCTGGAAATGAGATGAATATTTTCCTCTTTATTTCAACTGCAATATAAATTGCTCCATATGAGTTAGGGATATTGCGTCAAATTGCAGAAAATAGTTATTTTTGTATCTAGTGCGCGAAATGCTACTTTGGTGATCGAGAACTGAAATAGTCGAGAATCGAGATCACCAAAGTATTTCGCGCATGAAATGCAAACATAATTTTTCCTACAAACGTCAAAAATATTGTTCTCAAATAAGTAACATGCTTAGCTTAATATGAAAAATAGTATTGAACAGGCTTAAACTGTTTTTCTCACAATTTGAAAGCCTTAATTATTGTTATACATTAATAAATAAATGATTTCTTGGATTTTTGCTTGTTTGAGGAACATAAAGGCCGTTAAAATATAAAAATCTCATATAGTTTACATGCGGTGTGTGAAGTAAGTTAGTATTTCGCACACTACTTCGCGCACGGTGTCATGGTATCATTGGTAACGAAGAAAAATGAAAAAAAGGTTCACTTCGCATATTGTTGTCAATGCGCGAACCTTGTCATTTTTTGACGTTTGTAGAAAAATATAGTTAAAAAAAGATTTTTGTGATGTAAATTCATATTAATATGATTTCAAGTTGCAAATAAATTTTAGCCTGTAGGCCTACAGGGTGGTTAAGAAAAATCGAGTAAAACAACGAAAATTTTATTCCCAGAGGATTCAAGCATTTCAAGACTATCAATACAATGTATGGCCTCCACTGGCATCAATAACAGCTTGACATCTTCTTTGCATAATACACACGAGGTTGTTGAACATTTCTTGAGGAATTTGGTTCCATAAACGGGGCAGAAGCTCTCTCAGATCATTTAAGGATTCTGGGGTAGGTTGATGATTATCTAATTATCTTTGGAGCATATCCCATGCATGTTCTAGCCAATTCAAATCTGGTGAGTGCGGAAGTATTGGTAAATGTGGAATACCAAGTTCCTCGCGCGTATACTCAACTATGGATACAGGGTGCGGTCTAGCGTTATCGTCTAGAAATTGAAAAGTTTCACCAATAGCAGCGTAAAAATGTGGCACAACATTGTCAATGACATGCTCCTTATAGTGGAAGGCGGTCATATTCCCAGAACAAATGTGTAGATCTGTGAGCCCCTTGAAACATTTCCCGGCCCATACCATAACAATACCCCCTCGGAATAGATGGACTTCTTGGATATAGCGACGATTACGGGATATGCGTGGAATTGTCCATACCTACCCTTATTCAAGAATCTGAAAATCGTCCATATCTGGATTCATCAGTGAAAAGGACACTACGCCATTGATCGTTCTAATTGATATGTTGCCTTGCCCATTACAGTCTTTGACGCTTATGGTCACGTGTTAATGGAACTCCTCTTAATGGACGTCTAGAACCTAGATTCACCTCTCTCAAAAGTCGTCTGATGGTTTCGATGGAAACTTGGACCCCATCTGCATTTTGAAGAGTATTTCGTAGCATTCTACACGTAGATGTAGGGTTTCTTCTCGCCGAAACGGTGATGAAACGATCCTGAGCAGATGTTGTTTTTCGTCGCCCACCAAGCCTTGGTCTTTCCAACATGGAACCTGTCTCCCTGAACCTATTCCAAAGTCGAGATATCACACTTTCACTGACTTGGAGCATTTCCGCTACAACAACCTGAGTTAGGCCACCGTGTAGCATTCCGATAGCCCTATTAGCCTCAGCGTTTGTTAATTTACGTCTTGGCATTTACAGAAAACTCGTTTGAAATCGGAGCCGTTGATAAACTGACTTCATTTCAAAATAGGAACATTCATGAAGCATATGCAAAGAACCAAACTTAAGAAAAAAGGCGACCAGGTTGACGAAATGTCTCATACTGATTTTTAGTGGATCGATTCAAGTTGTTATTGAGTTTTAAATGATTTTACAGCGATTTTCTCGAAGATTACATACTTTTGAAAACGATTGAATACGATATCCCTAACTCTTGTGGAGCAGTTTATTTGATGGGAAATCTTTGTTTGTTGGTAAAATTGTTCCAAAAAGTGGAGAGTTCATGTGAGAGACCCTAAATTGGTAAATTAATCTCCCTGCAACTAATTCACAGCCCCAGGCCTTAGCAATCGCCGATAGAACCAACCAGTCACGTGCAATCCACTGAGAAGTGTGAAAGACGTAGATAACATCCCCTGGACCAAAGTTCGCCTAGTTATCGATCCCCAGAGGCAGTGTGTCAGTAAAGTTACGAGATCCTTAATCTGATAGGGGAGAATTGGCCAAGATATGGGTTTTCCGAATTGTGCCAAGATGAACCCTTTCGATAAAGGACCAGAGAACAATTTTGGAATCGCATTATGTCCACACTTCCCTCAAGAATCGTTTACATATTTAAGTTCCACTGTCTGCCAAATTGTAGGTGGCCAAATTTTGCAAATTTCGAAAGATTGAGATTGTTTTGAATGAGTTTATTCATTGAGGATTGATATAATAAGCCTTTAGACTATAGGAATAGGAGACGCACCTAATTTTGTGTGACTAATGACGTTTTGAAGAGATTTATCATCAGGATATCGCGTAGGAAAAGTGAGATTTGGATTTATTTCTGAATATAATCATTTAGTTTAAATATACATAGAGACACAGCCCAGTTCATTGATTTGATGCATAAATTTTTGGCAGTTTACTTTCCAATTTGGCACATAGTAGCTACTGAAGGAACTATATTCGTTCGATCCATTTTGTCACTACTCATTTATCGAAATCTGTAGGAGATTTATTTTCCTCTAGTTCTATGAATCGTAGGCAGGTTCGGATTCGTCCAAATTCGTTACAAACGGTGTGATTCAATAATGATGAACTATTAGCCATGAATTTCTCCAAAGGAGTATTCTCAGGTAGGAAATGAGGGGTGAAAATGTTTCTTGGAGGGACATAAAAGAAACGTACTTAATCGATGAAAAGAATTTGTCTTTCTAGTACTCTCTTGAAGATAACTGAAAACCACATAAATCCAAACGCCTTCCAGAAAATGAAGGTTGAATTGGCCACGCAGATTTTCATCAGAACTTTATATTCGGCTATGAGAACAGTCATTGCAACTTGTGAGCTGAGGTCGAGAAGTGCCAATTCAACTGCTCAGTTCATTCTGAAAATGAATGATCTTTTCGACTGCCTCAATTGGAATGGAAAATTCAAGGGAAATTATCTAAGGAGACCGTTGTCCGAGAAAAACACCGCAGCAATACAAACTCTGACGGAATCAATTGAATTCATTAATTCTTGGACAGTTGGGAAAAATATTCCCTATTGTTTCAACGGTTTGATACAAACCATCAGTAGCATCCTTCAATTGTGGAGGAGACGAAGGAAACATTTCCATATTCGATAAAAAGTCGGCTCAACCAGGACCCAATCGAGAATTCATTCTCCAAAATAAGACAGCGTAGGGGTTATGATCCAAACCCCTCAGCTCGATGCTTCAGATTTGGGTTGCAGTCGGTCATGACTGGTTGTCTTGAAAAATTCCGATAATTCTAACTGCCAAGACGACAATGATTTCGACCTGTGTACAATGGGAGAATCTGAAAGTGGCCCATTGATGTGGTTGATTGGACAGATTCGACCCCTAAATACCCTAGAATCCAACTCAATCGCAAGTTTCTCGGTGTATTTGATGAGGAACATCGCCAAAAAAAAACACAAATGCGGTAAGTGCGAAAAAGCACTCCTCATTGATGATTTGAATAAGCTTGGTAATGATTGGATATATAATGCAAATCAAAATCGGATACATTTGAGAATTCCCTCAACCGATTTCAAACATTTGATGAGGAAAGCGCTGTTGGTCATAAAGAAAATTATGGTCACAAAATCAGAAAAGATATGACTTCAAAGGTATATTTCAGGAAAATAAAAAAAAATGAATTTACAGAAGATTGGATCTCTCCGTTAACTCCAGAATTTGAAAAGCACAGGATTCATTTGTGGAGACAACTGATTAGAGTGAAGCTGTACAGGGGACAGAAAAAAACCAAAGGAATCTCGACACAGAAGCATCCCGCTGTTTACAAAAAATTAAATATTTTTAAAAATTCATAGAAAATCTATTTATAAATACTTGTGAATGAAGAAAAAAATTGCATGCATTTATTTTTTCATACATCAGTATTTTGTATTCATGAAAGATCAAAAATAATTGTCGTTTTATTGCATCAAAAAAATCAGGTGATGAAATACTGAACATCCCACATTTCCATATGCCGGTCCTGATCGTCATCGCATTCGGCTTCGGAAATAGTGCCTTATAGTTCAGCTACTTACCGCCAGATGCGGGAGTAAAATATTTCGCTTCTCTGAAACACACTTATCCATCTATGAACCGGTGAAGGAACTACGCAAAATTAAGCTTCAAATCGTTGAACTGGGCTGTGTCTCTATGTATATTTAAACTCAATGATATAATTACCTAAATACGTTGAAAAATGGTCCGTATGTGTCTTGTTTGTGGTAAATTGGACTATTTGAATCCTGATTTTAGTTAACACAGGTATGTTCTACTCTTATCATTTCTAAGTAACAATGGCGTAGATTCTTCGATTTCTTGAATTTCACTTTTCATTTTCCCTTCGGATATTGAGAGGGGGAAAATCAATTCTGAATTCAGCTGACTCTGTTCACCTAACTCAGAATCTGTTATTCTGTTTCAATGTTCGGACCATTGTATGCATTCTTCAAAAAGAGTTAATTCATTGTTATTTTATATTCATTCCTCAATACTGATAACACCACGCCACTGAACCTTTCAAAGTTAGATTCTGCAATGTTGCCACGACCGGATCTAATGACATATTGCTATCCTGTATGCTATCTTAGTTCCACTCATTAAATACTGACAAATTTGTGGCTTCACCAATTCTCGAATTTGTTAATGAGATGCTGTGTCTCCTCTTTTTATGGTCTAACAAAATACGCCTAATGCTCAAAGGTACAATCTAAAACTCTCAACTGGAGCTCGACATCGAAAGTTGCTACCAGATAAGCACTAAGCACACGTACACTAAAGACCTACAGAGGCTTGAAACTTAAACTTGAAGAATCCGGTCTAATCCAGTTCCTGATGCTAATGCCGTTTTTATTATGATAAGTTTGTTGGCAAAACCAACTTCCTTGAATTTTAATGAAACGCCGAAAGAGAACAGGCCGATCAATGGAACAAATTGCGTTACCATCTGACGCTGACAACGCTATTAGTTATGTGGAGCTGGTTATGAGAAAAAAAGTAAGGCGGAGATAGGAAATATTTTCAGATGGATATTTGAACCATCGGTCATGCAGAAAATTCGTTGTCCTTTGTTTCGTACAGCACCAACTATAACTCTCCCTATGATACAGTTGGTTATTTCTGTAACATCAAGAAGCTTTGACTTGTACATATATTTTAACTGAAGATTCTTGAGGCTAAAAGAAACCTTTTTTTCATTTTCCATTTTTCCGAATTCGGCTCTGTTAAAAAGATATAGCCATTTGAAAAAAAAAACATTGGGCTGAATACGTCCCTGAAATGATACTGTGGAATTGATTCAAAGTTCATATTTCTCGATAGAAATTGAGTTTATACATTTAGGCCCAATTTAGGGAATTCTCAAGTAGTCAAGTACTAACCTTATTGGAATAAAAATGTTGCAAACACGATAATTTCAACAAAAACAGTTAGTTTCATTGGATTATATCTGCAACTAAAAAGCCACATTTTTTCCAACAAAATAAGTTCCTTCTTCGATTTTTCTGCAGATTAGTTTGTAAACTCTAATAACTTGTTCATATTTTCCTCGAAATTCCCAAACAATATCATGAAGAAAGACTTTCATTCAGATTTATTATTAAACAACCTAACCTAATCTTATTTGTATCGATTCTGTGAATTTTTGCACAGAAATGCCATAAAGATGTTGTCAGCATTTCATTGAGGTTAAGGATTTTTTACGAAACATAGTATAAATCACGATACATTTATGTACCGTGGTATGAATATCTATGAATTCTGCCGTTTCCATCATAAATCGACTTTGCCGCCAAATTTTACCACGAATGCGTAGAGCGAAAACCAAAATATTGGTTATCTGGAGCCAACTATAAACAATAACAAAGCAGTCTCTGAACAGTATGAACAAACTGTAAACATTATATGTGAAGTTCTGAATACATTCATTACATTCAGTGGATTATTGTTCTAATGTGATTATTACGTGAAGTGAATTAATATAATTTCAACAGTGTCGAGTTTATAAAATTCCAAGAGGATGTTGTTTAGATAGAAACATCGCCACAGATTATCAGGTATCGTTGCATTAATTTCAATTTAATAAGTAGTTTGTGTTGAGATTCATCATTCATATTCGAATTTTGTATTTCATTCAACTTCAATATGGACCAGTAACTATGAATTTCCAATAGAAACTGTGCGTGTTAAATCCTCCTTGGTGTTCAATTTTATCTCCCACATTTGGGGGATTTTATTATCAAAAAATATCTCGACAAAGTTGATAAATATTGTGACAACATTGTTAACTCGTTTAAAGACCAGAGAAGGAATAATATTCGATGATATTTAATTCAGAGACGCATTCAGATTATTCTTGAAATTAATGATATTTTCGTCAAATTTCTGCGGGTAAAATTGGAAATAACTCGAAAACGACGCGTTTTATCGAAAAAAATAGAAATACTCTGAGTTTCTTAAATGATTGATTCTTTCGAAAATATGAACCGTTTATCTTTTTAAAGTGGTTTTATGGTGTTTTAGCGTGTATTGATGAGTCGAATACCCTGTAACTTTTATACTAGTAAAGATATTGAATAGGTTTCGATTGAGGAATATGCACCATGAATAGAGTAAAAACTCAACCAAAATTCAGTTCATTCGAAATAACGGTTCCGAAGATATAAACAGAAAAGTTTTTTTGATGGATTTTCGACACCCTGTATCTCCCAAACCAAACCGAATTTTGAAAAATGGTATGGGAAAAAAGTGTTTCGTTCGATGAGAGGAATCTACAGTTAAAATGAATGTGTGTATACTAACGGTCAAAGAAACTGCAACACCAAATATATATTTTTACCTCCTATTCAGGAACACCCTGTATAAACATCAATCATTCACGTTGATGAATATTAGCCCAACCCTCTTCGATAACCCCTCAGCGTAGTAAAATGGCGGAAATTTTAATTTCCAATCCTATCCTATGATTTTGAATTTGATTTCGAATTGGGGACTGGGGTTCGTTGGTTTCCTTATTTGAGATCATTTCCGGGGGGTTATGCTAGAGACGGCCAATTTTCAAGTCCTCATTTCCGTTTTGCCAAATGAGATTCGCCAATCGTATTTTATCGGTTAAGAAATCGTGCTTTCCCAGAAGCACACGCATTTACATACTTTCGTTTCACTAAATTGACTACAGTTTAAGAAATTGCTACATAGTGGCTAAATTACATACAATAATTCTAAAGAAATCGAGCAAGGATTGATTGTCTTGGTGCAAACTGCCAATGCAGATCAAACCACGTTGGTGCAAACCACGGATACTCAAACAGTGTTTGAGTATCCGTGGGTGCAAACATGCTGGATTCCCATGATCTTTTTGTATTCAACAACTTCCTCATAATATGATGGCTCTGTAGAGTGTAGATGCTAGCGGTAGCAATAATTGTAGTCTCTCCTATTATTTCGGCGAAGAATGAATTTTCATGAAGAAATTTATTCACCAACTTCGGGAACGTAGGAACAACTCTTTGTAGTCCCGGCGTCACTACGAAAGTAGCTCAAATAAAGCGAATACGCTGACAGGGAAATGAGCGCGAACTTCCTAACCTCACAAAACTTTCAAATTTGTTGTTTTGTTTCGCGTAAACTTGCCATTGTTATGTTAAGTTTTATAGCGACGAGAACAACATATTGATATTATAATGGTGTTGAGTGAAAAGCGCTACTTATTTTCCTACACCTAATTCCTTTATGTATCCGCGAGTTTTTTGAATCGTGAAACTCAGTGTTCAGGACTTCGCGAAACTGAAAAGTTTTATTATTAATCAAGTCAACTTTGGAAGTTTTGAAACTGTGCTCTCATCGTCGTTGTTTACGGCTCAACTTGCCCGAAAATTGTTTCATTTCAACCGCCTAGGAATAAACTTGGTTACCGGTCTTAATTAAAACCAATTTGTATCGTCTTGTGCCCCAAAATGTCTTTAGTCTCGGCTGAATTGTCTGCGACCTGTAACGCTTTGGGATACTACGACGAGGGAACGAAAAAGTATTACGCAGATGAAAATACCTTGGAAACTGTGAAGGATTTAATCCGTTATCTGAGGAGAGACGATGAAAATCATGATATAAGGAGACAGCTAGGAGAGTCTAAGGTTCTTGAGGCTGATTTATTGCCTCTCCTGAAGTCCTACTGGGAGCAGACCGAATTATTCGATGTTCTTCTCAGGTATGATCTGACAATTCTGTGATTTATCTGCAGAGCGTGAAATGGGTACATAGAAATTTATTCAGATGTGGGATAAGTTCCTTTACGCAGAACTAATATTTCTTCTAAATTCAGAAAAAATAGAATTTCCAGATAGTTTCACGAAATTTCATTCGAAATGGTCTTTTAATTCAAGATCTTTCAGCATGAACAAGTGTCAATCATTTTTCAATACGGTATTATTGATATAGTGGTAGTACCGTTCTTAAAGTTGAATTCTTTTGCAGATTACTAGTGAATTTGACTACACCACCTTTAATTCTTTGGAATGAAGAAATTCCAACCGATAAAAATGTGAGAAATTATTACATGCAGATTGAGGATCATTTGCAGAGCTACAAATTGTCTTTTGCCGATGATGGTTTATGGTCGGTTTTAAGCTCCCGTCTCAGCACCATCCTAGAAAAAGTAAGTTATTCTTCATTATATTGATTATTAGGTCTTACTTGTGTATGTCCTGATCAAAGTGTAATTATCTGGAGAGTTACTTCTCATAATTCAAGTGCAGCTTAAATCTGTTTTCAACTTGAGAAAGAAATTGTATCACATAGAGAGAGATTCTAGAGATGATTTCTTTAAAACTCTTTGTGATGAATGAGTTTTCAAGTCTTCTGCAGTTTTATGGATCACTCTACAGTTGGTCCGAAAGATTCTGCCATTAAAAAAAAATGTCAATAAGTCCATTTATTCAAATGGCATACCCTGAATGTATTTGGCCGTTAGATATCCTTATGGGTAGCTTTCATTTTTCTGGAGACATATTGTGTCTAAAATAAATTGTTTTTAAAATGCTCTACATTCCATGCTTTGTGCGGACCTTGGTGAAGTTGAAATGGCTAATCGAGTGATTTCCATTAGCCAGTCTACGTAAGAACATGGAATGCAGAGCATTTTGAAAAATATTCATATCAGGCACAATATTTCCTAAAAAACAAAGAAAACTACATATTAGGGTATCCGGTATACTCCATTCACTTTTATAAAGTACAAGCAGGCCGTCCCAGCTTCGCCCGAGTAGAAATTTGTTTCACGCGGCGGTTTCATCTTCAAAACTTCAACCTGCCATATCTTTTGATGTACTCGTTGTAATTGTATGATGTGAAGGGCAATTTTGTTCTAAATTAAATACTGAGGATAAATAACGTATTAGGTTGGATTAGGATCAATACCCAATTCATAAAAACACACTCCCAAATAGTGCATAATTTTGGAAAACATCTGATTACCATAAACAGGTAATAGCAAGTCAATCTTGAGAGATAGATACATGCTATCGCGGACTTTCTTGTAGAACTATTCAAGAGGTACATTTCCGTCATACATTGTATCCACGTATGTCTTACGCTTACGGTTTTTGCAGCGCACGTGAAAATAGCTGATTTTGGCTGATTTTTTGTAATTATTGAAGTTATAGTAGGTATCCTTAATTTTTTCGGGTGAAAAGTATAGCCTATGTCACTCAGGGATAATGTAGCTTTCAAAGGGTGAAAGAATTTTCGAAATCGGTCCAGTAGTTTTTGAGCCTATTCGTATCAAACAAACAAAAATACAAATCTTTCCTCTTTATAATATTAGTATAGATATAGATAACGGTTGGGAGTCATGATTTCTTCTTTTCTTATGTTTTCATCAATGCTTCTTTGCTATGAATCTATGAATAAGATATCCCCACCAAAATTGTGGACATTCCATAGATGTCTAGAATAATGGTGTAGGCACTGATTAGATTTTGTTTCGACCAAATTGAGAATATTAGCAATGTTTCGTTCTTTCCACTTCAGGTGGCGCTATTCACAAATTATGTCTGATTTCTGGCGAACATGGCATGTTAATGGTCGATAATTTTGTCAAGCAATAATGCGTGTTTATATTCTTCACATCCTGATGTATATTAGTTCTTAGGAAAAGTATAAAACTTTCATCATAAAAAGATGCCATTCTAATGTCATTTTATGATTGACCTGATTGACATAAACAGGTAATAGCAAGTCAATCTTGAGAGATAAATATATGCTATCGCGCACTTTTTTGTAGAACTATTTCCTTCATACATTGTATCCACGTAAGTCTTACGGTTTTTGCAGCGCACGTGACAATAGCTGATTATGGCTGATTTTTTTGTTATTATTGAAGTTATAGTAGGTATCCTTATTTTTTTGGGTGAAAAGTATAGCCCATGTCACTCAGGGATAATGTAGCTTTCTAAGGGTGAAGAAATTTCTGAAATCGGTCCAGTAGTTTTTGAGCCTATTCGTATCAAACAAACAAAAATACAAATCTTTCCTCTTTATAATATTAGTATAGATATAGATTGGTCAGTTAACCACAAACAAAATAATACACATACAGGGTGGCCAAGAGATTGACGTCAAAAAGGAAAAAACAGGTCCCTCGTGTCATGGGTTATTCGAATCACCCCCATGTATGTTATGCTATTTTTCACGGTTTTCGAGTTATGAATTTTTTTATTAACTTTGAGAATTTTCGACTTGATCATCTTAAAAAAGGTATTAAAAAAAAGTACAAGACTTCTCTGTAAAATTCTTTTTGTAACTTAATCTACAAGAATTGTACTTTTATACATAAAATAACCAGATTCGTAACTCTGATAAAAATTATGGAAATGTTGGTCTCAAGTGAAAAAGTTACGTAAATTGGATTATGATCTGAATTTTCGAATCAAAATTGAAAATGTAAAGAGGCTAATTCTCGGTTTCTTAGTATGCTTAAAAACTGCGCTCAACAGTCAGCTTTTAGAATCATTGATAAAAAATGGTACTTAACACTCTACTTTTGCTAGAATTAGCCTTCAAAGTCATCGAGGTGGAAAAAATCAAAGAACTAGACATTTACTACAAAATTATTTTTTGCCATTTTAAGATATTTCTAATCAAGTTATGATAGAAAATGCTGAAAATTAATGAAAATTAGCTTTAGATGTTGGTCAAGAAAAGTTCTAGATAAAAAAAAGAAAAAGGTATGGCAATAAATCACACATCATAATGTAAATAAAAAGAAATTTATTTATAAAATTTCCAGTAGGTGTTCAAAGTGGCCACCTCCAGCCTCAATACACATTCTACACCTTCTAAGAAAATCTTCTTTTAATCGCATAAAACCTGCCCTATTCTCTTTAAGGACACGTTCGGCTTCTCTTATCTTCAGTCGCAGCTCGTCTTCACTCGAACATTCTCGGGCGTAAACAATTTCTTTGAAATAACCCCAAACGAAAAAATCGATGGGATTAAGGTCAGGTGAACGTGGGGGCCACTTGATTGGTCCGCTGCGCAGCAATGAAAAACCGATCGGGATTTTTTAAATTTTCGAGAACAATTTTTCATTAACCACTTGAATGAACGATACCCGAACAGATGGATCGGACGCAGTCGACCAATCAAGGGGCCCCCACGTTCACCTGACCTTAATCCCATCGATTTTTTCGTTTGGGGTTATTTCAAAGAAATTGTTAACGCCCGAGCTGCGACTGAAGATAAGAGAAGCCGAACGTGTCCTAAGAGAGAATAGGGCAGGTTATATGCAATCCAACGATCTGTCAAAAATATTTTGGGGTTAACACTTGTGGGATATCCAAGTTGTTTAGATTGCCTAATTGGGACAGATCTAAATGTACAAATTTTCATTCAAACATACTCTGCAATATCATCTTCTCTGAGTACATTTCTAATTCCACATCATCCATGTAGAATTAGAAAACTCAAAAGAAATCTTCTTGAATTTCCATACCTCTCACAGAACAGCTGACAACCTGCTGGAGAGTATAAATGATTACCTCGTTTGTCTTGTATTCAACGTCATCAAACAGATTACGAGCTCGCAATCTACATGGCGACACGAACCTAATTTTTCCCCCGGCCGTGTTTTCCTGAGATGAGCCAAGAAGAATGATTAAACAAAAATATCCTACGCCAGCGGGGAAACGCTCTAGAGGAGGGAAACAAGGAAGACCAGGGGCTGAGGTTCCGTTTCCTGTAGCTTGAAATTTGAAATTTCGTCTTCTTTCCATTTCTCTCCATGGGAGGTCAAGTCGTAGTTTGAGGATATTGATTTTTTGAGAAGATGATGATTTTCCGTATCATCTTACTTATTTTTCAGGAGTATGATGAACTTATCATGTGTTTGTGGGGTTTCAGTTCATACGGCAATCAATTTCCCACCTTTCGGACCATTCCCATTGCTTTTGAAGGATGGCAAATGGCTGGTTGAGTGACTCCAAGTGTTTTTGTTGGTGTTTTGTTTGGTGATGGCCTTTAATTCTCCATCCATAAACATTGGTGGCACTCTGGGTCCTTCTTCGTCTTCCAATTCGAAATTGACACATTTTTTTCTTCACTAGCTGGCCCGGCGAACTTTGTTCCGCCTAAATGATACTTACGGTGGATTTCACAAATCGTAATCACCGGTGATCGGAGATCAACAGCTTGGTTCTCTGATTTTTGAACTGTCAAATGATACGATGGATATGAGCTGTCACACAGAACAGATACATAAAAATAATATGTCAATTACCGATTATAGCAATTTTGGATTTAGTGATTTCCGAAAATATATTTATTACCCGAAATTATTACAGAAATTCAAAAACATTTTAAAAATTATGAGAAAAGATGAGAATGAACATATCACGATTGAAACTGATCGCCAAAATCGTATATACTTGACATTTCGATAAAAATTCACTGTGATATTCACGCGCTTCTGGATCTGTTAATAGCCCTTCATGGTATTATAAGTCCTATGCAAATTACACTGTAATTGATGTCATATGTTTTTTTTTCGACCATTTCAAACCACGACGACCGAAATTCACAAAAAAAAACAGATGACATAAATCGATGGTCGCGAAAGCCTGAACAAATTCATCGCCATCTAATGGTGCTAATGTCAAATATAGTACCTTCACGATAAGATGTCTATGATAATGGTGTAGGCACCCGTCAATTTTTGAATGGAATGACGTTCGACAAAATCGAAAATATTAGCAACGTGGCGGCGCCGCAATATCATTTCAGTGTATTTTCCGTTGTCAATTTGATGGATGTATCAACAGCTGATTTGCCAAAGTCAATTAAATTTACATGACAGCAGAATGGCATCTTTTTATAATGAAGGTTTTCTACTTTTCCTAAGAACTAATATACATCAGAATGTCAGGAATATAAACACACATTATTGCTTGACAAAATTATCTACCATTAACACGCCACGTTCGCCAGAATAAATTCAAATATTTGAAATAACTGATAAAAATCAGTCATAATTTGTGAATAGCGCCACCTGAAGTGGAAAGAACGAAACATTGCTAATATAATCAATTTGGTCACAACAAAATCTTATCAGTGCCTACACCATTATTCTAAACATCCTACTTCACGATTACGTTATTTTGAACAAATAAAACTATAAAAATAACCAATAATCAGTCATAATGTGTGAATAGCGCCATCTGAAGTGGTACGAAATCTAATCATTTTAGAAATCTGTACTACTGTACTCCTACGCTAAGACTTCTTGGTGTTGGCCAACAGCGCAGAGTTGTAGGCAACTCAAATTACACACTATTACAGTGACTATAGTGCTAATATAGCCATCTAACGGAGAGAATATGAAATCAACTACCTACGAATAAGCGGTAGCGTAACTGTAACTGTAGCGACACCTAGTGGCCTCGCTCAAAGGGAGGAAAAGCATTTCCTGTATAAGTGAAATTTTCATCGATTTTTTCGAAGTTTTATTGTATTTTATAATAACCAGACCGTAGACGAATCCATATATGAAGTTTCATAACAAACACTCCATCCGATCTCGAGTTATGAATGGTGTAACCAACATCTTTCTTTTATTGTATATATAGATATAGATATTGAATAAAGGGTTTTACAATGAAAAGTTTCTAGTAATAGATAAATAGCAACTAAGATCGTTAGTTCCAGTAAAAATGTTATGAAATGAACAGTTAGTTAAGGAAAACTTTTTATGGAAACTATGTACATTTGACAGCAAGAAGTGCACACAAAATTACCGCCACAATAGGTAGTTTCGTTTAGTTTGAATTCCAAATTTTCCACCAGCAATTTTGCGATGGAAAATCGCAAATTGTTGTGCTGTAACTTTCCTAGAAGCTCCTACACCACTGTCGAAATCTAATAAAGTAAAAGAAGGTAGCTCGTTTGGCGTGACGCGCTACTCACAATTATAATTAGATGTTCCCATCTAATTTGCACGAAAATATCCAACGGGAACTGATGTCCTTAAAGCAGCAATTTAGCGTCCTCATCGTCTCGACGATAGCAGAACATTTTATGCTCGATATTTCGATGTTGCCGCGGAAAATGCCTGGGTAACTCGATTGCCCAACCCTGGGACCCGCTCATCTATATTGAAAAAGGGTTTTGGCGGTATCCTGTTTATTGTTTACCCAGCACTTTTTGTTCTCATGATTGATTCCAATTTTTTTGGACCCATGTGTCCTCGAATTGAATCTGATTGATTCAATCAAGGGATAAGGGCAATAAGGGTTCGAACAATTTATATAGAGGGGAGAGGGGTTATTTGTCACTTCTGGAATGTGTCAATTTGGACCATTCTCCAATACTTTCTCTTCAATCTCTTCGGGCTCCCAAGACTAATGGGCCTACCACACGCTCAAGCTTCACCACAGTTTGGCTTGGGCAAACCGGCTTGAACACTGAACACTGAGTGTGCGGTTGGCAAAACTGTATACAATTTTCCCAACCACACGCTCAGTGTTCAGTGTTCAAGCCGGTGTGCGCAAGCCAAACTGTGGTGAAGCTTGAGCGTGTGGTAGGCCTATAAAAGTTATGATCATATGATTGGGTGGGATTTTCTTCGTCAGTGTTGCTTCAGGATACTTTTTGATATTACAAATCATAAAAACTCACTTGTTCACTCATGAAATGCATAAGATAATAAAATTCCTCATATTTACTGCAAGCCAGCGAACTGTCAGAAACGTTTTTACTCCCGCATCTGGCGGTAAGTAGCTGAACTATAAGGCACTATTTCCGAAGCCGAATGCGATGACGATCAGGACCGGCATATGGAAATGTGGGATGTTCAGTATTTCATCACCTGATTTTTTTGATGCAATAAAACGACAATTATTTTTGATCTTTCATGAATATAAAATACTGATGTATGAAAAAATAAATGCATGCAATTTTTTCTTCATTCACAAGTATAAATAGATTTTCTATGAATTTTTAAAAATATTTAATTTTTTATGAACAGCAGGATGCTCCTGTGTCGAGACTCCTTTGGTTTTTTTTCTGTCTCCTGTACAGCTTCACTCTTATCAGTTGTCTCAACAAATGAATCCTGTGCTTTTCAAATTCTGGAGTTAACGGAGAGTTCCAATCTTCTATAAATTATTTTTTTTTAATTTTCCTAAAATCTACCTTTGAAGTAATATCTTTTCGAATTTTGCGACCATAATTTTCTTTATGACCAACAGCGCTTTCCTCATCAAATGTTTGAAATCGGTTGAGGGAATTCTCAAATGTATCCGATTTCGATTTGCAATATATATCCAATCATTACCAAGCTTATTCAAATCATCAATGAGGAGTGCGTTTTCGCACTTACCGCATTTGTTTTTTTTTTGGCGATGTTCCTCATCAAATTCCCCGAGAAACTTGCGATTGAGTTGGATTCTAGGATATTTAGGGGTTCAATTAACTCTTTATCCCTTATATACCCTCACAAGGCTCACCGTTGCCCGAATCCGCAGAAGAAATGGTCGAATCTGTCCAATCAACCACATCAATAAGCCTACTTTCAGATTCTCCCATTGTACACAGGTCGAAATCATTGTCGTCTTGGCAGTTAGAATTATCGGAACATTTTTAAGACAACCAGTCCTGACCGACTGCAACCCAAATCTGAAGCATCGAGCTGAGGGGTTTGGATCATAACCCCTACGCTGTCTGATTTTGGAGAATGAATTCTCGATTGGGTCCTGGTTGAGCCGACTTTTCATCAAATTTGGAAATGTTTCCTTCGTCTCCTCCCACAATTGAAGGATGCTACTGATGGTTTGTATCAAACCGTTGAAACAATAGGGAATATTTTTCCCAACTGTCCAAGACTTAATAAATTCAATTGATTCCGTCAGAGTTTGTATTGCTGATGGCTGATAATTTCCCTCAAATTTTCCATTCGAATTGAAGCAGTCGAAAAGATCTCTCATTTTCAGAATGAACTGAGCAGTTGAATTGGCACTTCTCGACCTCAGCTCACCAGTTGGAATGACTGTTCTCATAGCCGAATATAAAGTTTAACCTTCATTTTCTGGAAGGCGTTTGGATTTATGTGGTTTTCAGTTATCTTCAAGAGAGTACAAGAAAGACAAATTCTTTCCATCGATTAAGTACGTTTCTTGTATGTCCCTCCAAGAAACATTTTCACCCCTCATTTCCTACCTGAGAACACTCCTTTGGAGAAATTCATGGCTGATAGTTCATCATTATTGAATCACACCGTTTGTAAGGAATTTGGACCAATCCGACCCTGCCTACGATTCATAGAACTAAAGGAAAATAAATCTCCTACAGATTTCGATAAATGAGTAGTGACAAAATGGATATAGTTCCTTTAGTAGCTACTATGTGCCGCCACTTAAGTTGGCAAATTGGCAAGTAAACTGCCAAAAATTTGTGCATCAAACCAATGAACTGGGTTGTGTCCCTATGTATATTTAAACTCAATGGTGTTTCTAAACTAAACAGTGATCCTTTTCACATTATTCTTGGTTCGAAGGATGGTTTGGAAATGGCTGTTGTTATTTACGAATTTGAGTGCGAAAAGAGCCTCTTATTAGTGTTTTTTACACAGCTGCATGTGCAGTACATCGACTGGTACACATCCTCGTTCCAATTTCACGGTAATGGCGCCATAACTTCGATCAGGCCAATTTCGCGAATGGCGAATATTCGCCGTCGAAAAAACAGTCGTCGTATCCATTACGATGCACGCGGGCGTTAATAATTCATTGCGAATGGCGGTACGGGGCGGGCGGCAGATTAGACCGGTGTTTTATTGAATTGAGATATCGGGCAGTTAGGGGCATTAAACCGCCATTATGCCGACCGGTCCACTCGATAGTTAACGTCGATAAATCGAACTATGTCGGTCGATGCAACATTTTCAAAGGGGTCGGATACGTCGGACCTTTTTCGATTTATGCCCCCGTATCTTCCAGCCATCGCCGATGTATGGCCGTTATTTATGGCGCCCGAACTTTTCGGTTATGAAACATGGCGGTTTGGGACTTTCTCAATCACCAAGAAGTCTGAGGCGCATTGAAGAAGGGGCTATGCCGAATTCGAAAGAATACATCGTGTTGCTACAAATTGTGTATCGGGATGGGGCTTAAGATTCGTCCCAGCTCCGCTCATATGGACTCAACAGATTGGCTATTATGAACATAGCCTGCCAATGACGAAGGCGTTACTCTACTCGAAGCGAACGAGGGTGCCGAGTTGAAAGTCGTGGCTCGTTCAAATACTACCTATACTCCATTCACAATTATAAAATCACAACTCTGGCCTTGGAAATTTGACACATTCCACTCTGTATCGAAGTTATGACGTTTTTCAAAATATTTTTATGTTCCAAGTCAACACTATGTTGCCCTTTCTACATTCTTAGCGTATTTCTTCGGAAAATGAATGAATTGGAAGAGATGTGAGGACGAAAATAATTAACGTTTATATGAATTGATAGAAAGGATTCATTTTCTAGTTATTTGCATGAAAAGTACAAGAGATCACTGTTGAAATATATTATTTTTCGCCATGGAAGAAAATTGCATTGCTTTCACATGATTTTCATATGCGTGCCTGTGATTTAATGTTTATTATCCTCTTGAACTGAAAGTTCAAGACTTGACATCAATTGTTGAATCAAGAATAATGGAACATTATATCCCTCTACTGGAATCCAAATAGTTGAAGGGAGTTCTGATGCAACAGGAACATAACCTTAATAGCTAACTTAATAAAAATAAAAGTAGAAGATATACATTTCATTTATTTGATCTTATGAATAAGGAGTAAAATATTCTGACTGTATAGTAATTTATTAGTTTGAAAAATATTCATACATTACAACCACAGTAGGTTTGTACAAATAATATGGAACAGGTCAAACATATGCTTCACATTTATCATTCACCTGTTCTAAAATAAGACACAAACTCCTCCACATTATAGGGCCCCTACAGCATTAAAAGCTTGTGTCTCTTTTGAAAGAAGTAGCACTAGATATAATATATTCTTTCGATTAAGAGCGAATACCTACCGTTGAATGTTACATACACAAATTTCTTCAAAATGGGCTTATACGAAGTGGTTCTTTTTCTGAAACGTGAAAACGATCAACAATAATCATTTAGAGACCGATGATGGCCATCCAAAACCCGTTTACTTACGAAAATCGTGCAATTTCATTCTGCAAGTTCTTTCCTCATAATTCCTCGAAAATCCTACCTGAACCATATTTTCCGGTCGCTTTCGTGAAAAGATCGTATAAGGAAGCCTTTTTTGTCCATTTACACATTCCAAATAAATTTTGAGCACCAAAAACGATACCGAAACTAACCAAACTTCTGGGGGACCGGAATTTCGTTTGAAATCTTTCCAAACGGCCAGATACCTAAAAAAACTTCGTTATCAAGTGTAAAAAAGGCGATTAGTACTTACTTTTGCTTTATTCATGCTTATAAATCGATTTTTGGTCCAATTCAAATTTGCCGTTTGTACCCATGTCAAAATATCTTTGATACTTTTACTTTGATGTAAACAAAGAAACTGGCAACGCCGTTTTGTCATTAAAGATATTCTCTGTACGCGCACAGATTTTTTATCAGGTGCACCAATTCCTGAAAACGAAACCATGTCCAGAGTTGTGATTTTATAATTGTGAATGGAGTATAGGTGTAAACCTGACTTATCGGAACCTTTGTGTCGTGCCTCTCTGAATTAACACTTTTTCCACTACTTCCCTTTTCCCCCACTGAATTATTCATTTCCCGCCGCAGGTCACGTTTTTTCGTATGTGGAAATTCCCGAATATCGGATGAATAGAGTCCCCCCTCCCTCCCTTTCCCGTAATCGCCCTTTTTCACGTGTTTTAAATAGGAAACGTCCCCATATTCCCCCCAAGGATTAACGGCTGCCCCTCTGTTAATGGAAGCCGGCAAACTGGATATTTATCGGTGAACAACAATAAAAAGCCGAACTGCCGATAAGTAAGTGCATGAAAAAACTTTTTTCCGGATCGACGCGGTCCGGTCGCCGTAAATTTCCATGAAAAATCTGATACTTCCGAAGGCGCGGGTTATAAATCCGAAAACGAGGGGATCTGCGTTTTCCAACGACCGGTAAACACGTCCGATTTATAAGCCGATATTTTAGCCGTCGATAGGTGGAGGTAAGAGGTCTGTACTGGCCGTTTCTCACAAATGAGGGCGTAAAACCTGCAAGACATCGTCAGAATGTACGCCCTTATGAATAAACCTATTAATTTTATCACCCGCGCAAACATCTTTGTCTGTTCCGGAGTAACTTTGATAGTTTTATTGGTAGCACATCTGGCCGGAAATCCGAAGATGCGTGGTTCGACTCCCGATCGAAGTGAAAACTTTTTATATTTTTATTTCAAAACGGTACATTTTAGGATGAAAATACAAGAGATGAAAACGTTTGTAATCAAATCAGGCTATCTGAATTTAATTCTTTCCAAGTCGTTGCGTAAGTTTGATGATGCTACAAAAGTATTGAGGGCCACTTTCAACATTTTAAAAAGATTGATCCTTCATGATTGAATCTTATGTTCTACTAGCTGGCCCGGCGAACTTTGTACCGCCTGAATTATACTCAAAAGTTGTATAAACTTACCATTGCTTTTTCTCAAGCAGGAAAAAAATGAGGCAAAATTAAAGTTCAAAATATACAAAATTTTAATAATTTTGTAATTTACATGGAAAGAATTCTCTTTATTTAAGCGGTACCTAATTGTTGAACTTGAACATATAACTTTTTGTTTTTAATTGTTGTACAGTTCTCTTTTTGCAGTACCTCATGTGAGTGTGAATAGCAGGAGTATAATCCATATTATACCTTTCCTCTTATATGAACCAAAATGTCAAGAATATGAACAAAAATTATTTCTTTTATGAACTATCGACTATTAACACAGCCCGTCGACCAGAATTAAAAAATCAGTCATTTGTTAATAGCCCAACCTGAAGTGGCAAAATCAAAACTTTTCTTATATTCTCCAAATCTAATCAGTGGTCACACCATTATTTTAGACATCTTAGCTATGCTGCTAAGCTCAAAATAATAGGTAAACATCTCAGTTGGTGGAGCAGCGCGATTCTCATTATTCCATGGATATGAGCTGTCAATCTCTCTTCAATTTGTTCAATTTAGTTGACGATATCAAGCTCGTTAGAAGACAAATCGAGATGTTAAAATGTCGATAGTACGATCGACACGGCAAAATTATCAACACTGTGAATTATATTGAACTCATATTCAAATTTATTGATGGTCATTCGACCAGATCAGATTAGGCAACCCATGAAACATTATTGTATATCATAAGTGAAAGCCCGATGAGCAAACGTTTCAAAATTATTGACGCTTACAATACTGTCTCTGTGCGAACAGAAACACGAATATAATATGTCAATTACTAATTATGGGCAATTTTGGTTTCAGTTATTTCCGCAAATATATCTATTACCCAAACAGAAATTCGAAAGCATTTCAAAAATAAAGAAAAAAGATGAAGATGGCCAACTCACGTTTGAAACTGATCGTCAAAATCAGATACTTGACCTTTCGGTAAAAATTCACTGTTCCAACAACTTGAGATAAGTTTACCAGAGGCCAGAGACTTCCATGTTAACATGAGTTCTATGCGAATCACATATCGCCATCTAACAGCGGGAATATCAACCTACGACTACGTATAGTGACTTGTCTATTCACTGTACGACTACGCATCAACGGTAGCGACACCCAGTGGCCTTATTCAAAAGAAGGAAAAGCATTTCCTGCATACGTAAAACTTTCATCAAATTTTTCGAAGTTTTATTGTATTTTATAATAACCAGACCGAAGACGATTCCATAAATGAAGTTTCATAAGAAACAGTCCATCCGATCTCGAGTTATAAATGGTGTAACCAACATCTTTCCTTTATATAAATAGATTTACTGAACGTTTCAACATTGACAGCTCGGTGATAGGCTCAAGAGTGTGGTCACAGTGCAGATTGGAACTTGACATCTGTTTGGTGAATTCTTGCAGGTTTGGGGTCAACTAGATACCTTTTCGCCAATATCAAGTGGAAGCTTCGAAAAACATCAGTAGTGAGCTGATTTATTGTCTTGTGAATGTTTGAATTCGATCTTCAATGTTCTAACTCTAAATTCTCCTTGTCTATAATCCTGAATGTAAAAAGGGTTTTCTAAATATATTATGAAACTTTGTTGTGGTTTGATTTATACCAAGAGCCCTAAGATCCCTGAGCTTTATAGCTCAATGAAAGTATAATTAGTTCAAATGTACCATTACACACTACGAGTTAATTTCCACACAAGAATACCAAGAAAGAACACGAATGTTTAAGAACGTAAAGACTATCAGATAAACTCACAAAAAACAAATGTTTCATGGCGAAATCTAGATGAATTCAGGATACTTCTGATAATTACGCTGAAGAACAAAAAATTCTATCAAAACTAATGACACAATTTACCCTTTCTCGGCGCCTTCTCTCCCCAAAAATTCATCACACCCTCAGCTTCCCCATTCACAGAAACCCCCATCATCGACAAAAGCCACCTCGAAATTATCTCTTGTCATAAAATCTGCATGAAGTTACGACAACTGCGGCAGTTTCATGCGAGACAACCTCAGCAGGACGATCGCTTTTTATTATAGTTTCTCCCTTCGAAGAAGCTCTCTCTAAAAGTAATTCACCGGTTGCATTCCCGGAGATTTTCCGGGCTTCGAAGAAGGCCTCGTTATCCTCCCGGAATGTCCCGGTTTATGCGGCCAATTTTAGAATTAATTGCTGCATACCTTGAGCGGAGTTAATTGTTGGTAGTGAAGAAGTTGCACAAAGGCAAATTAGGTCCTTGCGTCTTCTGACCGGGGAGGTAATTCCCCATTTCTATGCAGATTTCCCGGGCTGAGGTTTCCAGTTGTAGCGAGTACATTCGAGGAAATGGAAATTGAAATCGGAACTTTTCACGGTTTATCTTGAAACGTCTCATCAGAGAACCCAGATTGCGTTGAGATTCACAGTAAGAATCAAGGATTATGATCCAGTTTCAGAAGCAGCAGACAAGTAGATCTGTGGCGACAAAAGCGATTCGATACAGTGCCTGTGTCGAACCAAGTTTGTCACCTCCATAATTCATAAGATACCTGCACATTGTAACATATTGTCATCTCTTACGACAGTCGAAGAACACTAAAAGCACTTGGTGCTACACAGATTGACTCCAAACTTATGTGGAACTAGGCTTGAACATCAAAAGAAGCAGCCAATCGCTGCAAACAGACTTTGGCATAGGTTTATGAGTACAGAAGGTACCAAAGGCTAGCTATAACCAGCTACCCCATGTTGTGAACCAACTACTGCTATCAAGCAGACCCTTAAAAGCACTAGCTCAAGGTTGACAGGGAACCCCAGGCCTATTCGAGGTAGCTGTTGAGTGAAGATGTTACGTAGAACGACTGTGCTCAACACTTGAGCACCATAGACCTTTTGGAACAGCCCCAATGGCTTCGACTTGTACATATATTTTAACTGAAGATTCTTGAGGCCAAAAGAAACTTTTTTTTCAATTTCCACTTCTCTGAATTCGGCTCTGTTAAAAAGATATATCCATTTGAAAAAAAACATTGGGCTAAATACGTCCCTGAAATGATACTGTGGAATTGATTCAAAGTTCATATTTCTCGATAGAAATTAAGTTTATACATTCAGGCCCAATTTAGGGAATACTCAAATAGTCAAGTACTAACCTTATTGGAATAAAAATGTTGCAAACACGATAATTTCAACAAAAACAGTTAGTTTCATCGGATTAAATCTGCAACTAAAAAGCCACATTTATTCCACCAAATTAAGTTCCTTCTTCGATTTTTCTGCAGATTAGTTTGTAAACACTAATAACTTGTTCATATTTTCCTCGAAATTCCCAAACAATATCATGAGGAGAGACTTTTCATTCAGATTTATCAAACAACCTAACCTAATCTTATTTGTATCGATTCTGTGAATTTTTGCACAGAAATTTCAAGAAGATGTTGTCAGCTTGGTGATATTTTCATTGAGGTTAAGGATTTTTTACGAAACATAGTATAAATCACGATACATTTGTGTACCGTGGTATAAATATCTATGAATTCTGCCGTTTCCATCATAAATCGATTTTGCCGCCAAATTTTACCACGCAAAAACCGAAATATTGGTTATCTGGAGCCAACTATAAACAAACAAAGCAGTCTCTGAACAGTCTGAACAAACTGTGAACATTATGTGAAGTTCTGAATACATTCATTACATTCAGTGGATTATTGTTCTAATGTGATTATTACGTGAAGTGAATTAATATAATTTCAACCGTGTCGAGTTTATAAAATTCCAAGAGGATGTTGTTTAGATAGAAACATCGCCACAGATTATCAGGTATCGTTTCATTAATTTCAATTTAATAAGTAGTTTGTGTTGAGATTCATCATTCATATCCAAATTTTGTATTTCATCGACATTTAACTTCAATATGGACCGGTAACGCGGTAACTATGAATTTAAACTGTGCGTGTTAAATCCTCCTTGGTGTTCAATTTCATCTCCCACGTTTAGGGCATTTTATTATTAAAAAATATCTCGACAAAGTTGATAAATATTGTGACAACATTGTGAACTCGTTTAAAGACCAGAGAAGGAATAATATTCGATGATATTTAATTCAGAGACGCATTCAGATTATTCTTGAAATTAATGATTTTTTCGTCAAATTTTTGCGGGTAAAATTGGAAATAACTCGAAAACGACGCGTTTTATTGAAAAAATAGGAATACTTTTAGTTTCTTAAATGATTGATTCTTTCGAAAATATGAACCGTTTATCTTTTTAAAGTGGTTTTATGGTGTTTTAGCGTGTATCGATGAGTCGACTACCCTGTAACTTTTTTACTAGTGAAGATATTGAATAGGTTTCGATTGAGGAATATGCACCATGAATAGAGTAAAAACTCAACCAAAATTCAGTTCATTCGAAATAACGGTTCCGAAGATATAAACAGAAACGTGTTTTTTTCATGTCGTCACCCTGTATCTCCCAAACCAAACCGAATTTTGAAAAATGGTATCGAAAAAAAGTGTTTTGTTTGATGAGAGGAATCTACAGTTAAAATATATGTACAAGTCAAAGACTCACCCTGTATACACAGTCTGGAGGAATCTTCCAAAGCTAGATCATTCCAAAACTTCCATAAAATCACTACCTAAAGGCGGTCAGAAGGTCTGAGATGAGTTGCTCAAGATATCTGTGAGCTCAGCAAAAGCCTGATCACCAAAGTCCTTGCAGAAGAGTCCCAATGTAAGTTTGGTCAGGTCATCACCCAGGGCTTCAACAGTAACCTAGAAATCAGTATCAGCCCACTATAAAGACTAAGAGATTGAAAAGAATATTTGGTAACTCATGGAAAGTGTAATTTTCGAGTCCCTCAGGAGTTAAAACTCAAACATCCCTTCTCGAGGCTGAAAAACTTACTCCAAAGGACTTTTGTCTTCATTATCAACAGACATCCCCCATTCTTCTCGCCCACAAAGCCCTTCATTGTCTCTCCACGATTGTTCATCAAGGAGGACGTCTGAAGTCTATCAATAGTTCGGAAAGTCTGACTAGAAGAGTCGAAGTTTACTTCGATTCTCCGAAAGAAATAAATGATCCCCTCCAGACAAGGACCATTAAGTATTTTTTGATTATCCCGCCAGATTAGATTGAAAATACATTAGAGTGTACTGGGAGAGAGGCGACTCGGGACCCTGGGTATGGAAGAAAAAGTTCCATTTTCATGCTAAGCGGGTTCGTGATTGATAAATCTCTTGAGGTTGTCGTCTTTCAATTGCCCCATTCTGATATACGACTCGGGATGTGTGGAGCGAGTGTATTGTGCGAGGAAAATTCTCTTCTAGTCGAATTTGAGCAGTAGATTTGTCACCAGGATGACATATATGAGGTTAGGCCAGAGGTGAACGATCTCAGTTCGAAAAACCCCAGGCAACATTATTGAGAGAGTAATAGTATAGAACATTACTAGCAAGGTAAGAGGGTTTTTACTGGCGAATGGAGGATATAACTGACGAGCCGCAGGCGAGTCTGTTTCCTCCTTGAGCCAGTAAAACCCGTTACCTTGCGTGTATTGTTTTATATTTTAGTTGTTTCTCATTTGTGAAAAGGTTAGATAAATTCCAAAAAAATCTCAATAATTTGTCGCAAATGTCGTAAGCTATGGAAGCGTTGCCATGAACATGTCTGTTTATTTTTCTTTACATTTGTTTTGGCGAAAGCGAAAATGAATGTACCAAAAGAAATTATTGAGGCAGCCAGCAGTGTAGCTTCAAGTTTATTACCTGCAAAATCAGCTTCAAGGTACGAGCGAGAATACGACGACTTCAAAAAGTGGCAAAACAAAAATAGTGTGATTGGGATAACTGAAGATGTTTTGTTGGTCTACTTGAATCAACTATCAGCTAGATTCAGCCCTAATACTTTATGGGCAAAATGGTCTATGCTGAAAAGCAGCTTGGAAATGAAAGAAAATGCCCCTGTTCGCAGGTTTGTTTTCCTTAAAAAATTTATTGAAAAATATGACGTTTAGTTGTCATCTGCAGATTTCAAAAGGTCATAGCGTTTCTGAAACGAAAAAATGAGCGTTATACGCCAAAAAAGGCCAAGGTATTAAGTAAAGAAGAAGCTGAACAATTTCTTTTACATACTCCTGATGACCAGTGGTTGCTGGTGAAAATTGTAACAATATTTGGGATTTTTGGATGTTGTCGATGTGACGAAATTCTCTCCTTAAACATTAATGATGTAGAAGATATGGGAAAATACGTTATTGTGACATTGCGGCAAACAAAAAATTTAACAACAAGAAGATTCACCATAACCGATGATGGCTGCAGCTTCAAGCCCTGCATGTTATACAGAAAATATGTAAATCTTCGGCCTCCTGGAACAGAAAGCCTAAGATTTTTTTTTGACATACCGACATGGAAAGTGCATTTCCCTTAATGCTGGCCAGCACACTATTGGTGGTGTCCCAAAGCAAATAGCGAAATATTTAGGTTTAAAAGACCCAGAGTTATACACCGGCCACTCTTTTCGCAGAACTGGAGCCACTATGGTTGCGGATTCGGGTGGAGATATTTTAGCACTAAAGCGTGCAGGAGGGTGGAAGAGCACCGAAATTGCGATGAGTTATGTCGATGATTCGGTCAACAAAAAAATCGAAATGTCTAGCAAATTATTTGGTAGTAAGGAGAGTACAAATGTTCTGCAGTCCTCGAGTTCAGCAGTTTCTGAGTCAACAGATGGTTCATCATCATCAGTATCAACTCTTTCATCATCAAAAATCTGTGTGACTGGAAATAACAATTGTACCATGATTTTCAACATATATGACGATATAACAAAATTTTCTAATGTAAATAATACCACTAACTTGTAAAAATTTTGCAAGTTAACTGTCAGTTTTACAAGTTAGTGACTTGATAAAATAAACTTTCTTGATTAATATTGTGTTTTTGGAAACTGACGTTTACAAATGAGAAACAAATAAAATTAATAAATTTCTCAACAATTCTATTTCTTTCGCTATTTTTCTTCTTCTGTGCAATGTTGAACCTCAGATAATGGAAGGATAGAAAGGTTAGAGATCCTGGTCATCTCTGAGCAAGTACATCTCATCAGCGAACCAACCTAGCTATGATATGATCAAAAAGGTAAGCCTTGAGAAGACCTTTAACACGATGCTCTGTGAAAAGGAAGAATAGGAAAAAGATTACACTCTGGAGGAATCTTCCAGGATTGGCTCATTCCAAAGAGTTCTTTTGGAATTTTGAAACTGTAGGAACTAAGAAAGTCTCCTCGCTGGCTTCGTCACAGGTCATTATTGCCTAAGGAAGCATCTGATGAACATTGGCTTGTCAGGTTTTGTAGCAACAATAAACTTTAACTGAATACAAAAGGAATCAAGTCTTGTCTACAACCGAAACTTTTTAGATAGAGGCACAAATGAAGTTCTCATAGGAAAATGACACTAAATGAACCAAAAATAGGCACCTTCGGCAAAATATACTTCCTTAACTTCCGTAGATGATGATATATTCTTTATACTGATTAAGGACTGAACGAGAATAAATTCGCTATCACAAAAACGCTTATATCTTTTGAACCACTAGACTCATTTTCGAATCATCTTCTAATTCTGATGAAAACTGATTTTTCAATAAAAAAACCAAAACTATTTTTTACAAAATTCATGTATTTTTTCTGGAATTCGTCCCATCATGCTTCTTATAGTGTTCTCAGTCACTTTCTGGTATGCTGTCTTCCACTTTTGCTTGAATTCCGCTAATGTTTTCGTTGATTTCTTAGTCTTCTTCAATTCTCTTTTCATCAGGGCCTTATATCTTTCGATTGGCCTGAGTTCTGGTCAATTTGGTGGATTGGCCTCTATGGGGACAAAAACCACCTTGCTGTAGTGGCATGAAGCTAAATCTGGCCAAAAGATTGTTGACACATCGTGCTCACGTAAAAATGGTAAAAGTCGCTTCTTGAAGCATTCCTCGATGTATATCTTCGAGTCAACAGAGCCTTGGCCAACGAAATATTTGCTCCTTTTCCCACAAGTGCAAATTGCTTGCCAAACCAGGAA
Organism: Adalia decempunctata; assembly: GCA_951802165.1. Taxonomy (NCBI): domain Eukaryota; kingdom Metazoa; phylum Arthropoda; class Insecta; order Coleoptera; family Coccinellidae; genus Adalia; species Adalia decempunctata. Next base: position 5,089,444 of record OX637702.1, read on the forward strand.
TTTTTTAGGAAACTTTGCTTTTTTCTTCACGCGAAATTGTTAGTCAACATTTCCACGAGAATCTGCAGTATAAAATTCCTGACCAGGAAGTTGCGAGAAATCAGCCAAGACATAGGTTTCGTCGTCCATCACGCAACAGGAAAAATTTTTCAAGAAATCTTTTTGTAATTTCTTTGCTCTTGATTTCGCTTCTTGATTCTTCACAGCGTTCCTGTCTGGCACTTTCTGCACTCTGTATGTTCTAAGCCCACAGCTCGACTTGATTTTCTGAACGGTTGACTGCAAACAACCGACTATTTGGGCCACTTTCCGTCCTGAAAGGTTAGGATTCTTCTGAAAAAGGCTGATGGCTTTCTTCACTTTTTTTGGGCTATGAAACCCCTTTTTCCACCCGGTTCCTTCCTTGCGGTGAATTGTAAGATCTTCGTTGAGAAGCGCTTAACAACTCTTGATACCGTTTCCGGACGAACGCGAGCCTCTTTTGCGATTCTTTTGAAGCTCCATTTTTGATTATTTTGAAAAAGCTTTACTATAAATTCTCGTGTTTTCACTTGGCTTGACATCTTGCGACATAGGGAATATCTATGAAGTAAATGTTCCACATGTTTCTGACGTTCATAACAAAGCTAACTATGATCAAAAGTTGATTTTTTCTCAATTGGTTCAAGAGATATAGACGTTTTTGTGATAGCGTCTCCCGAGGAGACCCCTCTGAAACTACAAGCTTTGAAGCTTGTACGAGTTCAGAGAAGCTGTTGTGTCCTGTGTAGGCTTTGTTACTGTGTCCTTACGCCACCTTAGGCACAGCACCGTTAATTTTCGACCCAAAAGTGAAAATGGTGACCCACCACCGAGACTTAAAAATTGCTGTCCTAGCTCGAGATTGAACTCGAACTTGTCTGCTTCACTAGGATTCTCCCTCCTAATCAACATCAATTTTCAAACGCAGCATATTTCCCATCCACAGTTCTCGAGATTGCTCTCAAGTTTCCTCTCCTTCTGAAACAACGCAACAATAAGAACAACGGAAAGACATTCCGGCAAAATTCTCCTCATAGTGTTCGCATTATTTCCTCATTAACGCGCATCAGCGTTCGAACCTCGTCGTCTCCTCCAATTCAAATCCTCCCGCAGACAAAACTTCAAAGACGCCCGCTCCAAAAACGCACGCCCTCATCCTCGAACCGCAACTTTCAATCAACATTCGTCGGGGTCTCGAGCGCTCCGAATATTCTGATCGCGGTGAACGGGATTCGATCCCTGATCCTGTGGGAGGCCGGTCCCCTAAACACAAAACAATGAAGTACCCACCGGCGTAGACCACTTCAAGGGATAATGTTTCCATTTCCTGTTTATAACAGCGAACAGCCTATCCGTATGAAGAGCAGGAGGGTTTTAATGTACACTGGTCGCAAAAAGTATCGAACGATATTGTGAAATGGGCCTAAATGCGAGTACAATCGATTTATGTTGTCAACCAAAAAAAATCGATTCGTACAGTTTCCATCAGTCATCTGATGACCTTCGCAGTCGGGCTAAAACAAGTTCGCAATCGGAGCGGGACAGGCCATTAAGCTAAAACCTGTCATTTCCATAAAACTGAGTCGAGTGGATGCAGAAAAAATCACTCAACCGAGGGGCCGTCCAACCTAATTTTTTGCCATAGCGATCAGATTACCCGGTTCGTTTTTCCCCATCAACCCTTCAGTTCCCCATTCCCGCGAGGAAGGCAACCATGAATACTTCATTACCCCCAAAAATTCCCCCTAACGACACTCTGCGTCCGGGAGTTCATAACGTCTAAACTGGACGGACGTTCCAATTAAAATAGAAAACTTTCTCAGCCAACAGAGTCCGGACTCTTGTCTGGAAAAAAGGGCAGGTCGGTCCCAAAGCAACCGAATTAATTATCAAGGCGCCCCCCGTCGACGTACGTCATAACTTAGTTAGGAAGTTACTTTCAACAAGTAGCCCACAAAGTTAGGTCTGATGGAAATTAAACGGAGCACAGAAACGTCTTCTCTCATTGCCACTGCATCCTAGTCGGTTTTGAAAAAGAGTTCTCAATCATTCATGTACATCAATCGCATAATCATATCGATTAGGCTTAATGTGCATTCATTTTGTTTCAGGACCAGTCAGAGCGTACAGACGAGACCAGTCTCATAATCGAGCGGATACTGGTGTTGATCAGAAATATATTGTACGTACCGGCCGATCGTACGCTAGAAAGAAGACCAGACAACGATGCAAACACCCACGATCAGGTGAGAAAAACACTCCCCAGAGAAAAGTACCCCCTAGAGAACACTCCTAAAAGAGAAACACTACCTAGAGAAAAACACTCATTCCCTAGAAAAAATCAGTCTCAGAGAAACACTCCTTAGAGAAAAACACTCCTTACAGAGAAACACTCAATCCCTACAAAAAATGACTCTTTAGAGAGAAACACTCCCTAGAGAGAAACACTCATTCCCTAAAAAAATTATCACTCCTTAGAGAAAAACACTCCCTAAGGAAAACACTACCTGGAAGAAACTCACTACCTAGAAAAAATAACTCCCTAGAAAAAAACTCTCACTCCCTAGAAAAATCATTCCTTAGGGAAAAACACTCCCTGAGAAGACATTACCTAGAGAAAAATACTCACTACCTTGAAAAAAATCACTCTTTAGCGAATAAAACTACCTGAAGAAAAAACTCCCTAGAGAAGAACACTACCTAGGGAAAACACTCCTTATAGAGAAACACTCCCTAGAGAAAAACACTTTCTAAGGAAGACACTACTTGGAAAAACACTCACTACCTAGAAAAAATTACTTCTCGAAGGGAAACACTCCCTAGGGAAAAGACTCCCTCGAAAAATCATTCCTTTGAGAAAAACACTCCCTAGGGAAAACACTCCTTATAGAGAAACACTCCCTAGAGAAAAACACTTTCTAAGGAAGACATCATCATCATCATCATCATCATACAGCCCATCTCACGTCCATTGTTGGACATAGGCCTCCTCTAAACGTCTCCAGTTCTCTCTGTCTCTGGCTGTTGCAATCCAATTTGTCGCTATCCTCTTTAGGTCATCCGTCCATCGAGTGGGAGGTCTGCCTCGGCTACGTTTATCAGCTCTTGGTCTCCACTCCAACAGTCTTTTGGTCCATCGCCCGTCGTCCATTCTAGCAATGTGGCCAGCCCATTTCCATTTCCGTGTAGTGATTCGTTGTATAATATCATCTACTCCGGTACGTCGGCGTATCTCTTCATTTCTCACTCGATCCCTCAGGGTCAGGCCAAGCATCGATCTCTCCATTCGTCTTTGTGTCACTCTTAGTTTTTCTGCGGTTTTCTTCGTTAATGTTAGTGTCTCCGCGCCGTAGGTCAGAACCGGTAATATGCATTGGTTAAATGCTTTTCGTTTCAAACGAATTGGGATATTTCCTTTAAGGATGTCCTTCATTCTTCCGTACGCCGCCCATCCCAGGGTGATTCGCCTGTTTAGTTCGCAGGTTTGGTTGTCTTTGGTTATCCTAATCTCATGACCCAAATATATATATTTGTCAACCAATTCTACTTTGTTGTTATTAATTTGTATTTGGTCACTGGGAACCATGTTAGTCATTATTTTGGTCTTTCCAAAATTTATTGTCAGCCCAATCTCTTGTATGGCATCGTTGAGCTCCCGGAGCATGTCTTTGGCCTCTCCCAGACATTCTGACAAAATAACGATGTCATCCGCGAAACGTAGGTGATTGAGTCTCTCTCCATCGATGAGTATTCCTTTTTGTCGCCATGCCAATCTTTTAAATGCATATTCGAGCACAGTAATAAACAGCTTTGGTGACATAGTGTCACCTTGCCTAACTCCCCTTCCCATCTTTATCTTTTCGGTTGTAGAGTGTAGATTTACAGTTGTTGTGGCATTTTCATATATATTTTTAATTATGTCGCAATATCGGTGGTCGACTCTACAATCTTGCAGTGCTCTTAATATGGCTGCTAATTCTACTGTATCGAAAGCTTTTTTAAAATCGACAAATATCAATGCTAGAGGGCGGTTATATTCAATGGTTTTTTCTATCAAGGTTTTCAAGCACTGTAGGTGGTCGTTTGTACCGTACTTCGAGCGGAAACCAGCTTGCTCCCGTGGCTGATAGAAGTCCAGCTTTGCCTCCAATCTACATGTTATAATTCTGGTGTAGAGTTTATAAAGATGGTTAAGGAGACTAATTGGTCTGTATGTTTCCAGGTCCGTTATATCTCCCTTCTTGTGCAGAAGTATGGTTATTGAATTATTCCACTTTGTTGGGATATTCTGATTGAACAGGCATAGATTAAAGAGTTTTTGAATCATGGACATCAGTACTGGTCCTCCTATCTTTAACGCCTCAGCGACGACACCGTCCTCCCCTGGGGCTCTATTATTCTTCATCTTTTTCAAAGCCATACTAATTTCATCCAGAGAAATCTCCGGAATATCCTCAGAGCCTTGATTTTGAACCTTTCTCCGCAGGTATTCCTCTGGATTTAGAGTGGTTTGCTTAGCGTATAAAATGCCATAAAATGATTCCACAATTTGTAGCAAATGTTCTCTGTTCGACGTGACATTTCCATCCTTGTTCTTAAGTTTCACAATTTCTCTCCTCCCACCTGTTAGTTTGCGTCTCATTACCTTCATGCTTTTATTCTCCTCGATAGTTTCTACGATTTTCTCTTCTTTGTACTTTCTTAAGTCTTTCCTGATTGCCTTTGCTACTTCCTTGTTCAGTTTATTTATTTCATCTTGGCTAGCGTTTTTCTCACTTTTCAGTGTTCTTCTCTGTTCCATTTTGTGGTGCGTTTCCAGGCTGATTTTTTCTTCCTTCGGGCTTGTTGGGCAACATTTCTTTTGGGCGTCTGTTATTGCTTCCACTATTGCATCATTCAAGACGTTAATATCATTGGATAAGGGTTTATCTTGGAGTATTTTGCTGAGATGTTCCTCGAATTTCCGTTCATCTCTTGGGTGTGTCCATGTCTTCGTTCGGTTTTTTCCAATCATTCTTTGTCGTTCATAGCTAGTGTTTAGTACGATAGTGGCTCTTACCATTCGGTGGTCGCTTGATTTTGCAAATCTATTTAGGACTGTTACATCCTTGAATATATGTCTTTTGTCAGTTATAAAATAGTCGATCTCATTCTTTGTCCTTCCGTTTGGACTCTTCCAGGTCCATCTGCGCTGGAGTTTCTTGTAGTAGAAGCTGTTCATAAGAAATAGGTTCTTCTCCAACAGAAAATTTAAAAGAGTGTTGCCACGATCATTTCGCCCTGGACTGCCAAAATTACCAAGAGCCGTTTCTGATGGATCCATTTTTGTTCCTATTTTGGCATTAAAATCGCCGCATACAATGGTGAAATGTGTAGGATTGTTTGAGAGAGCTGCATCTAAATCATCATAAAGAACTTCGACTTCCTCGTCTGTATGATCCGTTGTTGGGGCATAGACCTGAATAACTTTTAAATCATACCTGGTGTTTATTCTAAGGATGGCATATACTACTCTAGTGGAAACCGGCTGGACCATTCTGAGATTTCTCACTATTTCTTTGTTTATGAAAAACCCAACACCTCCCACTGACTCATGTTGTTCTCCGTGGTAGTAAAATAAGTGACCGGATTTTAGGGTCTCAAGACCTTCACCTCGCCTTCTGACTTCACCAACTCCCACTATATCCCATTTTATGTTTTCTAATTCTTTTTCCATTTCAGTAAAACTTTCGTCTGAAAGTAGAGTTCTAGTGTTTAAGGTCGCAATTTTGAGAACTGTTTGTTTCTTTGAACGTACTCTTGTCAAATTTTTGTCCCCCCCAGAATCCTTGGGACAGACTGATAAATCAGTGTGAGAGTACCTACTCCCCTGGGGTAGTTTCCGTTTAGTTTTGAAATCTGACATTTGTAGGGTTTCATGGCCAATACAATGCCACGCGAGCCACTGCGTGTTGGCAAGGTTTCATTTCAGCCGCCCAATCTGGGAGCAGACGCTGTTTGCAGCCGCCCACTCTGGGTCAGACGCTGCGTGGGAATCTTCTTAGCTTCGCCTTCATCACTTTGAGACCTTACTGGCATGGGTGGCCCTACCAGTAACTACGCTACCGCCAGCATCGCTCCCTGGATGTAAGGTTACTGAGCCCTCTCACCAACGACAAGGTGATGATTCCCCCAGAGAGGGCCTAAGGAAGACACTACTCGGAAAAACACTCACTACCTAGAAAAAAATCACTCTTCAAAGGGAAACACTCCCTAGGGAAAAGACTCCCTCGAAAAATCATTCCTTTGAGAAAAACACTCCCTTGGGAAAACACTCCCTAGAAAAATTATTCCTTAGAGAAAAACAACCCATGAGAAAACGTAGTGTTTTCTAATGAAAAACACTCACATCCTAGAAGAAATCACTCTTCAGAGAATACTCTCACTCCTTAGAAAAATAATTGCTTAAAGAAAAATACTTCCTAGAGAAAACACTCCTTAAAGAGAAACACACAAAAATGGACTCTTTAGAGAGAAACACTCATTCCCTAGAAAAAAAATCACTCCTTAGAAAAAAACACTCCTTAAGCAATACACTACCTGGAAGAAACTCACTACTTAGAAAAAATAACTGCCTAGAAAAAAACTCTCACTCCCTAGAAAAATCATTCCTTAGAGAAAAACACTTTTTTAAGAAAAATACTCACTACCTAGAAAAAAATCACTCTTCATCACTTCCTGAAGAAAAAACTCCCTAGAGAAAAACACTTTCCGCGGAACACACTACTTGGAAAAACACTCACTACCTAGAAAAAATCACTCCTCAAAGGAAAACACTCCCTAGGGAAAAAGACTCCCTCGATAAATTATTCCTTAGAGAGAAACACTCCCTGAAAAAACGTAGTGTTTTCTAGAGAAGAACACTCGCTTCGAAGAAAAAAATCACTCTTTTGAGAATAACACTCCAGAGAAAAACAAACCCTAAGAATAATACTCCCTAGAGAAAAACACTCCCTAGAGAAACTACGCCCTAGAAAAAACTCTGACTCCTTAGAAAAATTATTCCTTAGTGAAAAACACTCCCTGAGAAAACGTAGCGTTTTCTAGAGGAAAACACTCACTTCCTTGAAGATATCACTCTTTAGAGAAAACTCTCACTCCCTAGAAAAATCATTCCTTAGAGGAAATACCCCCTAGAGAAAAACACTCCCTAGAGAAAACACTCCCTAGAGAAGAACACTACTTAGAGAAAAACACTCCCTAGACAAAAACACTCCCTAGAGAAAAACACTCCCTAGAGAAAAACACTCCCAAAACCCATTCGAGCTACACGCTCAAGCCTTCCTGTTACAGGTGTTGTGGGCGATGCACCAGTCCGGCATTCTCGACATCCTGCTCTACGTGTCGTCTTCAGAAAACGAAACGACTTACCACATGCACGTTCTGGAGATCCTGTCGCATCTGCTGAAAGAGCAGAACCCCACGGAACTGGGAAAAACGGAACTGCACAGGAACCACGCGGAAAAAGTGAAGGACGAGGCCGAATTGCTGGCGATGAGGCACAAGGAGGCCATCAAGAAGCAGCAGAAGTCCAAGATTTACAGTGGGGCTAGGTTAGACACTCTTCTTCATACCCTTATAGTCCTTTTAACAATTCTATTTTAGGCATTCGAGGTTCGGTGGTACCTACGTGGTTAAATCCATGAAATCGATCAGTGACAACGACCTGATATACCACAAACCTCTGAGTCGACTGGACGCCCTCAGCTTCGACGCGGACAAACAGAAACCTAGGACTCCTAGGAATAGGCTTCCTGTACATTTAGAAACTACAGAGAGACGTTCGGCCTTCTCCATACGTCTGTTTCTCAAAGAGTTCTGCGTCGAGTTCTTAAACGGCGCCTACAATACCCTCATGTACAACGTTAAGGACCAGCTGGTGCGGGCCAAGTCTCACACTCACGACGCCTCTTATTACCTGTGGGCCATAAGATTCTTCATGGAATTCAACAGGGCGTATAAGTTCGAGGTTAAATTGGTCAGGTAGGTCAAATGTCACTGGTGTTTGTAGTTCTAACGCGAGTAGTTCCAAACGCGCATATTTGTATTGGACTCTGCGGTTATAACTTCTTGATGTGTGAGGGTCTGTAGTTGGCATTTTTATGGAATAAAACGATGAATTTTTACGTTTTATTAGTTGTTTTCCCTGTTGCAGTTTGCGGTCGATATGTCAAGGTATCAGTGTTACCACACGCATAACTGAAAGCGTACACGAAACGTGGAAATACTGGGAAAATTAACTGCAAATTATAATGGCAAATTAACATTGTTGTGTCAGGTTATCTCGTTGGAATAACGCAACATTGATAAATAATTGTATTCGTTGCTCCTATGAAACGCTTGCTTCGTTAATCAAATGAACGTCATCCGTTATTACGAATTTTCAATTACGGTATATTCGAGCAGTTTCGCTGTAATTATTCAAATGGACAGGCCGCCGGTCATTTTCGAGACCTCGCGATTGGAGGCATATTCGTTTCTCTTTTTGGCGGACTTTTTCTATTCGATTCGAATATAGACTACTCTGTGAACGAGGTTAAATTAAGAAAACATCTTTGAATGTAATTATAGTTTGGTAATGGGGCTATATTCTACTGCGAACTAAACGTCTATTGTCTTTTCTATCAGAGACGTTCTAACAACTGCGATAAATACAGCTCGTCTTCCAGCTCCAGAGCCCCAATGACTTCCAGTAGATGAGAGGGCTTCAAGGAGTCCTCGGTACTCCTGTAATTCTCTTGTCACCAAGACACTCTGCGCAGGATTGCAAGGGCGACGCATTCAGTAACCAGTTGAATTTTCCTCCTCATCATTCATGGAAGATTCTTCCAGAGTTCTTTCCTTTCAGTTTACTCCTTCTTCAAAAAATTCTCTCTCTTAGGTGCATCTGCCTATACCACACAAAGGTTCTGGGTCAGTAGGTGGCTTTTGAGTTCCCTTTCGGGCTAGTGTGTTGCCTCTTCATATCCTTTGATTCCTAAGCGACCAAGGAACCGAGACCTTGTTGTTCTTGCCGTTTTCTTCGACACTGTCAGTATGGGTAGATGACAAAGGAGGTCAGTGCTATTATAGCAGCTTGACTATCAGCATTGTTCACTATGTCTATAGTTTCTTTCCAGGTTTAGGTCTTTCTGCCTGAAAAACACTGTGGGAGCCTAACGATAGTGTTCACTTGGTTCTTGCCCAGTATATTTTAGCGCTGGCCCCTGTCTTGGCTTCAGAACCAGCTGTATCCCATTTAATGGTATTAACTTTAAAATTCTTCTGGATACTTTCATACCATATGTTCAGCTGTTTTTGCTTCTGATGCCCAGAGCCTACCAATCTCATCTGCTGACTTCCCATACGGTACAAATGATGTTTGTATTGACAGTGCCCTGATTGCAGACCTACCATCACTCGAAGCCCAGCTCATGACAGCTTTAGGAGCGCACTGGTATAACTCGGTGAAATCCTGACGAATTTCTTTGGCTGAGTAAGTCCAGGAGTGTTTTTCCGGAGGGGTATTCTATTGTCAAACTCAGGTCCTGAAGGTGTTTACCTTGATTGAGTCCCTTTAGAGGTTCTGGTCAGTTGCGTTATGGTGTTACGGAGAGTGAAACATAACCTGTCAGTGATGATAGAAGAAATACCTTTTTTCAGTGAAACGGTCTCGGTCCAAACCTTCCACTATGTCCAGCAACAGATGGAGACCTTCTTCGACATGATCCAGAGCGACAAGAAGAAACTCAGAGCCTGGTCCCGTCGACTTCACATCGCCCTACTCGCCTACAGGGAACTGTTGTTGACCCTCTGCTACATGGACAAATCGCCAGACGGAACTGTTCGCGATTCCAGCAAGGTCATAAAGAGCAACATCTTCTACGTGCTGGAGTACAGGGAACTGGTGCTCACCCTGCTCTTAACCTACGACGAGCTCAAAATGTCGGATCAGTATCTTAAGGATCTGATTGAGACCCAGCACATCTTCCTGAGGTCTTTCGAGGCGTTCTGTAAGGATGGAGCTGTTATGGTGCAGACTAGGAACAAGTCCAAGAAGAAGAGGAAGAAGAAAACTGGTGAGTAAATAGTAGTTTCATGCGTAGATAAATAAACGTTCGATGGGATTATACGGATTAGCCGAAGAACATCACTTTCAATTATTTCAAGAATGCTTGGAATCGATGGACGTTGGGCGCCAATTGTGATCTTTCCTTTCTTTACAACATCCACATACAAATGTACAGTGGGAGTAACTTTTGGCCGCCCATAAATTATCGCTAGCCGGTCGGTAAGGTAGGGAGCGTAACTTCAACGTATTTCCCGTACGTGCCATCCTGAGGGACGCAATTTTATCGTATTTCGGCTGAGCCAGACCGGCACAAACTTCGGGAAAGATTCGCGGACGTGTAGACGGCGAAGTGAGGCTCGTTTATCATTGACGGATTTCGCGAGTCGAGCCGTCGACGCGAGAAACTTTTAATGACCATCCGAGAAGACGTTAATATGACAAATGATTTAATTTCGCATGCACGAGAGATAGGTTCGACTGTTAATCGGTTTTCTTGGCGAGTTGCGGTTCGTTGGGATTTGCCGAAGTGGTTGATGATCGATTTGGAAACGGAATGGAATTATTAGTAATTTCTGTCGAATCCTTACGAATTTGAGTAATTTTGTACTTTCAGGACCCGCACAGAAGATCCCGATCGAAGTAAGTCTGGAGAACAAGTGGGACGAGGCTTCGCAATATGTCGCCACGGTTCTAGAGAGCGGCAACATCCCGACAGATGTCGTACCATTCGATGCTACTTCTGACGTACCCATAGATGAACAGAAGTGGGTATTTTCTATTTTTTCGATTTTACAGCAAACTTGGTCTTGTTCTAGATTCTGGATGTGAATTTTCAGGGTCTAAATAGACTTTTTCATCGAAATGTATGAATGCAAAGTAAAGGGTTTTCCAATAATAAGAGGTGTTATTGTGACATTCAATTCATAGCTGATTTTGTAATGTTTAAGGATTTTGAGGCAGGTTCATCGATATCACTTGTTGTTTTCTTGTTTTTGTCTTATGAGAGATTCGAATATAGCCCGGGTAGCATATTAATATTATCCTATTTTATTTGAAGATTTGATTATTTTTAATTGTAGTTAGAGAACGTCTTGATGTAATTTCCTCTCGTTTTTTGATTCGATAATTTTTGGAATTTCTACTATGGCAATACTACGCAAAACCCCTCACCTCAATTTTCAATTTCCATCTGTGGTTCTTACTATTTTTAGTCATCGATTTGCAAAAAATCTGCGCTTATTTTCTTCGAAAGCTCTATTTGGTAACAATGCGATAGGATTCTCTTAGCGATACAATTCATAAAATACGTTCGAGATCGCAGGCACCGGTGCGATCTCGTACGTTAAGTTTACTTTGGCTTCAGGTGAATTCGGACTGCGATACGGTACGTGGGATATGAATTAATGCCCGGGTATCACATCAATCACACACAATTTTTCGGCAGATGATACGGACATTATTTAAAATTTGAAATGACAACCTTTGTCGGATTCTAGCATAAGAATAACACTGTCAATTTCTTATTTTTCAATAAATCGGCAAACTTTTTCACACATTCCATCTCTGAGTCTACTGATTGTGTCTTTTGGAGACAAAGCGAACCGCTCACAAACAACTTCGTTCGAAACTTTGTTTTTGAAGCCGGTACGAAAATAGAGAGCGCAAAAATAAAAACAAACGGAGCCGGCGGAATCCAGATTGATCCCGAATTATATTTACAGGCGCGCCTTATTGGGTTTTCGGCGAACTGGATTTTCTCACGCGCGAACAGATCGCGAATTACAAAGATGGGAGTTTTCGAGGGCCGTATACATGACGTAGACGTAGGGATGAGTCGGTCTCTTTGATGTGAGCGTAATGCGAACGGATTCGAAAATCTGATTCTGCGAATATGTATCTATATATTTATGAGCCCTTTTTTCATCGGGGAAATCAGACGGGAGGTTAGAGCGGCGACAGGGAGATGCGTAGGGGTGGGAGAGAGGGTGGCGGAAATGATTGATGCTTTCGATGTATCGGAGAGTTTTCATGAGTGGGGAGATATCTGGGTTACGTAAATTTGAAACGTGCAGATTCAACGATTTACCAGTGGAATTGTTATTATAATGATGCGGGCTATTGGCTATTCGGGAATCTTTCAGAACTGCGACTAGATTGATTAAGGTGGGCGTTCAATGTAGTGTGTTTTTATTTCAAGTTGCATTTGAAAATGGTTTCACTTTGAGAACTGGAATTTTGTGGGTAAAGTCAGAAAGGATTGGAGTTCTTAATGAAATAATTTAAATCGATTTCATTCTTAATTTTTTTTCTTTCAAGAATAGAAGAAAATGAGCCAATTCATGACCCATGAAAATAGTCCAACTTCCGATTAAAAATGAATCTACAGATTTTCGTTCAGAATATCAACTTGAAATTCGGAATGTGCTGAGACCGGCCAAATTCAAATATATGCGGGAAAAAAGTTCCTGCTTTACCTACATATTCACTAATTTCATAGTTCAGCGATTCTCAGATAGGGAGTGCCATTGTACATTCCATTCATAATTAGAGAGATATGCATAGAACTTATAGTGATAATGTAAGTTCTATAGGGATATTCCATAAAATGCACGATGGCGCCTCTATCGGATTAGTTTTCCTACTCGCTCTGAACGGCGACCTTACGAACTAAAGGTCTCATACCCTACTGAGAGGTCATATACCATCTTCATTGGCCCAAAATCCTACATAAATACACGCTTTTTCTTTTGATAAACCACATACTCATTCCGCTCCGAGCAAGTTTTTCATTTCAACGCTTTTTCGTCCTTTACATCCGCCAGATATGAACTGTTTTTCTAATTAAAACTCAGGTCGTTGATCAAAAAGGGGTCGTTACAATATTTCGACGCGTGTGATCCCGGGATTGAACCAGCCTGCTCCCCTGGGAGAGACGGGATTTGAATTAGGTATCTAGCAGTCGGTTTTGTAAGTTCTTCATTTCGCTTCCGCGCTGAATAGGTTTTATGTTTCGAAACGGAAGTGAATGTGATGGAATTCGAGATGACATGGGAGAACACGAAAATCGGAGAGGTTCTGGTTTGTTATTTTTCACGAGGCAATAGAATAGACTCGGGATAAAAACTTGGTAGTTTAGAGATGATTAAATCTCGAGTTAATTAACTAAAAATGAGAGGTGTTGTTTCAATTAGCCCGCTACTCCGGTAGATGTCACTCTTGAAGCTGTCAATTTTGACATTTGACAAGTAGAGACTACGCCATTTTGCTTTGAATGTCAAAATTAAATCCTTCATTACTTCTCAGGATCTAAAACTGTTATTCAGCGAATTCATATCCTAAGACCTACATAGACAGCTGCTATTTGCTTCTGAATTTCATTAAAATTTATGTATGCGACAGAGGGCTTTGTCCGAGTTAGGAATAGAAAACGTGTTACGAGAATCTGAGAGCGAAGCAGCGAACTATAATTTCCCATCTGTTCTTATTGTATTATATGGCGTAATGGGTCCTGGGATCCCAGACCAATTACGTTTTATTGTCGACACGCTTAAGGGGGATCGACGCGGATTGTTACTGACTGAGTAGGCGAAGTCTACTGCTTTCTGAATTCCGTCTCTGAAATCGTTGTCCGGTTCTCTTGAATGGAACCACAGTGGAAAGGATGGACTTATCGAGGCATGAACTGTTCTAGATAAATTCGCTGTGAATTTTGCCCTTGTAATTCTCGTAATTCGTCGACCTAGTTCTCACAGTGTTGTTTTCATTTTAATGAAGCTGAAAAAGCATTATTAATACATGAGGTCCCGTGCACTCTGAATTCTTTATTGTATCAATGTAATTCGGCGAAAACTGTAATACAGATAGGGGCTTGTTTTGTGAAATCTATAATCGCTGTAATTCAGCGAAAAGTGCATTCGACATACTTTGTTCCACGCTCTATGGAAGTATTCTCTTGTAATTCGTCACCATGGTACAGTACAATATATTTCTTGTAATTCGGCGACGAATTGATCATGCAATGGAAATTAACAGGTTCTATGCATGAGGAAGACATAAGTTTTTAATTCTCCATCTAATACAGTCGACTAATTGATGTAATTAAGCGAAAATACATCGTCCTCATAAAGGATTCATGCATTCCTTACATTTTCAGGTTTCTTTCATTCCCAAAATTCGTAATTCATGCAATAGGAGGATATTTCTTTGTAATTCTCCATTTTAGTTCAATGAATAAACGCTGTAATGCAGCGAAAAATTAATTTCTCTCATAGACGACAAGTCATACATGAGGAGATAATTGGCTTGTAATCCTTTATCTTATTACAGTAGAGCAGTTTCTGTAATTCGGCGAAAAATTCGAAGCTGTACTCTTGAGTGTTCTCCCTACTTAGATTCCATCTATGAAGAAAATTTTAGGTTGTAATTCTTCATCCTTATTGAATGAAAAAATCGCTGTAATTCGGAGAGAAATTAATTTCTTCTAGAGAAGATATTTCATGCATGAGGAGAATATTGGCTTATAATTCTCTATTTTATTTGAGTAGGGCAATTTCGGTAATTCGGCTAAAACTGCATAGCTGCACACTTGAGTGTTCTCCATACTTAGATTCCATCCATGAGGAAGATTTAAGGTTGTAATTCTCCATCCTGATAGAATGAAAAAATCGCTGTAATTCGGCGAAAAATGAATTTCTTTTGGAGAAGAAATTTCATTAATGAGGAAAATATTTGCTTGTAATTCTTTATCTTATAACAGTAGATGAATTTCTGTAATTCAGCGAAAAATGCATAGCTGCACACTTGAGTGTTCTCTATACTTAGATTCCAACCATGAAGAAAAGTTAAGGTTGTAATTCTTCATCCTAGTTGAATGAAAAAATCGCTGTAATTCGGAGAAAAATGAATTTCTTCTAGAGAAGATATTTCATGCACGAGGAAAATATTCGCTATTAATTCTTTATCTAATTAGAGTAAAGCAATTTCTGTAATTCAGCGAAAAATGCATAGCTGCACACTTGAGTATTCTCCATACTTGGATTCCATCCATAAGGAAGATTCTAGGTTGTAATTCTCCATCCTAGTTGAATGAAAAAAATCTGTGTAATTCGGCGAAAATGTGTTTGTTCCCAGGAGATACCAAGCATAACGAAATTCTCGCCATCGATTGATTATCTTAGTAGAGTTATATGTACTGTAATTCGGCGAAAACTACTTGGGTATTTCGAGTTCCTTGCTTATTTAGTTTTTCAGCGTTTCTAATATCAATGACTGGTTATTTGATGTAATTCGGCGAGAAGGGATTTAATTCAAGAGAGAAATATTCGCTTGTAATTCTCCTTCCTGGTTCAGTGAAAACATCGCTGTAATTCGACGAAAAATTAATTTCTCTCCCAGGAGACTGCATGCATCGAAATATTCGTCAGTTATCCAGTATCTTAGTAGAGTTCCATGTACTGTATGTAATTCGGCGAAAATACATTGCTTTCTTTTCATGCATTCCTTGCGTATTTGGGCCTATTTCGTTTCTAATCCTAATTATATAGTAATCTGTGATTCAGCGAGAAGAGATTTCATTCGAATTTTTGCTCGTAATTCGTCATTCTAGTTCAATGCTATACCGCTGTAATTCGGCGAATTTTTTTTTATAAAGAGCTGCGAATCTCTTTGATGTCCCTATCCATTCCGAATAACGCATATTGAATATCTGGTACGGGAGAATTGATATCGAAGATTAGCAAACCTCAATAGCTCAACATCGCTGTTGAATCCACCTTCCCATCCGAATCGCACCAGAAACCGCCTTTGAAGTGGCGGGAGCGCCGTCATGAACGTTACGACAAAGAAACCGATTCCAAAAGCGGCTACACCTCGAATATATCCGCGGCATTCTCGATTTATGTCTATGAAAACGATATTATCGCCATTGATCACGCAGCCGCGCCACATCTTCTTCTTGTTGCTTTGGCACGGTATACCGAGAGAGCATAGAACCACGGGAGAGCAATTGTCTTCTCCGTCTGCATCATTTCCCGGTAATAGAGCTACGCGAAAAAGTAATTGATGAAGGTGCATGGAGCCGTATAGGTACCTGGAGCGGCATACGCTATCGGATATGAGATTTCCATAAGTTATTGCGGATTTTAAAATAGGGGATATGGTAGGAAAGACTATAGGGAAGATGGCGGCTGGGATATTCTAGGATGTATGATACTGGATTCGAGAGATGAAGTGTAATTTCACAAATGTAAAATCTGACGAAGCTACCGAAATGGCGAGCTATTCAAAATAACACCTCTTGAAACACTCTTTATAAACAAAGGACAGTTACAGTTGCATGAAATGAGGAGCCAAAACTTTATAAAATTCATATTGTTATATACATAGAACTCTCTTGGAGAAAAGAATGGACTCATATACCAATTCTTATCATCATGAAAGTTAAAAAAAAATGATTATATGAGATTGAATAAGACACCACAAAGTGAATACTTAAAGAATGGTAATCACGGTTGATTCGGCTTGAGAGATATATCTGCTTACGAATTACAGTCTTGTATTAACTTAAGTGTTTTTTTTAACTGAGTTTGGGAAGACGTGTGCTTTATTTGGATTTGAAACTAACTTCAGACCACAGAGTCTACGAGAGTGTTTTCAACTGGGTTCCATTCGAAGTATCAACTTTGTGGTATCAAGTTCGAATAAAAATAATCATATCTAAAGTTGCCAATGCACGAATTCCTCGTTCCCTTCCACATTAACACCGAAAACTCACTTTTTTCTCCTTCTTTCAGATCAGAAACGATGATTAAGATCCAGAAGCAATTGAGAGACGGCGAATACGAGAACGCGATCGGCCTATTGCGTGCCGCCAGGTGAGTGTCGCTCCCGTCAGCGTTTGCCGACTAAGGGGGCGAAATGATTTCTTGATTTGTTGCTTCCGGCTGTCATTTTAGCCGAGAAAACGCTTTTTATGCATGCATTAGGGACGGGGGGAGCTTTTGAAGACAGTTGAATTCGTCGAAAGTGCCTCTGATGCCTCTTTATGCCGGGAAATGGAATTGGGGGAAATGGCTCTGGAAAAGAATTGTTTGAGAATCTTTGTATGGGCGCCATTATGTTTTATCTATACTGATTGAATAAAGAGGGAACCTTTTTTGCTTGTCGCTGGTAATCTAGGAAACTAAGGACTGAACGAGAATAAATTCGCCATCACAAAAACGCCTATATCTCTCGAACCAATTGAGAAAAAATCAAAATTTGATCATAGTTAGCTTTGTTATGAACGTCAGAAACATGTGGAACATTTACTTCATAGATATTCCAATTCTCTGTCGCAAAACGTCAAGCGAAATGAAAACACGAGAATTTATAGTGAAACTTTTTCAAAATAATCAAAAATGGAGCTTCAAAAGAATCGCAAAAGAGGCTCGCGTTCGTCCGGAAACGGTATCAAGAGTTGTTAAGCGCTTCAACGAAGATCTTACAATTAACCGCAAGGAAGGAACCGGGAGGAAAAAGGGGTTTCATAGCCCAAAAAAGTGAAGAAAACCATCAGCCTTTTTCAGAAGAATCCTAACCTTTCAGGACGGAAAGTGGCCCAAATAGTGGGTTGTTCGCAGTCAACCGTTCAGAAAATCAAGTCGAGTTGTGGGCTTAGAACATACAAAGTGCAGAAAGTGCCAGACAGGAACGCTGTGAAGAATCAAGAAGCGAAATCAAGAGCAAAGAAATTAAAAAAAGATTTCTTGAAAAATTTTCCTGTAGCGTGATGGACGACGAAACCTATGTCTTGGCTGATTTCTCGCAACTTCCTGGTCAGGAATTTTATACTGCAGATTCTCGTGGAAATTTTGACGAACAATTTCGCTTGAAGAAACAAGCAAAGTTTCCAAAAAAAAATCCTGTTTTGGCAAGCAATTTGCACTTGTGGGAAAAGGAGCAAATTTTTCGTTGGCCAAGGCTCTGTTGACTCGAAGATATAACATCGAGGAATGCTTGAAGAAGCGACTTTTACCATTTTTACGTGAGCACGATGTGAATCTTTTGGCCAGATTTAGCTTCATGCCACTACAGCAAGGCCACCAAGGAATGGTACGAAGCTAATGAGGTGGTTTTTGTCCCCAAAGAGGCCAATCCACCAAATTGCCCAAAACTCAGGCCAAACGAAAGATATTGGGCCCTGGTAAAGAGAGAATTGAAGAAGACTAAGAAATCAACGAAAACATTAGCGGAATTCAAGCAAAAGTGGAAGACAGCATCCCAGAAAGTGACTGAGAACACTATAAAAAGCATGATGGGAAGAATTCCAGAAAAAATCCATGAATTTTGTAAAAACAGTTTTGGTTTTGTTCAGTCCCTACTCCATCTAGTGGCCGGTAGCGTAAGCGGTCCTAAGAGCAGCTTGAAGCGTTGTCTACTCGCCTGTAGACGCTGTCGTGGAATATGAACAATATTCAAAGATTAAGCTAGTTACCAAGTTTAGAACACGAAATCTCTGAACCGGAACGCGTAATGTACCAAATGTAGAACGTTAACCAACTGTTACTCTTAAACAACTGCGAGAGTCGTACGTATCCCGAGAAGAAGAAGAGAAATATCGCTCAGTGGAACGCATAAAACTAGGTTAATATACCCAACTTCCAACGCCGTATTCCCGATATTATTAACTTAATAGTGCCGTTGTATATGAGAATTCCTGGGTGTTCTTCCTTATTAAGAACTTCGAAAGTTTCCCTATAAATCCCCGCGAAGCCGGCGAGCCCAACTTTTGAACCCTGAGGAGGAATTAAGTCCCAATTTGTCTATTTTAATGACGGCGCTAATAGTGATACGACGTCCCGGTCTGGCGAATTAGTTTTCATGGTGCAAGTTGCTCGGACCGTTGCTCTGAGGAGATCGGGTCAGCGGGGAAAACTTGGGTTTTATTGGGGCGCTCGCAGTTTTCCCGGTAAAGATGAAAAACTGCATCGGTCCCGACTCCGCGGGAGAATTATTATTAATTGTGCGAGGTAGGTGAATTTTTACGGTCGTGGGTTGATGGAGGGTGCTGGAACTTTTAATTGTGGTCCTCGAGAAGTTTAGACTGAATTTGAGAGTGGTAGAACGATCGATAGTGGGTTTAGGGAAGTAGGGAAATCGACTACTAGGTTTTATTTTCTTTACTTTCAGCGAATAATGAGGTTTAATTGTTTTATTCGTTGTTAATTATTCTCTTTTTCAATTTTTGTCGATGTTTTGTAGTGGACTCTTATGCCATTTTATTATATTATTGGGTAATGTTGAAACGAGTGAATTTCTTGAGTTTATTTCCGTTAATTTCAGAGAATAAAAAGGTTTCATTGTTTTATTCGTTGTATAATTATTTTTTTTTTATTTTTGTCAATGTGACCACAGGGTATTTTCTCTTGAATTCAATGTCTTGAGTAACAGGGTCAATCCTCGGCATTCTTCAGGACCATTCAGGATTATTTCTGAGGACAACTTAAGACAATTGGCGTCGAATATTTCCAAGCTAGATTTTGATAATATTTATAAAACTTGTGATATTGATGTTTCGTTTGATATTTTCATGAATGGAATACTGTATGAATTTGATAAGTGTTGTCCGCTCGGATCTTCCCGGAATAATAGAACTTCTAAGCATTGTTGGATTGATCGAGACGTGAAACAAGCTAGTCAAAAACTCAAAGATCTTTACTGGTTGTGTAAAAATTTAAACACTAAAGAATCACTTCTCAAATATCGAGAGGAGAAATCAAACTATAAAAAAATGCTGCATAGAACTAAGCTTAATTACAATCTAGATTTTCTCAATGGGTCAGATAATTATTCGAAGGGTGTATGGACCTTGGTCAATAGGGAAACAGGGCGGGAGAAGTCGTGTAAGAAAATCTCTTTGACCATGGACGAGGATGTTTATTCCGGCTCTAGGGACGTGGCTGGCGCTTTTGGTGATTATTTTTCAAGTGTAACAAGGAAGAAGCTCACTGAGCATTTCGGTAAATTAATTTCAAAAAATTGCACTCTACCGGAAAATGTAAACAGTACATTTTTTTTTAATCCCGTTAGTTCAGAGGAAATTTGCTTCACTGTCCGGCAATTATCAAATAAGAAGAGTTCTGGTGCAGATGGGATTTCTGTTAAAATTCTTAAGGAAATTATCGAGCACATTTCAGATCATCTCGCGCATATTTTCAATCTATCTGTTACTACAGGAAAATTTCCAGCTTCACTGAAAATGGCTATAGTTATACCTTTATACAAAAAAGACGATCCGAAAGACATAGCGAACTACCGCCCAATAAGTATGTTGAGTGTATTCTCGAAATTGTTTGAAAAAATTGTTTATAGTAGAATGATTCAATATCTGGAAAGGTTTGACATTGTGACCAATTGCCAACATGGGTTTCGTAGGAATCGATCTACCCAAACAGCTGCTGCCAGCTTGTTAGAGCGAGTATATGATTCTCTTGATTCAGGACGTCATGTGGCAGCCCTTTTCTTTGATTTGTCGAGAGCATTTGATTGCCTCAATTTCGATTTTATTTGCCAAAAGTTAGAAAACCTGGGTTTTAGGGGTGTTTTCCTGAGCTGGTTGGCGGATTATCTTGAGAAACGAAAGATAGCTGTTAAAATAGAGAATGTTCTCTCTGATACATACGATGTGGATCTTGGGGTTCCTCAGGGATCTGTTTTGGGACCGCTGATCTTTCTTTTATTCGTCAATGACTTACCTAGAGGAATTATGACGGATATGTTAACGATGTTCGCTGATGACACATCCTTAGTGGTGTCGGCGGGATCGGTTGATGAATTGGTGGACAAATTAAATTTGTCTTTGTGTATGTTTGTCAGCTGGTGCAGGGAGAATGCCTTAATGGTTAACGTTGACAAAACTCAATGCGTGTATTTTCGTGCAAACGGTTCCACAGAAAAAAATATTAAACTCCAATTCGAGCACATGAACATACAGTCATCTAACTGCATCAAGTTTCTGGGGATTTATGTTGATAATAACTTACGGTGGGACGATCAAGTTCAGTTTTTATCCAAGAGAATCAACCAATCCTTTTACGCCATATCCTGTTTGAAGCGGTCCATGCCACAAAATTCACTCCTCACCGTTTATTATGGCATGGTCTACTGTCATCTTGTGTACAATGTGATTTTTTATGGTAACGCGGTGAACAGTGGGAGAATATTTATTGCCCAAAAGCGGATCATTCGTTCAATTTTTAATATCTCCTACATGGAATCTTGCAGACCCTCTTTTTTGGCACACAATGTCTTGACATTTCCATGTATATACATTTATAAAATTTTATTATATATTAGAGCAAACTTGAAATACATCAAGAAAAATGCAGACTTCCATGATTACAGTACGAGGCATTCAGGTATGCTCAGTGTTCCTCGTCATAAAACCAAGAAATTTGAAACATCACCTCTGTACCAAGGCCTGATTTTATATAATCATCTCCCGCCATCGTATAAGTGTTTAAATGAAAAAAAATTTAAAAATAAGATCAAAGCAATGCTATTAAGGAAGGCATTTTACAGTGTTCGGGAATATCTGAGTGATGGACATTTGGATTAATTTTAATTATTTATTATAGTGAAATTTAATTGGATAAGTACCTAACTTATTTGTTTTTTAATTATATCATACTCTCATGGATTGTATTTAAATATTTGTGAATTACCTGTATATGTGTATATATTTACAATGACGTGTCCTATGCATTATTGTATGTCTTGGAGGACGAATAAAAATTATTATTATTATTATTATTATTGTTTCATGGTGGACTCTTATGCCATTCGATTATATTATTGGGAAATGTTGAAACGAGTGAATTTCTTGAGTTTATTTCCGTTAATTTCAGAGAATAACAAGGCTTGATTGTTTTATTCGTTGTAATTTTTTTTGTCGATGTTTCGTGGTGGATTTCTTTGCCATTTTATTATACAGTGTAACAAGAAAAACCTCGGACAAACTCTTTTTCATTGAACTTTATGAAACAGAAGAAATTGAACAAAACAACAACAAATAATAATAGCTTGAACATTTGTTAATAATATATCTAAGCCGTTTCGAAGTGGCTTCCTTTGGCGGCGATACACAGCTTCAGACGCTTCTTGAAATTTTCGGCAATTGGCCGCAGCTCCTCGGGCGTTAATCGGTTCCATTCCCGGCGCAGATATTGCTTCAGCGACTCCAAATTTTTGTGTTTTTTAGCACAAGCCCTGTCCTCCAAAATCGACCACACGCTGTAGTCCATTGGGTAGTAGGGTGAGTAGGGCGGCCATTCTGCAGATGAGATGAAACAAGGAAAATGGGTCTTACACCATTCTTGCGTCATTTTCGCTCTGTGAGCCGGAGCGGAGTCCTGTTGAAAGGTCCAATGCGTATCGCCGAAGTGCTGCTTGGCCCACGGAAGTACTACGGCCTCGAGGATGTCGCAGCAGTAGACTTCTTGATTGAATTTGACCCCTTGATCCACGAAAACTAAGGGAGTTTTACCACTGCCGCAAATTCCGCCCCAGACCATGACGGATTGCGGATTTTGACGGTGTTCGACGATGGCCGATGTACCGGGAGCCTCTACGGACCAGACTCTGTCGTTTTGGTGGTTAAGGGATTGTTCTACGGTGAAAAGCTTCTCGTCTGTGAAGAGAATTCGCTCCCATTGCTGACCGGCGGCGAGAAGAAGGAGTTGGCGGCACCTTTGGAGTCGTACGCGCTTGTTTTCCTCCGTGAGGAGTGGAACTTTTTGGAGCTTGTATGACTTGAGGTTGAGCTCCTTTTTGGCAATTTCACGTACTGATTCGCGGTTGATACCGGTCTCACAGGCTATTTTCCTCATGGAAACCCTCGGATTTCGATTGACTCGCTTCTTGACGATGTTTCGATTGCTAGGTGTATTGACAGTGCGTTTTCTACCACTTCCTGGACGACGACCATCATGGCCAAGCTCCTTGAAACGACGAATTGCTTCGGACACGGTTTGTCGAGGCACATTGAGCAAACGAACAATTTCGCATTGACGCCTACCTTGACGACACCTCCAAAATCGCACTACGTTTGTTTGACATTCTAAAACTCTGTGAAATGAAATTATATCAAACTGAAAATTCACAATTAGTACAGGAAAGTGTAGAGAAACCAAGAGAATAAAAATTATTTGGCTGCGCTCAAATACTTTTGTTCAACCCAGTTTCCAGGTAGTAGCTTCCTGTTAAGCGATATTCTTATTGCATCCAGCAGGCTGCATTTCCTCCCATGTAAGGGAGGCAAATCGAGTATGCCCTTAAGCGCTGCTGCAGGAGCTGTGTACATAGCACTTCCTGCACTTTCTGACTATGCTGAAGACCATTCTCGAAATAATAGTACCTCAAGTTACTCCTGAGATAGGTATTGAAGATTTCTGAAGTCTTTTCGATTGGTTTTGAAGACTTTTGGAGAAACTCTTGGTGGATACTAATCTCTGTTGAATTTGAAGGATTCCTGTTGATGAATACTGCTGTTAAACCTTCTGAAAACCTCTGGAACTGAGACCTGGAGATCACTATGCTTGTTTCATGCTACTTAGAGATTAAATTAAAACTGTGGCTGGTAGAAAAATAGATATTTCGAAACAAACAGAGGACAAAAGCTCTTTCTCTCTTTCTGACCAGCTTTAAGTTAATTTGAAGTATAAATTGTCTTGGCAGTAGAAAGGGGTGAAAAGTTTCAGTTCAAATAAGTGAGTAAGTCGTCGAGTAACTGAGTAATATTCGGTTAGAGTTTAATTTTTAATCATTCCCCTTATTTGCACGATGCGACGGGGACCATCAAGATAATCCATCCAAGAAATAGCTGCAATCGAGAAAGCTCCCCACCTCTAAACTGCTTTCTCAACCCTTTTATCAACCGCCTCCGCTTATAAGGTCGACGCTAAAAGTTAATTAACCGTCGGTTAACTTAGGCGACAAAGTTAAGATGAATTTGGGTCTCAAACATCTAATTATAACAATACCTCGGTAGTCTCGTGTCTTGGTAATCTCGTTTCTGGGGGCGAGAGATGATTCGTGAAGAAATTCGATATGGGGAGAAGGGATTTCTGAATGAGACCCAAGAAGAAAAAGTATCCCGGTTGGCCATGACATTCTGACACATTTCACCGTGTTTGTTTTGAAAATTTTAGGTTATAGTCATTCATCTGTCAGATGAACCAGCAACTTTTTCGTTTCTACATAGAAATCGTAGTAATTACGTAATTATCAAAATGTTTATTCACTTTAGGAAATTAAAGAATTTGAGGAAATATTATGTGCAGCGGCGTAGCTACTTTGATTTTTCTCTGTGATCTATTATGTGAATAACATTGTTTTCATTATATTCAGTTGGAGAATCTAGGGATTTATTGCCAAAATTCACTGGTGAATCGGACACCTATCTAAAAAAACTAAATCCGACTAGATGGTCGTCCAGTACGGAGAACATAATTTCGGCAATCGAATTTCATTTTTTTTCATATCATTCGTGCATAAGCTGAAAAAGAAGAATAAATTCTTGCAAATAAGAGCGAAAACAAGCAGAAATTAAAAAAAAAAGTTGAATCTTGAATTTATTTTCCTCGGCGATTTAATGCACCGCATTCTCAATTATATCAATTATGCATCTGAAGTATTACAAAAATGCGATGTCAGTTTGGACGACGTATGTGGAGAGACGAATATAAAGAAAAAAATTTATAGGAGTGACTTCGAGTCCTTCAAGTGCAAGGCTAGAGAAAATGTCATAGCATATGGTAAAGATCTCCATTTCGAAGAAAAGAGACAAAAAAAGATAAAAAATATTTCGATGATTTAGCTTCCGATCATCGATTTCGAAGCAGGGGAGAATTTTCCGAAATAAATATTTTCAATAGAGTGCTCGATACAATAATTTCTCAATTTTAGAAGTCGCCTTCTTATATTTCGGTTGCAGTTTTCAACAAACTGCCGAATCATTGGGAACTATTAAGTTTCATTAAATTTAAAAGAGAATTGAAGGCGCCCCTTGTAACAAAAGCGTATTATTCGCTCTCAGAGTTTTTCTGCGACACAAACCTATCTGTGATATGGGTATAGTTTGCTCTAGACTGTAAGTTCATTTTATGTCCAAATTTATTTTAATAATGTGTTATTTATGCTGAAAATTGACGAGTACACGCTATTGTATTAAGCCTGTAGTACAATAAAGATTTGATTGATTGATTGAATTCAAGTTTCGGGTGTATGACTGCAGTCAACAAAATTTTGAATTTTCACCATCATTTCTACTAGATATAATAGGTAGACGAAAAAACTGTAATTCAAAGCTTCAACCAATTTCGAAGTTAAATATTGCGATATGAAAGGGACCAACTTTTAAATTCAAGTTCTTAATATTTATCACCTATTTCTACCTGAATTGAATAAGGCAAGGACAATTCATGAATTGTGTATGAAAATAATAAGGAAATACGGAATGCTATCTAACAGAAGTATTTACAGCAATATTACTGTTCCATACAATCTTCCTGTCACCTCTGTAGAAGCTGAAAGATCTTTCAGAAAATTAAGAATAATATAAAATAATTTGCGGAACACAATGAGCCAAGCTCAACTGCGACATTTATGGCTTATACCTATCAATTGAAAATGAAGCTGCATCAAGTCTAGATTTGAGTGAAGTCATTCAATCTTTCGCAAAGAGTAGGTCTAGAAAGAGGTTGTAAACATATTTTTTCCCAAGGAATAAATGACTTCAAATCTAGACTTGACATCTAGGTTCGAATCCCCAATAATTAATTTGAAATCATTCCTCGAATAATTCATTCTTATTGTGATTTCACCAAATAATCTAACGTATCAATAAAAAAAATAAGGCTAGAAGGTTATAGTGACAATGACATTTTTTTTTGTGAATATTTGTACATATAGTAAATATCTATAAAAAATGTTTTCAAAGCCCTTTTTTTCATCCACATTTATATAACATTAATAAAATGAATTTAATATACCTACTCAAATACATAAATAACACCATAATTTATTCAAGTATATTCCTCAACTGTACCTTCAGTAAGTAACATTGCTTTTTCGAAGTATTTATATTTTGACTCGAAAACAATTCATCAAGGGGCCCCTTTTCGATTTTTGCACCAGGGCCCCGGACTATCTAGCTACGCCACTGATTATGTGAATTGAATAATTCCAAAGACCTGGCGAATGTTGAAGAAACTTTTTTCTCTGTAAGTACTGAAAATATTCCACGTATATAAACATGGTTGGAAGATTCAGTTATGCTATTTTCTTGTACGGAAATCAAGAATCGAGTGTTGGAATTTTACAGAAAAATAATGGACAGAATAGTCCGTTACTTTGTGATAGTTCATTCGAAAAAAGAATAAAAGTACTCGAATAACCCGACAGAAAAACTTCTAAACGAACAGTCGAACCTATGGAATTCCCCACTTTTAATAATTCTTGAGAAATAAGGCTTCAGAAGACATTTTAATACCTTTTTGCACAACTGGAAATACTCCAGTATCAAAATGTAGTACTACTACTAGTAGTAGTACTAGTACGACTAGTAGTACTAGTACTACTAGTGGTACCTGTGTCACAGTTAAATCTAGCAAGAACTAACTCCATTTACAAAGTTCTTGAGAATCTATGTGAATGATAACTTGGGTCGTGATTTTTGTTTTTGCTAATTTTCTTTTATTTCTCATATAATAGTTCATAGTTACCCAGATAAATGTTTTCTTTTTTTTGGTTTTGTTAGCTCTGTAAGATGATTAATTGTTTAGTTTGTTGCTTTGCGAGTAATTACTATAATTTCATTCAAGAATGCAAGGTGGCGCCTCTTTCGGATTAGTTTTCCCACTCGTTGTGATCGGCGATCTTATTGAAGTTTGTTTTACTCGTTAAATCGTGACGTATTCCTGGAAGCGAACATCGGGAACATCATCCTATCCTACCTGCAACTTCGCAAATCCTCCTATAACGAGCTCCCAACCTACGTTGATTCACGTTCCGCTCCGACACCCCCTCCCCTCCCCCAAAACTGCAACGCGAACCTCCCGAGAACGTATCGAAAATCATTTCGCCATAATTTTCCCGGGGAATAAATAATTAAATTCCAATTATTCCAAGTTTCGCCAGAACCTGTTTTCCTCCTGAAATACGCGCGCGGAGCATCTCTCCGGCCCGCACCGCCGGCCTACTTAATTTAATTACGCAATGTAACGGTGCTTTGAGAGATCTGGAGCCGTAGGAGGAGACCGCTTTAATTTCGCAATTGGTACGTTTCCTTTTCTCCGTGCAGAGAGTGGGCTCGACGTGAGAGACTTCAAAGATCGCCGAAAAAATTGAGTGGGTTTCCCAAAAGACGTCCGCTGATTTGATGTTATGAGTTATGGGGGAGCGGGCCAATCTTTCAAGGGGTTGCGGGGTTGGGGATTGTGGGTCGCTTCGCGATTGATGTCGCTGATATTGGGTATGGAAGAGGGGACGGTTTTTTGGTCGTTCGACCTTCGCAGGTCCCTTAGGAACGTTTTGATTCAAACATACATGTGTCCCCATTAAAATGTGATCTTTCTACAATCTCTTATTCTTTTTATGCTTGAATAGGTCAATTTTAGATTGAAGGGATACTTTTTTTTATCGTAGTTTCAAAGGTTTTGGTAACTGTTATACGTTATGTGTGTATTTATTGGGTTGAAGACTCGTTATCGTAAGAGAAAGTACTTCATTCAGTCAGTTGTCTTTTTAATGTCTTGGATAACCAAGACAGGAATTTTATGAGAAAAAGGTGGAAGGAAAAGTTGATGCTGTTACTGTAACCTCCTTAAAGCAGGGATCTGCGGTTGTAACCCAAAAAACTGCGATGGATGTATAGTCTATCCAAAAGTCATTGACATCAAAACAGACCTTGGAAATCCAGTCGCAGCTTTATTTTAGTTAGAAAAAAGTAACTAAAAATGTTATGTGCTTTCATCATAGCAATCTATATATATTAAAGAAAGATGTTGGTTACACCATTCATAACTCGAGATCGGATGGACTGTTCGTTATGAAACTTCATATATGGATTCGTCTACGGTCGGGTTATTATAAAATACAATAAAACTCTGAAAAAATCGATGAAAATATTTTACTGAAGTATACAGGAAATGCTTCTCCTTCTTTTGAGTAAAGCTACTAGGTGTCGCTACAGTTACAGTTACGCTACAGCTTATTCGTAGCTACTTTATCTCGCCGTTGGACGGAGATGTGTAATTTGGGTTGCCTCCAACTCTGCGCTGTTAACCAAAGCCGAAATGTCTTAGCGTAGGATTACAGATCTCTAAAATGATTAGATTTCGTTGAGATATGAGTGTTATGAGAGAAGTTTCGGAATTTGGCGATCAGTTCAATCTTGAGTTGTTCATTCCCATCTTTTCTCATAATTTTTGAAATATTTTGGAATTTCTGTTTGGGTAATGAATATATTTGCGGAAACAACTGAATCCAAAATTGCCATAATTAGTAATTAACATATTATTTTTGTGTTTCTGTTCTGTGTGACAGCTCATATCCTAGAAATCTCGCTGCTCCACCAAGTGAGATGTTTACCAATTATTTTAAGCTGAGCACCAAAAGGCTAAGATTTTTATGGTGTGAGCACTTATATGATTTTGATTAGCCAACATTGAGAATACATATTAGAAAAGTTTCGTTTTTCCATCTTCAGACAGCGCTATTCACAAAATAAGTTGTAATTTTTATTATTTGTCTAGTGATTTTTCGGCAACTAGAGCAAGTGTGCTGGATGTGAATATTAAATCACTTGGCGCCTCCTTAATAATATCGTTTTTGTATAACCCACTCCCATCTTCAACTGAGCTTTCGGACCATCCAGCATGTAAGCGAGATTTTTAGTCCTAAGCGCTAATGAAGAATTTTATAGCGTAGCAAAGCATCTGATGAGAATGGGTTTATCGGACAATGAAGAGTGTAGATTTTGTGTAGAGGAAGAAGAATGTCCACTTCACCTAGACATAGAACGCCCTGTCATCGCAATCCAAAGGAAAGAACCCTTTGGGCAAGAAACTTGCAGGAGTGAGGAACTAGCATCGTTGAAACCTTCCCAGGTATTGGAGAACCAGCACAACTGGGCACACCAGAATCACTCATGTAGCTGACGTAGCCGAGCTTAATATGATTTCAGACTACATGCAACCTCTATACTCATTCGAAAAACCATTCAAAACACAGCTCGACTGGAACAGATGGGACTCGAGTATAGAATCACAATCATCTGCAGAAATAGTCTGGTACACAGACGGTTCTAAGACAGATGAAGGAACAGGAGCGGGAATACATGGAGTGAGGCCAAGAAGGCCTCTCGGCAAACACGCCACGATATTTCAAGCTGAAACACATGCCATTAGGATATGCATACAGAAGAACCTGGAAAGTGGCTACCGAAGAAAACACATCCACATTCTCTCTGACAGCCAGAGCGCCATCAAAGCTCTCAACTCGACACAGATAAAGTCTAGACTCGTCTGGGAATGCCTCCAGGACCTTCTGGAGCTGGCTAAACACAACAAGGTCACTCTGATGTGGGTGCCAGGTTACAAGGGAATAGCGGGCAACGAAAAAGCAGACCAGTTAGCAAGACAAGCATCTGAAACGCCATTCACAGGGCCAGAACCTTGCTTGGAATCAGCAAAAACCGATGCAGGACCCTGATTGAGGAGTGGATAAAACAAAGACACCGACAACACTGGGAACAGAGCGACGGGCAAACACACAGCAAAGCCATGGTAGGACGCACAAGCCAAACCTTGACAGCTGACTTTTTGAATCTAAACGGAACAAAGGCACGAATAATAGTAGGTCTACTGACGGAACACTGCGGTCTCAGAAAACATCTGAACACCATAGGAATACTTGGAGAACCTGTGGATTGCAGACTCTGCGGTGAAGAGGAAGAAACAGCCTCTCACATAACTTTTGAATGCGACGCCTTGGGAAGAAGGCGCCACAGAATCTTCGGTGACATCAATCCGGAAACGGGAATGAATCCGAAAAACCTCATAAAAAGGCTACTGAACCTGATAAAGGACACAAACCTATTCTCGTGAGGAACCACTGACGAAGGAGTGATACAATAGACCCATGTTGGTCGCAGTGTCACAGGGAGGCCAAGCGCTAACCCGGTATCTTGCTTGTCAGCTTATCAATCAATCAATCAAATCATCTGATGAGAATGGGTTTATCGGACAATGAAGAGTGTAGATTTTGTGTAGAGGAGAAAGAAACTCCAATTCACCTAGACATAGAACGCCCTGTCATCGCAATCCAAAGTAAAGAATCCTTTGGGCAAGAAACTTGCAGGAGTGAGGAACTAGCATCGTTGCAACCTTCCCAGGTATTGGATTTTATTGGATCTCTGGAACTGGAAGGCGAGATGTAGAGTGCGTGGTGAGATTAGCTCTGTTAAGGGATACAATAGACCTTAAGGACCCAGTGAACTGTAACTGTATACCTCCTTATTGATGAGAGAGATCAAATTATACCATATGGGGTTCAACTTCAAGGAATATGTGAAAGAACTGAATGATGAACGACTCGTTTCAAGAGTGCACCACATATTTCTCCCTAACCCGGTTCTCCATTCAATTACCACGTACCTCGACAGACAATGTAATTCTCAAACTCCCCAGACCGAAAACCCCCCAAAGACCAGCTTCCACCCCCCTCCCTCACCCTTCTGCACCTCTTCCGCCAGAACAACTTCCATGTCACTGTTTATCTTAACTTCTCCTCCGGCAAATTATACTCCGGTTAATTTAGTATGTAAATCAGAATATTTCAGATGCCTGCGGTGTACAGCGTGTCTGTTATTTATTTGGCCGAGTAATAAGAGGTGGTAAATTTCCCGAAATCTTAGCGACTTCCCCAGCCAACTTCCCCGCGAACTGTTTGCCCGGATTTGGGGAAGGATTAGAAGTTCTGGC
This sequence comes from Adalia decempunctata, assembly GCA_951802165.1. Taxonomy (NCBI): domain Eukaryota; kingdom Metazoa; phylum Arthropoda; class Insecta; order Coleoptera; family Coccinellidae; genus Adalia; species Adalia decempunctata. The sequence goes on from OX637702.1 coordinate 5,120,575, forward strand.
TTTACGCCCGGAATTTTCGTAAGCCAGGGGGGGTTGGGGAGACGCGTTGCTTACCTGCGCCGCTTTGCGGACAGTGCGGTACGTAGCTGAGGGAGCTTAGGAACGGGCGGAACGGTAAGAATAATAATGGAAGTTGGGGTAAACATGAACATTGCCTGAACAAGCAGATTTCGAAGTTGGAAATGTGTGTACAGACTGAATAAATAATGTACGGCGGTGGGAAGTTGATGGCGTTTTGATTAAATTGCATCGGGTGGAATTTGGGGATTGAAATATCGGAATTGCAAGGTGCATCCTGTTTTGGTTAACTTTTGCTGGAAACTTTACTGTCTCTGAATGTGTACAGTGTTCAGTTCTAAGACGAACCTATCAGATTAATGATTAAACGCATTGTAAATAAACTGCAAAGAGGTTTCAATGTGATAAGCTACAATGAACAGCGTGACTGTCTATCTTGCTGTTCTGAGCCTAACTCACGAGTGGTGTCTGGGAGAAAGTCTCAATATAAATCCCAAAAAGACAATACTGGTGCCATTCACCAGGAGCAAGAAACCAACGACTACACCAAATATCTAGGAGTTATATTCGATCAAAGACTCTCTTGGAGTCCACACCTCGAGGCTGTGATCAGTAATGGCCAGAGAGCTCACTTCACATGCCAGAGAATGGTCGAAAAAACGTGGGAGTTAAAAAATGCACTGACGAACAAGATCTATAAATACATTTGCAGCTCTCATTTGGTGGCCAACAGAAAGACTGGTGTCAGGGCAATCAGTTCTAGAAACACCCAGTCTACATATCACAGAAGCAACACGCTCTTGTCCAACTGCTGCCATGCAAGTCATCTTGGATCTACCTTCCTTAGATATCTTTCTGGAAAGTGAGGCGGTCAGGTGGGCTCTCAAGGTGGCTGAAGAACGAGAACTGATAACTGGCGAATACTCAGGACACCTTGACATTCTAAATGAGTGCCAGAAGCTCTTGGATGTGGTCACAGATAACCTACCACTGAGACTCGAGGTTCAGAAAAACTTCAACACGGCATTTCCAAGTAGTGAACAATGGACTTATAATGAAGAGGGTCTTCGGTATTTTATACTGATGGCCCGAAAACTGAAGATGGACGAGTGGAAAAGGTGTACACGGTCCTTGGATCCAATTAGCCAAACCAATGGGTTTCTGTCCTTCAGTATTCCACTGTATCATCTGAAGAGCATGGGAAAGATGACACTTGCCACTTCTGTCAAGAAAGAAACCACTTGCTATGTGATTTCTCCCATCAAAACTGGCTATTTTCTGTCTCATCCTTCAACAAAATTCTTCATTGAGCTGTTTTAGTGCCCAGGCACAGAAATCTTGCTTCCTAGACAGCTGTTTTCAGTAACACAATTTGGAGTTGCTTTGAAGACCTTTTGTGAAACTCAATTTGATGAAATTATATTTTGAAGTTTATATTTTCTCTCTTTTTTCTTCACTATTAAAGCCCAGATTCATGAAATTAATATTTTTAAGTTAATTTCAAGTAATGAAGAATTTAAGCACATTTGTAATTAAGAAACAAAGCTCAGGAACCATTATCAACTTATTTTGTATTGAATTCTGCATATTTTTTCGAATTTGGCATTCAGGTATCCATTTTTTCACACCACGTTTAGTTGAACTTACTTGTGTCGAATGCATCTCATGTATAGTTTTTTCTTTTTCAGAGATGTATGGCCAGAAAATGATTGTTTCGGAAGCAGAGGAATGTCTCCGGAAGAAGAGTTCACTGCCCTGAAAGACATCTTCCTTGCTGATCTAGGAGGTTAGTAAAGTAGTGCTTTAATATTAGTTATTTCGTCCAGTAGGTCAAGGTATCTTCACCTCATATTAGCGACTACAATTGCCCAAGCACAATCCTTCCAAATATTCTCTCATTTGTCGGTAGATGGGAAAACTCTGTTACTTTTCCCTCTCTTGTCGAAAATGACAGATGAGAGCAAGGCGTATGTCAAATTGAAACCCCAATCAATTGTGGATTTTTCCATAGATGCATAGAATACCTGGTGTAACGACTCCTTTCTAAAAATCGTGACCAAAATTTGTAGATCAAAACGGCATTCTAGATTTCAGATTTTGGTCTAGTTCCGGAATAAATCCACAATTTTTATCGGCCGAGGCGCTACTGCGGTAACGACAAAAAGCGCGACCCCGTTTGGGAGAAATGAAAAGCGGCACAAAATGTCACATTTTCGATCGACAAGAAAGTCTTAGATAAAATCTAATCAGTGCCAACACCAGGTATTTCTATGCATCTATATTTTTCCTCTTCAAAACAACCAGGATAAGAAACAAAAATGCAAAGCATAAAACAATAAAAGAACGTTAGAATAACGTGAAAATACAAATAATGTAATTGTTTATTATACAAGAGGCAGGAGAATTAAAGAAAAAATGTATGTATGAAATAAGAAAAAAAACCACAGAACAAACATTGAAAGAATGGTACACACAGTTGGTCTGACTTGAAGACATGTGTCTGCTGGTTTTCTGTGGCCTCTTGAAGAAAAATAGTCTTTTTTTCACACTTGGGTTTTATCCAAATGCTTAAGCAGGCACGTGTCAAATCGCGCTCATGCTAATCACTTCTTCGGGCGTGTAAGAAAGTAAGAGATTAGCGGACTGATGGCGCTGTAAAGCTGGTTACTAGCCGAGTAGTGAAGAAAGTGAAGAAACCGGTAAAAAGTTTTGTGGGGTTCTGTTCGGTTCCTTCAGATCACATAGTCTGAAAAAGTGGGTAAGTCATAGAACTGGATCTTCTTTGTTAGTCCATTCGCAGAATAAACTTTGTTGTATTGAAAATAAAAATATGAATTTCGAACACCAATGATATCTTGAAGTTTGTTATCTGCAGAAGTGTGCTTCTTCGGTGTTCAAATCGTTAGCGAGTAGTGGATTGTGGTTTCATGGTCCAATCGAAAGGAGTATTTGATTTTATTCCGGGAAAATCACTCGTTCCAAAGCCACCCAATAAAAATACTGCTATACGTAGTTTTACGACCGTTCGATCTACTCCCGGCTTGTCAGATCCCCGGGATCGGCTCGCCGCGCGAGAAGCCGTCTCGACCGACCCATTACTACCCTTTTTTCGCGACCATAAAGGGGTGAACCGGACGTAAAGTGACTGGAGCGAATCCGCAAGGGTGTCATTTCGAGTTTTAACAGCGATAGTTATGAAAACGCCGCGTTCGTAATTAATGAGTATCGTATACTCGGGAAAAAGATAGGAAGGACCATTATCTCTCGCCCCGCTTCGATCTTTCGAAGGCGCAGAGCGACGATTTTCCACCGGTCCGGAAGGGTGAACTGGAAGGAATCGACGGTTGGTAGAATTTGGGTCGATGGAAAAAATGATTGGGGTCGGGAAAATTCCTCCGAGTGATATTTCGCGGGTCCGGTTCTTTCTTTGATTGAAAACGCCATCAAAGGAATCTTCATCATCTATGTCGGTGTTTGTGGGGTGAGGAATGGTGGCCTTCGAAACCTCCGTTATTAGAGATGAGTGTGGGAGGTTGCTGAGCGTTATCATTAGGGCCCCTTTGGGTGGTGGGAACTGGTCGGTATTTCCTACAGGGCGGTTTGTACAATAGCCGCAATTTCTTGGGGATTTTGAGTGATGTCGGTGGTTTTTCACTATTGGTTTCCTCCGGAGGCCCAACTTTAATTCTAGCCCATAAATTGACTGAATCTTGCGTCCCTAGAGTCCTCAGTCCAGAGTAAATTTGAGACTGAATTTGGATTATTGGCAGTTAATTCAGTAAACGCCTAACGTGGTTTCAAATAATAGTCATTTATGATATGACTGTTAAGAGTGACGTTTTATTTTGTGAGTGAGAAAGTTGGTGAAATGAGCGGAGCGAATTGAACAATTTCACGAACGAAATAAAATCACTTTTAACACAAATACCATACAATGTTTCTTGTACAACTGCCCTATTTTGATAATGAAATGGGCGAATTTGCAATGACAATAAACTTCAAAATGCATTTTAATATTCAAATAATCAAAAGGTTGTTGTGAATGGCAAACGTTGCCAACGTTATGATTACTAACAAATGAGAAAAGACGCTGCTTAATATGTTTGTCGAGAGTCCAATTATTAATGAAAATGACGATTTGGTTGTTTCTGTGGATATTTAAGAGTCTGCAAGAAGAGCAAATCTGGATCTCCTACCTAAAAAATCTGTTCATCAGTACGATATTGCATATAACAATTTCCTGGTCAGGTGTAAATTGAAAAATGTAGAAGGGAACTTAAGTGAACCTGTTTTCTTGGCATACTTAGAAGAAGAATCAAAAATATGGAGTTCATCAACTTTGTGGAGCAAATTTTCAATGATAAAGTCAAGCGCCCTTATTAAAAATGGTGTGGATGTTAGTAAATATTTCAAGGTAATAGCATATTCAAAACGGAAGTGAAGGATATCGTCCCAAAAAATCGAAAATTCTCACTCGTGAACAAGTTGAAAAGTTTATAAATGAGGCACCAGATGAGGAATACTTGATGGTTAAGGTTGCAATTGTTTTCGGATTATTTGGAGCCTGCCGGCGTGAAGAATTGTAGAATGTATCAGTGGAAGACATCGAAATAACAAATAAATTTTTGGTTATACAACTTCCAAACACAAAAACGAAAGTCAGTCGTTCTTTCAGTATTATCGCGAAGTATGTTGACTACTTTCATAAGTATTTTGCACTGCGCCCTTCTGTCATCAAACATCGTCGTTTTTTCCTGAAATACATGAATAATAAATGCACTGCCAATTCAGTTGGTATCAATACATTTGGGAAAATTCCATCTATTGTTGCCGAATTCCTCAAACTGCCAGAACCAAAGCAATATACAGGACACTGTTTTCAAAGATCCTCCGCTTCATTGCTAGCAGAATCAGGAGCAAATATCACGGATATAAAAAAACATGGTGGATGGAAGTCTACGACGGTAGCCGAGGGCTATGTTGATTATTCCATTGCATATCGAAATGTCATTGCAGAACAAATTCTCCCAACCTCAACAGATTTTGGATCATCATCATCCAATATTGTACTTCTGGTTTCTACAAGTACTGATGGTGCTGAGGATTCTAATAATGTGTTGCGAAGCTCCCTAACGTCACAGGGCATTAATGTTAGTAATTGTTCTAGTTTTACGATGAATATTAATGTTCATAAGTAATGATTGTTAAATATTGATAATAAAAATTTGCAATTGCTGAATTTTTTTCATCTGCTTTCATCGTAAGGAAATATTTTTAACACTAATGTTAAAAATATTTTCAATACGCTTCCACGTAAACAATCAATTTTAACATTATTTGCTGTCATTAAAAGTGTCACTTTTAATGGCAGTTGTACAAAAAGAAATTATTGAAGAAATAGCAACTGCAAACATATTAAACTAAAATGAAAAAATGAGTCTTACATACTAAATCAATAAAATTTCGGGTAAGTTATGTATAGAATGCACTGTTCAATGTTTTTTCTCTACTTACCCCATTCCATTTTCGAGTTATTTCTAATTGTATACGCTAAAATTCGAGGAAAAAATCATAATCTAAATGCTTCCCTGGATTGAATATCATCGAATATTATTACTCTAAACAAGTTAAAATGTTGTCAGAATGTTTATCAATTTTGTCGAAACTGAAATCTAAATGATGGAAAAACGTTTGATGTAGACATATGAATTAATAAAATCCCACAAATGTGGGAGATGTAATTCGAGCAGCAAGGATAATGAAGTTATACATTCAATACGCACAGTTTCTATGTAAAATTTATTGTTACCGGTCCATATTGAAAATAAATGTCAATGAAATGCAATATTCAGGTACATGAATGATGAATGTCGATACAAACCACATATGAAACATAATGATGAAAAATAAAATTATACCTAGCACTTAATAATCTGTGGAGATGTTTCTATCTAAACAATATCCTCTTGGAATTTTAAAAACTCGACACTACACGGTTAATATTACATAGTTCGTATCCGCAGTAAAATTGTATTGAACCCAGATTGTGAAACCACTGTGTGTGTCTTTTATGGCAAGGGCAATCTTGCGACTCTGACCCGACTCAGATCATCAACATTATGCAGATCTTTCGATCCCGTCCAGGAATTTTGTACACCAGCCGCAGCGAAAACCGTTTTCGCCATGTTTACGAAACGGAAACCATCTCCAAACCCGAAATACCCAGACTCCGGTCCTCTGGTATCGTTATCGAATCAAGACAGATTCGATATTCCAATTCCGGCGCCCACTCATGAACTTCAGACGGGGGATAATCAACCGGGTATTGTTTGAGCTTCGCAGTCGTCCTCGGTGCCATCTGGAATTCCCGAACACAATCCGGGATTTCTTGTTCGTTCGAAAAATTCAAAAGCGTAATAAATTTCCCTTCGTCGAGTCACGAAGTGCCCGGGATATCGAAAGAAGTCGGGAGAGGAAATTGACGGGCGACGTTCTGAGGCAATTTTCCCCCGGATGAAAATCTGACGACTTTGAGAGCTTCGGTTCGCGAGGCTCGGCTTACGAGGACGACGTAATTGCTAATAACATGTTATTACCGAAGGAATATCTTGGGAAGGTGCTGGGTTTCGATCCGAAACGCACAAAATGCCGATGTGGAAATGAGACGGAAATTTTCCCCTATTTCATATAAAGGACCCCGCACTTTTAGTAGGTAAAGTGGCGACCGGTCAAATTTTCTGAAAATTTAGTATGTTGTTGTGCCCGACTCATTGACCAAAAGTGTCAATGGGCCCAACCCAATCCTATGGCTAGTTTTCTAAATACGGGGTGTTAAAGTTGAAAATTGCCCAGATTTTCGGATTTATTTGCTAATTATTAAGAGTTAGATTGGATTTCTGTTGCATACACACGTTTACTACATGTTCTAGGTATGAAATTAGAGGATACGTATGATTAAAAATATTTATATTTACCGGGTGATTCACGAATATATGACGGTACTTTTTTCCCAAAATTCACTTTTTCTACTGTGACGTCAGGAGGAAATATTTTTGAAATGTTCTTTCCGATTTAGTATTATGACGACAAAATATTGCACAGTGCATATTTTTTATACAGGGTGTTTCACAGAGAGAACCACTAGACATAATCATATTTTTTTAGGATTAATTCGAAATCCTGTATTTTTGAATTGATTTTTGGGAAAAGTAATACCACAAAAATATGTGTGTCTCTAATCTCCAAAATATCCAGGGTGGTTTATTCATAGGAAGGTATTCTATTTTGGGAGAAGTACAAAAAACACGAACACCCTGTATTCGAAAATTTCCTCGGTCAAATGCAACTATTTTATCACTATATATTGATTCCCACAACATCTCCCGAGGTATGAATTTTAAATCCGATACTATGACCAGTTTTCGAGATACAGGGCGTAAAAGCGGAGAATAACTTATTTCATCATTTTTTTTTCAAATTGAAATGCCGGATTGATTTTATGTTGCACTGATGAGTTCAGTATGAGTACAGATCAGATGCACAAGGAAAGGTTCAGCTAAAATATTTACTGTTACAGGGTGATCCACGAATAAAGGCGAGTTTATACAGCAACTAAAATAAAATAAGAACTAAAATAAAATAAAATAAGAATGTTCACTTGATGCATTTCAATGACAGCATTTATACAGGAAATAAGCTAAAATAAGGAATAAGAATCTTATTCATTTATACAGGAAATAAGCTAAAATAAGGAATAAGAATCTTATTCTTATTCCTTATTTTAGCTCATTTCCTGTATAAACGCTGACATTGAAATGCATCAAGTGAACATTCTTATTTTATTTTATTTTAGTTCTTATTTTATTTTAGTGGCTGTATAAACTCGCCTTTAATCACAATAGCTTTTGCAAACACTCGATAATTCTACAGTTTCATCACAGAGAAATTATTCCATGAAGTTAATACCTAGTCGTTCACAATTTTCAGTCTGAAATACTTCATAATAATTAGGTACTTTTCATACAGGGTGAGTCATAAATAATATGCTTTGAAATAATTGAAAGGAGAACTTTTCTGGTGAATTTTGAATAACTGTCTAACATTACATCAAGTGAAGTATTTCAGACTGAAAATTGTGAACGACTATAGGTATTAACTTCATGGAATAATTTCGCTGTGACGAAACTTTAGAATTATCGAGTGTTTGCAAAAGCTATTGTGATTTATTCATGAATCACCCTGTAACAGTTTAGCTAAATCTTCCCATGTGCATCTGATCTGCTCTCATACTGAACTCATGGGCGCAACATAAAATAAATTCGGCTTTTCAATTAAAAAAAAAATTGATGAAATAAGTTATTCTCCGCTTTTACGCCCTGTATCTCGAAAACTGGTCATAGTATCGGATTTAAAATTCATACCTCGGGAGATGTTGTGGAAATCAATATAAAGTGATAAAATAGTTGCATTTGACCGAGGAAATTTTCGAATACAGGGTGTTCATGTTTTTTGTACTTTTCCCAAAATTGAATACCTTCCTATGAATAAACCACCCTGAATATTTTGGAGATTAGAGACACACATATGTTTGTGGTATTACTTTTCCCAAAAATCAATTCAAAAATACAGGATTTCGAATTAATCCTAAAAAAATATGATTATGTCTAGTGGTTCTCTCTGTGAAACACCCTGTATAAAAAATATGCACTGTGCAATATTTTGTCGTCATAATACTAAATCGGAAAGAACATTTCAAAAATATGCCCTCCTGACGTCACAGTAGAAAAAGTGAATTTTGGGAAAAAACTACCGTCATATATTCGTGAATCACCCGGTAAATATAAATATTTTTAATCATACGTATCCTCTAATTTCATACCTAGAAAATGTAGTAAACGTGTGTATGCAACAGAAATCCAATGTAACTCTTAATAATTAGCAAATAAATCCGAAAATCTGGGCAATTTTCAACTTTGACATCCCGTATTTAGAAAACTAGCCATAGGTTTGGGTTGGGCCCATTGACACTTTTGGTCAATGAGTCGGGTACAACAACATACCAAATTTTCAGAAAATTTGACCGGTCGCCACTTTACCTACTAAAAGTGCGGGGTCCTTTATGTATGATACATACATTTAAACCATAGATTCTTGAGCCCAAAAGAAACCTTTTTTTCATTTTCCATTTTTCCGAATTCGACTCTGTTTGAAAGATATATAGATAGATATTTGAAAAAGAAATTGGGCCAAATACGTACCTGATACGATTCATTGCAAATACCTTAAAGTTCATATTTCTCGATTGAAATTGAGATGATCCATTAAGGGGATACAAATGAGAGTGTTATAAACACGATATTTCTTAACATACGAGGATGTATTGATATCTAGTTAGCCTAGACCAGTTCCATGCATAAACAAAATATCGCGATACTATATCAACGAACAATAACTTATTAGAAGTGTCAGTGTAGAGTTCGAAGTCAAAAAAGTAAACCAGAATAACGAAATAAATTAAAAAAAAAGGATGTCCACCGAAATTGTAAACATAGAGAAATTGGAGTATCGAGCCATCATCAAGTACCTGTATTTAAAAGGGTTCAGAGGTAAGCAGATTTACGAAGATATGCATAATACCCTTGGTGATCAATGTCCTTCGTATGCGACCGTGAAAAATTGGACTGCAAGCTTCAAAATAGGTAAATTTTCCATTGAAGATGATGACCGATCGGGAAGGCCAGTTTCTGTGACAGTCTCTGAAAATATCGATGCAGTTCATGACATGATTTTATCAGACCGTCGAATTGGGCTAAAACGGATATCTGAAGCACTGAAGATTTCATGAGAACGCGTTCATCATATAGTTCACGTCAATTTGGACATGAGAAGAATTTCTGCAAAATGGATCCCCAAATGTTTGAATGTTGACCAAAAGTGTGCAAGGGTAGAAGCATTGCGTTCGATCTGTGCTCGATTTGAAAACGATGTAGACTTCTTATACCGAATTCTTACTATGGATGAGACTTGGGTACATTTCTACGATCCAGAAACAAAGCAAAAATCGATGGAATGGCGACACTCTGGTTCTCCAATACCTTAGAAGTTTCGTGTCCAAAAATCTGCTGGAAAAGTTCTTGCTTCAGTTTTTTAGGATTGCCATGGTGTTATCATGATTGATATTTTGGATAAGGGTAGAACAATAACTGTAAATTACTATTCGACATTACTGGCCACTCTACGGGAAAAAATTGAAGAGGAAAGACGCGGAAAGCTATCCAAAGGTATTTTGTTTTAACAGGACAACGCCCCAGTACACAAATCTCATGTTGCCATGCAAAAAATTCGTGATTTAGTGTTAGAATTACTAGAACAGCCCCCTTATTCACCTGATTTGGCTCCGTCTGACTATCATCTTTTTCCTCAACTGAAAAAAGTTTAAAAGGGTGTAAATTTTATTCCAACGAGGAGGTAATAAAAGCTGTGGAGGACTGGTTTGCAGAGCAAGAAGAAACACTTTTTTTGAAAGGTCTAGAGACGTTGCAGGTTCGCTGTAATAAATGTATTCAATTAGGAGGAGAATATGTTGAGTTAAAAATATTTTGACATTGAAATTTAGTTTGGTTCTATAGTAGACTGAGAATTTTTCAATATGTCCTCGTAGTGTAGTTTTGTCCGATTATATCTGCAATTCAACAGCCATATTTCTCCCAGCAAAAAAAGTTCCTTTCTTGATTTTTCTGAAGATTAGTTCGTAAACACTAATAACTTGTTCATATTTTCCCCGACATTCCAAAAATATCTCATTAAGAATTGCTTTTTCACTCTATTCATGAATAATCAACTTTGCTCATCCTCTATGAATATTTCACATAGCTTTTGAGGAGACGATACTAGATTGTTGTGGAATACGTTCAGAATGAATGTAATATTAACCGTGTAGTGTCGAGTTTTTAAAATTACAAGAGGATATTGTGTAGATAGAAACATCGCCACAGATTATTCAGTGCTAAGTTTCATTTTATTCTTCATTAATTTTGATTTATACGTGATTTGTATCGATATTCATCATTCATATGTCTAAATTTTGTATTTCATGACATTTATTTTCAATATGGAGCGATAATAATGAATTTTTAATAGAAACTTTGATTATTAAATGTATCACTTCATTGATATTCAATTATATCTTCCACATTTAAGAGGACTATATGGCAGACTTTGGTATCAAAATGTGGGATTTCGAGGTCGCTGAATCCAATAAAAAACAATCCAGTCATAAGGAAAGAATTTTTTCTATTTTAGTTTTTCGATATTTCATATCCAAGTTTTGTTCACAAGCTCACACCACTCAAGATATGGGTGTTTTTGATCAGCAAACATATTTTTTTGCCAACCGTCCGAGAAAGTAACATTTCCCGGCCTAGTCCGGAAAGTATACTCCATTCACAATTATAAAATCACAACTCTGGCCTTGGAAATTTGACACATTCCACTCTGTATCGAAGTTATGACGTTTTTCAAAATATTTTTATGTTCCAAGTCAACACTATGTTGCCCTTTCTACATTCTTAGCGTATTTCTCAGAATGTGAATTTATTCGGAAAATGAATGAATTGGAAAAGATGTGATGGACGAAAATAATTAACGTTTATATGAATTGATAGAAAGGATTCCTTTTCTAGTTATTTGCATAAAAAGTACACTAGATCACTGTTGAAATATATTATTTTTCGCCATGGAAGAAAATTGAATTGCTTTCACATAATTTTCATATGCATGCTTGTGAAGATTTAATGTTTATTATCCTCTTGAACTGAAAGTTCAAGACTTGACGACATCAATTGTTGATTCTAATCAAGAATTCATTAAAAAAAATCAACCCAAAGATATGAGATGAATGGATGGGTAATTACAAGAATCAAGAATAATGTCAATTTTATTTTGTTGATAACTTTCTTAAAATCAATGTTGGGATATGAAACTCGGCTGCGTTTGTTCACATCTAAAGAATACATTTTTCACCATCTCAACCTTTGAAAGGCGTTTCTTATAGGAGAATTAGGTCTAAGTTCCACCTCATAAGTGAGGTACCTAACTTTTGCAAATCTGCTCAGATATGCCAAATTTCTTGGAAAACCTGAAAAATATCATCCTAATCGACCTCTCGAGGCTCCATCCGATCCATCTACTGCAATATCGGTCCAAATAACAGCTTTTTCAAAGAAATTGCCGTGTACCCCTTCAACCTCGAAATGTAAACATTCGTCCTGGTCTTGAAAATCGTCCTCACGCTCCTAATTGGTGCTTAAAACAATAAACATACGTTAATCTTGGGTTTTCGACGAAAAACTCAATGTGGGGTATAAAACTCGGCTGTGTTTGTTCAAACAACATCTAAAGAATACATTTTTCACCATCTCGACCTTTGAAAGGCGTTTCTTATAGGAAAATTAGGTCTAAGTTCCACCTCATTAGTGAGGTATCTAACTTTTGCAAATCTGCTCAGATATCGCCAATGTTCTTGGAAAACCTGAAGAATATCATCCTAATCGACCTCTCGAGGCTCCATTCGATCCATCTATTGCGATATCTGTCCAAATAACAGCTTGAAAATCGTCCTCACGCTCCAAACTGGTGCTAAAAACAATAAACATACGTTAATCGTGGATATATTCGACGAAAAACTAACCTGCAAATATCGATTAAATACCAAAAATCTGCGAACAATTTGTAAACCTAACAAAATGTGGAATATCTTTGATACTTTTACTTTGATGTAAACAAAGAAACTGGAACGTCGTTTTGTCATTAACGATATTTTCTGTGCTCGCACTGACGTTTCATCATATGTTCTGTGCTTTTCATCAGGAGCACCAACTCCTGAAAACGAAACCATGACCTCCTATGTGATTAAATAAAAGTGAATGGAGTAAACGTACTTTCCGGACTAGGCCGGAAAAACTCACGTCGTTGTTGTCATTGTGATGATCATCACAATAGCAACGAAATAACGGATGACAGTTCTGTTCTGTTCAATTCAAATAATAATCAAAATGTATAATGAAGAAATGTGTCGTCTCATTGATTTGTAATTCTACATGGTTGCCGAAAAAATATTGTACGCAACACGCCCGAAAATAGTTTTTTTGGACTCACAGACTTCCAGGACTCGCCTCCGGCTCGTCCTAGAATTTTGTCTATTCGTCCAAAAAAACCCTATTTTCCGGACTTGTTACGTAAATTACTATTGCAGAGATACTTTGAGCTTGGCTGATTAACGTAATATAAATACTTGACAGAGGCTTTAAGGGATTACAGACCAGATTAAGTCCTTCCAACCTTCGCCATAACTTCTATGGCCCCCTCTAAATTATGCAAATTCTCGTATTCCATATTGCGAATAAAAAAATTGCCGCTTTCCCAAACGTCGCACTTCCAGCATCTAAGCAGTTAAGTGCGAGAATAAAAATGAAAGCTGGAGAATAAAAATTATAGACCATTCCGTCGAATTCCCTCTCATGAGCCTTGAAATCGCCGAATTCCTCTTACGACGCACAATCGAACGATAAAAAAAATTCGCCCGTCATAGCCCGCTCAAGAGGTCCTGGACGGAAAGCGCCCCGTCGGAATGAAGCCGTTCCGGTGGGGCAGGCAAAGGGGGCCACGTCTCAAACCGACTATAAATCACACTTTCGAGTCGGGTGCCTTTTTTTTAAGGCCCCGCTTTATGACCTCTATTATTTCTCACTCATTTTATTGCCAGTCTAACGCGGGTGTGGGTTGAGAGCAGGACGCCACGCCAAATGTTAGTTATGTGAACTGCCACGAGCGGCGCCAGAGTCGGATCTGTGGTTAAACTGATACTTTGTAGTCCGGGAAATTTTTGAATTTGTTTGTTCGCTAGAATTTTTCATGTATACTCCATTCACAATTATAAAATCACAACTCTGGCCTTGGAAATTTGACACATTCCATTCTGTATCGAAGTTATGACGTTTTTCAAAATATTTTTATGTTCCAAGTCAACACTATGTCGCCCTTTCTACATTCTTAGCGTATTTCTCAGAATGTGAATTTATTCGGAAAATGAATGAATTGGAAAAGATGTGATGGACGAAAATAATTAACGTTTATATGAATTGATAGAAAGGATTCCTTTTCTAGTTATTTGCATGAAAAGTACAAGAGATCACTGTTGAAATATATTATTTTTCGCCATGGAAGAAAATTGCATTGCTTTCACATAATTTTCATATGCATGCTTGTGAAGATTTAATGTTTATTATCCTCTTGAACTGAAAGTTCAAGACTTGACGACATCAATTGTTGATTCTAATCAAGAATTCATTAAAAAAAATCAACCCAAAGATATAAGATGAATTGATGGGTGATTACAAGAATCAAGAATAATGTCAATTTTCTTTTGTTGATAACTTTCTTAAAATCAATGTTGGGATATGAAACTCGGCTGCGTTTGTTCACATCTAAAGAATACATTTTTCACCATCTCAACCTTTGAAAGGCGTTTCTTATAGGAGAATTAGGTCTAAGTTCCACCTCATAAGTGAGGTACCTAACTTTTGCAAATCTGCTCAGATATGCCAAATTTCTTGGAAAACCTGAAAAATATCATCCTAATCGACCTCTCGAGGCTCCATCCGATCCATCTACTGCAATATCGGTCCAAATAACAGCTTTTTCAAAGAAATTGCCGTGTACCCCTTCAACCTCGAAATGTAAACATTCGTCCTGGTCTTGAAAATCGTCCTCACGCTCCTAATTGGTGCTTAAAACAATAAACATACGTTAATCTTGGGTTTTCGACGAAAAACTCACCGGCAAATATCGATTAAATACCAAAAATCTGCGAACAATTTGTAAACCTAACAAAATGTGGAATATCCTTGATACTTTTACTTTGATGTAAACAAAGAAACTGGCAACGTCGTTTTGTCATTAACGATATTTTCTGTGCGCGCACTGACTTTTCATCATATGTTCTGTGCTTTTCATCAGGAGCACCAACTCCTGAAAACGAAACCATGACCTCCTAGGTGATTAAATAAGAGTGAATGGAGTATACCTACACGTAGTTTTTCCTTTTCAATTGGATCCTTTCAGTTGTCCTTGTAATGAGAAATGGAGTGTTTTTGAGGGGTCCCACTTCTTGTTCATTTTTCACCAAAAAAAATTTGGAACAACTGTTATTTTGCACAGAGATATGCTGATTAAGAAAATATAAATACCTGAAGGATACGAGAAGAGGGACGAAAGTTATGACAGTTTGAAATTTCCAATTTTTCAAAAAAGGCCATTTCGCAGGTGAAAATCCAAACTATGATAGTTATGGTTCTGGATTATTTTTATTGAATTGAGCAACCTCGAAAACCTACATTTTGATACCAAACTTGACCATATAGCCCTTTTTTGGCTCTGATTTTTATTGGTTTAAGTTTTCCATTTTTCAATTTCGAGTTTTGTTCACGAGCTCACAGCATTCAGAGTATTGGTGATATGGATCAGCAAAATGGGAATTCTGAAAGATTCGAATGTGTTGAACATCACGATCGAATGACGCCGTTAGTTTTTCCAGGGATTCCGTGTTGATGAGGAATATAGTGTTTTTGGGGGGTCTTACCACTTTGACATTTTTGACCCAAAAAGTTGGAATTTTCGAACCCGGTTTTATTTCATATATGGATACTGTGGACAATGCTGATTAATAATGTTTAGATTACATTTGGATCCGACCACAGGAACGTGAGCTATGAGACTTCGAAATTTCGAAATTTTTTTAGGGGGTCTTACCTCTTGCTCATTTCTCACCCACAACTTTTTGAAATCGCTCATATTTTACTCAGATATGCTGATCAACTAAATTCAAACACTTATTGGATACGACGAGAGGAACGGAAGCTATGAGAGTTCGAATTTTACAATTTTCCAAAAAATTCCATTTGACTGGTGAAAATCTAAACTATGATAGTTAGGGGTCGGGAATATTTTTTATTGAATTCAATGACCTCGAAAACCTACATTTTGATCCAAAGTCGACCATGTACCGACCATAAGTGCAGATTTTTTTTAACAATTAATTCACATCCATCAATATCATCGATATTATTTCCTGTTTGCTATGAATGTGTTCGAATTGGTTTCAGTCTATGAATAAGAATATCTATAACCACCTCTTAGGAATTCAAAGGTTCAATTTCCCCCAATCCCTCCCTGGCCACGGCGTCTTCATTCTACGACGCGACCATTACATTGTAAGTGGCCGTATCTCTAGCGCTGTATTGCTATAAAATAACGGGGATTTTAAAATAATAAAATCGGCTGTAAACAATTCATCAAACGGGATTTCGCAGACGAATTTTCGTATACCCAGACCGAACCGTAAAAATGTAGTAGTCGGTTTTTATTTAGGGCGCCGTAAAAATTAATTCCCGAAAAGCTATTTTCTCCGCGTTTCATTTACGTCGCGCAGGATTAGGCTTGTAATTTCTGTTTGCGTTGTTCCTGAAGAAACACGTGATGGTTGGGGTCAGTTTCAGTAACTTTTATAGTTATACAGTGTGACAAGAAAAACCTCGGACAAACTCTTTTTCATTTAACTTTATTAAACAGAAGAAATTGAACAAAACAAAAACAAATAATAATAGCTTGAACATTTGTTACTAATATATTTAAGCCGTTTTGAAGTGGCTTCCTTTGGCGGCGATACACAGCTTCAGACGCTTCTTGAAATTTTTGGCAATGGGCCGCAGCTCCTCGGGCGTTAATCGGTTCCATTCCCGGCGCAGAGATTGCTTCAGCGACTCCAAATTTTTGTGTTTTTTAGCACAAGCCCTGTGCTCCAAAATCGACCACACGCTCTAGTCCATTGGGTTGAGATCCGGTGAGTAGGACTGCCATTCTGTAGATGAAATGAAACAAGGAAAATGGGTATTACACCATTCTTGCGTCATTTTCGCTCTGTGAGCCGGAGCGGAGTCCTGTTGAAAGGTCCAATGCGTATCGCCGAAGTGCTGCTTGGCCCACGGAAGTCTTACGGCCTCGAGGATGTCGCAGCGGTAGACTTCTTGATTGATTTTGACCCCTTGATCCACGAAAACTAAGGGAGTTTTACCACTGCCGCAAATTCCGTCCCAGACCATGACGGATTGCTGATTTTGACGGTGTTCGACGATGGCCGATGTACCGGGAGCCTCTACGGACCAGACTCTGTCGTTTTGGTGGTTGTGGGATTGTTCTACGGTGAAAAGCTTCTCGTCTGTGAAGAGAATTCGCTCCCATTGCTGACCGGCGGCGAATCGAAGGAGTTGGCGGTACCTTTGGGGTCGTACGCGCTTGTTTTCCTACGTGAAGAGTTGAACTTTTTGGAGCTTGTATGGCTTGAGGTTGAGCTCCTTTTTGGCAAATTGACGGACTGATTCACGGTTGATACCGATCTCACAGGCTATTTTCCTCATTGAAACCCTCGGATTTCAATTGACTCGCTACTTGACGATGTTGCGATTGCTAGGTGTATTGACAGTGCGTTTTCTACCACTTCCTGGACGACGACCATCATGGCCAAGCTCCTTGAAACGACGAATTGCATCGGACACTGTTTGTCGAGGCACATTGAGCAAACGAACAATTTCGCATTGACGCCTACCTTGACGAAACAGCTCCAAAATCGCACTACGTTTGTTTGACATTCTAAAACTCTGTGAAATGAAATTATATCAAACTGAAAATCCACATATTAGTAAAGGAAAGTGTAGACAAACCAAGAGAATAAAAATTATTTGGCTGCGCTGAAATACTTTTGTTCCAGACCATAGCAAAATTTGTCCGAAGTTTTTCTTGTCACCTTGTATAAGTATTAAGGATCATTACATTATAAACTCGACCCGAAAGTCAATAACTTCATCGTTACCGTCTCGCCTACATCCTGTGCAATACCGATAAGCAACTAAGTAATTTTCAGGGCCATGAATATAAATTTCAGAAATCCACACTGGTTAACCTCAATATTTCGATTTATTACAGATCCTATCCTCCCCTCTTCGTTTATACCTTCAATTTAGGAACACTCTCTATATAAATATATCTAAAGAAACCTCAGCATTCAACTGAATTGAATTAGGAAATTACAGACCATTTTTAACGTGCAGTTGGTCTCAAAAGCTGACTTGGCTCATGGCACAATTGGCGCCCAACGTGTGATCGTCTGGTGCTCTGAGATTACTTCTTCACTCCGTCCTGGCGTAGGATGCTGGGTTGGTACACGCTAAATGGCCGATTCCATGAAGATCGCTATGCCAATGCGAATATTCTCTCCGGCAACCGTTACCGCATTCGCAGTCTCTCGTATCAGCAATTTCGCGATCGACCGGCCTCATCAATAACGCGGAGAGACGCCCACAAAACGGCATAATTCGCAATTTATAAGTCGGCCGTCGTTAATTCGCCGAGCGCGCGCGGTGTATGAAATTCGAACGTGACATCGGCGGCTCGACTTTTATCTCCGGTAATTTATCCGAATCGAAGCCCCCCGCATATCGGCAATCCTCCCGGGAGGCATTCCCGGCGAAAAACCAATCGCTGGCCCCACATCTACGCAGTCTGTATCGGATATAGCGAGGAATATAAGCGAGACGACAAGGGACCAAGGCATGGAGGTGTTAAACTGGCTGAAGTAACGACTCTGACCAGAAAATTTCTGTGTAACCCAAAGAATAAAGTCATCTATGTGAGCAATTTGAATTATGTGCCCCCTATATGAATTGATATAATAGTATGCTGAGGCCATATCTACCGAATCTGTAGCGTAGGCCTAATGTACAAATACTCTGTGATCTCAATCGATGTGCTTTTCGATGATCCTAGTGAATGTCTCTCTCTCAGTACCATGCGCTCTAGACAGATGCAAGGTCAAAGCAAGTAAACAACATAACATAACCTGCCATTTTGTATTCCCTGACGGAATGTACTTTGTGTACCATTTAAGCCCACTGATAAATTGTGAATAAACAACACGTCATCCACCAAGAAGTGTTTTATTATTTAACATCCATGTGGTACACGTGAGGATGAAAATCTGTCGAGGGAACAGGCATAGTGGCCTTGCAAAGAACCACAATAAGAAACAGCTATTTTTTATACAAACTTGAAGTTTTCTAGAAATTTTACAGATTGGTGGAGGCGTCGGTTACTAATATTCTAGTAAATCCACTGTTTCACTGTGGTTTCCGATGGCTTCAAAATGAACAAGGAGATGCTCACGTTAGATTTTAAGAAGACAAGTTTCGGTGGTACTTCTTACTGGACAATGAGATATTCGTTTGAAAATCATTCACATTGAAGATGTATCTTGATGCATAACACCTTTATTATTTCGAAACGAATAGACTCTATTGACTAAAAATAGTTGCTCTCAAATGAGGAATGACGTAGTCAAAGTACCTGCTATATTTTGTCCAAATTGCTCAATCAAAACTAAATAAATCCAAGCTAGTTATCGAAAAGAACCGCAAAATTTCTTTAACAACAGTTTGTTCAAATTTTCATGAGAATTTACTGATGTGAGAGACTTCTTATCATTGGACTATATTGAGCTCTAGATGAACAAAATATTTTGACGCCAATGTAGTGCTCTTCTTGAAATCTCTTGGTACAAAATGAATGTTTTCAGAAATAGGTTACAGAATGGCGGATGCCTCGGTCTCAATTATTCTAGTCGAGCCACTGTTTCATTGTTTTGTGCAGATGTTGAGCTCAGAGTATTGGTGCTATGGATCAGCAAAATGGGAATTCTGAAGGATTCGAATGTGTTGGAGAACATCACGATCGAATAACGCCGTTAGTTTTTCCAGGGATTTCGTGTTGATGAGGAATATAGTGTTTCTGGGGGTCTTATCCCGTTGACATTTTGACTTAAAAAGTTGAAATTTTCGAACATGATTTTATTTCATATACAGATACTGTGGACAATGCTGATTAATAATATACAAATTATATTTTGATCCGACCACAGGAACGTGAACTATGAGACTTTGAAATTTCGAATTTTTGAAAAAATGCCATTTCGCAGGTGAAAATCTAAACGATGTTAGATAGAGCTCTGATTTATATTTTATTGAATAGGGCTACCTCGAAAACCTATATTTTGATACAAAACATGACCATATAGCCCTTCTTTGGCTCTGATTTTATTGGTTTGAATTTTCCATTTTTCATTTTCGAGTTTTGTTCACAATCTCACAGCATTCAGAGTATTGGTGATATGAATCAGCGAAATGGGAATTCTGAAAGAAGTGAATGTGTTGGAGAACATCTCGATCGAATAACGCCGTTAGTTTTTCTAGGGATTCCGTGTCGATGAGGAATATGGTGTTTTTGGGGGTCTTACTTCTTTGACATTTTTGACCCAAAAAGTTGGAATTTTCGAACCTGATTTTGTTTCATATACGGATACTGTGGACAATGCTGATTAATAATATACAGATTACATTTGGATCCGACCACAGAAACGTGAGCTATAAGACTTTGAAATTTAGAATTTTTGAAAAAAAGCCATTTCGCAGGTGAAAATATAAACGATGGCAGATAGAGCTCTGATTTATATTTCTTTGAATAGAGCGACCTCGAGAACCTATATTTTGATACCAAACTTGACCATATAGCCTTTCTTTGGCTCTGATATTTATTGGTTTAAGTTTTCCATTTTTCATTTTCGAGTTTTGTTCACAAGCTCACAGCATTCAGAGAATTGGTGATATGGATCAGCAAAATGGGAATTCTGAAAGATTCGAATGTGTTGGACACTTTCAAGATCGAATAACGCCGTTAGTTTTTCTAGGGATTCCGTGTTAATTAGGAATATGGCGTTTTTGGGGGGTCTTACCCCTTTGACATTTTTGACCCAAAAAGTTGAAATTTTCGAACCTGATTTTATTTCCTTTATAGATACTGTGGACAATGCTGATTATTTATATACAAATAACATTTGGATCCGATCAAAGAAACGTGAGCTATGAGACTTTGAAATTTCGCATTTTTTGAAAAAATGCCATTTCGCAGGTCAAAATCTAAACGATGACAGATAGAGCTCTGATTTATATTTAATTGAATAGAGCGACCTCGAAAACCTATATTTTGATACCAAACTTGACCATATAGCCCTTCTTTGGCTCTGATTTATATTGGTTTAAGTTTTCCATTTTTCATTTTAGAGTTTTGTTCACAAGCTCACAGCATTCAGAGTATTGGTGATATGGATCAGCAAAATGACCATTCTGAAAGATTCGAATGTGTTGGACACTTTCAAGATCGAATAACGCCGTTAGTTTTTCTAGGGATTCCGTGTTGATGAGGAATATAGTGTTTTTGGGAGGTCTTACCCCTTAGACATTTTTGACCAAAAAAGTTGGAATTTTCGAACCCGGTTTTATTTCATATATGGATACTGTGGACAATGCTGATTAATTATATACATATAACATTTAGATCCGACCACAGGAACGTGAGCTATGAGACTTTGAAATTTCGAATTTTTGAAAAAATGCCATTTCGCAGGTCAAAATTTAAACGATGACAGATAGAACTCTGATTTATATTTTATTGAATAGAGCGACCTCGGAAACCTATATTTTGATACCAAACTTGACCATATAGCGCTTCTTTGGCTCTGATTTTTATCGGTTTAAGTTTTCCATTTTTCATTTTCGAGTTTTTTTCACAAGCTCACAGCATTCAGAGAATTGGTGATATGGATCAGCAGAATGGGAATTCTAAAAGATTCAAATGTGTTGAAGAATATCACGATCGAATAACGCCGTTAGTTTTCTGTTTGTCCAAATCGCATAAAACCGCAAAATTTCTTTAACAACAGTTCTAATCGTTGGACTATCTTGAGCTAAAGAAGAACAAAATTTTTTGACCCCAATGTAGTGCTCTTCTCGAAGTTGTTTTATACAAAAGGAATGTTTTTCAGAAATGGATAACAGAATGGCGGATGTGTCTTTCTCTGTTATTCTAGTCAAGCCACTGTTTCACATCAGATTCATAAGACACTTTTCAGTCATTCTACTGGTCTTCTTCATTATTTATTTCAATTCTTGCTAGGCATTGAGTTGGAAAATAATTCAAAATGAAGATGTATATAAAAAAAAGAAAATGGGGTGACTAAAAATAGTTGACTTTTTAATCCAAGACTCTTCAATTAGAATGACCTTGAGTCGCCATCTGTGAGGCTGCGTTTTTCGCTTCAGGAGCCCAAAATGGTACTGGGATCTTGTTCGTTTTCCCTACTCTGAAGTGACTCGAGCTAACCTCGAATTCAACAGTCCAGAATTATCCAGGTTCTTTCGACATTTCTTCAAGGGTTTGAATGTTACTCTTTCCTAATTTTCTGGTCGTTCTAACACCTAGATATTTGCAGAAAAAGCTGCGAAAGTATCAATCATCCCCCAAAGAGCGCATAGACAAACATAAACACAACCTCCGATCTCCAAAGATTCCTCCAACGCCAGATTACCCCACATCCACCTGACACACAAAATCCCAGCCACCCCCTTCCTCCCTCCCGAATCCGGGGGTAGATCTCCCGCTAATGCGACAAAGTCGAAAGTTCAAACTCATCTCCCCGTCTCTCCACCTTATACGCGCGACTCGTGTGTCTCCAGCGGCGCGGCGAGCCGCCCCCCTCGGTCTATTACGGGGGCGAGAATACTTTTCCCGAATTTCAATAACACGCGGGCCCGCACAGCCGGCCCAGGAAGCAATCCAATCGTCTGCCTGTCGAACTCTGCGAAATAACAATGTTTCTGCTGAAATAATAAAATGAACTGTGAACAATCGGATGGGGAGAGAGGGGTGAGGGGTGGACGGGTCCCCCGGTCGGTTGACGGCGTCGTCTACGAAGGTCTGGGGGAAGAAAACATGTATGGATGTTTGGGTGGATCAGGGGTCAGGAGATGTGTTTGAGGGTAGAACAAAGTATCAGATTGTGATCTCGAAAGATGCCTTTGATAACAACCCTTAAGGAAGAAGTAAGGTGCCCTTAAAAAAGGAGTATAATCCTCCATTATGAAGGGTATTTCTGAAAGGACGAAACTTCACTGCCTACCCTGGAGAGTCTGAAGTCCCCTGCTGGGGAACTTGGTCATGGACGGCCTCCTGGAAAGGCTTACAGCAGACGGCTTTAAGACTCAAGCTTATGCTGAAGCAACCATGAGGTCACGAAAAGTGACATATGCGTTATAATACACAGGTTACATTTGAATCCAACCACAGGAACGTGACCCAAAAAGTTGGAATTTTCGAACCTGATTTTATTTCATATACAGATACCTAGGAGCATAGAATAACTGGAGGGAAGGCTTCATACGCTCGACAGATCATTTTGAACTGCCAATAACGGCGGAGGTTAGAGTTTCGTGTGACGCCCGATAGATAACGCTGAGATTCTTTATTCAGTAACATGTCAGTTATTTTGTTCTATGGCGCTACAATTGCAAAGAATATAATGTGGTTGTCATTGTTATTGATACATTTATGCTTCTTTTTAATTGAAAATGGCCATAAATCATAACATAGACAATATTGATGACATATCATCGCTTTATTCTAATCAACTTTTTATGCGCAATTATATGGAAGTCTGTACTCTGTGATCGGTAATAAATTTGTCAAAACAATATCCTTATCGGAAAAAGCGAACATTCAGGTAAGTATTATTATTATTATACGGGAAGACTGAGGTTTTATCTGTTCTCGTGTATTATACGCAGAATTGTGTGGTACCCCGTTTACATATTCCCTCTGCTAACACTTAGATTCGGAGCGGGAAACAGATTTTTCTTCCGATATTCAATCTGATCCTTGTAGCCATTTCTTTACAGGTGCTATAATATGCATTATATTGTCGGATTTACGAAAAAAAGTATGTATTGCTTTCTTTCAAAAGAATATATATTATGATATAGTAATAAATGGGACCTAATAAGTAATAACAACGAATAACCATTAAAGATAATTTTATTAAGGATAGCCATGTTGTAGGAAGAAACGACGATGTCGCCATCTCGTGACCTTGCGGCGAACTGATAAGTTCGGACGTTTTTGGCAGTTCATTTTCGTAGGGGAGCCTTCTCTCCAGTTATTCTATACTCCTAGCAGATACTGTAGACAATGCTGATTAATAATATACAGATTACATTTGGATCGGGCCACAGGAACGTGAGCTATGAGACTTTGAAATTTCGAATTTTTGAAAAAATGCCATTTCGCAGGTGAAAATCTAAACGATGACAGATAGAGCTCTGATTTATATTTTATCGAATAGAGCGACCTCGAAAACCTATATTTTGATACCAAACATGACCATATAGCCCTTCTTTGGCTCTGATTTTTATAGGTTTAAGTTTTCCATGTTTCATTTTCGAGTTTTGTTCACAAGCTCACAGCATTCAGAGTATTGGTCATATGGATCAGCAAAATGGGAATTCTGAAAGATTCGAATGTGTTGGAGAACATTACGATCGAATAACGCCGTTAGTTTTTCCAGGGATTCCGTGTTGATGAAGATAATGGTGTTTTTGGGGGGTCTTATCCCTTTGACATTTTTGACCCAAAAAGTTGGAATTTTCGAACCTGATTTTATTTCATATACAGATACTGTGGACAATGCTGATTAATAATATACAGATCACATTTGGATCGGGCCACAGAAACGTGAGCTATGAGACTTTGAAATTTCGAATTTTTGAAAAAATGCCATTTCGTAGGTGAAAATCTAAACGATGACAGATAGAGCTCTGATTTATATTTTATTGAATAGCGCGACCTCGAAAACCTATATTTTGATACCAAACATGACCATATAGCCCTTCTTTGGCTCTGATTTTTATAGGTTTAAATTTTCCATTTTTCATTTTCGAGTTTTGTTCACAAGCTCACAGCTTTCAGAATATTGGTTATATGGATCAGAAAAATGGGAATTCTGAAAGATTCGAATGTGTTGGGGAACATCATGATCGAATAACGCCGTTAGTTTTTCTAGGGATTCCGTGTTGATGAGGAATATGGTGTTTTTGGGGGGTCTTACCCCTTTGACATTTTTGACCCAAAAAGTTGGAATTTTCGAACCTGATTTTATTTCATATACAGGTACTGTAGACAATGCTGATTAATAATATACAGATTACATTTGGATCCGACCACAGGAACGTGAGCTATGAGACTTTGAAATTTCGAATTTTTGAAAAAATGCCATTTCGCAGGTCAAAATCTAAACGATGACAGATAGAGCTTCGATTTATATTTTATTGAATAGAGCGACCTCGAATACCTATATTTTGATACCAAACTTGACCATATAACCCTTTTTTGGCCAAATAATAATAACATGAAGATATATGCGGCACAATTACTTGATAATTGGCGGATGCGTCGGTTACTTCTGAATGGCTTTGTCGTTTCTTAACATCAGGCTGGCCGACTCCTGATCCTCAAGATATGATTGCCAAAGCTTCTTGCCAAAGATCATTTCATGTATGAGGATGGTGGATGATCTCCTCGAGAATTGATTCACCAGGGTATAAGAACAAGAAATCAAACTAGTCGCAGTTCTGAAAGGTTCTTCTATAGCCAATCAAAAACTAATATATAAGTTCGAAAGATCAATAAATCACCAGTATCTTATCCGGTTCAATAGAAATTTCAAACATCCCACATAAAGGCGGACCTGTATGTAGATATCACGAAACGAAATCATTACCATACCACCAAAAAAAAGACGAAACGATAAGCTCCCCTTTAGAAACCGGACTCTTTTCCACGTTAAATTGAACCCAATTAAAATCGGTGTTTCTTTTAATCAACGAGCCGCTATTACACCCCATCCAGTTTTTATGTTCTTCGTTCTACCCCTCACTTTAAACAGCCCTCGCCCGCCTCTGATCGTACTTCGTGCCGCAAAAATCCCACCGAATCCCTGTTTCGTTTTAATAACGTCCACCGACGGTTGCCCCGAATATTGCCTTAATTAACCTAAATGCGCTCATTTTCGCGGAATAATTGAATTTTTTTCGAACGCTCATTTCCTCCACAACCTCGCGGAAGGGCAATGTGAGGAACGCCAGATCGGCGCGTGGTTCTTTTAGGGCTTTTGTCGTTTTTACGAATAGCCTTTGCGACAAAAGCGATTCGACACAGTGCCTGTGTCGAACCAAGTTTGTCACCCCCATAATTCATAAGATACCTGCACATTGTAACAATGGCATTCTTGGACTTGACCCTCAACTTTCTCTACCGTCAAGGAAATTCCCTAATTGCACTAACCAGAAACCTTCAAAGAATATCGGTCACTTTCAGGTACAAGAGGGACTAGTTTTGGGAGGCGCAAGTCCACGGAACCCATTTGGCAGGTGTATAAATACCACACCAATAGGTAAAACCAGACAGTTGTTAGTTAAGAGCTAGAATAGGTCTCCACAAAAATAATGTTACGTCCTCGTACACAAATGTTTCAATGTTTCATGTAAACGCATCACCTCACGTATACAAATAGGAAAGAATCAACGGCAAGCAGACAATTTTTTGAAAGTCCTGAAAATGTTACACACCGAGCCGGAATCGAACCTGCGTCTACCGGTTTTCCGGACGGGTTACTTTACCACTAAGCTACCGATGTGTACGATACATTTCCCAGAATTCAATACAATGAGGTTTACTTCAAATACGGTGGCTTATACAGGGTCTTCCACGAGGAACCTCACCCATATTTATACGGGAAACTACTGAACGTATTTTCATGAAATTCAGCACTTATAAGTATTTCACGATGCTGATGAAATCTAAAATATTTTCAAGGCATGAGCACCTCCGGTTTTTCCGTAAATGACGTCAACTTCCGTTTTTCAAATTAGAACACCATTTTTTTATTGCAGAAATAGATTCCTTAGAAAATTTCAAGTTATTTTGATGTAACATTTTTCAGTTTTGGTTGGAAAATTCTCTCTGAGCGGGAAAATTCGAAAAAAAAATCGAAAATAGAGCTCCGCTGAAACAAGAATAACTTCGAGGTTTTTGGATGGAAAATTTTCATTTTTCTGATTTTTCAAGATGTAAGATTGATGTATCCACTTTGAAAATCGAAATCGCGATTCATGATACAGGGGGTGAAAAAATCGCTTTCAAAGTTAGGGATGACAAAATCGTGAAAAATCAATTTTTTCAAATTAGAACCCCATTTTTTTATGGCAGATATTGAATCTACGTTAAAAAATAATGTGAGCGTATGCATCACACCCTTGCCCTAAAATGGATATTTTCTGAGTTATTCACAAAAAACTGTTTTTCGTCTTGAATTTTCGGCTATTTCTTTTCCCTTCACGCCAAAAAGATGAAATTTTCAGGAACTGTTATTTGAACCATGCTGTAGATTTTTCACCCCTTCTTGAAACCGACTTCAAGTTACTATTAGGAGAACCATGGCAAACTCTCGCAGTTATAACTAGAGAAGATGCTCAAAGTTTTGACCGTTAATTTCTAGACATTTATTTATACGTCTCAGGAATGCTTCATTGGTGAAATTAGGCATAGTGATCGATTTTATAACTCAATACGAATTATCACCAAATTAATAGTAAACACAAAATGCTACTGAATAAAGAGGAATTTGGCAGATGTAATGAATGATATCTATCATTAAAAAAAAATAATGTAAAACATGGTAAGTTTTTGCATATGGTTCATAAGGAATTATTTATTTATCACTGGAGAGAAAACCGATGGCCGATTAGTTGAAATAAAGAGGTTTCCCATACAAATTCGAATCCAAATTCGCCATCTATTTAGGAACAACCTGTAACTTTTTTCTCTTGCATATTAGGGTAGTAAAATCTAAAACATGGTTTAAGTTACAGTTCCTGAAATTTTCATCTTTTTGGCGTGAAGGGAAAAGAAATAGCTGAAAATTCAAGACGAAAAACAGTTTTTTGTGAATAACTCAAAAAATATCCACTTTAGGGCAAGGGCGTGATGCATACACTCACATTATTTTTTAACGTAGATTCAATATCTGCCATAAAAAAATGGGGTTCTAATTTGAAAAAACTGATTTTTCACGATTTTGTCATCCCTAACTTTGAAAGCGATTTTTTCACCCCCTGTATCATGAATCGCGATTTCGATTTTCAAAGTGGATACATCAATCTTACATCTTGAAAAATCCCAAAAATGAAAATTTTCCATCCAAAAACCTCGAAGTTATTCTTGTTTCAGCGGAGCTCTATTTTCGAATTTTCCCGCTCAGAGAGAATTATCCAACCAAAACTGAAAAATGTTACATCAAAATAACTTGAAATTTCTAAGGAATCTATTTCTGCAATAAGAAAATGGTGTTCTAATTTGAAAAACGGAAGTTGACGTCATTTCCGGAAAAACCGGAGGTGCTCATGCCTTGAAAATATTTTAGATTTCATCAGCATCGTGAAATACTTATAAGTGCTGAATTTCATGAAAATACGTTCAGTAGTTTCCCGTATAAATATGGGCGAGGTTCCTCGTGAAAGACCCTGTATAGAGGAAGAGTAACCTTTCCGGCAAACAGGATGATGCAGGTTCGATTCCTGCTCGGCATATTCTTCCTCTCATTCTCAATCACGGACGAAACCTATTCTTTGATTCGACTTGCTTCTTCCAAATTATCACTTCACCGAAAAATCGCAAAGACTTGGAAAAACACCTCTCAAGGTCATCTCCTCGCCCCCAAATATTCCTGCGATGAAATTCCCGACGAGAAGAATTTACGGCAAATGGAGAGTCGTGCCCGGTGGGGGCTGCCGCCGCCTTCGCGGCGGCAGTCACTTCGGGGACCGGCCCGACTCCCTAAGTAGGTCTATACGGTGGCACTCGAATTTCCCCAGCTTTCGATTTCCACGCGCGGATATTCCCCCCCGTTTTTCCTCCTCTTGGGGTCGCCGGTAATTCGATTTCTTTTGTTGCGGCTTCGGCGGTTTACGATGCATGCACAAACGTTCGTACCGATTGAATTCGGTTAAAGTATGGGAAAAATTCCGCCTTTACCACAAAGTCAACTTCCAAACGTTCCGCCGATTCTTCTCGGACGCTTGACGGTTTTTTCACGGACGTGATTTTTGATGGGGCACCTTTTGAAGGGGTTAAAAGGATTTTCTCATACAGGTTTGGAAATATGAGTTGGAAACATAGCCAATACAGCGTTAAACTAGCGGATGCATATTGTCTATTGGACCAATGAAGTAATCAACGACGAATGAGTGACTGACCTCACTCAATCGTCTGAGGGCCACTCGCACCGTATTGGTTCTAATCGTTAGTTAGTTAAGCGTCGATTAATTTATTTAATCCAGGATTAAATATTTGGCTTGCACCAAGGCTGAATGTCACTAGATTAAAGTTAATCCACAAATCTAGTTATTTTTACGTAAATTGGTACTTGTGCCTAACTTCACGTTGTTTATTTTATCCCTTTTTATGCTTTGACAGTTTCTTTGTTTAGTCATTTTTTGATATCGATCATTTCGCAAATTGAAAGAGTTTGTAATAACGAATTTCTTTGGTAAAAACCGATGCAACATTCATTGCACAAGTTGACATCTTTCTTTGAAATATTCTACTTCAAATGAAAATATACCTGATGGTTAGAAACCACTTCAGATTTGGATGTAAAATATGATAAACTAATGGATTCTTGTATGGAAATGACTGAGGCAAATAGAGCAGAAATGATCGAAAAGCATGAACAAACCTGATTTTCGATAATAGGGAAACATCTACAAGAAAATATGTGATTTGAATTTTTTTCAATAAACATGCATCTTGGAATTTTGTTAATATTTATTCACTTTTATTTCAACACATAGGTGATAACATTGGTGCCGATTGAATGATATCATTTGTCACTCTAAATTGAAGAATAATTCTGCATAGGTATCAGAAGAACTGAACCTCCAATTTTATTAGACATGTATGAATTTGTTCAGTTCATATTTTACCTCGACCGTTAATATTCAGTTCAATTATTCATTCTTGTGTGTGCTTTTCCTTCCACACCAATTTGATCTTTCATATCTGCGCCTAGGAAAACCAAAATCCATAATTTCTACTTCAACCATTATTCTTTTCAATTCGATTTATAATTAAACATCATTTTTGAAACAAGCCTGACATTTGTCATCCATGAATGTAACCTACAATTCAAAGTTTATCGTTAAACTTTCATTTAATCCTCTCAATTTGGAGGATTATCTTTAAGCGTTAGTTATGGTTGTTAAACTAGGATTACGACACGGTGCAAGAGAATCATAGACACTAATCGAGGTTTTGGATTTAATCTACAGTTTTGTCATACGGTGCAAGCGGCCCTGAGAGATTGAAGGGCCCACTAGGCATCCGCTCGTTTAACGCTGACCTGGCTATGTTTCCAACTTCTTTTTCCAAACCTGTATGTGCCTGACTGCAGGCGTGTCCAACATCGGTCAGCAGGGTAATTCAGCTGACTATTATGGGTTGTGATTCACTTGGAACCTTATTCGCAGCATTGGGACATCTGATAAAGTGAAATGATTCAGAATGAACTCTAAACAAACTGCAGTTGTCAGGGGAATTCAAATCTCCCCTAAAAACAAACCTAATGATATGAAAATATAAAAAATAGTTTCTTCGAAAACGGTTTCAGTTATGAACTTCGAAACAAAACCAGGGACTCATTTGTCCGGTTTTCGCCGCACGAACGCAAAAACCGGCTGCGAACCACGAACCTGTTGTTTTCGGCATATCGCAAACAAGCAGATCCCA
The DNA here is from genome assembly GCA_951802165.1 of Adalia decempunctata. Taxonomy (NCBI): domain Eukaryota; kingdom Metazoa; phylum Arthropoda; class Insecta; order Coleoptera; family Coccinellidae; genus Adalia; species Adalia decempunctata. The sequence continues at coordinate 5,151,424 of OX637702.1, forward strand.
TTCAAGAGCCTCGCACAGCACTGTTTGACGTCTGGCGTGTGTCAACAGAGCGTGAAGTGTTTGTATGGGGGGGGGTGAGTAATATTTAATAGGGGTAGCTAACCTGCTGCGGATGCCATTTCGCGTTTCCTGCCGGGCGGTTGGCAAGCGCAGCAGTTTTTCCGCTTCTGGACTTGACAGGGAACTATTTCACGAATTTCAGAAGCTGTCTTGGAGTCTTTGTCTAATTTCCTCGGATTTGCATGTATTTTTTTAAAGGTAGCACCGCATTCTTACTGGAAACCGTTCAATTATTTTAGGCAGGTTTCGTCCTATTCTTGTTTTTCGTTTAACAAAGCATCATTCTTAGGGGCGTTTACGAGTTCGCCCCATTGGAGATCCGTCAAGCTCATACATAAATTATTGGAACGTTTACCCCAGTTAGTACATAATAAAGCGAAATAATTTATCATCGACTGACGGGGCACGTTGTAAAGGAAATTAGGATTGGCAGAAGTGGGTTTGTCGATCGCTTTTCAATAACGTCGAATTTATTGTGGTTCTGCGAAGGGTAGCCTCACAAGTTCAATATAACTGAGGCAGTAATTTTGACACCACATAAGCAACCTTCAAAAATAGGGTTCCAATGTTTTCGTTCAATGTGCTGCTGCTTACTATTTTTCTTTTCTCTTGTCTTTCTTTCAACTTCTATATTTTTTGTTGTTATGTCATATTTCTATTTTTTTTTTGTGAATAAGTCTCTTTAGGCCTTTGGTCACCTTAATTCTACTTGCTGGTTCTAATTTAGACTAGAAGTAATCTTTGACCAATATTCTAGCAACAGATACAAAAACAGAACTCTCTTTCAATAAAAAAAGTTCCTGTTCTAGTTTTCCTCTTGAATTTGCAGCATATGATTACTTCGTCTGCTGTTGTTTACTTACTTCTTCTTTCTTACGTCTTATTACTTTAATTTCTTGTTTTTTTGTTGTCAGTCTCTAGATTTTTGACCTTCCGAATTATCTTCTACCCTGGTTCTAATAAACTATTTCTAGAAGTCGCTTTTGAGCAATATTCCACTGCAAGCACTATACAGGGTGAGTCTTTGACTTGTACATATATTTTGACTGTAGATTCCTTCCATCAAAAGAAACACTTGTTTCCCATACCATTTTTCAAAATTCGGTTTCGTTTGGAAGATACAGGGTGTCAAAAATCCATGAAATTAACACTATTCTTTCCATATATTCGGAACCGATATTTCGAATGAACTGAATTTTGGTTGATTGTTTACTCTATTCATGGTGCATATTCCTCAATTGGAACTTATTTGATATTTCTCCTGGTAAAAAAGTTACAGTATAGTCGACTTATAAATTCACGCAAAAATACTGTAAAACCACTTGGAAAAGATAAACGGTTCACGTTTTCGAAAGAATTAATTATTTTAGAAAACAAAAGTATTCTTATATTTTTTCAATAAAACGCGTCGTTCTCAAGTTATTCCTAATTGTATAAGATTGAATTAGAGCAATAATCATGAATTTCAAGAATAATCTGAATGCTGTCCTGAGTTAAATCTCATCGAATATTATTTCTTCTCTGGTCTATCAACAAGTTACCAACGTTGTCAGAATGTTTATCAACTTTGTCAAGACTAAAATCTCTATGATGAAAAAACGTTTGATGTAGAGATATGTATTTATAAAATTCCACATTCGTGGGACATAAAATTGAATTCTAGGAAGCATGAAATTATACATTCTATAGGCAGTTTCTATTTAAAATTCATTGTTACCGGTCCTCCAGCAAAATATCTATCGAAACAATATAACTCGACACCAGAACGACACTACTATTACATCAATTCACTGAAAGTCATTTACATAATCATCACCTGTTTGCTTCATTCTCTGTAAATAAATAAAGCGTGAACTTCGTTTATGCCGTGTATGGGATCTATTGGGATTACTGACAAAAGTTTTAGGTTGGACTGGTTGGAGACACAGAACAACGGTTTGTCTTGCGTGGCGGCTACATCCACGGCCTTCTAAAGGGAAGAGTAGGCCGTGGCGACTGAAATTAGGAACGTAGCGCTATATTGGCGAGAATCAGAACTTCTCGTTTGGGACTTTCAAAGGGCAACGCCTAGACGCCTTTAGCGATTGTGATAGTTCATCCGCTAACGATAGGGGACGTACTGCTTTCTCGAATTCGCCTATACCATTGTTTGAAGAGAAAATCGGCAATCTGGCATCGTCTTCTCGAGAGTTCTTTGGGTGAATATCACAGAGGATGGGTAAGGTTAGTTCATTGACCCCGAATCATATGACTTTGGTTAATGGAGTTAGGATAGGTTAGTGAGGAACCAATTTTTATGAGATCGTTTTAGAACATATGAACAAATCTTCAGGACAATCGAAGAAGGAACTTATTTTGGTGTGAGAAATATAGCTTCTCCATTGCCGAAATGATCGGACAGAACTAAGTATTTTGTTAGGAAATATCGTGTTTGTAACATTCTTATTCATATAAGGTTAGTGCTCGAGTATTTTTTAAATGTATCACCCAAGATATCTAATAATCACATCAATTTCAATCAGAAAATATGAACTTTGAGGTGTTTGTAAAGAATAATATCAGGCACGTATTCAGCTCTATATTTTTTTTCCAAATGGCAATATCTCTTCAACAGAGCCGAATTCGGAAAAATGGAAAATGATAAAAAGGTTTCCTTTAGCCTCAAGAATCTACAGTTAAAATATATGTACAAGTCAAAGACTCACCCTGTATAGTGTATAGCATCAGATAGAACCTTTCGCTAGGAATAGATTTCCAGTCTCTCTTGTTCATTTTATAGTTTAAAATTCCTTCTTTTGCTGTTGTCCACTATGGCTTCTTCCTTTCGTTTTACTTATTTGTGTTGCAATGTAGTTTTTTCGTTCTCAATCAATCTCTTTCTAGTTTTTTGACCTCCTTTATGCTGCTTGCCTATCTTTAAGTTCTATTCACACCACAGTTCTGATATAATTTAACTAGAAGACGCAATATTCTCCTTCTAGCGCCATCCAATTGCCCTACGTCGAACTAAGATTATTTTTTTCCATTTGGAAGCATTTCGAGAAGCCTTGTGTTGCAATTAAATTCTGCCATGTATAAACCTATCGCTGAGGAACAAAGTCACTGCGGGTCTCAAACAGCTGAAATTCTGAAACTGTTCAATATTCAAGAGAATTGTATTATATTCGCGATGCCTACGGAGAAGCCAGAGAATCGTTACGAGGCGCGTTATTTAGGTCGAAAGAGCATTAAGCTAATCTTTCGGAGTTTCTCTATATTTATAAGCGACCGCAAAATTTTAATATGCAGTAGGTCTCCCAGTCTTTGCACTGGGTTATCGGTATTTATTGAGTTAGCATAAAACGAGGGCTTGGTTCAGTTTGCGTCGACAAGATTATAGCAATATTGTCATATTGAAGAGATGGAAGAAATATCGTTAGTGTCCTTGGCAATATGAGTGTGAAAGAATCAGGACAACGAATCTCAGGTTGAATTTTTTCAAGCAGGTTCACGAACCTTTCGTTGAATTGTACATACAGCGAAAAAAAGAAAGGAAAAAGAAATGAAGTAAAGAGAAGTGAAAAGGAAAAGAAGAAAAGAGAATAAAAAAGGAGAAGAAAAGAAGGAAAAGAAAAAAAGGAAAAAATAAGACGAACAAAATTCATCTGTCTTGGCTCTCTTTCCAGGAATTTGCGTACTTTGAAATCATACCGTCTATAAAACCTAACCCCCAACCGAAAGAAAGCTCCATTCGCCTTTCTTATACGATTTTCATCCCAGATTTTCGATCGACTCCATCGGCGCCCTTCCTATCGGCAAATCCACCTCTTTTCTGCCGTCGTTCATAAACCGGGATTAAGTTCGAATCACTCCCGGTCGTTTCCACGACGGAAACGAGTCTCGGGCGACTGGATCAAAACATAAAATTTCCAGAGTAACCGTGCCCGAGGCTGCGACCTCCCGGCGATTGATAATTGAAAAAATGATGAAAGTGAATCGGTCTGTGAAAATGGTAGTTCGGAAATGCGGCGGAAATGATTCTCCGCGAAAAAATTTCCGGTTTCAGGGTCGCCGGATTCGGTCATCTTGGGGAGGTTTTTCACGGAATTTCCCCCATGTATGTACTTATCATATCGATAAGGAGTAGAGAAGATACGAAAAAGCAATGAGACAGACGAACGAGTCAAAGAATAAACCGGCTCTCTTGGAGAGAAGAAATGGACTGCTGTACCAATTCTTATCGCCTCGAGAATTAGAGAAAAAATGGATGTTTGATAGAATTGAAAATAAATACCACAAAGTAAACACTGAAGGAATGGTACTTACGGTTGTTCAGACTAAAAGTTACGTATCTGCTTCTGTCTGGAGGTTTTTCTCGAAATTTCCTCCATGTATGTACCTATCATATCGATAAGGAATAGAGAAGATACGAAAAAGCAATGAGACAGACGAACGAGTCAAAGAATAAACCGGCGAATGCACCAAGACAAAAAAATAATTATTACAAACAAATAAACGAATAAAAAGCATAATACAACAAACGAACCAACAAACAAACTACCTAATAAACGAAGAAATGGACAGAGAAAGAATTCAAACTTGCAATGGGCTGAAGACGATATCGAAGCTGTCAAAAAATGAAAAACAAGACATAGTTCAACAAAAGAATAAATAAAAAACCAATTAAACGATCGAACGAAGCCATTCAGCGAATCCAATCCAAGAGAACGTCGTCCCATCCTTAACGACCTCCTCGAACTCACCTGGATGCGAGACGAAATCCCTGCAGAACTTTTAACAACCCCCAGGAATAATGTATGGATGCTTGCCGGAGATAAGGAGGGCCGAGAAGAGAAGTCGCTGCTAACTCGCTGCCGAACCGAGCCCCAAGAATCGCTTATGAATGGTGCGTTCGAAAAGTTTGGGCGTAGGTTGGAATCGTATAAAACCGATCCCTATTGATGTCAGGTTCATTTGCGGCGCACGGGAAAGTTTTTTGGTGGGATTTTATTTCGAGGACGTGCTATTTTAGTTCGGAGTCGTCTTTCTGCTGAATATAACGGCTGTGTGAAGAGTTTTTCGGGTTTATGTCTACGCATCTTTCGATTGCGAGAATTCTGCCTGGGAGACATAAACCTAGAGAGCAACTATCAAGAGTGACATGGCGATCTATTCTGATAATGAAGCTGCTGAACTTCTATGCCAACGACTCCAAGCTGATGTGGAAGTGCCGATGGAAACTTGATGAAGAAGGCAAGAACAGCAAGCTCTCTTTAGCATGGGTTCCTGGTCACTCTTGAACCTCAAAGGAAACGAAGAGGCCAAAGCACTAACCAGAAAGGTAGCAAAAACTCCCTCTGGCTCAGAATTTTTCTATGGTAAAAGCAAATGAGCCTTCAAGAGGAACTTTCTGGAGAAGGAAGAAACAGAAAGAGAAGCACTCTCAAGAAATCTTCCAGGAGGAACTTCCTGGAGAAGGAAGAAACAGAAAGAGAAGCACTCTGAAGAAATCTTCCAGGAGGATCATTCCTGCAAGTTCCCTCGAGATTTGGGAACAGAAAACACCCAGAATCGTTTGGATCTCAGCAAGAATAAGATACGCCTTCCCACAGGACATCGTCACCTTAGGAAGAAGCCATCACCCTTACCAGAAATGGAGCACCAACGCCCTATAAGAGAGAGTTGCGGAGAAGGGAAAACTGAAAGAAGAGCACTCTGAAGGAATCTTCCATCAGTAAGAATAAGATACGGCTCCTCACTTGCTTCCCTATGGCACATTGTCGCCTTAGCTTCTGTTGAGGGCTTGTCAGAAACTGACAAGTGCAGATGTGTGAGGAAGAGGTGAAAACTCCTGTTTAAAAAATGCCAAACCATTGTAAGCCTGCGCAAGGAATGTCTTAGACAAGGGAATTATAGGAGAAACTAGGATTCAACCTCCTTGAAGTTACCTAAGATACTGTAGTTTATTGGAGCTGTGGAGCTGGAGAACGAGCTGTTGAAGCAACTGTAGATAGCGCGGTTGCTTCAACAGCTCTGATGAAGGGTACAATAAACCTTGGGGTGGTAGTGAAATGTAACATTCTTACCAAACTATAAACTATGTAAGAGTTTTCCATCTGAAGTCTTGTCGCTGCTTATTTAGTACGGATAACTTTCCGGGCTATCAAAAATCTATATATATAAAAGAAAGATGTTGGTTACACCATTTATAACTCGAGATCGGATGGACTGTTTGTTATGAAACTTCATTTATGGATTCGTCTACGGTCTGGTTATTATAAAATGCAATAAAAATTTGAAAAAATCGATGAAAATTTTACATATACAGGAAATGCTTTTCCTCCTTTTGAGTAAGGCCACTAGATGTCGCTACATTTACAGTTACGCTACCGCTTATTCGTTTGTACTTCATTTGATAAACTCCGCGTTAGATGGCGGTATGAAAAATAGTGTGTACAATGACTATATTCCCTCTATAGTCACTGTAATAGTGTATAATTTGAGTTGCCTACAACTCTGCGCTGTTGGGCAAAACCAAAATGTCTTTGCGTAGGAGTACAGATGTCTAAAATGACTAGATTTCGTTGAGATATGAGAAAAGTTTCGTTCTTACCACTTCAGATGACGCTATTCACACATTATGACTGATGATTATTAGTTATTTTTATAGTTTTATTTATTCCAAATAACGTAATCGTGAAAGTACTATAATTGACATTATTATCACATTATCATTATTATTATCATTATTATTATCACAATTAAATGGCGACAAATTTGTTGAGGCTTGGCGGCCATCGATTGCTGTCATCTGTTCTTTTTTCGAGCATTTCGGTCGTCGTGGTTTGAAATGGTCGAAAAAAGAACATATGACATCAATTACTATGTAATTTACATAGGGCATATAGAACCATGAAAGGCTATTAACAGATCCAGAAGCGGGTGAATATCACAGTGAATTTTTATCGAAATGTCAAGTAAATCGGATTTTGGCGATGAGTTCCAATCTTGAGATGTCCATTCTCATCTTTTCTCATAATTTTTAAAATGTTTTTGAATTTCTGTTTGGGTAATAAATATTTGCGGAAACAACTGAATCCAAAATTGCCATTGTTAGTAATTGACATATTACATATTATTTTTGTGTATCTGTTCTGTGTGATAGCTCATATCCATGGAAACATTTGACAGTTCAAAAATCAGAGAACCAAACCGTTCATCTCCGATCACCGGCGATTACGATTTGTGAAATCTACCGTAAGTATCATTTAGGCGGAACAAAGTTCGCCGGGCCAGCTAGTTGGCAATAAAACGAGATATCGAGCGATATCTACTATTTCTCTTACGTTTAGGTTCATCAAGTTTTTTCAACTAAAACTGGCCCGGGTTGGTACTCGTGCAAATAATTCTCAGAGACGTTGCCACTGCTAATTTCTATGCTCTCTTTTTAACTTTGTATATGGAGTTAATTCTTTTGCGGTTTAACTGTGACACAGGATTCGTAGTACTACTACATTTTCATACTGGAGTATTTCAGTTGTGCAATAAGGTATTTGAATGTCTTCTGTAGGCTTATTTCTTGAGAATTTTCAAAGTGGGGAATTCCTAAGGACCGTCTGTTCGTTTAGAAGTTTTTCTGTTGGTTTATTCGGGTACTTTTATTGTTTTTTCGAAAGAACTTTCACAAAGTAACGAACTATTCTGTCCATTATTTTTCAATAAAATTTCAACACTCGATTCTTGATTTTCGCACAAGAAAATAGCATAACTGAATCATCCAACCATGTTTATATACGTGAAATATTTCCAATTAAGAGAAAAAAGTTTTTTCAACATTCGCCAGGTTTTTGGAATTATTGAATTCACATAATATTTTCTCAATTTTAAATTTTCTCAATGAATAATATACACGAGCTCAATTGGAGAGAAGAAATGGACTGCTGTACCAATTCTTATCGCCTCGAGAATTAGAGAAAAAATGGATGTTTGATAGAATTGAAAATAAATACCACAAAGTAAACACTGAAGGAATGGCACTTACGGTTGTTCAGACTAAAAGTTACGCATCTGCTTCTGTCTGATTTCGTGTTGAGTTGTGCAGGGTAAAAGATCTTATCACACGAATTCACTTTGTAAAGGGTGGCGAACTGAAGGCCGACGACGTGGAAAGTATTTGTTGAGGGCTTCGAGCTAAGCCGTGTAAAAACAATGCGACTGAAGGAAGATATCTAACATTATCAAAATATACACGGTGAAATATTTCAGAATGTCATGGCCAACCGAGAGATACTATATAAAAATGATGAATGGAGTATAAAACGAAATAATCGACTCGTCTCTTTCGCTGTTGACAAAGGATCGCCCAGCATGTAAAAGCACTCTCTCCGAAAACAATTGAGGTCTTCCTTTCCAGTTTACGAACTTTTAATTGAATCGCCCCGATAATGAGCAACCGCCCCTCTTACCCCCTAGCCGCCGTCCGTTTTTCCGGGATAAATCTTATTGAAATCTGATGGAAGTCCCGAAAACGAAAATCCCGGAGTTATGAAAGAAAATTAGGGAACGCGGCAGGGATGAAACGCTCGGGCTTCGAGATAATAATTCGTAGCCGACTGGCCATCTCGACGAACAAACAAGTCCCGAGGGGTTCCCGTTCCACCGTTTGTCGTCGTTATGGATTTTATCTGTTTCAACGATCAAAGACCGAAGGCAATTTTTGGGACAGCATCCTGTGCGATATAGAAATGTCGATGTGAATGAACTATTCCATATCGAGAGATTTACAACCATTCTGATCACCCACGTGTCTTGTTTGGATAAGGAAATGATGGGTCCTTAGCCCAGTGGTTAAGGTGTTGCACTAGGACCCGGCAAGTCCGAGTTCAAACCCTAGGCTGGGAAAGAAATTGTTCAATGTCGGTAGTAGGCCATCATTGCACTGTTGTGTCGAAAATTAACTGTGCTGTGCCTAAGGTGACGTAAAGACACCGTTACAAAGCCTAAGGACTGAACGAGAATAAATTCGCTATCACAAAAACGCCTATATCTCTTGAACCAATTGAGAAAAAATCGAAATTTGATCATAGTTAGCTTTGTTATGAACGTCAGAAACATGTGGAACATTTACTTCATAGATATTCCAATTCTCTGTCGCAAAATGTCAAGCGAAGTGGAAACTCGAGAATTTATAGTGAAACTTTTTCAAAATAATCAAAAATGGAGCTTCAAAAGAATCGCAAAAGAGGCTCGCGTTCGTCCGGAAACGGTATCAAGAGTTGTTAAGCGCTTCAACGAAGATCTTACAATTAACCGCAAGGAAGGAACCGGGAGGAAAAAGGGGTTTCATAGCTCAAAAAAGTGAAGAAAGCCATCAGCCTTTTTCAGAAGAATCCTAACCTTTCAGGACGGAAAGTGGCCCACATAGTGGGTTGTTCGCAGTCAACCGTTCAGAAAATCAAGTCGAGTTGTGGGCTTATAACAAACAAAGTGCAGAAAGTGCCAGACAGGAACGCTGTGAAGAATCAAGAAGCGAAATCAAGAGCAAAGAAATTAAAAAAAGATTTCTTGAAAAATTTTTCCTGTTGCTTGATGGACGACGAAACCTATGTCTTGGCTGATTTCTCGCAACTTCCTGGTCAGGAATTTCATACTGCAGATTCTCGTGGAAATGTTAACGAACAATTTCGCGTGAAGAAACAAGCAAAGTTTCCTAAAAAATTCCTGGTTTGGCAAGCAATTTGCACTTGTTGGAAAAGGAGCAAATTTTCCGTTGGCCAAGGCTCTTTTGACTCGAAGATATACATCGAGGAATGCTTGAAGAAGCGACTTTTACCATTTTTACGCGAGCACGATGTGTCAACAATCTTTTGGCCAGATTTAGCTTCATGCCACTACAGCAAGGCCACCACGGAATGGTACGAAGCTACTGAGGTGGTTTTTGTCCCCAAAGAGGCCAATTCACCAAATTGCCCAGAACTCAGGCCAATCGAAAGATATTGGGCCCTGGTAAAAAGAGAATTGAAGAAGACTAAGAAATCAACGAAAACATTAGCGGAATTCGAGCAAAAGTGGAAGACAGCATCCCAGAAAGTGACTGAGAACACTATAAGAAGCATGATGGGAAGAATTCCAGAAAAAATCCATGAATTTTGTAAAAAATAGTTTTGGTTTTCTTATTGTAAAAACAGTTTTCATTAGAATTAGAAGATGATTCGAAAATGAGTTTGATTTTCGAAATCGGTCCAGTGGTTCGAAAGATATAAGCGTTTTTGTGAACGCGAATTTATTCTCGTTCAGTCCTTACACAGAAAACAACTGCTTCTCCGAACTCGTACAAGTTACAAGCTTCGAAGCTTATAGTAGGGGTCTCCTCGGGAGACCTAGGAGTAATCAGTATAAATGAAATCAATGAGAAGCCCAGCCCAATTCAGAGAAAGCTGGGTATTTTCCTTAGAAAATAGAAAGGGGAGAAACACCATCTCAGCCTTAATTTAGTCAGTATTCAAGAGTGGAATGAAGATAGCATAAAGGATAGCAATATCATTAGATAAGGCAACATTGCGGAATCTAAGGTCCAGTGGCGTAGTGTTATCGGTATTGAATAATGGAAATAAAATTACAAGTGAATTGAACACCGTGCCTTCACGTTCGCGGGTGCACAGGGGCAATTACTCAATTGTGAATGTTATTACGAACAATCTCGTGTTTCTTGTGGCAATGGAAAGAGAAATGGCCGACGTGATAACTGGAGTCACCGAAATCCAGGGTGACAAGAAAAACTCACGAAAAATTTTGCTGTGGTCTAGAACAAAAGTATTTCAGCGCAGCCAAATAATTTTTATTCTCCTGGTTTCTCTACACTTTCCTGTACTAATATGTGAATTTTCAGTTTGATATAATTTCATTCCACAGAGTTTTAGAATGTCAAACAAACGTAGTGCGATTTTGGAGCTGTTTCGTCAAGGTAGGCGTCAATGCGAAATTGTTCGTTTGCTCAATGTGCCTCGACAAACCATGTCCGATTCAATTCGTCGTTTCAAGGAGCTTGGCCATGATGGTCGTCGTCCAGGAAGTCGTAGAAAACGCACTGTCAATACACCTAGCAATCGCAACATCGTCAAGAAGCGAGTCAATCGAAATCCGAGGGTTTTCATGAGGAAAATAGCCTGTAAGACCGGTATCAACCGCGAATCAGTCCGTCAAATTGCCAAAAAGGAGCTCAACCTCAAGCCATACAAGCTCCAACTAGTTCAACTCCTCACGGAGGAAAACAAGCGCGTACGACACCAAAGGTGCCGTCAATTTCTTCGTCTCGCCGCCGGTCAGCAATGTGAGCGAATTCTCTTCACAGACGAGAAGCTTTTCACCGTAGAACAATCCCACAACCACCAAAACGACGGAGTCTGGTCCGTAGAGGCTCCCGGTACATCGGCCATCGTCGAACACCGTCAAAATCCGCAATCCGTCATGGTCTGGGGCGGAATTTGCGGCAGTGGTAAAACTCCCTTAGTTTTCGTGTCTACCGCTGCGACATCCTCGAGGCCGTAGTACTTCCGTGGCCAAGCAGCACTTCGGCGATACGCATTGGACCTTCCAACATGACTCCGCTCCGGCTCACAGAGCGAAAAGGACGCAATAATGGTGTAAGACCCATTTTTCTTGTTTCATCTCATCTGCAGAATGGCCGCCCTACTCACCCGATCTCAACCCAATGGACTACACCGTGTGGTCGATTTTGGAGCACGGGGCTTGTGCTAAGAACACGAAAATTTGGAGTCCCTGAAGCAATCTCTGCGCCGGGAATGGAACCGATTAACGCCCGAGGAGTTGCAGCCCATCGCCGAAAATTTCAAGAAGCGTCTGAAGCTGTGTATCGCCGCCAAAGAAAGCCACTTCGAAACGGCTTCAATATATTATTAACAAATGTTCAAGCTCATCTATCATTATTTGTTGTTGTTTTGTTCAATTTCTTCTGTTTAATTAAGTTACATGAAAAAGAGTTTGTCCGAGGTTTTTCTTGTCACACTGTAGAATCGAATAAACACCTTCGATGTTGTTTCCTGCTGGAACTGTAAAAATCGCAAAACCCCACATACTAACCCCGAATACGATCGATCCTCATCGGGGCCAGGACCGGCTGACGAAAATGAAAAGGGCTTCCGGGGCGCATACCTAGATCATACATTATAATCACGTCTCGTCTGAGGCGGCAGGAGCCGCAGACGTGAGATCCCCAGGGAGTCGCGACCAGGAGAACATGTGACCTCTCCGCAGACCATCGATTCTACGCTAAAGTTGGCACGGTGGCCCTCTTCCCGCGATTGTCCCCCATCCCTCCCGAGGTCCATTCGTTTCCGCTCTTCCTCGGTAATAACGCCCGAGCGGATGATGCCTGGCGCGGCGGGCGTATTAGCATATACATTATACGAATTGCCATAAACTGGGTATGTTATGTTTGGGGATAAGATCTGTAAACACGTAGAGACTAGTCTATATCTTCCGAGAACTCCCAGAATAATGCCTGAGGGGTTAAGCCCAAGGTATTAACGTCGGGATAAACAAAAACATCGGCACTTAATGGAATTGGTGATTTAGAACAACATGCGAAGGATGTACGACGTGTAGGCTCTGTTTTAGCTCGCTGGATTTTGCGGTTTAAGACGTCTTTGGGTTCGTTAAGCCTGGCAGGGATTTATCATGCTTGCTGTGAACGGGGATTAATAAGTTCTACAATTCCTGGTGCTACTCTGCCTAAGGAACAAACTAAGCAGAAGATGGTTTCTATTTTCTGCCATCATTGACCACTAATTGAAGATTGGTCTGTTGAAAAACTTCAATACAATACTAGAGATTCTGTTAGGGTCAGTGAGCCCCATGACCTACTTTAGGCGCCATTGGGTATGGCGATAGCTAGGACACCCCTTCCTCACTGACTGTCTGGTTCCTACCCCTGTCTAACCTTTAACAAGGACTTTTGTGTTTGGCCTCCTGGTTCCTTCAGATGGTCAAGCTGCTATTACAGCAGTGATTCCCAATGCCATCGACTCACAGCTGATATGGGAGTCACAAACGAAGCCTAATGAAGTAGACAAGAGCTATAAGGTCTTTTTAGACTGGATCCCAGGAATCAAAGGAAACGAAGAGGCCAATACAATTGCCAGAAAGGGATCGCAAACGTCACTTACTGGTCCAGAATCTATCTGTGGTGAAGGCGAATGCTCCTATGAGAAAGAGTTTTTGGAGAAGGGAGAAACTGAAAGAGGAGCACTACAAAGGAATCTTCCAGGAATGGAAGATTCCAACAACTTGGTTTCGAGAAACAAGAATTATTTGGCTCTCAGCAAGAATAAGATACGCCTCCTCACTGGATTCCTCATAGGACATTGTTGCCCTAGGAAGCATAAGATGAGAATAGGCTTGCCAGAAACTGGCAAAGAGGAAACTCCAGAAAGAGAGCACAAATGCCTAATAGTGCAAGCTCTGTTGGGGGCACAATAGACCTTAAGGTCGCAGTTTTTATTATTTCAAAGGTCATGGAAAAAGCCATCAACTTCGAGCTCATGAAACATCTGGAACACTCAGGAATTATCAACGATAGACAATATGGTTTCCGTCATCAGAGATCCACTGGTGACTTGCTCGCTTACGTCTCACATATATGGCAGCTATCTATTGAGAAATATGGTGAAACCCTAGCCGTAGCACTGGATATCTCCAAGGCATTCGATCGAGTCTGGCATCAGGGACTCCTCGCCAAGATCCCATCTTATGTCGTGCCCCCAAAGCTTTGTTCTATGTTGGCTAGTTTTCTCTCAAACAGATCTCTCCTTGTAGTGGTCGATGGAGTTTCATCTGACTCTCTACCCATAAATGCTGGTGTTCCGCAGGGATCAATTGTGGCTCCAAAACTATTTCTACTCCATATAAACGATTTGCTGGAAGCAACTTCGTGTCCAGTGCACAGCTTCGCGGATGATAGTACCCTCCTTACCACCTTTTCTTCTAGGGCTCCAATACCAGCTCGCCAAATCAGAAACGAACGACGAAAAAAATGTTAACAGCATAAATATGGACTTGGCAACAATTCTTGGATGGGGATCTAATAACTTGGTGGAATTCAACGCACGCAAAACACTTTTCTCTAAAAAAGCCGATCTTACTGTGCCCAGCATAGAATTGTCGGGAGTGACCATACCGTCATCCATTTCGATGCTTGGTATTACTGTCGGCAGTAACCAATCTTGGGAGAATCACGTGGGATCCATTGCTAAAAGTGCATCCCAAAAACTTGGTTTTCTGTTTCGTGCCAGGAGCTATTTCACCTCAGGCACAGATTCGACCTTTCTTGGGATACTGTTCCCATATTTGGAGTGCTGCACCTAAACAAACCCTAAAACTCTTGGATTCTGTACAAAAAAGGGCAATTCGTCTCGTCGGTGATGCCTCACTTACAAACTCGCTCACTTCTCTAGGACACCGTAGAAGAGTAGGAGATCTGTGTCTATTTTATAGATATTTCCATGGGCGATGATCCCCTTCTGAATTATCAGCAATCGTTCCCCCTCTGGCAGTCTCTTCGAGACTAACCCGTCAAGTTAAGTCTTCACATCCCTTCGTGGTCTCTTTGGAGACCTTCAGAACGTCTCTCTTCAAAGACTCGTTTATCCAACGAACAGCGAGGCTTTGGAACACATTGCCTAGGGAGGTGTTCCCCGAGGCATAGGTATAACCTCCAGAAATTCAAGAAGAACACCAATTCCTACCTGCTTGCCCTTGGTTTTCACGATGTTCTCTGAACATTACAGGATATACCTTTTCGTGAGAACCACAACATAAAAAAGTGGACTGTAACCTCTCTATAACGCCAAATACTGTCCTAGAATCTTTCTTTGGTATAGGAAGATGCAACTGCCAGAGAAAGCTTTTGGAGAAGGAAGAAACTGAAACAGAATCAATCTGGAGGAATCATCAAAGTTCCTTCTGGATTTCGGAAGTGTAGGAACCAAGAATTACATCGATTTCAGTAAGCTGGCTTCCTCACAGGACATTGTCATCTTCGAAAGCATATGATGAGAACTCAAGTAGCCTCCCTAATTCTGAGACAAGACTGTAGGGTCTATTGTTATTGGGGTTCAGGCTTATCAGGTTCTTTGAAAATGGCATCAATCCAACACTTGGGTAATGGATGAGAGCTGAACGATATATCATTCTTTCATCCTGTGTCCCTTCACAATATCAATGGCTAATTCTGATACACCAGTATCAGCGTTTTTGGGAACACTGGTCTGAGGTCATCGAAATCTTCCACCGATTACAATGGCACTCTTAACGATATAGCTTATTCGTCAAACCTGAACAATCTCTCATCATCTCATCGATATTTTGACGCTTGTGTACTCTGTGTCTAAATCGTTAGCATTCTCGCCGAATTAGCGTGTTGCTTCTCAGATATTCGCGTGGCGGATTTCGCTCGGTTGCGATATCTGAGGATCGTGTTCGCCCGACCGTAGAAACGCAATTCGTTCTAGATTAGAGGGCTGTGAGGCCCGTTTGTTAATTGATAATTTGGATTTGTTCGGAAATTGCATCACACGAGCGGTAACAGCGACACGGGAACAAAATCAACATAGCTACTCTACGTTGATGAGCAGGGTGGAGGTAACTGTACATGAATTTCGCTAGACGCACCCCTCGCATAAGGGGATGCAGAGTGACAATATACGGTTTTGTGCCTGGTAAACATTTCCGATGCCCTGAAGCATCTGCTGAGGATCTGCCAAAAAATCGTGGAAATCCTTCTGTAGATTTGTTTTCAATGAAATGGGTGACTCAAGGATAGGTTTGGAAGGAAATTGTTCCAAATTACGGATCGTACGCCAAGTAGTGTTTGATGAAGGATCTGGGTTCTGCACTTGTTGGCGTTTTGACGGCCTCGAATTTACATTCAGACCTCCAAAATGTGGAGTTCGAAACAGGGGAGTTATTCGATGCTTCTATTTGAAAGAAGGCTGTCGACAAGACTGGATGGACTTGAGTTCTTGAAAGAGAGGTTTTGTCCACATGTAATAATGTGTGGTGATTTACAGAAGCGAATATCGTGAGATTAACTCAGACAATTAAAACAACGAAAACAGAAATCGTTGCGCGAAGAAAGCCTACTTTCGTCTTATTCACCTGTAACTAATAATTATTAGCCAAAAATACTCCCTATGCCTTCGCTTTGATCGTATCCTGGCGTCCTGCTCAACATCATCCCCTGTCCCAATGAATATTCATCATCGGACGTCTTGGACCTGACCCGACCGCCCCAACCTTCCGATAATGATCGAAAGGGACATGACGGGATCTTCAGGTTCTCAAAACCCAATGATGCATCATCCCCCTGGACCCGATACACCCTCCGACAATCTACGACCCCTAATACCGTCCCAATCATCATACATCAAAGCGAACCCCAAAAGACCGAACGCTGATCCGTACCGCCGTTACAACAAAGCCAGGTGACCGGTTTTGACAGATCGAATGACAACTGCGAGTCATAATTCATTCCAGGTCCCCCTCGCGGTGCCAGGTAATGGTCAGATCGGGTTGAATCCGATTAATTAATGGAAAAATTCGAAACGCGGCCATCTATGCCTTCTCTTCTAATTAGGAATGAAAAGGGGGCTCGCCACCCACGTCGAAAAATTGTCTGATGTCCTGGGCTCATAACCTGATATCGGACAAGGGGAATGTTTCAAAGGTATCTTCGTTCTCGGTTCTCATTTATAATTCCGATTGGATTTGATTGAGCGTGTCTTTAATTGGTCCATTTTAAAGATTAATTAACGAAGGAAGTCGGTCGGCAAAGATCTGTTGCCTTTGAGCAAGTACGACGATTATTTAAGAAAAACTTGATTGCTGCTTAATTTTGAGAAAAGCAAGCAATCTGAAAACTTTTGTATCAAAAGGGAGACGACGAAATATTGACACGAATGTTGTCCTCGTTTGTGGTTTATAATTTTATCGAGGTGTACTTGTTTGTTTCTTTAAATTTTGTGGCCTCTCTCAAATATAGTTTTTTCTAGAATCCCTTGAAATAAATTAGTTTAAACGGTTGAAAAATTCCTTCCAATGAGCCAACAATGTTTATTCAACCCTTCTGTTTAATTTCCCTGTTTATTTTTCGAAATTCCAATTTTACTGCTATGATTTTTATTGGATTCATTTTATCTCTTCACAAAGTGTAATCAGTAACCAAAGTTTTGAAGTATCTTGGTCACTAAGTGTCGTGTTTTTATTGTGAAAGAGGATTACTTTTATTTTTTCATTATCACCAAAGAAATTCTCAGGAATAAAAACAGTAGACTCACCTTTACCTAATTTTCTCGAATGCCTATTACAAGAGGAGAAATATATGGAACGAATATAGGTTTAAAAAATTGTTTACCAGTTTTTCGAATTGTTTTCTTCACAAGTTGAATAGTAAATCTTAATCTTGCTTATCAATAGTAAATATTTGCAGATAATTTTTTCTAATATAAACTATACAAGATGCTTAACTAATAAAAGCTGACAAGATGTCTCTTCATGTTGAACACATGAATCGAAACGCTTTTTTCCATCCTTTTTTCTTAATTCGACTTCTTTCGGAAAATCAATGAAAAAACACTTTTTTGTACAACTGCCATTGAAATATTTTCAGCACTCCATTTTCCTATGATGAAATCAGATGAAAAAAAATCAGCAATTGCAAATTTTTATTATCAATATTTAACAATAATTACTTATGAACATTAATATTAATCGTAAAACTAGAACAATTACTAACATTAATGCCCTGTGAAGTTAGGGAGCTTCGCAACACATTATTAGACTCCTCAGCACCATCAGTAGATGGAATTTTCCCAAATGTATTGATACCAACTGGATTGGCAGTGCATTTATTATTCATGTATTTCAGGACAAAACGACGATGTTGGATGACAGAAGGGCGCAGTGCAAAGTATTTATGAAAATAGTCAACATACTTCCCAATAATACTGAAAGACCGACTGACTTTGGTTTTTGTGTTTGGAAGTTGTATAACCAATGATTTATTTGTTATTTCGATGTCTTCCACTGATAAATCACACAATTCTTCACGCCGACAGGCTCCAAATGATCCGAAAATAGTTGCAACCTTAACCATCAAGTATTTCTCATCTGGTGCCTCATTTATAAACTTTTCAACTTGTTCACGAGTGAGAGTTTTCGATTTTTTGGGACGATATCCTTCACTTTTTCGTTTTAAATATGCTATTACCTTAAAATATTTACTAACATCCACACCATTTTTAATAAGAGCGCTTGACTTTATCATTGAAAATTTGCTCCACAAAGTTGATGAACTCCATATTTTTTATTTTTCTTCTAAGTATGCCAGGAAAACAGGTTCACTGAAGTTCCCTTCTACATTTTTCAATTTACACCAGGCCAGGAAATTGTTATATGCAATATCGTACTGCTGAACAGATTTTTTAGGTAGGAGTTCCAGACTTGCTCTTCTTGCAGACTCTTCAATATCCACAGGAACAACCAAATCGTCACTTTGATTAATAATTGGACTCTCGACAAACATATTAAGCAGTTAAAAACCCAAGAACGAAATTCAAATGACAGCGTATTTTCTCATTTGTTAGTAATCATAACGTTAGCAACGTTTGCCATTCACAACAACCTTTTGATTATTTGAATATTAAAATGCTTTTCGAAGTTTATTGTCATTGCAAATTCGCCCATTTCATTATCAAAATAGGGCAGTTGCACAAAAAACATTGTATGGTATTTGTGTTAAAAGTGATATTATTTTGTTCGTGAAATTGCTCATTTCACAAACTTTTTCACTTACAAAATGAAACGTCACTTTTAACACTCATATCATAAATAACTATTTTGCCCTTATCTTTAAAACCGTTATTTAAAATTAATTTTGGTAGTGTTTACCTATTTAGGTTCCATATTCCCCAATCAAAACTTATTGAATATATAATAATAGTTCAGTGAATAAGATAGATAAGCCTTAATGAGACGGCTGTGGCTATGGTGTAAAAGGGAAAAATATCAAATAATTTGACTGGATCTTTGGTTTATTAAATATTTCGAAGAAGTTACTGAAATAAATCAATTGCCTTTGTGAATATCCCTGTATTTGTTTTAGTATCTGAAAAAGAATTTGAAGGTTTTCGATTCATAATAAAAAGCCGATACCGCTTTTTCCATATATTTGTTCTAAATTCAAATGGTCACATAACATCGAGTAAGTTTGGCAGATAAACAATATAAATATAGACATTTATTTACAGTCAGTAGCAAAAATCACAAAAACGGTTCCTTAAGTACACAAAATAAACTCGAAATGGTCTTATCAATATATCATGTTGAAGTGCATATTCCCCGAACGTCATTATTATCCGATTTATTCATATTAAAAAATAAACTAGTGGCTCACTCTCTTCACGTTTATATTTCTTACAATTTTTACAAGTCCGGGATTCGCGAAAATCTCCAATGTACAAAATTTTATCACAACTATACAGGTATATCTCAAGACATTTCCGTGGTGTTGTAGAGCACAGTTCGGTCTTCCTCAACCTCCCGCAGATGTCACCACAGTTCCGTTATGCTCGGAATGCTGGTCACTTCTATATCCCTATCTTCTCTGACTACGTGTCGCTGACGTTTGAATTTACTCGCGAACATTGCTACTACCACGCACCCTACTAAGACGCCTATAAACAGAATTATCATACCTGGATGGTAAGAGTTCTTACTTGTGTCCTTTTCTTCCGAGTATAACTCGTCTGCTTTACCATTCCAGTGTCTGACGGTGTTCGGCACAACGTCCACGAAGAGAGTTGTTGATTTTTCTCGATGTGGAGTGTCCTGGAAAGGTTTTACGTCGTTTACTCTGGTGTAGGAAGATCTGGATTTAACAGGGGAATTTATCGTCCTTCTGCTTGGCACAACTGAGGCTGGAGCTTCTGTTACTGTTCTGTATGAGGATTTAGAGATTATTCCAGTCATGCTGTTCCCTCTTTGATTAGGTATGCTGTTCTGGTGCTCTGAATTAATGCCGTTCTTGCCTGGTGGCACGGGTGAAGGTTCACGAGGAGTTGTGGTTGATTTGTCGAGGGAAACAACCGTGTTTACCCTCAGTGCGGACGTCGTCTCATCAATTTTTTCAGTCGTCACTCTCGACGATTCCAACGTAGTTATCAAGTTCCTTTCCATCTTCTCTTTCTTCCCCGCCGAATTCGTACTCGAAGCAGTGGTTGGAAGAGGTGTCGTCTCGTCTTCCTCCTCGGGCAGATCGACGAGCGGTATCGCCCAGAGATCCGCAGGACTGGCACAAGCTACGTCCCGATGCCTCCTGTCGTCCTGCCTCCTCATCCAAGCCCCCAGCCATCGCAGATGCGTGCAATTCAATTTGTTGCCCCCCAGAGGCAGGCTCCTCAGCTGGGGCAGATAATGGAGAAGGTCCGATCGTATCTCGTCCGAGTCCGTGTACGACAAATCTAATTCCTGGAGCTGTTTGGAGGCGGCCAGCACGGCCACGTCGGACAGGAATTGCCTGGCTAATCCCGGACTGTCCGATAGGTCCAGAGTTATTAAACGCTCCGGTGCCGACAGGGGAAACGACACGTCTTTAGCGGGAGAAATTAGATCTATCCCGGACAGCCGGAGGACCTGGAGATAGACGGGTCCTTGGAGACAACCCGGCTGGAGGATCTTGACGGGGTTTCGGGATAGATCGAGCGTAACCAGGGAAGTCAGTTGGGAGAAGGCCCTTGCTCCAATTATTCTAATTTTATTGTCGTTAAGGAGCAGCACTTCTAACTTCGTCAATCCCTGCAGGTCGCCTTCCGTTATCTGTTCCAAATCGTTTCGTTCCATCTTCAAGACCTCCAGTCTCTCCGGCAGGCTCTTCGGTAGCTCCCTTATCTTATTGTCGCTCAAGATCAGAATCGTCAAGGAGTCCTGTCTTCCCAACGCGTCCTCTTCTATTGAATCCACAGCGTTGGAGGAGAAATCCAGAATTTGCAAGAGAGGATAAGAATCCAAGTCTCCACAATTTATATTTCTTATACTGTTACCAACCAGTCTTAACGATCGTATTGATGGTGTCAGACTAGGGGGCACCTGTTGGAGTCCAGTGTTGGACACGTCGACTGTTAACAGTTTTCTTCCTGTCCCTACCAGAATTGTAGCATCTCTGGATTTCCCAAGGTTGCTGTTACCTTCCAGGAGCAACCTGGTTAAGTTTGGTAACTCCAAACTTCCTGGGTCCAACCTTTTCAGATTGTTCCAAGACAAGTCCAACTGTTGGAGTTTGTTCAGTCCTTCGAAAGATATTTCGTTGAGAACGTCCAGGGCATTCTTGCTCAAGTTTAGATACTGCAGAGATATCACTGGGAGGAACACTGTTTGAGTTAGAGAGATCATCGAGTTACCCGATAAGTCCAAGCACTTCAAGTTACGTAGGTCGAAGAACGTTAGGGGCTCAAGCACTGATATATTATTGAAACTTATGTTTAACACTTCTAAACTGGAGAAAGTCCTGAAGGTGTAGTTCTGGAGGGAAGTGATCCGGTTGTTCGAGATGTCCAGGATGTGGATCACATTGTCGTCTTCCTGTTCTATCCAGGCGTCCAAATCGTTTCCGGAAAGGTCCAAATGGGTGATGTTGATCGGGATGGTGAAGTTACTGAGAGCTATCGAGGAGTTTCTGAGGGATAACCTTCGGAGATTGGTTAGGTTGTAGACGACAAGGGGTGGTAGGTCGTCTAAGGTGGTCTCGTTGAAGTTGAGGAAGGTCAGCTCTTTGAGTTTGTCCCCAAAGTCTTCGGAGATGTTCCTAGGGATGCTGTCGCAGGTAGCCACGGTGTAGACGTCGGTTTGGGTGACGTCCAGAGGGTATTTCTTGCAAGTGCACATTGCCGGACAGCTGCATCTCACCAGCGTCCAAACAAGCGCGAAAACTAGCACCAGGAAGTGCGACATCGCACAAGGTCACATCCTCGGTCTAAGTGTCGACTAGAACTGGCATCTTCGGAACTGCACTCGTATCTATGGCTCACATCGCCGCTCTGAATCTTAACGCGTGACTGTTACCCGATCGGGGGCGGTTGACGGACTGTCGGAGCGCTGGGGATGCAGTTTGGAAACTGCCGCCGGATGGGAAAGCTGCGCGCGCGTAGGAGCCGCGCTTTGATAAGCTTTTCGGTGGAAATGAATGCGAAATTAATATTCGCCGGCTGGAATGAGCTCATCGCTGCCGGTAGTTCCGATTGATGCGTTCGCGTAATCTGAATTTGACGTGTAGCGGGGGCGGGTACCGCGCCCCCTCACGTTTTTAATAAACGTGTGTAATTGGGGGGAGATGAGGCGAGGTTTATATCGTGTGATTTCCTGTAGATTGGCGGATTTATGGGACCGTTGGTATCTGTTGCTTATCTGGAGGATGTATTATGCGAGGAAAGTTTTTGATGGCGCGCTGTAAAGAGGAAACTTCGGGGGTATCTTCGGGATTGATGAAACATTCATGGGACGTATCTTTTGATGACAGCTCGTTGGGGCTGATTGTCGTGGAGTAGATTGTGGCGGAACTGCTAGGATGTTGAGGTTTGCCAGCAGAGGGTTTTTGCGTTGTTCACTGCAGTCTAGCAGAACTGTTTGAAATAATGCTGATGATCCTGGCATGTCCACGTGAAGATATTGGATTCCAACTTTGAGACCTTCGTTATTATTATAAGAAGCAGGCTCGTTATGGCTCGGTTAGCCTTCCGGCAACTGCAACCATCTAGATATTTTGTTCTCTACCCTGCTCATTCATTGAAACCCAAGGAGGTCATCGATGGTGTTGATAAGACCGACAACATACGTAAACATAACATATTAACAATCTGGTCGCAGTTTGGAAAGGATCTTCTATGGCCAATCGACTCCATCATATAATAATAATACTAATAATGAAAACAAAGAAAAACTTCATTCCGATTGAGATCTTCTCTCGACCTAGTCCCGTGTCCGACTAAAATCTAACAAGGTCCTATATTTTTCCCGGATAAAATCGGAAACTGCCCCTAGTTATTTCTACAAGCTAGATAAATAGCAGGGACCCGGATACTTTATGTGCGATAATGGCCATCTGGGACAGTGCAGCGTAATGATTTATACAAGCCGGACACGGCTATGCCGTCTATTAGTTAGCGAGGAGATTCGAAAAATTGTCTCTGTAGACGTGATGAGAGTCGAATTAATTTCGTTCGCAATTCCCGGTGCCACTGACTAACGACCTGGATGAAACGGGCGGCTTGTAGGTCGGGCGTTCGTTAGTTTTTGGGTCAGCAGGTTAGTTTTGCCAGGACTCACTTCGACCCCACCTTGGTTTCATTTTTTGCTTTGAAACTAGATGAAGAAGAGATTTGACAAAGAACGGAATTTATTCCAACTGGCCTTTCCACACTGTATATAGTATATTTGCAGGTTTATTTTTTTGTTACAGTTTACATGTTAAGGAGTGATTTAGTCAACTTTTTTTCCACTGGGACGATTCAATCCTTGTAAGAGCCTTTTCTTTCATTTAATGAACCATTGCTCTACTCTGTTGAGGTTCATGTACGGCAGGGATTTGGGTTGTAACCAAAAAAACTGGGTGTACGTCATGATTATGAGACCTATAATCACATAAGGGGCAGTATCCTGGTTAGCTGAAGCAAGTCAGGTTAGTACGAGGAAAATGCTCGACAAAGGACAAAAGCTTGCCTGCGAGTGCATCACGGGAACTATGAGAATGCGCCCAACTAGGGCACTTGAGTTCATTGCAAATATCACACCTCCGCAGCTAGTGATTGATAGGGTAGCCCATGAGGCCATCCTCAGAACATCAAAGGAAGGTGCAACTAACGAGAGAATCAAGTGTCAGAGAGTTTGGTCCTGTCTAGGCAAGAAGAATAAGGTCCCTCTAATCTCTATTCCTGGTCATTCTGGAATCGGAGGAAATGAAGAGGCCAATATGCTTGCCAGAGAGGGCGCACTGACCCAGAACCTTTCTGTGGTACAGGGAAATGCACATTCAAGACAGAGTTTTTGGAAAAGGAGAAAACCGAAATGGAAACATCCTGACGGAGTCTTCCAGTAATGCCTCGCTCCAAAAATTTCCTTCGGAATTTTGAAACTGCAAGATCCAAAAGGTATCTGGATCTCAGTGAGAACTAGCTTCACCTCCTCACTGGCTTCCTCACAGGACATTGGCACCTCATGAAGCATCTGGGAGAAAGAGTTTATCGGACACTGAAGGGTGTAGTGGCAGAAACTCCTATTCACCTAGACACGGAATGCCTTGCCATTACAGCCCAAAGGAAAGAATCCTTTGGATAAGAAACTTGTAGGAGTGATGAACTAGCCTCGTTGAAACCTTCCCAGATATTGGAATTCATGAGATCTCTGGAACTGGAAGGGGAGCTGTGAAGTGCGTGGTGATAACAGCTCTGTTAGGTGGCATAATAGACCTTGAAGTCGGAGTGAACTGTAGCTCCTTTCTAACTATAACTAAGGTTCATTTATCCAGAGTTCCAGAAAGGTGGGAAGACGAGGTTGAAAGCTTCCATATCCAATTTGTTCAGCCTTCGATATCCAAAATTTCTGACTACGTTTCGGTGGAAACCAGCAATTTGAGGTGGAGGATCCTAGTTTCTACCCCAAATCTCGCTTTTAGGCAACTCTACGAAGCGCTTTTCCACGAACTGATCGAAATCCACACAGAGACAATGTGAAAGAAAAGCATTACGTTCCCAATCGAATCCATTCTTCCGAAATCTCCTCATTTTCTCCCGTAAGGTAGATTGAACAACACTCAGAGCCTCGCCGTCTCTCGCCTCTTCCATTCGTTGCATCGAGACTATGCTTTTACCGGCGATATGAACGTTTCTCCTGCGGAACTTCCCGCCAGTATTGCCTTTCATTATTTTCGCCTATCGCCCCCAGATCGCGGAAACAGAGGATGAAAAGTCGTAAGATTTTCCAGTCGAATCTGCGACCGATATTTCAACGTCGGGCCTTATCACCTTGCCTGCTACATATTGAATACACGGCGGTGTGAGGATGTAACATCAAGATGGGATTCTGGATAAGGTTGGTTCAGAGGCGACTCGTGGAGAGCGAAAAGAATTGGGACTGTTTTGGGGTGGAAACTGTTGGAGGATTCAGTGTCGTCCATTTACGTGGTCCGCTCATGGGATGGAGGGTTGATATACAAGGTGTGACGTAATGGATAGATAATTTGGTACATGCGGGTAAGAGGACTTCGTGGAGGTTCAGAAAAATATGTTTTCAGTATAGTAAAAGTCACTTTATCTTTTTCCCAAGTTCAACCTAAGGTGGTATTAAGAAAAATATGGTCACCTGAGTCCTGAGTTCCATATTAAGAGATAACATGCTTGTTCCACTGAGATTCAGAAATGGTACAACTCACTGTATTTCCAGCATTCAATACAAAATGAATTCCTATCACGTTGAGTCAAGGGCTTTTTTTCTTAATCACAATTACACCTTTACTATTTATTTTCCTTCTTCCATTTCTTTTCTTCCATTCCTTTGATTTGACCAAATAAGTTCGAGTTTTCCCCCACATACAAGCTGCCACTGTTCCCGAATATCGATTCCGTCGACGTCGTCATCACAATATGTGCGACATTTCCTAAATTTTCCACAAGGCTTCAATCAATTCCCGCTTTCTTCGACGTTATCTTGATGTCGTGAAAGTCAATCGTTTCAAGTCGATTTTTTCCTTATCGCTCTAGGTGAAGTGACAACCATTATGGGTCGACATCGTTGTGTCATCGTTTGAGCAACGAACGAGGCACGTTTGATACGAGGTGAAAAAGATGGTAGCCTTCGATGGATTCGTTCATTCATTCTCTAACAAAGCCAGTTACAAGTTTGCTTACATGTTTTTCTTATACTTTTAGATCTGTGGAAGCCTTTATAGTTTTGCTTGAACAACTTCCTTTTCCTGGATTCTGTTTCATCAATACACCTTGTTGAATATACATAGAGCTCTCTTGGAGAGAAGAATGGTTGATTTTGTGGTTACACTGATTCGTATCATCGGAAAAATTGACCATTAAAAAATATACCACGAAGGAAACACTGAAAGAATGATACTCACGGTTAATGCTGGCTCAAGAGATATACCAGCTTCTTATTAATGGGCTGTGCCGATCCTGGCTCAGCTAGATTCTTGAGTACTGCAGACCACAGACTCGGGTCAACCACTGTATCGTCATTACGGACACAGTCCATTCGCAGTATCAACTTTGCTGAGTTAAAAAATAATAAAAATACAAATTCTGAACACACCTCGTCATCGTGAAAGGAGAAACGAGCAGTAGAGCCAACCGAAACTTCGAATATGGTGACTCATGAGCGTTTTTCTCCTTCTCTAGATGAGGAAATATACACACTTCATATATCACTCCTTAAGAGCCGTAAGGGCTGAAATGGGGTGGGAGTGTATAGCCCTTAGGGGGAGTACATCATCCAATTTTTTCCTGTGAAGAATTCCGGGAGGGGGACGATGTGACTCTGATGACTTGAAATAGCGCTCTCTCCGGTCTACCGAAGATGTAAATGTAATTTTTTTTCGTTTTCAATGGGGGGTGTCAGAGATGAGATATGAAGCCGTGATATTCGAGGTTAAACGGCCCGAAACAGATTATTAAGAGTTGGGTATGCGTTCCAATCAGAATGAAAAGTACTTTTTGATGCTTCTAAAAATAGAGGAATTTTGAGTTTTATTTGTTTTTCTAAATTTATTTCTGAATGTCTCTCTTTGTCTGGTCAAATGATGCTGACATTGTATTGTCTGTTTCAATCTTACTTCAGTTTTGAATTTATTATTCTTCATGTCATGTATTAGTTTCACATGTTCTAATTTTTTTAACTCAAATACATCAAGTATTTTAGTTATTTTATATACATATTCTTTTGATGTTCTGTAATCTATATCGAAGATATTCTTTACTGCTTTGTTTTGAGTTCTTTGCAGCTTATTAATCACATAATTTGGTGCGTTTCCCCTGCAGGGTACTTAATTTCTGATATCAGGTTTAATGAAACTACTACACAATAAATATATACTTTGCTTATCCAATAATTGAGAACATATTTTCACAGCACCTATTATGGGAGAGAATCTAGATATCACAGTAATCACATGGCTATTTCACATTAATTTATTATCTAATACTAATCCTATATATTTGTATTCTTCAACTTCTTTTAATTTTACATTATTTATTCTTATATCTAGATCACAGGACTTTTTGTTCTTTCGTTTCATAATCATAATAAACTGTTTTTTCAGTATTTAAACTCAATTTATTCTGACAAAGCCATTTCAAGTAATGTTGCATAGCACAGTTGATATTATAATTCAAATTTTCAATATTTGTATCTGATAAGACCAACGAAGTATCATCAGCATGTACATGAAGTATTTCGACCTCAGGTTCAGGTATTTCAATTATGAATTTAGCTGTTCACCTAACTCAGAATCTGTTTCAATGTTCAGAACATTGTCTGAATTCTTCCAAAAGAGTTTATTCACTTGTAATTTTATTTCTATTACTCAATACCGTTAACACCACGCCACTGGATCTTACAAAGTTAGATTCCGCAATGTTGCCACGGCCTTATCTAATAATATTGCTATCCTTTATGCTATCTTCATTCCACTCATTAAATACTGACTAAATTTTGTCTTCGCCAATTCTCGAATTTATGAATGAGATGCTGTATATCCTCTTCTTATGGTCTAAGTTCATCATTTTCAGCAACCACCGCCACAAATCGCAGATCCAGATCCTTCCCCGGGCAGTTTAATCACGGCAACCACAGGTATTCCACCGGATTTATCATCATCCCCGTAACGTCCCGGAGTGAATTATTCTCGGGATACATTTCGAAGGCGTTACCCTTGAACGATGGGGTGTAGGTACCCCTGCAAGGCCCTAAGGGCGACCATCATCCATCTGGGTCCTGGCAAGGGCATGTGGACCGGGGTCCTATTCGGATTTATTGGCTATCGGGAACGGGAGTAGAAAAAACAGAAGGGATGAATGTCCATCAATCACCGAGTGTTGTTGGGGGTGGAGATCAGGGGGTAGGCCGAGATTTTTATGGCTTCTGGGAGATGACGGGGTTTTGGAGTATTATGGGGGGCGTTTGGTTCGTCTGTATGAGATGGGGAGATGTAAATCTTCGATATTGTCCGAAATCTGTCGGTTACACAAGAGCTTTTCGTAACAGGGTGTTTATTTGTTGCCTTGTCTTGATATCGTGATCCCTTGGAATGCTTCAGGCTAGTCTGAAATAGGTGCAAGTGGCCAATCTCTTCACAATATTAGTCAAAGTGTGATATCGTATTTAACCTTACGTTACTTTGCCACAGGAAGTGTACGTCAACGATCCAGAAGTGATATACCTTGAGCTACATCGCCAGTAGAAAACAGTATTTTAACTCTTTTGGTGCGAAGGCAGTCTCAGACTTGCACAATGGTGAGTGAACGTCTTCCAGGTACTTCAATTCCTCTGAGCACATTCAGCAAACGCCTCCATCAAGTCAATTAAACATAGTGAACCTTGTCAAGATTTTTACTGTTGATGAAGTTGTAACATTCCAAGTTTGTAAATCCTAGGAACATTATGAAAAAGAGAAAAGGGGCAACCCTGCTCTGAAGAGCTGAGGGTAGAATTACGTTAAAGGGGGTTTTGTACTCATATTTTTGGCTTGTGATGTGATCGTCTAGATTGGTAGAACTCTATGTTATGTCGTAGTAATTCAGATTCGTAATAACTCAGATTAGTGAAATATAGGATGGGAAATAATGAGGTAAAATTGATAAATAAAACACTAGATTGGACATAAAGGTGGAACAAGAGCCCTTTATTCGTCCAGCACCATAGTTCGGGGAACCATAGCCTATGAAGGAAAAACGAACGAGAATCAATTGAAACTCAAAGCAAAAAACCTTCTAGCATTACAGATGATATGTTTACAATCCATAGAACAATTATTAACAAGACGAGCACTGGTGATATGTACAATATGGAGCTTCCTATACTCCGGTAAGGTTATTGCTGGCACAATTGTGATAAAAAGCAGAATCCAATACATCCAAAGTTATCCAAAAGTTATAGGCATATAGAGTGTGTCACCTGATTATTAATGAAATTCATAAGCAGTATCCTTATAGTTCCTAGTGTGAGAATCCTTCCTTTTAAGTGTTATGTGTGAGATCATAGCAGTCGCGTTGGTTTGGAAGTGACGATAGACTCTTTATATTTCCTGTTAACTGATGAACGATGGCACCTTCAAAGCTTTCCTTGCTTATAGGGTACGCCGAGGCCCGAATACGAGGCTTGGTTCACTGGGACGTTCGTTATAGAACACCCAGAGGAGGTCTCAAGCCACTGTTGTGGGAGATGTTCTCCTTGGCACAGATGATATAAACAGTTTATCCTAGGCCTCCAAACCAGTGATTATTGTACGTAAAATATTATCCTGAAAGCAACAACTCCAAATGCCAATACCATAGTGTCGAGTGAATAGTTAAATGTGCAGTAGGCCTTACGAACAGTATAAGAATATTCCAAATGGGTTGGTAGCAGAGCAGAGTTCCACAATATTCAATAGAAATGCAATAATAAAATAGAACAAGCTTACATGAGATTAAATCCTGTGAAATGAAACATGGTTATTTAAATGGAGATCGTGTACATACCAGATAACAAAGAAGCGTCTTTAAAATATACTAAAATGGCGGATTCCTAGAAGAGGAACTCCATTTCAAAGGGACACTATTGTGATCCAGAATCTAAGTAAAAAGAGCCACGCCGAGTGAACATAAGAGGCCCCTCCATTCGTTGTCGATTCCGAGGTTAATTTTTCTTCCACAGAATCGTATTTCTTCGATGGTCACAGAAGAACAAGTTTACTTCATGGTGGATCTTCGATATGATTAAAATCTCCTATTTATAAAGATGCGAATTGCCTAAAGTATTGATTGAAGTCGTACTAATATTCATCATTCATAGAATTATAAAATAATATCAAATAAGTTCATTCAACGTAGTTCCACGTTTCGACAATAGACGTTGCAAAGTTGGAAGCCATGGAGTCTGGCAACGGTGCATTTTATTTCGTTGCAGGGTAGGAAATTCAGATATGTTACAAAGTTTTGAATCCAGTGGACTCAATATCCTCATACGCCCAACCCTGCTGCCAGGTAGGAGCTTTCCGTCAAAGGATATTCTTATTGCATCCAGCAGGATGCATTTCCTCACATGTAGATTTGCACTGCCACATAGATTCCACCTGGTGATTACTGCTAGAAGAATCCTTTATATCTGCATCCAGTCGCTCCGGTCCAGATATGAATTACCGAACGAGGCATTTGGCAACAATTGAGCAGGATATTTTCCATAACGATCCAGAACAGCGTTTGGTGTGGCTAAACCAATATAAAACCTCTTTAATTCTCAAATAATAAATAATGACTTTTCTTCTATTATATATTTGACAACTCCTTTCCTTCAACCCTTTTCACACACTATGTTTTTACACAACAATATAAAAATGATATTTGGAAACACCAGCCAGAACATTCTCCGCGGCCACAAAAAATTAATAGAACGTTGCTCTTCTTCCGATTCCGAACTGGAATAAGACGATGACCCGGAACTGGAATCATCTCCGTGTGGGACCTTAGGAGGCTTGTGCTTCTTCTTGAACACATTCTTCAGAAATTTGGAGAACTTGTTGTCGTGGATCAGCTTGTAGAACTGCTCGTGTATCAAATCCTGCTGTTCCAAGTTCTTCTGCGACTTCACCCCGTTTATCACATCCTCCATGTCTAGCACGCTCGTCATCCTGGCAAACACCTTCTCCTGGAGGACCTCTTGGTGCGCCTCGAAATCTCTCAGAATTATTAGCTCTTGGTGTAGTCTGTGGATGGAGAGGTCGCAGAATAAACCACCCACCAATGGCTCGGCTCGTTCGTTGTTCAAGTTCTCATGTCGATCGTCGAAGTCTTCTAGAGCGTCGTTCATCTTTTTGATGATTCCTTCTTGCCTGAAGGGTATTCTTTCTAGACAAAACTCTCGTATTTCTACCTCCCAAGGGGTCGCTTGTGCTCTGGACGTATCGAGCAGTTCTGAAATGGAGGACTCGCATACGTCTTTGCTCTTTCGTAGAAACTCCGTGTCTTGGAAGAAATCGTCGATGCTTTGATCGCTTTCCAGGCCAAGAATTATTTCACGTTTAGCGCTGTCAGCTTCTGGTTCAGAATTAGAATCTAATGGAGAAATAACTTGATTGTCTGTTGACTCATTTCCATGATTTTCAATATTCACTTGATCCAGCCATATTCGAATTTTCTCTTTATTTCCTTTGGACAATGTTTGGAGATTATTTTCGATTGGGGCTTGAATAGTTTCAGGTACCTCTTCATCACAACTATTTATAGAGGCTTCGGAACTCGATCTCACTGACGAATTTTGTGAAACTTGTTCGACTTCCACTGAAGCTTGAATATTTGTAATTTGTTCCTCTTTTTCCATGCATTTCCTCATCTCAGCTGCTTCTGCTGCTCTTGCTGCTTCTACTGCTTCTGCTGCTCTTACTGCATCTACGGCGTCTGCTGCTCTTGCTGCTTCTGCTGCTCTTGCCACTTCTGCTGCTCTCGCTGCTTCTGCTATTCTTGCTGCCCTTGTTGCTTCTGCTTCCTTTAGTATTATCGCTTTCAAAGCTTTTAATCTTTTCAATTCAATTTGTTTCAATTTAATACTACTTGAAGATTTTTTGCTTTCTTGAGAGTTCTTAGTTGATTCATTAGGACTATACCTTGAGAGAGGTTTTCTCGCATTTTTTGTTGCTTCTACTGCTCTTGCTGCTTCTGCTGCTCTTGCTTCTTCTGCTACCCTTGCTGCTTCTGCTACTCTTGCTGCCCTTGTTGCTTCTGCTTCCTTTAGTATTATCGCTTTCAGAGCTTCTAATCTTCGTAATTCAATTCGTTTCAATTGAATAATTAAGGGAGGTTTTCCTGCATTTTTCCTTGTGGTCTTCCTTAAAGATTCTTCCCGATCTGGCATATCGAGAAGATTGAAATTTATGCTCGTGGCTTAGAGCACAATTTCTTTTTTATCTATAATGGCTCGAAGGACCAAAAAATGGTGTGGCTAAACCAATATAAAACCTCTTTAATTCTCAAATAATAAATAATGACTTTTCTTCTATTATATATTTGACAACTCCTTTCCTTCAACCCTTTTCACACACTATGTTTTTACACAACAATATAAAAATGATATTTGGAAACACCAGCCAGAACAGCGTTGGTATTCATTATTCACGAAAACAGGAAAGAAACAGTCGTGTATGTATTGTTGAGGAGACTCAACCAAGCATGGAAGATACTGGTGATGATTGGCAGCTCGATTTTCAACGCTATACGTTTCCAAGGGATCGATTAATCTTGCTCCACGTGATACAGATCGTTTTCTTCCTAATTACGACCTATCACTATGACACCCGCAGACCGAAGTATTTTCCAGACCGTAATCTAATTAATCTCGCTCTCCAATTCGGTTGACATAATTCGATTCTTCTCATCCACCTTATCCCGTTTCCGCTACGACCGCATCCCCGAGAACTAACCCTATTTTTCCCAATTTTCCAACGAAACAGCAACAACACCGATCATCGTCTAACAAGGTCGTTCAACCCCCGTCTCTCTCTCCCTACCCCCATCCACCCCGCGATATATTTAATGAACACTACACGATCCGGAGAAAACGTAGGCGACGCCATCTATCAACCTCCCGCGTCATTAATCATCTAGTTCTGGAGAAGGATGTTCAGCGTTTCCCGAAAGGACATTTTAATGGATTTTTGGGCGTATATCGTGATGGGCCATCTTCGGGTCCGAAATTGGATGCTCACATGTACAGTCGTCCACGTAATGATCTCGTACACCGCCGCGGCGGCGGGAGATGCATCTTCCGCGGAAACGATCGTTCTGGACCATCATCAGTCTTCCAGAGTTGAATGGGGACGTTCGTTGGCGTAGATCGCCGTTTGATGAGGTCTCTCTAGGACGTGGGGGTTCGGACTGGATTGATATTTGGGTTGGAGATGTTTTGGGACGATTTATCTGCTATCTGGAGTTGTTTTCCAGGAGGAGGACGAGTTGTTCTTCCAGGATCGTGTATTTTTTGTATACCGTGTGTAAGATACTGACATAAAACACTTGGGATGGTTTACGATTTCTTCAATCACTGGGCAAAACAGAAACACGTCTTGCAATAGATTCATCAACCAAAATAAAATGTTAAGTTATGTTACAATTACCGCTCAGCTTGGACAGGTTGTTTGGAGAACTTCAGCACGATGCCATGTGGAAAGGAAGAATGGGAAGAGGAATACAGTACTCAAAGTTCCATAGTGAATACCATTAAATGGTATACAGATGGTTTTTCAACCACGATAGGAGCCAGTGCTTGAGTATAAAGGGAAGAACCAATTGTACACTATCGTTAGGCTCCCACTGTGTTTTTCAGGCAGAAATACCTGCACTCGAAAGATGCGTAGACATAAACTGTCAAGGGTGTGACAAAGTGATCCATACTGATAGTCAAGCTGCTATCAAAGCACTGAACTTTTATGTCATCGACTCATAGCTGAGAGAAATTTTAGGAAGTAGGCAAGAACAACAAGGTCTCCTCCTGGTCACTCAGGAATCAAAAGAAACGAAGAGGCCAACACCCTATCCAGAAAGAGGACACAAAAGCCTCTGACTGGTCCAGAACCTTTGTGGGGCAAAGGCTAATGCACCTATAAGAAAGAGTTATTGGAGAAGGAAGAAACTGAAGAAGAAGCACTCTGGAGGAATCTTCCAGGAATGGATCATTCCTAAGAGTTTCTTCGGAATTTCGGACTGTAACAACCAAAATTTATGTGGATCTCAGTGAGAATAAGATTCGTCTCTTCACTGGCTTTCTCACATGACACTGTGGCCTTGGGAAGCATATGATGAGAGTGGCTTTGTCAGAAACTGACGAGGAGGATAGTCCTGTTCATCTGGTAACAGAATGCCCCGACATTGCAAGACTGCACAAGGAATGTCTTGGACAAGAGAATTCTAGGAGAAACGAGGATTTAATCTTCTTTCAGCCCTCTCAGAGATCGAAGCTCTGGATCAGGAAGATGAGCTGCAGATATTGACGTTGCGACCACAACTCTGATGGAGGACACAATTGATCTTGTGTTCATAGTGGAATGTAGTCCCTTTACCAGACTGAAAAACACGTTGTATCTGAGGGAGGTAGCATGGGAAGAGAGAGGAATGGCATCGTAGCATCGAGCTTTATTCACTTTAAATCATAGAGTGTTGTAATAGGGTTTTTTTCCCGTAGAAACCTTACCTCGAGCGCCAGCTATTCTTTTTGCTTATAAGGTAGAATAGCAAACCTGCCAGGATAGCTGCTTAGCCGGAGACAGAGTTCGGTTGTATCTAGGGTGTTAGCGATAACTGAGAAATCGAAAATAGAGCAATTCACACAATTTATTCAAACGGTTGAAATAGTGATACAAATGCAATAATGTCAAGAAAATATCAAATATGCAGTAATAAGAAAATATCAAATATTCACCAATATCAATAAAACATCCAATATGCATTAATCCCAAGATATATCGAATTTACACAGGTAAAGAAAAGTGATTCAGTTTTGCCTGACTGCGAGCATTCATTCAAAAGAAATATTTCACGGTACGAGTCAGCCAGAATAGAAAGGGGGGGAGATTTGAATTAAACGGAGAATTTAAATCTAAAGTTGAAAAATGGGGGACGGATATGAAAATGTATAGTGCTTACTTTCTGTCCGATATTCTTTCAGTCCGGAAACTCAAAAGAGTTATATTGTCTACTTAGCTTGTTTCACGTCTAGAAAGGTCGGGTTTGGCCAGGTTAACTATAAATGGTCAAACAGGACGCACCGAACTAGGGGCGCGAAGGATCGGTACCGAAGCGGAATTCGACTCCACGTTCTATAGCATTGGTTTGCATAAACCCTCCGGTCTGATGGTGAGACTACTCTCCACAAAGAACAGACGCTAAATCGGGTACCGACTAACTCAGTTAAACGTACTATAGACTATAGGGAATCTTGTACGAGTAAAGGAAGGTTTAATACGGATCTCGACGTAACAGCTATTTTGATAGACTCAACGAAGATACAGAAAAATGAGACTGAAATGAATTGGATCGGTACTTACGATTTCGGTGCACTACTTCTCACTCGGTAAAGAAAAGAAAAATCGAGAATTACGGAATTCATTAAACTTTCAAATCAAAAAGAAAGGATATTTCGGAAACGCAAATGATACTATTCTATTCAGGCCGGAGCAAAAATGAATAATGGGTCACAGATGAGGGGAAAATCGCCTTTTATAATCTCCCTGAGGGGGGCGGAAACGGCAAGCGCAGAAATGCTACCTTTCTAGAAAAGTACTCCGGTAAAACATCTTCGAATCTGGCTTATCGTACGTATAAACTAGAAAAACGGCGTTATCTACATTCTACGTGGTTCTTATGACTCTTTTTACTAGGTTCTCTGCATGTAAAACAATATCGAACGAACCATATCCGATCTTCTCGGTTTAATTCTGAACGGAAATGAAATGCAGGAATTCGAAATAAAAACCCGGAAAAATTAATTTAAAATGAAGACCGATTTCATGATCGGAAAATCGAACTTCATTACAGTGTCTTATATTAGATCTGCACTATAAATGTTCAGAGTATATCTGTCCTCAGCATTGTTGGATCATTCCAATCACTGATGGTTTCAGGCTTAAGATCCTTAGCCCTCCAACTGGTAAGGAATCAGCTGTTCCTTTTCTCTTGACGCTGGATTGGCATTGAACTCTTATCAACTAATGTTTGTTCCTTTTCCAAGCAAAGCCTTATAGCTGAATCTCATATGTAAGCAGCTAGTCCTCTTATTTCTTCACTGCCAGAAACCGTTAATTCTAATTGACTCCTCCAGTCCCCCAATATTTCCTAGGCACACCGATCAGTTGCCTAAATTTCTGCATGGAAAATTGTAGCAAATCTGCTCGGACTGTATCGTTTTTTAATTGGGGGATCTGGGTCCTTAGTTTCCAATTATACTCGACTTTAGAAGCAGTCGACGAACTGGAAGAGTTTCCGTAGCAGAAGATCCCTTGACTTTCCTAGTCTACCCTGTTCGTATAAAGCATCAAGGTTAACTGTATGGGCGCCAATTGTATCACACCTCCAGTCAGCTTTTGCTCTGTAGAGATGGTGGTGACTGGTGATTTTACACTGGTCAGTCGTGGGCAGCAAACAAAAGTATTTCCATAGAGTATAAGAACTTAAAAGGTATACCAGAATTGAAATGGAAACTTTAAGATTCATATTCATTCTCAGTAGATTTTGTCGATCTATCGAAATCTGCTTTGGGGAAGTCCCTATTTGAAGGCCAACAAAACGAGACGTGGCCGAAACTACCGCCAAAGAGTTCCCCATCGATAAAGCTGGTCCTGAAGGATCCTGTACGAAAACTAACCACCGATCCCATTTTTCAACCAGATCCCCACAGGAACCCTCCGATCGACCCGTTCCCAGATCGCACCTGTCTGTTTTCAGCCGCCAATCCATCACGCATCGTCGACCGGCTGTATTCCCCGCTCCCGACCGCCTCCTCGTCTCGTTGATACGCCACCCCCGCGGAATTAATTATTCGTGCGGATTCCTAGAAGCCGGCCGCGTCATCGCCACTCATGTGTTCGACGGTCGGCGCGTCGATTGAAGGCAATCCTGACCGGGTGGCGGCACGTCCTTTTGATGTTTCATTTCCATTTCGGTATCGGTCCCCTCCGCATCTGGGAAATATGCAAGGGGGGGTGCTGATCTGATGCCCGAGTTCGTTCGCGCGGAGATGAAAACCGGAGGCTGAATTATCTGCTGCGATGCGGTCGGTTTGAGGTGTTTCGGGTGTGTTTTTCTGGGGGGAGCGTTGGGGAGTTGGGGTTCGACGGCGGCTTCTTTGGTCTTTCCACTGCATGGTCTTTTCAGCATTTTTCGATGCGTTATACTTTGTTCAATCTATAGGTATTTGTCGATCTGATTCTCCACAAGATGTTGCCATGATGTAGTTTCTGCTCATGACTTCCTTTCATCATTATTTGAACCGGGTTCGACCATGTAGATCTTTTGTCCTCCACCCT
Organism: Adalia decempunctata; assembly: GCA_951802165.1. NCBI lineage: Eukaryota > Metazoa > Arthropoda > Insecta > Coleoptera > Coccinellidae > Adalia > Adalia decempunctata. Next base: position 5,188,796 of record OX637702.1, read on the forward strand.
ACTCATTCATTGAAACCCAAGGAGGTCGTCAATGGTGTTGATATGACTGATAACATCCTTAGAAACCTTGGCCGTTTCCTCGTGGATTAGATTAGATTAGATTAGAGGAGGGGCGGAAGATCATCTGAACTCGCAAGCACCTTGACCTAAAGATCTATTGTGCATCCCCGCGCTGTTTACCAGTCAGGCAATAGTGTCTCCATGAACTTTATCACCTTTCTGGGGGCTACATCCATCACTTGTTCCGGCTTTAGAAACCAGAAGCCAAGGTGTTGTAGTCTTTTCCGATGAACAGCTTCACATTCGCATAACAAGTGCTTGGCTGTCTCAGTGGCTTCTTGACAGAAACGACATGTGTCTTCTAGCGACTTACCCATGTTCTTCAGGTGATACCTCACGGGACAGTGTCCCGTGAGTGCGCCTGTCAGTTTCCTCAGTTCCTGTTTACTGAGTGAGAGAACTTTTTTAGTCCAGCTCGTCGAGTAGGAGAGAAATGACTTGGCCTGTCTTTGGCCATTGATCGTTTGCCAGAACGTAAGCTTTCTCTTTTGTTCCCATTCCTTAACCGCTGGCTGGGAAGCCACAAAATGGCTTTGGACCGGTGAAGGGAATAGACCCCCCTTCCCTGGCAAGTCGGTCTGCCGCTTCATTGCCATCTATCCCGGAGTGGCCAGGTACCCAAATAAGGTTGACCTGGTTTGTTTCTCCGAGTGTGTTGAGGGATGTTTTACATTCCCAGACTAACTTTGACCTAACTAGTGGCGAGTCAAGCGCTAGCAGGGCTGCTTTACTATCCGATATTATGTATATTCTTGCCCTCCGGTAGTTGCGTCTTGTACACAGCGCAACGCATTCCCTAATGGCAAATGTTTCTGCTTGAAATACCGAAGGGCAAGAACCCATAGGTATGGCTAATTGGACCAAGGGACCGTGTACGCCAGCTCCCACTCGCCCATCTTCGACTTTCGAGCCATCGGTATAGAATACCGCAAACCCTCTGGGGAAAGCCACTTCATTATTAGCCCATTGTTCACGACTTGGAAATGTCGTGTTGAATTTTTTCTGAAACTCGAGTCTCAGTGGTAAGTCATCTGTGACCACATCCTGGAGCCCCTTGCACTCATTTAGAATGCGAAGGTGTCCTGAGTAGTCGCCAGTTTTCAGTTCTTGTTCTTTTGCCACCCTGAGAGCCCACCTGGCCGCCTCACTTTCTAGAAAGATATCTAGGGGAGGCAGGTCCAAGATGACCTGCATGGCAGCAGTTGGACAAGAGCGTGTTGCTCCTGTGATAGATAGACACGCTGTTCGTTGTAGTTTTTCCAGGGCTGATTGCCCTGACACTAGTTTTGCTCTCGGCCACCAAATGAGCTATCCTCGTGGATACCTGGGACCGGTTTCCCCATATCCAGCCAGCTCCAGACACTTGCATGCCATGTGTTCAGCTATTTCTGCTTCTGATCCAAAGAGCCTACAGACCTCAACTGCTGACATATCATTCGTACCGACACTGCCCCGTCAGCAGCGACTTACCATCACCCAAAGCTCAGCTTGTGACAGCTTCAGAAGCCTACTGCTATAGGTCGTTGAAACCATCACGAATTTTTTAGGCTGAGAAAGTCCAGGAGTATTTCTACAGAGGGTTATTCTGTTGTCCAACTCCCATTGTTGGACCGCTGCCTTATATTGGTCTTTTCCAAGCCCACAGAAAGGCTCAGGGCCACCAGGTGTCAACCTTGATGCACTTTTCCCAAGATCATTGAATTTCTCATTTTCTTCAACACCACAATGTCCTGGCACCCATAGTTGAGTCCCTTTATTGCTTCTTCCCAGTTGCTCTAAGGTGTTATGGCACTCCCAGGTCAGCAGAGATCCCTGGCAGTTTGATTCCAGGGACCCCAGTGTGGCCTGCCTGTCCGTGGGGAAGAAATGCGCCCCTTCGAGGTTCATTCTAAGACACTCCTGGGAGAATCCGTAAACAGCCAGTATCTTGGTCTGTGAAATAGAGGGCTCACTTCCCAGGGCTTCAGAGATCCTCAGTTTAGGTCCATTTATCCCAATGCCAGTGTCTCCCTCCGATTCTGATCCATCGGTAAACCATATGGATAACTTATGGCACTAAGACGGTCAGCTATGACTCTTGCAAAGGGCGTTTCGACATAAAAGTATGACTTTTTCTGGCGAACACCAGACGGGGATTTCGAGTGCACCACAGCGGGTTTCTTCTGTATTATTCAATCCATTATCCCCAAGGAAAAAAATTGTGGACGCCCCTGCTCAAACCTCTCATGAAATCTGACGTACCTGCACCATAATCAGCGTCACCAATTATCGCGTTTTCCAGACCAGAGAGCGAAGAGTTTCAGCCCAATTACTTAATATATAGCGGCATAGTTTCGAATTCATCCCCTAATCCTTCCTCCCCCTTTCCCCGCACCCTCGAAAATATGACGTTGACACGCGGACGGATCTGCAGGATTTTAACGATCTGCTACCGGGTCTTCAGCCGGCACATGTGGCTCCCTAATGAAAGCGAACATTAACGAAGGTGAGAGGCTTAGGCCCTGAAGACATGACAACCGGGCGAAACTTGGTGGGGCGCTACGTGCCGCCACGTCCGCGCTTCGAATCTTGCGTACGTTCGGCGGAGCGGGCCGATTGCCGTTGCACAAATATCGGCTTTTGTGTTGAGACGGAGGCACGAGACGTTTAGGGAATTTTCAGGGAGGGTTGAAACAGCTTGAAGATTTATGGATGGTGATTTTTTTCTAAGTAAGCATCGTTTTTCTGAATTGTTCTTTGGTGTCGTAAATGTGTCGATTTGAAATGGCCGGTTTTATTGCTCAGATCGTCTGCACTCTATAAGACTTTCCTTGTCGTCTGCTGGAGGGATCTCTTAATTGAGCTGAGTTGCTCACTCAAAATAAACACTCTTTTCAATTTTCACTGCAATCACCTGATTTTTCAATGATTGACTCGCGTTAGAAGTGGAGCGAATTAAAAGCTTATTGGCCTCAAAAAATGATAAGTTAATTGCTGTTTTCATGGTTTCTCTCTCAATGTTTTATGTGGTGTCCAAGTTTCTTCAAGACTCTACACATGGAAGTCCCCTGCAGATGGAATCAGAGGTATAGTACGAAATCAGATCGATTTTATTCTGATAAAAGAACGATATAAGAACTCTGTTAAATCAGTAAAAACTTACCCGGGAGCAGATATCAACTCTGATCATGGTCCTCTAATAGCAGAAATTAAGCTAAAATTCAAGAAGATGAAACCTAAGACTACAAAGAAATCCATTAATGTCTCTTCTTTGAAAGACCCAGTAGTACAACAAAAAGCAGAAGAAGAAATTAACAAAAATTTGGAAAACTTAACACAAACCAGTTTTAATCACACAGATGTCAATCTTAAATGGAACTGCATTCGGAATACCATGGAAAGGGCAAGTTTAAATCTACCAAAAAAACACGAAGCAAAACAATTGTGGATGAACGAAGAAATTTTAAAACTTATGGACGAGAGAAGACAAAATAAGAATAACATTAGTGAATATGCTAGACTAAACTTGGAAATTAGGATTAAAATCAAACATGCAAAAGAAGAGTGGTTGAGGGGAAGCTGTGAGGAGGTGGAGGAGTATGAAAGGAAGTATGATAGTTTCAACATGCATAGGAAAATCAAAGAAATGACAGGTCTGAAAAGGCATAAAGTATCCACCGTACTGAAAAATAAGGAAGGGAAGCTCTTAACAGATATCAACGAACAACTTGCAGAATGGACCAATTACATCAAAACCATTTTTCACGACAATAGACCGGAATTAACTCTTGATTTTGTCGAGAACACAGGACCAGAAATTCTTAAAGAAGAAGTGATTCATGCCATCCAACAGACCAAAAGTGGAAAAGCAAGTGGTCCCGATGAAATTCCCATCGAATTCCTTAAGTTAATTGACAATGACTCCATTGACATCATGGTTGATCTCTTTAACGCTGTATATGCGACGGGCATAATTCCTAAAGAGTGGCTCAAATCTACATTTATAACGCTGCCCAAAAAACCAAATGCCAAATGTTGTTCGGAGTACCGAACAATTTCACTGATGAGCCACACACTTAAAGTTTTATTGCGTATCGTTCACAATAGAATTTATTCAAAAATAGATGTGGAAATAAGTGATAACCAGCTAGGTTTCAGGAAGGGAATGGGTACAAGGGAGGCACTATTTGGATTGAATGTTCTAATGCAGAGATGTCTGGACGTAAATCAGGATATATATGTTTGTTTTATAGACTTTGAAAAAGCATTTGACAGAGTTCAACATGAAAAACTGATAGGGATATTACAAAGAAAGAATATTGATGCTCGAGACATAAGGCTGATAGCAAACCTGTACTGGGGACAAACGGCTAGTGTAAGAGTGGATTGTAGTTTATCTGAAAGTGTAGAGATGCGGCGTGGTGTTCGGCAGGGGTGCATTTTGTCTCCTCTCCTTTTCAATATCTACAGTGAAGCAATCTTCGAGGAAGCTCTTGCAGAGGGAGATGAGGGAATAAAAATAAACGGTCAACAACTCAACAACCTTAGATATGCCGACGATACGGTGATAACAACAGACAGCATTGAAGATCTGCAAAATCTGCTACAAAGAATAAATGACTCTTGCACACAATTTGGACTAAACATGAATTTGAAGAAAACGAAGTATATGGTTATCACAAAACAACAAAATATAGACGTAAACTTAACAATTGATAACACTCCAATTGAAAGAGTTCAACACTATAGATATTTGGGTACAATAATAAATGAGAATGCTGAACAGTTGCAAGAAATTAAAACTAGAATTGAGATAGCCAGAAAATCTTTCATCAAACTCAAGAAGTTTCTTTGCAGCAAGGACATTAACTTAAAATTGAGGATGAGAATACTTCGATGCTATGTATTTTCAACTCTGTTGTATGGTGCCGAGGCATGGACATTAAAAGCAGCTGAAATAAACAAACTGGTAGCTTTTGAGAGATGGTGCTATCGTCGCATGTTGCGGATTTCGTGGGTCGACAGAGTTACAAATGTCGAAGTGCTGCGTCGTATGAACAAGGAGGAGGAGATTTATAAAACTATAAAGAGAAGAAAACTAGAATATTTTGCACACATAATAAGAGGTCCCAAATATCAATTGCTGCAGAATATTATGGGGGGAAAAATTCAGGGAAGGCGTTGTCAGGGTAGAAGAAGAACATCATGGTTGAGAAATCTCAGAGAATGGTTTTCAATGACTTCCAACGAACTGTTCCGTGCAGCTGCAAATAAAGTGCGCATAGCTATGTTGGTAGCCAACCTCCGTTAGGAGATGGTACGCGAAGAAGAAAAAGTTTCTTTTCATCACAAACTAGAAGATCGATTGCTTCTGCATTTTCGTGCTGTCAACACAACAGAGTAAATTGGAGGTCTACCAAGAACCGAGAAACTTTGATCTATGAGACCCAAACGGTTATGAGCTTCTGGTACACAACCTGAAGCACTGACGTAACCGCTGAGGCATCTGGGGCCTTGGGCTTCCATACGCCTTCAGGCCTTAAGATTGGCGCCACTTTTGAGGCTACTTCTGGTTCCTCATCTGAACCACACAAAGCGAAAACCTGACGCCGAGTTTACAGGATGTCAGTTACAATGCCAGTTGCGAGTGGACTGGCGACAATAACTGGCATCGTGTGAACACCGCTGACATTCCAGTCCACAGTGCACTGGCTTTAGGAGCAGGTCCAGTGGCGTGGATTATTGGAGTCATGTGGACAAAGACGAATAGGTACTCCTTAGCGCCAGTATAACAGACCAGTTAGTTTTTTATCTCAAATCGTGCCGGTCAGCTGGTCTGTCTACTGGCTCCGTGTAAAGGCGGCATAACGAAAGATCTCATTGTCCACTAGAAAAATCCTCCCAAACAAATTTCACAAGTCAATACTTCGATGTTCAACGAATTGGACGCGCATAAAAACGGCATCAGAATAATATGCGGCCTCTGGCGTTACTGAAACATGTATGATTTGACGGCCGGCCGATAGCCCATTGTCGGCCACTCGATCATCATAGCAGGCCGGTACAAATTGCGTTTCGGCAAATGCTACGAACCGGGCGTTTATTTTCGACCCGAGTGTGCCTGAGGGCAGCTAAAGTGCACGCTGCATCGGACCGTGATCGATTGTCGTGTAACCGTGTTGCTTTTCGAGCGGGCCATGAACGCCGACATGGCGGCAGTCGACGCGGTTCTGGATAGGGTTTCGAATCGGCTCTTCGTGAAGGAAGACAACTCATTTAATCATTCTTTACGTTTCAGAGCATTCGAATAAAAAGTTATTCCTTATCTCCGATCCCAAAAACTGCTACTTATTTGGTACCATAATCCTAGCGTTCGTCCGCCATTTTGTATTCACTATTTTGAATCGTTGGATTTAGACAAAATTATCATATTCTGCCTCAAAAACCCCTACTCTTCCAATGGCAATAAATTGGGCCAAAATCACGAAATCCGGTCGCCATCTTGGAGCCGCCATCTTGATTTAAGGAAATTTGACGACGGAAATCATAGTCTCCTTTCCCGAAAAACCTCACTTACTAAATCTGAATCAAATCGTTATAAAATAACAAAATACTTTCGCCATCTTGGGGCCGCCATTTTGGAATTCTAGATTTGGTCAACACTTGTATGATCTTCGATCAAATTTATAATCTGCTACCACGAAAACTCCATACTTCTAATAGACGGGGCACTTCGTGCAGCCATCTTGATTTTAGGGAATTTTGACAAAAAAATTTTAATCTCCCGGCCCGAAAACCCCTAGTCACCAATTTTGAAAAAAATCGGACTAGATTCACGAAACTGGTCTGCCATCTTGGAGCCGCCATCTTGAATTGGTGCATTTTGATGAAACACACTCAATCGTTCACTGCAGAAACCCACATATACTAATACTGAAAAGAATCTGACAATAATTACGAAACTAGTCCGCCATCTTGAAGCCGCCATATTGTTTTTAGGAAATTTGACGAAAAATTAATCTCCTTCCCCGAAAACTCTCACCAAATCTGAATATAACCACAAAATACGTTTGCCATCTTGAAGCCGCCATCTTGAATTCTCAGGTTTGGACAACACTGTTATGATCTTCGATCAAATTTACAATCTGCACCTCAAAAACTCCATACTAATTTTCAATAGACTTGGTTCTTCATGCAGCCATCTTGATTCTAGGATTTTTGACCAAGAAAATGTAAATCTCCCAGCCCTAAAACCCCCAATTACCAATTTCAAATGAAATTGGACACGATTCACGAAACTGGTCCGCCATCTTGGAGCCGCCATCTTGAAGCAGCCATCTTGAATTGGTGCATTTTATGAACGCTCTCAATTGTCGGCTCCAGAAACCCATACATACCAATTTCAAAAGGAATATGACAATTATTACAAAACTAATCCGCCATCTTGTAGCCGCCATCTTGAAGCTGACATCTTGAATTGATGCATTTCGATAAAACACTCTAAATTGTTGACTTCAGAAACCCATACTTACCAATTTTGACAGGAATCTGACAATAATCACAAGACTAGTCCGCCATCTTGAAGCCGCCATATTGTTTTTTTTTAAACAATTTCATAATGCATTGTTACCGGAACTATAAGCACCTACCCAATTTCGAGCAAATCGGACATCCCAAAACCCCACTCACTCAAGTACCTCTCGTACGCTTATATCTGCACTTGTCCCGGTGGCTTGTATGCTAGAGTCACCGGAAAGTTATAATAGTTGTAGAGTGAGCCGGGTTCGAATCCCAACACATCTACACAACATTCCCATGTGTGATAGTTGTACTTTCGCTACCACACGCAAAATGTTGTAAGATAAAATCCTGTATATCCTTTCGTTAGGGCGCTTCGGCTCTTTCGGAGTGGAAACGCAGGAAACATTTTGGTTGTAGCCCTTGATTATTATGTTACAATCTCTTACAAGTCTCCTTTATAACTTACAATATATGTTTATTGTATATTTGTATGTATGATCAGGTTTGACGCACTTGTAGATGTCCGATTTACTTGAAATTTGGAAGGTGCTTACAGATTCGAGGACTGTGCATTTTGAAATATTTTTCAAGAAAAACAAAATGGCGTATCCAAGATGGCGGACGTTTTTTGCGTTTTTCGTCCGATTCGCTTCAAAATTGGTATGAGGGGGTTTTTGAGGTCGGCGATTGCGAATGTTTCATCTAAATTCAGAAATTCAAGTCCGAATTTTCGATTATAAGATTGATGCAGTCCGGTGTTGCCGCATATTATGCAGTCGGGCAATGCCGGTGCATTTTCTTCGAAATAGAATTTCGAGCCACGCCGCTCGTCGAATCGGGTCGGAAATGAAATTCAGGACCAGCATCCGACGGGGTCGGGGGTCGGGCGCCCCCGATAATCCGCCCGGTCGGGTCGCTCAATTACCACCCCGTTCAATCGACGTGCATCCCGCCCCCTCCGGCCGCCCCCCGCCGTTCCGGACGACCCGCATATCGGTCAGGTTGGAAATCAGGAAGTGACCATCCAGAACAATGAGGGCAATTAGTCCTGTCTAATTGGGCGTCGTGTCCAACGTACGGGAGCCGTTATATCGCGTTACCGCCGCCAGGTCCCGATGTCACACGCATGTGGGCGCCTCTAATTGGCGGGGCGTAAAGCTACGCCGTCGAAAGTAGAGAGCGTTTGGACGGGCGCTTGTCATCGTTTGACGGACGATTCGGTCGTCAGAGATGAAAATAGTCCAGTCATATTAGTCAAAATAAGGTAAGAATCTCGGAATGAGGGATACCCAGCTGAATATTTGTATAAACCTTTATTTTGTCACCCTAAAACATGTCTCAAAACCTACATATTGTAAGGTGTCCGCGTCTGTCGAAAAATAAGGTCAAAGGTCACAAAAATCGATTTTTTTTGACGTTTTTTGCAAATATCTCGTTTCCTATGGGGTTTATGGGATTTGTATTTATTATCAATATTATAGAAGATAAAATTCTCTACAACTTTTGTCCCAAAAGTTTTTTTATACGTTGAATCGTTTTTGAGATAGAGGGCAGTGAGCGTTGTCTTGTATAGAGTTTCGACCGTTTTCTTTATCAAGGAACCACTTTATAGTAACCATGGTTATTCGTAGTTTAAAATCGTATCTTGGTAACTACGTACGTACTATTTCAAGAATTATGGCTGATGTGTGTTTTATATGTAATAACTCTGTTATTTTAATTGGGCGTACCCTCTCTCATCAAAAAGAAATTTGCTTTAAAAAAGTTGGTAAAGGGAATGTTAAAACTGAAATTTACTCCTCCAAAGGCTTTGACAAATATCCCAGTTCTAAAAAACATATTTTGTTTTTGCACGCATTGAGTGGCTGTGACACGACTTCGGCAATTTTTAAAAAAGGTAAAAAAACTTTTTCAAAAGTTTTTGAGAAATTGTCGAGTTTGGATGAAACTGCTGCAGCATTTGAAGAAAAAAACTGTCCGGTACAAAGATTATTCGAAAGTGAAATTAAGATTTTATTGGCAGCCTATAATGCTCCAAAGTCTGTGAGCAGCATCGACCATCTGCGTTATACCCAATATATTAAATTTACAAAATCAAATAAACCTGTGCAGTTGTCAAATATTCCACCAACAAGTGCTGCAGCTCATCAACATCTTCATCGTGTTTATTATCAAGTCCAAACTTGGTTAGGGCCTGATTTGGAACCCCAGGAGTGGGGTTGGACAATGCGTAACGAATTCCTGGAACCAATCACAACAATTTTACCACCTGCTCCAGAGGAATTGCTTAACACAATATTCTGCAACTGCAAGAATGGTTGTGGTTCGCGATGTGGTTGCAGAAAATCGGGGTTGCAGTGCTCTTTAGCTTGTGGCCAGTGTAATGGCCAAGCTTGTCCCAATGCTCGGCCATACCAGAGTGATGCCAGTGAAGATGGGACCTTTGACCCTGACATCATGGAAGACCTGGAGACAAATGTCGTTGGAGAAGAAAATGAAGAAGAAGCGCAAATTCAACCAGAAGACGATGATAATGAGGAAGAAGAAAAAAATTTAAATCAGAGTTTGTCGTTGTTTGAATAATTATTCTTTTTATTTAGTTTATATTGATAAATGTATCGATTAAAAATTTTTCAAAAAAAACGTGAATTCGAAATTTATTTCATTTCCTCATTTTTACTCATTTCAGTAATTAGTATAGCTTTGATTAACATTAAAAATAATTTAGGTATTTGCCTTCGTTACTTCTAAGTACACAACCAGGTGAGTGTATATACATTGATACTTAATTAACAATAGATAAGTTATAAAAAAACATTAACTATAATGTACTTTTCGAAAAAAATTATAATAATTTATAATTATATATTTCTAAACATTTTATAAACTATTTGAGACATATTTTTGATCGGACCTACCGGTTGACCTTTAAAGATCCTCTATATAGTTAAACATTGCGCGCTCACTGCCCTCTATCTCAAAAACGATTCAACGTATAAAAAAAATTTTCAAACAAAAGTTGTAGAGAATTTTATCTTCTATAATATTGATAATCAATACAAATCCCGTAAACCCCATAGGAAACGAGATATTTGCAAAAAACGAGTTTTGTGACCTTTGACCTTATTTTTTGACAGACGCGGACACCTTACAATATGTAGGTTTTGAGGCATGTTTTAGGGTGTCAAAATAAAGGTTTATACAAATATACAGCTGGGTATCTCACATTCCGAGGTGAAACTACTAAGATGACTGGACTAAAACGCGGAGGTTTTCCGTAATGACCACGTAATACTGGGTGGCCTTCCCAAAAAGTTCGATTCTGAACATCATTCCCAGCCTGAGGTTGGTGTGTGTATGACTTGCAGTTGAAGACGAATTGGTCGTCTTCGTTGATGCTTTTGCTTCTTCTCCTTTTCTATTTTCTTGAATTCGGTTCTTTGAAATCTTCTTGGCACTGGAAGCTGTCTGACTTTGTTGGATTTCTTAGGACTCTGAAAGCTAGACTTGAAAGCTAGAGGTCCTCTTCGTTGGCACTAGATTCTTCTTGGCTCTGGAGAGTGAAGACTGCCTTTGCAGGTGTTGAAATCTCCATCGCTGGCACTAGAATCTTCTTGGCTCTGGAGATAGTCTTCGCTGGTGTTGGATTTCTTAGGGCTCTGGAAGCTTAAGGTCCTCTTCGCTGGCACTAGATCTCTTTTGTATGCTGGAGGTCTCTTATGGAAGGGCTACCTGTCAGACTTGCTTGAGAAGTTGGAGATTATTTTCGCATTTGTTGGATTTCTTAGGGAACTGGAAGCTGAAGGTCGTCTTCGCTGGCACTAGATTCTTCTTGGCTCTGCGAGTTATATTTCTTCGCCAACGGTGCTAGATTCTTTGTGGCCCTGGAGACTAGGGATTGCCTTCGGTTTCTTTGGAATCTTTTTGGCTCTGGAGAATGAAGATTTCCTCTGCGTTGAAATCTCCATCGCTGGCACTAGATTCTTCTTGGCTCTGCGAGTTATATTTCTTCGCCAACGGTGCTAGATTCTTTGTGGCCCTGGAGACTAGGGATTGCCTTCGGTTTCTTTGGAATCTTCTTCACACTGAAAGCTGTCTGACTTTGTTGGATTTCTTAGGACTATGGAAGCTAGAGGTCCTCTTCTTCGGCAGTAGATTCTTCTTGGCTCTGGAGAATGAAGATTTCCTCTGCGTTGAAATCTCCATCGCTGACACTATAATCTTCTTGGCTCTAGGGATTATAGATCTTTGTCGCTGACGCAACATTCTTTTTCGCTGTGGAGACTGGAGATTTTCTTCGGTTTCTTTGGAATCTTTATTGCTAAAGAAGCTGTCTGATTTGGTTGGATTTCTGAAGAATCTGGAAGCTTAAGGTCCTCTTTGTCGGTACTAGATTCTTCTTGGCTGTGGAAAGTGAAGATTGCCTTTGCTGGAGTTGAAATCTCCATCGCTGGCACTAGAATCTTCTTGGCTCTGGCGACTGGAGATTGTCTTCGCTGGCGTTGGATTTTTTTGTCTTCGCTGGTGTTGGCTCTGGAAGCTAAAGGTCCTCTTCGCTGGCACTAGATTTTTTTTTTGTAAGCCGGAGATTTCGAGGATCGGGTCTGTTCTTGTGGAAGGGCTACCTTTCAGACTTGCTCCAGAAGTTGGAGATTATTTTTGCATGTTTTGGATTTCTTAGGGATCTGGAAGCTGAAGGTCGACTTCGCTGGCATTAGATTCTTCTTGGCTCTGAGAGTTATAAATCTTCGCCACTGGCGCTAGATTCTTTGTGGCCTTGGAGACTAGGGATTGCCTTCGGTTTCTTTGGAATCTTCTTGAAACGGGAAGCTGTCTGACTTTGTTGGATTTCTGAGTACTCTAGAAGCTTGAGGTCCTCTTCACTGGCACTAGATTCTTCTTGGTTCTGTTGACTGATGATTCTCTTCTCTTGCGTTGAAATCTTTATCACTGGTGCTGTATTCTTCTTGAGTGCAGGAGTTATAGAACGTCGTCGCTGAGGCTAGATACTTTTTGACTGTGTCGAGTGGAGAATTTCTTCCTTTTCTTTGGAATCTTGGTTGCTAAAGAAGCTTTTTGACTTTGATGGATTTCTGAGGACTCTAGAAGCTGGAGGTCCTCTTCACTGACACTAGATTCTTCTTGGTTCTGTTGACTGATGATTCTCTTCTCTTGCGTTGAAATCTTTATCACTGGTGCTGTATTCTTCTTGAGTGCAGGAGTTATAGAACGTCGTCGCTGAGGCTAGATACTGTTTGACTGTGTCGAGTGGAGAATTTCTTCCTTTTCTTTGGAATCTTCGTTGCTAAAGAAGCCGTCTGACTTTGTTGAATTTCTGAGTACTCTAGAAGCTTGAGGTCCTCTTCACTGGCACTAGATTCTTCTTGGCTCTGTTGACTGATGATTGTCTTCTCTGGCGTTTAATCTTCATCACTGGTGCTGTATTCTTCTTGGCTCTGGTAGTTATAGATCTTCGTCGCTTACGCTAGATTCTTTTTGACCGTGGAGACTGGAGATTTTCTTTGGTTTCTTTGAAATATTCGTTGCTGAAGAAGCTGTCTGACTTTGTTGGATTTCTGAGGACTCTAGAAGCTTGAAGTTCTCTTTACTGGCACTAGATTCTGCTTGGTTCTGTGGACTGATGATTGTCTTATCTGGCGTTGAAATCTTCATCACTGGGGCTGTATTCTTCTTGGGGCCAGGAGTTATTGATCTTCGTCGCTGCCGCTCGATTCTTTTTGACTGTGGCGAGTGGAGAATTCCTTCTTCTTTGGAATCTTCGTTGCGAAAGGAGAGGACTGACTTTGTTGGATTTCTGAATACCCTAGAAGCTTGAGGTCCTCTCCACTGGCACAAGATTCTTCTTGGCTCTGTGGACTGATGATGTATTATCTGGCGTTGAAATCTTCACCACTGGCGCTGTATTCTTCTTAGCTGTGGAATTCAAAGATCTTCGTCTTTGGTTCTCGAAGCGGTCTGCTTGAGAAAGCTGAAGGTCCCATTCGTTAAATCCCAATTAGGAGATCCCGATCTACCGATGAAAAACCGGAAAGACTGTCTTCCTATTGAGCAATTTCCACTCATATCTTCTAGCAAACCGTAAAAATCATACACACATAAATCCAAAACCTGCAACGCCATGAAACTTAACGCGCACCCATCTCTCACCTACAATTTCCTTATAAAACTCCGAGGCGCAATTCCCCCTTCGATAGTAGAGATTCCGGGAGGACGTTACACGGTCATTTGGTTGTCTTTCAATTTGTTAAAAGCTCCCTAACGGGCTATGGCCGATGGAACGAGGCGGCGTAGAAAGAAACGTATGTGACTATTTCGTTCCCTCTTAACGTACTAAAACCGACGTTCTTCCCGTCTCGCTAGGGCTAATGAATTTGGGGGTTTAAATGGAGAACGACTTCCGATATATTTAGAGAGAGAATCAATTCCTGTTAGGTCGCCGGGACGGAAAGAGAGTCGACGGACGAATATTCAGTGGATTTAGGGGATCAAGTGGGATTCTTGGTTGGAATTGATTCGCGCCCGATGACTATGCGTTGCAGTCAATAGGGACTGAAAAGGAAAACTGGAAAGGCATCGGTTTAGAGTCTAATGGGGGGTGAATAGTGAAGACAGTCACGAGCGAGAAGGGTGTTACCGCAATAAATAAGTTAGATATTCATGAGTGGAAGCTTTGTGGAACCTTGCTCATAACTGTTCGAGCAATTGCTGCTTCCTGACTTTTCTGCAAGGCTTACAACTCTTCCTACAAGCTCCAATTGTTCCTAACAGACTCTCAACGTTTCTGAGAGGATCCAAACTCTTCTGATTAACCTTCAACTTTTCCGACAGGCTCCAGCAACTCTGACTGATTCTCAAGGCTTTTGACAGACTCCAAACTCTTCTAGGCAAGATCCAAACATGTCTGACGAGCTTTCAATGTTTCTTACAAGCTGCAACTTTCTTTGAAAATTTTTCCCGACTGGCTTCCGAATCTTGGAAAAAACTACGAGTATTTCTGACAGACTCTCAAATTCTCTGAGATGTTTCAAGAGTTTCTGGTAGTCTCCTTACTTTTCTGACTTGCTCGCAATTTTTCTGGAAGACTCCAAACATCTCTAACTCCTAACTATCCTGACAGTAGTTCAAGTTGTCTAACAGGCTTCTAACTCGGACAAGCTCCCAGAATTTCTGGCAGAGTACCAACTCTTCTTGCAGTCACCTTATTTCCTGAAAGACTCCAAACTTCTTTGAGAAGGATCTAACATTTCTGACAGGCTCCCAACTTTGCAGGCAGACTTCCAACTTTCCTGACTAACTACCAAATCTTCTTTTCTTTGAGAAACTTCTTACGTTTCTGACAGACTCTTAAATTCTTTGAGATGTTCCAATAATTATTGACAAACAGCCATCTTTTCTGATAGTCTCCTCATCTTTCTGACTTGCTCCCAAACATTTATAACAGGCTTCCGACGATCCTGATAGGATCTCAAGTTGTCTAACAGGCTTCTCACTTATCGGACAAGCTCCCATTTTTTATGGCAGACTGCCAACGCGTCTTGCAATCCCCTAATTTTCTGAAACTCCAAACTTCTTTGAGAAGCTTGTAATATTTCAGACAGGCTCCCATTTTTTCTGGCAGACTTCGTACTCTCTTGGCTGGCTACTAACTCTTCTTGCCGTCGCTTATTTTTCTGACGGGCTCCAAATTTCCTTGAGAAGCTTTTTACGTTTCTGACAGACTCTTAAATTCTTTGCGATGCCGGTGTTCCAATAATTATTAACAAACACCTATCTTTTCTGGTAGCCTCCTTATCTTTCTGACTTGCTCCCAACTTCACTGGAAGGTACCAAATATTTATAACGGGCTTCCGTACAATCCTGATAGGATCTCAAGTTGTCTAACGGGCTTCCATCTTGTCGAACAAGCTCCCATTTTCGTTGTCAGACTACCAACTCATCTTGCAATCTCCTAATTTTCTGACAGACTCCAAACTTCTTTCAGGAGCTTGTAACATTTCTGACAGGCTTCCAAATTTTCTGTCAGACTTCGTACGTTTCTGACAGGCTCTCAACTTTTCTGGCAGACTTCCAACTTTCAAGCAAATTCTGGCACACTTTTTTGATATCCTTCAAACTTTTTTGAGAAGCTCCAAACTTTTCTGACTGGCTACAAATATATCTGACAGTTTCCCATCCCTTCTGACCGGCTCCGAATTTTTCTAGCAGACTCAAAACTATTCTGACTGGCGTCTGACTTGCAGCACTTGAGGTTTTGAGGATAAAGGATGGATTTTGGAATCAGATTAGGAAGTATTGTAAGGGCAGAATGTGAGGAGCTAGAAGAATGGGCATTTTCCGAAAATTCTGTCTTCTTGATTCTGCTTCCATATGAATACTTTCACCACAAGAAATTTTTCGGTCAACCTGCCTAACATTCCGTTCTTACTATCGGAGCCAACTTCGAACTTCCAAGACTTTTCCTTCTCGGTCCCTCGCATTCCGAAAAGTTTTCCTGATTAAATTCTGCCGTCTCCAGTCATCAATTTTCTTTCGGACGATGGCACTAATATCTCGTAGCTCGGGCTTTATTGAAGATCATAGAACGGCCATAGATATTTGTAATTACTGGTGTAGGAGCGTCATTATACTGCGCCATTAGACGTTATCTAGGACTCGAGAATTCGCCAGGGCCAAGCTCGAATTTACGAGGAAAATGAGCCCAGAGTCTCCAAGAGTGCATACGTCGTCATTTTAATCACGACTGCTTGCATGGAAACTATTTTCAGAGACGTATATAATTAGAGGATGTGCTGATGGTGAATATATCAAAATTACGAAATGTGACCTCGATTTCAGTACGGGTCCTAAAACTGGACCCTGTGGTACTGTGTAACACAGATAGCGTTGGAAAGAAACCCAACATTGGTCCTTTGGGCCATTATAAATGCGCCAACTCATATTAAAACTTCGATAACTGATCGATTTGGAAAACGTTGTATTCCATCAAGAAGAACATTCCGTGTGAAGTGAGAGAATATATCCCGGAGTTCTTTATACCTCCAGACCATTTTTCTTGCGTACAATACGTGCAGGAGCATCTTGATACAGTTTCTGGAGAGGTTGTTTTCCTGCGATGCCAGACATCGGTAGCGTACCCTCAGAAATAAAATCTATTTATCATTGTCCCATAAACAGTCGGAGATGTTGCTGTTGTATCAGTTTCAACAAATGGCCGTTATAAATAGGAAGCCGGATACGCGGAGTTAGGAAGTTCGGATCATTTTTCATCCTCGAGCAATTTCTGAAGTTGCAGGTAAGAATCCGATTATTTATCTTGTTGGCGGAAGTGCAGGAGATCAATATCTTTTTTGCACAGAGATACTTTGAGATATGCTGATCAACAAGATACACTGCCCAAAAAAATTAACGCAAATTCTGAAAATCTCAATTTCAATGAAAGTTAACTCTACATTGACGTTATAACTTATTTTTTATGTTCTCTCGGGAAGGTTTTGAAGGAAACAAGACACATTAAATGGAAGAAAAATTCAGGATTTCACCGAATCTTATGTGAAAGAAGAGAAATAAACAATTCTCAAAATACTGAAATGCTGATAAGTGATTTAATACTTGGTATTTCCACCCCTTGCGTTAATTACAGCTCGGCAACGACGGTTCATACTCAAAATGAGTGATCTTAAAATGTTCTGATCTAATCCTTCCCAGATTTCTCCGAGTTGGATTCCTAAGTCATTAAGAGTAGCTGGATGATTTTCTGAACTTCTCAGCCTTCTATTGAGGTTGTCCAAAACCCGCTCAATCGGATTGAGATCTGGACTTCTTGCTGGCCATTCCATTCGAGAGACTTCAACCTCTTCAAGGTACTCCTGAACGATGCGCGCACGATGGGGTCTGGCATTATCGTCCATGAAAATGAAATTTTCACCAATGTATGGGGCAAATGGCACTACATGCTCTTCAAGAATGTTCCTCATATACTTATCAGCATTCATAGCTCCATTATCAACGACCACTAGGTCTGTGCGAGCAGTCAAAGATATTCCACCCCATACCATAATCGATCCTCCTCCGAAACCAGTAGTATTCAGGAAATTGCACTGAGCATATCTTTCATGTGGACGTCTGTATACAAGGGAACGTCGATCACAATGGTAGAGGCAGAATCTAGATTCTAGACTCATCTGTGAAGAGAATTCTTTCCCAATCGGCCTCTTCCCAATGGATATGCTCTCTCGCAAAATCCAAACGCGCCCTCTATGGGCTGGGGTAAGAGCTGGGCCACTTGCCGCGACACGAGGCCTTAAATCATATTCTCTGAGGCGATTTCTTATTGTCTGAGTGCTAATTTGCACCTCATGAGTTTGCTCAAGCTGATTTTGAAGGAGGCGAGCGGTTGCAAACCGTTGTCTCAACGAAGAAACTCTCAAGTAACGTTCTTGAATGGCAGTTGTTACCCGTGGTCTACCCTGTCCTGGTCTTCGGACATTCATACCTGTCTCCCTGAATCGCTGCAACATTCTGGACACACTTGTATGGGAAACTCCAAACCTTTCTGCAATTCTTGTGTATGTTCACCCTTCTTCTCGCAAAACTACCGCTTGGGCACCTCTTGGGTCAAATTGCGTGTTTCGCGTTGCATAGCGATCGAGTGTAGAAAATCAAACGAAAGAAAAACTATTGATCACTAGAATTGATCGAGAACAACTGATTTCAGAATGGAGCCAATACATTCAAAATCTGATAATATCATCTTTTTTTATTCCTGCTGGGAGAAAACATCTGTATTGAAGAAATACGTTGAAAGTGGATAACATATGCATGCATAATTCTGATAAAAATAATTATCATTGAGAACACCTTCAGTTGTAGAATAAATTTGAGATTTCCATAATGTGCGTTAATTTTTTTGCGCAGTGTATTTCATTGAATTCAGGAACCTCGAAAACCTAGATTTTGTTACTAAAATCGACCATGTCCCCCCTTATAAGTTAAGAATGTTTCCGTTTCATTTTTCTCGATCAGGATATCAATCTATTCACTGTGTCTGCAATAACCGAACGCGGATCAGAGAAGCTGGAGAGGACAGATCGACTTATCGAACTCAACGGAGCAACCCCTTTCGGACTCTTATTTCCAAACCAAAAGCATCATCCAAAGCCGCACCTTCTCGTAATTTTCACGTCCATGCAAGGTCGCACCCCACCCCCAATTACCGTGTCCACCCAATATCCATTACCATTATTGTGATAACAGGGCAGTAACCATATCGCGTGTGCTAGACACGGAGGAAACACACACCGGTACATTATGCATAATGCATTCCCTGGATTAAATTGTGTTTGCGTCGCCACTTAAGTAAATGAAGCGGTCTTGTTGTACTCCAATGGACAGCAGTCAGGCAGGTCTATCCGTAGCGATGTTTGTTGTCAATACACAGCAAGCCATCGGGATATGACGGCTTGGTGTCTTAACGAGGGGTCTGTCGACAGTTGTTCAGTATGAAGAAACTGCCTAAGGCATACAGGCATACTTAAAGGAAAAATCGAAAATATGGAGTTCATCAACTTTGTGGAGCAAATTTTCAATGATAAAGTCAAGCGCCCTTATTAAAAATGGTGTGGATTGTAACGTTCTTTTCCCTTATTTTAGAAAAGTTACAAATGCGATCAACAGCTTTTCGCCAGAGAACATTTAGGTCGTCGATTTGTATAATTTGCAATATATAATTAAAGTTGATTGAAATGGGCGCCACTTGATTTAATTTAAAAATATTATGTATATGAGTTGACTAATTGAAAATCAAGAAACAATCAGTCTATTCTTCGTCTAGGTGACAGCGAATGAAATAATATAATTACTTGCGAAGATTTTATAATAGGTATTTGTGTGCAGATTATAATGCTCAATAAAGGGGTTAGTAATGTTTCGAAATAACAGCAAAGAAGGATAATACAACGCAATGTCTACAATTTACAACAGTACACCAAACTTTTCCTTTATGTTGAGGAATGAATTGGACTAAATCAATAATTTAATCGATACTGGGCTTGATGTCAGGAAACCTGGTGAGTCAGCAGATTTCAAAATGGCAGCAGCAGGTCGGAATCTTCTACAAGGTAGGTGTGTATGTAGATATGTTGTGATTGACGTCGATAATTCGTTAATTCCCTTGTAGGAACACCAACAAATCTGACAATGTACTTATATATGACATGTGCATCAAATCTCCGGTATATATATATATATGAAACCGACGAAATGAAACAATTGTTTCAGACGGAATAAAGCGAAGGCAAACACTCACCTTTTATCAACAAAAGGGCTTTCATAAACTTCGACAAGAAG
Source organism: Adalia decempunctata (assembly GCA_951802165.1). Lineage (NCBI taxonomy): Eukaryota > Metazoa > Arthropoda > Insecta > Coleoptera > Coccinellidae > Adalia > Adalia decempunctata. The sequence continues at coordinate 5,208,722 of OX637702.1, forward strand.
GTAAATTCTTCGGTAATATTCAATAAATTCGTTAAGACGTAATATTAACAATCAGCAAATCCCTTTTCAGGTCGGCAGTTATGCGTGGAATCGAATAATCAGAAATGACCTTATCTAACACCCGATTTACATATGAAGAACGAAACATCAAGATTCTTGGACACCGACCGCCACCTGTGTTGATTATGTATCACAACGAAACTACGAGATTTTATTTCTTTATAAATTTATTTAACTCTTATTAAATCATGTAGATGGACCTAGGATGTAAAGAGGAAGATTGTGAATTGTAATGAAATATTTTTGAAATAAGCAGTCGAATTTAAAATCGTTACACTACCCCTCTCCCAACAAAAAAAAATTAGACATAATTTTTTATAATCGGTTTGTTATTAATTTGCCATAGATACATTTAAATTATTGAGCGCTATCAACCCCGATATTTTATTTCCAACCTATCTAATCTCAAATCTTCTATTTTATTGTTTTGCGGCCGCAAACCTATCCTAACTTAACCTATTTCAACCTATCCTAATGAAGTAGTCTAAACTACCTATCGTAATCTACTATCCTAACCTACCTATCCCTATCTGTATAATTTTATATACAACCATGGAACAAATCCTGACTCAGGAATGAATATAAAAATTCATGTGATGGACACACGTGTACCCAATTCAACGAAAGTTTAAGTCAAAAATCGTTAGTTACGATACGGAAATATCTGAATTGGAACCAAAATATGGCTTCAAATCCTTCACGTGCCATTTTCCGTCTTTAGAGCCATCGATTAGTGAAAATTAATTGTTTCTTACAATTGTGGATTCTTACATGGAATTGAATTTCTTTCAAATGACACGCCCCGCAGGTATCTACTCCCAGATGACTGGTGAATAAAAATTAGTGTATTATACAGTCAGTGTGAGATCTAGTTCAAGGTAGGATTTCTTGTTAATATTCCCTGCGCCCCAACATTTGTTCTATTAAGCTGAATAATCCAATAAATAAAAATTGATGCACTGCACCGCCATCTGGCGGTATACGTTTCCTATTTTGAAGGCTGAAGACTCTTAAGTAAAAAAACTTGATAAACCTAAATCATGGCCAACCGGGATACTTAATAAACGAGAATGGACGATTCATTCTGATAATTCCCGACATATCCAGACGAAGGACGAAGGAGAACATTTATTAATCGTCGCCCCATCAAACTTCCCTCGAATCTACAGGTTCAATTAGTAGAGGCAATTCGCATTACTGCAACCGTGATTAGTCGACGGCAACCTACCCCTTTTCATACCGCTAAAAGCAGTGTTCCAGTCGTAAACCCCACTTGTAATTCCATTATCCCAAACTTGTTTTCATATCCTCGAAACGCGTGTGTAACACGAACAAACAACGCACCTGTTTTCCTTGCACGACCGCTCAAACAGCGGATTAATTTTTACGATTATGGGGACGGAGAGTCGGGGGCTTTTATGGTCCACCCCGGTGTGAGCTACGAGAGAACGATCGCTTTCATACTTCAGATTTGTTTGTTGGTAGCTGCTTCAATTGGCAAAATGATACAGCCACCCTTTTAAGGTCGCTGATCACAACGAGTAGGAATCCGATAGAGGCGCCACCGTGGATTTTATGGAAAATCTTCAAAGAAATTACATTATCACTATAAGTTCTATGAATATCTCTCTCCTTATGAATGAAATGTACAACGGCGCTCTCTATCCGAAAATAACTGAACTATGAAATTAGTGAATATGTGGGTAAAGCAGGAACTTTTTCCCGCAATATATTTGAATTTGGCCATTCTTTGCCAATTCCGTATTTCAAGTTAATTTTCTGATCGAAATTATCTGTAGATTCACTTTTAATCGGAAGTTGAACTTTTCCATTTACGTTTGAAATAAAACAGAAGCATGAGTGGGCTCATTTTCTTCTATTTTCGAAAGAAAAAAATGAAATTTTGAAATGAAATCGATTTAAATTATTTCATCAAGAACTCCTATCCTTTCTGAGTTTACCCACAAAATTTTAGTTCTCAAATTGAAACCATTTCCAAATGCAACTTGAAATAAAAACACACTACATTCAACGCCCACCTTAATATGGAAATTTTAGTAGTTAAGAGTCTTCAGCCTTCAAAATAGGAAACGCATACCGCCAGATGGCGGTGCAGTGCGTTAATTTTTATTTATTTGATTATTCCGCTTAACAGAACAAATGTTGGGGCGCAGGGAATATTAAGAAGAAATCCTACCCTGAACTAGATCCCACACTGACTGTATAATACACTAATTTTCCTTCACCAGTCATCTAGGAGTAGATACCTGCGGGGCGTGTCATTTAAAAGAAATTCAATTCCATGTAAGAATCCACAATTGTAAGAAACAATTAATTTTCACTAATCGACGGCTAATAAAATCCATAATAAAATGTCTTGGTTAAAAATGGAAATTTATCATTTCGAATAGAAAAATTCAAGGAAATAAATTTCGCGAAAACAACACATTGTTGTAATATTATTAACAAAAAAACGGTAAATTTTGAAAGAAAAGGGAGGTGGACATTTGATTAACTAAATGAAAGACTTCAATACTGAAATGAAAAAACCCAAAAATGTTTGTTCGTTTGGACGGTGGAAATGTTGAAAAATTACCAAAAATGATGGGCAATATCCTTTTCATTCATTTAATACTTAAAATATTTGTTTTATTTTTTTATCTTTATACACTCATACATCCCTTCATCAATCAGAAAAAAATAAATCGTTTCTGACTCCCTTTTTTCAGGGACGTAGACCCTTAAGGTTGGTCTGCTAAGCCCTAATATGGGCTACAATCTTCTTACATGTATATAAAATTCTCCTGTTTGCACTTTGTGGCCGAACTCCTCCTAAACGGCTAGACCGATTTTTGTGAAATTTTGTGTGCATATCTATTTTTCATCCCCCTAAATGTTAAGGGTGGTCCACCCCTATTTTTTTTTTCAAATTTTCTGGACAATTTTTTTTATTTTAATTTTTTCGTGATACAGCACACAAAAATACATACAACCCTGAATTTTCACCCCTCTACCTAACCTAACGGGAACGTGGTATAACAAAAGAGTGGAACAGAGTTCGCGGAGTCAGCTAGTTCTTCATAAGTTGATAGTATGAACTCGTTCCAACAATCAACAATATAATTAAACAGTTAACAATTCTACTAACAAATTGGGTCTCAATGGAATCACAAAGAAAAGTCACAACACAATTGTTCTTTTTTAGTTCTGATAAACATTAGTATTATTTGTATAAGGTCTCAGAGACGTTGCCACCTCTAATTTCAATTTACTCTTACTCAACTTTGTAAATGGAGTTAGTTCTTTTATGGTTTAACTGAGACACAGGTTTCTTTTCCTACTGGAGTATTTCGAGTTGTGCAGAAAAGTATTTAAATGTCTTCTGTAGGCTTATTTCTTGAGAATTTTGGGGAATTCTATAGGTCCGTCTGTTCGTTTAGAAGTTTTTCTGTCGGGTTATTCGAGTGCTAATTTTTTTTTTCGAAAAAACTATCACAAAGTAACGAACTATTCTGTCCATTATTTTTCGGTAAAATTTCAACACTCGATTCTTGATTTTATTACAAGAAAATAGCTTTACTGCTATACTAAGATGGTTCATAGTTCACTTGTTGACCCCGAGTAAAATCGAAGTTTGAATGAAATCCATCAAAAGATTCATCAAAGGCCATTGTTGTGAACTGAAATTGTGAGTTTTGGGCGCGCATACAATTTACCCTGCCAACACAACGTGCAACATTAATTTTAAGCACCAGTACATTCTATAGGTTGCGAGTAGAGTCCTGTGACTATAAAGTAACTAGTCTAAGCGCCAGTGATTTGATTACAGGAATATATTCTAGGTTCCAGGACCCAGGGTCAGGCAAACATTTACTTTATACGGTCATGGCTAACATTGGATATGAGACCGTAAGCGGGAACTACACTTATCCCCGGTACATTGGGATGCTGGGGCACAGATCTTCCGGTCTGAATTGCTGAAAGGTTATCTGTACTGTTTGAATCAGGGGATTACCACTACCCCCTCCATTTGCGCCATTGATAGACTGCTATTCCCTCGATTATTATTCATGAAACGTCTATATTCGATTTAACATATACAGGGTGGCCCACTTAAATACAGACCAACCTACATTATGAACTTTATTGTGTTGTTTTATTCTGGGGTGCTTTGTCGTTGGAGAGAATACGTTCCTGTTAATATATCGAGCTGCATATACGGTCCATGACCTGGAAAATTACGATCGGAGGCTCCAACGAGAAATACATATATTACCCCGGAATATCCCTTTCATCGGGTATCACGTAAGCGTAATGAATGAAACTCCGCTAAAAAGATTTTCGCGGCTCCGACGCGGAATAAAGAGGTCTTTTAGTCCCTTTTCGAGCTGTTTTTCATTACGGTAAACGCGGGAGTTTGTGCGGATATAGCTTTAGTTATGCCCGACGTCGTTCTTTGATGAGGGAACGTATGGAGATGAGGAATTTTTTTTAAATCGCGTCTTTGTCGTGTCCCGTGCTCCACGTTTCTTTTGAAATTGTATTTCTGTTGGGCAACGTTAATTGAGCGTTTGTATGTTGCTGTAGACTAGGTTACTGGGTGAATGGGCTGTGGCAACGATGTAAAGCAAGCATTTCAATATTCGATGCAGATGCTCTATAAATTCCCATGAAGACCGACTCGGAAGGAGACGGTGGTAAATGAAACATTCGAAATTGAACTTTAGACGTTTATTGAGACTAACATAAAGTAAATGGTTCAGCACTTTCTCCGTCTCTGTTTTGAGACCGTACTTCCAAACACTGAAGTACCTTTAGACCGATCCCGAGTCAACTGAGAACCTTCCCGTTTAAGGCTTCTCCAGCTACTGCCTTCACCCATGTTGAGGGACGATTTTCGGACACCGTCTGAGTTTCATGAGGAAACTTGACCCGGAAATAATAACTCGCATCGTTATCGTCACGCCTACATCCTATGCAATACCGATAAGCAACTAAGTAATTTTCGGAGCCAGCAGTTACACTCATATGAAGATATCAAAAAGTGGCTTGATTCGTGGATAACCTTAGAAGATGATTACCGTAAGGTTTTTTGAGCTCTAGCAGGAAGAAGGAAAAAATTTGTGGCAAGCAATGAGTGATATTTCAAATTATTCCTCTCTAGCAATTTTTGACAATAAAGTTGTATTTTCATTGATGAAACAGCAGGAACTCAGGTGTACTTGTTTTATGAAACTGACCTTTGCTCTTCAACGATCAGCCTAGTCCGTCCCTGTTGCCGTAATACCAGAACAGATCATGACATGTGCAAGATCTAGTCGCAATTAAGGGATGTATTGTACGACGGTCATTAGGGGATGATGTGTGTGGCGGTATGCGAGGGGTTGTGTGCGTCGTTATGGCATGGGTTATGAGCCACATAGATAATTAGAAATCTTCTGGGTACGAATGTGAATTTAACTGGGATGAAATTTATGCCGGCTGAAGCCACAGCTTATTAATTTTGGTGATCATATTCGTGTAGATTTTGTGATCTGGTTTCATTAGGGCGTTCGTTTTTCATCATAGGAAATACTTTCGCTTTCAAGGAATCATACCTACTCCTGTAACGGTGGTTTTATATCGATTTATGTATTTATCTACATATTTGTTGTTTTTTTTCAATTTTTACATTTCTAGTAGGTTTATTAAAAAAATTACAATAAAAATTGGTGGATGTGAAGAAAATTATCAGTAGTAATAACCCAAGGACATTGATAATTGTTCGAAAAAATTCTATGACAGATTTCGAAAGCTTGTTGCTTCGAAACAGACCGACGCCGTAGGCGGAGGTCTGTTGTCTACAAGCAACAAGCTTGAGAAAGTTGTCATAGAATTTTTGAGCATTTATCAATGTCCGAGGGTTATTCGGATAGAAAATTTTCTGCTAATTATAGAAAAAATACAGAGCTAAAACAATTTATTTAAAGGTGCAATTAACAAAGGAACAATTAGAATAGTTAAATGAAGATCCAGACGTGTTAGTTTCTATAACTGATGAAGATGTATTTCCTCTACGCATGCTGTTAATAATTTGATTATGATGTTCTCCGTCAATATTCAAGTAGGGTTTTATTGAGTTGGCATTGTTGTGACCCGTAATTTTTATAAGCTGTTGTTCTTGTACACCACTTTTGGCCAATCGACTAACCGCGGTCGATCTATTGGAATGATTAGTAATTTTTTTTTCCTTTGTATTCAATCCAATCGCTTCGGCAGACGATCTTGTCCAATTTTGAATCGTATTTCTTCCAATGGGCATATTATCATACCAGTGATCATTTTCGGATTTCCATTGATGATTTGGTCTGACGAATAATCTGTTGGTTTTAATATTTGGGCCCCTTTTCGACATCAATTTTTTGAATAATCGGACAGGACAAACGTTGCTGTCATCGTTTTCTATTAAAAACTTGCTTCCAGTACACATTCTTGAACCACCCTGGCAAGTCTTGCTGAATACAGGGTTATATTCCACTCGGTTGGTTACAGAACCATCGTTGTTTGATTCGATACAAAAAAATTCAGTCGAGCAAGCAGCAGCTTCCCCACCTCGCCAAGCTAATTTTACCGCGGCTATGTGATAGAATTTCCGTTGCAGCCCTTCAGGAGTATTTTCATTCCATAAATTCACCATTTTTGTTATTTCCACAGAACTTAATGCTGCCGAACTTTGCTTCCTTTTACTTGGGTCTGATTGCAGTTTTCGTCGTATAGAATCACGGGCAGCTCGCGCTTGTTGAAATACAACACTTTTGAATGGGTCAATAATAACTTTCATTTCTTTATAATATTTTTCTTGTAACAGCTTACTTGTTATATCCCACATGGTTTTGACCGTACTTTCTTTGAACTCTTTACCATCTTTTCTCCTCATGTTCACAGCCCAATCCTTTAAAATCAACGCCAATTCTTCCGCCGTCCGATTTCCATCTAATTGATACTTTCTATCGTTGCAAAAGTCTATAAATGCTTTCCATACAAATTTCTTACTGTAAACGGTGTTTTTTGGTATGTTCGATTCTATAATTTCATTAATATTATCGTCAGTATTGCAACCAAATCGTGACATTTCGAAATATTAAATATTTGAAACTTCAAAATCGAAATGAATCAATATGTGTCCATAGCAACGTGAAAACAGCCCATGGTCTGTTATCGATGTAATGTTGACATGATTGGGTGAAATTGTTCATCTGATATCAAATGAGGAAATTTAATTGGTTGTTGGAACTGTCAAAAAATTTTCATCTTCAACAGATTTCTCAAAGATATGTAGACCATAAAATTGAACCAAAATAATATATGTTGATCAGTCATCTCTTTAGCATTGATGCCCAAGTATCCAACATTCTCCCGGTCGATGTAGGCGGCACATCAAAGGAACTCTAAACCCTTCCCCCGCGAACTCGTATAATTGAAGAATAAACTCCGCCATTTCTCGTTTTGTTACTTCCTCCTCAAAGCGCAGAAAAAAATGATGCTTTGTCACGATTCCGTGCAGAAATTACGTAATTAGGGAGTGGGTCGCGTTTAATTACACAAATGCCGCAGGGGCGCTCTCTCCCCCTCGTCCGCCGGATTATTTTTCCGTCGAATCTTCCACGAGGACCTCTTTTAATCTCTCCGGCGATGAAGGAGGGGTGACGAATGTTCCGACGCATTTTTTACCTTTGTCGGCGCGGCTTAACGTCCCGGCGAACGGCGGTAACCGCGGTCGACATTTTTAGTGCAGGTCAGCGGCAAGATTTATGTTACAGAGGCCGGTTCCGACGACCGACGGCGGTTAATCTGATGGCCGCAAAAAATTACGCGATGACGAATGGAAAGGCTTTTTTTGAGGTTAGCGTCGAAATGCGGCACGCTCCAAGAATGCCGACGGGGCTTTTCGCTCCTACGAGGGGTGCCGTTGGAGGATTTGGCGCCAGAAATGTAGAATTCATATTTTTTGGTGGTTGGTGAACTTGGAAAGGTAGCTGTGAGCGTTTTATGACGATCTGACGTTTGGTGCAAAAGTTTCAATGTTTCATTTTCAAAATTACAAGAAAATAAGGGGTTTCCAGGCTCTGTGTCTTCTTTTTTCTTCTCCTAGTGCGGCGCCCTTGGCCTTGTGGTCCATTGCTTATACCGTATTTATGTAATATTAGAGAGACTCAGACCCGAAGGCACGCCGACAAGAATGCCGCGAGCCGACCGGCGGTAGTCCCTCTCACCATCGAGATGAAAGAGAGTTTCCTAGGTGTGTTAACCTCAATACAGATAGATTACCTCACGTCAACAGTATAATAGTTCATGCAAGAATTATTGACATCTAATGGGGTTTTGGCGAATCGAAATTATGTTGGTAATAGCCCATTCAGTTATATTTTGAGTTGCAGAATTCTGCTTGGTGTTGGAAATGAGACTGACGTTTTGTTCTGTCATTCATATTCGAACAAATTTGGAAAATAATTGCGCAAGTGAAAAATATTTGGCAGGAGGCTCTTGAAGAATGTACAGCCAAAAAATGAATAGCCTGCACAGAGCACGTAGAAAGAAAAATAAGAGAAGATAATTCAAAATATATGGAATATTATGGTATTGCTGACAAATATCGAAAAAGTTACAATCTCATGACAAAATTCTTCATATATTAAATGGAACCGTTCGTTAAGTTTTATTTCTATCTTGATATCCATTACAATTTTTCCAATCCATTAACTTTGTGCAGCAACACGCTTCAAATCATCAACTAGATTTTTATGGTTTGGCGAATATTAATATTGAAAAATGAAAAAGGGGGATCACAACATGAAAAAAAAAACAGAAAAGGGACAAGAATAAGGTCAGCAAACAAGATGTTGATCCTACATTCCTCAATTAGAGAAGCAAAAAAATGCAGTCGTGAAATTAAAAAATCATCTACATGGATGTAATATCACAAGCTCGGAAACAAGAGCAACTGGAACAATCAAACTTGAAAAATCATACACACTATTTAATAAAACAACAAGAAGTCACATTGAAATTCGTATCTAAAACCAAGTTCGGCGACATCTATATCAAGACGCAAAAAACAATGAAATAAAATAACGGTGTACAAAGTTTTTTGCCCCCAGCAAGATGAGATAAAAAACAAAAAACAGAAAATTACATTGTGACAATCTGGTACAGCACAATTACAGATCTCTAAACAAATTGGCATACATAATACTTAGATTTTGTGTTCGAAAGTTGGCAGAGACCTTTTCATACTTATTTATTAGTAGTATTTTGGCTATAGGTAACTCCGGAGTTTGCTTCACTATGCAAAACCACAGCGTTGTTAAAATCGAAATTATGTCCAGTTGCAATGATGAAAGCACAGAAAATTTTTAGTTACTTTTTTGTAACTAGAAATAAAGCTGCGTCTGGACTTCCAATGCCTGCTTGGATGTCAATAGTTTTTGGATGGACTATATGTTCCGTCGTTTCATCGACGTTCCTGCATTCAGATAGTTCTTTGTGAATTTTTGTTAAACAGTTATTATTCTTCTTTTCGACATTATAAAAAAGGCCACACTTTATCGCAGCTTCGCTGCGATTTTAACATTCTTCTGGACCACCTTATTCGACAGATTCCTTCTGGTGGATCCACAGAGTTACCATTTTAGTATAGCATAGAAAGAATAATGAAATTTTGAAGCAAACAAAATTAATCTATCTTATGATGTTACAAGACTGGCTGTAATTTCAAACGAGCGTTGTATTTTCCTTGAAGTTATTTGTGAAATGGCCTCTTCTTGCAATAACACATGTGACCAGATTATTCCAGACCTTTCCAACGGGAAATCTCCGCGAAATATAATTCATCCGATTACTCTGACACCATATTATCCCCCCAATCCTGGCATCCGTTTCACAATCAAAATACTCCCCGCCCCCCTTAACGAAGATTACTGGCGCAAAGTTGAACTCTGACCAACTCAATTAGCCGAAATTCCGTCCAGGAAAAAGCGAAAAATAACTCGATTTATACCCGGATTAGAAAAGCCCGAAATGCAGCCGGACGGAGCTCGAGTCCTCGCTCGTGTGAGAAACTGAAATCTTCCCGAGGCAATGTAGTCTTAATCTAGACTAATGCTCCACTACGCTTTGTGTGTATTTGCTCGGCTAATGTAATGAATGGATGCCTTTGCAGCATCTCCTTCCTGCAGTTTAAATTGCGAAAAGAGGCGGTGAGATATCCTCCGGCTATCCCCCCCCCCCATCTGTATCTATAGAACTTCCAAATCATCTCTGATCCTCTTCCAGATTCATCTGCCATAATTAATGTCCGTTTGATCAAAACTACTCTCCAAAGGCCAATATTTCAAGTTCAACCGTCATTCATTAATTTTCCCAACGTTGGGCGCCAATTTGTGTCCCACATTCATTTGAAATTGTAAAACAGGATCAACAAGTGGGAAAAATGGATTAGCAGAGATCTTAGTACACCACCACAGCAAGATAATGACAAATTGGTCTCTGGCTTGTCAGCCTTAATCAGTGCCACATAACCCTTACTGCTGTCCTCAGTTCGCACCGTACGAAATCGTGTTGGTGGTTTATTGTCCAACAATGTAAATTTGGTGCGAAATTTAGTCACAATAGCCGTTAAATCTGATTGAAATACACCTCTATAAACCATAAACTGAATGTTCATAATGTACACACAATAAACAAATGAAAACTTCCCAAAACAAGTTCTGAGCTCAATAAAAACGGCGTCCAAAAGAGAAATGAGACTCGCGGTGTCAAAGTTTCAGATGTAGAGATTTCCGAAGCGATAACATTACACGCCTGTAGGTTCTAAATAAAAGTCAATGACTATAAAAACTGCCGTTATAGTTAGAGTTAATCTTCCAGCTCGGGAAAACGATAGGGTTACATCCTAAACCTTCCGAAAGAATGGCCCCGGGCATTATCAATAGGTAATAGCGGATCCTACCACTCTCTCTAGCTTGTTGGCGCTAACTTTTATGTGTTTCTCGAGGAACGACGGGGAGATGGAGTAAATCGAGATGTGGCCATGTTAGATAACGGCGGGCCAATTATCCCAGCTTCTTTTCAGATTTCTCCCCGGGAATGCGAGAGAATGAAAACAAGTAGAGAGATTTCATTGGGCCATCAATCGTGTTTACAACACGCTAGCGAGCATTGATTCCTCAAATTGGCCTTTGATTTATGTCCACAGCTGACGAAAAGTCATTCATATGGTTTACCGATGGATCAGAATCAGAAAGAGGCACTGGCATGAACCTCAACTGAGGATCTCTTTCTGATAGTCAAGCTGCTTTCAAATTCCTGAACTCCTATATCATCGACTCAAAGATGAAAAGGAGTAGGCAAGAACATCAAGGTATTACTAGTCTGGGTTCGTGGTCAATCAAAGAAAGCGAAGAGGCCAACATCCTTGCCATAAGAGGAACACAAACGTCACATACTGGGCCAGAACCTTTCTATGGTATCAGCAAATACACCTATTAAAGAGAGTTTTTGGAGGAGAGAGAAACTGAAAGAGCAGCACTCTTGAGGAACCTTCCTGGAGTTCCAATAAGTTCCTTCGGAATTTCAGAACTGTAAGAACCAAGAACTATTTGGATCTCAGTAAGAATAAGTTACGTCTCCTTACTGCCTCTTCCAGAGGACATTGTCGCCTTTGGAAGTATGGGATGAGAATGGGCTTGTCAGAAACTGGCGAGGAGGAATCTTCTGTTGGTTACAGAATGCTTCGCCAGGGCAAGCCTGCGCGAGGAATGTCTCGCACAAGAGAACTATAGAAGGAAAGGAGATTTAACCTCCTTAATGCAGTCTCAGATACTGGAGTTCTATGAAGCTGGAGGTCGAGCTGTAGATAGTGCAAGCCATGCCAGAAAACATACATCTACCGAATTTACCACTCAGTATTTAATCGTCATCTTTTATTAAGATAGATAAGTGATGTTCTTTCGAACCTATTCTTGTGTGAACCCACAGAACTTTTATTTATCTATTTAAATGCTACGTATACATTCAAGCAGGCTATATAGGTGATTGGCTGCATATTTATTTCAACCACAATCAATAAAATCGTGTAATGGCTGAAGAAATGTATTCTGCATCATTAACCAGCCTTGATAGATTGTTTCATCAAGGTTTTCAACTGATTCGAATTAATGAAACGTCAAACCCCCTTGTTTAATGATGGCAGACTCCCCAATTTGACAGCAACTTTTTGCGTCATCTCTCAAGTCGCCTCAGCATCCGAACCAACAACAAAGCGGCCTTCGGAAGTGAACTGTAAATGCCTATCGGTCGGACGCTCCTCTCTCCCAACTTCCCCCATTGTCTCCATCAATTCCGCCTGGACAGACGTGGAGTTGGGGTCATTTGGGTGTATTAAAGGGAATCTTTCGAGGCTTAATGTGTTGTTATGAGCGGAGATAATGGGGGAGTCTAATTGGATCAGGACTGTCGTCCGTTCTGATTGAGACAAGGTGAAGTGGAGACTGCGGGATTATTGCGACACCCTGAGCCGTTTGTGTCGTTGTGTCAAGTGTCATTGGATTACTCGAGTCGTTTGAAGTGTACTTCGGTCTGTAGTGAGAGGAGAGAAAGTTTGTTGGGTTGCTGGAGCTCATCCCTGAAGCTACTGATGTAGTTCTCTTATGAGTGCCCTTGGCTCAGTGGTAGAGCGTTGGAATTCGGACCCAAAGGTCCGGAGTTCAATCCCGAGCTAGGAAAGAAATTTTCTAGTCTCGGTAGGGGCCACCATTCCCACTGTTGGGTCAAAAATTAACAGTGCTGTGCCTAAGGTGGCGTAAGGACACAGTAACAAAGCCTACACAGAACACAACTGCTTACTCCGAACTCGGCACAAGCTACAAGCTTCGAAGCTTGTAGTTTCAGAGGGGTCTCCTCAGGAGACCTAGGAGTAGTCAGGATAAACAATATATCATATCATATCATATCATATCTTATTATTATGTTAGGGTTGTTTGAATGCTTTCCTGGATTTGAAGGATCACCTAAATGTATATTTATCATTTTTATTTCCATATTTGGTTTTCAATACCACATTGCACGAAGTCAAAACATCTCTTTCGAAAACCTAAATAGGTAGTTCAAAGAAAACCTCACCTCACGGTTCACCATCGTCGGCTCAGTCGCCTATCGAACAGGTCCATCCAGTCTTGTCGACAGCCTACTTTCTAATGGAAGCATCGGATAACTCTCCTGTTTCAAACTCCACCTTTTGGAGGTCTCGGAATGTAAATTCGAAGCAGTGTCTTTATTTATGAGGGACTGAAATAAAGATGACATAATCCCGAACTATGCAATTCCAACCAAGCAGTACCCTTTCCAGCCTGAAGGCTCGGAAAGTACTACGATTCGGAATCTGCAATCCTATGAATATAACACGGCTCGCAACGTTGAACTCCAGCCCGCGAATCTATCGATTCCCAGTTCCGGTCCATATCCCCATTCGGTATCCGGGAAACTACCTAAGTGAGCTAGAAATCTTACATTACCGGAGGTAATAAGATGAAGGTATGCTCTCCTTACGACTGCTTCGGCTCGTTGCATAGGTGAACGAGCCGTAGTCGAGCCAACAATGAGGTACGTGAGTGCCTCATAAAGCTGCGGAATTTTTCAGGACGGGAAATCAGAGACCGGACAATCATCGTAAAAGGGTTATCTCGGGTTTCGCGGGAACGAAGGCGCTGTTTGCTTTTAGCTGAGTCTTGTCTGGACATATCTGTGAAGTGTTTTCTAGACAGACGTGTCGTTTCTCACGCCCCAAGTCTTGTTGGTAAGCGGGAATTTGAATTTGCTCGAATCAAACAGGACCTCATTAAGAGAAGCAACCTGGTTGATCATCAAGGTTGTAAATATCCTGATGTGTAAAAGCAGGCTTAAAGTAGGCCATCCATATTTTCTTCATGGAATAGTATCGATATTTCACGTCTGCCAGGCATATGTATCCTTTCGTATGAGACCAGGAAACGACTTGCTCGTAACGATCAAAAATATGAGAATTCTCGCTTTGTAACATCCCAGATATCGGATGTGAAACTCGAAAAACGCCTCTCCTCCCCTCTCGAAACCATTAAACTGTGCTCGAAACAAAGTTCGAATCGGAACGCGATACGGATTCAAAGGAAGAAAATCCCCCTCATGTAAGTAAGGAAAAACGACGAATAAAAAGGGGAAAAATTACATACAAGTTTCTCGGTCACGTCTGAAATGAACTGTCAGGAAAATGTGTGTGTGTTCGGATAGTTACGGACCGGAAAAATAATATGGAAATGATGCGATTCGGATAGGGAAGGCAACAGATTTTTCCGCCAGTATTGTTTGTAGGACACTCGGGTATGGAGCACGGAAAGAGAAGTCTAGAGAAGGCACATTTTTATGCATTAAATTTTAGATTGTTCCCCTTCGGTCCAATGAAGTCGAGAAAAAGTTATATTCATTTTTTTTTAACGATTCAAATCCTGAATTCGTTCGATTCGATCCCATCCTTGTTGCCAATTTTTTAGTTTAAGTCAGAGCTATTCCCGCTACTGCGCTATCTGTAGGTCGTCCTCCAGCTCCGGAGCTCTGATGAACTGCAGTATCTTGGATGGCTTCAACGAGGTTGAACCCTCGTTCCTCCTATACTTCTCTCGTTCAGACAATGTTGAGGCATTCTGTGACCAGGTGAAGAGTGAACAGACATCACACTCATTTTTTGACAAGCCCATTGACATCATATGTTTCCTAATGCGACAATGTCCTGTGATGAAGCAAGTGATAAGACGTATCTTATTCTAACTGTGTTCCAAATGATTCTTGGTTCTTCCAGTTCAAAATTCTGGAAGAACTCTTTGGAATGACCCAGTCCTGAAAGACTGCCATGGTATCATGAGTAGGATCCAAGGAATACCTGCCGCTTGAGGCAGTTGTGGCGGCAAAAGCGATTCGACACAGTGTCTGTGTCGAACCAAGTTTGTCACCCCCATATTTCATAAGATACCTGCACATTGTAACAATGGCATTCTTGGACTTGACCCTCAACTTTCTCTACCTTCAAGGAAATTTCCGAATTTCATAAACCAGAAACCTTCAAAGTATATCGGTCACTGTCAGGTACAAGAGGGACTAGAAAGTTTTGGGAGGCACAAGTCCACGGAACCCAGTTGGCAGGTGTATAAATACCACAGCAATAGGTAAAACCAGACAGTTGTTAGTTAAGAGCTAGAATAGGTCTCCACAAAAATAAAGTAACGTCCTCGTACACAAGTGTTTCAATGTTTCCCGTAAACGCATCACCATTAATTGGTGACCCTATTGATAGTTTGACTATCAGAATGGATCACTCTGTCACAACCTTGATAGTTTCTCTTCAGACTTATGTCGAGTGAAGTATTTCTGCCTGAAAAACACTCGAGTGGAAGTCGTTGCCAATGTTATGCCCCAACAAGATAATTGATCTACTCAGATATAATATTACGTTCCTCGTTCTTTTAGACATCGTATTTAGGTACATACAGACGGAACCTCTGACTTCGGTGTAAAAAAGATACTTGGCATCTCCTTACGGGGAGATAGCAAGGCCCTAGCCAATCTCGTCTTTTTCCCTCAGAATTCAAATCCCTTGTCTCGAGTCCGAAAATGGGATTCGCAGGTCAGAACAGATTCTCATCAGACCCCCAGATATAAAAAGGGTCAATTCCAGGTCGCTTTATACGACGGACAATATGCAGTAGCCCGCTGAAACTTTCCCTCTTCGTCCTGACGAAGGGTTGGGATAGAAACAGGCTGTCGGGTACAATGGGAACAATGTGCTAACGGGACAATGGGACTTTTATCGCACGGCTACTGCGAGAGCGACGATTACGTCGACAAGGACCTATTTCTTAGGATGGTTTTTCTGGAGAACCGTCTGACCCTTCTCAAGCGGCGGAAAAAGGAAATCCAAGTCTGCACGTGTGAAAACTGTTGTTGGTCCATGTTTGCCTGTTAATTTTTCGATTTTCCGAACGGCCATAACCAATATTATCATTTCTGGGGAACCTTTCTGATAGGCTTAGTATTCATGGTCACCAGCTGAGGAGCTCTAAACCCGTTTTAAAGATGCACAGGGGCAATTACTCAGGAGCGTTAAATCTAATTCGAATATGGCCTCCCTTACATCTCCCTCGGCTCGAATTGAAGGACCGAGGGGTCGAAAACTACGAGAATACCCACACGAGATAGCCATCAAATTCAAATTACACGGGCCACACAGCCCCATACCGCATCAAAGGGTTACAAGTTGGCTGCTGATGCCCAAGCAACACGGCACCGCTGATAAAGCCTAATGAATACGAACAATGGAAGAGGGTCCGGCTAATCTGTTAATCTTGGGGCCGTAGGCGGGCCGGAGAACGCCAGACGACGCATCAGAAACTGCGATATTATTGGGACGGTGCAGCTGACGGGGTTTATGAGATAAGCTCGCGTCAGCCGAATTGGAAAGACAATTTGAGCTTTGTTGCGAATTGGAGGAGGCGGCGGGCACTCGAAAAGTGAAATACAGTATCGCTTTTTGTACTCTGCACGTTTTTCGCTGAATATTCGCAGACAAAGGCCTCTACTCCTTGCGTCTCCTCTCGATAACGTAATATTCATTTGTGCATAATTCTGTGTAAACCCAAAGAACTTCAAGTTCCAGCTGTTTCAATTTTGTTCCTAACGCAATACTCCTTCTGAATCTTGAGAATGAAGTGATAAATTTTTCCAAGTCATAAGAGCTTGTAGTCAAAGTACCAGTGACCGTTTTGAAGAACTATTAAAGGATTTACAAAAGAGGTATCTCTATAAGTTCACGTATCAGTCTTTTGTAGAAACAAGTGCTACTTTTTGAGTGTGTACCCCATCAGAACCTCCTTCCTAAGGGACAAACAACTCTCAACCCTCTTCAGGAAGACAGAAACGATGCTAAAAGACTGCCATGGTATCATAAGTAGGATCCAAGGAATACCTGTCGCTTGAGGCAGTCATTGAGGAGTTGTAGAAGATCTCTTACTCTTAAGAATGATTCACTGCTGGAAGATTCCTCTAGAGTGCTTCTCTTTCAGTGTCTTCCTTCTCCAGAAACTCTCTCTTATAGGTGCCACAGAAAACTCTGTGCCAGCTTGAGGCAGTCAATGAGAATTTGTATTAGATCTCGTACTAAAGTTTCGAAGAAACTTTTTGGAATGATCCATTGCTGGAAGATTCCTGTAGAATGTTTCTCTTTCAGTGTCTTCCTTCTCCAGAAACTCTCTTATAGGTGCCACAGAAAAACTCTGTGCCAGTTTGAGGGAGTCGATGAGGATTGGTGTTAGATCTCATACTAAAGTTTCGAAGGAACTTTTTGGAATGATCCATTGCTGTAAGATTCCTTCAGAGTGCTTCTCTTTCAGTGTCTTCCTTCTCCAGAAACTCTCTCTTATAGGTGCCACAGAAAAACTATTTGCCAGCTTGAGGCATTCAATGAGAATTTGTGTTAGATCTCGTACTAATGTTTCGAAGGAACTTTTTGGAATGATCCATTGCTGGAAGATTCCTTCAGAGTGCTTCTCTTTCAGTGTCTTCCTTCTCCAGAAACTCTCTCATAGGTGCCACAGAAAACTATGTGCCAACTTGAGGCATTCAATGAGAATTTGTGTTAGATCTCGTACTAAAGTTTCGAAGGAACTTTTTGGAATGATCCATTGCTGGAAGATTCCTTCAGAGTGATTCTCTTTCAGTGTCTTCCTTCTCCATAAACTCTTTATCTTATAGGTGTCTTTGCCAATCAAAAGGTTCTGGGCCAGTAGGTGGCGTTTTTGTTTCCTTTCTGGCTAGTATGTTGGCCTCTTCGTTTTCTTCGATTCGAGAGTTGCCAGGAACTCAGACTGAAGAGTTCTTCATCCCTACTTCATTAAGGTTCTTTCGACACTCCCATATCAGCTTTGAGTCGATGGAAGGAGTTCACTGCTTTCAGAGCGTCTTGATTATCAGAATGGATCACGATGTCACACCCTTGATAGTCTCTTTCCAGGTTTATTTTTATGGGAGCTTTCCTTAAAATTTCCAAGAGGACCCTTTCTATTTTTATTCTCTTTCGATTTGCAACTAAACATCTCTTAATAGTCGTCATCCGTTATTTCAGTTAAGAAAGAAGGAAGTTAAAACCCCATCTTGAGCTCACACTTTTCAGCACTGAGCTCTTCAATTCGTCTCGAAATCTCAGACAGCGAAGCCACAGGATAAGATCGTCCTTCACCATCAACTCTCTAAGCCTCTCACCACCTCATCGATAAAACTCGCCAGAATTCACTCGTCCATAAAATACGCCAACCCATAAATAGGATCAACCGATTCCCTTCGCCCCGCCACTCCTCAGCTTCATCGGGCAACCCTTCCGCAAAGGCTCCCAGTCGAACCCTTTCCCAAATTAGCCATCTGATTAATCACTCCAGGGGTCACGGGACGCTCGGAACACCGTAGATATAAACGCGCATCAGTCGGGACCATCGGGGAGGACCGGGAGGGAAAGGCGATACAGATTAAAAGTTAATTTGCACTCCTTTAATTCTCTGGACAAACTTCCCGAAATTTAGCGGTGGGATAACCGGGATATGGCCATCGTGAAACCGTTTTCGTGTGTTCTGGGACGCCTCGCGGGACCATCAAGGGATGTTAGGGGTATTAATCAGATTCGAATCTGGTTCAGTTGGGATGTACGTGGTTCAGGATGAACTCGAAGATGTTAAAGGGAATTAATGGATTAGACTTCTCTGGAGTCCTGTAAGCTCGTGGGATGAAACGCCAGACTTACTTGGTACATTTGAATTTGAAGACAAGAAAGAGATTAGCAAAACTAAAATTGTGTTGATCAGCAAGCAGACAGAAGAAAAGAAATCTCTAGTCAAAGGTGAGGGTAGTCCGAGATCAAAGGTGTTGGATGTCTTTAATGCTTCTGGACAATCTATCTTGGATTCCATAGAGTGGACGTCTGCTGAATCTTTAAGGAAAACTCTAGGCAGCAAAAATCCGTGGAATACGAATGCTGGCATCATTTCTAATGAAGCAACAAATGCTCTGAGGGCTTCTTGTAGGTCCACCTGGTAATATTTTGGGCTGTAGCCTACAAATACTGTGATAGATACACATAATGATTGTGAAAACCATAATGGCTTATTAAGATACAAGGACTAGCATGCATGTGCATCACTGGAGCTATAAAGACGTGGCCAACTAGGGCACTCGAGATCTTCAGAGATCTCACGACTCTCCATCTGGTAAAAGGCAAATAAGACCATGAGACTATTCAGAGACTCTGGTCCTCTCTAACCTAGTACATGCCACTAGCGAAATGACGAACTGACCAGAAAGTTCGAAAAAGGCTTCACTGCGATGATAGGTAGGAAGACTGGAAAAAAGAAAGTCACCTCCAACATTTTGCAGCAGATTTGTTTGAGCCTCTGTCTGACAGAGAAACTGCCAAATATTACGTGATATAGTTATCCATACTGACAAGGCTGCTATTCGAGTAAGAACAAGATATGTCTCTCACTAGCTCCCTCAATGGACCTTGTTGCCTTAGGAAGCACATGATGGGAATGGTCAGAAACTGAAGTGCATATTCTGTTCAGGAAGGGGTGGAAACTCCACAAGGAATGTCTTGGACAAGACAGTTATAGAAGAGACGAGGATTCAACCCCTTTCAGATAAAGGAGTTCATTGAAGCTCTTAGCAAGAGAGTAGTGGAATGTGTTACCATTGCATGTGGAGTAACTAATTGAATTATGTGGCCTTGGCATCATATGAGATGGGGAGATGATCTCTCTTAGGTTATTTCGGTTACTGAAGACCGTAAGGGCTTTTGAGCTGGATGGCAAGCACTCTGAGTTCACGTCAATCAGCTCTACAGAGGAAGCAATACCATAAGGTATCTCTTACTAGGCAAGTGTTGCCGATTTGGACTTAGGAATCTGTGGCAGCATTTGTGAACGAGCAAAGAACAGATGCTCTTCTTGGAGTTCATTGGAGCTCTGAAGCTAGAGGGCGAGCTGTAGATATCGTAGATCTTACCAAAGTATAACCTTATCTATAAACATCAATGAAATACATTTGTGCATTCGTTACCTATACTTTAACGAACGCCACCCACTTCTTTCATTTAAAATTTCGTGCCTGTCGCAGGAACGTTCTTAATTATGTCCTCATCAAGACCCACAAGAGAATAATTTCCACTTTATCATGAAAGAAGCATTCGTGCATTCACCACAGAAACCACCTTTGAATGATCCTCATTTCAGTGCGTCCTAGATTGTTCAATTACACATTCATGAGAGTGCCAATTAACATCATTACAGGGACAACTCTCACGGCCCTCGCCCTTTACATAAATGTCCTAATAACCCCTTTCCTGGTCCCATGAACCCACTTCAGTTTTCCTGCCTGCGTTCGCTGAATCCACGAAGGACATATTTTCCCTGGGATTCATTCGACTCAAAAGGCATAGTTTCTACTGAATCCGCATACAGAGATACAAACGCATTTCGGCTTTACTATCAGCCAAGATCTTATTACTGCAAGTCGAGTACTCTCGAGTATATCTGAGACTATGACGACCTCTATGTTCCAAGTAGCGAACATTGTGCAGAAATCTGCAATTTAGTCAGAAAACTCCAAAAGAAGAATGGACTGATGAATATTTTCAACTGAGAGCTTGTTTTTTATGACATAAATGCTATTATCGACATAATTCAAAACTGCAGGCTGGTACATCGCCATTTTTCATGCACCTAGGTACCGTGTAATAAAACTCTAGCAATTAGTCGACGAAATACAAGCTTCCGTCCTGTTAATGACTCGACAACGGCTCCATCCATGGCAGTTAATTAATCTAGCTCCGACTCGATCCGTGCCATCACTTTTATTATCGAATTTATTAGGTTTGCCCGTTTGTAGATGGGACTGGGTGTCGATCAGGCTCTAACTCTGATACATTATCAGATACATCGCATTTTTCATCCGATCTCTCGACTAACTTTATGTCAGGTTATTTTTCCGCTCGCATGAAGATATGTTTGACCTATTTCAGAGTGATGAAGTGGGATGATTTAGCCTTAGTCCCCGGTATTTGAAGCCCAGATTTATTGAGTTGTTAGCGGAGTCAGGAAAGTATCTGGGAGTTGGTTCGAGCCACTTCCAAAGTAGGGAAAACGAACGAGAACCAATCAGATAGATCTCTGAAGGAGTTTGACTACGATCAGTTGGTAGAACATGAAACAGGGTATCACAGACCATCAGATGATGCTCAGTTAATAGAGTAGTATTTGAGAGCCTTGAAAAAACACCTCCACATACATTTGACATTCTAAATCAAATTTACCAAATAAAAGACTTTGTATCGTTCATTATACCACCATCCAAGTGTTAACCCATCCGAATTTTAATGATGTTCTTCCGAAAAGCCCCTAAAACAACATTCTGGGGCTTATACGTCGGACAATTGGGTCCCTTCCTAAATGACCTGGCCTGGATCCAACAAGTCCTCGATTAACATCCAGTATTCCATGATCCTCTCGAACCGCGGAACTCCAAATAAAGGATTATAGAGGTGCTCCTAATCCTTAGCATAACAACGAGCGAAATACCAACACAACGTTCCTGAGGACGTCGAAGATAGTCCTGGGTTGCGACAATCGGATTAGGACACCTTCTCCATAATTGATACGCAAACAAGCTGGGATTGTCGACGTAGTCATTTGAATAAGGAAAATTACTTTTCGGCACTGTCCCGTTTTAGAAAACCTCTGCCGAATTCTTGTTGTCTCCTCACTAGTTCCAGCTGCACTTCCCTTCATTTCTCAGTATGGATTGAGGGACACTAGGTATCAGTGACTAAGCCAAAACGCAAGCCAGGAAAATTGCAGCAACTCCATTTGTAGCTACAGAACTTTTTAGGACGCAGGATATACCTAGTTAGGAAAGGTTTTCTCGCAGATTACCATCTTCTTAGATTTCATCTGGTGGGTCTAAATCTAGCACAAATTACGAATTAAGATTCTATGTGGTAAACAAGGATAGTCCTGATCTCCTAGTGGTGGAATGTATTGCCATTGTGGAGTAACGAAATGAATTATTTGGCCTTGAAATCATACGAGATGAGGAGATCTCCTCTCTTTGGTTATTTCGGTTGATGAAGCCCGTTAGAACTTTTGAGCTGGATGCCATACAGACTATCTATAACAAACAGAATCTCGATAACCAAGCTCTCTTCAACACAGGCCCTCTATATCACACAGACTCTCTATATCACAAGTGCTCTCTGTATCACAAAGACTCTCTATATCACACAGACTCTCTATATCACACAGACTCTCTATATCACACAGACTCTCTATATCACACAGACTCTCTATATCACACAGACTCTCTATATCACAAAGACTCTATATATATATATATATAGTGAAACACAGACTGGACAAACAGAAGAACAAAATACGACAACAACTAGGACACATTATGCATCGTACCCTAATGTTACAAACTTAACAGGAAAATTGAAAAATGTGTTTAGAGAAGATAATGTAAAGATTGCAGTTTACAACCAAAAAACCATAAGGTCACTGTACACCAAAATAAAAGACCCTATACCAACACCCCTGCAAAGTAATGTCGTTTACAAAATAAATTGTGAAAGCTGCGAAAAATGTTACATTGGACACACCTCACAGTGGTTGAAAAGTAGAATGGCGCTACATAGGTCGGATATAAGAAAATATCCAGAAAGATGTGCTTTGGCTTCTCATGCACATAGTCTGGATCATCATGTAGATTTTGAAAATGTAGAAATATTAAAAACCGAAAAAAATTACCAGAAGAGATTGGTCCACGAGATGATAAATATAAACAAAGAGGAAAACACTGTAAACAAAAAGACAGATACAAATAAACTGAGCTCCATATACAGTTATTTGCTAGAGAGGTTGAAGATGAGTGTCTTTTATGACGGTCCTTTGGATGGGTAGAGACAATGAGGAACATAGAGGAGTGAAACAGACGAAGTTCTATGGAACAGAGAACATAACCAAGAAAATTTTGTGCTGAAGTCTGAAGTTTCGTTTAATGTAAATGAGAATTCTTGTATGTCGTTTTTGAGATCAGGCAGATTCCATGAAGAAGGAAATAAAAATGATTGTATATTGTTTTTAACGTATGGTTTATGGCAGGTGTATGTTTATGAAAAACCTCGCATTCAGTGAGTTGTGTTTTTAAATTTGTTTGACATATTATTGATTACGTGTATTATTTTTGTCCTAATAGAAGCCCTGAAGAAGCATTAAAGTAATGCGAAAGCTTGGCATAGAATAAAGAGTAGTACATCATTCACTCCCCAAACCTGAGCCAGTAGACCCTTATCGTGAAGTTTAAATTAAATTATTAAGGCTCTTATGAATACAGTGATTATATATATATATATATATATATATATATATATATATATATATATATATATATATATATATATCAAAAAGACTCTCTATATCACACAGACTCTCTATATCACAAAGACTCTATATATATATATATATATATATATCAAAAAGACTCTCTATAGCACAAAGACTCTCTATATCACACAGACTCTCTTCGTCACACAGACTCAATACCATACTATTTTTAACAAACATACTCTTTATAACACATATACTCTATAAACTAGCTCTCTCCAACACATACCCTCTATATCACATAGGCTCCCTATATCACACAGGCTCTCTATATCACACAAAGTCTCTTTATCACACATACTCAATACCACACTGTTTATAACAAACAAACTCTCTATAACACAGACAATCTATAAACTAACTCTCTTCAACACAGCCCTTTATATCAAACAGACTCTCTATATCACACAGACTCTCTTCATATCACAGACTCAATACCACTCAGACTGTCTATAACACAAACTCTCTATAACACAGACACTATAAACAAGCTCTTTTCAATATAGATCTTCTAAATCACACAGACTCTCTATATCACACAGACTCTCTACATCACACAGACTCTCTACATCACACAGACTCTCTACATCAGACAGACTCTCTATATCACAATTACACTCTGTATAACAAAGACTGTCTATATCACAAAGACTCTCTATATCACGAAGACTCTCTATATCACAAAGACTCTATATATATCAAAAAACTCTCTATAGCACAAAGACTCTCTATATCACACAGACTCTCTTCGTCACACAGACTCAATACCAAACTATTTTTAACAAACAAACTCTCTATAACACAGACACTATAAACTAGCTCTCTCCAACACATACCCTCTATATCACATAGGCTCCCTATATCACACAGGCTCTCTATATCACACAAATTCTCTTTATCACACAGACTCTCTTTATCAGAATTACTCTGTATCACAAAGACTATATCACAAAGACCCTCTATTACACAAAGACCCTCTATATCACACAGACTCTCTTTATCACTCATACTCAATACCACACTGTTTATAACAAACAAACTCTCTATAACACAGACAATCTATAAACTAGCTCTCTTCAACACAGACCCTCTATATCACACAGTCTCTGCATATCACAGACTCAATACCACTCAGACTGTCTATAACACAAACTCTTTATAACACAGACACTATAAACAAGTTCTTTTCAATATTGATCTTCTAAATCACGCACACTCTCTATATCACACAGACTCTCTACATCACACAGACTCTATACATCACACAGACTCTCTACATCACACAGACTGTCTACATCACACAGACTCTCTATATCGCACACAATTTTTGTTGATGATGAACTGACGCTCTTCTTGGCTTCGTCCATATAGAAAAGGTTGCACTTCCTGTTGAACGCTCATCCTGAAATTGAGTATCTTTACTAAATTCTTGTCGACCCTCTTCGATATTGGAGTAGAAGAGGGGCGGAAGATCATCTGACCTCTCATGCACCTTGACCTAAAGATCTATTGTGCATCCCCGCGGTTCCAACCGCCAAGTTTTTGTCCCCGGAGTTTTTCCAACCGCGCAATTTTTGTCCCCGGAGTTTTTCCAACCGCGCAATTTTTGTCCCCGGAGTTTTTCCAACCGCCAAATTTTTGTCCCCGGAGTTTTTCCAACCGCCAAATTTTTGTCCCCGGAGTTTTTCCAACCGGCAAATTTTTGTCCCCGGAGTTTTTGCAAACGCGCAATTTTTGTCCCCGGAGTTTTTCCAACCGCCAAATTTTTGTCCCCGGAGTTTTTCCAACCGCGCAATTTTTGTCCCCGGAGTTTTTCCAACCGCGCAATTTTTGTCCCCGGAGTATTTCCAACCGCCAAATTTTTGTCCCCGGAGTTTTTCCAACCGCCAAATTTTTGTCCCCGGAGTTTTTCCAACCGGCAAATTTTTGTCCCCGGAGTTTTTGCAAACGCGCAATTTTTGTCCCCGGAGTTTTTCCAACCGCCAAATTTTTGTCCCCGGAGTTTTTCCAACCGCGCAATTTTTGTCCCCGGAGTTTTTCCAACCGCGCAATTTTTGTCCCCGGAGTTTTTCCAACCGCCAAATTTTTGTCCCCGGAGTTTTTCCAACCGCCAAATTTTTGTCCCCGGAGTTTTTCCAACCGGCAAATTTTTGTCGCCGGAGTTTTTGCAAACGCGCAATTTTTGTCCCCGGAGTTTTTGCAAACGCGCAATTTTTGTCCCCGGAGTTTTTCCAACCGCCAAATTTTTGTCCCCGGAGTTTTTCCAACATGCAAATTTTTGTCCCCGGAGTTTTTTCATCCGCGCAATTTTTGTCCCCGGAGTTTTTCCAACTGCGCAATTTTTGTCCCCGGAGTTTTTTCAACCGCGCAATTTTTGCCCCCGGAGTCAAAGATGACTCGTACGACAGCAGTTGGACAAGAGCGTGATACTCCTGAGATAGATAGACTGATTGCCCTGACACTAGACTTGCTCTTCAGGATAGGAACCTTCAATTTTTTTGGGAGTGTGTATCAGACAAATTGTAATCGATGCACTTGGATTTCACATTCCAACTACTGGCCTGAAATTCCAATGCCCCGAATTTCCAATACCCTAGAAGGTTCCTCAATAACTTCTTCGTCATTATCAAGCGAACAAAGATGAAGTTTGGGGTGCCCATAGGTGGCGACCTCCATTCCTGGCACGCTTTAACTTATGACCCAGTGGCGCTAACGTGAACGCAGATAACCCTTCATCATCAAATTACACATACCCCATGTTCTTGATGCTGATTATCCGCAAACTTTGGCACTTATCTGGCGGATAGACTCGCCCTAACTTTGCTCATGGCTCATTATTAATCGGGGAATTGCATAGAGAGGTCAGGTCATTGTCGTTTTTCGGTTTTCGGTAGATTGAAAAGTCGGGATTTTACATTCAATAAAAGTTTCTGTCTTCGACTATTATATAATCAAAAAGCAGGTTACTACCACTGTGTCTCAATTCTTCGAATCTCCGACTGTTTTGGACCCTACTGTATACCAAGCAAGTTCACCAGCTTGCTTGAGTTGCTATGACAAGCCCACATGAGGATGTTAGATTACAATTGCTAGTACATTTAATAAACCACAAAGCCAATACTGAAGCATTGGTACTTACGGTTTATTAATGGATTGGGAGGTAGATTTGCTCGCCAAATGACTCTTGATTACCACAGAAGTTCAGTCACAGTGTTAACTTTGTGGTAATATTGAATTTATAAAAATATACAATGATATTTCGATAATCTAGAAATGAACAACGTGCAAATTACTATGCAAGGGTCGAGTAGAAACGAAATCCCGAATAATTATAGTCGAACACTTTGATGACATTAATTTGGCTTAACTCGTCCAATCTAAATCCACCTAGTGAGTTCGAACACATGATAAATACAAATGAGTATACGAGCCGGTATACGCTGCGTGTTTGTGCCAAAATAAATCATTAATTTCAATTGATACTTGTGCATCCAGGCATTGTTAATTACCGATATGCGTTTTGCCAATAACCCACCTCGTTAAGAGTTCGTCATTTTTCGACAAATAGTCTATATTTGGTGTTATAAATGTGGTTATTATGTGGCGAGTTTTCAACAAAAAGATGGAACATTACAGCTGGAAATGGTTGATCAATCAGGTGCTCTGATGATGGTCAGAATGAGGCCGAATCCATGGATAGCATCTATTTTCTATATACTGTAAACCCTCTATATCACACAGACTCAATACCACACAGACTGTTTATAACAGACAAACTCGCTATAACACGGACACTCTAGAAACAAACTCATTTTGAATCGGACTCTTTATATAACACAGGCTCTCTAAATCACACAGACTCTCTATACCACATAGATTCTCTACATCATGAAGACTCTCTATAGCACAAAGACTCTCTATATCACACTGACTCTCTTCATTGCACAGACTCGATAGAATACAGACTATCTATGACAGACACAATCTCGATATCACACAGACCCTCCATTACACGAAGACTCTCTATATAATACAGGCTCAATACCACACTGTTTATAACAAACAAACTCTCTATAACACAGACACTCTATAAACTAGCGGTCTTCATCACAGACCCTTTATCTCACACAAACTCCCTCTGTCACACAGAGTATCTTCATAACACAGACTCAATACCACTCTGACTGTCTATAACACGAACTCTCCATAACACAGACACTATAAACAAGCTCTTCTCAACACAAATCCTCTATATCACACAGACACTCCACATCACATAGACTCTCTACATCACAAAGACTCTCTACATCACGCACACTCTCTACATCACAAATACTGTCTGTGTCACGAAGATTATCTGTATCACAAAGACTCTCAATATCACAAAGACTCTCTTCATCACAAATACCGTCTATTGTTTATCCTGATTAATCCTCTTCCTTACACGAAGACTCTCTATATCACACAGACTCAAAACCACACTCTTTATAACAAACAAACTCTTTATAACAAACAAACTCTTCATAACACAGATACTCTATAAACTAGCTCTCTTCAACACAGACCCTATATATCACACTGACTCTCTGTATTACAAAGACTATATCACACAGACTCTCTACATCAGAAAGACTCTCTACATCGCACACACTCTCTACATCACAAATACTGTCTGTATCACGAAGACTATCTGTATCACAAAGACTCTCTTTATCACAAAGACGCTCTTCATCACAAATACCCTCTATTGATTATCCTGATTACTCCTCCTCCTTACACGAAGACTCTCTATATCACTCAGACTCTCTATATCACTCAGACTCTCTATATCACACAGACTCTCTTTATCACACCGACTCAATACCACACTCTTTATAACAAACAACTCTCCATAACACAGATACTCTATAAACTAGCTCTCTTCAACACAGACCCTATATATCACACTGACTCTCTATATTACACAGACTCTCTATATTACACAGACTCTCTATATCACACAGACTCAATACCAGTAATACCACACTCTTTATAACAAACAAACTCTCTATAACAAAGATACTCTATAAACTAGTGCTCTTCAACACAGACCCTATAAATCTCACTGACTCTCTATATCACACAGACTCTCTATATCACACAGACTCTATTTATCACACAGATTCTCTACATCACACAGACTCTATATACACAGACTCTCTTTATCACACAGAGTCTCTTCATCACACCGACTCAATACCACTCAGACTGTGTATAATACAAACTCTATAACACAGACACTATGAACAAGCTCTTTTCAACACAAATCCTCTACATCACAGACTCTATATTACACAGACTCTCTACATCACACAGACATTCTACATCACACAGACTCTCTGCATCACACAGACTCTCTACATCACACAGACTCTCTACATCAAACAGACTCTCTACATCACACAGACTCTCTACATCACACAGACTCTCTATATCGCACAGAATTTCTGTTGGTGATTGTATGGCAAGTTCAGGTCAGACATGGCATTTTTTCATGTTCAATAATACACTTGAATACGTGTGGAATAGAGTTGGTACATTGGCTGGATCTAAAAGGCTAGCCATTCTGCAATACTAGCGATGTCTGAACGAAATCTACTCGTGTCCGACGCATTTAATAATCGGCATTCATCGACGTGATAACGTCGTCATGTTACGAGGACAATGAATGCGCGATATGCGTCCCCATCCCTCGTTAATGGCCAAAAATGGGACGTAGCAAGTGCGTCGAATTACTTCGGCACGATTGTTCAGTCGGATTTCGCCGCTGTCTACCGTTTATTGGCACATAATTAACTAGTAAATCACCCGAATTATTCGAAACTCCGAGAACTTTCGGACGGCGAGTAAGTTTTTTGATCTACGCCGAGCGGATTTAATGAAAATTGTTCGACTTGCTGCGGGTAATTGGACTGAAATCGTTTTATTCTGGAATACTGGGTGTTGATAAAACTGCTCTAGATTTTCACTTCTGGTCCTGAACTCTCATAGCCCCTCTACCAGTCTCTACGATTTTCGAATACTCTAAAAAACAACACCTGAAGAACCCAGAATCACCGGGTATTCTTACAATGAAACCATGCCTTGTTTCTTGCACATTCTACAGCTTCAGGTCGACAATGTGAAACCCGCAACAAAGATGGCGGTGAAACAAAGCTGCCCTCACATTTTTAATGAGTTCATCAACCTCACGCAGCATCTTCCTTCGAATAAGAAAGCCACCCCTCCAAGATGCACACTGTTAATCGTCTTACGCTTAATTCTTTCTCCCCTTCTTTTTTCGCTCCCGTTGCTGAGACAATCTTGTGGAACTCCACGGGGTGGCACTCATTAGTTGGTAGTACACTTGTCCGAAACAAAGCGCGCTTATGCCGAAGAATTGATGGCGAAAATGGCTCTTGTTAGGGACGGGGAAGATTCGCAGAAATCTGCTACTAATTGCGGAACTGTGCGACGTCTTGTTGGTGTAATATCTGAGGAGTTAATTCAATAACCTCATATGCCCAACCCAGTTTCCAGGGCTTCCTGTTAAGGTGCATTCTTCTTGCTCCAGCAGGCTGCATTTCCTCTCATGTAGATGTAAGGGAGGCAAATTAAGTATGCATGTCCCACACTATATATCAATGAAGCTGTCCTCTGCCATTATAACTTTAGCCCGCAACTGGGACCATCCCTCATTCACTGGCTCTTCCGATTTTCTATGATAACCAAACTTCTCGGAGCGACGTTCTCCAGAAATAATTCAAAGTTCATTTCTTTGTGAAGATTAACTCGGCGTGAGAATTACATAACTTCTGGGGAAAATGTGGAGACAAAACTCCGCTCCAATAGACCCCGTTCAAACTTGGGGAGTTTCTTTGAGATAGAACTGTACACTTGGGAAACTGTTTTTATCACCTGCCGGTTTCTGGAAGTTGCAGCAAGTTGATGGATTTTGAGGTTCAGCCGCTCAGCGCCCTCGTTGATTGGAATTCTGGAAATACTCGTCACTGGAAGGGCACCTCCTGTCAAAAGTAGCCCATACGTAATTACAAGATTTTCCTTATTAATGGAGACTCGTGGATTGATCAGCAAGGTTGTAAATCTCCTGATGTTGGATAGATAGACTTCTGTCTTGTTTCCTTCTTTTCATATATAAGATTTCGTCAATTTCATATGGCAATATACTGAACTTTCGAATTCGTGTAATTTTTTTCCGACAGTAAGGAAGGGAAAACGAAAGACCTTTTACTTCGACAAAACGGATTACCGAAGGACGAAAAACCCCATATCACGACTTTTGGGCGCGGATCTGATTTTCCCCGAACGCCATTCGTCGCAGACGGCTTTGATATTTAAATGTTAAATTGTATTTAGGACTCCATGAACTCCGCATATACGTGTAACTGCTGCGTCACGTGTGCAGGGTGGATGAAATGGGATTGAAAACGCCCATTAGGGAAGTAATGCAGCGATCGGCCGATAATTGACCGAATTAGGGGTGGTGGGTTGTTCTCGGTATGGTTGGTTTTAATTTCGACTAAATCATAATTGGTATTTGCCCATTTATATTAAAATTGTGGAATGACGTCATCTGACAGTTCTGTTGCGCCCGTTTCTGATGTGAATACGCTTTTTCCCATACAGACTCCTTTTCATGCAGATTCTCTGCCGCACAGGCTTTCTATAACACACACTCTCTTCAATACGCAGGCTCTCTGTATCGCACAGACTCTTTCTATCACATAGACTCTTCATAGCAAACCAACTCTCTATAACACAAATCGCCTATAACACAAATACTCTCAGTAACTTACAAACTCTCCTTAACAAAGACTCCTTGTATCACACAGACTCTCTATATCACACAGACTCTCTATATCACACAAACTCTCTATCACACAAACTCTCTATCACACAGACAATAAACTCAGAATCAGACAGACTGTCTCTATCATACAGACTTTCTGTAAAACACAAACTTTCTAGACCAACACTCTATATCACAGAAACTGTATACCACACAGACTGCCTATAATATACAAACTCTATAAACAGACTCTCTTTATAACACAGTCTCTTTATAACACAGACTCTCCATATCACACAGACACTCTATATCACACAGACTCTCTATATCACACAGGCTCTATTTATCACACGGACTCTATATGACACAGAATCTAAATATATCACAGAGAATCTCTATGCAGACTCTTTGTAGCAAGCAAACTCTATGGAACACACATTCCATATCACATAGACTCCCTATGCTATCAATAACTCATAAACTCCCTTCAACTCTCAGGCTCTCTATATAACACGGAATCTATAACACACTCATAATAAGATACGAACTCTTAAACACAGAGTATATATCACATAGATTCTCTATAACACAAATTCTGTGAATAACTCACAAAATATTTAACTCACAGACTCTCAACATCATATAGGCTCTATATCACATAAGATACACACATAACATCTTTATTTATTCATACTATACTATTTCTATTTTATATTATACTAAAATGGTAACTTCGTGGACTGACCCGAGGGAATCTGTCGAAAAATTGGATCCAGAAGAATCTTAAAATCGCAGCATAGCTGCGAAATAGTGAGGAAATTTTCATACGGTCGAAAACAGAAATAATCGATCCATACGTACAAACTCTATAACACAGACACTATAAACAAGCTGTTTTCAACACAGATCCTCTATATCACACAGACTCTCTATATCACACAGACACTCTATATCATACAGACACTCTATGTCACATTACACAATACACAGGCTCTCTACATCACACAGGCTCTCTACATCACACAGGCTCTCTACATCACACAGGCTCTCTACATCACACAGACTCTTTGCTTCACACAGATTCGTTATATCACTCAGGCATCACACAGGATTAATACATCGCACAGGGTTCCTACATCACACAGGCTTCCTACATCACACAGACTATTTAGATCACCAAGACTGTCCACATCACACAGGCTCTCTATATCACCCAGAGTCTCTACATCACACAGGCTTCCTACATCACACAGACTCTTTATATCACTCAGACATCACACAGGCTTAATTCATCACACAGGGTTCCTACATCACACAGGCTTCCTACATCACACAGACTATTTAGATCACCAAGACTGTCTACATCACACAGGCTCTCTACATCACCCAGAGTCTCTACATCACACAGGCTTCCTACATCACACAGACTCTTTATATCACTCAGACATCACACAGGCTTAATTCATCACACAGGGTTCCTACATCACACAGGCTTCCTACATCACACAGACTATTTAGATCACCAAGACTGTCTACATCACACAGGCTCTCTACATCACCCAGAGTCTCTACATCACACAAGCTTCCTACATCACACAGACTCTTTATATCACTCAGACATCACACAGGCTTAATACATCACACAGGCTTCCTACATCTCACAGAATATTTACATCACCAAGACTGTCTACATCACACAGGCTCTCTAAGTCACACAGATTCTTTATATCACTCAGACATCACACAGGCTTCATACATCACACAGGCTCCCTACATCACATAGACTCTTTACATCACCACGCAGGCTTTCTATATGACACACCGACGCAAACTCATATTCGGTTCTCCGGTTTAAGACATGAAAATGCATTCTGTTGAATACAAGCTGAACGCAGACAAGCCATTCAGATAGAATCCTCATCACCCTCCCCCTAGCAGTATCTTGTAACGATTTAGATTTCACCTCAAATCTCAACAGCCACACTCCCGGAGGACATTCCCCTTCACGACGCCCATTAACAGTCCCCATTCTCCGCTTAATGACTATCAAGATATTTACGTTCCATTGAGTAGGATTCTTGCTCAGACCCGAATAATTCCGAAACCGCTAGAAAGATTGGAACAAGCCTTCGTCCGGCGATACCCTCAGGGCGTGAAGAACGACTTCCCTAATTTTTCAAACTGTTGGCCGTCCCTTCCACAACCGGCTTAAGGGAGACGTAAATTTATATTAATTTCGGATTCATTTTTTTTCTACGGTACACTGTCCCGGCACGTTCTCTGTCGCCCGATTCCTGTTCTTTTTAAATAAAAACGGCTGTGATGGGATAATAATGAGTTATAGCTACGTGACGGTTTTTATCATTCTTTTTGTCTCGAGGGAAGCTCCGGTCGTTTTTGGATAACTTGGACGAGATAAATTGCAGGCGGGATTCGTCTCTGTAGAATTTCAGATTGCATAATCCGGAAGGACTTGAGGATTAATCGGATTAAGCTATCGCGAAGGCTGGGAGAAGAGGAAAAGAATTTCCCCGAATGAATTTCTTGTTTCTCAGAATTTTAGACTTGCTGTTAATCTGCTTCTGATTATTATTAGGGAACTGTATTCTTAAGTCTGAAAACCGAATTGACTGAAGAAACGTCCAGCAATAACTTAACTCAACTTAGCTTAAACGCAAAGGCTAAAAATCAAACTGAAAAAAGTACTTAAACCTTAAACAAAGAAAACTAATATAAGAAAGAATTTAAAAAAATTATCATAATACAAACATTTGGTGAACAACACCAGACATCGTTTGAAATATACTTTCATCGTTTACTTGAAATAAATGTTACATTTTGTATTCATTAACATATCTTTCATTTATATATTTTCTTCTTTTACAGAAAACGATCCGCCTGTACAACCTCAACCAGTTTTCGATGAGAACGATGAAGGTGAGTTTATTTTAATGCTTGGTTAGTTGTTGATAATATATTCTTGGTCTGTGTATTAATAGACAGAATTTTCCATTACAAAATGGACAAAGTGTTCATTTTCTGATTGAAAACATTTCAAATATCATCAACAATTTCAAGAATGGCTTTCACAGATCGATGTTTTAAGGAAAATAAAAATAGAAGTATAAATAAAAATGTCACAAAATAAAAACAACACGACTGCAAAAATAGATAGAGATTTCTGTTCCACTACTTAAAATATATGCAGAATAAACAAATAAATAACAATGTAAACAAAGCGAACGTTTGACAATCTCAATGAAAAATTAAACTGAGGAAAATCCTTGAAATAATTTCAGAAGAGGATGAAGAAGATGAGGGTGCTATCAACTTTTCCGAAAGTGATCTCAAATTTGAGGATTTCAGAAAAAGGTAAGTAATACATTAAAATGATAATCCCATTGTGGAAATATAAATATTTATCATCTATATTTGCTGTATCTTGAGGTAGACTGTGTGGTACTTTTCTTTATTATTGGGACTACCACATTTGTTCAGTATAAATCTATGTCTTGATTACTACCATGTCTTTTTTCCCAGGCTGGGTCACCCAAAAATCGTCAGAGCAACAGCCTTGGCATTGGCCATGTTCGAGGAGAATTCTGTCAATACCAACCATTGTATCGTCAAATTGATGCACCGTATCTCCTTCGACTGCAAAATGCACGCTATGATGTTCCAAGTTTCTCTATTCATGACCTTCAGGAGGATATTGGCGCTCAAGGATATGCCAGAATATAAGGTGACACCAAAATCTGTTTACATATTGTTCTTTCTTCTTTATTATTTTTCTTATTATTTTTGATTTTTTTGTTTTTCTCACTGCAAATTCTTTTCTTTTCGTCTTTATTATGTTGATTGTTGTGTATTTATCAATTTTTTTCTCAGGAGCTGGTTAAATTCGTCATTTACATACTTCGTCAGTTTTTCAAATTGGCACGAACGAATACTAAAATCTTCATGGAGTCCCTCTTCTGGAAATCCTCAAAAGAAGCTTACGACCTTGAATACGGCTATGGTAGCCACCAAGAAAAGTAAGTCACATAGAAAATTCCTAAGTACCAAAACAAAGTGAATACCTTATTCTCGAGTTATCTGACGTTCTTGTCTTAGGGCAAACTCCAACGTCAAAGTTTGGACGGAAGAAGAAGAAGACGAAGTGCGTCGCCTGTTCATGGAGCACAAGGAAAAGCAATTACAGGAAGGTGAGTGTAGAAGCGACCAGCATTCGGTCTGTTTTTGATGGATTATAATAACTGGTAACCCTATTCGCTCATTTCGGCCATCACAGTCGATCGGGAATCTTGAAAAGGGTCGAGTAGATTATCTTGTTCGTCGTTTTTGTCGTCCGCGACAGTTGATAGGTGTCGGTTGAGTAATTTAGGTCCCGAAGAATATTCCTGCAGCGTCGCTGGACGATAATCTGTCATGGATTTCGGCTGAAATTGTCAGAGACTCGGTTCTCCCTTCCGAATAAATTTATAACATTTCGCGTTTGCTAATGTTTGGTGCGGCATGGAGTAGAAGGTAGCATCTTGAATACAGCCCCATTCAAATACTAATTATAATATACTGGACCCCAGACCAGTGGTTTAGGCGATTGTCTCTGACGCGGTTACGCGTAAAGTCCGAGTTCAATCCCGAGGCTAGGAAAAAAATTTTTTCGTCAACGGTAGTGGGCCACTAAGGACTGAACGAGAATAAATTCGCTATCACGAAAACGCTTATATCTTTGGAACCACTTGACCGATTTCGAAAATCAAACTCATTTTCGAATCATCTTCTAATACTAATGAAAACTGTTTTTACAATAAAAAAACCAAAACTATTTTTCACAACATTCATGGATTTTTTCTGGAATTCTTCCCATCATGCTTCTTATAGGGTTCTCAGTCACTTTCTGGGATACTGTCTTCCACTTTTGCTTGAATTTCGCTTGTGTTTTCGTTGATTTCTAAGTCTTCTTCAATTCTCTTTTTACCAGGGCCCAATATCTTCCGATTGGCCTGAGTTCTGGGTAATTTGGTGGATTGGCCTCTTTGGGGACAAAAACCACCTCATTAGCTTCGTACCATTCCTTGGTGGCCTTGCTGTAGTGGCATGAAGCTAAATCTGGCCAAAAGATTGTTGACACATCGTGCTCACGTAAAAATGGTAAAAGTCGCTTCTTCAAGCATTCCTCGATGTATATCTTCGAGTCAACAGAGCCTTGGCCAACGAAAAATTTGCTCCTTTTCCCAAAAGTGCAAATTGCTTGCCAAACCAGGAATTTTTTAGGAAGCTTTGCTTGTTTCTTCACGCAAAATTGTTCGTCAACATTTCCACGAGAATCTGCAGTATAAAATTCCTGACCAGGAAGTTGCGAGAAATCAGCCAAGACATGGGTTCTAAGCCCACAACTCGACTTGATTTTCGGAGAACGGTTGACTGCGAACAACCCACTATTTGGGCCACTTTCGTTCTGAAAGGTTAGGATTAGTCTGATAAAGGCTGATGGCTTTCTGCATTTTATTTTTGGGCTATGAAACCCCTTTTTCCTCCCGGTTCCTTCCTTGCGGTCAATTGTAAGATCTTCGTTGAAGCGCTTAACAACTCTTGATACCGTTTCCGGACGAACGCGATCCTCTTTTGCGATTCTTTTGAAGCTCCATTTTTGATTATTTTGAAAAAGTTTCACTATAAATTCTCGTGTTTTCACATCGCTTGATATTTTGCGACAGAGAATTGGAATATCTATGAAGTAAATGTTCCACATGTTTCTGACGTTCATAACAAAGCTAACTATGATCAAATTTTGTTTTTTTCTCAATTGGTTCAAGAGATATAGGCGTTTTTGTGATAGCGAATTTATTCTCGTTCAGTCCTTATTCCACTTTTGGGTAGAAAATTAGCAGTGCTGTGCCTAAGGTGGCGTAAGGACTCAGTAAAAAATCCTACACAGAACACAACTGATTCTCCTAACTCGTACAAGCTACAAGCTCGTAGTTTCAGAGGGGTGTCCTCGGAAGACCTAGGAGTATCAGTATAATCTATATCGATAATCAAACTGGAAAATGATATCCTTGTCTGTTTTGCAGATGTGGTCGATTGGGTGCTGGAGAATCTCATAGACAACACTCGCAGCAGACGTGGCCTACTCAAGAAAATGAAGGAGCTCTACTTGCTCACGGATTACAAGAAGGGTAAAGTGAGGAATTCTAGTAAGGTACCGAAGCAGTGGAGCTCTGAGGAAGAGGAACAGCTCGCCGAGTTGTTCGAACAGTTCAAGGACGCTATGGGTGAGTATTTCTCTGGAATACGAAGCAATGAGTATTGTTTATGTTCGTTTTTTTTTCGCAGATCCTTTAACTTGTATAATGGACAGGCTGGACGTGGCGAGATCGAAGAATAGGATCGTGGAGAAGCTGTTGGTGCTGGGGCTGATCCAGGACAGGAAAGAAGTGAGGAAGAAGAGGGTCAAGGGTGTTTCGAGGCCTAGATCGGGTGAGTTTTTTCTCGTCCGAATAAAACCCTTTTTCCTGCCCTAAATTCGCGTCGTCGTCCCCTGGGAGGCGGCGTCAAGTGACGTTCGAAACGTCCGTCTTAACGAGAACCGTCGCTCATTTCCTTGTCCTGCCACTCTCCCGATATCGCATCTGGTCCAAATCCCGTTGGAAATTCTTGCGACCGCAACACTCGGACAAGATGTTTCGAACGGAACTAACTCGAAGTGAGAAACTTGGCAGTGGGTAGTTTGAGCTCTGAGGTTCTGCGGATTTCGTCCTCTTCAAATATTCACGAGAATCTAGTCGTAGGCGCCGGATGGAGGTCGACAGTTTCGAGGTGACGATTCGTTCGTCAAGTTTCAGCTTTGGTGGATAATTATCTTTACGGTTTCCCAAAGCCCTGTTGTTTACCTCACAATCGTCCATCAATAGATTCTACAACCTTCTTCTTCCTAACTTTATTCGATATTATCCAACTTTGAAGCCGAGGGGTTTTTGCTTTAGGGACCGACTACCTGTTAACTCTCTTTTTGTTTTCCCCATTTGAAGAGTTGGCTTTGAAACCACTTCTACGTGGACCAATAAGAGTGTCATATCTCGTGTCCATAACGAGTCTATTTTGTCTGTTTTCACCTCATTATTCCCCATCCCATATTTCACAAGCTAGATCACTTCGGCATCTTCCTTAAAGAATAATCCCCAGCCCTTTTGGTTGGTGTTTAGAATTCATATTTTTATTTTTTAATACCACAAACTTCATACTGCGGATGAACTTCTACTGAAGAAGACCTAGAACTCAGTGGTTAACCCACTCCCCACGATTCCATGAATTGATACAGCCGTCCATTCTTCTCTCCAAGGGAGCTCTTGTAACTTAACAGTTGGAATATTTAGAGACTTGGAACCAGCATAATCTTCAATTGGGTAGATAGAAAGAGTTGTATTGTGTTAAGTATTTATTTGTCGAAAGGCATTGAAGGAGAAAACAAGTAAAAAGAGAAGGAAAAAAGATCAGAGGTCATAAAAACAACAATTACATCGCGAACGGTGTCGAGAAGTACAAGACTCGACACACATGGATTCTCCCGAGTCCAGTCAACGCGTGGCGGCTTTATTCCCGCGCCGCGTCAACAATCGTCCTCCGGCTCTCGTCCTCTGCCAATTTACGATCGAAAAACCCGAAAACTCGGAGATTCAATTAACCCCCTTTGTATTGATCGGCAGCAATTTATTCCGCTTCGGCGGCTGTGCCTCCAGATGAATAGCGGCGAGCAGGGTACCGAGCAAGCGCCCGCCGACCAAGTCGTAGCTGACGGCGGCAGCGTTCGGCTTTTGTTTGCGGGTACATCATCATGGCCGCCCCCCATAATTGATATTCGAATCGTGTCAAACATCAGCGATTCCCGAAATGAACGAGCGGATGCGTTTTCGATCGACTGCGACAGCTGAGATAAGTCCTCGGACGCAATTTGGCGCGTCTACTAGCGCTGGTAGGTGGCTCGAGTCCGGGACCACTTCTGGTCCATTTTACAGGTGAACTCCTCAGAGAAATCTAAGGTCCGAAAGCGCTAGATGGTTCCTAATTGAGTTCCAAGTCAGTAACAGTGTTTTGATTTATCCACTTTCTTCGACTTTGTGGTAACCATCATTCTACCTGTTCCAAAATCACACTTCTGCTACTTGTCTAGCAACGGCATTACAGCGCCATCAGATCACTATCTCTCTTCATTTAATACGGTCTTCATATTCTTCCCAACGCCCGAACCTGTTAGTTCCATTTCTATAAAGTGAATTCGTTCCGTGAGAAGAAATACTATTCAATAGAGAAGAGCTCTTGTATACAAGGTGACAAGAAAAACTTCGGACAAATTTTGCTGTGGTCTGGAACAAAAGTATTTCAGCGCAGCCAAATAATTTTTATTCTCTTGGTTTCTCTACACTGTCCTGTACTAATATGTGAATTTTCAGTTTGATATAATTTCACAGAGTTTTACAATGTCAAACAAATGTAGTGCGATTTTGGAGCTGTTTCGTCAAGGTAGGCGTCAATGCGAAACTGTTCGTTTGCTCAATGTGCCTCGACAAACCGTGTCCGATGCAATTCGTCCTTTCAAGGAGCTTGGCCATGATGGTCGTCGTCCAGGAGGTGGTAGAAAACGCACTGTCAATACACCTAGCAATCGCAACATTGTCAGGAAGCGAGTCAATCGAAATCCGAGGGTTTCCATGAGGAAAATAGCCTGTGAGACCGGTATCAACCGCGAATCAGTCCGTCAAATTGCCAAAAAGGAGCTCAACCTCAAGCCATACAAGCTCCAAAAAGTTAAACTCCTCACGGAGGAAAACAAGCGCGTACGACCCCAAAGGTGCCGCCAACTCCTTCGTCTCGCCGCCGGTCAGCAATGGGAGCGAATTCTCTTCACAGACGAGAAGCTTTTCACCGTAGAACAATCCCACAACCACCAAAACGACAGAGTCCGGTCCGTAGAGGCTCCCGGTACATCGGCCATCGTCGAACACCGTCAAAATCCGCAGTCCGTCATGGTCTGGGGCAGAATTTGCGGCATTGGTAAAACTCCCTTAGTTTCCGTGGATCAAGGAGTCGAAATCAATCAAGAAGTCTACCGCTGCGACATCCTCGAGGCCGTAGTACTTACGTGGCCTAAGCAGCACTTCGGCGATACGCATTAGACCTTTCAACAGGACTCCGCTCCGGCTCACAGAGCGAAAATGACGCAAGAATGGTGTAAGACCCATTTTCTTTGTTTCATCTCATCTGCAGAATGGCCGCCCTACTCACCGGATCTCAACCCAATGGCTTACAGCGTGTGGTCGATTTTGGAGCACAGGGCTTGTGCTAAAAAACATAAAAATTCGGAGTCGCTGAAGCAATCTCTGCGCCAGGAATGGAACCGATTGTGACGTGTCGACTTGAGTAAGCCTGGTCACTTGGCAAATCAGGCTCGCGGCTAAACTCAGTGAAGATGGGAGTGAGTTAAAAAAAAAAATGTAAGTTTATGAATGGGCGCCAGGTAGAGAATTTGCCTGTCCACAAAATTGCGTACTCCCCTACCAGAATAGCAATAAGACAACTGATACTCAATGTCAACCCCTTTATTTAAAATTAAACTAATTGAACAATATTAATCAAAAGTAAAATTGGATTTGCAGTAGTTGATAGGTATATTCAGCGAAACAAAACTCCACAAAATTGCTGAACGCCCGAGGAGCTGCGGCCCATTGCTGTAAATTTCAAGAAGCGTCTGAAGCTGTGTATCGCCGCCAAAGGAAGCTACTTCGAAACGGCTTAAATATATCGTTAACAAATGTTCAAGCTCTTATTATTTGTTTAATAAAGTTAAATGAAGAAGAGTTTGTCCGAGGTTTTTCTTGTCACACTGGCCCAATTTTGGAGGCCCTGTATGCTGGTGCCCTTCCTTCGGGCTCCTGTGGAAGTGGTCTTCCAGTTACTGGAAGGCGCTTCCTTGAGCATTAAGTTGGGACCGTTCTTTGTGCCCGAGCTGGAATAGTCACCCTCCCCGTCTGAGAAACCGAAAACAAGCTCGTAAATCAAAACCTCTTCACACAATGCCCCCCTCATCTCCAATATATACCGATGCCAGTGTGTATTTCTCCCCCGTTTCTGCGCCAAAAATCCTCGTCTGGCGACTCCATAATTTTTATTATTCCGCGTCTTGCACTCCACCCCCCGCGTCATCAATTACATTAACTGCCCTTATTAAATCATCAAGTTATCCTCGGAACTAAGGAATGCACCGGGACGATTCGAAGCCGAATGAAAAAATACGGGAAAACATGTCGGGACGGGCCATTAAACGCGGATGTAGCTTCGTAATAAAATTCTTAAAGTGGAAATATAAATTAAACGAGGGAATTGGCTGGATGCGCCGACTGACGGCTGTAAAAAGTGACTCGGAAATTCCTCAGAGTTGTCCGCTGAGCAGTTCTTGATTGGTTACTAATAATGACATTGATATTGACATTGGCATTGACATTGACATTGACATTGACATTGACATTGACATTGACATTGACATTGACATTGACATTGACATTGACATTGACATTGACATTGACATTGACATTGACATTGACATTGACATTGACATTGACATTGACATTGGCATTGACATTGGCATTGACATTTCAGATTATTATCAATGGGCGATTCGAACGTGTCGTCTTAATTCGATGCGCCGTCTGTCCGCCGGACGGACAGGTTTAACCTGGCCGGTGCACGACCTCTTAGGAAATTCGTTCGACCTGTCGATTCCGGTCCGTTCCGTCCAGAAACGAGAACAGGGCGGCCGTTAAGTTACTGGAACAATTCCAATTAAACCGGCCCGATGGCATTAGAATTCGTGTCCTCAATTACCTCGTCCTAATGGACTGGAATATTGGACTTGGTATACGCGAAATAACAGAGGCAATAATGAGCGATAAACTCAAGTTCTGCCCGACCGAACTGCGGCTCTATCCCGTTATTCAAGTTAACGTTTCGGGCGGCATAGTTCGAATTTGGTACGAGATGATTCGGTCGAGATTTTAAAATGAAAACAATCAATTTCAAGAGCAGCGTTATTTCGTCTACGTTTCCTAGTAGGAAGTGTTGGGAATTAAAAAAACATGCAGCTGAAATATTAATGTGAGCAGTTAGACTTTTACTACCCCTATGAACTGACATAATATGCTGAGGCCATAGAGTAGTTCAAATGTACCAACACTCTATGATTCAAACTGAGTCTATCTCGAGGGGACACCTCGCTCTCACCATGCTATCTCTCCCAGATATAACCTGTTGAAGCTGACCGGTAACTGTAACAGAACCTACCATTTCGTTTTGATAACTCTGAAGCTGCACCAACACGTGTAGGTATTTGTCTTCGGCAAATAAAACTTACAGCTTCTTCTTCTGCGGTGCCTTTCGTTGGCCGAACGTAGGTCTTAGGGCCCATTGTTCATACCGCATTTGTGTAATACTGGAGAGACTCAGACCCGAAGACACGCTGACAAGAATGCCGCGAGCCCACAAGGAGGAGTCTCTCTCACCATAGAGATGGAAGGTGTAGGGTTCCCTAGGTGTGTAAACCTCAGTGTTGATAAGCTGCCGCACGTGAACAGTATATGCTCCGTCGTTTCATCCGCGTTCTTGCACCAACGGCACAGGGAACACTCAGTTATACCCATTCTTTTTAAATGTTTGTTAAACAGATGGCCAGTTAGAGCACCAGTCACCAGAGACAATTGCTTCCTCTCGAGAATCAAGAGCTTTTTGACCTCCGGACCCTTGATAAGGAGTCTCGACTGCCCGAGATCCGTTCTCGTGTTCCACTCAGAGGAGAATTTCTTATCAATCCATCTCTTGATGAGGTTTTTGATATATGTATGACAGATAGGAAGCGCGGGTTCCGGTCTAGTAAACGTCGAGCGAGCCCCTTCTTTGGCTAAGTTATCTGCTGTTATGTTACCAGAGATAGACGCATGCGCCGGACACCGGACAACATTGAGAGTGTTATCTGAGCCAAGCGTGCGCAGGGCCTTTCTGCATTCGTATACCAAGTTTGAGGTCACTTTTATATCAGAGAGGGATTTCAGT
The DNA here is from genome assembly GCA_951802165.1 of Adalia decempunctata. Taxonomy (NCBI): domain Eukaryota; kingdom Metazoa; phylum Arthropoda; class Insecta; order Coleoptera; family Coccinellidae; genus Adalia; species Adalia decempunctata. Next base: position 5,252,252 of record OX637702.1, read on the forward strand.
GTGCCCTGACTGTCGCAACATATGTATATGTGTTTCCCTGAGTATCCTCTGTGGATACTCTCCACCGCACATAAAAGGACGGCATATAGCTCTGCCTGTGCTATTGAGCCGTCTTTTCCTAGAGGAACGGACCACTTTGTTCTTGGTCCAACAATCCCGGCACCGGTGTTGCAAAACGAGCCGTCGGTGTACGAGCTGGGACCTTCAGGTTTTAGTAGTGCCTATCTGGCTTACACCACTGATCTCTGTCAGGAACAACTACTTTGTAGGGCTCGTCGAAGCAGAATCGGGCGTCCCCACGGTCCCCTCTGTGGAGAAGGGACGGTTTAATGTCCTCCACCATCTTGAGAGCCATGGCGTGCCCCCTGTATCCTATGCGATCCCGCCATTGTCCCTGTTCCCAGATTCTGAGTGTTGTTTTCATAGCTACCTCTATGATGGCGTATGGGAGGGATGCCCATCATACACTCCATCGATGATGTGGGAGTGGATCTTAGAAACGTTCAGCTGATTTACTGGATTGAGCAAAGAATATCACTCACCGCAATTCGAAATATCCGATTTACTGGGTTGTAAATTGTGCTCTGGTGTGATGGATCTACCTCTCGCCCCTTCGGTGCCCAGTCCACAGAGAGCAAGCTTCGAGGAGCGCAAAACCCTCTCCTTCCCCTTCCCACCCCTTCCGATCCAGCAGAATCGAACACTTAAGCCAAGCACAGGCCACTTTGTCTCGGTCCACAATCGCAACTTTGCCAAAATCCATTAGAAAGATGTTATTGGAATTGTAAATTCTAATTCGATCCCGGATTTAACCGGAATCGTACCCCGCCCGGACTTCGACGACCCCCGAAACAAACTTGCCAGTCCGTAATTGAGTTCCGGTTCGGTTTTAAAGGTGGCGAACGGACCCGTTCATGTGTCCGAGGTAACTTCCGCGAACGCGTATTTCCGGTATTCGGATGCGAAATTCGATTCCGAAATGTTTGCGGCGGGATAACGTCGAATAGAGGAAGTAATTCGATTATTAAGAGTTTCGGGTGATCGGAATGAAAAGGTGGCGGGCTGGGTGCAGTTTTCCACGGAGTTTGTTAATTATACGAGAGGTCCCTTGGTGAAAAGAATGGACTGAGCGTACCAATTCTTATCAGAATTGTTTTGATACTGAAAAATACCAGAAAGTGAAGACTGAAAGAATGGTACGGTGGAACGACGAATGTGGGTCAACCATAGAGTTTCGGGTATTCTTTGTTGCCGTCCATTGGCAGTATGAGCTTTGTGGTATCGAGTATAAACGAAAGTACGAATTCTGAACGAAGTGTGTTGGGAATGTTATCCGAGGGAAAAATTCTTCATCGGTCTCCCGTGCTCAACTTGAGCTGGTAATTCTTTTATGAACCAGTGAAAAAACTAGTTCAGAAATTTCCGCACGATGTGACAGGTTTGCAAATCCACAGCCTGCTGTGCATATCCCGCGATCCTCTGGGATAATTCGATCCTTTGAAGATTTCTCTTGAATGATTCCCTTCCGTCAGCTGAAGTTCCGGATACCCCCCGGTGAACTCGGTATAGAGGGAGTATCTCCATCCAGGAAGTGGTTTGTCCTCGCAATTGTTCATGTAATAAAAAGCTCGCATTACTTCAATATTTATTTCGCGGCTCCACTTGATACGTGCGTTGCGAGCTCCCCTGCGGGCAGTCCTCCACATGGTGGTCGAGCCAGCAGGTGGAGTGGCATCTCGATCTTCTGCCATGATGTCGGTTTCCACTTCTCGTTCATGGGTTTGCCACCATTTATCCTTGGTGGCCCTGGTAACTCGGGCCATGGGGACGTCACCCCCCATGTGGCGTGGCAGAAACCAAACCACACCCGTGCGTATTTATTATATTATATATTATTATTATCATTCTTCATCGGTCTCCCGTTCTCAGCTCGAGCTGGTTATTCTTCTATGAACCAGTGAAAAAACATTTCAGTTCCTCCCACTAGTTCAGAAATTTCCGCACGATGTAACAGGTTTGCAAATCCACAGCCTGCTGTGCATATCCCGCGATATTCCGGGATAGTTGAAGACCTCTCTTGAATGATGATTCCCTTCTGTCTTCTGAAGTTCCGGATGCCTCCCGGTGAACTCGGTATAGAGGGAGTATCTCCATCCAGGAAGTGGTTCGTCCTCGCAATTGTTCACGTAATGAAAAGCTCGCATTACTTCAATATTCATTTCGCGGCTCCACTGGATACGTGCGTTGCGAGCTCCCCTGCGGGCAGTCCTCCTCACCGTGGTCGAGCCAGCAGGTGGAGTGGCATCTCGATCTTCTGCCATGATATCGGTTTCCACTTCTCGTTCATGGGTTTGCCACCATTTACCCTTGGTGGCCGTGAGGACGTCACCCCCCATGTGGCATGGCACAAACCACACCACACCCGTGCGGTTTTATTATCATTGTTCATCATCGGTCTCCCGGTCTCAGCTTAAGCTGGTACTATTTCTATGAACCAGTGAAAAAACAATTCAGTTCCTCCCACTAGTTCAGGAATTTCCGCACGATGTGACAGGTTTGCAATGCTACAGCCTATTGTGCATATCCCGCGATCCTCTGGGATAATTCGATCTTTTGGAGATTCCTCCTGAATGATTCCCTTTTGTCAGCTGAAGTTCTCCAGGTGAAGACGTTATAGAGGGAGTATCTCCTTCCAGGAAGTGGTTTGTCCTCGCAATTGTTCACGTAATGAAAAGCTCGCATTACTTCAATATTCATTTCGCGGCTCCACTGGATACGTGCGTTGCGAGCTCCCCTGCGGGCAGTCCTCCTCACGGTGGGCGAGCCAGCAGGTGGAGTGGCATTTCGATCTTCTGCCATGATATCGGCTTCCACTTCTCGTTGCTGGCTTGATATTTTCTCCATTTTCATGGGTTTGCCACCATTTACCCTTGGTGGCCCAGGTAACTCGGGCCGTGGGGACGTCACCCCCCATGTGGCGTAGCAGAAACCAAACCACACCCGTGCGGGTTATTATCATTCTTGATCGGTCTCCCGTTCTCAGCTCGAGCTGGTTATTCTTCTATGAACCAGTGAAAAAACAATTCAGTTCCTCCCACTAGTTCAGAGATTTCCGCACGATGTAACAGGTTTGCAAATCCACAGCCTGCTGTGCACATCCCGCGATATTCCGGGATAATTCGATCCCTTGAAGATTTCTCTTCTCCATCCAGGAAGTGGTTTGTCCTCGCAATTGTTAACGTAATGAAAAGCTCGCATTACTTCAATATTCATTTCGCGGCTACACTGGATACGTGCGTTGCGAGCTCCCCTGCGGGCAGTCCTCCTCACGGTGGTCGAGCCAGCAGGTGGAGTGGCATCTCGATCTTCTGCCATGATATCGGTTTCCACTTCTCGTTCATGGGTTTGCCACCATTTACCCTTGGTGGCCCAGGTAACTCGGGCCGTGGGGACGTCACCCCCCATGTGGCGTGGCAGAAACCAAACCACACCCGTGCGGTATTATTATCATTATTATCATTTTTTTTTTTTTTTTTTTTTTTACGTCCGTGTGAGGGGAAAACCCTTTATGGGCACCGAGAGGGTCCGCACTCTCGGTAGTGTGAGAATCCAGGATCTTGTTTGGCTACTCACTAAAAACCCCTCACACCTTCAATGGAGGAGTTCTTCATCCTGCCCTCGCAGCGTCCCTTAACAAAAGAGATGAGCTGCAAGTGGCTTCTAGAGTTCATGGGACCTGATGATATGGAGTGACCCGAGCAACACTGCTTTCTGCATTCTGTGCGCCAATACCTCGGCCAGTGATCTGCAGACCGGGATAATCTTCAGTTCATCCACATAGTTAGCTCTCATTCCACCGAGACATCCTATGATAAGCACGACCATCCTAATTTTATGACCTGGGTATAAAGTTCCAAGCTCGAACATAAGGTCTTTGTATTTTTGCCTCTTTGCCTCTTTATCATTATTATTATTATTAAACAAAATTACAGAGTTGAGGTACATTATAGCCGGAAGTTGATGGTATTGATCTGGACAACGTTTACTTTCAACAAGGCGGCGCTACGTGTCACACAAGCTACGAAACCATTGATCTTTTATGTGAAAAGTTTCTGGACCGTAATCGAGATCTTGTGATTTAACACCTTGCGACTTCTTCCTTTGGGGCCATTTGAAAGAGAAGAGCCAAGAGCCCAGCGTCGATTCAAGACATCAAAGATGAAATTCGTAAGGCTATTGAGGACATAGGGCAGCCTTTTTGCTATTTGGTTTTGGAAAATTTCATGAAAAGGATATGGTCCTTTAGTCGTGGTCGTGGTGGTCATTTGACTGATGGTATTTTCCATTATTAACGTTCATAATGAAATGATCATTCATCTAAAAAATGGAATTTATTTTTGAATGTCAAAATAACACCTCTTATTCAAAAACCCTTCAAACAACGAAAAATGTCTCGAATTAATTTTTTATGTCCATTGTTCCTGATTCAAGCTCAACAAGGACCTCTAGGAGGATCCCTATATATTTTTCAAGATTCCCCAGGAACCGCTGACCGACGTTTCGTACTCGAACCGCAAAAAACCAATTGCGGTCCTGATTCATAATACATGGACATGCCTTTGTTGCCTTTGCGAAAAAGTTGAAAAATGGAAACGTTTCCGATTCGTATCGCGTCCAGACCGGGAATATTACGGAGGAGACAATCTATTTTTCGTTAAATTATTTATCGCGTCCCTTGAAAATTTCAGGAACGGGAAGAAGCGAACTTACAGAGTATCGTTTCAACTATTCCACGAGGACTTTTTGAGGCTCTCCTCTCGGTTGTGTAACTGCTTCGTTTTTGATATACCCGTCTGTCCGAGAGTCCTGAATTTTGGATGCGGTATGAAATATTCAGGACGGGGCCTTTCTCGAAGGTGGAGGATGGTATTGTTGGGTATATTCGATCGGTAAAGGTATTCTGTTGCGTCTGATGAATTTTTGAGAGGATGTGCTAGTTTCGCATTGATATCCCTGTATATGTCGCAGTAGTAAACACGGAAGTGAGTCTTACGCACAGTGGAAATGTTCGATAAAATATAAGATTGGGTACAAAGGTGGAAACATGCCTTTATTGGCCCATCTTAATGTGGTTCCGAAGCTATTTCCTCGATGCACGCAAACCAAGAGGATCCAACGAGTTCAATCCCCCAAAGGAAAAACCTTCGGCTTTACTGTACAGATGTGTCGTTGAAAACCATAGATCAGGTGTAATACAGGAACTGATTAAATGTAAGTCTTACGCACAGTTCGGGCTCAAAGGTGAAAACATTTCTTTATTGGTCCATCTGAAAGTGGTTTCGAAGCTATTTCCTCGATGTAGGCAAACGAAGAAGGAGCCAAGGAGTGTGGTCCCACAAAGCAAAACCCTCGGCATGGAGGCTAAACACTATGTATTAGACTGAAGATTGAGAACAACAGATTCTGCAGATGAACACCCTTGAGGAACCGGTCGATAGATCATCGAAAAGGATTAGAACCGCGCCATTACGCGTAAATCTGTAACGATGAAGCGAAATCCCAAAATCCCACCCCCGCAACCCTTTCTTTCCGATGAACGATACAAAATTATCCCCCGAGGGCACCTTTCCCCCTCGCAAATTAAACATTAAATTAACGTCTTGCGAAATGTCCGCATTTACGCGAATTAAATATTTCCCGCAATAACGCATCCGCAGCTTACGACCCGGGGGCCCCTCGACAAAAGTGAAATTGCGGTTCGGGCCAGGGCCCCCTCGGCCTCGGTCGGGACAAAAGATAAATGATTCCGTGGAAGGCAATCTTGGGCTTGTCATTGAATTAATCAGAGTACTCTGGTTCTGACAATGCCGGCGTACAGCTTTATGGTGTTTTCCAACTACATTTCGCTGCCGGCGGAAATGCAGCGCGAACGGCCCCTTTTCCGGTTCCCCGGCCCGTCCAGTGGCGTGCGCTGTCCGTTTTTAATGTCATCGAACTCTCAACGATGAACTGGAAAATTGTGTATTTTCATTACTTGCAATCACATATTGTCGTACTGTCTAATTTTTGGGGCAAAGTTCCAATAAAATATTCGTCTTGGAACATCGCCTCTAGGGGAGAACGCCTCAGTTATTCAAACGAGAGAGCCCCCAATGCCGAAGCGTCCCATTACTTAAGCGAGAGCGCCCCTATGCCAGAGCGCTCCACCACTCAAGCGAGAGCGCCCTATTACTTTACCGAGAGCCCCCTATTACTTAAGCGAGAGCGCCCCATTACTTAAGCGAGAGCGCCCCTATGCCAGAGCGCTCCATCACTCGAGCGAGAGCGCCCTATTACTTTAGCGAGAGCCCCCTATTAGGGAATCCAACGACCTGTCAAATATTTTTTTGAGGTTAGCTGGTGGTCAAGTAAACCAGTTCAGCTTTGTTCATGTAGATATTAAAACCGTTTATTTGCTTGAAAAATTGTTTTATGTGGAAATTTTTTCGATATCCTAGTAAATCTAACTCTTAGGAATATCAGACCAGTGAAAATTATTTAAATTAAGTGCATTTTCAATAAAAAATGCCATAAATGTGTGCCAAAGTTGGATGTGCAAGTCGATCAAATTATGAGGATTTTCTTGAATATTTTGGAACACCCAGTGTGTGTAACTTGGTGTATTATACACATATTAAGTGACTTATCAGGAAACAAAAGGAAATTGGGTCAGCAGTCATCAAGACTTGACAATATCGAAGATAAGAAACTAAAGTGAATGTGTCTTCGTAGACACTGAAATAAGCAGTATTCAGTTCATGTGAAATGTAAAACTGATGAATATTTAAATTTATATCATATAAAAGGATAAAGAAGTTACAGGGACAGAGCTCTGATTAATATTCCGTCTCCAATACTTTCTCTTCAATCTCTTCGGGCCCCCAATACTAAAAGTTGTAATCATATGATTGAGTGAAATTTTCTTCGTCAGTGATACTTCAGGATACTTTTTGATATTAGAAATCATAAAAACTCACTCGTTCACTCATGAAATGCATATAAGATAATAAAATTCCTCATATTTACTGCAAGCCAGCGACCTGTCAGAAAATTTATAGGTTATCTGGAGGCAGGGCGCCACGTGGTTTGGATTGCCTAATTACATAAGCGAAAGCGCCCCATTACTTGAGCGAAAGCGCCCCATTACTTGAGCGAAAGCGCCCCATTACTTAAGCGAGAGCGCCCCTATGCCAGAGCGCGCTATTACTTTAGCGAGAGCGCCCTATCACTTTAGCGGGAGCGCCTCATTACATAAGTGAAAGCGCCCCATTACATAAGTGAAAGCGCCCCACTACATAAGCGATAGCGCTTTATTACTTTAGCGAGAGCGCCCTATTACTTTAGCGGGAGCGCCTCATTACATAAGTGAAAGCGCCCCATTACATAAGTGAAAGCGCCCCACTACATAAGCGAGAGCGCTCTATTTCTTTAGCGAGAGCGCTCTATTACTTTAGCGAGAGCGCCCTATTACTTTAGCGGGAGCGCCTCATTACATAAATGAAAGCGCCCCATTACATAAGTGAAAGCGCCCCACTACATAAGCGAGAGCGCTCTATTACTTTAGCGAGAGCGCCCTATTACTTTAGCGAGAGCGCCCTATTACTTTAGCGGGAGCGCCTCATTACATAAGTGAAAGCCCCCCATTACTTAAGCGAGAGCGCTCCTATGCCAGAGAACTCCATCACTCAAGCGAGAGCGCCCTCTATGCCAGAGCGCCCCATTACTCAAGCGAGGGCGACGAATCATTAAAGCGAGAGTTCCTCATTACTTGAGCATTTCTACCCTCATTTTGTTAGTTCCAGATATTTCCGCCCACGCTATGAACGCTGTGTTTATATTGCAGTTTTACATAGCAAAGAGAAATTCCCTCTCTTTGGTATTAGCTCAATTTTTGTGTGGTTTGGAGATGAAAAAATGATTGATCCAAGAAAAAATCAGATAGACTAACTTGGTGCCTCCTACCAATCTTCGCTATACCGCTCCTTTGATCTGATGATATTTGACATGGATCGCATTTTTTCAGAGTTGGTTATAACTTTTTCCGTTGGATGTTTTCTGTCAAGAAGTCATTGCCATATTTCTCGACGTTTTTGAGTTTTGCGATAAAATAAGTGCATTTTCTACCTTAGAGGATCCAGTTTTTGACGAAATTACATATTTTCTCTTTACGATCTTTGATTAATGGAGTGTGCCACTGTTCCACAACTGCGGTATGAAAATTTTCGTCTCGAGAGCCACCACTGAGCGTAAGGGTTTTCACCCCCGATACCCTTTGGTGAGGACGCCCCCTTGCAGGCTTAAGTGGAAATAAATTACTCGAGAACCTGCAAATCGTGCTGTTCCATCTAGGCTGGCGTTTTATGTCGCCGCCATATTTATGGCGATGAATGACATTTTTTCGTTGCGGCCTGACTGACTGGGTGGCAAGAAAAGGCTTCCGTTAATCACCATTTTCACCATTTTTATAGCTAATTTTAATAATTCCAATACGTTGCTGAAGCGTGCATCGTTCCATTTTTATAAATGGCGTAGTTTCTACTCGTCAAATGTCAAAAAATGACAGCTTCCAAAGTGACATCTACTGAAAAGGGGGGTTATTCAAAATAACACCTCCTATTGGAAAACCCTTTAGTTGACTATGAATTTAAAATAATCTAATTTCTTCACTTTGTTTATCTTCCAAAACATTGTTCTTTTTGGAATTTTAACTTTTTTCTAAGTCTCTTTTCATGTAATACAGTAACCTCAGGAATTCTTTCGATTTAAATAGAATAAGCATGGAAATTTGATGATTATCTTGGCCGTATAGTTTTCAAATTCTATTGAAAGTTTATCAAGGTTAAATATACATATTTCTACTATTTCATTTGGTTGCTATAGTGGGTTGGGTTATGTGGCTCTGATGACGGCATAACAATCCAGAAACCGGTCTGTCTTCACTCTTCTCCGATGGCAGCACGATCCAGCTGTTTACTTTTGAATAAGATCTCCAGTAGTGCAATTCTCTCATTTATTTTTGATGGTTAAATATAATGTTGTTCTCGAACTCGCTACCTGAGAACTTATGTTGAGATTGAGAATAAAGCAAGGTTACGAGCCTTTTCATCGGCGCCAGTTTAATTCAATGTACAGTAGCAATCGGGGGAAGAAACTCCCGAGGGAGAATTATAGATCATAAAACATCATCTGGAATGGATCGCGGAGCGCCCCATTGTTGTCGGAGGCGCGTATTCCTGCTGGGATACCAGGCGGTCCGTTTAAAAAGTTCCAAATGGATGGCCCGAAAGGCCTTTGTGCGGATCGGGGTTCGGTAGATTATCCGAATTTTATTGTCGAGGTGCGCGTTCGTAGGAGATGGCAATAATGTAGGCACTTTGTCAACATCTTCGCCGGTCCCTCCAGGTTTGAATTAGCAATTTCTGGAGATGTACGGCGAGGTCGAGCGGGGAGGTTGGAAATTGATTGGCTGAGTGCATCCGAGCGTTACCGATAGATGTCGCCAAATTGGATTATTAGCGGCGCTATGGGGAATTTGCGATGTAGACGTAAGAGAAGTACCCGAATAATGTGTTTTGTATGAGATGTGGGAGAGACTGAGTGTACGAAATGTTGGGAACTCTGTGGAGTTTAAGATGCTTTCTTGAGCATCGAATTTTGATATAAACTGGACTGGACACACTGATATCGGTCAAATAAGGTTGGAGGTAGCGAATAATGACAATAATGAAGGGATGGATTTTTTTTAATTCGCTTATATTTTGCACAGAGATACTTTGAGATATGCTGATCAAGAAAACATAAACAAATATTGCATACGACGAGAGGAACGGAAACTATGAGAGTTAGAGATTTCCAATTTTTAAAAATGCCATTTGGCAGATGAAAATCTAAACTAGGCTAGCTAGGGCTCTGGATTGTTTTTTATTAGATTCAGCGACCTCGAAAACCTACATTTTGATACCAAAGTCGGCCATGAAGCTCTCATATGTAATGAATTTTTAGTTTTCTTGTTTTCGATATTTCATTTTCGAGTTTTGTTCAGAAGCTCAGACCGTTCGTGGTATGTGTGCTATCTATTCGCTTAATGGCTATTATTGAAGATTCAAATGGTTTGAACAACTTTCCTATTCAGTATGACCTTTAGATATTCCCAGATTTTTGTTATACCGACGAATATGGTGTTTTCAGGGGGTCTTGCCCCTTGATCATTTTTCACCCAAAATTTCAACAGAGATACCTAGGAGCATAGAATAACTGGAGGGAAGACTTCATACGCTCGACAGATCATTTTGAACTGCCAATAACGGCGGAGGTTAGAGTTTCGTGTGACGCCCGATAGATAACGCTGAGATCGTTTATTCAGCAACATGTCAGATATCTTGTTCTATGGCGCTACAATTGCAAGGAATATAATGTGGCTGTCATTGTTATTGATACATTTATGCTTCTTTTCAATTGAAAATGGCCATAAATCATAACATAGACAATATTGATGACATGATTATTCTAATCGACTTTTTATGCGCAATTATATGGGAAGTCTGTGATCGGTAATAAATTAGTCAAAACAATATCCTTATCGGAAAAAGCGAACATTCAGGTGAGTATTACTATTATTATACGGGAAGACTGAGGTCTTATCTGTTCTCGTGTATCATACGCAGAATTGTATGGTACCCCGTTTACATTCCCTCTGCTAACACTTAGATTCGGAGTGGGAAACAGATTTTTCTTCCTATATTCAATCTGATCCTTGTAGCCATTTCTTTACACGTGCTATATGCATTATATTGTCGGATTTACGAAAAAAAGCATGTATTGCTTTCTTTCAAAAGAATATATATTATGATATAGTAATAAATGGGACCTAATAAGTAATAACAACTAATAACCATTAAAGATAATTTTATTAAGGATAGCCATGTTGTAGGAACGAACGACGTTGTCGCCATCTCGTGACCTTGCTGCGAACTGACAAGTTCGGACGTTTTTGGCAGTTCATTTTCGTAGGGGAGCCTTCTCTCCAGTTATTCTATGCTCCTAGGAGATACTCTGAGATATGCTGATCAACAAAATATAAACAAATAGTGGATATGACAAGTGGGGCGGGAGCTATGACAGTTTGAAATTTCCAATTTTTCAAAAAATGACATTTGGCAGGTGAAAATCTAAACTTTGCTAGTTAGGGCTCTGGAATATTTTTCATTCGATTCAGCGACCTCGAAAGCCTACATTTGGATACCAAAGTCGACCATGTGGCTCTCCTAAGTAATGAATTTTTCAGTTTTCTTGTTTTCGATATTTCATTTTCGAGTTTTGTTAGGATGCTCAGACCGTTCGTGGTATGGGTGCTTTACAGGGTGAGTCTTTGACTTGTACATATATTTTAACTGTAGATTCCTCTCATCAAACGAAACACTTTTTTCCTATACCATTTTTCAAAATTCGGATTGGTTTGGGAGATACAGGGTGTCGAAAATCCATGAAAAAAACACTTTTCTGTTTATATCTTCGGAACCGTTATTTCGAATTAACGAGTTTACAATGTTGTCACAATATTTGTCAACTTTGTCGAGATATTTTAATAATAAAATCCCACAAATGTGGGAGATAAAATTGAACACCAAGGAGGATTTAATACGCACAGTTTCTATAGAGAATTCATAGTTACCGGTCCATATTGAAGTTAAATGTCGATGAAATACAAAAGTCGGATATGAATGATGAATCTAAAAAAACTACTTATTAAATTGAAATTAATGAAAAATAATACGATACCTGATGATCTGTGGCGATGTTTCTATCTAAACAACATCCTCTTGGAATTTTATAAACTCGATACGGTTGAAATTATCTTAATTCACTTCACATAATAATCACATTAGAACAATAAGTCACTGAATGTATTCAGATTATTCAGAACTTCACATAATGTTTACAGTTTGTTCAGAGACTCTGGTTTGTTATTGTTCAACGTTGGCCTCCAGATAACCATACTTCGGTTTTCGCTCTACGCATGCGTGGTAAAATTTGGCGGCAAAGTCGATTTATGATGGAAACGGCAGAATTCATAGATATTTATACCACGGTACACAAGTGTATCGTGATTTATACTATATTTCGTAAAAAATCATTAACCTCAATGAAAATATCAGCAAGCTGACAACATCTTCTTGAAATGTCTGTGCAAAAATTCACAGAATCGATATTAGATTAGATTAGGTTAGGTTGTTGAATAATAAATCTGAATGAAGGGTCTCTCTTCATGATATTGTTTGGGATCTTCGAGGAAAATATGAACAAGTTATTAGTGTTTACAAACTAATCTGCAGAAAAATCGAAGAAGGAACTTATTTTGTTGGAATAAATGTGGCTTTTTAGTTGCAGATACAATCCGATGAAACTAACTGTTTTTGTTGAAATTATCGTGTTTGCAACATTTTTATTCCAATAAGGTTAGTACTTGACTACTTGAGTATTCCCTAAATTGGACCTAAATGTATAAACTCAATTTCTATCGAGAAATATGAACTTTGAATCAATTCCACAGTATCATTTCAGGGACGTATTTAGCCCAATGTTTTTTTTCAAATGGCTATATCTTTTTAACAGAGCCGAATTCGGAAAAATGGAAAATGAAAAAGAGGTTTATTTTGGCCTCAAGAACTTTCAGTTAAAATATATGTACAAGTCAAAGACTCACCCTGTATATTCGCTTAATGGCTATTATTGAAGAATCGAAGGTTTCGAACAACTTTCTCATTCATTGTCGCCGTCAGATCCTCTCAAATTTTTTTTGTAATCACGAATATGCAGTTCTGGGGCTGGAATAGTCCAGCTTATCTCCCCTGCATACATTCCGCAGAGAAAACTACCCGTTTCACGGTCCCTCATGATAAAAATCAGCGGAAATTTTCCCCGCATCAAATTTTCACCATGCACCCATTATACCCCGGAAAACTTGAAGCAGCCGAGTTCACCCGCCGTAAAACCCAGGACGCGACAACGAACAACCCAATTTTCCGGATATGGACAACGCACATACCGGATCTTTGCATGAAAATGCGTCGAACGGGTCGACGGGGCAGGGCGGGAAAAATTAGTTTATTTGCATGAACCCGCCGTTTACCCGCGTCAAGACGAAGAACGATGGGCGCGTGAAAATAACGCAGCGCGAAGCCACGTCGTGTTTCGCCCCACTTTCGGCGCGCTATCGGCATAATGAAATTTTTTATCGAACTTTTTTTTTCGTCGTCGCTGATTCTGACATATCTGACTTTGGAGAGGTTTGTCCCTCGGTGTTACACGGGGTTTATTTTTTGTACGGTCGCTCGTTTGCATGATGAGTTTCAGGGTTATACAGAGTGAGTCTTTGACTTGTATATTTATTTTAACTGTAGTTTCTTGAGATCGAATAAACCTTTTTTTCATTTCCATTTTTCCGAATTCGGCTTGGTTCAAAAGATATAGCCATTTGAAAATGGGCCAAATACGTGCCTGATACGATTCTCTGGAATTGCTGCAAAGTTCATATTTCTCAATTGAAATTGAGTGGATACATTTGGGAAATACTCAAGTACTAAACTTTGAATAAAAATGTTACAAACATGATATTTCTTAACAAAAACACTCAGTTTTTTCCGATTATTTCTGCGATTGAGAAGCCATATTTCTCCCAGCAAAACAAGTTACTTTTTCGATTTTCGTGAAGATTAGTTTGTGAGCACTATAAATTGTTCATATTTTCCTCGATATCCCAGAAATATCTCATAAAAAATTGTTTTTTCACTAACCTAACCCAAATACATTAACCTAGGTCATAAGATTCTAGGTCAATGACCTAACCTAACCCACCTTCGGTGATATTTCACAGAGCTTTTGAGGAGACGATGCCAGATTGTTAATGTTCTCTTTAAACAATGGTATACCGGTGAGCTAGCTCTCAAACTGTAAGATCTATAAATCCACCCATCTCAAATCTGTTGTTCTGTGTCAGTTCCATGAAAGACTCATGCGTATACAGGGTGAGTCTTTGACTTGTACATATATTTTAACTGTAGATTCCTCTCATCAAACGAAACACTTTTTTCCTATGCCATTTTTCAAAATTCGGTTTGGTTTGGAAGATACAGTGTGTCGAAAATCCATGAAAAAAAACACTTTTCTGTTTCGGAACAGTTATTTCGAATGAACTGAATTTTGGTTGAGTTTTTACCCTATTCATGGTGCATATTCCTCAATTGAAACCTATTCAATATCTTTACTAGTATAAAAGTTACAGGGTAGTCGACTCATCAATACACGCTAAAACACCATAAAACCACTTTAAAAAGATAAACGGTTCATTTTTTCGAAAGATTCAATCATTTAAGAAACTAAAAGTATTCCTATTTTTTTTTTCAATAAAACGCGTCGTTTTCGAGTTATTTCCAATTTTACCCGGAGAAATTTGACGAAAAAATCATTAATTTCAATGGCTCGACAAGGGCCTTAATATAGAAAAATATTTCCGAAGGACCGTGAAAGAGAATAGTTCGTATGTTGGAAAATCGAAAATTGCCTACCGTTAATAAGTGAAAATCCTTGGTAGCTTCTCGGCGTTTTGCCGGTCACTGAGTTGAACTGGTTCGTTTCCAGCACCATACACCCACACACAACAGTGTCTGCAGTTTAGAGTTTTATGAAAACTTAGAAAGTCACAAGCACGAAGAAAATGCGAGAACGAATGAAAAGCGAAAATTACGAGCGAGCGATTACTTTGATCTAGCATCGAAGCCGTATTCCAATTGAATGTTCTTCGGGCGTTTTTATCGAATCTCCAACACATGTTTCCATTCCGCATATGAATATAAGAAAATAACGTTCATTCTTTGAATTACGCGAACTAGGAACATGATCATGAAAATATAAACGAAAATAAAGAAAAATATATAAGAGCTCACTTTTTAAAGTGATTTGCAGTAACAATCCGCAATAATCTGAATGCGTCTCTGAATTAAATATCATCGAATATTATTCCTTCTCTGGTCTTTAAACGAGTTGACAATGTTGTCACAATATTTATCAACTTTGTCGAGATATTTTAATAATAAAATCCCACAAATGTGGGATATAAAATTGAACACCAAGGAGGATTTAAAACGCACAGTTTCTATTGAAAATTTTATAGTTACCGGTCCATATTGAAGATAAATGTCGATGAAATACAAAATTCGGATATAAATGATGAATCTCGATACAAACTACTTATCAAATTGAAATCAATGAAAAATAATATGATACCTGATAATCTGTGGCGATGTTTCTATCTAAACAACATCCTCTTGGAATTTTATAAACTCGACACGGTTGAAATTATATTCATTTCACATAATAATCACATTACAACAATAAGTCACTGAATGTATTCAGATTATTCAGAACTTCACATAATGTTTACAGTTTGTTCAGAGACTCTGGTTTGTTATTGTTTAACGTTGGCCTCCAGAGCTCCAGATAACCATAATCCGGTTTTCGCTCTACGCATGCGTGGTAAAATTTGGCGGCAGAGTCGATTTATGATGGAAACGGCAGAATTCATAGATATTTATACCACGGTACACAAATGTATCGTGATTTATACTATGTTTCGTAAAAAATCCTTAACCTCAATGAAAATATCAGCAAGCTGACAACATCTTCTTGAAATTTCTGTGCAAAAATTCACAGAATCGATACAAATTGGATTAGGTTAGGTTGTTTAATACTAAATCTGAATGAAAAGCCTTTCTTCATGATATTGTTTGGTAATTTCGAGGAAAATGTGAACAAGTTATTAGTGTTTGCAAACTAATATGGAGAAACATCGAAGAAGGAACTTATTTTGGTGGAATAAATGTGGCTTTTTAGTTGCAGATATAATCCAATGAAACGTATTTAGACCAATGATTTTTTTCAAATGGCTATATATTTTTAACAGATCCGAATTCGGAAAAATGGAAAATGAAAAAAATGTTTCTTTTGGCCTCAAGAATCTTCAGTTAAAATATATGTACAAGTCAAAGGCTCACCCTGTATGTACAAGTTACTCTGTATATTCGAGGGATGTCGATATTCGTAACGGGAATCGCTGAAACGGCAAATTTAACCCCGAATATTCCACTTCGTCCCTACAGGTCGATTATAAAGTCGCCGATAGGCCATCCGGACGCAATGACGCATTACCATTGCGGACGTGTTGCATTATTGAATCCCCCCCTTTCGGGGGTACACGTGCGTCCCTGGAACGCAGCGACGTACTTTAATAATTCATCTTCTGTTTCAGGCAAGAGCACCGTGCAGTCCGACAAGTCGGACGACAGCGGATCGGACCAAGACTCCCAGTCAGAGGACGAGGACAATCGGAGGTCAGCGGCGTCCTCCTCGAATCTACCCAGAAGGGGTGAGGTCGTAGGGAAGAAGAAGAAGCCCAAGAGATCGGTGGCTGTTAACGTTTCGTCTAAGAGACTGTCGGAGATGACTCTGGGGGTTTTGCAATCAGGTGAGCAAATATTTGGGGCCTGTCTGGGAGTGGAGTGGTTTGGGGTGTGATTTGGAGGGGGAAGATTTCTCTGGGGGGTTCTTTGATTTTCTTTATCAGCTGATTAAGGGAATATTAAGTTGGTGTTGCTGGAGGATCAGTTATGATGTCAAATACGCGATAGTTGGACCGATTTGAGTTATACAGGGTGTGCAAAGTAAGTTTAACGACTGTCAAGATATACAGGGTGTATATGAATTGATGCGAAAGACTTCAAAGGGTGATTCTTGTTCATAATAAAGGGAAGTTTGTTATATAAATGTATGACCAAATGAATGGCGGAAATAGGTCCTTAGGAGCCTCCTTTCTCCGAGATACAGGGTGTTTAAACAAGAAAAAATAACTCGTTTCTGCAATAATTCCAAAATGGGAGAAGATATTTCGATTCGATTCAAAATACAAAAATCTTTCGACGTTTCTGCAGTTTTAAACAGTCTCTGTTGCGTAGATGAAAAGTTAATTTCATTTCACAACGTCCCTAATTTGATTGCCACTGATTTTCTCGAATTTCTTTACGGAATTGAAATTTTTGAAGATTATTTTTCAAAGATGGTATTCTTGGTCCAAACCTCACAGATTTCTAGAAAAATAGTATCAGAAGTGTCAAGATTGAATTCTTTTGAAGAGATGAATGATATTGGCAGCTGTCATAACAAATTTGACACGTGTGAATTCTAATTTTCCAAGGAAAAAAAAATTAATTCTACCCAATTCCTTCACCATTTTGCAACCTGCATTTTAAATTTCTAATTTTTTTCTCCACAAATTCAATGAATTGTGGAAACATTCGAGTTTATATCTCGAAGAAAAAGCTGGGCAGTATTTATTTGTTCAATTTTGACAGTATAAACCCAGTTGTTATCACAGATCGGCTGTTAACGTTTCAGAAATTCATGAAACAGATTTTGAATAAAAACCCATAAAACAATCTGGCGTTGTGTATCAAAAAGAAGATATCAAAGATACTCAAAATCCCCTTCCGCAAATGCCGTGTAAATTCTAATTTTCCAAGGAAAAAAATTTAATTCTACCCAATTCCTTCACCATTTTGCAACCGGCATTTTAAATTTCTATTTTTTTTCTCCACAAAATCATTAAATTGTGGAAACATTCGGGTTTATTTCTCGAAGTAAAACTGGGCAGTTTTTATTTGTCCAATTTTTGACAGTATAAACCCAGTTGTTATCATAGATCAGCTGTTAACGTTTTAGTAAATTTCAGATCTCTCCACGAATGAAATTCATAAAACAGATTTTGAAAAAAACCCATAAAACAATCTGGCGTTGTGTATCAAAAAGAAGATTACAAAGGTACTCAAAATCTCCTTCCGCAAATGCCGTGTAAATTCTAATTTTCCAAGGAAAAAAAAATTAATTCTACCCAGTTCCTTAACCGTTTTGCCACCTGAATTTTAAATTTCTAATTTTTTTCTCCACAAATTCACTAAATTGTGGAAACATTCGAGTTTATACCTCGAGGATAGGGCTAGGCAGTTTTATTTGTCCAATTTTTAACAGTATAAACCCAGTTGTTGCCATAGATCAGCTGTTAACGTTTTAGTAAATTTCAGATCTCTTCACGAATAAAATTCGTAAAACAAATTTCGAATAAAAACCCATAAAACAATCTGGCGTTGTGTATCAAAAAGAAGATATCAACGTTACTCAAAATCTCATTCCGCAAATGCCGTGTAAATTCTAATTTTCCAAGAAAAAAATTAGATAGATAGATGGTTCCTTCACCATTTTGCAACCTTTCATTTTAAATTTCTAATTTTTTTCTCCACAAATTCACTGAATTGTGGAAACATTCGAATTTATATCTCGAAGTAAAAGCTGGGCAGTTTTTATTTGTCCAATTTTTGACAGTATAAACCCAGTTGCTTTCATAGATCAGCTGTTAACGTTTTAGAAAATTTCAGATCTCTTCACGAATAAAATTCATAAAACAGATTTTGAATAAAAACCCATACAACAATCTGTCGTTGTGTATCAAAAAGAAGATATCAAAGATATTCAAAATCTCCTTCCGCAAATGCCGTGTAAATTCTAATATTCCAAGGAAAAAAATTAATTCTGCCCAGTTCCTTCACCATTTTGCAACCTGCATTTTAAATTTCTAATTTTTTTCTCCACGGATTCACTGAATTGTGGAAACATTCGAGTTTATATCTCGAAGTAAAAGCTGGGCAGTTTTTATTTGCGCAATTTTTGACAGTAAAAACCCAGTTGTTATCATAGATCAGCTGTTAACGTTTTAGTAAAGTTCAGATCTCTTCACGAATAAAATTCATAGAACAGATTTTGAATAAAAATCCATAAAACAATCTGGCGTTGTGTATCAAAAAGAAGATATCAAAGGTACTCAAAATCTCCCTAAGCCGTGTAAATTCTAATTTTCCAAGGGAAAAAAAACTAATTCTACCCAGTTCCTCCACCATTTTGCAACCTGAATTTCTAAATTTTTTCAATTAAATAATATATAGAGATTCATAGTCGTTAACTTTTTAGTTAATTTCGGATAATCTCATCACGAATAAAATTCAGAAAACAGATTTCGAATAAATACCGATAAAACAATCTGGCGTTGTGTATCAAAAAAAAGAATTCAAACTTACTCAGAATTCCCTCCCGAAAATTCCGTGTGAATTCTAATTTTCCATGAAAAAAAAATGTAATTCGACCCAGTTCCTTCACCATTTTGCAACCTCCATTTCTAAGTTAATCATTTTTCTTCATAGATTCACAGAATCATGGAAAAAATTTGAGTCGATATGTCACAGAAGGGCTGGGTTTTTCCGATGTTTTCAATTATAAAACATATAGAGATTCATAGTTGTTAACTTTTTAGTTAATTTCGGATAATCTCATCACGAATAAAATTCAGAAAACAGATTTCGAATAAATACCGATAAAACACTCTGGCGTTGTGTATCAAAAAAAAGAATTCAAACTTACTCAGAATTCCCTCCCGCAAATTCCGTGTTGATTCTAATTTTCCATGAAAAAATGTAATTCGACCCAGTTCCTTCACCATTTTGCAACCTTCATTTCTAAGTTTATTATTCTTCATAGATTCACAGAATTATGGAAAAAATTTGAGTCGATATTTCACAGAAGGGCTGAGTTTTTCCGATGATTTCAATTTCTGAGGGAAATATAGATCGATAGTTGTTAACTTTTTAGTTAATTTCGGATAATCTCATCACGAATAAAATTCAGAAAACAGAATACGAATAAAGACCGATAAAACAGTTCGGCGTTGTTTATCAAAAAGAAGAATACAAACTTACTCAGAATTCCCTCCCGCAAATTCCGTGTTAATTCTAATTTTCCATGAAAAAAAAATTTAATTCGACCCCAGTTCCTTCATCATTTTGCAACCTTCATTTCTAAGTTTATTATTCTTCATAGATTCACAGAATTATGGAAAAAATTTGAGTCGATATTTCACAGAAGGGCTGAGTTTTTCCGATGTTTTCAATTTCTGAGGGAAATATAGATCGATAGTTGTTAACTTTTTAGTTAATTTCAGATAATCTCATCACGAATAAAATTCAGAAAACAGAATAGGAATAAAGACCGATAAAACAGTTTGGCGTTGTGTATCAAAAAGAAGAATACAAACTTACTCACAATTCCCTCTCGCAAATTCCGTATTGATTCTAATTTTCCATGAAAAAAAAGGTAATTCGGCCCAGTTGCTTCACCATTTTGCAACCTTCATTTCTAAGTTTATTATTTCTCTTCATAGATTCACAGAATTATGGAAAAAATTTGAGTCGATTTGTCACAGAAGGGCTGAGTTTTTCCGAAGTTTTCAATTTCTGAGAGAAATATAGATCGATAGTTGTTAACTTTTTAGTTAATTTCGGATAATCTCATCACGAATAAAATTCGGAAAACAGATTTCGAATAAAGACCGGTAAAATAGTTTGGCGTTGTGTATCAAAAAGTGGAATACAAACTTACTCAGAATTCCCCCTCCCAAATTCCGTGTTAATTCTAATTTTCCAAGAAAAAAAAATTTTAATTCGACCCCAGTTCCTTCACCATTTTGCAACCTTCATTTCTAAGTTTATTATTCTTCATAGATTCACAGAATTATGGAAAAAAATTGAGTCGATATGTCACAGAAGGGCTTAGTTTTTCAGATGTTTTCAATTTCTGAGAAAAATATAGATCGATAGTTGTTAACTTTTTAGTTAATTTCGGATAATTACGAATAAAATTCGGAAAATAGATTTCGAATGAAGTCCGATAAAACAGTTTGGCGTTGTGTATCAAAAAGAAGAATACAAAGTTACTCAGAATTCCCTCCCGCAAATTCCGTGTTAATTCTAATTTTCCAAGAAAAAAAATGTAATTCGAACCAGTTCCTTCACCATTTTGCAACCTTCATTTCTAAGTTTATTATTTTTCTTCATAGATTCACAGAATTATGGAAAAAATTTGAGTCGATATGTCACAGAAGGGCTGAGTTTTTCCGATGTTTTCAATTTCTATGAGAAATATAGATCGATAGTTGTCAACTTTTTAGTTAATTTCGGATAATCTCATCACGAATAAAATTCAGAAAACAGATTTCGAATGAAGAACGACAAAAGAATCTGGCGTCGTGTATCAAAAAGACGATATCAAACTTATTCAGAATTGTCTCCCTAAAATGTCGTGTGAATTCAAATTTTCCAGGGAATTAAATGTCAGTCGACTCGTTTCCTTCACCATTTTGCAACCGGCATTTCTAAATTTATGATTTTTCTCCAAAGATTCCCCAAATTGTGGAAAGTTTATACGTCAAAGAAGGGCTGGGTAGTTACGATGTGCCCAATGTTTGACAGAAATATAGATCGACTATCGTTAACGTTTCAGTTAATTTCGGACAGAAATTGAAAACGACTAAACGTTGATGCATGTTTTCTTCAACATAACCCGAAGCGTCTCCATTCAAACGTTGATGGTCACCTTAATTTTTCAAGAGAAATCATTTTACCATAAAAGTGGCAATTTCTTTCCCAGTGTCAGACCGAACTCAATGCCATCCTCGAAATACCTGAGGTGAGTGGTAAATAAGCTGAATAATTAAAAATTCTATTTTGCCGCTCATCGCCCCCGGGCCCCGGATACAATGAAACGCATTTACAAAATGAAACTGTGGGTGTTCTTGCCAGTAATGAGTTTCCATAATTGATAGAAACGCGGCAACGAATGGTCTAATTAAAAAATTGCGCCTACGATTAAGATCAGCCTCGCTGGGCAGAGGCTGGTTTCGAACACGCCATTGGACGCCT
Organism: Adalia decempunctata; assembly: GCA_951802165.1. Taxonomy (NCBI): domain Eukaryota; kingdom Metazoa; phylum Arthropoda; class Insecta; order Coleoptera; family Coccinellidae; genus Adalia; species Adalia decempunctata. The sequence continues at coordinate 5,274,139 of OX637702.1, forward strand.
TCCGGGATTACCGTGAGGCGAATGATGATTAAAATGGGCGCGAAAATACCATGCGAGGTAGAATTTATGTGAAACCAGCGTCGGTGGAAAAATAAAATGATCCATATGAGTTAGGGATATTGACTTAAATTGCAAAAAAATATAGTTAAAATAAGATTTTTGTGATGAAAATTCATGTTTTTATTGATGGTGATAGTAGTAGTTTCAAGACTTTGAACAACGGACTTCCCCAAGGATCGGTGTTGTCACCCCTTCTTTTTAATTTATTGTAACGTTCTCGGGGTTCAAACAAATTGTCTGCTGAATTTAAACGTCTAATTTATTTACAATACCACTAACTGATCACACTAATTTATGTACAATAACTAATACTGATTTATTTACACACTTGCTAATAATGCCGATTTATATTCACTACTTGGAATTCGCGATTCACAATTCAATCCGGCTCTATTCAGATAGTAACTGACCGTCCCCATCATGCGCGTCTTTATATACCCAATACGTCTCTGTTCGAGAACGCTCCAGATAGTCTCTGGAAGGGTTCTAGAATTCCTACGCGGAATCAGAGAGTCCAGAGACGTATTCAGGAGGATTTCGTCCGCTACATTATATTTGAGTGATATTCCTGATACTTCCTCCGAGAAATTTATCTATGCAGATGATATTGCTCTTGCCTTCCGTCATTCTGATTTCAACATTCTTGAGAATACTTTAACTGAAGATTTAGAAATTCTGAGGAACTATTTTCTGGAGTGGCGTTTATGCCCGAGTCCCACTAAAACAGAGGTGTCGTGTTTTCATTTGAATAATCATCAAAAACATAAAACTTTGAGGGTTAGTTTCAACAATACAGTTTTAAATCATAATTTCACTCCAAAGTATCTGGTAATAAAACTAGATTCTTCTTTGACTTTTAAGGCTCATTTGGAAAGTTTACGTCTAAAGTTGAAGACGAGAAATAATATAATTCAAAAATTGGCTGGTACATCCTGGGGTGCCGATGCTACCACTCTTCGTACGGCTGCTTTAGCCTTGGTTTTTTCTGCAGCTGAATACTGCTGTTCTGTTTGGTTGAATAGTTCCCATGTCCATAAAATTGATGGGCAACTCAATATTTCTATGAGGATTATAACTGGAACCATTAAATCTACTCCATTAGCTTGGTTACCAGTTCTTTCAAACATAATACCTCCTCATATTCGTAGACAGGTTGCTGCCAAGTCTTGGGATAAATTTCATTCCTTTCCAAATTCATTTCCTATTATGAGTTATATGCCAGATACAAGACTGGCTAGATTGAAATCTCGAAAGCCTCTATGGATTAATAATTTTCTTTATTCTAAAAAAAATCATAAAGAAATTTGGAGTTCGGAATGGACTTCATATGATTTTTTCAATAAAAGTTTAATTCTCGATCCTTCAGAGAAAGTTCCCGGTTTTCATTTGTCTAGGAAAAATTGGTGTCTTCTGAATCGTCTTAGGACAGGTCATGGACGTTGTAATAGTATGCTCTTCAAATGGAATGCCATTGATAGCCCGAGATGTGAGTGTGGGCATGAAGAGCAAACTATTGACCATTTGGTCAATAATTGTCCAATATATAAATTTCCAGATGGTTTCAACTCTATTCATTCAGTATCTGATTCATTTTTGAGATGGGTTGGTACCTTCAAAACAATTTGAATATAGTAGTGGATTTTGCTTTTCCTTTTTTTCTCCCTTTGGTTTTTGTTTCAGATTATTTGAAAATGCTTTGTCAACCCCTTCGAAGAAATGAAGAAAGAATTACATTCGAAGAAGATGCCCTCCAATATGAATATTTGTAAACAAATCCAATATCCCTACACTTATACAGGGAGACAGAGTTTTTGCTGGGGTTTTTATCTGTGCTCTTGCATCATACGCAGAACTGTATGGTGCCCCGTTTGACATTCCTCTGCTAATACTGAGATTAGGAGCGGGGAATGGATCAATATGTTTGTTTGAATGATCTGTTCCTTGTTGCCTTTTCGAGACACATGCCATAATTGGAAACAAATCTGTACAGCTCCATTTCATAAGAATATATATATTAATATGATTTCAAGTTGCAAATTAATTTTAGCCTGTAGGTCTGCAGCGTATACAGGGTGGTTGAGAAAAATCGAGTAAAATAACGAAATTTTATTCCCAGAGAATTCAAGCATTTTAAGACTATCAATACAATGTTTGGCCTCCACGGGCATCAATAACAGCTTGACATCTTCTTTGCATACTACACACGAGATTGTTGAACATTTCTTGAGGAATTTGGTTCCATAAACGGGGCAGAAGCTCTCTCAGATCATTTAAGGATTCTGGGGTAGGTTGATGATTATCTAATCTTCTTTGGAGCATATCCCATGCATGTTCTATGATATTCAAATCTGGTGAGTGCGGAGGTAATGGTAAATGTGGAATACCAAGCTCCTAGCGCATTCTCAACTATGGCTGCACGGTGCGGTCTAGCGTTGTCGTCTAGAAATTGAAAGGTTTTACCAATAGCAGCATGAAAATTTGGCACAACATTGTCAATGGCATGCTCCCTATAGTGTAAGGCGGTCATATTCCCAGGACAAATGTGTTGATCTGTGCGCCCGTTGAAACATATCCCGGCCCATACCATAACACTACCCCTCAGAATGGATGGACTTCTTGGGCAAAGCGACGATTACAAGGTATGCGTGGGATTGTCCATACCCTTGTTCTTCGAGAATCTGAAAATCGTCCATATCTGGATTCAGTGAAAAGGGCATTACGCCATTGATCGTTCCAAATGATATGTTGACTTGCCCATTCCAGTCTTTGACGCTTATGATCACGTGTTAATGGAACTCCTATTAATGGACGTCTAGAACCTAGATCCACCTCTCTCAAACGTCGTCTGATGGTTTCGATGGAAACTAGGACCCCATCTGCATTTTGAAGAGTATTCCATAGTATTCTACACGTAGATGTAGGGTTTCTTCTCGCCGAAACGGTGATGAAACGATCCTGAGCAGGTGTTGTTTTTCGTCGCCCACCAAGCCTTGGTCTTTCCAACACGGAACCTGTCTCCCTGAACCTATTCCAAAGTCGAGATATCACACTTTGGCTGACTTGGAGCCTTTCCTCTACAACAACCTGAGTTAGGCCACCCTGTAGCATTCCGATAGCCCTATTAGCCTCAGCGTTTGTTAATTTACGTCTTGGCATTTTCAGAAAACTCGTTCCAAATCGAAGCCGTTGATAAACTGACTTCATTTCAAAATAAGAACATTCATGGAGCATATGCAAAGAACTAAACTTCAGAAAAAAAGGCGACCAGATTGACGAATTGTCTCATACTGATTTTTATTGGATCGATTCAAGTTGTTATTGAGTTTTGAAAAATTTTACAGCGATTTTCTCGAAGATTACATACTTTTTAAAACGTTTGAATGCGATATCCCTAACTCTTTTGGAGCAATATGATTAAATTATTCGAGTGGGTTTTTACTTTTGAATTTCAGGGATGAATGATGCTCTGGACTGGCTCAAAGAAAGCATTTCGGACGCTATAGAAGACTTTGAGGATGATACAGATGAAGGTGTTCCCTTAGTGCCTATTATGGATTATTCAGTTACAGCCATGGAAAATGCAGAGTTCCAGAATATGTTGCAAGCTATGGGCATTTCTAAGCCTCTAAACGAACAAGTAAGTATCTCTTTTCGAATTAATTAAATTCTGTTATCATTAACTTTCATTTAATCCACTTTTCGTAGGAAACTTACTGGAGAATTCCAAGTACTTTACCCTTGAACACTCTAAAAACCCTTCTGGATATATTAACCAAGGCTTTGGAAGGAAATCTGACCATACCTGAAGACGATGCTACAATCGTTGTTGGTCAGAGAAAATTATCTGAATCAGAACAAAATGGAGGAACAGTTGGTATCAATGATGCTCCAAATACAAGAGAAATAACCCTGAGAGACTCTGAAGAGTCTGAAGATGAAGACGTGTTCGAGCAAATCAGAAAGAGTAACAATCAAGTTTTAGAACAACCCTCAACCAGTTCTAAACCTGACAATAAAAGAAGAAGGATGTCCAGCTCAGATGAAGATTCAGACCGAATAACAACGATGAGAAAAAAGAAGAAAACAAGTACAAATCTTGAAGACCCTGAGGATGATGATGTAAACGAAGAAATTGTATCTAAAAAGAAACAAAAACGTAAAGTTTTTATAGATGAGAGCAGCAACGATGCAGATGGAAATAAAGCAGCTGATTCGTCGTCAGACGAAGATATTTTCGAGAAGTTGAAGAAAATGTCCGACAAACCCGAGGAGGAAGAGGTATCAGGAGAAAAACTGCCTAAAAGTACTAGATTGCCGAAGAAACGACGAGTAGCGAACTTAGACGAGATGTCCGAAGAAGAGGGAGAAGATCTTTTAGCAATTGCTGAAGAAAAACTGAAGAACGAGAAGAAAAAGAAAAGAGAAACTAAAAAATTGAAGAAAGAAGAAGCCAAAACTAAGAAAGTGAAAGAACCTAAACCGAAGAAAGTGAAAGAACCTAAAGCAAAGAAAGAGACAGTTAAATATATGAAACAAACAAATTTCAAGAGTAAAGAATTTATATCAGATTCAGACGACAGCAGTGACAATGGGGAATCAGAGCAAAAATTGAAGGACCACTACGAGCAGATGTTGAAGAAGGATATGGAAGAACTTGCTAACAAAAAAGCACTTTTGGGTAAGAGCAACAAGGAAGAAGATAGCAGTGAGGGAAGCGACTTGGATTTAGGTGAAACAAGTACTTCGAAGACCATAACCAAGGATTTAGAGAGTGATGAATCAGGTTCAGAGGCTGCATCGGATGGAGAAGAAACGAATAAAGAAAATAAGATGTCGAATGAGGGAGAGAATTCGAAGAAGACCAAGAGGAATGTACTGGATAGTGAAGATGATGAGGACTGATAGTGTTGATAAGTTTATTGTTTGCCATTTTTTCTTGTTTTTTTGTTGTATGAAGAATAAAGTGAATAAATGAATCGAATATTGAGTTGAGTTCTCCATTCGCGACATTGGTTTCGCATAATAAGTTGATTCATTCATGAAAACCAACATACAAATAAGTTTCCTACTCTAGTTTCAAAAATGCAAAGTTTAACCAATTATTGAAATAAATACAAAAATTATTCGACAATAAATAATAATTTTGTAGATTTTAAATGTTTCGTCCTTATTTTTATCAAAACTTTTATGTTCAGATTGACAAAAACAGAAATTGTACTCCAAAATTACTTACGCCACCTTTGTACAAACTTTCGAACTAACTCGAGGCCATCTATTGCAATAAGTTCGAAGTTAGTCTGGTTGGAAGCAGTTTCCTTCCTTTGAAGAAGGTTAGTTTGAGAGTAAACCAGCAGATGGCAGATTGGAAACAGTTTCCTTTAAAGAACGTTAGTAGGAGAAAAATCCGATAGATGGCAGTTTGGAAACAGTTTCCTTTAAAGACGATTAGTTCAAGAAAAAACCAACAGATGGCGACTTCGCATGTCCAACAACCTGCATTAAGGTTAGAGTACAGTGACTCTAACAAGACAGTGGCGACAATGGAGTGTCTCGTTTTTGATTGGTTCACGTGACGAAATCCGCCATTAAATTGCTAAATTTCTTTGTTTACATCGTGGATAAATATAACCTAGCATTCTCGAGGATCGAGCACGCTGCATTATCGTATTTCTCGTCCCTCATAGTCGTTCCTCGTGCGAAGAAAGGCTTTTTGATTAAAGATTTCCCCAAAGATCCATTGAGGAGGCAACAGTGGTTGATAAAAATGAAGAGGGAAAATTGGAAGCCTACGGATTATTCTTGTTTGTGTGAGGTAAGATCTTAATTTTATTCTCTGTCTGTTCTTAAGTTACAAAACATACATTTTAGGTTCATTTTGCTCCAGAAATGTGGGAGAAAACTAGAGTAGATAGACAACAGGCTTTAAAATCCAATGCTGTACCTACTCTCTTTTTATTTACACAACCTGCGAAAGTTAGAAAATCATCAAAAATAAGAAAACCAATATCTCCAGAAGAACCAGATATTTTACATTCATTTTATCCCCAGATGATATGTCATCAGAAATCCCTGATACGATCCAATGAGGATGAAAATAATCCATCTACTTCTCCGGTGGATTCGAACAAAAGTTCTTCGCCTCAGACTACTAGCGATGATACTCCAATACCAAACATAACATTGGATTCCTCCGAAAAATTAAAGAAATTAGAGAAAATGTACTTACGAGAAAAGCTCAGGGCTAGGAAGTACAAAATACTTCTCAGAAATTGCACAAAAAAATATAATTTATGAGATGGCGAATTTGAAATTTGATATTCCACATTGCCACAATTTAAAAGATAAAATCATTAAATGATTTATTTCCTTTCGATTGATAATAAATTGGAAGAGGAAAAAATCACAATCGAAAAAATATAGCACTTTGAAGTGGACTGAATTTTAATCAATGTATGTACCTAACTACTCAAACAACATTTATATTGTCTAATTTTGTATATATATAGATATATGTATTCTATATGTGAATATTACAATATAAGTTTGAAATTTTGGTGTACTCTCTTTATTTTACAATGAATCAATATCATATCATCATATATCTTGGATAGGTATATGATAATGTATGAAGTAGTTAAGTTAGTTCACAGGTTTTCGACCAGGGGCAAGATATTCAAAACAAAGTCAAGTTGTTATTGGCTGTATATATTTTGTTACGAATTGTAACTTCTTCAGGAGCACAATTTGTAACGAATTATATAGATCCAATAACAGTTTGACTTTGATTTGAATATCTTGCCCCTGGTCGAAAGCCTGTGAAGTATCTACTTCAAATATCACAACCGTGAAACATCTAATTCATAATGTATGTACATATCTATAGTGATGGACTTGGTGAATCATTAAAATAATGAAATAAATTTGTCATATTGAAAACTGTGCTTAAATATTGCTAGGATATTCTCCAGTTTTCACACTTCTGATTTTTCCTTCAAATGAAACCTTCGTTGATGGGGCAGTCCTGCAAATCTGTTGTTTATATAGAAATTTCAAATAATAAAACCTGAATTTTAAGGGATGTTATATTTCTTATACCTCTGAATAAAAAATGATTATTTCATTTTTTCTATTATCGTTTCAAACTTTCGAAACTATTACTTTCCACGAGCATTCACGTTTCGAAAGTCGTCTTTTTCCAAATTCCCATGCATATACGTGTAGAAAAAGAATAGAATATCATTTTTCCGCACGCAAATAATGAATATAATCAAAATATATTTCAAATAAAATAGAAAGTCAAACGTCAAACTAATCAGCTGATACTGATTTAGTCCGCCATTAAATTGCTAAATCAGAATGGGCGGGGCTTAGAGGCCCAATTGTCGCCACTGTCTTGTTAGAGTCACTGTAGGTTAGAGTATTGATGGTTGCGTACGTTGATACTTTTCAGGGGCACATTTTTTTAATTTTTTACAGGAAAAGGGTCCAAAGGCTATTTTTGCCTTTGAAACAAAATGCTTCAGACATTGAAACCAGAAGGAGGACTTTGGAATGATCATAATAATTTTTCTATTTCACGAAACGTGAGTAAAACAAATACAATAGGAATATCTTCTTACTTTTTATTTGAAATTCATCACAAAAAACTATATCTTAATTACTTAATATTATCATGAATAAATATACAATGTTTTCAAATTTACATTCTAATTCAGTAAATTATACATTACATTTAATTTTTCAGACATAATTTACTTGAGAATCCTAAGTTATTCAGTATTATGTTGCCTTGGACAGGTATATTGGTGACTGCCTTATCAGCGTATCCAATTTTACCTTAAATATTTCCGATTCGATCGGCTCAGATAGATCTATCAAAGGATTTTTTACTACGTACTCAACATAGACCTGCAATGAAAATCATACTCAGTGGAACGTGTATACTTTACTCAAGCTATCTTATACCTGACTATAGATTTGTTGGAGCAATTCCCTAACGGACTGAGAGTTAATGTCTGTATTCAGAACAAACTTCAAACCAGTCAATGTTTCGAAGTAATGCAAGGTATATTTGGAGGTTTTGTAATACAAAAACCCCTCCTTCAAATCTGTTGGAGATATTCTATTTACAAATGATTTTATCGAGAAAATCATGCCGTACATAAGTTTAGCCTCCTGGAAAAACAAATTTCTTAACCGAAATCGATCTAAGAAAGTTTTGAGTAATTCTTGTATTAACTTCTACCTCGTCCCTGCTCATTCCAGTTTGTTTCAATCTATTCCATTCATGGTAATACAATAAATTCCCATTTTTATTGAATATGTAAATATTATGTATTGTCATTTTCAAAACAAGGATTCGATTTTTTTTAGGTTAAAGCACAAGTGACATGTCTGTGTTTAAAGATAGATGCATAGAAATACCTGGTGTTGGCACTGATTAGATTTTGTTTAAGGGTCTACATCCCTGAAAAAAAGGGAGTCAGAAACGATTTATTTTTCTGACTGATCAAGGGATGTATGTGTGTATAAAGGTAAAAATAATAAAAAAAAATATTTTATGAGTATTGAATGAATAAAAAGGTTATTCAACATCATTTTTGGTTATTTTTCAACATTTTCACCATCAAAACGAACTAATATTTTCGTGTTTTTTCATTGCAGTATTGAAGTCTATCATTTAGTTAATGACATGTCTATCTCATTTTTCTTTTATAATTAGCCGTTTTTTTTGTAAATGATATTACAAAAATGTGTTGTTTTCGCGAAATTTATTTCCTCGAATTTTTCTATTCGGAATGATAAATATCCATTTTTCTCAAAGACAAGTCATTAAGGTTTGTTTTAGCCGTCGATTAGTGAAAATCAATTGTTAATAACAATTATGGATTTCAAGATGGAATTGAATTTCTTTTAAATGACACGCCCCGCAGGTAGCTCCTCCCAGTTGACTGGTGAATGAAAGAGAGGGCATTTATACAGCTAGTGTGAGATATATAGTTCAGGGTCGGATTTCTTCATTTCTTGTTATATTCCCTGCGCCCCAACATTTGTTCGATGAAGCTAAATAATCCAATATATGTATAAAAATTAATGTTTTAATGTTTGTTTCTATTTCTTTGTATTTTTATCTTCATCATCCTCATTATCATCAGATGACGGAATAAGGCAACGGGAACAACAGGAGTAACAGGAATAACGGGAATAATAGGAACATCGGATTATCGGAAATAACGAGAACAATGAGAATAACAGGAATTATAGAAATTACGGGAACAACGGGAATAACTCAACTGTGTACAAGAAAATCTCAACAATACAGGATGGCATAGTTCACATTATCTACAGATAATGGAAACAGCCCAAATAATCTTCCAACAAATATTCCATTGATGACATCTGATCTTGTTTCGAGCATTTCGGCCGGCGTGGTTTATTAGATTTCGTTTGTAATTTGGGAGAACAAGCACCGATTCGGTCCTGTACAGTGGGCTGACAGCAGGTTATCTATGCTGCCATAGATGGTCAAGCTATAAAACGGGCGGAGTTAGGATCGGGGAACTCGCACTGCCATATGGCGGTAAATGTTTCTTATTTTGAAGGCGAAAGACTCTTAAGACTTTCTTGTCGATGGAAAACGTGATATTTTGTGCAGCTTTTCATTTCTCCCGAAAGGGGTCGCGTTTTTTGTCGTTGCCGCAGTAGCGCCACGGCCGATAAATATTGCGGATTTATTCCGGAACTAGTCCAAAATCTGAAATCTAGGATGCCGTTTTGATCTACAAATTTGGTCACGATTTTTAGTAGGGAGTCGTTACACCAGGTGTTCTATGCATCTATGTTTAAAGGTTCTGTTATTAGATGTTCTGTGGGTTCTGTAGTTAAAGCACAGAACATATAATAGAGTTAAAGCACAGACCAGACACAGTGGTTAAAGCTTAGAATAAAGAATCAAAAGATCAAAGCGCCCTCTTTCGGCCAAAATTCCAAACATCGAAAGCAGTAATGCTTCGAGATCTTCTGTTTCGCGTGCTCTTGAGCAATAATATTTTGTTTCATATCCAGGTATTCTTGAGTGATAATTCGAAGTTTTTATAGTGTTCTGAACAGATTAATTAGCATTTAAATAAAAATTGTTGAGAAGGTATTCATATCAGTGTTATTCATTTAAAATATTATTCATAAAGTTATCATGTTTTAGGTTACCAGACGGTCTTGTTTGAGTTTGATTTTTTTCTGGTGCAGTTTTAACTAATGAGAGAGGTTGATACCACAATTATCAATAAGAGTGTTACGAAATTGATCATTGTAAATTCACGGTACAGAGCTGTGCCTTTATTATTCTGTAAGATAGGAATTAAATAAGGTGAAGTATCTGAGCGAAGGGGTTCATGTTTTAATGCTAATCTAATGTTATGTTTAATTTTAGGCCAGTGCATTGATTATAGAACAATGAGTAAACTTAGTTCTAGTGCTAAAAAAAACTGTATTCAACTGTTGTGGTTTCAATTGCTCTTCAAGGAAAAATAAACACCAGTCTATACGTTTTCATTAATTTCCTGAGAAAGATGCCTTAATACTATTTATCACTAATGCCTTCGCTATATTGGAAACATTGGACTGAAGAAAAGCATAGATAAACTATTGATGGAGAAAACTTGCTGAAAAGATTTTTGTTGTTTCTCGAACAACTGTGAACTGCGAACAATATTTTAGTGAATATATTAAGTATTTAGCAAATATTTTAGAAGGTTGTATTCAGTGGCCAAGTTCTGAGGTTGAACTGATGAATTTATCGCTTAACATTTTGGGACTATTCAAGTGATACTTAATTATAAGGATATACCATACAGATCTTCATGTTTGTCCTATCGCATCAGAACTTATTCACATTCTAATCATAGTTTAGGCAGATGTAGTATATTTTCATGAAAATAAAGAACATTCAAAACAATAATTTATTTACATAATTTCCATCGTATACCTCGTGAATTGTCGATCCAATTCGAAGGGAAAAAAGCCAATTTGTATAACAAAATTTTATAAACTCGACACTGTACTGTCAATATTACATTAATTCATCGAAATTATCCACAAAATCATCACGAGAACTAAGAAAATCACTTAAAATAATCTGTTTTACATATCAAAACAACGTAGCTTCAAAAGAGATTACTGAAATTCCGCCATGTTTGTTTACAGTCAGCAGCGCCCTCATCGTTGGTTGGAATCGCCAATATTCTATGAGTTAATGATTGACTGTTCTGTGCCTAAACCATAGAGAAGAACATTTTTATCAAAGGAAGAGTAAAAACGCCCAAAGAAGAAGATTCATTCTGTGGTTTGAAGATATATTCTGTGGTTTAAAGATTTTGGTTACGTCGATGGTGCGCAGCTTCATTCATCAGATGTTTCGTGTCAGTGATGAGAGATTGTCATTAGTGTCATCTTGAATATTAGAAGTGATTTTCTAAATACTGAATTAACGTGATTTTAACTTGAAGTGTATAGTGTTTAAGTGCTCGAATTAGTTGGGGTCGTTCGCTGTGAGACTTTCAGTGCGGACCTTACAGTTTGGAGAATTGAAACAATATAACCTATAAGTTTGATAAACACTAAATTGGGATTCTTGCGTCAAAATAGTTATTCGTTACAATGGGTGGCTCCAAGGATAATAATGAAGAAGCTCTATTGGAAGCTATCAAATTTTATCAGAGTGCTTTACTTAGATATCTAGAAAGGAAGGATGAGAACAAAGTAAGTACTTTTGTAATTTAGCAAGACTTCAAACATATGCTGATACTGGGAATTTATGGTCTCTTCTTGTATATTTTCTTTGAAATATCATGTGAATGTTTTATTTTAACTCAATATTTCAGTTCCCAATACTACCATATGTCAATCTTAGGCTATTGTCATTTCATTGTTAAATAACCTGAATGAAACTTTCATAATCTAAACGTTTAAAATCAACTATTTTCTTAAAATTGCTGTCGGCATCTAACTCACAATATGCTGATAATGTATTCAAATCAATTATTGTTAGCATATTCATTTCCTCTCATTCTTGAAAGCCCCTTTTTGAGTTCAAGTAGTATTATTGTTTCACGTAAAAGTCCTACATGATTACCAACCCTTTTTTCTTTCTGCAGATGTCCCATGGTCTTGATAAATTATCCTCATACCCAATCAGATTGAGACACCTCCAAGAGACCGGTGTTGGACGAACAGTGAACCTTCTTGTTAAAATGGAAGGTAAGGTGGGCGAACAGGCTAAATCCTTAATATCAAAATGGAAGAAAATGGTGGATATAGAAAAAGATGCACAAAGCCCAAGTGATAGTGAAGATTCTCAAGCAAATCGCTCTGATGAAAAAGATAGATCTGTAGAAGATTCTTCCGGCTCCGAAAGATCATCTTGTGAAAGTGCCAATTGTGATGAAAGACTTAACAAAGATGTAAAAACTGAAACAAGTTCTAATGGGCATGGTAAAGAAGCAGAATCACATAGATCCAAAGATTATAGGAAACACGATTCCAAAGAAAGAGAAAAGTCTAAATCTAGTCATAGTGGAAAAAAAGATGATGCTCGACATGAGAAAGACAGGTCCTCTCACCATGAGAAAGACAGGTCCTCTCACCATGAGAAAAAACATTCTCGACGAGAGAAAGATCGTAGTTCCGAAAGTAAAAAAGAATCTTGTGAATATGAACGTTCTTCAAAAAGTGATAAGGATCGTTCTTCAAAAAGTGAAAAGGGACATTCTTCAAGGAGTGAAAAGGAACGTTCCTCCAAAGACAAAAAAGACCATTCTTCCAGAAGCAGTAAAGAGAGTTCTTCCAGAAGTGTGGAAAAACATTCCTCCAGAATTAAGAAGGAAACTGTTTCTTCAAGTGAAAATTCTCAAAGCGAGGAAGAAAGTTCCTCGAAACACAAAAAAGAACACTCATCTGGAAGTAAAACTAAGCATTCTTCAAGTAGTGAACACTCTTCTAAACATAAAAAAGAAAGTGAAAGAAGAAAACATTCTTCCAGCAGCGAAAATGATTCTGATGAAAGGGAAAGTTCATCAAATCACAAGAAGGAACATTCTAGAAGTAAATCAGAGCATTCTTCAAGAAACAAAAGTGATCACTCTTCCAAACATAGAAAGGAAAAGGAAAGGAAGCATTCAAGTAGTAGCGAAAATGAAGTTTCTTCTCAAAGTGACAGTGATAATTCTAACAGGCACAGAAAAGATTATTCCGAGCCTAAAAAAGAACATTCCGAGTCCAAAAAGGAGCATTCTTCGAGGAGTGAAAAGAAACATTCCTCTGGAAGTTCGAAAGAATCCAGACACAAAGAAGATCGATCTTCCAAACACGACAAAGATGAGAGTAAAAAAGATAAGAGGAAAGAAGAAAAAAGTCACAAAGAGAAAGACGCTAAAAGTTCTCACAGAGAGAAAGATGAGAGTCAGAAAAAAGAAAATGATAGATCAAAGGAATTGAAAACAGAAAAAGAACATAAGAGTTCAACTAGTCACATTAAAAAAGAAAAGGCTCCAAGTAGCCAGAATCGTCCTATCCATATATCATCTGATTCTGGTACCAGTTTTGCAGACGTCTTAGGAATGCTTGAAATGCCTTTAACTAAAAAGAAATCCGACAAAAAGGACAGTTCATCCAGTTCTAAGCCTCCCAAAAAAGACTCATCGTCCAGCAAGCCGTTGGATACTCCTAAACCTCAAGAAAAGAAAACGGAGAAACCAAAAGTAGACAAAGTAGAAAAAAAATCCAGTTCTAGTCGAACACCAGAAGTGTCTTCGGAATTGGTCACGAGTACCTCTGACAAAAAAGAAAAAGCCCGCAGTTCTCAACCAGTAAAAAGTGAAATATCTTCGGAATCCGGTACCAGTTTTGCTGATGCTCTTTCCATGATGGGTGCACCGATGAAGGACAAGAAATCGGCCAAGAGAAAGAGGAACGAGAAGGAAGAAAAACCTTTCACGGAAATTTCTTCAAGTTCTGGTACCGCTTTCGGGGAAGCCTTGGGGATGATCGAGATGCCCAGGAAGAAGAAGAAGTTGACTGAAAGACCAGTTAGTCGCAGCCCATCTCCAGCTCCTGTTGGAAACGTAAGTAATTTTTGGTTTATTTTAATTTAAATACTTTGCAGGACAATCAGCATCTATGATTGTCGGTCAATTATATAAATCAATATTTAAAAAAGAAACAATTATCTAATTTTTTTTCCATTTAGGATTCTCCAAAAGAAGAGCCTGAAAGTGAGCCGTTACTTAACTTGTTGGGAAAACTCGATGTGGACATTTCGTTACCTTTGATCACCCCCAATTATCGTCCCATACCGATACCGGATTCTCAGCATTCCCATAACGAATCTGACAATTTGGATAACTGGATGAACACCAAGAACTACCGGACAAAGATATATTCAGGGAACAAGTCCACCCTCAATAAAGTCCCGACCCTGTTCGAAATTTGCGTAGGCCTGCTGCAAGAACACATCTATGGTGAGTAACGACTTTTTCTTTCCGTATTATTTGAGAAATTGGGTTTTCTACATTTTGAAATGTTCAACAATGCATTTTGGACAGTTTTCTTTCTTTTGGTTCATTTCCAATAACTCTTTTTCACAACACTTGATTTTTAGCATACTTGAAGATGGCAAGATAATTTGCCGAAATGCATTGTTGAATCCTGTAAGAATAAATATTTCAAGGTGAAGACCTAATTTCTTAAATCATGGACTTGTTTAATCTTTGGTTCCTCTCCTGTTTTCTATGTTCTAACCGTAATTTTCTTGCAGCTATCGAAGGTACAGGAGGTGTGCCTTACGACATCCTAAAGCCGGTCCTGGAAAAGGCCAATCCGGAGCAACTGCTCCGACTGGAATATTTCAACCCCTATCTAACTGAAGACTCTGACGAACTGTGGAAAAGACATTGTAAGAAATTCTTCCGCAATGAGCAGAGACAGGAGTTGGAAACTTGGAGAGATCTGTACGCCCGTTGCACCGAAGAAAGAGAAACTAAGCTTTTGGTTTTGACTGAAAGCATCAAGCAGGCCAAGGCGCTGAGGGCCCCCGAGAGATCGACGAAGATCGCCTACATAGATCCCCCAATGGCTGGTTCTCGTGGTAGACAGGTAGGATGACTTCTTTTTTTTTTCATTCAACTTTTCCTCGAAAAGTTTGACTCTCGCTCTGTTTTTGTAGAAGAAAAGGAGGAGAAATAGGATTAAAAAAATGACTTTCATAAATCGAAGCAATTGCGGGAGAAATCCTTATATTTAGGACTTCCTCATATGTGAGATTTTTTTTTTTTTTTTTTCATCTCAATTCGAATCGAAGTGTCGCTAGTTTTATCGATTTTTTTCACATAATTTTCGTTTGTGTCAATAATAAATTCTTTTCCAGATCAAAAATTCTGCAGCTCCGATGGCGAAGGCAAAGCTTGTGAATATGGTGAAGGAAAGCAAGGCTTCTTCGGACGTTGTGGTTACTCATAACCGAAGAGCGAGTCACACTGTCGCTTCAGGTGGTTCTTCTTCAAGTTCTTCATCGTTTAGTCAACCTAAACAAGTGAAAAAGGTGGCCCCCCTGATGGCCAAATCGTTATCCGCTTTTAAGAACAGAAGATACAAGCGGTGAAGAAGAATTTTTGTAAATAGTGTAAGTACAAAACGAAAATGTACATATTGTTTTAAATTTGTAAATATCGCTTTATTTATTGATTTTATTGTATTTATCAGGAACCTGCAGTTTAGATCTTTCATTGGACAGTTTATAATGTTAATCACTGTAACAAATTTTAAACTGTATGTTTCTGTTTTTCTTCGAGTCGTAAGAGATGGAAAATTTTCAACATAAATAGTTTATTGGTTATAAATATGTAGTCATTTTATATGAGAGAAGAGTGCCTATTTGAAGTGTTAAATATGTTTAAAGGTCTGGGAAAGAATTGTGCATATTATTGTTGAAAAAAGTTTGTTGATGAAATAAATATCTGCATGCATTTTTGGATTTTATTATTCCCAAGTGCGCAAATATTTTCAAAGAACATACTCTGTAAACGATAAAAAGACTAAAAAGTGATGAAATTGGAAGGTGAAGTAGTTCAAATGTCTCAGGCAACTTGAAGTGATTGAAACAATGGAAGCAGAAGGTAAGTCAATTTTTCTCTGGCAGATATTTCAAAATTGAAGTACGACATTAGTGTAAAAAGTGCATATTTTGAGTTACAAACGATGTCCATTACATTTCCTGATCTATCAATTAAATGAAAAATTAATATCATTGAGATACACAGTTTGGGGTGGAAGAATAGTTCAATTCTTTTTTTCTAGCGATCTAATGCGAGTATCTCCTTTTTGATTAATCTGTGGAGGATCTACTTATAGTTTTGTGTCACCCTATATACAATTAACCTTCTTTGCAGTTTCACACTTTGTGGGGAATAATAAAATGATTTGGAGACAAATTATATTTTTTCAATCGCATTTCTAAATTCTTCAATTCGATAACAAAATTTAAATTCTTAAATTAATATTCTTGGTCTCTAGTTTGTGCTAAGATGTCTAGACATCTTTTAGTTTGTGCCTTACTGGTAGCAAAGACTATTGGTCTGTGATATGGCCAAACTGCCAAAGACTCTTCGATAAGGCAATAAATTAAAGTTTTCCAGTTGCAGTTAATAGTTTATTCCTTTGCTTTTGCCGGTCTACAAGAGTCTTTGTTCATTTATTATTTAAACACCTTCTTACCATTTTGAAGCATCCTATAAGCCAAAACAGTAATCATTCAGTACCATAGGAAAATTGAGAAAATTAGAAAGCGAATTATATTTTTGCTAAAAGTTTCTGATTCACTAAAAAAAATCAGCACTTCAATAACCATTTTTGACCTCCAGACTGGAAGAATAGTTAATTTCTTTCTTTCTTATTTCCCATCAGTCAGCAGAATGTAGAAACATCCTATTTACAAAATAAGCTTTCCTTGCAGGTTCATTCTTGGTAGGGAATAATAAAAAAATTAGAAAGCAAATAATCTTTATTCATTCGCATTTCGAACCTTTATAATGCATTCAATAAAAAATGTTTTAGTACTTAAATAAACTAAAATTACAAATAAACATTCTCTTAACATCCTTGAATCTTCAATTGGAGAATAACTTCATTTCTTCTTCTCTGGCTATCTGGACCAAGAGTCCCTCATCTTTTTATCATCCTCCTTCGGCAAAGACCACGATTTCGACCTTCCCTTCCTCATGATATGAATTTCGCACTATCTACAGAGTGCGCGCTTGGAGACCTCTCCTTATCTTTCTTCGAATTCGATTCTGGAGTTCTCCTAGACTTGTGCGATCTCCTCGAAGTGCTCCTCTTCCATCTTGATCTCTCAGATCTCGATCTTCTGGACCTAGACCTCGACCTGTGCCTCGAATACGATCTACTCCTGCTTCTCAACCTCCTTGACCAAGACCTGGACCTCCTGTGTCTCGAATTCGATCTACTCCTAGAGTACGATTGACGTCTGGATCTAGTTCTTGACCTCGATCTATCTCTTCTTCGTTCAGTTTCATTGTTGAGGAACTGTAGAGGATCTACTTGTAGTTTTGTGTCACCCTATATACAATTAACCTTCTTTGCAGTTTCACACTTTGTGGAGAATAATAAAATGATTTGGAGACAAATTATATTTTTTCAATCGCATTTCTAAATTCTTCAATTCGATAACAAAATTTAAATTCTTAAATTAATATTCTTGATCTCTAGTTTGTGCTAAGATGTCTAGACATCTTTTAGTTTGTGCCTTACTGGCAGCAAAGGCTATTGGTCTGTGATATGGCCAAACTGCCAAAGACTCTTTGATAAAGCAATAAATTAAAGTTTTCCAGTCACAGTTAATAGTTTATTCCTTTGCTTTTGCCGGTCTACAAGAGTCTTTGTTCATTTATTATTTAAGCACCTTCTCACCATTTTGAAGCATTCTATAAACCAACCCAGTAATCATTCAGTATCATAGGAAAATTGAAAAAAATAGAAAGCGAATTATGTTTTTGCTAAAATTTTCTGATTCAATAAAAAAATCAGCACTTCAATAACCATTTTTGACCTCCAGACTGGAAGAATAGTTAATTTCTTTCTTTCTTTTTTCCCATCAGTCAGCAGAATGTAGAAACATCCTATATACAAAATAAGCTTTCCTTGCAGGTGCATTCTTGGTAGGGAATAATAAAAAAATTAGAAAGCAAATAATCTTTATTCATTCGCATTTTGAAACTTTATAATGCATTCAATAAAAAATGTTTTAGTACTTAAATAAACTAATATTACAAATAAACATTCTCTTAACATCCTTGAATCTTCAATTGGAGAATAACTTCATTTCTTCTTCTCCGGCGATCTGGACCAAGAGTCCCTCATCTTTTTATCATCCTCCTTCGGCAAAGACCACGATTTCGACCTTCCCTTCCTCATTCTATTCGGCGATATGAATTTGGCACTATCTACAGAGTGCGCACTTGGAGATCTATCCTTATCTTTCTACGAATTCGATTCTGGAGTTCTCCTAGACTTGTGCGATCTCCTTGAAGTGCTCCTTTTCGATCTTGATCTCTCAGATCTCGATGACCTGGACCTGTGCCTCGAATACGACCTACTCCTGCTTCTCAACCTCCTTGACCTAGACCTGGACCTCCTGTGTCTCGAATTCGATCTACTCCTAGAGTACGATTGACGTCTGGATCTAGTTCTTGACCTCGATCTATCTCTTCTTTGTTCAGTTTCGTTGTTGAGGAACTGTGGAGGATCTACTTGTAGTTTTGTGTCACCCTATATACAATTAACCTTCTTTGCAGTTTCACACTTTGTAGAGAATAACAAAATGATTTGGAGACAAATTATATTTTTTCAATCGCATTTCTAAATTCTTCAATTCGATAACAAAATTTAAATTCTTAAATTAATATTCTTGATCTCTAGTTTGTGCTAAGATGTCTAGACATCTTTTAGTTTGTGCTTTACTGGTAGCAAAGACTATTGGTCTGTGATATGGCCAAACTGCCAGACTCTTTGATAAGGCAATAAATTAAAGTTTTCCAGTCGCAGTTAAGAGTTTATTCCTTTGCTTCTGCCAGTCTACAAGATTTTGTTCATTTATTACCTTCTTACCATTTTGAAGCATCCTATAAGCCAAAACAGTAATCATTCAGTATCATAAGAAAATTGAAAAAATTAGAAAGCTAAAAGTTTCTGATTCAATAAAAAAAATCAGCACTTCAATAACCATTTTTGACCTCCAGACTGGAAGAATAGTTAATTTCTTTCTTTTTTCCCATCAGTCAGCAGAATGTAGAAACATCCTATATACAAAATAAGCTTTCCTTGCAGGTTCATTCTTGGTAGGGAATAATAAAAAAATTAGAAAGCAAACAATCTTTATTCATTCGCATTTCGAAACTTTATAATGCATTCAATAAAAAATGTTTTAGTACTTAAATAAGCTAATATTACAAATAAACATTCTCTTAACATCCTTGAATCTTCAATTGGAGAATAACTTCATTTCTTCTTCTCTGGCGATCTGGACCAAGAGTCCCTCATCTTTTTATCATCCTCCTTTGGCAAAGACCACGATTTCGACCTTCCCTTCCTCATTCTATTCGGCGATATGAATTTCGCACTATCTACAGAGTGCGCACTTGGAGATCTATCCTTATCTTTCTTCGAATTCGATTCTGGAGTTCTCCTAGACTTGTGCGATCTCCTCGAAGTGCTCCTTTTCGATCTTGATCTCTCAGATCTCGATCTTCTGGACCTGGACCTCGACCTGTGCCTCGAATTCGATCTACTCCTAGAGTACGATTGACGTCTGGATCGAGATCTAGTTCGTGACCTCGATCTATCTCTTCTTCGTTCAGTTTCGTTGTTGAGGAACTGTAGAGGATCTACTTGTAGTTTTGTGTCACCCTATATACAATTAACCTTCTTTGCAGTTTCACACTTTGTAGAGAATAACAAAATGATTTGGAGACAAATTATATTTTTTCAATCGCATTTCTAAATTCTTCAATTCGATAACAAAATTTAAATTCTTAAATTAATATTCTTGATCTCTAGTTTGTGCTAAGATGTCTAGACATCTTTTAGTTTGTGCCTTACTGGTAGCAAAGACTATTGGTCTGTGATATGGCCAAACTGCCAAAGACTCTTTGATAAGGCAATAAATTAAAGTTTTCCAGTCGCAGTTAATAGTTTATTCCTTTGCTTTGCGGGTCTACAAGAGTTTTTGTTCATTTATTATTTAAGCACCTTCTTACCATTTTGAAGCATCCTATAAGCCAAAACAGTAATCATTCAGTATCATAGGAAAATTGAAAAAATTAGAAAGCGAATTATATTTTTGCTAAAAGTTTCTGATTCAATAAAAAAAAATCAGCACTTCAATAACCATTTTTGACCTCCAGACTGGAAGAATAGTTAATTTCTTTCTTTCTTATTTCCCATCAGTCAGCAGAATGTAGAAACATCCTATATACAAAATAAGCTTTACTTGCAGGTTTATTCTTGGTAGGGAATAATAAAAAAAATTAGAAAGCAAACAATCTTTATTCATTCGCATTTCGAAACTTTATAATGCATTCAATAAAAAATGTTTTAGTACTTAAATAAACTAATATTACAAATAAACATTCTCTTAACATCCTTGAATCTTCAATTGGAGAATAACCTCATTTCTTCTTCTCTGGCGATCTGGACCAAGAGTCCCTCATCTTTTTATCATCCTCCTTCGGCAAAGACCACGATTTCGACCTTCCCTTCCTCATTCTATTCGGCGATATGAATTTCGCACTATCTACAGAGTGCGCACTTGGAGATCTATCCTTATCTTTCTTCGAATTCGATTCTGGAGTTCTCCTAGACTTGTGCGATCTCCTCGAAGTGCTCCTTTTCGATCTTGATCTCTCGGATCTCGATCTTCTGGACCTGGACCTCGACCTGTGCCTCGAATACGACCTACTCCTGCTTCTAGACCTCCTTCTTGACCTAGACCTGGACCTCCTGTGTCTCGAATTCGATCTACTCCTAGAGTACGATTGACGTCTGGAACGGGATCTAGTTCTCGATCTAGATCTATCTCTTCGGCGGTCGGTTTCGTTGTTGAGGAACTTCGAGAAGTATCTCATGTATTCTTCCTCCAGTTCTGGAGGATACTGGTTTCTTCCGCCCTGATATCCACCCCTGTGCTGAGATCTGTACCCTCGGGATCTTCTGTTGAAATATCCACCTACAACAAAAAAGTTTTTTGTTAATAATACTTGTAAATATTCAAAAGAAGAGTAATTTCTATTTCAAAATTACATCAATTACCTCTGGAAGCTGAAGCATACTGATTTCCCCTGTAATATCCTCCCCTACCTCTCGCTGTGAGCAAATTGAACGCTGGGTGTCCTCTAATATTTGCTGGATATAAAGGGGGCATTTGATAAGGATACCCATATATTAATGGTTCTTGGTAAAACTCCTCAGAAGGTAGACTTTTTATTGCAGTAGGTAATTCTTTGTTACCTAAAAATTCGGAAATTTGCAACAGAAAATAGAGGTTGAATTATAATAGTACCAATTTCAGAGTTATGCATAATGAAAGTTTGATGAAAGAATGCGCAATAAAAAATGGACAAAACAAAATTTACAATGTTTGACCACCAGCACTAACCTCAAAAAATATTTGACATTTAAATTATTCCAAACAATTTTAAACCTTTTTACTCTGATTCTGAGGAAAAACTGTACAACAACAATAAAAAAGAATTCAATTAGTAAACATGAATCATTCATAAAGAGTATGGCATGCAAATTGATATTTACCGGAGTGGCTAGCAGGTTGTTCTTCGTCAGAGCTGGAGGAAGAAAAGTCATGTTTTCCACCTTTCAAAACACTCTTCAACATGACCCTACCCTGAAGCACATTGTGTAATTTCTGTTTTTGATCCAAGAGCTCCTTTTCACTTGTATATTTGTATTTTTTTAGTTCACTGTCAGCGTTTCTGCTTCTCTCGACATTATAAGAATTCACTTCTTCGAATTCTCTCTTTTCCTAACATAATAAAAGTGAATTTAAGTATATTTTCAAAAGATTTGCAACCTCTTCTTCATATTCATAATATTATTCACATAAACATCAATTAAAAACTAACACTATCTTACTTTGATTCTCCTGAACAATTCTTCAATAAGCCTGATACTTTCAAGTTTCCTTTGAGCCTTAAGCAATTTTTTTTCCTCTTTGGCAATTTTAGCGTTTATTTCATCTGCGCTACTGATCTTCAATTTTTCCAAAATAACCGCTTTTCTTTTTTCTTCTCTCAGTCTTCTCCTTTGTTCTTTTTGTTGCTTGACTGTCAATTGTTTCTTCCTACAAGTTTTTATAATATTTTTGAGGAATTCAACATTTGAATAAACAATTCCAAAACAACAATGAACATTATTAATACCTTTCTTCCTCCTCCTTTCTCTTCATTTCTTCCATCTCGTCCTTTTCCTTCTCTTCTTTATCTCTCTGTTTTTTCACCAATCTATCACGAACAATCACTCGCCGCCTGATAGAGGCTTCGCACAAATGCTTGGATCGATCAAAATCCACTTTAATTTCAACAGCAAACATCTCGTCTTCTTCTTTATGCAATAGCTTCATATCTCTCAAGTAATCCATGCATTTCGAAAAACCCATATAATCTTTGAATTGCACGTAACCCTCAAAGACAGTCTTGTTGTCCCAAGAACAATTTTTAATCCCTGATATGTGGTCCTTCATTTTATTGCGGTAGGGATCGCATATTGGAATGTCTACGCACCTAATAGTTGAAATAATTCGAACTTTTTTAGTCAAAACGTGAAAAAACAGAAAATTGATGTTTGTGATAATTTTTGAAAAACCAAGGGCCTAAAAAAAATCTTAACGAAGTGGCAACACTTTCTAGACGTAATAAAACAATGAACAATTTTTATTCTTATCTGTAGTACTTTAAAGTTCATAGTCTTTACCTAATAGGACCAAACTTCTCGAAAATTTTGTAAAACAGCTTCTCAGAAGGCAGCAGATCATCCTCGTCCGACAAATGGTAAGGAACAAACCATTTGGTGGGTAAGTTTGATAAATGAATAGTATCTGGTCTTTCTCCTGGCTTAGATTCATTCATATCTTTGGCTTCATTGAAAAAACCATCCCAAGTTTGACGACTTGGAAAATCACTTTTTGCAACAGCTGCCTTTATCCTCATCAAATCCGAAAAGTTCTTGAGTTTGATCGTTTTATTATTGAGTTTGAGAACAGCTGCGTCCAGTTTCTTCTTTGTATCTACTTCAGCTTCAAATCGGACGAATTCTAAGGTACTTTTCGATACTTTCAACTCGCTGAATTCTTGTGGTTTCATGAGATCTTTCAATTTTTCCATAATTTCTAGATGGGATATACTTTTTCCACTTTTTACAACATTTGGAAGTTGAAGAGATACGTTTATTTTCGCCGTAGGTTTCAGAAATAGTTGTTGGGGAATATAAAGGGGGACAATATCCGAAGTATCCTTGCAGGTCTGAAAAGCATTCATGATTTATTGATTATTTTTCGCGAAATCAAAGGATATAAAACTGAAAATTAATTAAAATAATTCATGAATGCTTTTCAAACGACTTTTCGATATCATTTCCAATCCGTTCCGGATATTAATCCTGTAATAAGAATTAAATTCACTCAAAATAACACGAACTGACATTCGCTGTCAGTGTAATTAACCTATTTAAAATTATTGACATTTGAATTTGAGAAGCACAGAACATGAAATTTACGTCATCGAAATAAAATATTGATTGTAGAAAGAAAATTTTTTATTTCTTTCATCCTTTTTATGGTGAATAATGATTATATATTCCGTTAAAATGTCCCCTCTTCAAAGTTTTATCAAAGAATAAGTTATCTTCTGTGACTTCATTGTATATGTTCTGTGTTGTAGTCCACAAGTACTCCCGTAGAATGTCAAAATATTGGACAGCTTATGACAGTTACCTTGTCCTATGGTTGAAAGGAAAACAGTTGTCGTTTGATTCAATATACTTCATAACGAACTGCAAACTTCTGTTCGTAATTAACTATGCATTCGGAATACACAAAATTTACCTCTGATTCGAAAAAATTGGCGAATTCTCGTTGTAAATTGAGTATATAAACCTAACACATTTTGAATTTGAATTTCGCGCCAAGTCCCCTAGCGGATCTTTTATGAACTAAGGAACACTTTCAATTCAAAATGGTTCCGCAAAATTCCCTCCCCTTTCATTCTTATGTGAAAATGAACTAATTCTAAGCTAGTTTTAGGATAGTTCTTAACATTAGATTTAATTAATTTTAAGTTTAGTGTAAGGTGAATTGATTATTATGGAAGAATACGAATTCGGGTATGTGTTTTTTTTCGATATTTTCTGTTATCGTCACATTTCACTTCAGTGGCGTTTAAATTTTTATAGTCATTGAACTGGCGGAAGTTGTGAGCTGCCATTGCAGTGGGAAAGCTCTGTCCGTGTTGCATGATTAACCGGCTGTAGAAACAAATTTTTTTCTTGGATTAGTTTTAAGAATATTATGAGAATGTTGCGAGTGAAGCAAGAGATTTTGGAAGAAGACGAAAAAGGGTATTTATTCATTTAGTATTACTTTTTTGCAACTCATGTATGTACGTATTCATTATTTATAGGTCACACGTTTTCTGTCTGTTCCAAATATTCATGTTATACTACTTTAACTAATTGGGTTTCATTTAATGATTGATTGTTATGATTTTTCATTGAAAAAGTTCAAGAATTTTCAATTAATAACTATGGAATCCGTTCACCGACCCCAACCCAACATTTTTGGTTGTTGGTACTCTTGCATCATTTCTGAATATATTCCATTCATGAACTGTAAATACTGATATTCGTTCATGTGAATAAGATTAAATTTCTCCAGGATTGGATATTCCTTGACGTTTTTCTTCATTATTCTAGCTTTTTCTGATAGGACAGTACTATAGGAATCAATTTTAACCGTTATAAGAATAAGACGCTCCAGGAACTTTCACGTATTTCACCTGTTCAGAGATCTTTATAACCCTATTGGTTGAATGATCTAAAAGCTGCCATTTTGAAGATCTTTCCATTGAAAACCTGACGATTTTGGGTTTTTACAAGAATTCCGTTTAAAGGTCATTGACATTTTCAACGAACTTACTGTTACACGCGTTGATGAATATCTTGGTTTGTTTTTAATTAAGGTACCTACATTTAGGAAGGCCCAACAATTATTTTGTTTGTTCTACGTTCATAATCATATGTGATTATTCATTGAAATGTCAAAGGAATAATTAATCCATAAATCTTGTTATCGGATGTTAACTTGATAATGCATTGGAGTAAAAGCAGTTTGAGTTCTCTCTTTAATTATTTTATTTTTCAGTCGCGTTTCAAACCCTGAAGAAATGAGTTATGATATAATCACTTAGCAGTGAGAGATCTGAAAATTAGTGTGGGAAAATGACACAATGTTGATAATTTGGAATAGATTTTTTTCAAGGAATATGGTGATGGAATAACCATATTTATGAAACGATTCCTAAATAAATGCAGTCTCATAGTACCGAATTTGTTGACCTAACATCTTTGGCTCTCCCAAGTCTGCGACATATTCTAAATTCTTCTAGTTTTAGGCCCCAGTATCTCTTCGAGCACTGAAGAAGTGTATAATTAGTTTAATCCTTATTTAAGACTTAGTTAAGAGGTTCAATCTATCTTATGTGATGCAGGCCATTTATTCTTTCTCAATTCTGTTTTTAGTGAGGTTCCCTATGCCCAAAAAGTGTGCTCCACCAAAACATTTTCACGGGCTTGTCGAGTTGGGTTTCGTCTCCCCAATACACCAGAGCTGCAGTTTCACCGGATCACTCCCCTCGAAAGGGTCACAGTCATGTCGTTTTACGTTATACATGACAGTGCATTCAAACGTAGTGGTGGAGTCACTTATGTCTCTGGAAGTCTGAATGTAGGTAACGGGGTTGAGTAACTATAGTCAAGCAACTTCATCTGTAACATGATACGACAAAACACGATGAAAGTTTCTCGAAGGGATATATGTCCAGTTTGGACTTGTTGTTACCAAGTATGTTAATTGGAGAAATTGGAAATTGAGAGTACAGGGTATTCTTGAAATATGGATGTTATCTACTCTCAATTTCAGTAAATGGAAGATCATATCTGTTTTTCAAGAGCTTTTGAATCAAATTTCATTAATTTAAATCATTTTCACTGGTTTGATATTCCTGAAAGTAAGATGGACTAAAATTATCTAAATAATGTCCCCATTATACAATTTTTTAAGCAAATAAACTTTTTCAATATTAACATGAACAAGGTTGACCATTACTAACCTCAAAAATATTTGACAGTTTGTTGGATTGTCTAGTTTTGACTTATTATTTTAAGGTTAACTTTGCATTATGATCAAAATTCTTTTAAATCAAGACACTTTCACATTTATTAAGCTTGTTGCTGAGAACTATTGTAGGAATATCTTCTGAAAAGATGACAAAACATTTTTATGTTGAGTAATTCACAAAAACTGCAGTTATTAAGTTTCATTTTGAACATTTTGAATCAATATGATTTAATTTGTGATCAAACTATAGCATACTTGGTGCCATAACAAATTGGGCAGATAAATCTAGTAATCCTAATTTTCTAGTATCATGTATCAGTATTTACTTAGTAATATCGTTGAAGTAGGACTAGTGTCACCAGATTACCTAGAATTAAAATTTATTTTTAAGGATTGGTCTATTTAATTTAAGTCTCAGAGTCAATTGGCAAAAATATCAAGATTGTGGGTTTGGACAAAGAGAATTGATCGTGTAGGTTTCGAATATGCATCTACATTTCAGTATTGGTTTTCAAAGCAGCATTTAACTATTCTTGTTCCCCAAGTCCTTTGGAATCGCATATCATCTTCTATAATTTCCTATTTATGTTTTAAGTTTGTGATTCTTATGGAAAATCTTCTCGTTTTATAGCCTTCATTTTTTCCATTCTTCATTTTGGAAATTCGTTATGCAGTACCTGGTTTGTGCATTTCTTGAATGATACTGTTCACAATGTCATCTAATTTCTCTTTCTTGTGTGTTAGTTTTATCTTTTGTAATTGTGTCCTGCTAGCCAATCATTATTGAACAGAGGTTTCAAATTTCATCTTCTAAGTAAATAGTTTGTTGTTGAATTTACTATATGGAGAAGTCTGCATCTACAATTGATGTTTATTACAGGGTGTTGCTAACCGAAGTACTGGCTAACCCAAAAAAATTCAGGTTTCATTCATGTATTAGTTTGAAAAATGTTTGGGAATGACTTTAATTCTTGATTAGTAAATTCAGAATTATAAACTGAAACAAAGGTTGATGGTTATCAATTCATTTTCCCAAAACAAAAACTTATGATTCATTTTATAACAATATTGAAAAGAAACAGTTCTCACATTTTACTATGACAGAACACATTTTTATTTCAACAGTAAAAAGCTACCATATATTTTGACAGCAAGAAGAAAAGAACAAATTGTATTTCAAATTTTTCTCTGAAGGATCCTTTTTCCAATAATTGTTCAAGTCTCATGAAATTTGGATAAGGCATTCCAAAGAAATTTGGACAGATAGACAAACAAAATAATGCTTTCTTATGTTTAATATTAACCAAATGACTGGGAAAAATTAAGATATTCGAAATTTATAGACACTAATATGCGTACAGGGTGGCTCACATTGAACAGTAGAATATTTACATATACTCCATTCACAATTATAAAATCACAACCCTGGCCTTGGAAATTTGACACATTCCACTCTGTATCGAAGTTATGACGTTTTCCAAAATATTTTTATGTTCCAAGTCAACACTATGTTGCCCTTTCTACATTCTTAGCGTATTTCTCAGAATGTGAATTTATTCGGAAAATTAATGAATTGGAAAAGATGTGATGGACGAAAATAATTAACGTTTATATGAATTGATAGAAAGGATTCCCTTTCTAGTTATTTGCATGAAAAGTACAAGCGATCACTGTTGAAATATATTATTTTTCGCCATGGAAGAAAATTGAATTGCTTTCTCATAATTTTCATATGCATGCTTGTGAAGATTTAATGTTTATTATCCTCTTGAACTGAAAGTTCAAGACTTGACGACATCAATTGTTGATTCTAATCAAGAATTCTTTAAAAGAAATCAACCCAAAGATATAAGATGAATTGATGGGTAATTACAAGAATCACGAATAATGTCAATTTCATTTTGTTGGTAACTTTCTTAAAATCGATGTTGGGATATAAAACTCGGCTGCGTTTGTTTAAACAACATCTAAAGAATACATTTTTTACCGTCTCGACCTTTGAAAGGCGTTTCTTATAGGAGAATTAGGTCCAAGTTCCACTTCATTAGTGAGGTACCAAACTTTCGCAAATCTGCTCAGATATCGCCAAATTTCTTGAAAAACCTGAAAAATATCCTAATCGACCTCTCGAGGCTCCATCTGATCCATCTACTGCGATACCTGTCCAAATAACAGCTTTTTCAACGAAATTCCCGTGTACCCCTTCAACCTCGAAATGTAAACATTCGTCCTGGTCTTGAAAATCGTCCTCACACTCAAAACTGGTGCTAAAAACAATAAACATACGTTAATCTTGGATATTCGACGAAAAACTCACCTGCAAATATCGATTAAATACCAAAAATCTGCGAACAATTTGTAAACCTAACAAAATGTGGAATATCTTTGATACTTTTACTTTGATCTAAACAAAGAAACTGGCAACGTCGTTGTGTCATTAACGATATTTTCTGTGCGCGCACTGACTTTTCATCATATGCTCTGTGCTTTTCATCAGGGGCACCAACTCCTGAAAACGAAACCATGGCCTCCTATGGGATTAAATAAAAGTGAATGGAGTATAGTCAAGATTCATAACGAATTGCATGTACCTATTGAGAATTCATTTAGATCGTTTGCTCCTAGTAAGTAATTAAATTCTTATTTGATGTTATTATAGTTATTTTGTAGCACTTCTTGAAGATGATAAGTTTGTTGTTACTCTTATCTTTTATCGCTTCTGAGGTGTTATGAAATGTTGATGAAAACATTGAATGAGGATATAATTGACGGATTGAAGCAAATGATGAATAATTTGAACATGTCAAAACTTGGGATTTGTTCCAACCAGCTTATTAATAAATAGAATTGTAAAACCTTCGAAATGGTGCTTCACTTTACATCTCATTGTGATTCTTGAGGGGTTACACCTTATGTGATGATCGTACACCCAGAAAATGCAATTTATGTTTATGTGAGCTACCCTGTATACTGGGTTAACCAAACCACCACATTTTGAAATAGTTTAATAACAATTCTAGTTCCAACAGTAAAAAATGGATAGCTGCTGAGGGTTTAGCTTGCGGTTTCCTTTCGTACAATGCTAACTTCTCGAATTCTTTTCCAGAAAACTTTTTGTCGGTGGTCTATCATGGGAAACGACTCAGGACAATTTGCAAAGATACTTTGCAAGGTACGGCGAAGTCATCGACTGCGTAGTCATGAAAAATGCCGAGTCCGGTAGATCACGTGGCTTTGGTTTTGTCACATTCTCCGATCCAGGCAATGTAAACGTTGTTCTTCAAAATGGTCCCCACACCTTGGACGGAAGGTAGGTTGCACCAGGAAGATGCATGTTCGGGCTTGTTTTAACTGTTTGATCCTTTCAGGACCATCGATCCTAAACCGTGCAATCCAAGAACTCTCCAAAAACCGAAAAAAGGAGGTGGTTATCCTAAGGTATTCTTAGGAGGACTACCTTCTAACGTTACCGAGACCGATTTGAGGTCGTTCTTCACCCGTTTTGGAAAAGTCATGGAAGTGGTGATCATGTATGACCAAGAGAAAAAGAAATCTAGAGGTAAGAGTTGAAATTTGGTCTTCAATTAAATCATTTTGGTTATCTTGATAGAAGTTCCTATACTCCATTCACAATAATAAAATCACAACTCTGGCCTTGGAAATTTGACACATTCCACTCTGTATCGAAGTTATGACGTTTTTCACAATATTTTTATGTTCCAAGTCAACATTATGTTGCCCTTTCTACATTCTTAGCTTATTTCTCAGAATGTGAAATAATTCGGAAAATGAATGAATTGGAAAAGATGTGATGGACGAAAATAATTAACGTTTATATGAATTGATAGAAAGGATTCCTTTTCTAGTTGTTTGCATGAAAAGTACAAGAGATCACTGTTGAAATATATTATTTTTGCCATGGAAGAAAATTGCTTTCACATAATTTTCATATGCATGCTTGTGAAGTTTTAATGTTTATTATCCTCCTGAACTGAAAGTTCAAGACTTGACGACATCAATTGTTGATTCTAATCAAGAATTCATTAAAAAAAATCAACCCAAAGATATGAGTTCAATTGATGGGTAATTACAAGAATCAAGAATAATGTCAATTTTATTTTGTTGATAACTTTCTTCAAATCAATGTTGGGATATAAAACTCGGCTGCGTTTGTTCAAACAACATCTAAAGAATACATTTTTCACCATCTCGACCTTTGAAAGGTGTTTCTTATAGGAGAATTAGGTCTAAGTTCCACCTCATTAGTGAGGTACCTAACTTTTGCAAATCTGCTCAGATATCGCCAAATTTCTTGGAAAACCTGAAAAATATCATCCTAATCGACCTCTCGAGGCTCCATCCGATCCATCTACTGCGATATCTGTCCAAATAATAGCTTTTTCAACGAAATTCCCGTGTACCCCTTCAACCTCGAAATGTAAACATTCGTCCTGGTCTTGAAAATCGTCCTCACGCTCCAAACTGGTGCTAAAAACAATAAACATACGTTATTCTTGGATATTCGACGAAAAACTCACCTGCAAATACCGATTAAATACCAAAAATCTGCGAACAATTTGTAAACCTAACAAAATGTGGAATATCTTTGATACTTTTACTTTGATGTAAACAAAGAAACTGGCAACGTCGTTTTGTCATTAACGATATTTTCTGTGCTTTTCATCAGGGGCACCAACTCCTGAAAACGAAACCATGACCTCCTATGTGATTAAATAAAAGTGAATGGAGTATATTTATATTGTTTTTTCTTTCAAGGATTTGGATTTTTATCCTTTGAAGATGATGACGCTGTTGACAGATGTGTATCGGAGCACTTTGTGAATTTGAACGGAAAGCAGGTAAGATCTTCTAATTTAAACCCTCCTTTCAATTGTGATGAATTTTTTTTCGAAACTATTTCCTGAATTCTTGGACCTAGTATCGGGTGTGTTTTTATAGAGTGATAGAATTTTCGATGGGGATAACCGTAATTTGACAGGAGGTAGAATCCATGTTGTTGACATTTCTGATCAGTAAGCTTTGAAAAATTATCATTGAAAGACTCACGCCGCAACAACGATTACAAATTGTCGAAATTTCTATTCAAAATCAGGGTTCTATTCGCCAAACTTAAAGAGCACTTCGTGAAATTTATGGTTCACATAAGGACTGAACGAGAATAAATTCGCTATCACAAAAACGCTTATATCTTTTGAACCACTGGACCTATTTCGAAAATCAAACTCATTTTCGAATCATTTTCTAATTCTGATGGAAACTGTTTTTACAATAAAAAAACCAAAACTATTTTTTACAAAATTCATGGATTTTTTCTGGAATTCTTCCCATCATGTTTCTTATAGTGTTCTCAGTCACTTTCTGGGATGCTGTCTTCCACTTTTGCTTGAATTCCGCTAATGTTTTCGTTGATTCCTTAGTCTTCTTCAATTCTCTTTTTACCAGGGCCCAATATCTTTCGATTGGCCTGAGTTCTGGACAATTTGGTGGATTGGCCTCTTTGGGGGCAAAAACCATCTCATTAGCTTCGTACCATTCCTTGGTGGCCTTGCTGTAGTGGCATGAAGCTAAATCTGGCCAAAAGATTGTTGACAAATCGTGCTCACGTAAAAATGGTAAAAGTCGCTTCTTCAAGCATTCCTCGATGTATATCTTCGAGTCAACAGATCCTTGGCCAACGAAAAATTTGCTCCTTTTCCCACAAGTGCAAATTGCTTGCCAAACCAGGATTTTTTTAGGAAACTTTGCTTGTTTCTTCACGCGAAATTGTTCGTCAACATTTCCACGAGAATCTGCAGTATAAAATCCCTGACCAGGAAGTTGCGAGAAATCAGCCAAGACATAGGTTTTCGATCACGCAACAGAAAAAATTTTTCAAGAAATCTCTTTTTAATTTCTTTGCTCTTGATTTCGCTTCTTGATTCTTCACAACGTTTCTGTCTGGCACTTTCTGCACTTTGTATGTTCTAAGCCCACAACTCGACTTGATTTTCTGAACTGTTGACTGCGAACAACCCACTATTTGGGCCACTTTCCGTCCTGAAAGGTTAGAATTCTTCTGAAAGAGGCTGATGGCTTTCTTCCCTTTTTTGGGTTATGAAACCCCTTTTCCTTCCTTGCGGTCAATTGTAAGATCTTCGTTGAAGCGCTTAACAACTCTTGATACCGTTTCCGGACGAACGCGAGCCTCTTTTGCGATTCTTTTGAAGCTCCATTTTTGATTATTTTGAAAAAGTTTCACTATAAATTCTCGTGTTTTCACTTCGCTTGACATTTTTCGACAGAGAATTGGAATATCTATGAAGTAAATGTTCCACATTTTTCTGACGTTCATAACAAAGCTAACTATGATCAAATTTTGATTTTTTCTCAATTGGGTCAAGAGATATAGGCGTTTTTGTGATAGCGAATTTATTCTTTATTCCAATTTGAAGTTCTATCATTCTAAAATCATTCTAAATCATTAACCACAATCTATATGTCGATACAGGTGGAAATAAAGAAGGCGGAGCCTCGCGACGGTTCGGGCGGCAATAAAATGGGCGGAGCCGATCCCACTTCCGCCTGGGGCCCGCCCCAAGCGCCGATGGGCATGATGCAAGGTCCCAACGGTCAGATGGGCGGCCCCCCGATGAACCTGGGCGCCCCCATGGGACCCAACATGATGCAGAGCTACCAGGGATGGGGCGCTTCCCCGCAAGGGCAAAATTACGGCGGCTACGGTACCCCTTCGGGACCCGGTACCTATCAGAGCTGGGGGGCGCCCCCGGCTCCTCAAGGACCGCCGCCGCAGTGGGGTAACAGCTACGGGGGCCCCCCGCAGCAGCAGGGATACGGATCTTACGGTGAGTGTGAGTGTTGATTTTGTTAGTTTTTTTTCTTCGTCTGGGAAAAGCAACTAACAATGCGGCTGTGGTGTTCGTTTTGGTTCTCGAGGATTCCTTCAGGTGCTGCTTTATTTTCTTAATGGATGAGGGTACCTTGAGCAATCTGCGAATGTTGTGGAAAAGTGGTTAATTACATCAAGGTTCATGCAGGTTTGGTGGCTAAGTTCGATCTGTCATTGCTATAGTATTTTTGCATTGTATTAAACATCTTTCGCTTTCGATTAAATTATGCTTTCTTTTCTACATACACTGCGCAAAAAAATTAACGCACATTATGGAAATCTCAAATTTTATTCTACAACTGAAGGTGTTCTCAATGATAATTATTTTTATCAGAATTATGCATGCATATGTTATCCACTTTCAACGTTTTTCTTCAATACAGATGTTTTCCCCCAGCAGGAATATAAAAAGATGATATTATCAGATTTTGAATGTATTGGTTCCATTCTAAAATCAGTTGTTCTCGATCAATTCTAGTGATCAATAGTTTTTCTTTCGTTTGATTTTCCACACTCGATCGCTATGCAACGCGAAACACGCAATTTGACCCAAGAGGAATGTGCCCAAGCGGTAGTTTTGCGAGAAGAAGGGTGGACATACACAAGAATTGCAGAAAGGTTTGGAGTTTCCCATACAAGTGTGTCCAGAATGTTGCAGCGATTCAGGGAGACAGGTATGAATGTCCGAAGACCAGGACAGGGTAGACCACGGGTAACAACTGCCATTCAAGAACGTTACTTGAGAGTTTCTTCGTTGAGACAACGGTTTGCAACCGCTCGCCTCCTTCAAAATCAGCTTGAGCAAACTCATGAGGTGCAAATTAGCACTCAGACAATAAGAAATCGCCTCAGAGAACATGATTTAAGGCCTCGTGTCGCGGCAAGAGGCCCAGCTCTTACCCCAGCCCATCGAAGGGCGCGTTTGGATTTTGCGAGAGAGCATATCCATTGGGAAGAGGCCGATTGGGAAAGAGTTCTCTTCACAAATGAGTCTAGATTCTGCCTCTACCATTGTGATCGACGTTCCCTCGTATACAGACGTCCACATGAAAGATATGCTCAGTGCAATTTCCTGAATACTACTGGTTTCGGGGGAGGATCGATTATGGTATGGGGTGGAATATCTTTGACTGCTCGCACAGACCTAGTGGTCGTTGATAATGGAGCTATGAATGCTGATAAGTATATAAGGAACATTCTTGGAGAGCATGTAGTGCCATTTGTCCCATACATTGGTGAAAATTTCATTTTTATGGACGATAATACCAGACCCCATCGTGCGCGCATCGTTCAGGAGTACCTTGAAGAGGTTGAAGTCTCTTGAATGGAATGGCGAGCAAGAAGTCCAGATCTTAATCCGATTGAGCAGGTTTGGGACAACCTCAATAGAAGACTGAGAAGTTCAGAAAATCATCCAGCTACTCTTAATGACTTAGGAATCCAACTCGGAGAAATCTGGGAAGGATTAGATCAGAACATTTTGAGATCACTCATTTTGAGTATGAACCGTCGTTGCCGAGCTGTAATTAACGCAAGGGGTGGAAATACCAAGTATTAAATCACTTATCAGCATTTCAGTATTTTGAAAATTGTTCATTTATCTTCTTTCACATAAGATTCGGTGAAATCCTGAATTTTTCTTCCATTTAATGTGTCTTGTTTCGTTCAAAACCTTCCCGAGAGAACATAAAAAATAAGTTTTAAAGTCAATGTAGAGTTAACTTTCATTAAAATTGAGATTTTCAGAATGTGCGTTAATTTTTTTTGCGCAGTGTATTTCAGGAGGTATCATTTCCATTTGGATCAAGTTTTCGTAAAGATATTATCTTTACTAAAAATAATTTCAGATTTCTGGATCTCCGAAACCTTCGGCAGATTTTGCTCATTTAAGAAACCGACATACACTGGGTGTTTCGAAAGCTATCGAGTTTACGAACGGACATAATTTGTACACCGAAAAACCTTAAACTTCGTTTTGTTGGTGTGTTTGGTCTAATCTTCGAAATGAACTTACAGGCACTAGCATACGTACAGGGTGTTCTATATAAAAGAGCCCATCCTAGTGTTTTCTTGGTCGAGTTTCTGTGTGAATTAAGGAGTTGAAGTTGGATTAAATTATTATGAATTGTTTTATCGACATTTTGTAGCGCTTCGGGTGTGATCAAAGGAAAATAATAACAAACTTATCGAGTGTGAGAACAAAATGTTGATATGTAGACATTAAAACTGTTTATTTGCTTGAAAAATCCTTTTATGTGGAAATTTTTTTGATATTTCTACTCAATCTCACTCTTAGGAATATCAGACCAGTGAAAATCATTTAAATTTAGTGCGTTTTCAATTGCTATAAATGTGTGCCAAAGTTGGATGTGCAAGTCGTTCAAATTAAGAGGATTTTCTTGCATATTTTGGAATACTCAGTGTGTGTAACTTGGTGTGTTATTCACATATTAAGTGACTTACCAGTCAAAGGGAAATTTGGTCAGCTGTCATCAATACTTGACAATATCGATGATAAGAAAGTGAATATTTCTTCGTAGACACTGAAATAAGCAGTATTGCAGTTTATGTAAAATGTAAAGCTGATGAATATTTAAATTTATATCATATAAAAGGATAAAGAAGTTACAGGTACAGTGCTCTGATAAATATTTCCAAAACTTTCTCTTCAATCTTTTCGGGCTCCCAATATTAAATATTGTGATCATATGATTGGGTGGAATTTTTTTCGCCAGTGTTGCTTCAGGATATTTTTTAATATAACAAATCATAAAAACTCACTTGTTCACTCATGAAATGCATAAGATAATAAAATTCCTCATATTTACTGCAAGCCAGCGAACTATCAGAAACGTTTTGAGGCTGACAATGGTGGAAAAAACACGTGGTTTGGATTGCCTAATGTTCGACTTAGCTTGTCGCAAGTACCTGATTAGTGCCAAAATTTAATTTTGCCCAGCAATAGGAAGGTTTGAACAATGCGAAAATACTATGAATTTTTTGCGACTCTGGTGACATTTAAAGTTTTGATGTGACCCTTCGGGAGGAATGAATGAAAGAAGCTTCCTGATTTCGCAACTGGTGGTTTGGGCTTATCTTTCAATCCGAGAACTGTTGGTGTGACTTAACTTCTTGGCCGCAACCGCTTGAATTAATAAACTGCTCCACATGAGTTAGGGATATTGACTTAAATTGCGAAAAAATATAGTTAAAATGAGATTTTTGTGATGAAAATTCATATTAATATCATTTCAAGTTGCAAATTAATTTTAGCCTGTAGGTCTGCAGCGTATACAGGGTGGTTAAGAAAAGTAAAATAACGAAATTTTATTCCCAGAGAATTCAAGCATTTTAAGACTATCAATACAATGTATGGCCTCCACGGGCATCAATAACAGCTTGTCATCTGTGCATACTACACACGAGGTTGTTAAAAATTTCTTGAGGAATTTGGTTCCATAAACGGGGCAGAAGCTCTCTCAGATCATTTAAGGATTCTGGGGCAGGTTGATGATTATCTAATCTTCTTTGGAGCATATCCCATGCATGTTCTATGCAATTCAAATTTGGCGAGTGCGGAGGTATTGGTAAATGTGGAATACCAAGCTCCTGACGCGCATTCTCAACTATGGCTGCACGGTGCGTTATCGTCTAGAAATTGAAAACTTTCACCAATAGCAGCGTGAAAATTTGGCACAACATTGTCAATGACATGCTCCCTATAGTGTAAGGCGGTCATATTCCCAGGACAACTGTGTAGATCTGTGCGCCCGTTGAAACATATCCCGGCCCATACCATAACACTACCCCCTCGAAATGGATGGACTTCTTGGACATAGCTACGACTACGGGGTATGCGTGGGATTGTCCATACCCTTATTCTTCGAGAATCTGAAAATCGTCCCTATCTGGATTCATCAGTGAAAAGGACACTACGCCATTGATCGTTCCAATTGATATGTTGCCTTGTCCATTCCAGTCTTTGACGCTTATGGTCACGTGTTAATGGAACACCTCTTCATGGACGTCTAGAACCTAGATTCACCTCTCTCAAACGTCGTCTGATGGTTTCGATGGAAACTTGGACCCCCATCTGCATTTTGAAGAGTATTCCGTAGCATTCTACACGTAGTTGTAGGGTTTCTTCTCGCCGAAACGGTGATGAAACGATCCTGAGCAGGTGTTGTTTTTCGTCGCCCACCAAGCCTTGGCCTTTCCAACACGGAACCTGTCTCCCTGAACCTATTCCAAAGTGGAGATATCACACTTTGGCTGACTTGGAGCTTTTCCGCTACAACAACCTGAGTTAGGCCACCCTGTAGCATTCCGATAGCCCTATCAGCCTTATTTTTTTGTGCCCTGAGGAAGGAGGAAAGCATCATGCCTTCTCCGCAGCGGCGGTCCAATGCTGGGATTCGTGTGGGACTCTAACCCAACTAAAACCTCCTCCTCGCCATCTTAGTCGGAATCCCAAGGACACCGATTCCAACTATGATGGTTTGCGCAGGCACCATACCGGATCACCAAGACGATTGGTATTTCACGGTGTAGTTTCTGCGTGGTAGTCCCAGACTCTTGCCCCCCTTGGATGTAGGGATTGAGGGGAAGAAACCTGCACCTCGACTGACGGGTCTCACAGTTTGCGGTCTCACAAAGAACTTGTGAGGAGTCCACTGACTGTTGTTGACCTAGTTCCGTATTTTCACCTGGCTTTTTCGCAACGGAACTCAAACACCAGGGATAGATCCTCAGGAGGTCTTGGCCGGCTCACTATCAGTCTGTCAATTACTAACACCCCGATAGCGAGCCGTTGGCCCTGGTCCTTCGGGGATTGAGCTATGAGAGTGCGGTTTCCGTCAGACATTAACGTTACTCCTTGGGTCTGCCCCGAGTCCGAGGATTCGGGGGGCCAAGTGGGTCATAGTTACTCCGATTCATGCAGTGGCCTTCAGCCCGAGGGGAAAAGTGAGTCGTAACTCCTTGTCCGCGCCCGAGTTGCCAGTGTGGCGTAGGCCAGATGCAAATTCTCCACGTTCGAAACACTAACGTTACTCCTTGGGTCTACCCTGTGTCTGTGATTACAGGGGGCCAAGTGAGTCATAGTTGTTCCCTGCATGTGGTGCTAACATTACTTCTTGGGTCTACCCCTTGTCAGTGGACCCGGGGGGCCAAGGAAGCCATAGTCAACCACGCCACTCTCCCATGCTCATCCCTCGAAGCCTTTTCTTGATAGCTCGGTCACCAGCGTCTTCTAGGTCGTTCAGCCTAGGGGTGGATCGCGAAGATGTCACAATCTAAGCGCACGCTTAGACTCGAGCTCTTGGATTCGAAAGGAGTTTGGGTTCGGGAAGTGTGTTGTGAAGTACTAACGTTACTCCTTGGGTCTACCCAGAGTCAGCAGCCTCCAGGGGCCAAGTGAATCACAGTTACTTGTGAAGCACTAACGTTGCTCTTTGGGTCTACCCCGAGTCCTCAGATACGAGGGGCCAAGAGAGCCATAGTTACTTCAGAAGTACTAGCATTACTCCTTGGGTCTACCCAGAGTCTGCAGATTCCAGGGGCCAACTGAGTCATAGTTACTTCTCTGTTGTGAAGTACTAACGTTACTCTTTTGGTCTACTCTGGGTCTGACGACTCAGAGGGCCAAGAGAGTCATAGTCACTCCTTGGTTTTGGTCATACTTGGTTTTTCGCTGTTCCTCTATAGGATTCACAGCTACTTAAGCCCGTACAGCACGACAAGGTGATGACCACGTACGGGAGCCCTATCAGCCTAAGCGTTTGTTAATTTACGTCTTGGCATTTTCAGAAAACTCGTTTCAAATCGAAGCCGTTGATAAACTGACTTCATTTCAAAATAAGAACATTCATGAAGCATATGCAAAGAACCAAACTTCAGAAAAAAGGCGACCAGATTGACGAAATGTCTCATACTGATTTTTATTGGATCGATTCAAGTTTCAAATGATTTCACAGCGATTTTCTCGAAGATTACATACTTTTAAAAACGATTGAATACGATATCCCTAACTCTGGTGGAGCAGTATATCTTTAATCGTATACTCGAAATGTGACATGCTCTCTGTAATCCGATTTTTTTCTCTCAAAACAGTGGATTCGAATTTTGCTCTAGGTCCTAGCGCCGGCAGTGGCGCCGCCAGCTGGAACAGCTGGAACATGGCCCAGAACAGCGGCTCGACCGGACCATCCGGTGAGTATAACACGTGCCTCTCTGTCTCAAAACGGTCATATAACGATGAATTCCGCGTGTTGCTGACAGGTTACATTGCAGGGGATATGTACTCGAGGCAGTCGGGTCCCGCTGGACCGGGGGCCACCCCCTCTGCCCCGCCTAACATGTCCTCTTCCGGCGCCGCCTCCAAGCCCGGCTCGGACTATTCCAACTACGCCAACTACGGGTCGTACACCGCGGACGGCGGGTACGGGGCCCCTCCCAGGTCCTACGGCAGCGACGCAGGCTCTCAGATCGGTGGATACTCCTCCCAGCCCCCGAACGCAGGTGCTAAACATTTCAATGATTTTAAAGAGTGGCCCAGTTCATGACAACCTTTCGATAATAGTTTAACTTACGTAAACCATGCGACGTCCTATCCGGCATCGCCGAGCAATTACGTTACGCACTACCTGAGTCTGCGCAAAGTGTCCGCGCTCTGCCACTTGGCTACGAAGGTGGGATTGAGGTTCAAGGACGAACGCACTTGGCCGGCCGACGCCCCGGTAGGCGTCGCATACAAAACCGTACTTGAGTAATTTGAATAATCTGGGTATGTTGTAACAGTTGGAAATGTGTTGGCATGAAGAGGGCAGCAGGACAGGTCACTCCCGCCAATCTCAATTATTCTGATTAGACAGACATATGACCCGATGGAATCAGCCGTCTGTTAAGTTTACCTCGACCGTATAAACTAAACCCACACACACACACTCATCGAGGAGACCTCACTAGTAGAACTTCTTTCCTTTTTTTTTCTAACTCGACGGTTCAACCGGATTTCATCGGTACAAACGTCAAGCAATACCTTAATCGTAAAATTAACCTCATTAATGTTTAAAAAGTATCCGTTTGTATCATGTCATTCGGGTTAACCGTCCTCTAGTAGTTTTTCCAGAAATTGTTAAAGACATCTTCTGAGTACAGACAGACAGAAACGTTGACTATTTTTAAGCATCGCTCAATTGTTAAAGTAAACAGTAATATATATAACTATATAAAAATAGATTAAATCGAAATTTACCTCATATCTTTTGATTAGAATGTCTGACTGGTAAGAGACGAAAAATTAGGTTATTAGATTTTAAGCTCTTTGAATTTAGTTTTAAATGCATTTATTCTTAGTCTCAATCAAACTGAAATGTAGATCTTCAAACGGTTCGAAACTAGAACCAATTAAGTTATTTGTCTGAGCGTTGTACATATACTGTAGAAAAATGTTCAAATCGATATTCCGACCAGCAGACAATCTAA
Source organism: Adalia decempunctata (assembly GCA_951802165.1). NCBI lineage: Eukaryota > Metazoa > Arthropoda > Insecta > Coleoptera > Coccinellidae > Adalia > Adalia decempunctata. The sequence continues at coordinate 5,315,055 of OX637702.1, forward strand.
TTTTAAATGTTGAAAGGGACAGGGAAACCCTCCTATATCTTTAGACCACTAATATTCGATAAATATTAATTTTTTATACCATTTTACTTGTTAATTCGTCATGACCACCAAAAATAGTAACCGTAAGTTTTTTAAAGTAAGATCTGGCTGTACTGCGTTCTCCAGAACATGCCAGCTGGCCAGCCTAAATTAGTGGGAATAAAACCAGTCGAAAGAAACATTTACTTGCTAAAATCAAGTTGAATGAACTAAAGTTTAAGAAGGGACTTTAATTCCCCAGCAATGGACTAACTTAAAGCAAGTGACAGCTAGGAAAAAAAAATAGTTAGGCTGGACACCTTGCATTGTTGTTCTCGTTAGTAAATCTTTTATCGAAACCGTACTCTAAAATAGTTTACACCAAATATAATTTAAATTCTGTTGTTCGTATGTTATACATTTCATGATTGTATATTTTATTTATTTTTTTTTACATATCACCGGCGCCCGACGCGGGGCCGAACTATTTATTAAACTAATTTAAGTTGTTGCATTTTTACAGTTTTCGTACCTTTGAGATGACTTTTTGTTAGCGTTAAGTTGTTAAGTTGAACTGGTTGTGATAGTAACCAATGAAATTTAAGTGTTAGATGGTATGTCTAAAAAACGCGAACTAGCTGTTATTTGTTCTTAAGCTGGTTGTTAAGCCTTCATCGAGCCAATATTCAGATAAGATAAGTGTAGCAAGTAAATGAAATAATAAGGTAGTTACGAACCAAGGTGATTTTTATATTAAGTAGAATTTGAAAATTCTGTCTGTCTGGGCAACATCTGTCTATCTAATCAAGTATAATTGATTTTTCCTTTGTTCTTATGCAAATTGTCATTTTGAAATTGAGTGTGACAATCTATATTAAGCAATGTTCATCTTAACTTAGAAGTAACAATATTGTTGTTTTCTAGTTTTAGTTGTAACAACCCTCAGTTGACACAGACCAAGATTAAGAAAAATTAGTCTTAGGATTTGAGTAACCCTTTCTTCTGTGGTGGGGGAATTGTATATACACAAACATTCAAATTATTCAGAAAAATGGATTTATCTAATTGTTTACACATATTTATAGCAAGTAGTCTGTATATTAGACAGTTTCCAGTTCCAGTATTCTTAATACACTAAAACTTTACTCTGGGGAGTATTTCAAGCTTGAACTGGTCGAATTGAAAAAAAAAATAAAAAAGTAAAAAAAAATATAAAAAAAAACTAAAAACGCGAAGCGGCCGATCGCTTTTTGCCCTTCGTCGACTAAAATTTTATTTTGTGCATGAACTAAATTTATGTGTTTATTCTTATTGTATTTTGTTTGTGGGGAGATTTTTCTAATCTCGATTTATGTATTTAACGTTTTGAGGGTTTTCTTCGGGTTTCGCACAGATATCTTCTTCCTTTCACAACTCATTCGATTTTTTTTCGCTACTCTAATCGGATGAAAATGAATTTATTATTATCATTCTTTAGCTTAATTCTTATTCTCGACGATTACTCTTTCTTTGATTTCGCCTTAAAAGAGAATCGTTTATATTTTAAAACTTTTTATTTTTCCTCTCGTTCTTTTTTAAATATTTTCTTAAAACGAGCAGAAGGTTGGGATTTAAATCCTTGAAATCTGTAGACCTGAATCTCGACTAAGCTCGCATAATTTTAAAAACGTTCCCTCGACTGTCCGGTTGAACTTTTTGGAATCAGTCGAGGGATCGGTGGAATGCTCGAAATAGAGAGAAAAGCAGAAAGGTCGCGCGTTTTGTCGTCCCAGTGGCCACAACGATACCTTTATCGAGGAAACAACTTATTTTTGTCTTTCCAAGAGATTGGTCGAACGTTTTAAAATCATAAACGAGAAGTCAACTCTGTCGTGAAATGGTTTCGTTGTCTTATCCCAGTGATTTTAATCCAATCTTAATCTAATGTACGAAACCTTCAAACGGTGGTTTTCGATTTAAAGAACGTCTGCCCTTTCTGCTGGACCTTGTACAATGAAGACTTACCAATCGTCTTAACGCTTAATTGTTGCTGTTAGGTTTTTCATCGTAACTAATCGGTTTAACACATAAGTAAAAAATTTAGGATACAACCAACTGTTGCCTTATTTAATTGAATTGATAACAGTTAATATTGAATTGACACCACCCAAAACTAGCTGCATATTATAAGTTTGTCCGAAGTCTTCGCCAATAACTTTTTTTTTGTGGAGTTTCTCGATAGTCACAGTTAGGTCAAACTGGGTGTTGTTCAATGTAGTGCTTGTGAAATATCTTTGGAGTATGTGATGCAGTTAGTTTAATATTGAGAAATGAAGGGACAGTACAAATTAACAGACAGGTTTAAAATTGTAATTCGTGTTTTGGGATAGTGTTGAAATGAATTTTTCTCTGACTTTTTGCGAATTGATTGTAGGTTTCACTATTTCTGTCTCGGAGTTGAATGGAGAATATCTGACGTCACAATACACACGAGTATATTAATATACATTTACTCTGATAAGTAACTATTGTTTACTACTAGTTTTTAGATTTAATACCTTGATACAAAATAAATCTAAAATATAGATTATTTATGAAACTATTTTATATTGAGATATCACTGATATAATTAATTGAATTGTTAGAATAATAAATTCGATTAGGAGGTAAAAATTAGAACAATTCGACTGATGTACAGGTACATGATAAGTTTTAAATTAAACTATTATACAATAAACATATGATTAGGACGTTTATTATAGTGCAATTCTGATAGTTCATTACATAAGATGTTCTCAATAATTTTTAAATTTATTTAAACTAAGGCATGTCCTCTTTTCGACACGCCTTTGGAAATCGAGAAATATCGGTTGCTCAAGAGATATTATTTTGTATTACGTTCATTAAAATAAGAAAACTCGATCAGGCAATTATAACTCTGCTAGGAAAAACTGTATATTTAATATATGAGTGTGACTTGTAAGTGTGTAAGTTGTTTTCTAATTCTTAAGTCTGATGTATTTATCGACCTGTTGATTATTGCATAGGGTAATTCATTACACCAAGGTTCTAGGTCTCGATATATCTGGCTCTCAAGTAAATTTCCCCATTTCGTTCTTTTGATTCGGAATCCTTCGAACCAGACTCTGCGAAGATCTGTTATTTTGTTACGCTCTTCATTTTGTACGTCCTTCGTGTTTGTCAATATTTTTTCAAATAACAATTTTATACTCGTTAATTTCGAAATAGAATGGGATTGCGTATGATTTCTCCTTGGAAGAACGGGTGTTACAAGTGTCGTAAAATTTTAGTCATCGTTTCAAATCATCCCATTCTACTTTTGTTCCTTCGCGGAACCTCCAAATCTACCATTTTCGTTTCATTTTCGAATCACATAGCGTTAAATCTTCAATTGCTAGTTAAAGAAGCTTGAGGTGAATTTTAACCTCTTAGTCACGGTTGTTTCAAGGTCTTTTGTAGTAGTAGTAGTACTTGTTGAAGAAAACTGGTTGATATATGTGTTTTAAGGAGTAATATATTTATCAGTAGTGCATTTGTAATAGGGTAGTTATCTTTACAATATTATATAATAATATGAATACATTAGGCTGAGAAATTTATTAGTTAACAAATACTTACAAACCAATGTACCTATGAAACTAATATGCGAAAATGGTAAATATAAACTTAAAAATACATTTGTGTTTCGTTGAACCCTAAAGTAGTGGATAGGAATAGTTGGTGTAGTTTTTCTTCGAAATAGATTCCGTCAAATCAATTTCTCATTTTAACGTCTTTAGTTTTTTTTTTTTTCATCTCTGTCTTCTTTTCCCTCTCCAGGAAACGTTGTACTGTCTCTTCATAATTGAATTTTGAGTCAATTTCACAATCAGCTCGGATATTTCCATGTGCTTAGGAAGAGAAACTCACTGAACTGGGAATTTTTCTAGAAAGGCTACATTTTCACTAGTACGCTTTTAAAATGGCAAACATTTCACCTTAGGTAATTACTCAGCCGCAGGAGGAGATTCGTACGGAGGAGGACCGAAAAGAGGAAGTAGCTACAACACTCCCACGCAGTCGTATCACCCCTACAGACGATGAAAAAATCTTTAGCTTTCTACGTTTTATAAGATTATCTGTTGGATTTTTCAACACCTTTAAATTTAAGACAATAAGGAGCTGATTCTTTTGCATTCTCTATTTCTCTTGTGTTATACAAAAGTTCACTTTTTGCGTAAAGTAGTTGTTATTTTTGTTCAGTGTTTTTTCATTCATTGAAATATGGATAGTGTGTATGAAAGTTTTGTTTTGATGGGGAATTACTTCATCTGCCGATATTCCGCCATTCACATTCTATTTTTGTAACATATTGTATATGGACTAAAGAATAAAATGAATTCCACTTAGGTTTACAGGTATTATTAAACAATAAGTTAATCATATATAGGTAATTCCTTCAAGACGTCTGCACGTATTTTAAGCCAGGAATGGCCTCGAACGATACATTTCGACGTGGTCAAATTAAATTCTGTTCGTCCAACACGATAATCTGTTGAATGTTCGAATCTCGAATGCAGCGGTTAAGTTCGTCAACGGGCAAAATTCGACCAGAGGTTCCGTAAATAAGGCCGAACGAGTTTTTTTTGACAGATGTCAATAATTTTACTGAAGCACAGACCAACTGTGGTTTGTGCCTGATGTCTTGAACCATAGAATGGTCTGTGTTCGAACTGAAAAATGAGAATTTTGCTTCGAGTTGGATGAAAAGCGATCAAAACTCTAAACCCCATGTGACTTTTTCTTTCTTCACTTCATACACGCGTTCGGGCCCCCAATATTCTTCATTCCAACGCCAGCTTTTCGCAGCCCTAGCACTGCAATGTTCGTTCTATTCACTGATCGATATCAAATTATTAAATTTCGACGAACCTCTGGAAATCAATGATTTACCATTATTTGTATACCTGGATTTTAGGAGCGACGTCATATGTGCCGAATGCGCATGTTTGAAGGACAATGTGTGAACTGTTAAAATTTAATTTTCTTCCCGGATTTATATTGGCGCTTAAAAATTGTTTACCTCCAACGAGATCCAAAATTTAATGCATGAAACAACTGTTTAATTATTGAGTTTATACGTTGAATATACCTACCAGATAAATAATATCGACTTATCGAAATAGAATCAAACATTCGCGCGCTGTAGCTGTAGTCAGTGCATTAAATACCTACATAATCTGAGAAAATGTCACAGCGTTCTAAAAAAAGTTCGAATTGGTGAAAATCAATGTTTATAAACAAAGATGAAAACATTTCAGTGTCCAATCAGCAGCATCATCAGAAAGACCAGATTCCACAACGTTAAAGGTAAGTTTTCAAGATACAAACACAAATCAGTGATTTTGAGGTTAATGTTATCAATTTCACTTTCATTCGGAAGATTTTAGGTATTTTATCGTTCCTACTTTTGTCAATCATCCAAAAATTGTTGGATTAGGACTTCCTTTGTATACAGGATGATCACGATGAATTCAATTGGGTTATTAACAATATAGGTGTTTGATAATGTTTACTTAAGGTGAGCTGATGAAGAATCTGGTCATTTTGTGAAAGGCAACGGGTTTTCATGATTCAGAAAATTATATAATTAGTTGTTAATGTTTTGCGTGCTTGTTTGGTTGTATCTCTTGATTGTGTAGCTAAAAATTCACTCTAGGTGAGTACAGATGTGAATGTATTTTGTGTTTGTCTTTCAATCATCATATCTGAAAGTGAAAAGATTCAATATTCAATATTTCAAAAACTTTATACCTATTCGATTGTTTTGGTGTTGGAGCTGAAAAATAAGAAAGAGACCATAGAGTTCAATCCCAGCCTACAGTGACTTAATAACATAGAATTATATTAAATATAGAAACATAGAATAATGTGCTCGATAAGTCTCTGTAGCCTTAACCATGTCTCTATGGTCTAAGGGTGCATTCATTACTTTGTTTACAGGTGTTCGATTATGCATCACAAAAAACACTGAATAATTAATTTTTCGATCAAACCTGACCTAGCATGTTGTCTTGAGGGTAGGTTAAAAAATCGTGACTACATTTCATTCGCATACCATCGCGTGATCTCCTTATACTACAACTTCTGTTCACTTACCTTTTTTCGTTGTTTGGAGTGCTTGAATGAAATATGAGCGCGATCCTCATTCACTGTTTGTGTGAATCGAAAGAGCGCCAAATTGTAATGAATAAAGAATTTCGTTGAAATGGGGGCGAAGACGTAAGTGGATTATGTTGTCCCAGCTTTCTTTAGCCAGGACGCGATGTAATCACGACAACGGCAAAATAAACTCCTTTCTTTCTATCTTTCTTATGATTTCGTAGATTTCTACAGAGACCATAGAAATATTGTCTATGGTGTATTCGAGGCAGATAAATTCGAATCATAGAGATAATTTCGAAATTAGCGCAATTTTAAAGAAGCATACAGCGAATTTCTAAGTTTGTCGACCTCATTTTGTACATCATTGACCCCATTTTTCTAAAATCTACTGGATATTCATCCATTCAAAAGGCCACAGAACTGTTAATCAACAGTCCTTTATCACCGAGCTGTCAAACTCACCGCCAACTCGCTTGCAATATTAACAGCGTTATATACTTACCTACTCTTCCTTATTTGATTTCGACGATAATGAATCGTCTTTTATGAGGACACTAATCTAAATACTCCCCCTTTCGTTGAATAAGAAATCGAATATCGAGGAATTGGGGCACTGATGATGTTGATGTTGGATAGGGTGAAATTTCACCCTATCCAACATCAACATTTCACCCTATCACCATTTAAATGGGGTGGATCATTATAGGAGAATTATTATTGTTCTTTAGGAACTTCCGATACAAGTGCTTAGGTGTATCGTCCTTTCGATGACTTTGTATTTATTCGGAAGTAGAAGGAAAAATCTAGTACCTCTGGGAACAAGATATTATTCTAATTCAATTGAAACCGCACCAGGAACGAAAAGTTATTGCCGCACTCAATTCTCATTGAAAACCATAAAATTCCTAGAAATATGATGTCATTTACTCTTATCTTGCAAAGGACATGCTTGATAAGAGGCGATATTGAAATAAAGAGTCCAACAAAGTGGATTGTCTTGAAGTAGCCAAATGTCAAGTCGGACAACTAGAACACAATTCATTTGCAAGAATTGACCTGAACATTCCGAGTTTTTAATGGTACAATCACTAGAAAATTAAAGTAGACAAAGATAGATTTGAGTCTTTCTATGGTCCGAGCAAAATATCGTAGACCCTTTCAGAATGAACAAACCGTCAAGGTCACCATAGATTCTTCCTTGACCTTGTTGCGATTCTCTATGTTTTTGTTTGTCATTGTGGTTAAATTGAGGCGTAACCAAACAATCAACGATTAGTTTATAAACTGAGCGTCAAAGAAAATGTTGCACTTCGAATTCAGTACTGTATTTTGATAACATTTTTAACACATACAGGGTGATTTCATTAGATTTTTATAAGAACTAACCTATGACGCAATATGATCGAAAAGAAATGCAGATCTAAAATACATGCTGCTATTGCATACATCCCCAAGCAACCTTGATCGTAAATTTATTGCGAAATGTCATGGCATTTAAGCCTTCAACCCACTACCCCAATTCATTCAATTCAAATATAGGTAAACATGGCGTCAACTCGGTTTATTCACACTGATATTATAATAGCATTAACAACATCAAGAATATTCTAATTGTTTTTGGACACTCCTTAATTCTTGAACCTACCACCATATGTCAAAAACAAGCAGAGCTTTCTAGACTAGCTTCATTCTTGAAAAACAATTTTCTAGATGGAACTATTGTATAATAGAGTGTTAATAAACGGAATCATGTTCAAACTATTCCTGCAATTTTCACACCTCCCCGTATTTTCGCAACGGCAGAAAGTGGAAGGGCAGGTCCTGGAGCGGAAAATAAAAGGTTCGAGTTTCCTTCGGCTAGTTTAATTGTTTGCCAGCATCGATTCCTGCTGCGTGAAAACTGCACCTTAATGTCAGTATGTCAGCAGATTCGACATAGTTTCTCCGATGTTCTTTGAAGGAAAAGGTTCCGGCCGGAAGCATTAAAACAGGGTGGATTTCCAGACCCAAGCTCGAATGAAAACTTTGCCCATTTTTGATATATAATACAGGTTTCTGCATATTATGACGAAATTCAAATTTTTAGAAACCATTGGCCCAATTGACCTATCGCCACTGCGAAGTCACAGAAATAAAATGTTCATTCGATTGATATTTCTGTGGTAACTGTCAAATGCATTTTTTTCTGTGACTGCGGCGGGAACAAGTCAATTGGTTCAATGTTTTCGAAAACGAGTATTTTTTCAATTTGTAATATTTCTTCTATATACAGAATACCGTTGGGACATTTATATTGATCTTATTTAATAATTTATAAATTGGATGCGATCGATATTGAATAAGACTATTTGTATCTTACGATTTTGTTGGCGCACATTCATTAAACTAGTATTGTTCAAATATTTCTCTTTGAAAAGTCCGGATGAAAGCATGAGATCGATATTTTAATTTCTCTCGTTGAATTAAATGATGCCACGTGAGGCAAAACAAATAATCGATTTTTAATAGCACACAATATATTGTGGGAATATTTTTAATGGAATACAGATTTAGGAAAAATAGTTATTTATGATATGAGTGTTAAAAGTGACGTTTTGTTTTGTGAGTGAAAAAGTTTGTGAAATGAACAATTTCACGAACAAAATGAAATCACTTTTAACACAAATACCATACAATGCTTTTTGTACAACTGCCCTATTTTGATAATGAAATGGGCGAATTTGCGATGACAATAAACTTCAGAATGCATTTTAATATTCAAATAATCAAAAGGTTGTTGTGAATGGCAAACGTTGCCAACGTTATGATTACTAACAAAAGAGAAAAGACGCTGTCATTTGAATTTCGTTCCTGTCCAATTTTCGTCTTGGGTTTTTAACTGCTTAATATGTTTGTCGAGAGTCCAATTATTAATAAAAGTGACGATTTGGTTGTTCCTGTGGATATTGAAGAGTCTGCAAGAAGAGCAAATCTGGAACTCCTACCTAAGAAATCTGTTCAGCAGTACGATATTGCATACTCGTATAACAATTTCCTGGCCTGGTGTGAATTGAAAAATGTAGAAGGGAACTTCAGTGAACCTGTTTTCCTGGCATACTTAGAAGAAAAATCAAAAATATGGAGTTCATCAACTTTGTGGAGCAAATTTTCAATGATAAAGTCAAGCGCCCTTATTAAAAATGGTGAGGATGTTAGTAAATATTTTGAGGTAATAGCATATTTAAAACGGAAAAGTGAAGGATATCGTCCCAAAAAATCGAAAATTCTCACTCGTGAACAAGTTGAAAATTTTATAAATGAGGCACCAGATGAGAAATACTAACATGATGGTTAAGGTTGCAACTATTTTCGGATTATTTGCAGTCTGTCGGCGTGAAGAATTGTGTAATTTATCAGTGGAAGACATCGAAATAACAAAAAAATCATTGGTTATACAATTTACAAACACAAAAACGAAAGTCAGTCGTTTTTTCAGTATTATTGGGAAGTATGTTGACTATTTTCATAAGTACTTTGCACTTCGCCCTTCTGTCATCAAACATCGTCGTTTTTTCCTGAAATACATGAATAATAAATGCACTGCCAATCCAGTTGGTATCAATACATTTGGGAAAATTCCATCTATTGTTGGCGAATTCCTCAAACTGCCAGAACCAAAGCAATACAGGGTCTTTCACGAGGAACCTCACCCATATTTATACGGGAAACTACTGAACGTATTTTCATGAAATTCAGCACTTATAAGTATTTCACGATGCTGATGAAATCTAAAATATTTTCAAGGCATGAGCACCTCCGGTTTTGCCGGAAATGACGTCAACTTCCGTTTTTCATATTAGAACACCATTTTTTTATTGCAGAAATACCTAGATTCCTTAGAAAATTACAAGTTATTTTGATGTAACATTTTCAGTTTTGGTTGGAAAATTCTCTCTGAGCGGGAAAATTCGAAAAAAAAATCGAAAATAGAGCTCCGCTGAAACAAGAATAACTTCGAGGTTTTTGGATGGAAAATTTTCATTTTTGGGATTTTTCAAGATGTAAGATTGATGTATCCACTTTAAAAATCGAAATCGCGATTCGTGATACAGGGGGTGAAAAAATCGCTTTCAAAGTTAGGAATGACAAAATCGTGAAAAATCAATTTTTTCAAATTAGAACCCCATTTTTTTATGGCAGATATTGAATCTTCGTTAAAAAATAATGTGAGTGTATGCATCACACCCTTGCCCTAAAATGGATATTTTCTGAGTTATTCACAAAAAACTGTTTTTCGTCTTGAATTTTCAGCTATTTCTTTTCCCTTCACGCCAAAAAGATGAAATTTTCAGGAACTGTTACTTAAACCATGTTTAAGATTTTACTACCCTAATATGCAAGAGAAAAAAGTTACAGGTTGTTCCTAAATAGATGGCGAATTTGGATTCGAATTTGTATCGGAAACCTCTTTATTTCAACTAATCGGCCATCGGTTTTCTCTCCAGTGATAAATAAATAATTCCTTATGAACCATATGCAAAAACTTACCATGTTTTACATTCTTTTTTTTTAATGATAGATATCATTAATTACATCTGCCAAATTCCTCTTTATTCAGTAGCATTTTGTGTTTACTATTAATTTGGTGATAATTCGTATTAAGTTATAAAATCGATCACTATGCCTAATTTTACCAATGAAGATTATTTAAATCTCATTCTACTTCATGGAGAATGTAATAAAGTTGTAGATAGAACGATTCGACTGTTCATTGTGAGGTTTCCTGACCGACCCAGACCAACGAGAGATACCATTAACAGAACCATGACAAACTTGAGAAATGTCGGATCTTTCGTTAAGAAAACTACAGCATGGTTCAAATAACAGTTCCTGAAAATTTCATCTTTTTGGCGTGAAGGGAAAAGAAATAGCTGAAAATTCAAGACGAAAAACAGTTTTTTGTGAATAACTCAGAAAATATCCATTTTAGGGCAAGGGTGTGATGCATACACTCACATTATTTTTTAACGTAGATTCAATATCTGCCATAAAAAAATAAGGTTCTAATTTGAAAAAATTGATTTTTCACGATTTTGTCATCCCTAACTTTGAAAGCGATTTTCTCACCCCCTGCATCATGAATCGCGATTTCGATTTTTAAAGTGGATACATCAATCTTACATCTTAAAAAATCCCAAAAATGAAAATTTTCCATCCAAAAACCTCGAAGTTATTCTTGTTTCAGCGGAGCTCTATTTTCGATTTTTTTTTCGAATTTTCCCGCTCAGAGAGAATTTTCCAACCAAAACAGAAAAATGTTACATCAAAATAACTTGAAATTTTCTGAGGAATCTATTTCTGCAATAAAAAAATGGTGTTCTAATTTGAAAAACGGAAGTTGACGTCATTTCCGGAAAAACCGGAGTTGCTCATGCCTTGAAAATATTTTAGATTTCATCATCATCGTGAAATACTTATAAGTGCTGAATTTCATGAAAATACGTTCAGTAGTTTCCCGTATAAATATGGGTGAGGTTCCTCGTGAAAGACCCTGTATACAGGACACTGTTTTCGAAGATCCTCCGCTTCATTGCTAGCAGAATCAGGAGCAAATATTACGGGTATAAAAAACATGGTGGATGGAAGTCTACGACGGTAGCCAAGGGCTATGTTGATCCTTCCATTGCATATAGAAATGTCATTGCTGAAAAAATTCTCCCAACCTCAACAGATTTTGGATCATCATCATCCAATATTGTACTTACATTAATGTTAGTAATTGTTCTAGTTTTACGATTAATATCAATGTTCATAATGATTGTTAAATATTGATAATAAAAATTTGCAATTGCTGAATTTTTTTCATCTGATTTCATCATAAAAAAATGGAGTGCTAAAAATATTTTTAACACTAATTATAAAAATATTTTTAACACGCTTCCACGTAAACAATCAATTTTAACATTGTTTGCTGTCATTAAAAGTGCCACTTTTAATGGCAGCTGTACAAAAAATTATTTAATTGTTTTTAGTTTTAGCTTCGCTCATATCATCAGTGGCGTGGCAAATCATCAATAAAAGACCCCTCTTAGTTTTCCATCGTGCCTTTTTTGTTGAACACGTGCACGCTCGTCGTTTTTCCGCGGTACGGAACCCCCATTTCCTGTTCGATCGATCCCTGCAAGGATCATCCCCGCGATCTGTCAACTCACCTGTCCCCGAATCCATTCTCGCGCCCGCCTCGCGTCCGAATTGTTATCTGCGTTATCTCGCGACACTCCTTCGCACATTTTCCCCACGACTTGGTCGTTTATGAAATTGTCAGATATCCCGCGCCGATGTCAGCGTTCCTACAGGATTCCCGCTTTTTCTGTGATAACTGCTCGCGTTTCGCAAGTCGGGGTTTCGGCCGGGTGATATCGTTCTTCGTTTACTAATTTGTCACGGAAAATTCGTATTTTATCGTGCGGAAGGATGTGCAGTTTTATTCATTTAGGATAACTGGTGAGTTTTTACGATCTTTTCTGTTTGGGACCTTTTCTAACTAGTGGCATTGTTTAAACAAGAAATAGATTAGAAATTACACCAGATTAGTGCATTTTCCACCGAGAAAACCTTGAAAAACCTCGAAAAAGTGACTAGTTTCTACATATGACGAAATTTCAATATTTAGATATCATTGGCCCAATTGACCTACCACCACTGCCAAGTCACAGACATACAATTCTCATTCGATTGATATTTCTGTGGTAACTGTCAAATGCAATTTTTTCTGTGATTTTGGATCGGGTAAAGGTCAACTGGACCAATGTTTCCGAGAATCGAATTTTCTTCATTATACACTGCGCAAAAAAATTAACGCACATTCTGAAAATCTCAATTTTAATGAAAGTTAACTCTACATTGACTTTATAACTTATTTTTTATGTTCCCTCGGGAAGGTTTTGAACGAAACAAGACACATTAAATGGAAGAAAAATTCAGGATTTCACCGAATCTTATGTGAAAGAAGAGAAATGAACAATTTTCAAAATTCTGAAATGCTGATAAGTGATTTAATACTTGGTATTTCTACCCCTTGCGTTAATTACAGCTCGGCAACGACGGTTCATACTCAAAATGAGTGATCTTAAAATGTTCTGATCTAATCCTTCCCAGATTTCTCCGAGTTGGATTCCTAAGTCATTAAGAGTAGCTGGATGATTTTCTGAACTTCTCAGCCTTCTATTGAGGTTGTCCCAAACCTGCTCAATCGGATTGAGATCTGGAATTCTTGCTGGCCATTCCATTCGAGAGACTTCAACCTCTTCAAGGTACTCCTGAACGATGCGCGCACGATGGGGTCTGGCATTATCGTCCATAAAAATGAAATTTTCACCAATGTATGGGGCAAATGGCACTACATGCTCTTCAAGAATGTTCCTTATATACTTATCAGCATTCATAGCTCCATTATCAACGACCACTAGGTCTGTGCGAGCAGTCAAAGATATTCCACCCCATACCATAATCGATCCTCCCCCGAAACCAGTAGTATTCAGGAAATTGCACTGAGCATATCTTTCATGTGGACGTCTGTATACAAGGAAACGTCGATCACAAAGGTAGAGGCAGAATCTAGACTTTCTGTGAAGAGAACTCTTTCCCAATCGGCCTCTTCCCAATGGATATGCTCTCTCGCAAAATCCAAACGCGCCCTTCGATGGGCTGGGGTAAGAGCTGGACCTCTTGCCGCGACACGAGGCCTTAAATCATATTCTCTGAGGCGATTTCTTATTGTCTGAGTGCTAATTTGCACCTCATGAGTTTGCTCAAGCTGATTTTGAAGGAGGCGAGGGATTGCAAACCGTTGTCTCAACGAAGAAACTCTCAAGTAACGTTCTTGAATGGCAGTTGTTACCCGTGGTCTACCCTGTCCTGGTCTTCGGACATTCATACCTGTCTCCCTGAATCGCTGCAACATTCTGGACACACTTGTATGGGAAACTCCAAACCTTTCTGCAATTCTTGTGTATGTCCACCCTTCTTCTCGCAAAACTACCGCTTGGGCACATTCCTCTTGGGTCAAATTGCGTGTTTCGCGTTGCATAGCGATCGAGTGTAGAAAATCAAACGAAAGAAAAACTATTGATCACTAGAATTGATCGAGAACAACTGATTTTAGAATGGAGCCAATACATTCAAAATCTGATAATATCATCTTTTTTTATTCCTGCTGGGAGAAAACATCTGTATTGAAGAAAAACGTTGAAAGTGGATAACATATGCATGCATAATTCTGATAAAAATAATTATCATTGAGAACACCTTCAGTTGTAGAATAAATTTGAGATTTCCATAATGTGCGTTAATTTTTTTGCGCAGTGTATTTGCATGAAATCTAGGTGGGTATAGGTACGAGGTGTTCCCCTTTTTTCCATATTACCTGGTTCCTAAGTCTATATTCGAAATTGAGACTCACTTTCCATGTTACGTAATATCTCATTGAAATGCTTTTTAGAGATATCGAAATAACATGGCAATTGTGTTTCAATTGATTCATCAATTCGAGATTGCATCTAACGATAATTTTATCAGGGCTCGACCATTGCCCAAATACGTCAAGAACTATTTGACGCGATGATGCATATCAAAAGTTCAATTTTCTTTTTTCGTACTAAAAAACGAAGAGGGATGGATTTCCGTAAACTTCTTTGCTGTCGAATAATTGAAAGGTCGAGCAAATAACGCCGTCGTTCATAGAAATGCTGACATTGAACCCATTGAAGTGGATAAATATTTACAGTTCGTAGCGAAGCGTTCTAGCAGAAAATTGAAAATGTATATCTCACCAATTTGCCTCACCTTGAGATATTAGCAAGGCACACACGAAAGGGAAATCTGTAAGATCTGATCGGCAGTCCAGATCTGTAACAGATCTGGACTGCGGATAGGATCGCTCCCGCTGATCTGGTCCGTTGCGGATCAATGAGATATATGATCCGCGACGGACCCGATCAGCAGAAGCGATCCTATCCGCAGTCCAGATCTGTTACAGATCTGGACTGCCGATCAGATCTTACAGATTTCCCTTTCGTGTGTGCCTAGCTTATATTGCAACTGTCATTGTTAAGATAATAATATTTATCTGTTTGAAATTGTACAAATGGGTTGCTTTCGATTTGATACCGATATACGGGGGCCGATCGGAAATTGAACATTGGAAAGCTTTCACCAGAGTACTATAGATATAGACTGTAGGAACAAAAGGGACCTCACTGAGTCTGCGGCGAAAAGAGAATAAATTCGCTATCACAAAAACGCTTATATCTTTTGAACCACTGGACCGATTTCGAAAATCAAACTCATTTTCGAATCATCTTCTAATTCTAATGAAAACTGTTTTTACAATAAAAAAATCAAAACTATTTTTTACAAAATTCATGGATTTTTTCTGGAATTCTTCTCATCATGCTTCTTATAGTGTTTTCAGTCACTTTCTGGGATGCTGGCTTCCACTTTTGCTTGAATTCCGCTAATGTTTTCCCTGATTCCTTAGTCTTCTTCAATTCTCTTTTTACCAGGGCCCAATATCTTTCGATTGGCCTGAGTTCTGGGCAATTTGGTGGATTCGCCTCTTTGGGGACAAAACCACCTCATTAGCTTCGTACCATTCCTTGGTGGCCTTGCTGTAGTGGCATGAAGCTAAATCTGGCCAAAAGATTGTTGACACATCGTGCTCACGTAAAAATGGTAAAAGTCGCTTCTTTCCAGCATTCCTCGATGTATATCTTCGAGTCAACAGAGCCTTGGCCAACGAAAATTTTGCTCCTTTTCCCACAAGTGCAAATTGCTTGCCAAACCAGGAATTTTTTCGGAAATTTGCTTGTTTCTTCACGCGAAATTGTTCAACATTTGCACGAGAATCTGCAGTATAAAATTCCTGACCAGGCAGTTGCGAGAAATCAGCCAAGACATAGGTTTCGTCGTCGCATCACGCAACAGGAAAAATTTTTCAAGAAATCTTTTTTTAATTTCTTTGCTCTTGATTTCGCTTCTTGATTCTTCACAGGCGTTCCTGTCTGGCACTTTGTATGTTCTAAGCCCACAACTCGACTTGATTTTCTGAACGGTTGACTGTGAACAACCCACTATTTGGGCCACTTTCCGTCCTGAAAGGTTAGGATTCTTCTGAAAAAAATATTTTTTTATCTAGGTACATTTGATTGTTTTTCGTCTAATCAGATCTCCCCAGTAGACTGTTATGGTTTTTCTAAAGAGCAATAATGGCCCTATATTAGGGGGAAACTGCATCATTCTAGCTCGTCTACGAAAGGCGATTCGTCAGATACATAGAGGGAAGCACGGAGCAGTACTATCTCTATAGACAAAGATTGCTAGAAATCTCTATGACCGCTATGTAATATTCTATGGGTCACAAGATCATAGAATTTCGTATCATGGAGGCAGAAGCTTTTTCAAGATTTTCTATGTTGAAAATGAGCCCCTCTTTGATTTCCGCTTAGAATACCATAAAAAACACCAAAAATAAACAGGGTATGAGTTTATTAATATATCAAGCCCAGAAAGCGCTTCTTGAAACTTGAATCTGTGTTCTTAACCTCTAAGAATAATCTTCACTGCCGTAAAACTGTTTCGTAATATTTCTTCTCTTCTTCAACATATTCCAGTTCGATCTTTTCCTACTCAGTCCCAAGACCAGGTCTGTTAACATGAGGGTGAACACTAACATGCATATAATCCCCATTGTTAACAACAAAACATCCTTGCACTTGTTCACAAACGAGCTAATGATAGCGGTCAATGCCACGACCAAATGAACTGCACAACCGACCACCAAAAATATTTCTTCTGCGGCTGTGTTCCTACTTTCGTTGATGGCGTACTGAAGAAGTAACGTCGTCCAAATGAGCGTGTATCCATCGTAGGCCAGATGGGCTATTCTGGATAGGAATGGCCCACCTCTGCAATTTAGAACGCTGTTCAATTGGCAAAGGAGGGTGCTTCCCAAAATGCATAAACTTAGCTCGGAAATTCGCATCCAAAATGCGTCATCTGGTATTAACGCCATTTTAATTAATGGCCATCTGTCAAATTTTGACGGCACAACGTACCTATCTGTGTTCAGAACATAGACAATAACAATTTTTATTTATTATTACTCTATGTTTCGAATGTTGGCCTCATCTTCTTCTCTCCTCATGTGGTCTAATTCACCTTAATTTAATTCGATAACTATGGAATTCTAATGAAAACAAGTAAGTTGATTTTGGGAATTTTCCATGTTAACTGTAATTTTCCACAAGAAAATTCTATGTTGATAGAATAACAAATTGTTTAGTTGAAAATCATTTTCGATATTTCTTGACCAGTAACTTCAGTAATAAATCTACCAACATCAGTATGAAACATATGACAGCTAGAATCCCGAAAGCGTCAGAATATCCTCGCCCTAAGTGGTCTACTATAACATTCTCTACAGTCTCTACACGCATATAGTTAATTGTTGAACATATAGCGATCAAAACATGAATCGCAATTCCAACAATCAGGAAACAAAGGTCTAAGAATCTATCGTATTTACTGAATATGTATTGTATGACGAAGGCTGACCAGATCAGGGAATAACCATCGAAACCTATGCATAACGTTCGACTTATGTACCAAGTGTTGTGGCTGATCATCAGTATGGGTTGCCCAGTCCAAAGAAAAAGACTACCCATTGAGCAGAATATCAGTTCGAAGACTTTGAGCCAGAACAGCGGGTTCCGTACGCATTCACCGCAATGTGCTTCAATCGCCATTTATTATTGTTCTGTTCAATCGAATAATTGCATGATTTGGATAAAATCTTGAAACTTCTGTAAACATCATAATTTTTGACAACGTCTATGTCTGACGTGAAATGTTTCTATGTATAGACAAGACCATAGATGAGAGATGCATAGAAACTTCTTTCACAGATGTCTTCGACAGAAAATATAACTTTCATTTTAAACAAATCACCCTATTTTCCGGATGGAACTTACTGCAATTCCGCAATTTCCGCCTTTTTTCGTCGATGATCTAACACAACACAATAACTCTGATTTTCACGTCAAGGTCGCAGGGTTAATCAACGATTTTAGTTCACTTCCATATCCATTATCGCGCCAAAGAATGAAACGAGGGTGCGTTCGCTAATTTCGAAGCCTGCAAATGGTCAGGAATTGTAAATCTCAAGTCACGCTAGCTTCGCAGGCGCTCCCAGAACATGATAACTTCGCAAATCTCGGAACGATACTTTTATATTCCTTATAAAAATAACATGAACGCGGAACAGGGCGACAACCCTCCAACAAATTGATTGTGCTTTTCTATGGTACTTCACATCATCGAGAAAATGATAATTGTCTGTGGTTTTCGAATTGAAGTCTAGCGAATCCTGAAATAAAGACGTGCTTTTTCTGTGGGAGATTCGGGGAAATCATAGACCTCAAAGTATGACTGATTGTACTGCTCTCTATGACTATATCACTACTAACTGTTCTATGGGGGAAATTCATATAAAAACCATAGAACTTATTGCAGTGATATAGTCATAGAGAGCAGTTTAATCATAGAGATATCATGAATATCTATTTTGTTGATGCATTTCAGAATTACATGGCTTATTTATTGTTTCAGATTAGTCAATGGCTGGCACATTCCCCTCTCTCGGCACTCATGGTTGCCCTCAGTGTCCCACCATCGGATTCATCCAGCAAAGAAAAACGACACGACTCAGGCTTGGACGAGTTCCTATCTCCAGACGCGCAATCTTTCTCGATAAAAGGAAGGAGACACATCGACATTAGACAATTATTATGCCCAAAAAACAATTTTTACTATTTTTCCGCTAAATTTTTACTTAAACTCCCGACTTTTTAACCTTTACCATATTGTGATTTTTTTATACGAGCTGTACAATTTGAATAAGTGACCTTATAGAGTTAAAGGAAAGTATACCTGATTTAGGATAGACTGAAGTGTCCTTACGCATAGGATCAAGTCTTAACATATCGTAGCTGATAGGTTTTCTACTATTTTTTTTATTTGAAGACTAAGTTCCTCACTGATATGGCGAGACAGTCGACACGAAGTGCCAGAAAACAATCAATTGGTGAGTAATTATCATGTATCTAACACTATCTTAGATATCAAGTAAACAGGTATGCGATGCCATAGAGTAGATCACTCTGTGGTTTATCATAGATGCGAAGAATCATCTATGGTATATAAATAATACCACAGACATTAAAACCATGTCTATGAATAATCTGTGTACGATTCTGTCGAGCATTTCCGTAACATTCATCAGTGACGGTCCGAATTGAATTGAAATCAAATAAAATAGCGGGGTAATCCTGATTCATTGATCGCCTCGAGGCAAGTTACACAGAACACGTCATATCGTCATTTACCCATAAAACGCGCTGAAAGCAACAAAACGCTGTATTGACTCACTACCCTTGACCTTCCGTATCGTCGTTGCTCTTTTATTCATGAGTTAAAATAATTTTCGATCTGGTGAGGATACGGCTGAATCATTTATTATCTATACCTTGGACTTGTTGTATAGGGAAACTGGAACATCGAAGTCGGCAATGAGAATTTTCCAGCTGACGTCTCGACGTTTTCAAATGGTAGTTTGAAGAGAAACGAGCCTTTTTTTAATTTAATGTCTTTTCATTATTTCCACATTTGAATTTCACCTTGACACCGATGGATTTCATGCCGCTCTTTCAATTATCTACTTATTTCTCAAAGATATTCTACAATTGTAGAATATCTTTTTTGTTTCTTATTAGAAATTTAGATTATTAGTTTTAAATTTGGGTGAAGAAATTTTTATTGCGATACCTCGCGCATTCACCATTTTGCAGCATTATTCTTTCACGCTCTTTTCCACCTCAAAAAAACATTATCGACGCCCCTGTCGTTGTAATAATTCGAAAGGAGGACAATAATTGGACAAATTATACGTCAAACACAATATTCCATAATTATGTTATGTGTAGTAATCAAATTATAGGCTATAAAATGATACATTTTATGCAAATTTCAAAAATTCGTGTCTTCTGAAAATAGAGCTTCCCGCAACTTGAGAACAGCACTGATCGATTTTTATAGAATAATGTACCTAGACAAAATTTGGATAAAATTCGTGTCTGGGTGAACATGAGCCCCCAGCAAAAACGTATGAGACGACTGTCTTTATTAATCCTCCTGTATAAAGAATATTTATTTTATTCTGTGGTTCAGCAAGCAGTAGTTCCAATGTCTCCCCAACACGAACGTCAAATCTGACACAAAATATGTCATTTCGATTGTTTCTTTTCTCCTATGTGACATCTCATTAGATGTTACAAATGAATTTAATTAAAATATTCAAAATTCCAAATTGAAAAACTTTTGATTCTAGAATTAAATCGCAACCTTGTTGTGTTCTCCAAATAATGGAATCATTAAGTGGTGTCAAATCTAAGACTTACACTTTGAGCAGGTTCAACGAAAAGTTGAAATCGAGAGATTAATTGTTTATAATGCAATGCCAATTAAAAAATGATTCATAAATCGTAAATCAAATGATATTGGCGCCGGAAACATGGATTACGAATTGGAAGTGTTCGAAGTTTACGATGAAAACGAACAATCTGCCAACAGAAAGCATACAAGAAAAAAATGTAAACAAAAGACCGAAAAGAGCGTGCTACAATCGGAACACCCCAGCAATTCTATAGACAGGCCCAGTAATGCAAGTAGCCATTCTGCCGGACAAACTAGGAATTGGAATTTGATAGAATCGCTCTTCAGCTTGTTCGGCAAGTTGTTACGAAGAAATCGGAGGTATAAAGCTAATGTATCGGATCAGGGTGCACATTGTTCCAGAGATTTTCGTAGGGGCTACGTACCCTGCGGTAAGCTGAATCAGTCCTCATTAGAAAATTTTCTTTATATGTTATTGGCTCAAAAGAATTATATTATTGAATATGTGAAGCTGAAACTAATTCAAATTATTTCATTTGACATTGAATGGTTCGGTATCATTGACAATCATTTAATCTATGATTGACATTAATCAAAAATATGAATTGCTGAAAGATATCATCTGCGATTCATCTTAAACTGGCATATACTTGGTTAATTGATGTAGATAGGTGTACTTACACACAATTTTCACTTCTTGTTTAGGTGAAAGTGATACAGGTATGGCCTTTTCTTCATACAGAAATCGTTTTGCAAATTTTCCTAAAGGGAGTCCAGTTTCCCAACTGAAAAGATATGGCTTACTCTCAAATGAATATGGAACAATTTTTCCAGTTTATGATTGTGTAAAGAATAATAAGAACTGTAGGGTTGAAGCTTGAAGCCCATATGGAAGAAGTTCCTCTATTTTTCATTCAAATTTTCCATTTTCAGATAATCAAAGACGAATTAGAGCTAATGATAAACAATACAACTCTCAGTTTCGCTATGCGGTAAGTTGAATCATTTTATTTTTCAATGTTTGTGTCTAGGAACATTAACAATCGATTTTTCAGAACAACTACATCAAAACGTCAAAGTATTCTCTCCTCACATTCCTGCCCCTAAACTTGTTCGAGCAATTCCAACGGCTTGCCAATTTCTATTTTTTGTGCCTTCTCGTCCTGCAGCTAATTCCAGCCATCAGCAGTCTGACTCCCATCACTACGGCTCTGCCACTAATAGGAGTCTTGGGATTGACTGCCGTCAAAGACGCCTACGATGACATAGTGAGTGAATGCCATAGAGTATAAGTAAGCATAGAGGGAGCAAATGTCAAGATGACTTTCGACAGTTAGATTCCAGTGGGGGATGACAAGCCGAGTAACTCCCTCTATGTTCAGCTTTTACTCTGAGGTTGATGCTCAAAACTAATTTGATTGTGGATATTAATTATTGGCGTTTTCCAGCAAAGACATCTGTCGGATTCCCATGTGAATAACAGAAAATCCAGGGTCGTTAGAAATGGAAAACTCGTACAGGAACGATGGTCCAAAGTGCAGGTAGGAGATGTTATTCGTATGGACAATAATCAGTTTGTCGCTGCCGACCTTTTGCTGTTGACCAGCAGCGAGCCCAACGGGCTATGTTACATTGAAACTTCAGAGTTGGACGGGTAAGATTCCGTTACCAGCGTTTGTAACTTTTTAATTTTTTCTTGTTTTTTAAGGGAGACCAACCTAAAATGCCGCCAATGCCTGGTGGAGACCGCCGTTATGGGCCAGGATGACGATATGCTGAGCAGATTCGATGGCGACATAGTGTGCGAGCCTCCGAACAACCTCCTCAACAAGTTCGAGGGAGTGTTGACGCTGAAGAACAAGCAGTATCCCCTGGATAACGACAAGATCGTATTGAGGGGTTGCGTGTTGAGGAACACGAATTGGTGCTACGGCGTCGTTGTCTTTGCTGGCAAAGACACGAAGCTGATGCAGAACAGCGGCAAGACCAAGTTCAAACGGACTAGCATAGATAGACTACTTAATTTTCTAATTATAGGGGTGAGTGCATCGAATGATTCCTAGGAAAGAGAGCTCGAATTAACACCCATCTCTTTCGTTCCAGATAGTATTTTTCTTATTGTCAATGTGCCTTTTCTGCATGGTAGCGTGCGGCATATGGGAGTCCCTGGTAGGACAGTATTTTCAGAAATTCTTGCCGTGGGACACTCTGGTGCCTTCAGATCCTTTGGCCGGTGCCACAATCATAGCTTTACTAGTATTCTTTTCCTACGCCATCGTCCTGAACACCGTCGTTCCCATATCGCTTTACGTCTCCGTCGAAGTTATTCGTTTTGTGCAGAGTTTCCTGATCAACTGGGACGAGCAGATGTACCACGAGAAGAGCGGGACTCACGCCAAAGCCCGAACTACCACCTTAAACGAGGAATTAGGTGAGCTTTGAAAAAAATTCTGTTCTATTCTATGGTTTGACCGCCATCACTAACCTCAAAAAATATTTGACGTGTCGTTGTATTAGGCAATCCAAACCACGTGTTTTTTCCACCATTGTCAACCTCAAAACGTTTCTGACAGGTTGCTCGTTTGCAGTAAATATGAGGAATTTTATTATCTTAGGCATGTCATGAGTGAACAAGTGAGTTTTTATGATTTGAAATATCAAAAATATATCCTGAAGCAACACTGACGAAGAAAATTCCACTCAATCATATGATCACAACTTTTAGTATTGGGAGCCTGAAGAGATTGAAGAGAAAGTATTGGAGAAGAAATATTTATCAGAGCTCTGTACCTGTAGTTTCTTTCCCCTTTTATATGATATAAAGGACCCCGCACTTTTAGTATGAAAAGTGGCGACCGGTCAAATTTTCTGAAAGTTTGGCATGTTGTTGTACCCGACTCAGTGACCAAAAGTGTCAATGGGCCCAACCCAATCCTATGGCTAGTTTTCTAAATACGGGGTGTTAAATTTGAAAATTGCCCAGATTTTCGGATTTATTTGCTAATTATTAAGTTAGATTGGATTTCTGTTGCATACACACGTTTACTACATGTTCTAGTAATGGAATTAGTGGATACGTATGATTAAAAATATTTATATTTACCGGGTGATTCACGAATATATGACGGTAGTTATTTGCCAAAATTCACGTTTTCTACTGTGACGTCAGGAAGGCATATTTTTGAAATGTTCTTTTCGATTTAGTATTATGACAACAAAATATTGCACCGTGCATATTTTTTATACAGGGTGTTTCACAGAGAAATCCACTTGACATAATCATATTTTTTTAGGATTAATTCGAAACCCTGTATTTTTGAATTGATTTTTGGGAAAAGTAATACCACAAACATATGTGTATCTCTAATCTCCAAAATATTCAGGGTGGTTTATTCATAGGAAGGTTTTCAATTTTGGGAAAAGTACAAAAAACATGAACACCCTGTATTCGAAAATTTCCTCGGTGAAATGCAACTATTTTCCCACGATATATTGATTCCCACAACATCTCCAGAGGTACGAATTCTAAATCCGATACTATGACCAGTTTTCGAGATACAGGGCTTAAAGCGGAGAATAACTTATTTCATCAATTTTTTTTTTAAATTGAAAAGCCGAATTGATTTTATGTTGCGCCCATGAGTTCAGTATGAGAGCAGATCAGATGCACATGGAAAGATTCAGCTAAAATATTTACTGTTATACAGGGTGATTCACGAATAAATCACAATAGCTTTTGCGAACACTCGATAATCCTACAGTTTCGTCTCAGAGAAATTATTCCATGATGTTAATACCTAGTCGTTCACAATTTTAAGTCTGAAATACTTCATTATGTTTACTCTTCATACAGGGTGAGTCATACAGCCAACCATACCGAAAATACTTATGCTTTGAATTGATTGAAATAAGAACTTTTTAGTCAATTTTGAGTATCTTTATGAGCGCGCTTACTAATTGCGCTATCACCCCCAAAAAGATGACAATAAACCTTCTTCTTATGTAGGTAAAATACGAATATTTTTTTATTGGTAGGTACTCCACAGTCCACAATATTCGTGTTGAGAGAGTTAAAACTGGGTATATTGAAAAGTTTAAATCTCATTATAGTCATAACCTCGCTTATTACTTTATAAATATACTTTTTTCAACAAAAAAAAGTTTATTTAGGATGATCTACGCATGCAAGAAATGTGTATTTTTGGTAGGTGATTATTTCTAAATCACCTTGTATATTTATATATTTAAAAATTCTTGCGGTTATGCTCACTTGCTGTTATGTTAGACAGTTATTCAAAATTCACCAGAAAAGATCTCCTTTCAATTATTTCAAAGCATATTATTTATGGCTCACCCTGTGTGAAAAGTAATTATTATGAAGTATTTAAGACCGAAAATTGTTAACTACTAGGTAACTTCATGGAATAATTTCTCTGTGACGAAACTGTAGAATTATCGAGTGTTTGCAAAAGCTATTGTGATTTATTCGTGAATCACCCTGTAACAGTAAATATTTTAGCTGAACCTTTCCATGTGCATCTGATCTGTACTCATACTGAACTCATGGGCACAACATAAAATCAATCCGGCTTTTCAATTTGAAAACAAAAAATTGAAGAATAAGTTATTCTCCACTTTAACGCCCTGTATCTCGAAAACTAGTCATAGTATCGGATTTAGAATTCATACTTCGGGAGATGTTGTGGGAATCAATATACAGTGAGAAAATAGTTGCATTTGACCGGGGAAATTAACGAATACAGGGTGTTCATGTTTTTGTACTTCTCCCAAAATAGAAAGCTTTCCTATGAACAAACCACCCTGAATATTTTGGAGATTAGAGACAAACATATGTTTGTGGTATTACTTTTCCCAAAACTCAATTCAAAAATACAGGGTTTCGAATTAATCCTAAAAAAATATGATTATGTCTAGTGGTTCTCTCTGTGAAGCACCCTGTATAAAAAATATGCACTGTGCGATATTTAGTCGTCATAATACTAAATCGAAAAGAACATTTCAAAAATATGTCTTCCTGACGTCACTGTAGAAAAAGTGAATTTTGGCAAAAAACTACTGTCATATATTCGTGAATCACCCGGTAAATATAAATATTTTTAATCATACGTATCCACTTATTTCATTACTAGAACATGTAGTGAACGTGTGTATGCAACAGAAATCCAATCTAACCCTTAATAATTAAAAAATAAATCCGAAAATCTGGGCAATTTTCAACTTTAACACCCCGTATTTAGAAAACTAGCCATAGGATTGGGTTGGGCCCATTGATACTTTTGGTCACTGAGTCGGGTACAACAACATACCAAACTTTCAGAAAATTTGACCGGTCGCCACTTTACATACTAAAAGTGCGGGGTCCTTTAAATATTCATCAGTTTTACATTTTACATGAACTGATTATTTCAGTGTCTGTGAAGAAATATTCACTTTAGTTTCTTATCATCAATATTGTCAAGTATTGATGACTGCTGACCAAATCTCCCTTTGTTTCCTGGTAAGTCAATTAATATGTGTACAATACACCAAGTTACAGACACTGAGTGTTCCAAAATATTCAGGAAAATCCTCTCAATTTGAACGACTGGCACATTCAACTTTGGCACACATTTATGGCATTTTCTTATTGAAAATGCAGTTAATTGAAATAATTTTCACTGGTCTGATATTCCTAAGAGTAAGATTGACTAGAAATACCAAAAAAAATTCCACATAAAACAATTTTTCAAGCAAATAAACGGTTTTAATGTCTACATTGAAATAAGCAGTATTCAGTTCATGTAAAATGTAAAACTGATGAATATTTAAATTTATATCATATAAAAGGATAAAGAAGTTACAGGTACAGTGCTCTGATTAATATTCCTTCTCCAATACTTTCTCTTCAATCTCTTCGGGCTCCCAATACTAAAAGTTTTAATCATATGATTGAGTGAAATTTTCTTCGTCAGTGATACTTCAGGATACTTTTTGATATTAGAAATCATAAAAACTCACTCGTTTACTCATGAAATGCATAACATAATAAAATTCCTCATATTTACTGCAAGCCAGCGACCTGTCAGAAACGTTTTGAGGTTGACAATGGAGGCAAAAACAAATGGTTTGGATTGCCTAATTGTCTTTTTGTTCGACCACCAGTGTTAACCTCAAAAAGTATTTGACAGTTGTTTCGCGGATCGTTAATGGCTGCGGTTGTACTTTGGACGACGAACCATAGACTGTCCGTAGTTCAAACGTCAGCTTTTTCCGTTCCAGGACAAATCGAATACATTTTCTCGGACAAAACGGGCACGTTGACCCAGAACATCATGACCTTCAACAAGTGCTCGATAGGTGGCAGGTCGTACGGCGACGTGGTAGACGCTCGCACCGGCGAGATAGTCGAGATAACCGAGGACCTGGAATCCCTCGACTTCTCCTTCAATCCGGATCACGAGCCCGAGTTCAGGTTCTACGACAAGAAACTGCTGGAGGCGGTGAGGGGCAAGAACGAGGACGTTTTCGCTTTCTTCAGGCTGCTGGCTCTGTGCCACACCGTCATGTCCGAGGTACGTAACCCTCTTATCATAGACGATAAGTTTGACTGCTGTCGAAAGGTTTCTATGAATGTTTTCTGTGGTGTAGGTGTCGGAGGGGAGGCTGGAGTACCAGGCGCAGTCGCCGGACGAAGAGGCGCTGGTGTCGGCCGCCAGGAATTTCGGTTTCGTGTTCAAGGAACGCACCCCCAACAGCATCACCATAGAGGTGATGGGCGACAAGGAGGTGTACGAGCTTCTGTGCATCCTGGACTTCAACAACGTACGAAAGAGGATGTCGGTGATATTGAGGAGGAACGGGAAATTGAGGTTATATTGCAAGGGGGCCGATAACGTCATATACGAACGTTTGAAGAGGGGCAACGACGAGATCAAGCACGCCACCCAAGAGCATCTTAACGTGAGTGATGGAAGACTTGATGAACATCATTTTTGACTTTGATCCCCTCTAGAAATTCGCAGGAGAAGGTTTGAGGACCTTGTGCCTGGCCTCGAGGGACCTGGACGAAGAATTCTTCAACAACTGGAAATTGAGGCACCAGCAGGCGGCCATAGCTCTGGAGGGGAGGGACGAACAGCTGGACGCCATCTACGAGGAGATCGAGAGGGATATGATCCTGGTGGGTGTGACGGGTATCGAGGACAAGTTGCAAGACGACGTGCCCAGGACCATCTCTAACCTCATTCTGGCGGGCATCAAGATCTGGGTGCTGACCGGGGACAAACAAGGTGAGGATCCGTTTTGTTCGCAGGGTTATCAGGAGTTCTGAAGGACAGCTTACCCTGGGTATACTAACTGACAAAGAAACTGCAACACTCAGAAGTATATACAGTGTGACAAGAAAAACCTCGGACAAACTCTTTTTCATTTAACTTTATGAAACAGAGGAAATTGAACAAAACAACAACAAATAATAAAAGCTTGAACATTTGTTAATCATATATTTAAGCCATTTCGAAGTGGCTTCCTTTGGCGGCGATACACAGCTTCAGACGCTTCTTGAAATTTTCGGAAATGGGCCGCATCTCCTCGGGCGTTAATCGGTTCCATTCCCGGCGCAGAGATTGCTTCAGCGACTCCAAAATCGACCACACGCTGAAGTCCATTGGGTTGAGATCCGGTGAGTAGGGCGGCCATTCTGCAGATGAGATGAAACAAGGAAAATGGGTCTTACACCATTCTTGCGTCATTTTCGCTCTGTGAGCCGGAGCGGAGTACTGTTGAAAGGTCCAATGCGTATCGCCGAAGTGCTGCTTGGCCCACGGAAGTACTACGGCCTCGAGGATGTCGCAGCGGTAGACTTCTCGATTGATTTTGACCCCTTGATCCACGAAAACTAAGGGAGTTATACCACTGCCGCAAATTCCGCCCCAGACCATGACGGATTGCGGATTTTGACGGTGTTCGACAATGGCCGATGTACCGGGAGCCTCTACGGACCAGACTCTGTCGTTTTGGTGGTTGTGGGATTGTTCCACGGTGAAAAGCTTCTCGTCTGTGAAGAGAATTCGCTCCCATTGCTGACCGGCGGCGAGACGAAGGAGTTGGCGACACCTTTGGAGTCGTACTCGCTTGTTTTCCTCCGTGAGGAGTTGAACTTTTTGGAGCTTGTATGGCTTGAGGTTGAGCTCCTTTTTGGCAATTTGACGGACTGATTCGCGATTGATACCGGTCTCACAGGCTATTTTCCTCATGGAAACCCTCGGATTTCGATTGACTCGCTTCTTGACGATGTTGCGATTGCTAGGAGTATTGACAAAGCGTTTTCTACCACTTCCTGGACGACGACCATCATGGCCAAGCTCCTTGAAACGACGAATTGCATCGGACACGGTTTTTCGAGGCACATTGAGCAAAAGAACAATTTCGCATTGACGCCTACCTTGACGAAACAGCTCCAAAATCGCACTACGTTTGTTTGACATTCTAAAACTCTGTGAAATGAAATTATATCAAACTGAAAATTCACATATCAATACAGGAAAGTGTGGAGAAACCAAGAGAATAAAAATTATTTGGCTGCGCTGAAATACACTGCGCAAAAAAATTAACGCACATTATGGAAATCTCAAATTTATTCTACAACTGAAGGTGTTCTCAATGATAATTATTTTTATCTGAATTATGCATGCATATGTTATCCACTTTCAACGTTTTTCTTCAATACAGATGTTTTCTCCCAGCAGGAATAAAAAAAGATGATATTATCAGATTTTGAATGTATTGGCTCCATTCTAAAATCAGTTGTCCTCGATCAATTCTAGTGATCAATAGTTTTTCTTTAGTTTGATTTTCTACACTCGATCGCTATGCAACGCGAAACACGCAATTTGACCCAAGAGGAATGTGCCCAAGCGGTAGTTTTGCGAGAAGAAGGGTGGACATACACAAGAATTGCAGAAAGGTTTGGAGTTTCCCATACAAGTGTGTCCAGAATGTTGCAGCGATTCAGGGAGACAGGTATGAATTTCCGAAGACCAGGACAGGGTAGACCACGGGTAACAATAAGAAATCGCATCAGAGAATATGATTTTAGGCCTCGTGTCGCGGCAAGAGGCCCAGTTCTTACCCCAGCCCATCGAAGGGCGCGTTTGGATTTTGCGAGAGAGCATATCCATTGGGAAGAGGCCGATTGGGAAAGAGTTCTCTTCCCAGATGAGTCTAGATTCTGCCTCTGCCATTGTGATCGACGTTCCCTTGTATACAGACGTCCACATGAAAGATATGCTCAGTGCAATTTCCTGAATACTACTGGTTTCGGGGGAGGATCGATTATGGTATGGGGTGGAATATCTTTGACTGCTCGTACAGACCTAGTGGTCGTTGATAATGGAGCTATGAATGCTGATAAGTATATAAGGAACATTCTTGAAGAGCATGTACTGCCATTTGCCGCATACATTGGTGAAAATTTCATTTTTATGGACGATAATGCCAGACCCCATCGTGCGCGCATCGTTCAGGAGTACCTTGAAGAGGTTGAAGTCTCTCGAATGGAATGACCAGCAAGAAGTCCAGATCTCAATCCGATTGAGCAGGTTTGGGACAACCTCAATAGAAGGCTGAGAAGTTCAGAAAATCATCCAGCTACTCTTAATGACTTAGGAATCCAACTCGGCGAAATCTGGGAAGGATTAGATCAGAACATTTTAAGATCACTCATTTTGAGTATGAACCGTCGTTGGCGAGCTGTAACGCAAGGGGTGGAAATACCAAGTATTAAATCACTTATCAGCATTTTAGTATTTTGAAAATTGTTCATTTCTCTTCTTTCACATAAGATTCGGTGAAATCTTGAATTTTTCTTCCATTTAACGCGTCTTGTTTCATTCAAAACCTTCCCGAGAGAACATAAAAAATAAGTTATAAGGTCAATGTAGAGTTAACTTCCATTAAAATTGAGATTTTCAGAATGTGCGTTAATTTTTTTGCGCAGTGAACTTTTGTTCCGGACCACAGCAAAATTTGTCCGAAGTTTTTCTTGTCACCCTGTATTCGACATTTCACGAGTGCCAACCTGCGTCAGTTCCAAGTGAAAAAACTCGATAAACCTAAACCTTGGCAAACCGGGATACTGAATAAAAGTGAACGGATTATAAATATAGGGTGACCGATCTTTGCAGAGACCGCCCTGAACATCGGCTACTCCTGCCAGCTGCTGACCGACGAGCTGGTGGACGTCTTCATCGTGGACGCCTCCACCTACGACGAGGTCCAGCAGCAGCTGAACAAGTTCAAGGAGAACATCAGGATTGTGAACACTTTCCACCCTTGCAGTCCTTCTGGCATCCAGATCGGCACCACCAACGGCAAACTGGACTCGACGCATCGGCTGACCGGGGAGTCTACGCCGCCGCACGTAAGGAGCCCGCCGGCGGTCAGCGTCGTCACATTCAGGTGGGATCACGGTGATGACGATGAAATTCGCGAAAATTTGAGAGCAAGGTAGCCCTTTTCGAGAATCGAGACTGCTGCACACTTTGAACTAATCGATTTTTTTTCTGATGGTCCAGTCGTTTGTGGTCTGATCTGTGGAGAATATTTTGGGGGCTGTTTTGATGACTTTGTGAAACTTATAGGTCGAAAAATACAGAATATGACTTTAAGGGCTGAACGAGAATATATTCGCTATCACAAAAACGCCTATATCTCTTGAACCAATTAAGAAAAAAATCAAAATTTGATCATAGTTAGCTTTGTCATGAACGTCAGAAACATGTGGAACATTTACTTCGTAGATATTCCAATTCTCTGTCGCAAAATATCAAGCGAAGTGAAAACACGAAAATTTATAGTTAAATTTTTTCAAAATAATCAAAAATGGGACTTCAAAAGAATCGCAAAAAAGATCGCGTTCGTCCGGAAACGGTATCAAGAGTTGTTAAGCGCTTCAACGAAGATCTTACAACTGCAAGGAACCGGGAGGAAAAAGGGGTTTCATAGCCCAAAAAAAGGGAAGAAAGCCATCAGCCTTTTTCAGAAGAATCCTAACCTTTCAGGACGGAAAGTGGCCCAAATAGTGGGTTGTTCGCAGTCAACCGTTCAGAAAATCAAGTCGAGTTCTGGGCTTAGAACATACAAAGTGCAGAAAGTGTCAGACAGGAACGCTGTGAAGAATCAAGAAGCGAAATCAAGAGCAAAGAAATTAAAAAAAGATTTCTTTCCTGTTGCGTGATGGACGACGAAACCTATGTCTTGGCTGATTTCTCGCAACTTCCTGGTCAGGAATTTTATACTGCAGATTCTCTTGGAAATGTTGACGAACAATTTCGCGTGAAGAAACAAGCAAAGTTTCCTAAAAAATTCCTGGTTTGGCAAGCAATTTGCACTTGTGGGAAAAAGAGCAAATTTTTCGTTGGCCAAGGCTCTGTTAACTCGAAGATATACATCGAGGAATGCTTGAAGAAGCGACTTTTACCATTTTTACGTGAGCACGATGTGTCAACAATCTTTTGGCCAGATTTAGCTTCATGCCATTACAGCAAGGCCACCAAAGAATGGTACGAAGCTAATGAGGTGGTTTTTGTCCCCAAAGATGCCAATCCACCAAATTGCCCAGAACTCAGGCCAATCGAAAGATATTGGGCCCTGGTGAAAAGAGAATTGAAGAAGACTAAGAAATCAACGAAAACATTAGCGGAATTCAAGCAAAAGTGGAAGACAGCATCCCAGAAAGAGTTTGAGAACACTATAAGAAGCATGATGGGAAGAATTCCAGAAAAAATCCACGAATTTTGTAAAAAATAGTTTTGGATTTTTCATTGTAAAAACAGTTTCCATTAGGATTAGAAGATAATTCGAAAATGAGTTTGATTTTCGAAATCGGTCCAGTGGTTCAAAAGATATGAGCGTTTTTGTGATAGCGAATTTATTCTCGTTCAGTCCTTATTTGAAGCTGATTCTTTATCGAATTGGTTTCACTCATGGTTTTCGAGTGGAACACCCTGTGAAGACGCAGTTAATGTGTTACTGATCCTATTTAATGGAGTCAAGTGTTCAATTTCACTTATTCAACCAAAACAAGTAACAATTTTCATCAATTTCAACAGCAGGTCATTAAATCGACATTTCTTGTATCTTTCCCCTTCAAAAAATTTTCTGCTGATCAGATTTCAGATCTCTCGAATTGACTGGACTGAAGATTGCATAGTTGACTAATCTTAAAGGTTAAAAATTGCTTTAGTCTGCATTAGGATAGATTCCCAAGGTCGGTTATGTAGATTTTCCCCTGGACATTGTAGATCGGCAGTTACTAACCTGCATTTATGTTTCTTCGTTAAACTTTGAAGAAATGTTCTCCCCCCTCAATGTTCAATATCTATTCAAAATTTAGGAAATGGTTGAACTTATTGTAGGCCATCAGAACTACTTAATTTAATTTTCTTGTCTGTCAACTTGAAATGGATGTCAAATATGTAAAGTTTCAAATGTCAAAGAAAGGAAAGCTCTAACTCAGTTGAAGATATATTTAGAACATCCTGTAACAATGAATAATTACAACAATTTTTTCAATATGAAGGGTTTTTCGATAAGAGGTGTTATTTTGAATAGACCGCTATTTCGATAGGTGACACTTTTGAAGCTGTCATTTTTTGACATTCGACAGGTGGAAAATACGCCATTAATGAAAATGGAACGATGCACGCTTCAACAACGCATTGCAATTATTGAAATTCACTATAAAATGCTGAAAATTTGGCAGACAACGTTCACTTTCAACAAGACGGCGCTACGTGCCACACAAGGAACGAAACCATTGCTCTTTTACGGGAAAAATTTCCGGGCCGTGTTATCTCTCGAAGAGGCGATCACAATGGACCACAGAGACCTTGCGACTTCTTCCTTTGGGGCCATTTGAAGGAGAAGGTCTACGCCAAGAGCCCAGCGTCGATTCAAGACCTCAAAGATGGAATTCGTCAAATTCGTTAGGCTATCGAGGATATGGGGCAGCCATTTTGCCATCTGGTTATGGAAAATTTCATGAAAAGGTTATGGTCCTGTAGTCGTAGTAATTTGACTATTGTTATTCTCCATTATAAACGACTTACCTTCCTCTTTATAATAAAAAAACATCCGATGCATAATCTTCGAATGTCAAAATAAAACCTTTTATTGGAAAACCCTTCATATTTACGAGTACTAGTTAATGAGTTTATTCAGTATACAGCAAGAGTTTTAATACAATCTAAAACACTCCGTCTACCTATGCTCTCTTAGTTTCAACTAACAATGAATGTTTAGTTAATATTGAGCCAAACAAAGAAGCACTTCCAACATTTAAATGCAGGCTTGCTCAATTCAGAGATTAAATGAGGATAACATCGAAGTAACAAGTTTTATCAAAATCATAAGTGAATGAGAAAAGAGAGAACAAAATCATCGAATTCATCACCACCCTGTATATTCTCATGTACCCAATA
The DNA here is from genome assembly GCA_951802165.1 of Adalia decempunctata. Lineage (NCBI taxonomy): Eukaryota > Metazoa > Arthropoda > Insecta > Coleoptera > Coccinellidae > Adalia > Adalia decempunctata. The sequence goes on from OX637702.1 coordinate 5,349,185, forward strand.
TTTCTCACCTTTATATGCGTTTTTGGAAGTGGCTCTTTGAAAATTGTCACACGCTTTTCGTATGCACTTGCTCATTTGCTTGCGAGAGCATCAAACAATTCAAAATCAATACTTACTATTTCCACACTGTAGATTTCTTTCTCTACCTCCTGAATTGAACCTTCATAAAATCGAATTTTAGCACCCAACTAGAGTACCACGACACCAACAACTCTCACGTGGAAGATACTCAAGCCGGCTTCGCCATTCTCATAAACGGTCAGTCTTTGGTGCACTGTCTGCATCCCCAAATGGAGCGACTTTTCGTCGAGGTGGTCATGCAGTGCAAGTCCGTGATCTGCTGCCGGGTGACCCCCCTCCAGAAGGCCCTGGTGGTCGAACTGATCAAAAAGACCAAGCATGCTGTAACGCTGGCTATTGGTGATGGAGCCAACGACGTTTCCATGATCAAAGGTTAGGGACATAGAAGAAACTTACAATTTTGACAATTTCACACAATTGTCAATATTGACAGGAGCTTTTGTAGAGGTTGTTTGATTAGAATGTTTTTAGCCGCACACATCGGAGTGGGTATTTCGGGTCAGGAGGGAATGCAAGCTGTTCTAGCCTCGGATTATTCCATAGCCCAGTTCAAGTACCTGGAACGCTTACTTTTGGTGCACGGCAGATGGTCCTACTACAGGATGTGCAGTTTCCTGAGATATTTTTTCAATAAGAATTTCGCCTTCACTCTGTGTCACTTGTGGTACGCGTTCTTCTGTGGTTTCAGCGCCCAGGTGAGTATCTCACCATCTGACACTCTGTATAACTATAAATAAGAGTTATTGTGCGAATTTTTCTCCATTCCTTGTGGTTTTCTTCCAGACCGTATTCGATCCTATGTATATATCGGTGTATAACCTATTCTACACATCTCTACCCGTCCTAGCTGTTGGCATATTCGATCAGGATGTCAACGATAAAAATTCCATCCTGTATCCGCAACTGTACAGACCCGGACATCTGAATCTATTTTTCAACAAGATGGAGTTCTTTTGGAGCGCCCTCCAGGGGTGCTACGTGTCCATAGTATTATTCTTTATACCGTTCGGTATGTCTTTAGAATTTTGTTTACGTATGGATGGTACTTACGTTGTGTTTCCATTGCAGGTACTTATTACGACGCTGTGAGCCCCGATGGGCAAGGTTTATCGGATTATATGTTACTATGTAGCGTAATGGCTGCCATACTTGTCATTGTCAATACAGCGCAGGTTAGTTCACAGAAATGTAAAGCGTCTTCTGTCAAAATCTCGGAAATCTTCTTTTTCTCGATAAACAGCTAAACATTCTCTTCCAGATCGCCTTAGATACCTCCTACTGGACCACTGTGAACCACACGATGATCTGGGGCTCCCTAACCTTCTTTTTCCTGATGGACAACTTCTATAATTTCATAGTGGGCGGGCCTTATGTCGGTGCCTTAATAAAAGCGATGCGCGAGGCCAACTTCTGGTTCACAGCCGTCTTAGTGGTGACGGTCTCGGTGATGCCGGTGCTAGCGTGGAGGTTCTACTTTTTCGACGTCTCTCCCACCCTCACGGATCGAGTGAGACTGAAGCAGAGGGTGGACCAGGTGCGGTCCAGGCAGAGCCAGGACGTGATGCGCACGCCATCTACCAGACGGGCCAGGAGGTCGATACGGTCGGGCTACGCGTTCGCGCATCAAGAGGGCTTCGGCAGGCTGATCACGTCGGGAAAGATCATGCGCAAGATGCCAAATCCGGAATTCAATATTTCCAATATAATAAGGTTCAGGGATTCGACGAGAGATGGCGAGGGTAGATCGGGCGGTAGTGAAGTGCGGGCCCCGATGCAAGATCTAGATACGATAAATTTGTGAGGTTAGGTCGACTGGCATTCGGCGGTGCCAGTTGCGGAAAAAATTCGAAATCGATAGTGGTGCTTTGTTAATTTTTATAAACTCGATATTTATTGATTAAGGTAAAAAACCTGTTTTTATTCTTTTTTCTTTTTTTTTATAGTTTTATATTTGGAGTATTTTGAAGTGATATAGCAGTATTTAAAGTATTAGATATTTATGCAGCATTTACAGTGTACCAACTTACTGCTGCGAGGACTTCAAATAAATAACGATTCAGTTTTTCATGTTGAATTTTTTCGTTGAAAACTGAACAATTTTCCCTGAGATTTCAACGAATACTAAGTAATTTGAAAGAGGTAGTATTTTCTTCGGATATGCTGGCTCGCAGGAGATATTCCTGTCTGCAATCGTCATAGTTGGTTAGTTTTCTAAATTTTATGAAAAATTTATCTAATTCAGAAATCAAAAATTGTTTCTTTATCAAAAACAACAATGTTTATTGTTGTAGTACCCAGAGTATTGTTGTTGAAATTACTGCAAAATTTAAATTATACAGGGTGTTCCATAGGGAAACTGAAATAGAGGTCACTGAGTCGGTTGAAGATATACCACGTTTATTGGTCCAACCATCTTTGTTTCTGAGATACAAAGCCTCTTATTGGGGTCACGGACTAACAAAACCATAGATATAGGATCCAAAGAAGAAATCACCATATTTGATAAAGCACCTTATATATTGGTGACTTTTATTTTGGGTTCAAGTATTTACGTTTTAAAATTAAACACCCTGTATAAGTGTTGGTTATTGAAAGATTTATTATGGAAAGCTTATAAATTCTCTCTCTGTAGTCACATTATTATCCAAATTGATTTTCCAAAGTATTATCTATTTTTAAAATTGCTTATTGATGTCGGTGTATACCGATTGAATTAATGAAGCACTAAGTTGCTGTAAGGGGATAAGCTTTAATAAAGTAATATATTTTAAAGATAAAACTGTTGAACCCAATGTATGTCCATGGGTAACTTATATTTAATAGAATTGTTACATTTTAATTTTTTATATCTGTTTTATTTTTTGATAAACTTCAATTTTCAAAGATTTATCCAGTATAAATTATACATTTTTCTTTGCAATATTTCAATGATCTTTTGATCAATTTATTCATTTTAGAAGTTACTAGTCATTCTAATGTTAGAATTTATGATGAAATATATTGTGCAAATTCTTGTTTTTGTAATATAAACGTTTATTTTTGATCTGGTGTTTTATTAACGGAGTTCCTCACGAAAGCAACCCAAAGGCAAACTAATAAAAAGCAGGAGCTTTTGAGTATTCAATCAAAAATATCAACAACTCTGTCTCTAGACTTTCCAATTTTAGTCTACTGCAACCAGAGACAAACTGACACTGATGAAAGTCAAAGAAAGAGATAACTGAATAATGTTCTATGTGAACGAAATCCATTTTCTGTGACTTTCAGGGTCGAGTCAGTTGCACCAATAAAGTAGACTAAAATTGGAAAGTCTAGAGACAGAGTTGTTGTCATTCCATTCTCCATTCAAAAACGAAGAAATCAAAAGGTCATTTAAAAGAATTTTCTAGGTTCCTAGAGGTAGAGGACCTTGAAAGCTGCGTATATATTGTGCTGAAAAACTCTCGAACGTCCTCTTTTTGACAAAAAAGTCGAACATTTTTCAGACGAGTTTCATCGACTTACAGTTGGAAAACTTCGTGATAGAGACCTTTTGTTATGATTTCCTTTCATTAAAAGTGCTAACGAGTCGATAGAAACATTCCTCGTCAAAATTGGAGAAAAATGTTTATTCGAAAAATCCCATAGGTTAGCCTTTGGTAAAAAATGTCGAAAAAAAATAAATCTTCTGAAATACATCGAATGAGGTGTCTACAGAAAGAGGAACTCGAGAGCTACCAACAAACGTAAACAAATCACTCGTATATCCATTTTCCGATTAATGAGAAGGAAAATTGTTGACGAGAAAATGTGATATATGTCTAGAGCTATAGTAGCCACTTCTTGATCTTTGTTCCACATGAACTAGCGCAAAGATCAAAAATGACAAAAACTCGGTCTCTAGACTTTCCAATTTTAGTCTACTTTATTGGTGCAAATGACTTGACTCTGAAAGTCACAGAAAATGGATGTCTTTCACATAGAACATTATTCAGTTATCTCTTTCTACGACTTTCATCAGTGTCAGCATTGTTTGAGGATTTAAACAATGGTGTCAGGTATGCTTAACATTTTGGGAATAGTGATACTTGATTACAAGGAAACATCATATACAGATCTTCACGTTTGTCATGTGGCATCAGAACTCATTCACATTCGGGTCAGAGTTTATGGCAGATGTGAATCTTTTTGTATTGCTATTTTTAGTATATTTCCATGAAAATAAAGAACATTCAAAACAATAATTTATTTCCATAATTCCAACGAATTGATCGTGAAACGTTGATCCATTTTGAAGGGAAAAAGCCTATTTGTATACCAAAATTTTAAAGACTCGACACTGCACTGTCAATAATACATTTATTCGCTGTAATTCTTCACAAAATCTTCAAGAGATCAAAGAAAAACACCTAAAAAAATCTGTTTACATATCAAAAAAACGTAGCTTTAGAAAAGAGTACTCATTTTCCTCCATGTTTGTTTACACTCTACAGCGCCCTCATCGGGGGTTGAAATCGCCAATAGGAAGTATATTTCTAGTAATATCATTCAAAGATATTCTTGTAGAATATCTTTTATCTTTTTACGTTTACGGTGTTCAGGACAAGAATAAGGGGTTGAGTCCATTGAATCTCAATATGGTTATAGGAAGAAGAAGAAAAATGAAGATTTTTATTCTTTGACATAAATGTCAAATAACCTTATCTGTCAATAATAATTGAAATTCTATGCTCGGCCCAAATCTCTCTTTTGCACCTAACCAAACAAACTCTGTGAGGATTTTGTTCCTAAGGTATATGTAAAATCCGTTTTTCTTTAATTTTCTGGTAATCATCCACGTTCTTTATCAAAACAATTCGAAACACAAATTTTTTGCCTTCATGTTTAAATCTGTATTTTTATATTATTCCTTGAAATATTCCGATTCTGATATTGTGGATGTTTACTCATACAACTTATTATTTCAGGTAAAATGGGTCGGTACGCTAGAGAACCTGATAATGCTTCCAAATCCTGTAAAGCTCGTGGTTCCAATCTCAGGGTTCACTTCAAGGTATACTATATTTTTTCAATGTAAGCCCCCAGAAGCAATTATGGTAATTCTTTCAGAACACCTGTGAGACCGCAAACGCCATCAAAAAATTGCCTTTGAAAAGGGCAGTTGCCTACTTGAAGAACGTCATTGACCACAAGGAGTGTGTACCATTCAGGAGATTCAATGGAGGTGTTGGACGTTGTGCACAGGCTAAACAATTTGGCACAACACAAGGAAGATGGCCAAAGAAATCTGCTGAATTCTTACTCCAGCTTTTGAGGAATGCTGAAAGTAACGCAGATTACAGTGGATTAGATGTAGACAGATTAATTGTTGATCACATTCAGGTAAGTTTCGAGAAACTTTGCTTGTTGACTTACACCTTGGATTGACACTAAAGAGCTCACTGTTTAGGACTTGAATCATAATTGGGTTGGTTGAATCCAACAAGTAATGTAAATCAAACCAACATACAACACTTTGTTTTGACGTTGAATGTTTTTAAAGCAACTACTTGAAGAATTTTGGTGTTATGGTTTTTTTTTCATTTCTAGGTAAATAGAGCACCTTGTTTGAGGAGGCGCACATATCGTGCTCATGGACGAATCAATCCTTACATGTCTAGTCCATGCCACATTGAAATGTGGTTGACTGAAAAAGAGGAAAAGCCAGAATCACCACAGAAGCCTGGCAAGAAAGGAACTGTAGAAAAGAAATCTGCTGCAGCGCATTAAATTGTTTATAAAATATAATTCCAATAAAAATCTAAAAAATTTTATGTTAATTCATTTCATGATCCTTTTTCACAAAGGCATCTAGTGTAGAATCGTAGGTCTCATGAAATTAAAGTAACACTCTGTAGATGGTCAAGAAAATTCTGTGTTGACATTGCGCTTGCAAGCAAAAACTAAAAAATGCACAAAAAATATCATTAAGTTGAGATAAATTATAGCACGCCCCCGGGACCCAGCATCAAAGTTATATTTGAATACACTGAGCCTGGGTATATAGCCCATAGTTGCTGAGCCCATATCAAAGAGTACTAGAGTAGAGTATCTACTCTGTGACTGGACTATATATATGTTCTGTGCTTCCCAGGCTTGCTCTGATGTCAATAATTCTTGGATGAACTGCGGCCTAGTGGCGACATCAATGAATTGTGAATGAACTAATGCTACATTGGTTCCTCCTTCATCCGTAGATGTCGCCACTAGGTCGCGGTTCAAAATCAGGCAGATCATGAGGTATTTGAATGAGGAACATAGTACGAGGAGGAGGTATCCGGAGTTTCATATCAATTTGTAGATGTCGCCACATGGTCGTGGTTCAAAACCAAGCAAATCATGCAATATCTGTATTAGGATTATAAGAGACAGAGGAGGTATGTTTGGGATTCATTCAGAATGTCACTTAGTTCAAGAGCTTGCCGTCAGATGACACCCTGGACAGAAGAATCCATCCAAGCGCAAACAGCTTGATTTGAGATTAAACAGATGGCTCTGATTATTTCAAAACAATCCATTTGCAGAATCAACTAAAATGTTTTTTATATTATAATGAAAGGGTGATGAAATATTTCAGCTTGTTTCTGAAATCACACAAAGAAAGCTTTAAATAATTTAATCATTATACCAATCCAAAAACAGTAGAGAAAAAGACATAACAAGTAAAAAGAATAGAACCCAAGCTCGTAAGCCTGCTTTTCTTTGAATTGCTTGTCGAATCTGTTCATTGGCATCTTTGATTTGCTCTGTTGAACCAACAACCACATTTGCTATCCTATCGATATCACCTTCTTGTTGTAGAACTTTTTCTGTGAACAACTCTTGTAATTCAGCTATATGCACTATTTTACTTTCCATTTGTTTAACCTCATCTGACATACTATTCAGTTCATTGTAAAGGGTTTCGTTTTCAGCTTCGAACATTTGCATCTCCTCTGTAGATAATTCTTCCTCAACATTTGGAACATTCACAACCTCTGGGATTAATACTTTTTTAACTTGTAAACTTTCCTCATTCTCGCTTTCATTAACTAGATCATTCCTTTCCACGTTTTTTCTTTTGACAGGTCCCAACTTGGATAGATTATGAATTTCAATGACCCTTTTAACTCTTATAGCTTTCGCTTCAGTGTAAACTTTAAATACTTCCCTCAAGTATTTCTCTAAAGATTCTATTACAGCATTATAGTGTTCTTCAGACTGTGCAGTTTTCTTCAAGGTAGCTATTTCTTTCTTGTAATCATTCAAAATACTTTTGCACTTATGAACTATATCCTCTGCAACAGTCTCTACTTGTTCTCTATCAATTTCAGTCATCGTTTTATTTGTCGATAGATAATTCATAATATTTAAGTATGCGCCCTTATTGTCGGTAAGAAATTGTCTGAGATGAGTTAACTGTCTTACTACTTCCTTCGCCTTAGAGAGGTTCACATCTTTTTTCGATTTCAATATATTTGAAGTCGGTTTTTTATCGACAACACCCAGTGATTTATTGGTGGTGCGGATCATTTTAACATGTGCCATGAACATGAGTGTGATGTCCATGATTTATCTGTGGATCCTCTGTTAATAAATGTTGAAAGTAATAAAATGAATTCAAAAACCAAATCAACACGTCACCTTCGTGGATGTTTTTGTTCTTTCACTTTGACAGTTCTGAAAAGTAGGGTTATTTAGTAGGTAGAATGAACGATGTTCGTTTGGAGCTACATTATACCAACGCAAAATTTTGTTCAAGAAAATATTTTGTGTAGCGATTTTTTTAGAATATTATCGTCACTTAATAATGATGATATTCACAAATGAGGTTTTCCAGTAAAGGAAATGTGGGGAACTAGTATCTTCGAGGAATTATTTAGATTTTTACTTTACAAATTTACGATCTGAATGGTGGCAACTGGTCTTTCCAAATATATCCCACTCTTTATTTTATAATTGCATAATCAGAATTTGATATCTTCCTTATCTAGGAAATATTTTATTGAGGTTCCCGGTTTTAAGCAGTGCTTTGAGGTGTATCATTCCCATTGGAATGTGGTGATAAAGTATTACTACTTTGAAGTGTCAATAAACCCCGTATCGGGAGTTATTTTTGTTTATACTCCTAGTTTTATTTAGCAGTATTGTCATTTTACCAAAATGTTGGGTTTTAGATCAATTCCTAAAACCTACAACTCTTTAAAATCATGTCAGGAGGCCGGCACGGCATTGAAATTGATGCCGGTGACATCAAACAGCCTCCAGACAAGAAACAGCCATCAGATTCCTGAAAAACTAAAGGATATGCCCACCAATCCACATCCAAGATTCTTCGACATGGTGGAATATTTCTTCCACAGAGCTTGTATCATGGTCGAGGATAAGCTGGTGGAAGATTTGGGCAAAGTTAGAGGATCCAAGTTGACTCTGGTCCAGAGACAAGCCAAGGTAGAAGGTATCTTGACGCTGATGGAGAAGTGCGATCATGTCCTGGAAGTTGCTTTTCCCATAAGGAGAGACAATGGCAGGTACGAGATGATCACAGGTTACAGGGCTCAACATAGTGGACACAGGCTTCCTTGCAAAGGAGGTGAGTGTTTCTTGTAACCCTATTGAATCTCTGTGGATGAATTTTAAAGTATAGAAAGAGTATAAGTGATTAACTTGAACCTTTTATTGCACTCTTTGAAATGTCACATCTGACAACTTTATCAAGTTGAGGTTAGGTCAGAGATCTCACCACAGGTTGCCTGTGCTGGTAGGATTAGTAATGTGCAAATTTTGAATTGAATTTGATAGTAATTACATCATACTGATTATAAATATATCAGATCACCCATTAAAACAATCATTGAGAAATTGGCTTAAATAATAAATATGCATTCCATTGAATACACTGTATTCGATATAATTTTGATTATAATATCTACTGAAGAGATCTATTTATTTATGAAGCTTAAAATATATTGGTTGGAGCGGAATAAAAACCCATGAAATTGATGAGTTCGTTGAAACTAATGAACGAATTTTTTTTAAAGGATTTTACTCACATTACGTTGCCTTCTATATACTCAATCATATTATTTACCAAATAGTTTTCCCTGAGTTTCAGTTATATCTTCTGTTGATTCTGAAGATATTTTATTTTGTATTATTCCTCGATATCCTGAGATGAAACCTAAATATACCTGCATGTAAGGGATTTAAATAATCTTATACAGTTCTCCAATAAATTCCAATGGAGATTTTCGGATAATTTGCTGTTACTTATATTTATTAATTGTACTTGACAGTCTTACATTTGAAACTTCTCATTACTGTCATTTGGAAGTCAAGCAGTCAGTGTGTTTTTGTGAAAAGTTGAAAGAAATGTTGAAAAAATGCTCCAAATTTCTTGGTAACTTCAAACTTTTTCGTCAATATTCCGATGATGGCCATAAGATGCCGGAAAGGCTCAAGGATATCGTCACTCAGGAAAAACCAAAGTTCTTCGATATGGTCGAGTACTTCTATCACAGATCTGCCATTTTCGTTGAGAAAAAAATCATGGCTGAACTTATGAACGGGAAAGACCATCACAATAAAGTGATGTTGGAAAGAAGGAAAAAGGAGATCAAAGGGATATTAGCTCTTATGGAAACTTGTAGCTACGTGGTCGAGGTTAATATTCCCATAAGAAGGGATAATGGAAATTACGAGATAATACATGGGTATAGAGCGCAGCATAGCATGCATAGAGTTCCGGCTAAAGGGGGTAAATGTAGCTCTAGTACCAAGTTCTATGAGGATTTAAAAATTGATTTTTTTGTATTTCAACTTCACATAGATTGGTGGACACTGGACATGGTGTATGAGTGTTTCCCGACAGGTCAATTTTTATTTGGGGGACATTTAAATTGATTTCGTGAACTAGAAAATGCGAATGCATTCAAAAGGTGAATGATAGAGTGACCAAAACCTTTCGATTTCACGTCAGTGTTTTTTTTAATAATTCCTTTGCTTGGTGCAGAATCACACTTCTGCACTTTCAGAACATGACATTGAAGAACCTTGCCATTTACCATTACATAAAATTTTATGTTTCGCCGTCTTGTACATGTAACAATTTTTTGTTCTCTCAAAGTATGAAAAAGGTGATGGTTTCAATTGAATTTCCATCGATAGCTGACCACAATAAGAATATTGACGTCGATCATTCATTAAACAAATGAATAAATTGCTCTTCAAGGTCGGAAGTTCGAAATGGTGTGAAAAATACTCATGAAAATTAATCAATTGATTTTAGAGTCTTTTAGAAAATGGTATACAGGGCGAGTCAACGGTGCTCAATCGGTGGATAATTCTTAAAATTTGGTCTAACAGAACAACATGCCCATACCTAAATTATCTAAGCAGGGATCAATCTAAAGGATTTATACTGTTTATCTAACTGGGGTATAATTCAGAGTGTTTGTAATTATTATTTTAAAAGAAGGCAACCCCTCAGATTGTTTCGCATCCGTAACTGAACCAAGTCCAGGTGAACGATCATCGATGGCCACGAGGGTTTCCATGAGGAATCCCAAGAGCCTGCCTCACGCTCAAGATGCGAAACTACGACTCATCGTCGAGGTTGCGACCACTTTCAATGTGAGTTGAGAATGTGGGAAGATATACTACAGAAATGATCCTGTGAAGTATGATCTTAATTTTTTTCAGCTAAAATTCGAGGTTATATTGACAGTTGGGAAGAAACTATTGGGTATTGATTGAGTTTTGAGCGCCATCTACGTCTTCCTTTTTTCAGGACATAATACAATGTGTCAGAGTGAGATAGAGGGCGCTAAAACTTCATAAATACTCAATAGTTTCTTCCCAACCGTCCATATAACCTCAAATTTCGGCTGAAAAAAATTAAGATCATACTTCACAGGATCATTTCTGTAGTATATCTTCCCACATTCTCAACTCACATTGAGAGTGGTCACAACCTCGACGATGAGTCGTAGTTTCGCATCCTGAGCGTGAGGCAGGCTCTTGGGATTCCTCATGGAAACCCTAGTGGTCATCGATGATCGTTCACCTGGACTTGGTTCAGTCACGGATGCGTAACAATCTGAGGGGTTGCCTTTTTTAAATTAATCAATACAAATTACAGCGCAAAAATGTATTACATTAGGGAATTTTGGTGGAATATTCCTGTGACACTCTCTAAGTAGAGCTTGCAACCTATCTCACAGTGAGTTGAGAATGTGGGAAGGTATATTACATAAATGATCCTGTGAAGTATAAGCTAAAATTCGAGGTTATATTGACGGTTGGGAAGAGATTGAGTATTTATTAACTTTGAGCGCCCTCCATGTCGGAAATTTTCTAATCTTGTTTCTGTCGTATGTTTTTCCGATATAGCAAGTTTCGTATGAACCTCAATTTTCACATAATTCCTGTACTAAAAGAAATTGTATCTGATTTTGACTGGATTTTAATACATACTTCATTTCTTCGTAGATATGATTATGTTCTTTTTTGTACATTTTAATTTTGAGCGATCGTTCTAATTGACTCACACAAGTTTGATAAGCTAAGTATTAAAAAGCCCTGAACCCAACTTGGTTATTAATCATTTTCATTAAAATATGTACTTCCTGAAAGTATCCAACACATCTGTGTGGACACATAACCTAATTCACAAAATAGCAATCCAACGACCTGTCAAATATTTTTTTGAGGTTAGTTGGTGGGCGAATAAACCAAATTTAGCTTTCTTCATGTAGACATTAAAACCGTTTATTTGCTTGAGAAATTGTTTTATGTGGACATTTTTTTGATATTTCTAGTCAATCTTACTCTTAGGAATATCAGACCAGTGAAAATTATTTAAATTAAGTGCATTTTCAATAAAAAAATGCCATAAATGTGTGCCAAAGTTGGATGTGCAAGTCGTTCAAATTATGAGGATTTTCTTGAATATTTTGGAACAACCAGTGTGTGTAACTTGGTGTATTATACACATATTAAGTGACTTACCAGGAAACAAAAGGAAATTGGGTCAGCAGTCATCAAGACTTGACAATATCGAAGATAAGAAACTAAAGTGAATGTGTCTTCATAGACACTGAAATAAGCAGTATTCAGTTCATGTAAAATGTAAAACTGATGAATATTTAAAATTATATCATATAAAAGGATAAAGAAGTTACAGGGACAGTGATCTGATTAATATTCCTTCTCCAATACTTCGGGCTCCCAATACTAAAAGTTGTAATTATATGATTGAGTGAAAATTTCTTCGTCAGTGATACTTCAGGATACTTTTTGATATTAGAAATCATAAGAACTCACTCGTTCACTCATGAAATGGCTCAGATAATAAAATTCCTCATATTACTGCAAGCCAGCGACCTGTCAGAAAATTTATAGGTTATCTGGAGGCAGGGCGCCACGTGGTTTGGATTGTTTTGAGGTTAGTGCTGGTGGTCAAAGAAAGTTAAGATCATACTTCTCACAGGTTCATTTCTGTAGTATATTTTCCCACATTCTCAATTCACTCTGTGAGGTAGGTTGCAAGCTCTACATATAGTGCGTTCCACTTGGCGCTCACAACGATCAAAACGCTCCTTTGGCCGTTCCACATGGCGACTACGGTCGTTGTGGACGCGGCGAATACGTTACTCATGACGTCATTGTTTTCGCCCACGCCAAGCTCACAACGACCCATCCCAAGACTTGGGTCTTTGCGGTCGTTCGAGGAGTGGGGATGATAATTTGGTCACGGCCTGCTAAAGACTGATGTATTAGGCCAATGCCAATCTAGCCCATTCCACTTGAATGTTTGATCGCAACGATCGCGAGCATGTGGAATGGGATAAACAGCGGTCGTGAGCGTGAGCATTGTGAGCACCAAGTGGAACGCACTATTAGAGAGGGTCACATTACAGGATATTTACACCAAGACTCCCCGTTATACATTTTTGCGCTGCAATTTGTATTGATTAGCTTAAAAAAGGCAACCCCTCAGATTGTTCCGCATCCGTGACTGAACCAAGTCCAGGCGAACGATCATCGATGGCCACGAAGGTTTCCATGAGGAATCCCAAGAGCCTGCCTCACGCTCAGGATGCGGAACTACGACTCATCGTCGAGGTTGCGACCACTCTCAATGTGAGTTGAGAATGTGGGAAGATATACTACAGAAATGATCCTGTGAAGTATGATCTTAATTTTTTTCTGCTAAAATTCGAGGTTATATTGACGGTTGGGAAGAAACTATTGGGTATTGATTGAGTTTTGAGCGCCATCTACGTCTTCCTTTTTTTCAGGACATAATACAATGTGTCAGAATGAGATAGAGGGCGCTAAAACTTCATAAATACTCAATAGTTTCTTCCCAACCGTCCATATAACTTCAAATTTCGGCTGAAAAAAATTAAGATCATACTTCACAGGATCATTTCTGTAGTATATCTTCCCACATTCTCAACTCACATTGAGAGTGGTCGCAACCTCGACGATGAGTCGTAGTTTCGCATCCTGAGCGTGAGGCAGGCTCTTGGGATTCCTCATGGAAACCTTCGTGGCCATCGATGATCGTTCACCTGGACTTGGTTCAGTTATGGATGCGAAACAATCTGAGGGGTTGCCTTTTTTAAGTTAATAATTACAATTTACAACGCAATTTGGTGAAATTTTCCTGTATTATGACACTCTAAGTAGAGCTTGCAACCTATCTCACAGTGAGTTGAGAATGTAGGAAGGTATATTACAGAAATGATCCTGATGATCTTAACTTTCTCAGCTAAAATTCGAGGTTATATTGACGGTTGGGAAGAGATTGAGTATTTATTAAATTTGAGCGCCCTCTATGTCAGAAATTTTCTAATCTTGTTTCCGTTGTATGTTTTTCCAATATAGCAAGTTTCGTATGAACTTCAATTTTCACATAATTCCTTAACTAAAAGAAATTGTATCTGATTTTTACTGGATTTTAATACATATTTCATTTCTTCGTTTATATGATTATGTTCTTTTTTGTACATTTTAATTTTGTGCGATCGTTCTAATTGAGTTACCCAAGTTGGATAAGCTAAGTATTGAAAAGTTTGGTTATTGATCATTTTCATTAAAATATGTACTTACTGAAAGTATCCAACACATCTGTGTGGAGACATAACCTTATTCACAAAATAGCAATCCAACGACTTGTCAAATTAGGCAATCCAACGACCTGTCAAATATTTTTTTAAGGTTAGTTGGTGGGCAAATAAACCAAATTTAGCTTTGTTCATGTAGACATTAAAACCGTTTATTTGCTTGAAAAATTGTTTTATTGGGACATTTTTTTGATATTTCTAGTCAATCTTACTCTTAGGAATATCAGACCAGTGAAAATTATTTAAAATAAGTGCATTTTCAATAAAAAATGCCATAAATGTGTGCCAAAGTTGGATGTGCAAGTCGTTCAAATTAAGAGGATTTTCTTGAATATTTTGGAACACCCAGTGTGTGTAACTTGGTGTAGTATACACATATTAAGTGACTTATCAGGAAACAAAAGGAAATTGGGTCAGCAGTCATCAAGACTTGACAATATCGAAGATAAGGAACTAAAGCGAATGTGTCTTCGTAGACACTGAAATAAGCAGTATTCAGTTCATGTAAAATGTAAAACCGATGAATATTTGAAATTATATCATATAAAAGGATAAAGAAGTTACAGGGACAGTGCTCTGATTAATATTCCTTCTCCAATACTTCGGGCTCCCAATACTAAAAGTTGTAATCATATGATTGAGTGAAAGTTTCTTCGTCAGTGATACTTCAGGATACTTTTTGAAATTAGAAATCATAAAAACTCACTCATGAAATGCATAAGATAATAAAATTCCTGGTTTGGATTGTTTTGAGGTTAGTGCTGGTGGTCAGAGAAAGTTAAGATCGTACTTCACAGGATTATTTCTGTAATCTTCCCACATTTTCAACTCCCTGTGAGATAGGTCGCCTCTACTTATTGAAGTTATAGAAGGTTATTTATTAAAGAGGATATTTTCACCGAGACTCCCTAATGTTATACATTTATGCGCTGTAACTTGTATTGATTAACTTAAAAAAGGCAACCCCTCAGATTGTTTCGCATCCGTAACTGAACCAAGTCCAGGTGAACGATCATCGATGGCCACGAGGGTTTCCATGAGGAATCCCAAGAGCCTGCCTCACGCTCAGGATGCGAAACTGCGACTCATCGTCGAGGTTGCGACCACTCTCAATGTGAGTTGAGAATGTGGGAAGATATACTACAGAAATGATCCTGTGAAGTATGATCTTAATTTTTTCCAGCTGAAATTTGAGGTTATATGGACAGTTGGGAAGAAACTATTGAGTTTATATTAAGTTTTGGCGCCATCTATGTCAGGAACTTTTTTTCAAGTTCGAGGGGAGTGAGGGGAGCTGCAGAAACCTCTTCTGGGTGCGCCGTGGTAGTGCCTGAAATGGAGGTTGTTTTTTAAATACTCTAAATTCCATGTTGTGTATAAATACGTTCCATGCATATACATATTAATCTACCGATCAAGCACTGTTGAATCGCCCTGTATATCTTTCCTCCAAAGTAGACAATTTATGAATTAAATACGTAGTTTTATTTGTACTTGGATTATTCTGATATAGACTCGTCACCTAAATATGATAAAAATAGCTTTTTCGTACTATTATGTATTCACTCTAGAATACCGCTTGAATTATATTTTACTGTTGACTTAGTGCCAATTCGACCTCTATTGTTAGCATACAGGCTACAGGTGTCTGTCCTAATCTTTTTTATTATCAGTTAAAATCTGGAAGGCTGAAATTATAAATCTTTTTTGGAACTATTTAGGAAGTTTCCTTTCGTAGAGCCGATCCTGTTTTGATCTTCTGTTGGTTTTCGCTAATCATTATTTGACCCAAATTCCAGTAATCGCCAAATATTTAGTCCCGTTTCAAATCGATTCACTCGTAATTTGATTTAGATTTGTAATTTCTACGAACTCGCAAACTGATATTTGTGGGAGTGTGCGATATGGAAAATGTACCTAATTACTCTTGCCCAAGGTCACTCGTTAATCCAT
Source organism: Adalia decempunctata (assembly GCA_951802165.1). NCBI lineage: Eukaryota > Metazoa > Arthropoda > Insecta > Coleoptera > Coccinellidae > Adalia > Adalia decempunctata. The sequence goes on from OX637702.1 coordinate 5,365,348, forward strand.
AAAACTAATTGTCACATTAAGTTGAAACCTAATTATTAATAACATTCATTCTTTCTCATTACGAGTGGAAAAATATTATACATCGATATTGGCCTTCAGAAAAGAAAGGATTGGTTGAAAGCTTCCTTGTTGATTGTTTTGATTGCTAACGCTTGTTCTGAAGGCAATTTGACTGTTTCTAAAGCGTTTCTTTATTAGGTACCTACAGTTTTGGGTTTCTTCGTCGATTCCAATGGAGCAACAATTTAATTATAGGCTTAAGCTAATAGGTATACGTGAAAAGACAGAACAGGTACCAAAAGATCAAGTTCAAGGCCATTTGACGCGTCATAAATAAATTCTGAACTTCTTCTGATTTGGACATGATAAAAAAATATACGTATTTGAGAAAATGTAATTCATTTCCTCTTGTTTTCATCTCGGTTAATGCATGTTCTGAATCACTCTTACTGATGTCGATAAAATTGGCTCGATACAATTATCTGTTGCATTTATAAACAGAATTTCATTTTATTACTTAATTTTTATCTCTGGAAAAATATCAAACGATTTTATCGGAGCTTTTAGCATGGTTGTAAATCGAATGTCATCGTTATCAAGAATCTATATTGATACACTGTAATATTTTTTGAAAAATCAATTTTCACTCGGTCATATATTCTCTGTTATTTGAATAAAAATAGACTCTTTTAAGTTCTATTATCGATCATTCATTATCTGTGAGTGACTTTTCAAATTTCGAAATACAGGGTGTCCTAGAGTACAGTAGTTGTGAAGCAATGATAGTAGTTCTGAAAAAAAACATTCCCTTGTACTTCTTTTTGTTTGAAAATCACATCTTAAAATGGTCGATTTATAACCGAAATTTGGTTAAAACCTCTCTTATTTCCGAAGAAACTGAACACAACTAAATTACTAATGTAGATGTCAACCCATAATTCACATAAAATTGAAACGAAAATCTTCAAATTCAGGCTGAAATAACCTTTAATTTTTGTTTTTCAGGAATGCGTTTTTCGAATGACGTGACACGAGACGAAGTCAAGGCCCTTGCCGCCTTGATGACCTTCAAATGCGCCTGCGTAGACGTACCTTTCGGCGGTGCCAAGGCTGGTGTCAAGATCAACCCCAAGGAGTACTCAGAGCACGAGTTGGAGAAGATCACCAGGAGATTCACTCTGGAATTGGTCAAGAAGGGTTTCATGGGTAAGGAGATATCCTTCTTTCTAGAAATCGCTCTGAATTATTCGGATAACAGCTCTACATACTTGAGAAGTGCTACGAATTCATTTTGGAATGCGACCAAATCTAAACTTGTCTGATGTAAACGTTGCCAAGATAAAATTTGACATATATGTCAGTTAAAGAGTCTACCAACCAAACAAAAACTGGATTTGTTATAATCATATGACACTATACTCTGTTCAAATGTAAGAAGGAGCACGATATACTTACTTGTTTGTGTATCGTGAGAAGGAGCAATATCAACAAGTTTGGCGCAGTGGTAGGAGGGCCTTCGTATAGTTACTTTCCATCCAGAGCCGAATCGAGGAGATTTCACACAATCGTTCAGTTTTAACTGAATATTATCATTGTTTAAAGAGTACAATGATATTATTATACGAATGCAATTCATACAACACATCTAAGTGAAATATATAAAACATAACAAGTTTATGGAAAAGTCTTCAATTATACATCTGTTCAAATCAAAATCAATTCTTCTGATAAGGTTCATACCGAAATTGTCAACCGAATCGATTATTTTTAACGACGGGTCTCTCCTCTTTGGTGGCGTCAATGTTTTATTCTCTTTGTATTCTCTGACAATTCTGAATACAGCTGAATCACTCACACCTGAGGATTTTGAAACAATTCCTACTAAGTCTCTTTTCGATAAATCAGGATGTTCTTCCAATTCTTTTCGAAAAATGTTCAAAATTATCTCTTTCTCTTCAGCAGAGTAATGCGACCTTTTGGACTTTTTCTCGTGGTGGTCCCCACATATCACCCTCAGATGCAGTATCCGTTTCCGAATTCGACATTGTTCTATAAACACTATATACACTTTGTCAAAAGATTTTCCAACACAATACACTTTTCACAACAAAATCTATAAACACTTTGAATCGCTAGAACTTCACAGTAGCTCTAGGTATTTTAACTAGTCTTGTCAATTGAAAACTTCGATATTTATGCAAATCAAGATTGCTTTAACCCATTTAGGGAAAGGACCCAAATCTGGTGTTTCCCGGAATTACCTTGTCGGAATCTTGAGCAGCCGACAAAGAGTTTCGTACAAAATAATATAAAATTTTGGAGCGAAACTAAATATATTTCGGATATTACAACTAAATTACCATCATAAATTTGAACATAGATCTTTTACGAGTCTTGTCAATTGAAAACTTCGATATTTATGCAAATCAAGATGGCTTTCACCCATTAGGGAAAGGGACCCAAATCTGGTGTTTCCCGGAATTACTTTGTCGGAATCTTGCAAGATTCCGACCCAAATCTCTAAAACTCTGGTGTTTCCTGGAATTACCTTATCGCAATCTCGAGCATCCGAAAAAGAAATTATTTAGTAGATAATAATATAAAAACAAAACGAATACAAAAATAGGGTACGTCGGATATAAAATGTTTATGACAATTGCAAATCATAACAGAAATTTTGCACTAGAGTTTCTGAGGAAAAAAGTTCTAATGTGGAAATTGCTGACTCAAATTATTGACTCATTTCTATCCAGTACCATCCACAGTCCGTTCCAAGTACGATCCTGGCAGTCTCTTAGGGCAGTCGAAGAGAGCGTTGTTATGAAAGTTTGACCAATGAGAGCTTTATTGTGCGCAAACCAGGCGATTCTGTTTGCGTACAAAGCTCCTTCTTATACACTGCGCAAAAAAATTAACGCACATTCTGAAAATCTCAATTTTAATGAAAGTAAACTCTACATTGACTTTATAACTTATTTTTTATGTTCTCTCGGGAAGGTTTTGAACGAAACAAGACACATTAAATGGAAGAAAAATTCAGGATTTCACCGAATCTTATGTGAAAGAAGAGAAATGAACAATTTTCAAAATACTGAAATGCTGATAAGTGATTTAATACTTGGTATTTCCACCCTTTGCGTTAATTACAGCTCGGCAACGACGGTTCATACTCAAAATGAGTGATCTTGAAATGTTCTGATCTAATCCTTCCCAGATTTCTCCGAGTTGGATTCCTAAGTCATTAAGAGTAGCTGGATGATTTTCTGAACTCCTCAGCCTTCTATTGAGGTTGTCCGAAACTTGCTCAATCGGATTGAGATCTGGACTTCTTGCTGGCCATTCCATTCGAGAGACTTCAACCTCTTCAAGGTACTCCTGAACGATGCGCACACGATGGGGTCTGGCATTATCGTCCATAAAAATGAAATTTTCACCAATGTATGGGGGCAAATGGCACTACATGCTCCTCAAGAATGTTCCTTATATACTTATCAGCATTCATAGCTCCATTATCAACGACCACTAGGTCTGTGCGAGCAGTCAAAGATATTCCACCCCATACCATAATCGATCCTCCCCCGAAACCAGTAGTATTCAGGAAATTGCACTGAGCATATCTTTCATGTGGACGTCTGTATACAAGGGAACGTCGATCACAATGGTAGAGGCAGAATCTAGACTCATCTGTGAAGAGAACTCTTTCCCAATCGGCCTCTTCCCAATGGATATGCTCTCTCGCAAAATCCAAACGCGCCCTTCGATGTCCTGGTCTTCGGACATTCATACCTGTCTCCCTGAATCGCTGCAACATTCTGGACACACTTGTATGGGAAACTCCAAACCTTTCTGCAATTCTTGTGTATGTCCACCCTTCTTCTCGCAAAACTATCGCTTGGGCACATTCCCCTTGGGTCAAATCGCGTGTTTCGCGTTGCATAGCGATCGAGTGTAGAAAATCAAACGAAAGAAAAACTATTGATCACTAGAATTGATCGAGAACAAATGATTTTAGAATGGGGCCAATACATTCAAAATCGGATAATATCATCTTTTTTTATTCCTGCTGGGAGAAAACATCTGTATTGAAGAAAAACGTTGAAAGTGGATAACATACGCATGCATAATTCTGATAAAATAATTATCATTGAGAACACCTTCAGTTTTAGAATAAATTTGAGATTTCCATAATGTGCGTTAATTTTTTCGCGCAGTGTATTTGAACGGACTATAGACATCTTAGTTTTGCCGGCTTGCATGTTTTATCGATGTAAAACGAGAGTTGCAACGGAAACTTCCTCGCTAAAAACGAAACGAGTAAAATAGTCATCACGAAAATCTCTTTCAGGTCCGAGCATAGACGTACCGGCCCCCGACATGGGCACCGGCGAACGAGAGATGTCCTGGGTGGCCGACACCTACTCCAAGACGATCGGTTACCAAGACATCAACAGCCACGCGTGCGTGACCGGCAAGCCGATCAACCAGGGCGGCATCCACGGTCGTACGTCGGCCACGGGCCGCGGCGTCTACCACGGCATCGACAATTTCATCCACGACCATTCGCTGATGGAGGCCTGCGGCCTCAAGCCCGGATGGGCCGGCAAGACCTTCATCGTGCAGGGATTCGGTAATGTGGGCCTTCACTCCACCAGATATTTGCACAGGGTCGGGGCCAGGTGCATCGGCGTGTTGGAGTACGACGGCTCGATCTACAATCCGGAGGGCATCGATCCCAAGGTGGGTGTGGCTTATTCGCGGAGGCTCCGCCCCGGTTAACGCCCAGCGAGCCTCTATATCCTCAATAGACCTTTCCAGAATTACCTGTGCAGGTGACAGTTGCGCGCGTCACTTGTGGGCTAAGAATGAATATCATTGGTCGTCAAAATTTCCCTCCTTAAATCGTTGACATTTGACAATTGATATTATTATTTTACGCAGTCGATGTTTTGGATGTGGATGTTATTTGTTGTATTGTTTATCGAAAATCAAAATTTTAGTATGCCTCAACAATGTTATGTTACTAAGTGACGGTCACGGTACGATAAAACCAGTAGGATCTCATTTCATTGCTTCCCTCTCTCTCTTTCTTTTCTCTCTCGCACTAAGGTTTGCGCGTCTTTTAATGCTGCCCACAAGTTGCGCATGAAATATACCTGTTTCTCTCTCATTCTGGTTTAGTTCACATCTTTCATCTTTGTTCTGCGTATTCTGGAAAGGTCTATTAGGCAATCCAAACCACGTGGCGCCCTGCCTCCAGATAACCTATAAATTTTCTGACAGGTCGCTGGCTTGCAGTAAATATGAGGAATTTTATTATCTTATGCATTTCATGAGTGAACGAGTGAGTTTTTATGATTTCTAATATCAAAAAGTATCCTGAAGTATCACTGACGAAGAAAATTTCACTCAATCATATGATTACAACTTTTAGTATTGGGAGCCCGAAGTATTGGAGAAGGAATATTAATCAGAGCACTGTCCCTGTAACTTATTTATCCTTTTATATGATATAATTTTAAATATTCATCGGTTTTACATTTTACATGAACTGAATACTGCTTATTTCAGTGTCTACGAAGACACATTCACTTTAGTTTCTTATCTTCGATATTGTCAAGTCTTGATGACTGCTGACCCAATTTCCTTTCGTTTCCTGATAAGTCACTTAATATGTGTATAATACACCGAGTTACACACACTGGGTGTTCCAAAATATTCAAGAAAACCCCCATAATTTGAACGACTTGCACATCCAACTTTGGCACACATTTATGGCATTTTTTATTGAAAATGCACTCAATTTAAATAATTTTCACTGGTCTGATATTCCTAAGAGTAAGATTGACTAGAAATATCGAAAAAATTTCCACATAAAACAATTTTTCAAGCAAATAAACGGTTTTAATGTCTACATGGACAAAGCTAAACTTGGTTTGTTTGACCACCAGCTAACCTCAAAAAAATATTTGACAGGTCGTTGGATTCCCTAATTAGGCAATCCAGACCACGTGTCGCCCTGCCTCCAGATAACCTATAAATTTTCTGACAGGTCGCTGGCTTGCAGTAAATATGAGGAATTTTATTATCTTATGCATTTCATTAATGAACGAGTGAGTTTTTATGATTTCTAATATCAAAAAGTATCCTGAAGTATCACTGACGAAGAAAATTTCACTCAATCATATGATTACAACTTTTAGTATTGGGAGCCCGAAGAGATTGAAGAGAAAGTATTGGAGAAGGAATATTAATCAGAGCTCTGTCCCTGTAACTTCTTTATCCTTTTATATGATATAAATTTAAATATTCATCAGTTTTACATTTTACATGAACTGAATACTGCTTATTTCAGTGTCTACGAAGACACATTCACTTTAGTTTCTTATCTTCGATATTGTCAAGTCTTGATGACTGCTGACCCAATTTCCTTTTGTTTCCTGATAAGTCACTTAATATGTGTATAATACGCCAAGTTACACACACTGGGTGTTCCAAAATATTCAAGAAAATCCTCATAATTTGAACGACTTGCACATCCAACTTTGGCACACATTTATGGCATTTTTTATTGAAAATGCACTTAATTTAAATAATTTTCAGTGGTCTGATATTCCTAAGAGTAAGATTGACTAGAAATATCAAAAAAATGTCCACATAAAACAATTTTTCAAGCAAATAAACGGTTTTAATGTCTACATGAACAAAGCTAAATTCTCACTGTTTGACCACCAGCACTAACCTCAAAACATATTTGACAGGTCGTTGGATTGCCTAATTATCTTTCAAATAAAAGAAAATTGGCTTCAATCTCAATTTAAATGTGTTTTAATTCGATTCAAACTTTCATCACTCCAAAAAACACCCGATATATGAATAAAAACCCTAAATAAGCCACCTATATCGTTCCTCTGAGACTTGAATGTGTTTTTCCCTTCCAGGAACTGGAAGAATACCGCAACAAGAACGGAACAATCAACGGATTCCCAGGTGCTAAACCTTACGAGAAGAAAGAGGACCTTCTATTCGAAAAATGCGACATCCTAGTGCCAGCTGCAGGAGAACAGGCCATCCACAAGGGCAACGCTCACAAAATCCAAGCTAGGGTGAGTTTTTTTCTTCGATAATGTGAAGGAAGCGAATAAACATTGTAATTATTCCTTCAGATTATTGGTGAAGGTGCTAATGGGCCTACAACTCCAGCAGCCGACAAAATTCTGATAGAAAAGAATGTTTTGGTGATCCCCGATTTGTACATAAACGCTGGTGGTGTTACTGTATCTTTCTTCGAATGGTTGAAGAACATCAATCACGTCTCTTACGGTAGATTGACCTTCAAATACGAAAAAGACTCCAACTACCATCTCTTACGTAAGTTTAACTGTATTTATCAGTGAATTTTATGAAGGAAGTTGTCCGTTATTGCTGTTTTTTCGATGCTTCCTTTTTATTATACTTTTACTTACAGAATCTGTCCAAGAATCGTTGGAGAGGAAGTTTGGAAAATCCGGAGGAAGGATCCCAATAACACCTTCGGAAAGTTTCCAAAAGAAAATCCATGGTGCTTCGGAAAAAGATATTGTGCACTCTGGACTTGACTACACGATGGAAAGATCTGCAAAGGTGAGTCGAATTCTCATTCGTCCAAAACTTTATCCACCATTAGATATTGGGTTTTCAGAAATTATGAATTGGTCTTTATATTCTCAATTTTAAACAACCATCACCTTTGAGTCTATACGAATTTTTCTGGTATCTCCTTTGTGTGAATTATGGAAATTCTCTTTCCGGATTTAGATAATTCCACTAAATTTGGACACAACAATGCCTTTTTCAATTCATTATCGCAATTCAACAATGAAACTCACAAAACAACTGTTAATAAATATGAAAACTGTCATTATAAGAATTAATTCATAAAAGATCATAGAATATCATAGATAAGGGATCGTTTGTCGATAACGTTCTATAGCTTATACCATATTTCTATGATGGAATTCGGAAAACAGTGAATAATCCATAGAAATATAAATAAAATGGAATAATCTGTGTTTATATGTCAAAAAGTTTCTCATTATGAAAAGGATTTAATTATGACGATTGCTTTATAGGCCATAATGAGGACGGCCCAGAAGTTCAACCTTGGCCTCGATCTGAGAACAGCGGCATACATCAATTCGGTGGAGAAGATATTCAACACCTACTCAGAGGCCGGTCTGACATTCTAAGATTAATATTTATGTTTTATTGTTTCATTAATGCCTTCGCGAAAACAACATTCTCATCTTTATACTCGGTACCGAAATGTATTTTATGTATTTATGTAATTGGACATCTTAAGAATATACAATGTTATCATTTGACTTGAAATGGTTCGGCATTTCGAAATTTCGACTCGATTGGATCATTATATAATTATTATATATTATATTATAATAATCTTATAATAATAATATACTATAATTATTAAGAGTTGTTTTCTTCAAGATATTTGCGGATTTGCTTAAATTTTGGGGAAGCAACCATGAATCGCTCGGTTTTGTTGATTCATATCCAAGGAATGAATAAAAAATGCATTTTCGAGAAAACAATTGGAAAAACATCTCAAGCTGTCAAAAAAATGTGACAGTAGCAACCACAGAACACCTAATAAGTAGCAATCAAAGAAATCGTCAATTACCATGGAACACCGAAATATTGGAGTTCTCTATCCAAGACAAATTATTATACACTGCGCAAAAAAATTAACGCACATTATGGAAATCTCAAATTTATTCTACAACTGAAGGTGATCTCAATGATAATTATTTTTATCAGAATTATGCATGCTTATGTTATCCACTTTCAACGTTTTTCTTCAATACAGATGTTTTCTCCCAGCAGGAATAAAAAAAGATGATATTATCAGATTTCGAATGTATTGGCTCCATTCTAAAATCAGTTGTTCTCGATCAATTCTAGTGATCAATAGTTTTTCTTTCGTTTGATTTTCTACACTCGATCGCTATGCAATGCGAAACACGCAATTTGACCCAAGAGGAATGTGCCCAAGCGGTAGTTTTGCGAGAAGAAGGGTGGACATACACAAGAATTGCAGAAAGGTTTGGAGTTTCCCATACAAGTGTGTCCAGAATGTAGCAGCGATTCAGGGAGACAGGTATGAATGTCCGAAGACCAGGACAGGGTAGACCACAGGTAACAACTGCCATTCAAGAACGTTACTTGAGAGTTTCTTCGTTGGGACAACGGTTTGGAACCGCTCGCCTCCTTCAAAATCAGCTTGAGCAAACTCATGAGGAGCAAATTAGCACTCAGACAATAAGAAATCGTCTCAGAGAATATGATTTGAGGCCTCGTGTCGCGGCAAGAGGCCCAGCTCTTACCCCAGCCCATCGAAGGGCGCGTTTGGATTTTGCGAGGGAGCATATCCATTGGGAAGAGGCCGATTGGGAAAGAGTTCTCTTTACAGATGAGTCTAGATTCTGTCTCTACCATTGTAATCGACGTTCCCTTGTATGCAGACGTCCACATGAAAGATATGCTCAGTGTAATTTCCTGAATACTACTGGTTTCGGGGCAGGATCGATTATGATATGGGGTGGAAATTCTTTGACTGCTCGCACAGACCTAGGGGTCGTTGATAATGGAGCTATGAATGCTGATAAGTATATAAGGAACATTCTTGAAGAGCATGTAGTTCCATTTGCCCCATACATTGGTGAAAATTTCATTTTTATGGACGATAATGCCAGACCGCATCGTGCGCGCATCGTTCATGAGTACCTTGAAGAGGTTGAAGTCTCTCGAATGGAATGGCCAGCAAGAAGTCCAGATCTCAATCCGATTGAGCAGGTTTGGGACAACCTCAATAGAAGGTTGAGAAGTTCAGAAAATCATCCAGCTACTCTTAATGACTTAGGAATCCAACTCGGAGAAATCTGGGAAGGATTAGATCAGAACATTTTAAGATCACTCATTTTGAGTATGAACCGTCGTTGCCGAGCTGTAATGAACGCAAGGGGTGGAAATACCAAGTATTAAATCACTTATCAGCATTTCAGTATTTTGAAAATTGTTAATTTCTCTTCTTTCACATAAGATTCGGTGAAATCCTGAAATTTTCTTCCATTTAATGTGTCTTGTTTCGTTCAAAACCTTCCCGAGAGAACATAAAAAATAAGTTACAAAGTCAATGTAGAGTTAACTTTCATTAAAATTGAGATTTTCAGAATGTGCGTTAATTTTTTTGCGCAGTGTATTCCATTTATTTGAAAAATAGGGATTGCCCGACTGTTGATATTAATTATTCCTATACGAAAGATATATTCAACGAAGAATAATGGAATAAAAACGTTAGATTAATTCTTTATTATAGACACATTCCAGAATATGTGTATCGGACAATGCACTGTTGAAAAATTGCCATTTCTTCATCGAAGAAACATTGAATCTTCGAAACATAAATGTTTGAGTAACTCACGATCTGCTCAAAATCTTCTGGAGGAAAATATCTCTTCAAATATGTTTGTTATCGACATTACAAATGCGGCTGTCTTGAAATCGAAACCCAGATTATACTTTTCGCAAGTACTTAATAGTTGCTGCGAAAATAATTACGTTTAGTTTAAATTTCCAAATCACTTGAATACATTGATACCTGCGATTTGTTACTGACTACATTCGCTACAGTAAATGTTGATGAGGTTTGCTTCATTCCACATTCCTTGATAACTTCAAGTACATTCTTTGGCACAACCTGATTATTGCATTGGTCAAATTTCACATTATCCTCAGAATTAACTAGCCTGAAAGTAAATTAATCTGATTTTAAGTTTTCTTTCGAGCGCCCGTCATATCTTCTGTTTTCACCCCTTATTTTGGCATTCAGTGTATTTTATCGAAAACTAGCTGGCCCGGCGAACTTTGTACCGCCTGAATTATACTTAAAAGTTGTATAAACTTACCATTGCTTTTTTTCAAGCAGGAAAAAAATTAGGCAAAATTAAAGTTCAAAATATATAAAATTTTAATAATTTTGTAATTCACATGGAAAGAATTCTCTTTATTTAAGCGGTAACTAATTGTTGAACTTGAACATATAACTTTTTGTTTTTAATTGTTGTACAGTTCTCTTTTTGCGGTACCTCATGTGACTGTGAATAGCAGGAGTATAATCCATATTATACCTTTCCTCTTATATGAATCAAAATGTCAGGAATATGAACAAAAATTATTCCTTTACTGAACTATCGACTATTAACACAGCCCGTCGACCAGAATTGAAAAATCAGTCATTTGTTAATAGCCCAACCTGAAGTGGCATCAACAAAACTATTCTTATATTCTCAAACTCTAATCAGTGGTCACACCATTATTTTAGACATCTTTGCTATGCTGCTAAGCTCAAAATAATGGGTAAACATCTCAGTTGGTGGAGCAGCGCGATTCTCATTATTCCGTGGATATGAGCTGTCAATCTCTCTTCAATTCGTTCAATTTATTTGACGATATCAAGCTCGTTAGAAGATAAATCGAGATGTTAAAATGTCGATAGTACGATCGACCACGGCCTTCTAAAGACTTTAAATTTTTAAGTCTTTAGATGGCCGTGGATCGACACGGCAAAATTATCAACACTGTGAATTATGTTGAACTCATATTCAAATTTATTGATGGTCATTCGACCAGATCAGATTAGGCAACCCATGAAACATCATTGTATATCATAAGTGAAAGCCCGATGAGCAAACGTTTCAAAATTATTGACGCTTACAATATTGTCTCTGTGCGAACAGAAACACGAATATAATATGTCAATTACTAATTATGGGCAATTTTGGATTCAGTTATTTCCGCAAATATAACTATTACCCAAACAGAAATTCGAAAGCATTTCAAAAATAAAAAAAAAAGATGAAGATGGCCAACTCACGTTTGAAACTGATCGTCAAAATCAGATACTTGATCTTTCGGTAAAAATTCGCTGTTCCACCAACTTGAGATAAGTTTACCCGCTTTTTGATCTGGCAATAGGCTTCCATGTTACCATGAGTTCTATGCGAATCACATATCGCCATCTAACAGCGGTAATATCAACCTACGACTATGTACAGTGACGACTACGCATCAACGGTAGCGACACCTATAATATATAATATATATATAGATAGATATTCACCTATTTCCTTGCCGTTCCTCCAGCAATTCGCCAGCAGCCACAGCCGATCCACCACAAATCAAAAGATCAGGCAAAACGATTTTAGAGTGCCCCCTAAGCGTCATATAAGCTGAAGGCGTGATAGGGTGGTAAGCAGCTTCAACAATCAGTCTTGCCTTGATAGATTTAGCAAAATGACAAACAATACTTTTTTGTTTCGCAGCCAACACAAGAATGTCACACTCTTCTTTGTAGATATCGAAATCGTTAACCGAATTAGCCATTTCGAAGTTTATCAAGGTGCCATGTCGTTCTTTGAAGGAAATCACTTCCTAAAAACGATGTGGATATTCTAGATTAATGGGTGGAAACAAAATTTGATAACTGGCACCAGAAAGAATGTAATGTTAGCATACGTGGACATCTAGGCCATTTTTATTATAAACGTGACAATTGGAGTCTTTCACACCAACACATTTTGCTCCAGCTGATTCAAGATAGACTGCTAAGTTAGATCCCATCGTTTCAAGTCCCTAGAAGAATATCTTCAAGAAGTTTCACATCTAGAGTCCGTTCAAATATAAGAAGGAGCTTTGTAAACAAACAGAATAGTCTGGTTTGCGCACAATAAAGCTCCTATCGGTCAAACGGTCATAACCACGCTCCCTTTTAACTCCCTAAGAGATTGCCAGGAACGGACTGTAGATGGTACTGGATAGAAATGATTCAATAATTTGAGTCAGCAATTCCCACATTAGAACTTTTTTCCTCAGAAACTATAGTGCAAAATTCCTGTTATGATTTGCAACGGTCATAAACATTTTATATCCGACTTACCCTATTTTTTTCATTTTGTTTTGTTTTTATATTATTATCTACTAAATAATTTCTTTTTCGGATACTCGAGATTGAGGCAAGGTAATTCCAGGAAACTCCAGAGTTTTAGAGATTTGGGTCGGAATCTTGCAAGATTCCGACAAAGTAATTCCGGGAAACACCAGATTAGGGTCATTTTCCCTAATGGGTGAAAGCCATCTTGATTTGCATAAATATCGAAGTTTTCAATTGACAAGACTTGTAAAAGATCTCTGTTCAAATTTATAATGGTCATTTACGTGTAATATCCGAAATATATTTAGTTAAGATCCAAAATTTTATATTATTTTGTACGAAACTCTTTGTCGGCTGATCAAGATTCCGACAAGGCAATTCCGGGAAACACCAGATTTGGGTCCTTTCCCTTAATGGGTTGAAGCCATCTTGATTTGCATAAATATCGAAGTACCTAGAGCTGCTGTGAAGGTCTAGCTGTTCAAAGTGTTTATAGATTTTGTTGTGAAAAGTGTATTGTGTTGGAAAATCTTTTGACAAACTGTATACAGTGTTTATAGAACAATGTCGAATTCGGAAACGGATACTGCATCTGAGGGTGATATGTGAGGACCACCACGAAAAAGGTCCAAAAGTTAGCCTTCTCTGCTGAAAGAAAGAGATAATTTTGAACATTTCTCGAAAAGAATTGGAAGAACATCCTGATTTATCGAAAAGAGACTTAGTAGGAATTGTTTCAAAATCCTCAGGGGTGAGTGATTCAGCTGTATTTAGAATTCTCAGAGAATATAAAGAGAATAAAACATTGACGCCACCTAATGCTGGCCATACACGTTACGGTCTACCGGAGAGGTATACCTGCGCAGGTCAACCGGAGCGTGTGTGGGATTAAACCTGTGCGTGTGTGTGGGATCAAACCTGCACAGGCATGCCTGCGCAGGTATACCTCTCCGGTAGACCGTAACGTGTATGGCCAGCATAAGAGGAGAGCCCAGTCGTTAAAAATAATCGATTCGGTTGACGATTTCGTTATGAACCTTATCAGAAGAATTGTCCACGGTTTTTTTTCCGGAGACCGGAATGAAATCCCAACGATTTCTAAAGTACTAGAAATCGTGAATGATGACGACAGTTGGCCAAATTTCAAAAGAACAACGTTCTATAAATTATTGAAAAAAATGGAATTCAACTTCAAAAAACGTGGTCGTGATAGTCTACTGATAGATAATTATGTGGAGAAGAGATTATTTGAAGAAAATCCGCTCATTAAGGGAACAAGGCAGAAACATTTATTAGCTGGATGAGACATGGATAAATAAACTGAACGATTGTGTGAAATCTCCTCTATTCTACCCTGGACGGAAAGTACCTTCACGAAGGCCCAACTAGCGCTGCGCCAATCATGTTGTTATTGCTCCTTCTTACATTTGAACAGAGTATAGAAGAACATTCTGGAAGTGTATCATTTAAAAAACGAAACTTTACCTCGATGATAAAAGTTTTCCCAGATATTCCTTTAGGAAACGACAAGGTAGATGATATCAAGTCATTGTTCAAGAAAAAGTTCATGCCAAAAAATGCTCCCCGAGCTCCCCAATCTGTAAAACGATCATCTCCAATACCTAAAAGGTAAAAATAGGTCACGCACTGACGTAGTCAGAAAAAATATTTCTAACGGCCATATTTACGGAACCCCTGCTCAAATTTCGCCCATAACCGAGACATTCGAGAGTTATGCTCGCCCGGACGGACATAATGAATTTGAACCTCGACGATACTTACTACGATATATGCAATCCGCCATTTTATCTTCGCCAATCACATCGGATTCTACAAGGAGTTCCTTATCACCTAGAACATAACTGGAAGATTTTGAATTAATTAGAACTGACGGTTGATTTGTGTACCTTCTACCAAGCATTTAGAAGCATACTGAGCCATTATATCTTTCAGAACTTCCATTGGATAATCTTTAGATTCAATCTTAATACCCCCGAATACTCCTACATTCTTGATACCCATTGTGGATAATCTGTGAGTCGAAAGCACTCCTAGTCCTTTCAGATCATCCCTTGTTATGTCTGGTGCAATGCGCAGGCCTAATTTGGTAGAATCAGTATCAAGTGGAGTATTTTATATTGAGAATACGATAAAGAAGTTATTAAGGCTTCTCCAATATCTTTTTTATCCAATTATAGGACTGAAAACACGCACATTCTGAAAATCTCAATTTTAATGTAAGTTGACTCTACATTGACTTTATAAATTATTTTTTATGTTCTCTCGGGAAGGTTTTGAACGAAACAAGACACATTAAATGGGAGAAAAATTCAGGATTTCACCGAATCTTATGTGAAAGAAGAGAAATGAGCAATTTTCAAAATACTGAAATGCTGATAAGTGATTTAATACTTGGTATTTCCACCCCTTGCGTTAATTACAGCTCGGTAACGACGCTTCATACTCAAAATGAGTATCTTAAAAATCTTAAAATGTTCTGATCTAATACTTCCCAGATTTCTCCGAGTTGAATTCCTAAGTCATTAATAGTAGCTGGATGATTTTCTGAACTTCTCAGCCTTCTATTGAGGTTGTCCCAAACCTGCTCAATCGGATTGAGATCTGGGCTTCTTGCTGGCCATTCCATTCGAGAGACTTCAACCTCTTCAAGGTACTCCTGAACGATGCGCGCACGATGGGGTCTGGCATTATCGTTCATAAAAATGAAATTTTCACCAATGTATGGGACAAATGGCACTACATGCTCTTCAAGAATGTTCCTTATATACTTATCAGCATTCATAGCTCCATTATCAACGACCACTAGGTCTGTGCGAGCAGTCAAGGATATTCCACCCCATACCATAATCGATCCTCCCCTGAAACCAGTAGTATTCAGGAAATTGTACTGAGCATATCTTTCATGTGGACGCCTGTATACAAGGGAACGTCGATCACAATGGTAGAGGCAGAATCTAGACTCATCTGTGAAGAGAACTTTTTCCCAATCGGCCTCTTCCCAATGGATATGCTCTCTCGCAAAATCCAACGCGCCCTTCGATGGGCTGGGGTAAGAGCTGGGCCTCTTGCCGCTACACGAGGCCTTGAATCATATTCTGAGGCGATTTCTTATTGTCTGAGTGCTAATTTGCACCTCATGAGTTTGCTCAAGCTGATTTTGAAGGAGGCGAGCGGTTGCAAACCGTTGTCTCAACAAAGAACTCTCAAGTAACGTTCTTGAATGGCAGTTGTTACCCGTGGTCTACCCTGTCCTGGTCTTCGGACATTCACACCTGTCTCCCTGAATCGCTGCAGCATTCTGGACACACTTGTATGGGAAACTCCAAACCTTTCTGCAATTCTTGTGTATGTCCACTCTTCTTCTCGCAAAACTACCGCTTGGGCACATTCCTCTTGATTCAAATTGCGTGTTTCGCGTTGCATAGCGATCGAGTGTAGAAAATCAAACGAAAGAAAAACTATTGATCACTAGAATTGATCGAGAACAACTGATTTTAGAATGGAGCCAATACATTCAAAATCTGATATCATCTTTTTTTATTCCTGCTGGGAGAATACATCTGTATTGAAGAAAAACGTAGAAAGTGGATAACATATGCATGCATAATTCTGATAAAAATAATTATCATTGAGAACACCTTCAGTTGTAGAATAAATTTGAGATTTCCATAATGTGCGTTAATTTTTTTGCGCAGTGTAGTTCGATTTTTCATCTTACCCATCAAACCGCAAGGAAAATTTGTGTATGAACCATGCTTCACTTTGAAGCCTCTAATCAAGTTCAAATAACCATCCTTGCTTTTCACCGGGAATCTCACATCTATCAAATTATCACACTGATCCAAGACTTCAATAAGATTCAAGATTCTCCCACTGGCTTGATTCACATCCAGTCCCGATATCTTTATAAGTTTGTCCACAAGTTCTGGGAAAATAACTTCGTAAGCCTTGTGGAGGTACCAGTTTACGCTATCGAAGAAAGACGAGTTGGCCAGGTAGAAGCTGTCTTTGTACCTAGCCGGCATTTCGTAGTATTTAGGGGGCAATTTTGCCGCAAACCCCTTCATTGTCTAATTTATTGAAACTTTGGTGAAAAAATTGCGTCAATGTGACGAATACTGTCAATTTTTCATCCATAGACCTTTAAACAACTCATCCATTCCGTTCAGAAGGACATTTCCGAGAAAAAGGCTATCAACACTTGAATAAACCATGTAGTTCTGAGAAAACTCCACTAAAAACGAAAAAATAAGTCAATAAAATAAGAAATATAAGACCTTGTAGTTTTTAATGAATTTTCTGGATATGTATAAATAAAAACAAAAATTAGTAAGTAGTTCACAAAAAAAACAAAAAGTTATGTTACAGATTGCATCAAACTTTCATAAATAGATCCATCCAATAGAATTCTAAACAATTGCAGATCTAATACTTGAAACGTCCAAGAATAGCTTGAATTTTAATTTCAACAACAAAATCGTAAGATTAATACAAAAATATGGCAACCTTCAGAATCAGACTAAAAAGAAAGCCCAAATAAGATGGTACGACTGATTTAGTCGAGGAAGCATTATCGAAGAAACCTAAGAGCTGAAATATTTCCTTTGTCAAACACGAAGTCACAATTTCTGCTACAAATATGCTCTCACGAAGAACAAAGGCCGATCGTAAGTCAACGCCATCTAACCTCCAAAATATATCTGGTAGTCTTGCTACAAAATTCCAAACTAAGAGAGGAAACTTTCGAATGAATTTCAAACATATCGGTAACACAAAACTATCCAAACCGAACAAATTTGGAGTTAGATGGAGTTACCTTTTATCCAATTCTATCAGTCCGAAAACTGCAAGTCCAGGTTGCAGTTTAAATCGAGGGAAGCACCAAGAGATGCATCAAACCTGAAAAGATAAGAGTATCGAAATTTGGAATGTGGCTCTTAGATTCCGTCAGCGATAGGCAAAATTTGTCGAACTGGAAAAATAGCAATTTACAGTGTACAATTATAATGGTGAATAATTTATTATACGAATAAGATCAGAAGGATGCTTCAGTGGATGATTCCCGACAATTAAAAAATCTGATACAAAAATGTAATTCCACCGTTAAATGAAAAATTCAAGGTTGGTGCTTCGAAAGTAGGAACCGAGAGATCGAATCATCTCAAACGTTCCCAGTAAGATGAGATGGAAACAAAATTCACTCAGACATCCTTCAACAGAACAACAATCAGTCTGTGACTCGAAAAACTGATTTTGTGGTGATTCAGTACATCCTTAACCTAAAATATACTTATGTATAATATTTATTTATAATATATATAACCTCTCTTTTAAATATTATATTACTCAGTCTGTATATGTAATTATGTACACTTCGTTCAACCAGAGGCACAGCAATTATATGGAAAAGAACTGGACTAATATCCTTCCGACATGGAAGACAGGCTGCTTCTCGTTGAGCCCATATTGTTGAATCTGGAATTATCTTGGCAGTTATCGGGAAAATCGTGGGGGTAGGTGGGGGGACCTATGGGTCCGAAGACACGTTCTTGCTCTTCCATTTGCTGACTGAATGTCTCCTCCAATTTCTGAAACAAATCGGTTTAGTGACAATCGTATAGACCAGAATGTTCTCAGAGATTGATGAAGGTGTTATTTACAGTACCAACTGACCTCACACTTTCTCTCGAGGTTCCATCCCTAAAACATTCATTGAATGCCATAATGATGTAAAATATGAAACGAATGACCAAAAAATTCAAGGTTGTCTAGACGTTGTGATGTTCTCCGAAGAAATGTTCCCATAACAATTTCTCAATCAAATAAACGTTTATAATATTCACCAGAACAAAGCTGAATTCCCATTGTTTGACCACCAGCACTAACCTCAAAATATATTTGACAGGTTGTTGGCCTTATAGGGCATTCTAATGACCTGTCAAAACAAATTCTCAATATGGCGGCTGAGGGCAAACCATAGAACTCTTAGTACATGTACTATAAGTTCTATGGGGCAAACAATACGTTGGTGTTTATGTTGTTCTGTCAAATAAACACTTTGCATCTTAAAAAGTCTATCAACAACAACAACAACAAATACACACAACTAATTTATTCACCAGGTTCCTTATGACGTGTTATGACACTTCAGAAAGTTGTTTGCCCCATAGACAACTTGTTGTCTATGGTTTGCCCTCAGCAGACGCCATTTTAGGTCACGTGATTTAGAATGCCTAATTAGGCAATCCAAACCACGTGTTTTTGCCTCCATTGTCAACCTCAAAACGTTTCTGACAGGTCGCTGGCTTGCAGTAAATATGAGGAATTTTATTATCTTATGCATTTCATGAGTGAGTGAGTGAGTTTTTATGATTTCTAATATCAAAAAGTATCCTGAAGTATCACTGACGAAGAAAATTTCACCCAATCATATGATTACAACTTTTAGTATTGGGAGCCCGAAGAGATTGAAGAGAAAGTATTGGAGAAGAAATATTTATCAGAGCACTGTACCTGTAACTTCTTTATCCTTTTATATGATATAAATTTAAATATTCATCAGTTTTACATTTTATATGAACTGAATACTGCTTATTTCAGTGCCTATACTCCATTCACTTTTATTAAGTAGCCCGGGAGGTCCTGGAATTCTGACACATTTCACCGCGTATATTTTGAAAATGTTAGGTTATAGTCATTCTTCTGTCAGATATGAACGCAACGTTGCCGTTTCTACATATAAATCGTAGAAATTACGTATTTAACAAAATGTTTATTTACTTTGGGAAAACAATGAATTTGAGGAAATATTAGGTGAATTCAATAATTCCAAAGATCTGACGAATATTGAAAAACTTTTTTTTTCTGTTAATACTGGAAAAATTTCACGTGTACGAGTATAAACATGATTGGAAGATTCAGTTATGCTATTTTCTTGTACGGAAATCAAGAACCGAGTCTTGAAATTTTACCGAAAAAAATGGACAGAATAGTCCGTTACTTTGTGACAGTTTATCAACCCGACAGAAAAACTTTCAGAAGAACCGAACAGACGGACGTATGGAAATCCACACTTTTCAAAATTCTCAAGAAATAAGCCTACAGAAGACAATTAAATACCTCTTTGCGCAACTTGAAATACTCCAGTATGAAAATGTAGTGGTACTACGAATCTTGTGTCACAGGATAAACCTTATAAGAACTAACTCCATTCACAAAGTTGAAAAAGAGTAAATAGAAAGTAGACTGGGCAATGTCGCTTGATTTTCACGATTGCCAACCTGCGTCCGTTTTAAGTAAAAGAACTTGATAAACCTAAACCATGGCCCACCAAGATACTTTATAAAAGTGAATGGAGTATACGAAGACACATTCACTATAGTTTCTTATCTTAGATATTGTCAAGTCTTGATGACTGCTGACCCAAATTCCTTTTGTTTCCTTAATATGTGTATAATACACCAAGTTACACACACTGGGTGCTCCAAAATATTCAAGAAAATCCTCATAATTTGAACGACTTGCACATCCAACTTTGGCACACATTTATGGCATTTTTTTATTGAAATTGCACTTAATTTAAATAATTTTCACTGGTCTAATATTCCTAAGAGTAAGATTGACTATAAATATCAAAAAAATTTCCACATAAACCATTTTTTCAAGCAAATAAACGGTTTTAATGTCTATATGAACAAAGCTAAATTCCCTTTGTTTGCCCACCAGCACTAACCTCAAAAAATATTTGACAGGTCGTAAATTAAGTGCAATTTCAATAAAAAAAATGCCATAAATGTGTGCCAAAGTTGAATGTGCAAGTCGTTCAAATTATGAGGATTTTCTTGAATATTTTGGAACACCAAGTGTGTGTATTTTGGTGTATTATACACATATTAAGTGACTCATCAGGAAACAAAAGGAAATTTGGTCAGCAGTCATCAAGACTTGACAATATCGAAGATAAGAAACTAAAGTGAATATGTCTTCGTAGACACTGAAATAAGCAGTATTCAGTTCTTGTAAAATGTAAAACTGATGAATATTTAAATTTATCTATACTAATATTATAAAGAGGAAAGATTTGTATTTTTGTTTGTTTGATACGGGTAAGCTCAAGAACTACTGGACCGATTTCAGAAATTCTTTCACCATTAGAAAGCTACATGATCCCTGAGTGACATAGGCTATACTTTTCACCCGAAAAAAATAAGGATACCTACTATAACTTCAATAATTACAAAAAAATCAGCCATAATCAGCTATTTTCACGTGCGCTGCAAAAACCGTAAGACTTACGTGGATACAATGTATGACGGAAATGTACCTCTTAAATAGTTCTACAAAAAAGTCCGCGATAGCATATATCTATCTCTCAAGATTGACTTGCTATGACCTGTTTATGGTAATCAGATGTTTTCCAAAATTATGCACTATTTGGGAGTGCGTTTTTGGAATAGGGTATTGATCCTCATCCAACTTATCACGCTATTTATCCGCAGTATTTAATTTAGAACGAAATTGCCCTTTACATCATACAATTACAACGAGTACATCAAAAGTTATGGCAGGTTGAAGTGATGAAGATGAAACCGCACCACCGTCCTAGGTAGGCGGGTAGGAGAGGGCACCGAAGTGTGAGAGGGGGACATGCATATCTATATAAGAGTAGCCGCGACAGATTTACTTTCAGAGTCAGGAGTCAGGAGTCAGACACGAGACAGCCGTTCGATTTGTTAAGAAGCGGAGGCAGAAGCATTATTCCTTTTTATAGCATAAGTTGAAAAGTTCTTTTCAGAACTAAATTTGAATTGTTTTATTCAACACGTTTTTCTTTATTAATTATTCAGAAAGATAGTTCCAAAGAAAAATGCCCGCAAAAAGGTCCCAACTATCCAGACATAGTTCCCAAGTAAGAAAATTGAAAATACGTCGTATTGGAGAATCTTCTTCGGAAAATTCCGATCGTCTCTCAAGTCAGAGAGAGTACGCGTCGCAATCGCGGGCGAGGGAATCTAGCACCGAACGTTCGCAGCGCCTTGCTGAAATAAGAGCAAGAACCTCTCAAGCAAGAGCAAGGGAAAGTAGCTCCGAACGTTCGCTTCGTCTAGAAGAACAAAATGCCAGATCGTTGCTGCTATATGAACGACAATCAAGCGCAGAACGCTCGCAGCGATTAGCAGAAAATAGGGCTAGAAATTCAAATCCCAGGGACAAACCTTCTCCATAGTTGGCATCGACCTAAGAAATGATTGTTTCTCTCATGGGCAATTATATGTTGCCCTTTCTCGAGTTGGCTCTCCTAAAAACCAATATGTTTTGTTGCCACGTACAAATACCACTGCCAACATAGTGAACAGAGAAGTTCTGGGGTAAAAAATTTTAAGTAAATACGGAAAAGTCCATGGAATCGAATGAATCCTCAAAAAAATAAAAAAAATATAGGCAAAATAAATCTCCTGGAATGAATCAGAAAATATTTATAAACAGAATAAATGTTGTAGATTTACTCTAAGTTCATCGCAAAATGTTAATGAAACAAATTTCTACCCGGGCGAAGCTGGGACGGGCTGCTTGTATCATATAAAAGGATGAAGAAGTTACAGGTACAGTGCTCTGATTAATATTCCTTCTCCAATACTTTCTCTTCAATCTCTTCGGGCTCCCAATACTAAAAGTTGTAATCATATGATTGAGTGAAATTTTCTTCGTCAGTGATACTTTTTGATATTAGAAATCTTAAAAACTCACTTGTTCACTAATGAAATGCATAAGATAATAAAATTCCTCATATTTACTGCAAGCCAGCAACCTGTCAGAAACGTTTTGACGTTGACAATGGAGGCAAAAACACGTTGTTTGGATTGCCTAATTGTTTGACCACCAGTGCTAACCTCAAAAAATATTTTACATGTCGTTGGATTGCCTAAGTACTAACCTAATGAAAAGCTGCTGTATACAAATTTACAAAAAACTAGTACTTCCTTTGTACATAAACAACATGGGACATGCAGAATAATTGTGTGAGATCAGTTGGACAAACTCAACAAACGATAGTGATGAAAGATAGGCATTTATTTACAAACCTGTGAAATCGGTAGTTTCGGATTTACAAAATGAGGAGGTTCGTTCGTAGGCAGAAATCAAACAGTCTCAATCGAACCCGAACAAGAATATCTCTCGAGGAGGAAGACTACAGCTAATTCTTTGGCTACGCTATATCACCATCATTAAGATCACTTCTAATATTGCTAATAATTCCTATGTACAAAAATATATCGACATTCAGGCCTCTATCACTGATCCCAATCATTGGTGTTTTCGCAACAATGAATAATTAAATAAACAATCAATTCGATTTATCGACATTCATTTCTTTTAAAATTCATTATCAAAATTGTTCAGAGTTCTTACAACATTTAGAGCTTACGTTAAAACTGGAAAGATATGCTTGGAAGTACTAAATTCTAGGTTACGATATTCGAAATTGAGGTTAGATTGAGGCTATCTGTATCGGTATAGGAGGACCACATAAACAAAACTTTGGGAGCATACATATAACAGATATCCACGTAGAGTTCTTTCTCGAAATTCCTTAGGAAGTTGCTGAATTTTAAAATGTGCTACATGTGAATCCAACAACAGCTGTCAATTAAGTCAGCTGATGAGTTCCGGTCTGACTCACAGATGGCGCCAAAAATTCAGAAGAAAATCGATCATAATTGAGTGGCCCTACGAACAGTGAAGATGTACCACACTGTAGTTGACCAAAAGAGGTGCTTATACCGGAAAGCACTAAAAAAGAGATAGCTGACACCTTAAGTACATGGTAAATCAGTTAAAATTAATGGTTCATTCTCCTAGTCGTCTTGATTTGAGAAAAAAAGTATATTTAATAGCCCCACCAGGAACTCATCAGCTGGTGCGTTAAAACAGCAGTAATTGGAGGGCAGCAACTACAAATCGAGTCACCTGGGTTAGGTTGGCAGCCTATACGAATATCCGTTATACAGATGTGACAAGTGACAGGACAGGGTTCGAGGGAACGCAACAAAAACGAAAAACGAGAAGACTATACAGAGGAATCGAAGGGTGCCGAAGCTATGGACTGCGTCGACTGGAAGAACGAACTGTTCTTGTCGGGCATGACGCTGGTACTCCACGTCCGCTGGTGGCCCCAGCCGGGGCGGGGATTGTGGGAGTGGGAGGGTGTGGAAGGGGCGGAGCAAGGGGGTAGGTTGTCGGTGGAGCTGTCCGATGCGCCAATCATGTCGGAGAGATAGATCCTCGGCAGGAACATCTTATATTTGGACTTATCGAGCTCCCGACGTATCGCCTCTTCGACTCTCTACAAGAAGGCATGCTTTGTTAATAAGTTAGTTAAGTAATGGAAGAGATGATGATGATGATGAAGGGGTGATGGTCCAGTGTGATAGGTGGCGATGGGTGTTAATAACCCATTAGAGTGTGAGTGTGTACATGTACTATTTACAGTGAGGTTTTGCTGAATGATATCAATCGTTTTTTTTTACATTTAAGGGCGTATACAGGGTGATTTTTTTAAGTGTCTCATTAGAAGTTTTCGAGGAAGGAATTGCGATACAAATTCAAAATTTCGTATTTTTGTAATTTGTAAAATACACTGCGCAAAAAAATTAACGCACATTCTGAAAATCTCAATTTTAATGAAAGTTAACTCTTTATTGACTTTATAACTTATTTTTTATGTTCTCTCGGGAAGGTTTTGAACGAAACAAGACACATTAAATGGAAGAAAAATTCAGGATTTCACCGAATCTTATGTGAAAGAAGAGAAATGAACAATTTTCAAAATATTGAAATGCTGATAAGTGATTTAATACTTGGTATTTCCACCCCTTGCGTTAATTACAGCTCGGCAACGACGGTTCATACTCAAAATGAGTGATCTTAAAATGTTCTGATCTAATCCTTCCCAGATTTCTCCGAGTTGGATTCCTAAGTCATTAAGAGTAGCTGGATGATTTTCTGAACTTCTCAGCCTTCTATTGAGGTTGTCCCAAACCTGCTCAATCGGATTGAGATCTGGACTTCTTGCTTGCCATTCCATTCGAGAGACTTCAACCTCTTCAAGGTACTCCTGAACGATGCGCGCACGATGGGGTCTGGCATCTGAAATTTTCACCAATGTATGGGGCAAATGGCACTACATGCTCTTAAAGAATGTTCCTTATATACTTATCAGCATTCATAGCTCCATTATCAACGACCACTAGGTCTGTGCGAGCAGTCAAAGATATTCCAACCCATACCATAATCGATCCTCCCCCGAAACCAGTAGTATTCAGGAAATTGCACTGAGCATATCTTTCATGTGGACGTCTGTATACAAGGGAACGTCGATCACAATGGTAGAGGCAGAATCTAGACTCATTTGTGAAGAGAATTCTTTCCCAATCGGCCTCTTCCCAATGGATATGCTCTTTCGCAAAATCCAAACGCGCCCTTCCATGGGCTGGGGTAAGAGCTGGGCCTCTTGCCGCGACACGAGGCCTTAAATCATATTCTCTGAGGCGATTTCTTATTGTCTGAGTGCTAATTTGCACCTCATGAGTTTGCTCAAGCTGATTGTGAAGGAGGCGAGCGTCTGCAAACCGTTGTCTCAACGAAGAAACTCTCAAGTAACGTTCTTGAATGGCAGTTGTTACCCGTGGTCTACCCTGTCCTAGTCTTCGGACATTCATACCTGTCTCCCTGAATCGCTGCAACATTCTGGACACACTTGTATGGGAAACTCCAAACCTTTCTGCAATTCTTGTGTATGTCCACCCTTCTTCTCGCAAAACTACCGCTTGGGCACATTCCTCTTGGGTCGAATTGCGTGTTTCGCGTTGCATAGCGATCGAGTGTAGAAAATCAAACGAAAGAAAAACTATGGATCACTAGAATTGATCGAGAACAACTGATTTTAGAATGGAGCCAATACATTCAAAATCTGAAAATATCATCTTTTATTATTCCTGCTGGGAGAAAACATCTGTATTGAAGAAAAACGTTGAAAGTGGATAACATATGCATGCATAATTCTGATCGAAATAATTATCATTGAGAACACCTTCAGTTGTAGAATAAATTTGAGATTTCCATAATGTGCGTTAATTTTTTTGCGCAGTGTACTTCCGGTTCTACCGGAAACGGATGTGAACTTCGTAATTTCAAATGTAACACCCTGTATATTAATACATATTTGAATTCTTCGTTTAATTCTGCAATGATTTGATGCATGATATGCGCAACCACATCAAGCGATTGTTGAGTTATTGCCAGATTCTCAATTTTTTTGACAGAAAGATTGTCACAAATTCGTGTTTATATCTTCGAAATCCCTCGTTGTAAGAAATTTATTTTTGCAACAGTGAAACAAAAGAAAGTACGCTGATACTGCTTCTTGTATAAATTATGAGGAAATATTATACAGGGTGCCTGAAACAGGTCTTCAAAGTGAGCCTCAATAAAACTATGAAATCAATTTTTTTTTCAATTGGGAACCATATAATTTCATAATTCCGATCGATTGCCCGTCAAAAACTAGTTAGAGTGTGCCAAACACTTCATCGAATAAAATTCGAATTTCACGCCAGGTTTCTTTGTCTAAACATCAGGTTTATCAAGATAATTTTGAAGTAGGCTATATCAATGGTAAGAATATGTCAGTTTTAAACTAAAATTTCTTCATGTAGTCATCATTGTGATAACAAGAGAGAATCGTAAAACGGGCTTAATTCTGCCTTACTCAATGATCTTTGTTTTGAATCCATCTTGAATCATTCAACAAACCCTCAAAAGCATTTCCTATGAAGTTTATTTGGAATTGTTCATGCCAATAATTAGTAATCTATAAATTTTCGTGATATTCATTCAAATTGAGCCAATTGAAATTGTTATTCTATGTATGAAAGTATTATCTTGTACCATATCATTATCTAGTTAATTTTTTACATTCCCTAGAAAATGTCAAGTTAAAATAATCGATTCAGTGAAAAAATTATCACTGAATAATAAAAACGTTTTTTTCCAGAAGTCCAAGAGGCGTTTAATGAAATTATAAAAGCAGCAAGGAGATTCTAATAGACCGATGTTTTTATGTTAACATGCAAAAGTGACATTCCAAAAAAAAATCAAATAGATCTCCAGCACCACTAATCCTTATGCATAAACGAAAATTTGAGTGACTCATGCTTGTAATTAAACGATAAAAGACATTAAAAATTTAAACAAATTTGGACCAAGTAAAAAATGACGGCTTCGAACAAGACCCTCACACAATCCCATTGTTGAATAAAACAAATTTCCTGTAAACCTCAAATCAACCAAAATTTCGAAAAATATCTTTCTTCGCTTCCCGCAGACTGCCGAAACCCAATTTCTCACGAAAAACAAACGAAACTCACCAGCTTCCTGGGTTTGAGCTGAGCCTTCCATTCCCTCAGTTCCTTGCTGAAGGCTTCTTCCCTCTGTTTCAATTTTTGCGTCTCGTGTTCCAGCAACATCTTTCTCTTCTCGTTCTGGAGCTGTTCCAACTCTTTGATGGTCGCATCGCTCATAGCCCTCAGCTCCTCCAGCTGTCTGGCGTGCTTGAGCTCGAACCTCTGTTGTTCCGCCTGGTAACGTTTCTTCTCTTTCTCTTGGAACTGGAAAAGAACAAGAAGAATGGGATGTCAGAGACGGGAACCTTATCGAAGAAGGATTCCAACAGGTTCAACAGCAGGACGCACGAATAAAATATACACTGCGCAAAAAAATTAACGCACATTCTGAAAATCTCAATTTTAATGAAAATTTTTTGACAGTTCCAACAACCAATTAAATTTCCTCATTTGATATCAGATGAACAATTTCACCCAATCATGTCAACATTACATCGATAACAGACCATGGGCTGTTTTCACGTTGCTATGGACACATATTGATTCATTTCGATTTTGAAGTTTCAAATATTTAATATTTCGAAATGTCACGATTTGGTTGCAATACTGACGATAATATTAATGAAATTATAGAATCGAACATACCAAAAAACACCGTTTACAGTAAGAAATTTGTATGGAAAGCATTTATAGACTTTTGCAACGATAGAAAGTATCAATTAGATGGAAATCGGACGGCGGAAGAATTGGCGTTGATTTTAAAGGATTGGGCTGTGAACATGAGGAGAAAATATGGTAAAGGGTTCAAAGAAAGTACGGTCAAAACCATGTGGAATATAACAAGTAAGCTGTTACAAGAAAAATATTATAAAGAAATGAAAGTTATTATTGACCCATTCAAAAGTGTTGTATTTCAACAAGCGCGAGCTGCCCGTGATTCTATACGACGAAAACTGCAATCAGACCCAAGTAAAAGGAAGCAAAGTTCGGCAGCATTAAGTTCTGTGGAAATAACAAAAATGGTGAATTTATGGAATGAAAATACTCCTGAAGGGCTGCAACGGAAATTCTATCACATAGCCGCGGTAGAATTAGCTTGGCGAGGTGGGGAAGCTGCTGCTTGCTTGACTGAATTTTTTTGTATCGAATCAAACAACGATGGTTCTGTAACCAACCGAGTGGAATATAACCCTGTATTCAGCAAGACTTGCCAGGGTGGTTCAAGAATGTGTACTGGAAGCAAGTTTTTAATAGAAAACGATGACAGCAACGTTTGTCCTGTCCGATTATTCAAAAAATTGATGTCGAAAAGGGGCCCAAATATTAAAACCAACAGATTATTCGTCAGACCAAATCATCAATGGAAATCCGAAAATGATCACTGGTATGATAATATGCCCATTGGAAGAAATACGATTCAAAATTGGACAAGATCGTCTGCCGAAGCGATTGGATTGAATACAAAGGAAAAAAAAAATACTAATCATTCAAATAGATCGACCGCGGTTAGTCGATTGGCCAAAAGTGGTGTACAAGAACAACAGCTTATAAAAATTACGGGTCACAACAATGCCAACTCAATAAAACCCTACTTGAATATTGACGAAGAACATCATAATCAAATTATTAACAGCATGCGTAGTGGAAATACATCTTCATCAGTTATAGAAACTAACACGTCTGGATCTTCATTTAACTATTCTAATTGTTCCTTTGTTAATTGCACCTTTAAATAAATTGTTTTAGCTCTGTATTTTTTCTATAATTAGCAAAAAATTTTCTATCCGAATAACCCTCGGACATTGATAAATGCTCAAAAATTCTATGACAACTTTCTCAAGCTTGTTGCTTGTAGACAACAGACCTCCGCCTACGGCGTCGGTCTGTTTCCAAGCAACAAGCTTTCGAAATCTGTCATAGAATTTTTTCGAACAATTATCAATGTCCTTGGGTTATTACTACTGAAAGTTAACTCTACATTGACTTGAAATAATCCGTTCTGCACACAAAAGCACGCACACACATCACATCACAAGAGCACTGATGAACTAAAGCGCGCACACACGTATCAGATTTATAGTCAGATCGGCCGTATCTGAGGAGCGATGTTAACACCCGAAAATTCCGACGCCAACTGAACTGCCTGCGCCCGCCCATGAAGATACAAAACTGGTCATTCTTATGAATCATGAAACAAATCATCCGACTCAGATTTATGTAACAGAAACTGGCTCCACAAAACTACAGGGTTTTTCGAAAATTTCAAGAAAATTATCGTTTTCGTATTAATGGGGAAAGTGAATTAGATATTCGGCATACAGGGTGTTCTATGACAAACTTAAAAGATCGAAAATCCCTTTTACTTCGATTCGTTTCAGAATAAGGAGATATTACAGGGTGGCCATTTGAAAACGAAACAGACGAGATTACAGACGAAATAAATTTTTTCGATAGAAATGCTCGGACAGGTCGATTTCTATTTCGAGGGGGACAACTTAAGATGTAGGTTACGGACGCATAGCGCTTCAACCCTTGCTGCTACAACCCCCACCCCCAATTTTTGAATAGGGAAGATGGGGTGAGTGATAACTCAATTCAAAGGTATTTTTATACTGATTTCAGCACAGTAATTGTTTTTTCATTTTATGCATTAGATCTCGAAATATTCATGCGTTAGTTAATTTTATCACTTAAATTAATTTTTTGCGAATAATTGACATTTCGTGCTTCCGAAACACCAAAATTTCCGTACTTGTATTTGAAATTGCAAAACATCTACCACTGGGCAAATGAAGTCATACCGTACGTGTTAATGCTACTAGGGTCAGATGTTCGACTAGCTGTTTTATTCACTGAAATCATTCTCCAACTGTACGGTATCAGAACGATTTGAAGTATTGATCTAAGAAAGAAGACTTTTCAAATTAAAGTAAATAATTTATCAAAAACTCACAGTCATGGTTGTTTTGAAGCTCAAAATGTCGATTTTTCACAAAAAACACTACAAGTGCCATGAAAACACCACTTCATTTTCAAATACTTAGTTAAGAATATTTCGAGAACTAATGCATAAAATGAAAAAACAATTACTGTGCTGAAATCAGTATAAAAATACCTTTCAAATGAGGTATCACTCACCCCATCTTCCCTATTCAAAAATTGGGGACGAGGGTTGTAGTAGCAAGGGTTGAAGCGCTATGCGTCCGTAACATACATCTTAAGTTGTCCCCCTCGAAACAGAAATCGACCTGTCCGAGCATTTCTATCGAAAAAATTTATTTCGTCTGTAATCTCGTCTGTTTCGTTTTCAAATGGCCACCCTGTATTTTGCTAAATATAAATTTAATTGTGAAAAATAATTCTTGACAAAGTGTTCGGCCTTTTTGAACTTTTACTATCCTAAGTTTGATTGCATGGAGGTTGAGAAAATATTGTTTTCATTTTTCTTGATCTACACTGCGCGAAAAAATTAACGCACATTCTGAAAATCTCAATTTCAATGAAAGTTAACTCTACATTGACTTTATAACTTATTTTTTATGTTCTCTCGGGAAGGTTTTGAACGAAACAAGACACATTAAATGGAAGAAAAATTCAGGATTTCACCGAATCTTATGTGAATGAAGAGAAATGAACAATTTTCAAATTACTGAAATGCTGATAAGTGATTTAGTATTTGGTATTTCAACCCCTTGCGTTAATTACAGCTCGGCAACGACGGTTCATACTCAAAATGAGTGATCTTAAAATGTTCTGATCTAATCCTTCCCACATTTCTCCGAGTTAGATTCCTAAGTCATTAAGAGTAGCTGGATGATTTTCTGAACTTCTCAGCCTTCTATTGAGGTTGTCCCAAACCTGCTCAATCGGATTGAGATCTGGACTTCTTGCTGGCCATTCCATTCGAGAGACTTCAACCTCTTCAAGGTACTCCTGAACGATGCGCGCACGATGGGGTCTGGCATTATCGTCCATAAAAATGAAAATTTCCCCGATGTATGGGGCAAATGGCACTACATGCTCTTCAAGAATCTTCCTTATATACTTATCAGCATTCATAGCTCCATTATCAACGACCACTAGGTCTGTGCGAGCAGTCAAAGATATTCCACCCCATACCATAATCGATCCTCCCCCGAAACCAGTAGTATTCAGGAAATTGCACTGAGCATATCTTTCATGTGGACGTCTGTATACAAGGGAACGTCGATCACAATGGTAGAGGCAGAATCTAGACTCATCTGTGAAGAGAACTCTTTCCCAATCGGCCTCTTCCCAATGGATATGCTCTCTCGCAAAATCCAAATGCGCCCTTCGATGGGCTGGGGTAAGAGCTGGGCCTCTTGCCGCGACACGAGGCCTTAAATCATATTCTCTGAGACGATTTCTTATTGTCTGAGTGCTAATTTGCACCTCATGAGTTTGCTCATGCTGATTTTGAAGGAGGGGAGCGGTTGCAAACCGTGGTCTCATCGAAGAAACTCTCAAGTAACGTTCTTGAATGGCAGTTGTTACCCGTGGTCTACCCTGTCCTGGTCTTCGGACATTCATACCTGTCTCCCTGAATTGCTGCAACATTCTAGACACACTTTTATGGGAAACTCCAAACCTTTCTGCAATTCTTGTGTATGTCCACCCTTCTTCTCGCAAAACTACCGCTTGGGCACATTCCTCTTGGGTCAAATTGTGTGTTTCGCGTTGCATAGCGATCGAGTGTAGAAAATCAAACGAAAGAAGAACTATTGATCACTAGAATTGATCGAGAACAACTGATTTTAGAATGGAGCCAATACATTCAAAATCTGATAATATCATCTTTTTTTATTCCTGCTGGGGGAAAACATCTGTATTGAAGAAAAACGTTGAAAGTGGATAACATATGCATGAATGCATGCATAATTCTGATAAAAATAATTATCATTGAGAACACCTTCGGTTGTAGAATAAATTTGAGATTTCCATAATGTGCGTTAATTTTTTTGCGCAGGGTATATAAGAAGATTAATGGATGAAAAATAAAAAAGAACCAGAAAACCACCAAATAAAAATATAACAAACTGAATTAAAACAAAAACAAAATAGTTCTGTGAAAACTCACTTCTTTGAATTTGTTCTTTTCCACCTCAGGGTCGGCATTCGAAACGGAAATCCTCATGGATTCCCTGAACATCAGTTCTCTGGCCTTCATCTCGTTCCTTATCCTTTTCGGCAGAGATCTCCTTTCTGTAGTCTGTTTTTTCAGCAGTTCCTCTTCTTTCCGAGCCGCCCTCCTTTTGATCTGTTCCTTCTCTTTCTCGTGCCTCGTCAACATCTGATGCCTTTGTAGGATGAAAATTTCCTTGATCTGTCTTTTCATGAGCTGCGAAAGAATTTTATTTATAGCGATTTGACTGGAGACATTGGCAGGGAGTGTACTTACTTGATGTTTCTCGTGTATTTGCTTTTCCTCGATCTCCCACAAAGCGGCCTCTTGAGACCGGATGAGCTGTTGCTTCTGCTGAAGAAATTGTCTCTCCGTGAGCGCGATCCTCTCCCTGTGAGAATCGCTGAGTCTCCGCAGGGAAGTCTCGTGACTCTCGTGGAGTTTTTCCAGAAATATTTTCTCCCTCTCTGCGTGCTCTGCGTCCATCTTCTCCTTTCGTATCTGAAAGGACGAACGTTGTAAAATATGAGAAGATCGGAATGGGTATTAGAGAAATATGCGATTGACCAAGATATCACTTCCTCGACTTGAAGGCACAAATCAACGACTTGAAAATTTCCTGAAGTACCAAACCTAGGAAGAAACTTATAACAGATTCGTAATCTACGACCTCGAATTAGTGAATACAGTATATTTTGGTGGCCATCTGAAAGTATGATTTTTCGGGAAATTTCCATAATGAAGGGAAATTCGCGTATTTTTAGAAATTTTTTTCTCTCGGATCGCCACCAAAGTTGCTGGATTTACTAATTCGAGGGCGTAGATTAAGAATATGCAATCAGATATTTTCTATAAAATATAGTTTTCGAGTAATGCTCATAAGAAAATCCATAAATTTTCGGAAATTCTACACAAAAAGTTGACAAGGTGACAAGAAAAACTTCGTACAAAGGACCCCGCACTTTTTCTATGGCAAATGGCGTTCCGTCAAATTTTCTAAAATTTTGGTATAATGTAGTACTCGACCTACCGATCAAAAGTGTCCATGGCCCCAACTCAATCCTATGACTAGTTTTCGAGATACAGGGCGTTGAAGTTGAGAATTACCCACTTTTACTACGCCCGTATCTCGGAACAGAATCGAATTAACTTCAATTTTTCTCAAGAAACATTTCATTACATCCCCAAGGAGCAACCATATAGAGGAATATGACCGAAAATCGTTACGAATACAGGGTCATCCATAATTGAATGCATGCCCGATTTTGAAAGTATAAAATATGTCAGTTTCAGAGCGAGACCGTTCACAAAATGAACTATTACACTAGATATGTTGTTGTTACATCGAAGTCTGAAATACACAGAATTCATACTGGTTGATCCATTATTATAAAAACTATTTTCAAGGAGGGTTAAGTGGACACCCTGTATTTATGGGTTGATTCAAGGTGTTCGTTTAATTTTTTTAGAACATATTATCATGGACTTCAAAGAATACAGGGTGATTCAGTCATGAAATGAACTTTGAACCTCACGAAAATACCCAAAAACCACCTTTTTTTTTCATCACCCTGTATTTCAAGATTAACTCCGACGAGGTGAGAGTTTTCTTTCACCATTGTACTTGATATAAAAACATCAATACGGCTGAGAGTTTTTATCCACTTCCTATGACCAAATTCTTTGTTATGCTGGAATAAAAATAGAATAACATAAATAAATAATTTTCATATTACATTAAAAAAAATCTGTTCATAGGAAGTGGATAAAAACTCTCGGCCGTATTGATGTTTTTATATCAAGTACAATGGTGAAAGAAAATTCCCACCTCATCGGAGTTAATCTTGAAATACAGGGTGATGAAAAAAAAATGTGGTTTTTGGGTATTTTCGTGAGGTTCAAAGTTCATTTCATGACTGAATCACCCTGTATTCTTTAAAGTCCATGATGATATGTTCTAAAAAAAATAAACAAACACCTTGAATCAACCCATAAATACAGGGTGTCAATTTAAACCTCCTTGAGAATAGTTTCTATAATAATGGATCACCCAGTATAAATTCTGGGTATTTCAGACGTTTTCGATGTAACAACAATATATCTAGTGTAATAGTTCATTTTGTGAACGTTCTCGCTCTGAAACTGACATATTTTATACTTTCAAAATCGCGCATGCATTCAATTATGGATGACCCTGTATTCGTAACGATTTTCGGTCATATTCCTCTATATGGTTACTCCCTGGGGATGTAATGAATTGTTTCTTGAGAAAAATTGAAGTTAATTCGATTCTGTTCCGAGATACGGGCGTAGTAAAAGTGGGTAATTCTCAACTTCAACGCCCTGTATCTCGAAAACTAGTCATAGGATTGAGTTGGGGCCATGGACACTTTTGATCAGTAGGTCGAGTACTACATTATACCAAAATTTTAGAAAATTTGACGGAACGCCATTTGCCATAGAAAAAGTGCGGGGTCCTTTGCTGTGGTCTGGAACAAAAGTATTTCAGCGCAGCCAAATAATTTTTATTCTCTTGGTTACCTACACTTTCCTGTACTAATATGTGAATTTTCAGTTTGATTTCATTTCATTTCACAGAGTTTTAGAATGTCAAACAAACGTAGTGCGATTTTGGAGCTGTTTCGTCAAGGTAGGCGTCAATGCGAAATTGTTCGTTTGCTCAACGTGCCTCGACAAACCGTGTCCGATGCAATTCGTCGTTTCAAGGAGCTTGTCCATGATGGTCGTCGTCCAGGAAGTGGTAGAAAACGCACTGTCAATACACCTAGCGATCGCAACATCGTCAAGAAGCGAGTCAATCGAAATCCGAGGGTTTCTATGGGGAAATTAGCCTGAGACCGGTATCAACCGCGAATCAGCCCGTCAAATTGCCAAAAAGGAGCTCAACCTCAAGCCATACAAGCTCCAAAAAGTTCAACTCCTCACGGAGGAAAACAACCGCACGACTCCAAAAGTGCCGCCAACTCCTTCGTCTCGCCGCCGGTCAGCAATGGGAGCGAATTCTCTTCACAGACGAGAAGCTTTTCACCGTAGAACAATCCCACAACTACCAAAACGACAGTCTGGTCCGTAGAGACTCCCGGTACATCGGCCATCGTCGAACACCTTCAAAATCCGCAATCCGTAATGGTCTGGGGCGGAATTTGCGGCATTGGTAAAACTCCTTTAGTTTTCCTGGATCGAGGGGTCAAAATTAAGCAAGAAGTCTACCGCTGCGACATCCTCGAGGCCGTAGTACTTCCGTGGGCCAAGCAGCACTTCGGCGATACGCATTGGACCTTTCAACAGGACTCCGCTCCGGCTCACAGAGCGAAAATGATGCAAGAATGGTGTAATAAGACAGGAATCGGTAATTTTTTTTTTCTTAAAGTTGGTAGGACCTTCCTTTATTACCAAGCCAAATTTGAGCGCGATCTGTCAACTAGTGTGTTTACAACAGCTGTCAGTATCAGTCGACCTCAAAAGTGCTCTGCGAATTTTACAATGGAAAAAATAGTTGATCAAAGAGTTTGCCTCAAATTTTGTCTTGCAAACGAATTTTCTTGTGCCGATTCATTGAAAATGTTAAAAAAAGCCTTTGGTGATAATTGTATGTCAAAAACACAAGCATACGATTGGTACAAATCATTCAATGACGGTCCGAAAAAACCACGTCAAAGTCGATCGAAAATTAAAGTTTTGCTCACTGTTTTCTTCGATTATCGTGGTGTTGTGCACTCAGAATTTCTTCCTGAAGGACAGACAGTGAATAAGGAGTATTACTTGGGTGTATTGAGGCGTTTGCGTGAGAATGTTCGTCGTAAACGGCCAGATTTATGGAAAGACAATTCGTGGATTTTGCATGATGATAACGCGCCGTCGCACCGAGCCATAATTATTAAGGAATACAAGACCAAAAACTCAATAAATACCATCGAACAACCGCCGTATTCACCTGACTTAGCTCCGTGCGACTTTTTTCTATTCCCAAGACTCAAATTGCCCCTACGTGGAACGCGTTTTGAGTCCATTGAAGCCATCAAAACAAATTCGCAACGAGAACTGAAGGCCATAGCTTTGGCGGCGTATGAGCGGTGCATGGAAAAGTGGGTTCCCCGATATCATAGTTGTATTGTAAGCAATGGGGACTATTTTGAAGGAGACAAAATAAATATTGATGATTAAATTTAAATTTATGTGTTTTTTTTTACAATTCCGGGTACTTTTTATACAGAAGGTATAGAAAAAAAAAATTAGTACCTTAAATTCCATTTTTCGACTTTCCTTGGGCAACATCTCGATCTCCGCCTTGAGCAGCTTCAGCTCCTGCTTCAGGCCGTCCCT
Source organism: Adalia decempunctata (assembly GCA_951802165.1). Lineage (NCBI taxonomy): Eukaryota > Metazoa > Arthropoda > Insecta > Coleoptera > Coccinellidae > Adalia > Adalia decempunctata. Next base: position 5,402,243 of record OX637702.1, read on the forward strand.
GAACTGCTTCAGTTCCCTCTCCTGATCCGCCCTGATCTTTTTCGACGCGTTCCTCAGGTCGTTATCCTGCTGCGCCTCGGCCTTCTCGATCTGTATCCTCTGCTGTCTGCTGAGATTCTCCAATTCGGTCTCGTACTGCTTCTCCAGAGCGAGCCGTTCCTGCTCGAACTTCTTGTCTTGAGTCTCGATGGCCTGGTTCTCCTTCAGAGCCAGATCCTGAAACTGCTTCTGCTCCTGCTTCTGCAGGTACTTCAGCTCCCTGAGCTCCTGCTTCCGGTCCGTCAGCGGGTTGGAGAAGTTGTAGGTCTCTTCGTCGCCGTAGATCACCTTGCTGGTGGTGGTGGTGATCACGACGCCGTCAATCACGAATTTTCTCGTTCTCTTCCTGGTCTTTCGGTTGAAGTGACTCAGGGCCGACTCTTTCGTTTTGGGCGTCCTTTTGCGGAGCACGACCAGACCTGCGAATGGGTTACAGAGAAAAAACTTCGTCAAGATCGAGAATTTAATTCAACTACGACCGAGCAGCCTACCTAGGAGCATAGAATAACTGGAGGAAAGGCTTCATACGCTCGACAGATCATTTTGAACTGCCAATAACGGCGGAGGTTAGAGTTTCGTGTGACGCCCGATAGATAACGCTGAGATCCTTTATTCAGTAACATGTCAGATATTTTGTTCTATGGCGCTACAATTGCAAAGAATATAATGTGGCTGTCATTGTTATTGATACATTTATGCTTCTTTTTAATTTAAAATCGCCAAAAATCATAACATAGACAATATTGATGACATATCATCGCTTTATTCTAATCAACTTTTTATGCGCAATTTTATGGGAAGTCTGTTATCGGTAATAAATTTGTCAAAACGATATCCTTATCGGAAAAAGCGAACATTCAGGTAAGTATTATTATTATTATACGGGAAGACTGAGGTTTTATCTGTTCTCGTGTATTATACGCAGAATTGTATGGTACCCCATTTACATTCCCTCTGCTAACACTTAGATTCGGAGCGGGAAACAGATTTTTCTTCCTATATTCAATCTGATCCTTGTAGCCATTTCTTTACACGTGCTATATGCATTATATTGTCGGATTTACGAAAAAAAGTATGTATTGCTTTCTTTCAAAAGAATATATATTATGATATAGTAATAAATGGGACCTAATAAGTAATAACAACGAATAACCATTAAAGATAATTTTATTAAGGATAGCCATGTTGTAGGAACGAACGACGTTGTCGCCATCTCGTAGCCTTGCGGCGAACTGACAAGTTCGGACGTTTTTGGCAGTTCATTTTCGTAGGGGAGCCTTCTCTCCAGTTATTCTATGCTCCTAGAGCCTACGTTGATGGCTGGCAGCAAGTCCGATATGCTGGTACAATTGAACTACCTGGTGTTTTTCAGAGTGATAGAACTTTAAATCGAAATGAAACACATTCGAATTAAGATTGAAGCTGATTTCTCTTTTATTTGAAAGATAATTTTATAACATTTATGGTTTAAAAATAATTTTCGGCATACGTCCACCACGACTATAGTCCGTTCAAATATAATAAGGAGCTTTGTAAACAAACAGAATAGTCTGGTTTGCGCACAATAAAGCTCTTATTAGTCAAACTTTCATAACAACGCTTCCTTCGACCGCCCTAAGAGACTGCCAGGATCGTACTCGGAACGGACTGTGGATGGTACTGGATAGAAATGATTCAATAATTTGAGTCAGCAATTCCCACACTAGATCTTTTTTCCTCAGAAACTCTAGTGCAAAATTTCTGTTATGATTTGCAACTGTCATAAACATTTTATATCCGACGTACCCTATTTTTTTATTTTGTTTTAATATTATTATCTACTAAATAATTTCTTTTACGGACGCTCGAGATTGCGGCAAGGTAATTCCAGGAAACACCAGAGTTTTAGAGATTTGGGTCGGAATCTTGCAAGATTCCGACAAAGTAATTCCGGGAAACACCAGATTTGGGTCCTTTTCCCTAATGGGTGAAAGCCATCTTGATTTGCATAAATATCGAAGTTTTCAATTGACAAGACTCGTAATAGATCTCTGTTCAAATTTATAATGGTCATTCACTTGTAATATCCGAAATATATTTAGTTTCAGTCCAAAATGTTATATTATTTTGTACGAGAATCTTTGTCGGCTGCTCAAGATTCCGACAAGGTAATTTCGGGAAACACCAGATTTGGGTCCTTTCCCTTAATGGATTAAAGCCATCTTAATTTGCATAAATATCGAAGTTTTCAATTGACAAGACCAGTTAAAATACCTAGAGCTACTGTGAAGGTCTAGCTGTTCAAAGTGTTTATAGATCTTGTTGTGAAAAGTGTATTGTGTTGGAAAATCTTTTGACAAAGTGTATATAGTGTTTATAGAACGATGTCGAATTCGGAAACGGATACTGCATCTGAGGGTGATATGTGGGGACCACCACGAAAAAGGTCCAAAAGTTAGCCTTCTCTGCTGAAGAGAAAGAGATAATTTTGAACATTTCTCGACAAGAATTGGAAGAACATCCTGATTTATCGAAAAGAGACTTAGTGGGAATTGTTTCAAAATCCTCAGGGGTGAGTGATTCAGCTGTATTCAGAATTCTCAGAGAATATAAAGAGAATAAAACATTGACGCCACCTAAGAGGAGAGCCCAGTCGTTAAAAATAATCGATTCGGTTGACGATTTCGATATGAACCTTATCAGAAGAATTGTCCACGGTTTTTTTTCCGGAATGAAATCCCAACGATTTCTAAAGTACTAGAAATCGTGAATGATGACGACAGTTTGCCAAGTTTCAAAAAAACAACGTTCTATGAATTATTGAAAAAAAAAATGGAATTCAAGTTCAAAAAACGTGGTCTTGTTAGTCTACTGATAGATAGGGATGAAATAATTGTGTGGAGAAGAGATTATTTGAAGAAAATCCGCTCATTAAGGAAACAAGGCAGAAAAATTTATTCGCTGGATGAGACATGAATAAATAAACTGAACGATTGTGTGAAATCTCCTCGATTCGACTCTGGACGGAAAGTACCTTTACGAAGGCCCTCCTACCGCTGCGCCAAACATGTTGTTATTGCTCCTTCTTACATTTGAACAGAGTATAGTATTGCCTGATAGTAATCCCAACAAACTAGAATTTTAGTCCAATCAAGACCTCATGTAGCAAAGACTGTCCACATTGTTACAAACCAACAAACAATCCTGACTGTAATATGAATTTGTACCTGAACAGATACAAGCTGAAAACTTCCTTATTTAAAGTTTCTACGCCACAGAATCATGAACAGCCACCAAATTCAACATAAGTTTTTCTTGGAATTCAACTACTTTCAACCCCCATTTTACCGGCAACATGTTTCTTTGATAACCACGTGTTGAGAAAAGTATCTCTCTTCGAACTGAAGTAGAGATAAGAGCGGTGTTGTCATAAATGCAACTTGAATTTCATTGGTAAAATAGCCTCTAGCATAAAATAGAACAATCAACTATATTCTTTGATTTACTTATTAATAATGTATCCGAAAAGACTGTTTCAATTAAAAATTAGGAGATGTTATATCAATTAAGCATTGTAAATGAGAGAAATAGTTTTTGTGTATAATCAGAGATACCTGCAATCTGCTCAGTTTGGCAACATGAAAATATAACAAACGATTCCAGTGGACCAACATACGGTACAATCGACCGGCTCTAAGTTTCAGATGCGACTTACATATTTCAATGTAACTAAAGGGGTCTCTATATAAGGATTGAACAAGAATAAATTCAAATGTCGAGCGAAGTGAAAACACGAGAATTTATAGTGAAACTTTTTCAAAATAATCAAAAATGGAGCTTCAAAAGAATCGCAAAAGAGGCTCTGGTTCGTCCGGAAACGGTATCAAGAGTTGTTAAGCGCTTCAACGAAGATCTTACAATTAACCGTAAGGAAGGAACCGGAAGGAAAAAGGGGTTTCATAGCCCGAAAAAAGTGAAGAAAGCCATCAGCCTTTTCAGAAGAATCCTAACCTTTCAGGACGGAAAGTGGCCCAAATAGTGGGTTGTTCGCAGTCAACCGTTCAGAAAATCAAGTCGAGTTGTGGGCTTAGAACATACAAAGTGCAGAAAGTGCCAGACAGGAACGCTGTGAAGAATCAAGAAGCGAAATCAAGAGCAAAGAAATTAAAAAAAGATTTCTTGAAAAATTTTTCCTGTTCCGTGATGGACGACGAAACCTATGTCTTGGCTGATTTCTCGCAACTTCCTGGTCAGGAATTTTATACTGCAGATTCTCGTGGAAATGTTGACGAACAATTTCGCGTGAAGAAACAAGCAAAGTTTCCCAAAAAATTCCTGGTTTGGCATGCAATTTGCACCTGTGGGAAAAGGAGCAAATTTTTCGTTGGCCAAGGCTCTGTTGACTCGAAGATATACATCGAGGAATGCTTGAAGAAGCGACTTTTACCATTTTTACGTGAGCACGATGTGTCAACAATCTTTTGGCCATATTTAGCTTCATGCCACTACAGCAAGGCCACCAAAGAATGGTACGAAGCTAATGAGGTGTTTTTTGTCCCCAAAGAGGCCAATCCACCAAATTGCCCAGAACTCAGGCAAATCGAAAGATATTGGGCCCTGGTAAAAAGAGAATTGAAGAAGACTAAGAAATCAACGAAAACATTAGCGGAATTCAAGCAAAAGTGGAAGACAGCATCCCGGAAAGTGACTGAGATCATTATAGAAAGCATGATGGGAAGAATTCCAGAAAAAATCCATGAATTTTGTAAAAAATAGTTTTGGTTTATTTATTGTAAAAACAGCTTTCATTAGAATTAGAAGATGATTCGAAAATGAGTTTGATTTTCGAAATCGGTCCAGTGGTTCAAAAGATATGAGCGTTTTTGTGATAGCGAATTTATTCTCGTTCAGTCCTTAGTCTAAGATAATCACCTTCTTCTGCTTCCTCTCCCTCAGTAGCGCCGTCCTTGTTGTTGCTCTCCTTGCTCTCGTGACTAGCGATGGACACGCTCTCGATGTCCGACTGCTCTATGCTCTTGCTGGCGCCCGATATCGGCCGTCTGTGCGAATCGTTGCTACGCAACGAGCCGGAGTCGCTCTGTGACTTGTCGGACAGCGCCATCTCGTAGGTGTCCTGATGGTAGAGTTTGCCGTTCAGACTGTTCTTCTTCCTGACCTCGTCCTGACTGGCCGACCGCACCACCTGGCCGTTAAGCTTCTGACCGACGGTCGGAGTGGTGGGGGGCCCGTCCAGGATGATGGAAGTGCTGCGCACCTCGTCGCTGTAGTCGCTCTTCGTGCTGTTCGTCTTGCCTGAAAAGAAAAAGATTGAATTTAGTCCTAGAGGGTTTAAATATACTCCTCCATGTTTAAAAGTATGTAATCTTCGAGAAAATCGCTGTAAAATCATTTAAAACTCAATAACAACTTGAATCGATCCAATAAAAATCAGTATGAGACATTTCGTCAATCTGGTCGCCTTTTTTCTGAAGTTTGGTTCTTTGCATATGCTTCATGAATGTTCTTATTTTGAAATGAAGTCAGTTTATCAACGACTTCGATTTGAAACGAGTTTTCTGAAGATGCCAAGACGTAAATTAACAAATGCTGAGGCTAATAGGGCTATCGGAATGCTACAGGGTGGCCTAACTTAGGTTGTTGTAGCGGAAAGGCTCCAAGTCAGCCAAAGTGTGATACCTCGACTTTGGAATAGGTTCAGGGAGACAGGTTCCGTGTTGGAAAGACCAAGGCTTGGTGGACGACGAAAAACAACACCTGCTCAGGATCGTTTCATCACCGTTTCGGCGAGAAGAAACCCTACATCTACGTGTAGAATGCTACGGAACACTCTTCAAAATGCAGATGGGGTCCAAGTTCTCATCGAAACCATCAGACGACGTTTGAGAGAGGTGAATCTAGGTTCTAGACGTCCATTAAGAGGAGTTCCATTAACACGTGACCATAAGCGTCAAAGACTGGAATGGGCAAGGCAACATATCAATTGGAACGATCAATGGCGTAGTGTCCTTTTCACTGATGTATCCAGATATGGACGATTTTCAGATTCTCGAAGAATAAGGGTATGGACAATCCCACGCATACCCCGTAATCTTCGCTATGTCCAAGAAGTCCATCCATTCCGAGGGGGTAGTGTTATGGTATGGGCCGGGATATGTTTCAACGGTCGCACAGATCTACACATTTGTCCTGGGAATATGACCGCCTTACACTATAGGGAGCATGTCATTGACATTATTGTGCCAAATTTTCACGCTGCTATTGGTGAAACTTTTCAATTTCTAAACGATAACGCTAGACCGCACCGTGCAGCCATAGTTGAGAATGCGCGCGAAGTGCTTGGTATTCCACATTTACCAATACCTCCGCACTCACCAGATTTGAATTGCATAGAACATGCATGGGATATGATCCAAAGAAGATTAGATAATCATCAACCTACCCCAGAATCCTTAAATGATCTGAGAGAGCTTCTGCCCCGTTTATGGAACCAAATTCCTCAAGAAATGTTCAACAACCTCGTGTGTAGTATGCAAAGAAGATGTCAAGGTGTTTTTGATGCCCGTGGAGGCTATACATTGTATTGATAGTCTTAAAATGCTTGAATTCTCTGGGAATAAAAATTCGTTATTTTACTCGATTTTTCTTAACCTCCCTGTATACGCTGCAGACCTACAGGCTAAATTTAATTTGCAACTTGAAATCATATTAATATTAATTTTTATCACAAAAATCTTATTTTAACTATATTTTTATGCAATTTAAGTCAATATCCCTAATTCATGTGGAGCATTTTATTTCACGTGTATAAACATGGTTGGAAGATTCAGTTATGCTATTTTCTTGTACGGAAATCAAAAACCGAGTGTTGAAATTTTACTGAAAAATAATGAACAGAATAGTCGGTTACTTTGTGATAGTTCATTCGATAAAAGAATAAAAGTACTCGAATAACCCAACAGAAAAACTTCTAAACGAACAGACGGACCTATGGAATTCCCCACTTTTCAAAATTCTCAAGAAATAAGCCAACAGAAGACATTTTAATACCTTTTTGAACAACTTGAAATAATCCAGTATGAAAATGTAGTAGTACTACGAAACCTGTGTAACAGTTGAACCCTAAAAGAACTAACTGCATTTCAATGTTAAAAGAGAGTAAATAAAAATTAGCATCGGTAACGTCTCTGAGAATTGTTTGAAATTTCACGAGTATCAACCTGCGTCTTGATAAACCTAAATATTGGCCAACCGGGATACTTTATTAAAGTGAATGGAGTATAATTCATGCCATTATTAAAATAAAATTTCCATTTGGACGAATTGCGATGAAGGGTGACCTGAAAATAGAGATAGACACAGTTTCATCTACAATCATGTTGAAAAAGTTCCATTAAAGAATATAAGTAGATATTTCTGTCTCATATCATCAAAAATAGTTTTTGAAATAAATAAAATCATCATTATCATCAAACAATACCCGAAAAATCCAATCTTCTCCTGTCCATAAAGTCCTCAGACCTCTTCCCAGGCTTCACATTCTTACACAGAGCGTTACTGATCTGCTCTGCCATCCTAGGCGTCAACCTACTCTGTACCACGTTCTTCTTAGTGGTAGACACTGACACATTCGAAGTAGAATCACCCCCCTTTCGTAGTACATGAATCTCTTCTTCGCTATCATTATTTCTGCTTTGTTCGTAATTCGTTTCTCTTCTAGACTTCCTATTTCTACTAGAATCACGTCCATTGGAGATGTGGCTTTCCGAATTTTGCTCTTTATCATCGAATATACATCCGTTTCGTTTCGTCATCATCAGGTTTCTTTTTTTCGGAGGTAGAATGGGTTTTGGTCTATCTTCGCGTTTTGTCTTCATTCTACCCTCACCACTGGACAAAGACTCTCGACTAGATCTGATTTCTTCCAACCTCGAAGGTCTATCACGTTTTAAGTACACGTTGGGCACTTCCATTGTTCGATCTTTCTCTTTCACAGCCTTCGTATCATCAACCCCCCCTTCGATCTTCGAATGTCTCTCGCTGGACCACAAGAAATACCTCTGCTGATCCAACGGAGTGTCGAAAAACCTAAAATTCCCGTTTCGACGCAGAACTTCCATCTTCTCGGCGGTGAGCTCGGATTTTCGATTGGCCGAAGACGAAGATAAGGATTCCTCACTCCTGAACGACTTGAAGGTGTACTTTTTCAGACCTCCCGGAAAGTCCAACACGTCCGAGCTTCCAGCTTTCGACAATCGCGATCTTCCAGTGAAGAAAGAATTCTTTTCGCATGACAAAAATCCCTTTTTTCCCTTGGCCTTGTCGAAGGAAAGCAGGGACTTTTTGGGAGACTTCTTCGGAGAATTGTCAGTCTTCTTAGAAGAATCGTTTGACTTCTTCGGAGAATCGTGAAACTCCTTCGGAGAATCGTGAAACTTCTTCGGAGAATCGTGAGACTTCTTCGGAGAATCGTGAGACTTCGGAGAATCGTTGGTTTTCTTCTGGTTGCTTCTATTCAACGATTTCCTCAAGGATTCTAGCTTCCCCATCAGAAAAGATTTCTTCTGAATCTTTGTAGATACGTTTTGGAAAGATTTTTCAGGTGCTTCATCCAAAGATTCCCTTCTATGTGTAGTTTTTAATTTGAAGTCCTCGATCTTATCCCTACAGGTTTTTTGTTGGTTCAAAGGTAGAAGAGGAGCCTTGAGAACTACCATGGTTTCTCGTTTGTCCCTCTCGTTTCCCACAGTACATTCATATGAATCCCTCAAAGCCCTCAAGTAAAAATGATTGTCTTCGGTTTTCAATCGGTCAGCATCTTTCATCAGACTTCTTTTGTCGTTCAATTCATGCTTTGCACCCATTTCTTCCTCATCCACCCTTGATGATTTGGGGTTGAAAGCCTGAACCTTGCGTTGTTTGACAGGTAAAGGGGGTGCGGAACCTGAATCCCCATTTTGAACCGAAATTTGTCTTGCCTTTCTCTGTTTTACGGGTAGAGGTGGCGTTTCTTGATTTTTAAGCGATCTTTCGAACCTCTCAGCTTGAGTTGGTGCCCTATTTTCAGTGCTGTCAACATCGGATGATACTTTGACCTTGAGACGTTCCTGCAACAAGGTTATATTCTTCTGGAGCAACTCTATAGTGATCTCTTTATCTTCGATAGACTGCTTCAAGAGGGAGATGGTCGGATCTTCGTTGGTCTTCTTTTCGTTCATTTCCACGTAGTAGTTATCCGGTGGGATGTCGCAACATATCATCTGGCTGTCGTTCACGCACACCACGTTGGAAAAGTATTTAAGACAACCTAAATGCATCACACTATCGCACTTGACGCATCTCAGCCCCGTCCTAGGGGCGATATTGCACCTTTTGCACTTTTTATCGCCGTAGCACGACGTGTCGGCCATCGCGTACGCCTAACCTCACTTCCGCATCGCGAACTCGGACTGATCGGCGAAATATAGCGGCCGAGATAGGATTTTCGAGAAAGAAAGAGAGGATAAGGTTTATCGGGTTCTTGGATAAACGGCAATCAGTTTCTGTTAATTGCCAATACAAAAGTGTTCCAGAAATTAATGAGGTTCTATTTGAACTGGCTGCGCCAACAATGGTAGCTCCGTTCGGCTGATAAGGGCCATTAGTCATTGCATTTTCGATTTACAGAAGAATATGCAGAGGATAAATTCGACGTGAAATAAGCTTCGAAGATTTCCAAAATTGAAATTGATGTATTATGTAATTCGAGTAGTTTTCCTTTTTTTTGGTTCTTGTCTGTGATGTTTTAAAAGAAGAAATTTATCGAAACGTTATTGATTCTCAATTTGTCAATTCAAAATAAATGCGTTCGCTTATTTTTGTCCGAGAAATGAGTTTTGTGGTCACTTTTCATATTGAGTTATCAGAAGTAACCATTTGTCAATATTTAGAAGACTTCCGATGATACAAAGGTAAACAAACAAATCTGTTTTTGATGTAAATCTTCTAAGGGGTCTTTCCCGCAATTGCTATTGAAACCGTAAAGGTGTCGCAAGATAAGATGAGGTAATGTTGCATTCATGCCCATTATCAGTTATTTGACCAGTTAGCCAAGTTTCAGAAGTTTTCCCTCACAAAGACGCAACTAGCTAAGATGTCTCAAAACATGGTGTATGCATTTGTCATTTTCAAAAGCATTGACATTCGACCAAATCGAAAAATTGAAAAATTTAGACCAAACCGAGAATATCCGACTTGTTTCGTGGCGGCGCCGCAATGTCATCCTTGTCATTTCAGTGGTTCTCGACAACTTAGGAAGAAGACTAAAATGACAAGTATGACATTGCGGCGCCGCCACGAAACAAGTCGGATATTCTCGGTTTGGTCTAAATTTTTCACAGAGTATGCCCCATACTCTAGGAGCATAGAATATTATTCTATGCTCCTAGCCATACTTAAATGTGGAATATCTCAAAAACGAAGCGAATTAGGTATAGGGCATTCTTTGTGAAAAATGTAGACATTTGAAAAACAAATTTCAGGAAATAGAAAAATACAGGGTGTTCCAGTTGAAAAAAATCGAGTTGTCGCATATTTAATTTGAATAAATTGGTGAATTTATATTAGACACTCTGTATAAAAAAAAACTTCAGATGTTTACCGAATGATGAAGCTGATACCTTAAGATAGCCACTGTAAAATTTAGTTCATCTAGATTGAACACAGCAGTTGCTATAAGAATTTTGATGAGCCCCTTAAAACACTAAAAATATCCTAAAAATAAGAATTATGTGGCCTCGCCGTAATGAAATTTGAAAAATGAGGTATAAGTGTAAAGCTCTTGTTGCCCTTGAAAGAATTATGCCAAGAAATACAGAGTGTATTGTTATTTGAAAAACTACATATTTCTCCGTAACTTTTTTTTGACGCACCCTGTATATGTAAAATTATTTTTAGTTTGTAGATTTTGTCAACCTTATAACCATGCCATATAAGTTTTTTCCACACGGTTCAGTCAAGGCGCTATTCTAGCCGTACGCCTTGTTGACGCACCCTGTATAAACTATTGAGTGAAATGATTCGAAATTTGGTTGATCTATCAAATCTACGGTTTCTCTGCTGAAAAATATAAATTAATAAGAAAATTGGATACTTCCTAAAAACAGTAAACAAATCTTAATGAAACATAACAAATTCAACAAAAAATAGCGCCACGACCGTAAAATTTAGCGGAATTTTCTGAAACTAGACCAAAAACTGAAATCAATGTCGTACAGATGCTACAAAAGGGTTTCTATACATCTGTCAAGTGTAACGTAACATCGAAGCAACATTTGGTGAACACATTTGTTGCTCAAAAATAAATCATGTTGTCCGGGTGTGAAAGCAGCCTTAAATATATGCATGTGTGTCATAAAGTTGAAACTCTATGACCAGAAACAGCGATTGTCGAATCTTTCCTTCTATGCGCCATGTCCACCAGACTCTTCCAACCATCAATCTCTAGCGGAAATCAATATCTCGAAGACTATAGTCCGTTCAAATATAAGAAGGAGCTTTGTAAACAAACAGAATCGTCTGGTTTGCGCACAATAAAGCTCGTATTGGTCAAACGGTCATAACAACGCTCCCTTCGACCGCCCTAAGAGACCAGGATCGTACTCGGAACGGACTGTGGATGGTACTGGATAGAAATGATTCAATCATTTGAGTCAGCAATTCCCACATTAGAACTTTTTTCCTCAGAAACTCTAGTGCAAAATTTCTGTTATGATTTGCAACTGTCATAAACATTTTATATCCGACGTACCCTATTTTTGTATTTTGTTTTGTTTTTATATTATTATCAACTAAATAATTTCTTTTTCGGATGCTCGAGATTGCGGCAAGGTAATTCCAGGAAACACCAGAGTTTTAGAGATTTGGGTCGGAATCTTGTTAGATTCCGACAAAGTAATTCCGGGAAACACCAGATTTGGGTCCTTTTCCCTAATGGGTGAAAGCCATCTTGATTTGTATAAATATCGAAGTTTTCAATTGGCAAGACTCGTAAAAGATCTCTGTTCAAATTTATAATGGTCATTTACTTGTAATATCCGAAATATATTTAGTTTCCGTCCAAAATTTTTATATTATTTTGTACGAAACTCTTTGTCGGCTGCTCAAGATTCCGACAAGGTAATTCCGGGAAACACCAGATTTGGGTCCTTTCTCTTAATGGGTTGAAGCCATCTTGATTCGCATAAATATCGGAGTTTTCAATTGACAAGACTAGTTAAAATACCTAGAGCAACTGTGAAGGTCTAGCTGTTCAAAGTGTTTATAGATTTTGTTGTGAAAAGTGTATTGTGTTGGAAAATCTTTTGACAAAGTGTATATAGTGTGTATAGAACAATGTTGAATTCGGAAACGGATACTACATCTGAGGGTGATATATGGGGACCACCACGGAAAAGGTCCAAAAGTTAGCTTTCTCTGCTGAAGAGAAAGAGATAATTTTGAACATTTCTCGAAAAGAATTGGAAGAACATCCTGATCTATCGAAAAGAGACTCAGTAGGAATTGTTTCAAAATCCTCAGGGGTGAGTGATTCAGCTGTATTCAGAATTCTCAGAGAATATGAAGAGGATAAAACATTGACGCCACCTAAGAGGAGAGCCAAGTCGTTAAAAATAATCGATTCGGTTGACGATTTCGTTATGAACCTTATCAGAAGAATTGTCCACGGTTTTTTTTCCGGAATGAAATCCCAACGATTTCTAAAGTACTAGAAATCGTGAATGATGACGACAGTTTGCCAAATTACAAAAGAACAACGTTCTATAAATTATTGAAAAAAATGGAATTCAAGTTCAAAAAAACGTGGTCGTGATAGTCTACCGATAGATAGGGATGAAATAATTGTGTGGAGAAGAGATTATTTGAAGAAAATCCGCTCATTAAGGGAACAAGGTAGAAACATTTATTAGCTGGATGAGACATGGATAAATAAACTGAACGATCGTGTGAAATCTCCTCGATTCGACTCTGGACCATAGAAATCATAATATATATACTTACTCTATACTCTGTTCAAATATAAGCGACTACGACGTAAACAAAGTCGCGCACACGAAGGATGGGCTTGCTTCAGGTAGAGACTTGCTTTCAGGGCTCCAGGGTCGGATCGAGGATAGTTCACACAATCATATAAACTTGATATTATTCTCTGAATGGAATACACATGATTTGAATAGACAAATGTGAACGTTTCGTTCTTTTTCGTGGTGGGCCCAATATACCACCTTCAGATGCAGTGTCCGTTTCTGAATTCGACATTATTGTCCGGAAAAGATAACTGTGAAATCGTTCTAAGCTTTAAGTACGATCCTGGCAGTCTTTTGGGGGCGTGAAAAGAATTATACAGCCGACCGTTTCACCAATCATATGTTAGTAATGCGCAAAACAAACCGATTTGGTTTGTTTGTTTACATTCTCTTATATTTGAACGGACTATAGAATGCTAATTCCTTCTAGTTCCGCAGCGAAAAACGTGCCGCATAGGCAACTGATTCACAATGTGCGCATGCTCACCATTAGGAAATTTCACGTAGAACGATGCCAAGTCCCTAAATGTTTTGTCGGTTCTATTTTAAGTTCAATATAATTAAACAATAAAAATATTCCATTGAGTAACAAACTTATTTTATAGCTCATGCGCCACTTCCTACGACTATTAGACACATTAATATCATAAGTGAATTGCAATATTTGTGGAATTGGTGAGAAAATCAGAGCAGTAATGTAGTAGGTTTCACTAAATAGATATAGACCGCGCAACACCGCTTTTTCTGTCTCATGGCAAATGACTTTGAAATGACCTTAGTGAAAGTCTAGACAGGAACGGTTTAGTGTCAGTCTGCAGCCACAGTTTAGTTTACTGCATAGACAAACTAGTTTACTGGTGCTTAACTGTTATTTTCGTGTTTGATATTCTTCGTGTGCATTTTGCTTTTGTTGTGTGTTGTGGTCGATTTGGATTTTTTCGTATCCGATAAACAATGAACTGTATAGTGTTGTGGTGTCCTTGTCTTGACCCGTTCATTTCCCACTTGAGTATGTAAACTATGTGCACTTTTTCATTCATATAAACTGTTAGAAATTTATGATTTACGCTTTGCTTTTCATTCGATTGACACATATCTATCCACTCGCACCATGAGATTGGTTCTTTATATAGAAAGAGAACGCAATTCATTATGAAAAATCATGAAATCTTGTGAGTAAACCATCTTTTAATGGATAATTCGAACTCGAAAATAAAATATATTGAAGTAAAACTTTGCAGTTTCATTCAGATAAGATAACAGATTGATTTTGGAATATACTCGGAACTCAAAAAGACAAATGACTTGAAGAATTAATGTAAGTATCAGAATTCACTCATGAAACGATGCAGAGTAACGCATTGGCAGATGTACAATACATTTTCATGTTTCCACTATTTTCAGGAACACCGAAGAATAGAACTGTCCTGAAGGGATATATTAGTATATTTTGCTCATTTGATTTTTTTTTTCTGTACTTTACCAAAAGATTCGTTGTTTGTTAACAAGAATTTGTCTTCCTTGATCCTTGAATTAATTTTTATACCGAAACCGGGTTTTTTCAACGCCTGAAGAGGTTTTGGAATAATGAAAGATTTTCAGCTTATCTTCCAGTCGCTGATGATTCCAAATTCACCATTCAAATAGCTGTTGAAAATTATCAATATGTTCAAAACAACTAGTAAGTGTCGAATACTAATTATGAATTGATTAAATCCAACTGCAACAATAACAGCATAAAATTGTATTGAAGCCGACCCTGTTCAGAAACAACCTGATGGCACATATGCGCATTGTGGACTACACTGAAATTTTTACAACACTTCGATCCAATTGATTTAGCATTCTAGAGTAAGTATATATATTATGATTTCTATGCTCTGGACGGAAAGTACCTTTACGAAGGCCCTCCTACCGCTGCGCCAAACATGTTATTATTGCTCCTTCTTACATTTGAACAGAGTATCCATAAGTGCGTGCTTCAAAAGATACCGCAATCCTGCTTCATGCACCTCTCCGATTTCCGCCTCGAAAAAACCTAACCTGAAAACCAACACCGAAGAGACTGTGCCTACCTGACGAAGTGTTCGAAAGATCGCTAGTGGACCCCCTGAACCCGTCCTTCCCCTCCATGTACGACTTGGAATCCTTCACCCGCACCTCCTTCTCGTCAATCTTGACCACCGACACGTGACTGGTGTCCAGCAGTCGGGAATTGTCCTCGGACACGTCCAGGCCGGAATCGTTGATCAGATAGCTGCTGTCCACGATCAGCACCTCGCTCTCGTCCAGTTTCTTCGCCCTGGAGAGGGCGCTGTTGTCGCGAAATTCACTGGGAGGAGGGTATTCCAGGGAGTCGAGGGAGGGGAAGCATTCGTCGTCCGAGGACGACTCGATGTGCGTCTTGTTGGTCTCGTTGGCCACGATCACCACCTCGCTGACGCTGTTGTTGCTCGGGGAGGTGGACGTCCTGGAGGCGCACTGAGTATTGTCTATTATCACAGGCGGGTGGGTCGTCACCACGGTTATCTGGAATCGAAAAGGGCGGGGTCAAGTCAGAGTAGCTACACTGCGCAACAAAATTAATGCACATTCTGAAAATCACAATTTTAATGAAAGTTAACTCTACATTGACTTTATAACTTATTTTTTATGTTCTCTCGGGATGGTTTTGAACGAAACAAGACACATTAAATGGAAGAAAAATTCAGGATTTCACCGAATCTTATGTGAAAGAAACGAAATGAACAATTTTCAAAATACTTGTTATCTTTTCTGTCTATATTTCTTCTCTTTTATACGAATATTATCGAATTCTAGTAGGAAGCTCTTTGTTCGTCGGAACTATCTCCTTTATTTTTCGTTTTCATGGCAACATACATCAAAATAATATACAGTGAAATTACAAATCAATAATCATTTCTGACAAAATATTTAACATTCTTCACCCCAAAAGTGTGAACTAAGTCTACATAATTTGGAAACTGGTTCTTCAAGCATTTTCTTCTTTTTTCGTACACCATCTTATGTTTTTTCTTCTTTTTAACTATTTTCGTAGGGGCATAGTCTTCTTCCTCGTCATTGTCACTCATATTTTTTTTCTTCTCTTCCAGTTAAGTTTCTTCCTCATTGAAAGTGGAATGTCTGCCTCAGAGTCGATCATTTTTCTTTTACTGGTTGACTTACGAGCAGACAGGGGAATGTCTTCTCCTGTTCAAGTTCTTCTTCAAGATCAGGCTTCCCCTCATCATCTTCTTCTTCGAAAGCTGGCTCACATTTACTAAACTGTGACATGATAAAATCACAGCTGCTAGCTTGGGAGAGATTCACATCATCCTCATCTTCTTGAGAATAAGGTTCATTTTTGATATCAACATCTTCCTTTATACTCAATTCAAAATACTCTTCATCGACTATGGAATCATTGTTAACTGAGTCATCTGCTGCAGAATCAGGATATCTCTTCAGTTGAAAACATCTTCTTTTGGTTCCTCTATTTTCTCCTGTTTTTTTATCTTCTCCTTATCTTCAGAGCTCGAATGTTTATCCTTGTCCTCATCACGATTTTCGTCTTTTGAGCTGCTATGTCTGGACTGGTCCTCATCATTTTCCTTATTTTCGTCATTTGATGAGCTGTGCTTGCTCCTATCCCCATCCTTCTCCGTTTCTTCGTGTCTTTCAAAATTTTCATAATATACATTATCAATCCATTTTTGTTCTCGACTATGTTTGAATTGACCGTCAGCTTCATCAAAATTAATGTTTGATTTTTCTTCACTGGATTCAGATTCCTCTGATGCCATAACATTTTTCAACTTCAATTCTAACATTATTTTTCGCTGCATTCTTTCTATAGTCTGTTCAAATATAAGAGAATGTAAACAAACAAACCAAATCGGTTTGTTTTGCGCATTACTAACATATGATTGGTGAAACGGTCGGCTGTATAATTCTTTTCACGCCCCCAAAAGACTGCCAGGATCGTACTTAAAGCTTAGAACGATTTCACAGTTATCTTTTCCGGACAATAATGTCGAATTCAGAAACGGACACTGCATCTGAAGGTGGTATATTGGGCCATCCACGAAAAAGAACGAAACGTTCACATTTGTCTATTCAAATCATGTGTATTCATTCCATTCAGAGAATAATATCAAGTTTATATGATTGTGTGAACTATCCTCGATCCGACCCTGGAGCCCTGAAAGCAAGTCTTTACCTGAACGAAGCCCATCCTTCGTGTGCGCGACTTTGTTTACGTCGTAGTCGCTTATATTTGAACAGAGTATAGTCGTTGTATCTTAATTTTTTCTATTTCTTCTTCTATCTTTTCCAATTTTTCATGTGCTTCGATTTCTGCTTGTTTTTTCATTATTCTTACAGAGTTCTTTGGTGTAGATTTCTTGCTGTCTTCTTTCTTGGATTTATCGGATCCCATTTCCAAGTTCTCTGTTCCAAGTTCTGTCTTCTTGACATCTGTCGTCAGTTTCTTCCCGGATCTGAGAACTTTGGAAATACTTCCTTCAGCGGACATTTTCTCTTCTCTGATTCAATTCAAAACTCTCGAAGGACCAATGTTATCTGTTCTGTCTATATTTCTTTCATTTATACCAATATTATCGAATTCTAGTTGAAAGCTCTTTGTTCGTCGGAACTGTCAATGATCTCGTTTATTCTCGTTTACGTGGCAACATACATCAAAATAATATACAGTGAAATTACAAATCAATAATCATTTCTGACAAAATATTTAACAATACTGAAATGCTGATAAGTGATTTAATACTTGGTATTTCCACCCCTTGCGTTAATAACAGCTCGGCAACGACGGTTCATACTCAAAATGAGTGATCTTAAAATGTTCTGATCTAATCCTTCCAAGATTTCTCCGATTTGGATTCCTAAGTCATTAAGAGTAGCTGGATGATTTTCTGAACTTCTCAGCCTTCTATTGAGGTTGTCCCAAACCTGTTCAATCGGATTGAGATCTGGACTTCTTGCTGGCCATTCCATTCGAGAGACTTCAACCTCTTCGAGGTACTCCTAAACGATGCGCGCACGATGGGGTCTGACATTATCGCACTGAGCATATCTTTCATGTGGACGTCTGTATACAAGGGAACGTCGATCACAATGGTAGATGCAGAATCTAGACTCATCTGTGAAGAGAACTCTTTCCCAATCGGCCTCTTCCCAATGGATATGCTCTCTCGCAAAATCCAAACGCGCCCTTCGATGGGCTGGGGTAAGAGCTGGGCCTCTTGCCGCGACACGAGGCCTTAAATCATATTCTCTGAGGCGATTTCTTATTGTCTGAGTGCTAATTTGCACCTCATGAGTTTGCTCAAGCTGATTTTGAAAGAGGCGAGCGGTTGCAAACCGTTGTCTCAACGAAGAAACTCTCAAGTAACGTTCTTGAATGGCAGTTGTTACCCGTGGCCTACCCTGTCCTGGTCTTCTGACATTCATACCTGTCTCCCTGAATCGCTGCAACATTCTGGACACCCTTGTATGGGAAACTCCAAACCTTTCTGCAATTCTTGTGTATGTCCACCCTTCTTCTCGGAAAACTACCGCTTGGGCACATTCCTCTTGGGTCAAATTGCGTGTTTCGCGTTGCATAGCGATCGAGTGTAGAAAATCAAACGAAAGAAAAACTATTGATCACTAGAATTGATCGAGAACAACTGATTTTAGAATGGAGCCAATACATTCAAAATCGGATAATATCATCTTTTTCTATTCCTGCTGGGAGAAAACATCTGTATTGAAGAAAAACGTAGAAAGTGGATAACATATGCATGCACAATGATAAAAATAATTATCATTGAGAACATCTCCAGTTGTAGAATAAATTTGAGATTTCCATAATGTGCGTTCATTTTTTGCGCAGGGTATATTGGTGGGCGGAGCACAATAATTCAGAAGCCACGCCCCTATATCGGACCACAGACAGAACAACTCACCTGACTTATGTTCGACGCCAAACTATTCGACAGATCCTGAGGATCCGAATTGATCGTGATCGTGGACGTGTTCATCCTGTTCTTCTCCGAAGGAGAAACGACCTCGAAGCTCTTGACGGAAGACACGGCGCTGTTCACGGTAACGGTGTCGGCCTGCCTCAAATTGCCGCCCTCCGAAGAAGACCGCCGCTCCAAGACCTCCTTGGGCGAATCGCGGCAGGCGGTAGCGTCTGTACTATCACCGGGCAGGCAGGGCGGCAGCGGAATGTTGGCAACGTCGTCCATCTCCACCCTATTGGGCGGATCCCTAGGCTCCTCCTCCATCCTCTCGACCGGTAACTCCAGCGGTTGCTGGGGCAACGCTTCGTTCGGAGGGGTGTCCGGAGGGGTCATCGGCGAGGACGGAGGCGTGGGCAGGGCGGGGATGATGATGGGAGGCGGGGGCGGCGGAGGAGGCGTGTTCTCTTTCTCCGCCTTGGGTTCAGGAGGCGACTCCTTAGGTAGGGGAGGCAACGGGGCGGGTCCCTTGTCTCTCGATGATCTTTTCGGTTCTTCCTCTTTTTTGACCTGGAAAAGGTTGGGTTATACGGAGCGAAGGGACTGGAAATAGTATATAACATTACTAGCAAGGTAAGAGGGTTTTTACTGGCGAATGGAGGATATAACTGACGAGCCGCAGGGGAGTCAGTTACCTCCTTGAGCCAGTAAAACCCGTTACCTTGCGTGTATTGTTTTATATTTTATTTCTTTCTCATTTGTAAAAAGGTTAGATAAATTCCAAAAAAATCTCAATAATTTGTCGCAAATGTCGTAAGCTATGGAAGCGTTGCCATGAACATGTCTGTTTATTTTTCTTTACATTTGTTTTGGTGAAAGCGAAAATGAATGTACCAAAAGAAATTATTGAGGCAGCCAGCAGTGTAGCTTCAAGTTTATTACCTGCAAAATTAGCTTCAAGGTACGAGCGAGAATACGACGACTTCAAAAAGTGGCAAAACAAATATAGTGTGATTGGGGTAACTGAAGATGTTTTGTTGGTCTACTTGAATCAACTATCAGCTAGATTCAGCCCTAATACTTTATGGGCAAAATGCTGAAAAGCTGCTTGGAAATGAAAGAAAATGCCCCTGTTCGCAGGTTTGTTTTCCTTAAAAAATTTATTGAAAAATATGACGTTTAGTTGTGATTTGCAGATTTCAAAAGGTAATAGCGTTTCTGAAACGAAAAAATTAGCGTTATACGCCAAAAAAGGCCAAGGTATTAAGTAAAGGAGAGGCTGAACAATTTCTTTTACATGCTCCTGATGACCAGTGGTTGCTGGCGAAAATTGTAACAATATTTGGGATTTTTGGATGTTGTCGATGTGACGAAATTCTCTCCTTAAACATGAATGATGTAGAAGATATGGGAAAATACGTTATTGTGACATTGCGGCAAACAAAAAATTTAACAACAAGAAGATTTACCATAACCGATGATGGCTGCAGCTTCAAGCCCTGCATGTTATACAGAAAATATGTAAATCTTCGGCCTCCAGGAACAGAAAGCCTAAGATTTTTTTTGACATACCGACATGGAAAGTTCATTTCCCTTAATGCTGGCCAGCACACTATTGGTGGTGTCCCAAAGCAAATAGCGAAATATTTAGGTTTAGAAGACCCAGAGTTATACACCGGCCACTCTTTTCGCAGAACTGGAGCCACTATGGTTGCGGATTCGGGTGGAGATATTTTAGCACTAAAGCGTGCAGGAGGGTGGAAGACCACCGAAATTGCGATGAGTTATGTCGATGATTCGGTCAACAAAAAAATCGAAATGTCTAGCAAATTATTTGGTAGTAAGGAGAGTACAAATGTTCTGCAGTCCTCGAGTTCAGCAGTTTCTGAGTCAACAGATAGTTCATCATCATCAGTATCAACTCTTTCATCATCAAAAATCTATGTTACTGGAAATAACAATTGTACCATGATTTTCAACATATATGACGATAAAACAAAATTTTCTAATGTAAATAATACCACTAACTTGTAAAAATTTTGCAAGTTAACTGTCAGTTTTACAAGTTAGTGACTTGATAAAATAAACTTTCTTGATTAATATTGTGTTTTTGGAAACTGACATTTACAAATGAGAAACAAATAAATGTATTTCCAATGTTGCAACTTCAATACATCAAATTTTCGGCGAATTGGCATACCTGTTTCTTTTCTGTTGCCACTGCTTCCGGGGATGAAGTTTCAGTTGAAGGTTTGGGATGTTTTTCTTCAGATGGTATAGAATCTGCATCCTCAATCTTAACTGCTGGTACTGAAAAAAGGTTCAAGTGAGTTCACTCATACAGAATCTTGGTGTTGATTATTAAAAAAATAGTCAAGCGGGGTGAACAAAATTCCCCCAACGAATCAAAGACTACACTGCGCAAAAAAATTAACGCACATTATGGAAATCTCAAATTTATTCTACAACTGAAGGTGTTCTCAATGATAATTATTTTTATCAGAATTATGCATGCATATGTTATCCACTTTCAATGTTTTTCTTCAATACAGATGTTTTCTTCCAGCAGGAATAAAAAAAGATGATATTATCAGATTTTGAATGTATTGGCTCCATTCAAAAATCAGTTGTTCTCGATCCATTCTAGTGATCAATAGTTTTTCTTTCGTTTGATTTTCTACACTCGATCGCTATGCAACGCGAAACATGCAATTTGACCCAAGAGGAATGTGCCCAAGCGGTAGTTTTGCGAGAAGAAGGGTGGACCTACACAAGAATTGCAGAAAGGTTTGGAGTTTCCCATACAAGTGTGTCCAGAATGTTGCAGCGATTCAGGGAGACAGGTATGAATGTCCGAAGACCAGGACAGGGTAGACCACGGGTAACAACTGCCATTCAAGAACGTTACTTGAGAGTTTCTTCGTTGAGACAACGGTTTGCAACCGCTCCCCTCCTTCAAAATCAGCTTGAGCAAACTCATGAGGTGCAAATTAGCACTCAGACAATAAGAAATCGCCTCAGAGAATATGATTCAAGGCCTCGTGTCGCGGCAAGAGGCCCAGCTCTTACCCCAGCCCATCGAAGGGCGCGTTTGGATTTTGCGAGAGAGCATCTCCATTGGAAAGAGGCCGATTGGGAAAGAGTTCTCTTCACAGATGAGTCTAGATTCTGCCTCTACCATTGTGATCGACATTCCCTTGTGTACAGACGTCCACATGAAAGATATGCTCACTGCAATTTCCTTAATACTACTGGTTTCAGGGGAGGATCGATTATGGTATGGGGTGGAATATCTTTGACTGCTCGCACAGACCTAATGGTCGTTGATTATGGAGCTATGAATGCGTATAAGTATATAAAGAACATTCTTGAAGAGCATGTAGTGCCATTTGCCCCATACATTGGTGAAAATTTCTTTTTTATGGACGATAATGCCAGACCCCAACGTGCGCGCATCGTTCAGGAGTACCTTGAAGAGGTTGAAGTCTCTCGAATGGAATGTCCAGCAAGAAGTCCAGATCTCAATCCGATTGAGCAGGTTTGGGACAACCTCAATAGAAGGTTGAGAAGTTCAGAAAATCATCCAGCTACTCTTAATGACTTAGGAATCCAACTCGGAGAAATCTGGGAAGGATTAGATCAGAACATTTTAAGATCACTCATTTTGAGTATGAACCGTCGTTGCCGAGCTGTAATTAACGCAAGGGGTGGATATACCAAGTATTAAATCACTTATCAGCATTTCAGTATTTTGAAAATTGTTCATTTCTCTTCTTTCACATAAGATTCGGTGAAATCCTGAATTTTTCTTCCATTTAATGTGTCTTGTTTCGTTCAAAACCTTCCCGTGAGAACATAAAAAATAAGTTATAAAGTCAATGTAGAGTTAACTTTCATTAAAATTGAGATTTTCAGAATGTGCGTTAATTTTTATGCGCAGTGTATTTCTTTGACAGCTGTCGAAATTTTTTCAATTGTTTTCTTAAAGTGTGAAATGCGAATCTACCAACGAGGTGGATCTTTACAATAAAATTATGATTTACCTTTCTGGCTGACACTGTCCGTCCTTGACCTAACCGATGCATCATCTTCCAATACGAGAGGAAGTTGGGAGGCCCGGTTGTCCTGAAAATAACAGTACCAAGGTTAACCGAGCCAAGCTTATCGCCTCGCTGATAACAACAACCGATAGAATCGGACGAGAACGGTTTGGAAATGAGGAATAGATCGACCACAATTCACCACTACTGACACAATACAAGGAGGATCATTCGAGCCATAAAAAACAGGATTTTAAGACTGTACGAAAACTTTTGTTGTTTGGGGAATGGTTGTTTTACTTACATGATAATCGTTTACCCTGGCAATATACGGATATTACAATTTTGGTTTACTCCAATTTATTCCAAAGACGACATGGTTGAAAAATAAAGTAATGGTAAAGATTAATAGATTTTGGGTATTTTGTCGATGAAAACAGCGGTCTGATTAAACAGCCCATTAGCCTTTGCTCTAAATGATTCTAGCAGATATGTAGCCCTATGGGATTGCGTTTTAAATGTCTGAGTGAAACAAGGACATTTTCCGAAGTCTGCCTGTGAAAATCTTCACTTCAACATAGATGCATAGAATTCTAGGCATCTATACTACAACTAACGTTTTGACATTGACAGGTCTTGAAAAAGATTCGAGGGTGCATTCCAATTAGGCAATCCAACGACCTGTCAAATATTTTTTGAGGTTAGTTGGTGGGCAAACAAACCAAATTTAGCTTTGTTCATGTAGACGTTTATTTGCTTGAAAAATTGTTTTATGTGGACATTTTTTCGATATTTCTAGTCAATCTTACTCTTAGGAATATCAGACCACTGAAAATTATTTAAATTAAGTGCCTTTTCAATAAAAAAAATGCCATAAATGTGTGCCAAAGTTGGATGTGCAAGAAGTTCAAATTATGAGGATTTTCTTGAATATTTTGGAACACCCAGTGTGTGTAACTTGGTGTATTATACACATATTAAGTGACTTATTAGGGAACAGAAGGAAATTGGGTCAGCAGTCATCAAGACTTGACAATATCGAAGATAAGAAACTAAAGTGAATGTGTCTTCGTATACATTGAAATAAGCAGTATTCAGTTCTTGTAAAATGTAAAACTGATGAATATTTAAATTTATATCATATAAAAGGATAAAGAAGTTACAGGTACAGTGCTCTGATTAATATTCCTTCTCCAATACTTTCTCTTCAATCTCTTCGGGCTCCCAATACTAAAAGTTGTAATCATATAATTGAATGAAATTTTCTTCGTCAGTGAAGCTTCAGGATACTTTTTGATATTAGAAATCATGAAAAATCACTCGTTTACTCATGAAATGCATAAGATAATAAAATTTCTCATATTTACTGCAGGCCAGCGACCTGTCAGAAACGTTTTGAGGTTGACAATGGAGGCAAAAACATGTGGATTGCCTAATTCAAATACAAAAGTGTCATGTCACTTTTGAAAAACCCTATACAAGGGACAAGCAGAGGACTATTTTTCAATAAAATTCTTGAGGTCTGATTCATTCTCAAGTTAATCATGAAAGCAATGATCAATGCTTTGTCTCTTTTGATATTTCAGGAAACAAAAACTCTCGGGTACTTAGAGAATTCTATATTCTCAGCAAACAACAATCTTTGAGGGCATTTTGAACTACTTTTAGTTCAGATGAACTAAAATACATATACTCCATTCACTTTTATTTAATCACATAGGAGGTCATGGTTTCGTTTTCAGGAGTTGGTGCTCCTGATGAAAAGCACAGAACATATGATGAAAAGTCAGTTTTTTGTTGAATATCCAAGATTAACGTATGTTTATTGTTTTTAGCACCAGTTTGGAGCGTGAGGACGATTTTCGAGACCAGGACGAATGTTTACATTTCGAGGTTGAAGGGGTACACGGCAATTTCGTTGAAAAAGCTGTTATTTGGACAGATATCGCAGTAGATGGATCGGATGGAGCCTCGAGAGGTCAATTAGGATGATATTTTTCAGGTTCTCCAAGAAATTTGGCGATATCTGAGCAGATTTGCAAAAGTTAGGTACCTCACTAATGAGGTGGAACTTAGACCTAATTCTCCTATAAGAAACGCCTTTCAAAGGTCGAGATGGTGAAAAATGTATTCATCTGTAGATGTTGTTTGAACAAACGCAGCCGAGTTTTATATCCCAACATTGATTTTGGGAAAGTTATCAACAAAATAAAATTGAAATTATTCTTGATTCTTGGAATTACCCATCAATTCATCTTATATCTTTGGGTTGATTTTTTTTTAATGAATTCTTGATTAGAATCAACAATTGATGTGGTCAAGTCTTGAACTTTCAGTTCAAGAGGATAATAATCATCAGATCTTCACAAGCATGCATATGAAAATTATGTGAAAGCAATGCAATTTTCTTCCATGGCGAAAAATAATATATTCCAACAGTGATCTCTTGTACTTTTCATGCAAATATCTAGAAAAGGAATCCTTTCTATCAATTCATATGAACGTTAATTATTTTCGTCCATCACATCTTTTCCAATTCATTCATTTTCCGAATAAATTCACATTCTGAGAAATACGCCAAGAATGTAGAAAGGGCAACATAGTGTTGACTTGGAACATAGAAATATTTTGTAAACATCATAACTTCGATACAGAGTGGAACATAGGACAATATGTGAAAAGATCAGATTGCCACAAATACAATACAAGATGTAAAAACGATCTGAACATAACAGGCACTAGACTACAAATAACTGAGAGAAAGAATCTTGGTATCAGGCTATACAATAGGCTCCCAGTTGAATGGAGAAAGCTTAATGAGAAGTCTTTGAAGAAAGAGCTACAGCAGTACCTAGTTGAACATCCGCCATACTCCTTGATGGAGTTCAGTATAAATATTTGAATTAATACTTTGTTGACTTTGTTACTATGTAACCTGAATAAAGTTTATTTTATTATATTTTATTATGTGTCAAATTTCCAAGGCCAGAGTTGTGATTTTATAATTGTGAATGGAGTATAGTCCGAAACGTCGGTGAAGATTGTTGTTTGCTGGAACATAGACTTGTCTAAGTACCCCAGAGTTTTGGTGTCCTAATAAACGAAATTTCTAATTTTGAACCTTTTGTTTCATCGAATCATCAAAAACGCAACCTCACAATTGAGTTCTACACTAATCAAGACACACTAGTCTAAATAGCAAGGGTGAAAAATTCAAATATCAAAACTCAACCCTGACATAATGAACCTGATTTCTAATCAAAAACTTAAAAAAAATCCCAGCGACTACTCACCTCTGGATCATCGTCAGTCACTTCCTCCTCGACCACCTCTGCCTTATACTCCAACAAGAGATCCCTGATCGGCTTAGAATCCAGCTTGCAATTGATGAACGGATGTTTCATCAGTTCTTCGCAAGTAGGCCTCTTCTGAGGATCCTTAACGAGAGCCTTGGCCACGAAATCATTGAACTCTTTCGACCAATTAGAAGGATGCTTCAATTTGGGAGGATCGCTCTTCTGTATCTTCAGAAGCACCCTCATTGGCGACATCTCGTGGTTGGGAGGTTCCATCTGGGCAAACTCGATGAGGGTGATGCCCAAAGACCAGATGTCGACTTTGTAGTCGTAAGGGTTGTCTCGGAATGTTTCGCACATCACTACTTCGGGGGCCATCCAATAGGGCGTACCGATGAATGTGTCGTGTTTCTGAAGAGTGTTCTTGTTCTTTGCCGAGACACCGAAGTCGGCTGGAAGGGAAGTAAATGATTGTTCTCAATCTATCAAGATTTTCAGTCTTTACTTTCTTAATAACTTGGCCCTGAGTCAAATTCTAAGATGTTGAATTTTCTGTATACAAATTCGAAGTGAACTTTTCAATACAGGGTGAGTTAACAGTTCTAGATCGCTTGATAACTTTTTGACCTTTATTTTTGACTCACAGGGTGGTACAAAAGTAATAAGATACGTAAGCACCCTGTTTTTGGAATGACAATGCCCTATTCTATATCATATTCTGAATCTCCATGAAACTCAACATATCTACAAACGCAGGAACTTATACCAACGTAACAAAATTATAGGGCCCTAAGTGTAACTGTACTCTATGAGATAGCTAATTCATGTCAAATTTATGATTTGAATATTGATTTGGTAAGAGAGAGGAGAAATTCTTGCGATGGTAATGATGTTGCAATCTCCTGTTAATCTGAAGCCCAAATATTTTCAATATTTTTCTAAAGAAACATAACCTATTTCAAAATGTCATTAGCGCCACAACAATAGAATATTGTGGGTCAACAGAAACTAGATTTTTGAGCCATATAGTTCAACAATTTTGTCCCAAATTTGTATAGATGTAATAGTAGAATCTACAAGCTTTTTATACTAATAATAGATGAAAGACCAGCCGCACAAAAAACATTATTCTGTGGTTTTGCAGTTTCGCAATTGAAGAATGTGATAAATATAAATGTATATAATTTTCATGAAGGAACTAAAATTGTTCTTTGAATCAAGAGAGTCAGGGAGTACTGAAAATATGTAAATACAAGAGAAAACTCACCAATTTTAACACCTCCAGACATGGTCAGTAAGACATTCCCGGCCTTTAAGTCTCTGTGAATGATGTGTGATTTGTGTAACCACTGTAAACCTTCGCACATATTTTGGCACACATAAGCAATCTGCTTCTCGTTCAGAGATTTTTCCAATTCCGTCATTATACTATCTATTGCCCCACCGTCACAATACTCTATCAACAACCAAAGCTGTTGTTCTTTAAGGAATGCTTCGTGTAATTGCACTATATTAGGATGTATACACTCTGTCAATATATCTATCTCGATCATGAAGTCTGATAAATCGTCGTCACCTTCTAACCGACACATTTTCGCTGCAGCAAGCTGGCCCGACTGCTTCTGCTGTGCTTTGTACACTTTTCCATAGGCTCCGTCCCCCAATTCACCTATCATCTCCCAGAATTCTTCTGGATCACAGTCCATTCGCACATTGTTATACACTTTTTTCTTTTTCGCGTCATTGCCCCCAAGATGAAGCACTTTCTTTATGTTATTGAAAAACGACATGTTTATAAATTAATTATTAACTCACTTAACCTTCTTCACATCATAAATTTCAATTAACTGTGTTGTTTGAATATGGTACTACATTCCTTGCTCATTCCTTTTGATTCTCATTCAAGAGATCTGCGAATTATCAACTGTAACAAGCAGTGAAAAATAGTTAACAAATCAGGTAGTTAATTACGTATATGATATTGGTATAAAAATGAGGATATCAAATGAATGTTATCTGACATTTGGGTGTAGATACTGGCTATAATTCTATCTACTTGTTTTTGCCACACAATTGGTATAACGTACCAATTAGCAAATTCTAGTTTGCACTTTTTGTCAAGAACATAAGTCTCATGACTAAATCACTCCTGTATGTTGATAGGATGATAGTGAAAGGATTGTCAGAGAAATTTAATCGAATTAATAGGACATAAACATAACGTTTTAACTCCTACACTCTGCACACGTACTCACTTGATAAATTGATTTGTATCGTAAATTTGTATTAAAATTTAATCCAATGTCTTGAGGAACAATAAAATATATAATTAGATTATTATACATATTTCAGTAACAGAACTAGTCAGCCATGCCAATTTTTACCGTAACACTTCCCCGCAATCGCAAACCTACAACCGCGCCTGCTCGCTGGCACCGAGTTCGCAACCAGTTAATCTTTTTCTTATCAGGGAAAGATCAACCAGATACAATTTTTTTTACAATATCGTCAAGAATCTAACTAAACGCAAAGATTACTCCCTCGTAGATAATTTTGAAACAATTCTTAGATTTTATCCCGGTTTTTCTAGATCCCCCCCGATTGTTTCAGAGTCATAGAAAAAAAACCGTCTACAATGACAGATCATTTAAGGTTAGGAGAATTTGACAAATCGTTTTCACAAGAACAAAATAAACATGATTCATGAATAAAAAAATCGAACCAAAGGCTGTATTCCTGTATTAATCGTTTTATTTCACTCGAACTTCATTACAAAATGTTGCGTTGTAAATCCACGCGATAAAATTCTATAAGTCACAGAGGTCTACTGATTCTACCAACGCATTCATTTGAATATCTTTTTTCTCTTTTTCTTCATTATCATTCTTAACAATGGGGGTAGTTCTAGGTACCTCTAACCTTGGCCAGCTACCTGGTTCAGCTTTTTTCAAGTTAATTTCCACTTTAGTACCATACATCATAACTTTGGAATTTTTAACGTCAACGATCTAAAGAATAAATCGATCATAAAAGTTAGATGTATTTTTTTAAATTTTAAAGATTAATCTTACCCCTTTCAATTCTATATCCAACGAAAAGGTCGTATTGTCATTTGGAAATACCAAATTTGCACATAACCGTATAGGATTCAATTTTATTAAGCTTTCTTCAACGTCATACTGTTTTGCGTAAATTGCAACGATAACATGTGAAGCAGTTTGGTGGTGATCCCAACGACAGTTAACCTTACTCCTATCTCCACCCTGAAATAAATTGGACAGGTAATTTCAAACTTGTCAAAAAGCTCCAATACATCCTCCGATATTAACATAACAAACTGGTGTAATAGTACATTATCCATGCATTTCTACCTCATTTCTCCACAAATGACTTCCGTCCTCACAGCCAACTTGATCTAAGAAAGCCTGAAAATCGCTTGTTCTCTTCTTACAACACGACCAAAATTTCAAACCTTCATGGAACACGGGGTAACCTGGATGGTAGATACATTTAGAATCGTTACTTTGAGGCCCTTGGTATGAAATTTTACAGCCCCCATTTTTGCAAGACGTTCCAATGGCTATCTCATTCGCATCCGATTTATCCTCAGCTTTTTTATTGAAAACTTGCTGCTTCAAAGAAGGTGCTAATTCTGGCTTCATCTCAGTCTTTACAAAACAAAGTGGTATGAGTAAGAATCCTTCCAATATCATTATCATACAATTTTAAAAGAAACGTTATATCTTGATATTAATTAAATAAGAATATGTTATGTAGAACCAAAATTTACCATAGGAGTATCAAAAGGAGGTCGCGGTAGTGAGCTTGGAACAATAGGCTTAACTTCAATAACTTCATTTATATCCACATCTGAAGGTTTTGGTTTTTCAGGCTCTGGCGGTTTGACGTTAGAATGAAAAGAAACTGTACAGCCCTTGATATTCAAGAATTCCGTAAAATCGGTGCATTTTTTGTTACAACAAGACCAGCCCTTATAGGCGTCGTGAAAGAAAGGGTCTCCTGGATGATGTCGACAAGAATCTACAAAAACATTCTCATCATTAACATACATCTAATAAAATATTAGAATTGAGCAACCTTCTTTGTTGTCATTCGGGTTGAATTTCTGCCCACATCCCCTGTTATAACATTGCAACATATCTGCACCAGACTTTTCCATTATGGTGAATTCAAAATTGAATTTTCCAGAAAAATCAGTGAAAATTTTATTGTTAAAATTTGTGATGTCAAAATTGAGGTTAGTAACATCGACGAGGAACCTTCACAGAACATTCTTGACGTCTGTCAAACAAGAAAACTTACGATCTGTGATCAAAAATTTCAAATTCAAAACATTGTCAAATGTCAAACCCACACATGAAAATAAACTTCTTCACTTATAAATACGTAAACACACCGAACTATTTAACAAGTTTTCCGAAAATTTCCCCAATGGCTGACATCGAAAAATTGGAAATTCATATAGAAGATGAACCGTATGGTTTAGGATGTGCCTTAGAAGCCTTCACTGAAAGAGACGAAGTGGAAAAACTAATAGACAATCTGAAAAATACCGTCAATGAGGATCTCTCCTTTCGTGAAAGATCTTACGAAAAATATGCGTTTATTCTGAGTCTTTATAGTGAACAACCACATCTTTTAGACAAACATATTCCAGAATTGTTGGAAAAATGTATAAATCTAATACGAGATCCAAATAATAGCATGAATTTGAAACATATGACATTCAAATACCTGTTCGTATTGGTGAATGTGAGAGGATTTAAAGTAATTGTAAACCAGTTGCCTCACGAAGTAAGGAGAAATTACAATCATTCAAACCCTTTCCTAATGTCATATTATAGGTGGCAGATTTTGAACCGGTCTTACAAATGTTAGAAGCTCAAGATCCTAACGACTGTGAGAATTGGACAACTAGGTATACTTTATTGTTATGGCTCTCAATTATAGTGAGAATACCATTTCATATGTCCAGATTGGACGGAACAATGGATGGAAATTCGGATAAAACCGTTATGTGTCGTGTTTTAGAAGTTATAAAGACTTATTGTGTAGTATCCGATAAATGTAGAGATGCTGCAGCTCTTTTGGCAGCACGATTTCTTTCCAGGTGAACCATTCACTGACCTCACTCCCATGAAATTGTTAATATGAACGAATTTCAGATGCGATGTGAAATCAGTTCATTTAACATCGTTCTTGGAATGGGCGAAAGAACTAAGTTTGCAAGATACTCATAACATATTTCAAAAACATGGTATTCTTGAGTGCGTTGCTATCATATTGAAGCATGGAAAGAGAGAAGATCTTTTGCCTTATGCCAGGGATTTATTGCAATGGATAATCAGTCCAAAATTAAAAATGAATACTGGCACCAACGTCAACAAATTGGTTTTCAAAATAGTGCAAAGAATTGGTGAGTTTGATGTTTAATTTCCCCCAAAGGTGCATGTTCAGCTTTTAAAGCAACTGTACCAGATATGCCTGACCATTTTTCTTATTTTAATTGTTTCATTGTGATTTTTTTAAGGCCTGATTTTCCTGGCTCCAAGACTGGCTTCTTGGAGATATAAGCGAGGTAACAGATCCTTAGCAGCAAATTTGAGTGCTGGCGATACAGCCCCAATTGCAGATTCTAAAGTCGGTGAGAACGAAGAGGATGACGATAATGAAATATCAGTTCCCGAAGAAGTTGAAGAAGTGATAGATCAGCTTGTTCAGGGATTGGCAAACCCGGATGGTATCGTCAGGTAAATCTGAATGAATTAATCTTCCTTGTGAAATGCGTGGTGGTTGAAATAAAAAAATTTAGGTGGAGCGCTGCGAAAGGTATTGGACGAGTCACTGGACGTTTACCTAAAGAGTTGGCTGATGAGGTTGTTGGCTCGGTCTTGCAACTTTTCAGTCCTAGAGAAGGAGACGGAGCTTGGCATGGCGGCTGCTTGGCTCTAGCTGAATTAGGTGAGATATTTAATTTTTTTTAATGATTTTGTTTCTTTTAACTACATGATCTTCATGAAATTTTTTATACACTTTCAAATCGTTATTTCACATCTAAATGCCAAATTTCGACCCGATCGGATTTGTGATTCCTGAAATATGTATTGGGCAAGTTGAATTTTCAAAATAAATCGATAACTCCGAAACTGTTCGGCCGATTTTGCTCATTTTCGTTCTTAACCGGCGCATTTAGACCTTAAGTGTACTCTGAAAATTTCAAGACTCTAGGTCACTTCTTTCCAAAGTTATAGTGTTTATTGATTTGACCTTGCATGGTTCATTAGAACTACTCTCTCAAAATGACGATTTTCAATCGGAAAAATCGACGGAAACTATTTATCTAATGGAGAAAATTGTTGAACGGTTCAATTTTTCCTCTGAAAGGAAGAAGAGGTTTACTTCTGCCACAACGATTACCAGAAGTGGTACCAGTGGTTGTCAAAGCTTTGATTTACGACGAACCTAGAGGTTATTCTTCGGTGGGCTCTCACATAAGGGACGCTGCTTGCTATGTCTGTTGGTCTTTTGCAAGGGCATATGATACTGATGTGCTTAGGCCGTACGTGAACCAGATTGCAAGTACTTTACTTATCGTAACCTGCTTCGATAGAGAGGTGAGTGAATTTGATAATACAAGTAGGGATATAAGTTTACATATTTCTTGTTTTTTTTCTATTGGAATAATTTTACCAATAAGTTTGACAAAGGTGCCTTTGGTTTTTGTCTGGGACCCAAAGATCTCAATATATTCCAACTTTTTCTATCGAAATTAGTGTGCAAAATATGTAAATTTTCATCGAAACAATATGAAATGTCTTAATTCAAATCATTGTCACTGGTTTGATATTCCTGAGTGTTAGATGTTAGATTCACTGAAAATATGAGAAAAAAGTCCCCATAAAACAATTTTTCAAGCAAATAAACGTTTTCAAAGCCTAATACATTGTTTGACCACCAGCACTAACCTAAAAAAAATATTTGACAGGTCATTGGACTTTTTATGTTTTTTCACTGTCTTGGTCCATTTATTTCATAAGTCTCTATCCTGTAGAGCGTAGACTATACAGGGTCTTTCACGAGGAACCTCACCCATATTTATACGGGAAACTACTGAACGTATTTTCATGAAATTCAGCACTTATAAGTATTTCACGATGCTGATGAAATCTAAAATATTTTCAAGGCATGAGCACCTCCGGTTTTTCCGGAAATGACGTCAACTTCCGTTTTTCAAATTAGAATACCATTTTTTTATTTCAGAAATAGATTCCTTAGAAAATTTCAAGTCATTTTGATGTAACATTTTTCACTTTTGGTTGGAAAATTCTCTCTGAGCGGGAAAATTCGAAAAAAAAATCGAAAATAGAGCTCCGCTAAAACAAGAATAACTTCGAGGTTTTTGGATGGAAAATTTTCATTTTTGGGATTTTTCAAGATGTAAGATTGATGTATCCACTTTAAAAATCGAAATCGCGATTCATGATACAGGGGGTGAAAAAATCGCTTTCAAAGTTAGGGATGACAAAATCGTGAAAAATCAATTTTTTCAAATTAGAACACCATTTTTTATGGCAGATATTGAATCTACGTTAAAAAATAATGTGAGTGTATGCATCACACCCTTGCCCTAAAGTGGATATTTTCTGAGTTATTCACAAAAAACTGTTTTTCGTCTTGAATTTTCAGCTATTTCTTTTTCCTTCACGCCAAAAAGATGAAATTTTCAGGAACTGTTACTTAAACCATGTTTTAGATTTTACTACCCTAATATGCAAGAGAAAAAAGTTACAGGTTGTTCCTAAATAGATGGCGAATTTGGATTCGAATTTGTATCGGAAACCTCTTCATTTCAACTAATCGGCCATCGGTTTTCTCTCCAGTGATAAATAAATAATTCCTTATGAACCATATGCAAAAACTTACCATGTTTTACATTTTTTTTTTAATGATAGATATCATTAATTACATCTGCCAAATTACTCTTTATTCAGTGGCATTTTGTGTTTACTATTAATTTGGTGATAATTCGTATTAAGTTATAAAATCGATCAATATGCCTAATTTTACCAATGAAGATTATTTAAATCTCATTCTACTTCATGGAGAATGTAATAAAGTTGTAGATAGAACGATTCGACTGTTCATTGAGAGGTTTCCTGACCGACCCAGACCAACGAGAGATACCCTTAACAGAACCATGACAAACTTGAGAAATGTCGGATCTTTCGTTAAGAAAACTATACACAGAGAAAAAAGTGTAGTAGAAGATGAGAACAACGAAATTACAGTTCTTGCATATTTTCGTGTGAATCCTCAAAATTCTCTCAAAGATGCCGAGATTGATCTGGGATTATCTCAATCGAGTGTTTGGAGAATATTAAAAAAAAAATGAAATGCACCCATATAAATTCAATAGGGTACAGCATTTGAAGGAAACTGATTTCGTCAGGAGAACAGAGTTTTGCGAAGCTATGATGATTCGATTTCAAGAGAATGAAAACTTTTTGGACTGTATAATTTGGACAGATGAATCTAAATTCACAAAGAATGGTTCTTTCAATAGGCATAACAGTCATTATTGGGATGAAGAGAACAACCACCACTTCAGACAATGGA
This sequence comes from Adalia decempunctata, assembly GCA_951802165.1. Classification (NCBI taxonomy): domain Eukaryota; kingdom Metazoa; phylum Arthropoda; class Insecta; order Coleoptera; family Coccinellidae; genus Adalia; species Adalia decempunctata. The sequence continues at coordinate 5,437,279 of OX637702.1, forward strand.
ACTTTCAAGAGACCTGGAGTTTCAATGTTTTTTGCGCCATCAAAAATAATGCAATTCACGATGTTCACATTTATGATGGGACTTTAACTAGTAAGATAGAACACTACACATGTTTGCATTATTTAAAGAATGTTCTCCCTTAGGAGATAGATATTCTGACATATTGACTCAAATAATTGAGCCGCTAGTACAGAACCATAATGACTTATGGTATCAACAAGAGGGCGCGCCTCCACACAATTCACTCAATGTGTCAAATCTTCTCTACAGGCTATTTGAAGATCGATGGTTGGCGAACAATGGTCCACATCTTTGGCCACCACGTTCTCCCGATTTAACTCCTTTAGACTATTATGTTTGGGGTAGGATAAAAAATATTGTCTACTCAACTCCCCTGACTGATAAAGAGGACTGCATAGAACGAGTCAGAAATGCGTTCAGGTTTGTTTAGATTTTTAGATTCATAGTTTTGAAACTCAATTTGGTTTTTAAACACTTTTGCAGATCTCTTCCTCCCGATGAAATAAGAAGAGCAACGCACGAAGCATTCCTGAGACGTATAAATAAATGTCTAGAAATTAACGGTCAAAACTTTGAGCATCTTCTCTAGTTATAACTGCGAGAGTTTGCCATGGTTCTCCTAATAGTAACTTGAAGTCGGTTTCAAGAAGGGGTGGAAAATCTACAGCATGGTTCAAATAACAGTTCCTGAAAATTTCATCTTTTTGGCGTGAAGGGAAAAGAAATAGCTGAAAATTCAAGACGAAAAACAGTTTTTTGTGAATAACTCAGAAAATATCCATTTTAGGGCAAGGGTGTGATGCATTCACTCACATTATTTTTTAACGTAGATTCAATATCTGCCATAAAAAATGAGGTTCTAATTTGAAAAAAATGGATTTTTCACGATTTTGTCATCCCTTTGAAAGCGATTTTTTCACCCCCTGTATCATGAATCGCGATTTCGATTTTTAAAGTGGATGCATCAATCTTACATCTTGAAAAATCCCAAAAATGAAAATTGTCCATCCAAAAACCTCGAAGTTATTCTTGTTTCAGCGGAGCTCTATTTTCGATTTTTTTTTCGAATTTTCCAGTCAGAGAGAATTTTCCAACCAAAACTGAAAAATGTTACATCAAAATAACTTGAAATTTTCTAAGGAATCTATTTCTGCAATAAAAAAATGGTGTTCTAATTTGAAAAACGGAAGTTGACGTCATTTCCGGAAAAACCGGAGGTGCTCATGCCTTGAAAATATTTTAGATTTCATCAGCATCGTGAAATACTTATAAGTACTGAATTTAATGAAAATACGTTCAGTAGTTTCCCGTATAAATATGGGTGAGGTTCCTCGTGAAAGACCCTGTACAGTGAGACGCATTATTCCTTAATGGGCCGACATTTTAGATAAACTGCCGGAGGGCAGCGTCCGCCGCCTTCCAAGAAAACGTCGGCAGACAAGGCACTTTTCCGCACGGTATAAACATCTTGACCTGCGCAGACTTCTTCGCTGTCAGCGTCAGAAACAACGCCTACCTTCAGATAGCGCCCTATATAGCTCAGTTCGAAGAGTACACCCTGTCTCTTATCGATCACCTAGTAGAGAAAAAAGTGGACCATTGGGACGTCGGACTCAGAGAGTTGACCGCCAAAGCTCTGCACAATTTGACTACTTCCGTAGGTATACAGGGTGAGTCGTTTGAAAAGGCTGAATATTCGGATGGATTTTCAGGATCCTAATCATATGGTTCAAAAAGTGTTACCGGCTTTGTTCGCCCAAGCTTACAGTATCAATTTGAATGGTCGACATGGTGCTGTGATTGCTATCGGAGAGATTGTTCATGCTCTATCCATCATAGCCAACGAGAAGAAAGTTAAGATTGATAATTTCCTCGATAAGGAAATCTTGGAGAAATTAAAAGGACTGATAGGAGTATTTCGGGAAAAATTATATTTCAGAGGAATGGGGGGTGAATTGATGAAACAAGCATGTTGCAGTTTCATCGAAAAATGTTCCTTGGCTTCGCTTCCGTTCCATGGTGAACCAGTAACGGGTAAGAGGATACATCCATTAATTTCACAAAGTTAATGACGATCGGTTTCAGATGATTGGTTATGTCTGGTCAACGAATGCATACCATACAACGTGGTAGCAATAAGAACCGTGGCTATCAAGGCTCTGCCAATTCTCCTTGAGGCGTATTTCAGAGGCCCATCAAACATCGCCAAGCAAGAAAAACTGGTGGAGGAATATCTGAAGCTTCTTTCAAATACAAGCGTACAAGTAAGCATTAATGGTCAAGACTCAAGGAATGTTACTCCTATTCAGTCTCGATTCTTGCGATGTGCCAATAATTCTATTCGATTTTCAGGAAACAAGAATGGGTCATGCTTTGGCGCTGGGCTTCTTGCCCAAATTCATACTGAAGGATAACTTGGAGTCCATTATAGAGGCGTTGATTGAGGCTTCGATGATAACTCCGCCTACTTTGAAGTGGGCGGAGTCTAGACGGGATTGCGTCAGGGCCTTGTGTAATATTGTGGTGACATTGGGAGATGAGTTAGAGAATGGTACGGTCTCATTGGTTGTAGGTTCCAAAAAATACACTGCGCAAAAAAATTAACGCACATTATGGAAATCTCAAATTAATTCTACAACTGAAGGTGTTCTCAATGATAATTATTTTTATCAGAATTATGCATGCATATGTTATCCACTTCCAACGTTTTTCTTCAATACAGACGTTTTCTCCCAGCAGGAATAAAAAAAGATGATATTATCAGATTTTGAATGTATTGGCTCCATTCTAAAATCAGTTGTTCTCGATCAATTCTAGTGATCAATAGTTTTTCTTTCGTTTGATTTTCTACACTCGATCGCTATGCAACGCGAAACACGCAATTTGACCCAAGAGGAATGTGCCCAAGCGGTAGTCTTGCGAGAAGAAGGGTGGACATACACAAGAATTGCAGAAAGGTTTGGAGTTTCCCATACAAGTGTGTCCAGAATGTTGCAGCGATTCAGGGAGGCAGGTATGAATGTCCGAAGACCAGGACAGGGTAGACCACGGGTAACAACTGCCATTCAAGAACGTTACTTGAGAGTTTCTTCGTTGAGACAACGGTTTGCAACCACTCGCTTCCTTCAAAATCAGCTTGAGCAAACTCATGAGGTGCAAATTAGCACTCAGACAATAAGAAATCGCCTCAGAGAATATGATTTAAGGCCTCGTGTCGCGGCAAGAGGCCCAGCTCTTACCCCAGCCCATCGAAGGGCGCGTTTGGATTTTGCGAGAGAGCATATCCATTGGGAAGAGGCCGATTGGGAAAGAGTTCTCTTCACAGATGAGTCTATACCTTTTCAACTTCAAATTGAGACTAATCACAATCAAATTGGAATTAAACAAATTCAAAATGAGAATATGCAACTTCAAATTGGTAAACGAAATCGAATTGGGAATAAACATATTCAAAATGGGAATGAGCAACTTCAAATTGGTAAACGGAATCGAATTGGGAATAAACATATTCAAAATGGGACTAAAAAATCTCATATTGGGAAATGACATTTCCACTTAAATTTGATACTTCAAAAATATTGTCTTTCAGGAACCAGAATTTCAGGACAATAATCTACTCAGACTCAGTCCTTACAGTCCAATGCTGAACCCTATAGAATTTGCGTGGTCAAGTTTTAAAACTGGAGTTAAAAGGGCAATGTCTACAAGGATGCCACAGATTTTGGCTGGTGAAGGACAAATCTTCCTCAAAACCAGTTCCGCTTGCGTGAATTGGAAATTATATTGCGTGATAATATAAATATAATGAATATCAACAACTGTGCGCGATATGTAGCACATATACAGCGATATTTTCCTGATGTTTTAAACTTAGTTGACTTGTTCATAAAATAGCATTATATAGTTTAAGTTTATCAACACCTCTGCATTGTAAAATAAATTTTTTCCTCATTTGAATTCTCAGTTACTTCAGAACAATTCTCTTGAACTATGAAATAAAACGGAAAATGACTTTACTCAATATGAAATTGTTTAGTGTCAATATGAATGTGTTTATTCCCAATTCGATTGTGTTTACCATTTTGAAGTTGCTTATTCTCATTTTGAATTTGTTTATTCCCAATTCGATTTCGTTTACCATTTTGAAGTTGCATATTCTCATTTTGAATTTGTTTAATCCCAATTTGAATGTGATTAGTCTCAATTTGAAGTTGAAAAGGTATAGATTCTGCCTCTACCATTGTGATCGACGTTCCCTTGTATACAGACGTCCACATGAAAGATATGCTCAGTGCAATTTCCTGAATACTACTGGTTTCGGGGGAGGATCGATTATGGTATGGGGTGGAATATCTTTGACTGCTCGCACAGACCTAGTGGTCGTTGATAATGAAGCTATGAATGCTGATAAGTATATAAGGAACGTTCTTGAAGAGCCTGTAGTGCCATTTGCCCCATACATTGGTGAAAATTTCATTTTTATGGACGATAATGCCAGACCCCATCGTGCGCGCATCGTTCAGGAGTACCTTGAAGAGGTTGAAGTCTCATTTCTCTTCTTTAACATAAGATTCGGTGAAATCCTGAATTTTTCTTCCATTTAATCTGTCTTGTTTCGTTCAAAACCTTCCCCAGAGAACATGAAAAATAAGTTATAAAGTCAATGTAGAGTTAACTTTCATGCGCAGTGTAGGTATATTTAAAATACGCGTTCTTTGAGGATTATTACCGTTCTGAATATAAAATTCAGCATTGTTTGGGAGATTCATTTGAAACTGTTGAACATACAGGTGAGGAGTGTTCAAATTTGGTGCAACTCCACATTAGGTCCTATTTATGTATTGTTGGTGACAGAGGTGGGATGAATTATCATTTTTTCTGAGGGAAAGAAGCATAAGGTGACATAAAAGCTATTTTCGTTTCAGTATTGGCGGAAAAATATATCGACAACATCTTCAACACGTTCCTGGAAGGCCTTAAAGATTATACGCAAGACAAAAGAGGTGACATTGGAGCTTGGATGCGTGAAACTTCGATGACGGGGTTGCAAACCCTCATTCTGTTCCTAAACGAGCAACGTTCCAAATATCTCAAACCGGATATGGTCGTTAAAGCTTTGGTCAATATAGGTCAGCAAGCTGTCGAAAAAATCGACAGAACTAGAGCCCTGGCTGGAAGAGTCTTCTACAGTTTTATCCACAAGTGAGTTAATTGATTGATCGATGTAACTACTGGGTTATATTGGCTTCTGCTCTTGTGTAAAGACTAATGAGTCATTTGAACTACTGAAGATTGATATCCTTAATGTTTCATGAATTTTCAGTGATAATCCAGTCTCATTCATTCCCCACCACGCCGAGCTAGTGAGAATATTCCCAAAAGATGAATGTGACGATCTGAATTGGAATTCCGCAAACTTCACCTTTCCGAAATTCGTTCAATTGTTGCAGTTTCCGGAATTCACTTACCACATTCTGCTGGGTCTGATCTGTAGCGTTGGAGGCCTCACTGAAACTCTGGTAAGCACCCAACGCTCTGTCTTTATTCGCAATTTCACCCCCCATCCTGTTTAGGTCAAGTATTCCGCTTCGTCACTATTCACCTTTCTCGATGCAGAGAAAAAACTGAAAGGCGACGGCGAGATGAAGAGAATTTGCGAGATAGTCCATCAAATATTCGTGGATTACCAGAAGAACGACAGGATAACGGTCCCGATGTTCAAATTTTTGGATAAACTTTTCGATTCCGGTTGTCTGGAGTGCGTTTTACAGGACGGGGACTCTGAATTTGCTCCGCAGATATTGAAGCTGATCCAAACGGAAATTGCGGGGTGTAAGGATATATACAAGCTTATAGACGGCGTGAACACCCTGTGCCAGTTCATACAGGTTAGTTTTTTCCAAATTTTGAACCATATTGTAGTGTTGAATTAAAAAAATTGGGTATAGTGTGTGTTTTTAGCTCCATCTGACATTTCGATGGGGGTATCTATGGTTTGACAGTTGAGAAATGTCAACACAGTGTCAATTGTCACCGTGTTGACATTTCTGTCAATATTTCAAGTGTATACCATTTTTTTCATGTCCTGATTGGAAATCCCTTTATTTCCGATGCCTTTCAGATAAAAAGTGAGGTTTGTGAGAAAGCCTTGATACAGTTGAGCATCATGCTCTGTCACCGTCATTCCTACATAAGGAGGTCGACAGCAACGCGTCTGTACGAATCGTTGCTAGTCAACGGAGATTCGAGTACAATAAATCCAGATAATTTAGATAAGGTCCTGCAAGTTATAGGCGATACCAATTGGGAGGAGCCAGTGGAAGTCGTGAAACCAATCAGAAATGAGTTGTGTAAGTTGATGGGAGTCAGAGTACCAACACCGAAAGTAAAATCTACCCCAGTCAAATGAACGATGGATATTATCACTTTTACGATTATGAGCTTTAATTAATTATCTTAAGATTGGATATTTTTTGTATTTGAATTTATTTAATGAGTTAATAAAAAAGTAATTATGAGTTTTGTGTTTTTTTTACCTTTGAGAACGAAAAGTTTTCACCAAACAATTGAGGAATTTAAATGAATTAACAAATCAACTTTCCTCTTTATTTTAATTTTTTTCAAACCGCATATATTACATCAACAAAGAGCCATACTTACGACTTAGCTCATTTCGATATCTAACGGTAAATATTTCAGTTTGATAACAAGGCTCGTGGGGGCCGTTACATCTGCCACTAATATCTCACTACCGTCCTTTAGTCCTAACTCTTCCAGACTTTTATTCAGGTTATCCCGCGTTCTCTCTTCGATACTTTTTATGGTGGACATATACAAAGTTTTATTTTTTCCGTTTATATTCGTAGTTAAACCAGGACTTTTCATTTGATATTGAACGCTTTCCGTTAAAAGTTCAATCAAATTCTTTAACTTCATTTTGGTTGGGTCGTTTATGTTGATAACTTGGGGCACTTGGGAACACACAAGACAATTCTCTTTCTTTTCAGCCTCGTACGTGTAGGTGTATATTCCATCTACGTCGTTGAAAACTAGGTAATTTTTCAGGGTGAGACAGCAACTGGTCGCTATTTTGAAAACCTGCAACCAACAACTCAAATAATAATGAAATTTTTAACTATTTCAAGTGGATTCTCACCTCTGTTGCGCACACAGCAGCGATAACAGCATTCGTTGATGCTACAGCCGGTATAATATTTTTAACAACTCCCTGCACCAACCTATAGGTCACACCAGGTATATTAAATTGCTGCGCTCTCTCCAAAGACTTCTCATAAATCCATCCAATATGTTGAGGATCATCGCCGTCCAATTGGGCATTGAATGGATTCTCTTTCGGCCAAAGTACTACTTTGGCGTATTCTATACAGTGTTCAGGTAAACGAGGAGTATTTGCAATGGTACACAAGGGATATGTCACTTGTGGGGGGTACAAATCGAGTGTACACTCTACGCATGCAGTCATTCCAGGATAAATCACACGGGCATTCCCTTTAAAACCTTCAGTACCTGCATCAAAACCAAAAAATCAGCACTGTAAAATACCATCAAGAAAACAAGCTCACCTCCATCAACAAGAGGAATTAAACTGTTCTGGTCTAACACTCCATCTTCATAATTCAACATTGAAACAAGCATTCCATTTATCCATCTCCGAGCAACTATCGAATCTAACCCACAGACGACAATATGAAATTTCCTGAAAAACTCTTCATCGTAATCTTGAATCTTGCAGAAATGGGGAACGATCTGGCATCCACTTATTCTTTTATTTACGAATGCAGCAGCCACTTCTGCTTTCGAACTGCCTATATCTTTAGGTCTGAACAAGAATTGTCTGTTTAAATTGGACAAATCGATAATGTCCATATCTATTATATGAATGTGTTTGAAACCCATCATGGCAAGATCTTTCAGGAGTTCACAACCAAGTCCCCCAGCCCCAATTATTAAAATCTTGCACGTATTTCTTATGAAATCTAACAAGTCAGGACTGGGTTCAAAATCTGGATGGCTAAAGGGCCCCGGTCTTTCCAGAACCTTTCTAAGGTGACCCCATCGTTTTTCAGCCGATTCCTGACAATCTCCCATTGCAATTTATTATCAGATTTTCTTAATTTTTCATTTATAATAATATTGATGTTGATTGTTGTGCTTGTTCGGAAATGTTAGGAACACAGAGCACTGAAATAGGTTAGGACTGAAACATAGATCTGATGACAGAGGAAAGAGGATTAATCTGAAATCTGCGCAAACTCCAATTTGACGTTTTGAATTGGTTTTCTAACCGTTTTGTGATGCCAGTTTGAATGTTTTAAAATTTCATTTTGTTTGTATGTACATTTCGTTTTATATTATTTATAATATAAACAAATAATAATATATATGCAGAAGAAACTGGATCGATGGTATTTGATGAAGAATATTCCTTGTACTATCAAGAAATCATTAACATTAAGAAACTTTCAATGTTTGAGAAAGCTGAAATCACTAGAATATATTCATTGAACTCTTGTAGGAAACAATTCAAAATATTGTTAACTCCATAATTATACCAATATCAAAGCATTCGTATTTTATTTATAATTGCAAAGGATTTCTTGAATGACTGATATAACAAGTCTATGAACAATTGCAATCAATTATTGGACTCAATTTCGATATTTCAGAAGGAACTGCCACTTTAAATTACAACGATAATCAGAAACTAATCCTAAATCAAAATGGATGTATCAACTCCTATAACTAACAAAGGGAACAGTTTGAGGAGGAGAACTTTGATGAAATTAGTTGATACACCTATTGCACATGTAAGATTGATATCATTCATAAATTATCATATTCATTCCAATGCATTTTTAGGAACCTCTTAATGATGAATCTGAAAGATCCTCCAGACGTAGCATCATTGAAATCCAGAAAAAAACACAGATTGCTCAAAGTACATCCTTAAACGATTCTGTTAGATTTAGTGGAGACCAAGATATAAAGGATCATCTTCAAATATGCACCAAACTTTATGCAGAGAATGTGTGTAACCTGGTCTCATTGTGATAAATCCATTTTTTGATAATGTACCTGTTTTTTAGAAAATAACTACTGGAGTTGCTTGGCAGCTTCGAATTATAGATTTATTGAAGGTGGTATCAACGAAACAGAGCACTGATTCGCTGCAAGTGGCTAGTTCCTCTTTAGATATTGGTGCTAAAGTGTATAGTTTGCGGGTTGATGATGTACATGCAGAAGGTTTGAAATTGGCCAATTCAATGGCGAGGTTTGCAGCCAAAAATGCTCAAGAAAAAGGTGTGTAAAGCTTTTTCTTCCTCGCTTCTCAAGAGAAAGTATGTTTATTTTGTTTTCAGAAAATGAAGATGCTGCAGATAACAACGAAGACAATAATGATGAAGCACCAAAAGCTAAGAAAAAGAAAAAAACCTTGAGATTCAACGCAGGGGTTAAGAATACTATCGCTAAGGAAAGGAAAACTTTACTCGCTCCTATTCCTCAATTAGAATCAGTTTTCTTCTCAAATAGGATAGATTCTAATTTGAGCACGGTGGATAACCTGTTTACTAACAGTTTACCGATGGATAAATCGTGTTTTAAATTACTGGCCTTGTGAGTTATTGACAGTTCATTGATTTCTTTTATGCAACAAGTGAATATTTCTAGAGGTGAAGAGAAAGCTTGGCCAACGGGACCTGACGAGGCTGTTGAAGGACTCGAGGAGCTGAAGGATTTCGATGTTGATCTTCTTCCCAAAGACGGCAATATTTGCACCCCGTTTCAGAATTTCGTTTTGGATCAGTGGAATCCCGATGAAGAAGAACAGTAAGTGCATATTGCACATTCTTTTGTTGGGGAAAGATCGATCTCATTGATTTTTTCAGGAACAATCCGATAAATGATGAATTTGCAAATGACGTTGTGGTTTACGATGATGCCGGAATACCTTTACACGAACTTGATGGCTCTGTACATGAGGATCTTTTCAATGATGTCAACGGTAATTTTGCGGAAAATAAATTAAAAATGGGGTAATTCTAAGTCTTTTTACAGAGCCTCCGATGGAAGATGAAGACGACCAGATATCAGAAAACTTTTTGGCTCAACAAATACAGCACGAAGTAGCTCACGTAGTAGACATAATGGAAACGAACACAACCATAAAAAAATCCGAATATTCGTACAACAGCATCATTACTCTTGGAAATGGAAAGGTGAATTGATCAGATTCGATATCGTCATCGATCTAAAATACATTTTCTTCAGGTGATCGATCAAATATGGGCAGGACCGAGCCATTGGAAACTCAAATTCTTACGGAGAAGCAGGGCGAGATATTCAGGTGCGGTGGAAGCACAGGCTGTGGCAAGACCGAGGAAAAAGATTAAAACGAAAGAACAAGAACCGATAGATTTCACCAGCAGCGATAACTACGAAGATCTTTCAAAATTGAAGACAATTAAGTTCAAGAAGAAGATTTACCCTGCAAAGTGGGTATAATTGAGATTTTGAAACGAAAAGATTGTTTTCAGGATTTTCCTTTTCTGATAAAACATTTCATTTTTGTTTTAGCAAAATAACGTTGCCTTTGCCCGATTCATCTTGCCGTAACATGATGAATGAAGTTTACGAGCTGATGATTAAGCCAGGAACCATTGTAACCCACAGGAAAGATCCTACGGTAACTTTGGAGAATGGGGAAGACAATTTCGATAATATGGCTCAATTGGAAGTGGAAGTGAGTGAATAACTTTTGTAAAATTCAAACGAATTAAGCAAACAATCCAAGGTATCGATTTTTTTTTTTTAATCGCGTCTTCACGAAATTTTGTTCATCAGAAGTTTTTATACAAATCTTGGACAGAACAAATGAATAATTTTTCAGGATCGTGATGTGGACAACGACGATGGTATGGACCACATGGATCATGATATGGGTAACGATATTGAGGGGGAAGAAATCGATATAAATAGGGAACAGAATTTCATGGGTGACAATCTTGTGGATGCTCCGGAATATGTAAATTTCGTTTAATTTGTTCTATTCGTTGATTTCATTTCGATTCTTTTGTAGGCTGCAAAAACGTACATTCCTTATGCGTTGCAAGCGAAAAAGATGGATATGAAGAAACTGAAAGGTTTCATATGGCAGAATCTTACCCAAAGTTCAATAGAGGTGAGTTTTCGTTGTCTCTGTTTCTAAATTATACAACGAATAATTCGTTTTCAGAAATCTAAAAAGGTTGTGACGACCACTTTCTCGAAAGTGTTCCTCGATTTGAAAACCACCCTACCTCCGGCAATGGCCAAAGAACTCAGTTGTTCTCTAGCTTTTTCTGCGGTTCTCCATCTTTGCAACGAAGAAACTCTCAAATTGACAACGATGCCAGGATGTAAAAACTTCACAATACAATCGGGCTGAATAATTTATTAAAAATTGTGGTGATCAATTTGAATAGTTTTATAAATGTTTTTGATGAATATATTTTGTTTACAAAGTTGGTTGAAGTATTTTTGAAACAATCCGGCAAAAAGGGAAATTTTAAACACGATCAAACTTTTTTCACAGATATCCTGGCCGTAATGTAAATACACATATCGAAACAGGAAAGATTAATGCAAAATAGCTTGGCATTCATATTTTCCATAGATTTCCCATTTCTTTAGGAAACTTTATCAAACTTTGACATCTCGCTTATAAAATCACCAGATGATATCACTGCAGAGATATCTACAGATAAGGATTACTATTTAATAGGCAGATCTAGGGACTCTACTAGTTGGGCAATCTAAACCACGTGATTATTAGGAATCCAACGACCTGTCAAATATTTTTTGAGGTTAGTGCTGGTGGTCAGACAATGGAAATTTAGCTTTGTTCATGCAGATATTAAATAAAAACATTTATTTGCTTGAAACATTGTTTCAGGGGAGAATTTGTTGGATATCTTCAGTCAATCTTACTCTCAGGAATATGAAACCAGTGAAAATTGTTTAATTTGAGTACATTTTTATTGAAAAATGCCGTAAATGTGTGCCACAGTTTGATTGCAAGTCGTTCAAATTAAGATGATCTTCTTAAATAAACTGCCCCACTTGAGTTAGGGATATTGACTTAAATTGCAAAAAAATATAGTTAAAATAAGATTTTTGTGATGAAAATTCATAATGATTTCAAGTTGCAAATTAATTTGAGCCTGTAGGTCTGCAGCGTATACAGGGTGGTTAAGACAAATCGAGTAAAATAACGAAATTTTATTCCCAGATAATTCAAGCATTTTAAGACTATCAATACAATGTATGACCTCCACGGGCATCAATAACAGCTTGACATCTTCTTTGCATACTACTCACTAGGTTGTTGAACATTTCTTGAGGAATTTGGTTCCATAAACGGGGCAGAAGCTCTCTCAGATCATTTAAGGATTCTGGGGTAGGTTGATGATTATTTAATCTTCTTTGGAGCATATCACATGCATGTTCTATGCAATTCAAATCTTGTGAGTGCGGAGGTATTGGTAAATGTGGAATATCAAGCTCCTCGCGCGCATTCTCAACTATGGCTGCACGGTGCGGTCTAGCGTTATCGTCTAGAAATTGAAAAGTTTCACCAATAGCAGCGTCACCTTATACTGTGGCAGCGTGAAAATTTGGCACAACATTGTCAATGACATGCTCCCTATAGTGTAAGGCGGTCATATTCCCAAGACAAATGTGTAGATCTGTGCGCCCGTTGAAACATATCCCGACCCATACTATAACACTACCCCCTCGGAATGGATGGACTTCTTGGACATAGCGACGATTACGGGGTATGCGTGGGATTGTCCATACTCTTATTCTTCGAAAATCTGAAAATCGTCCATATCTAGATTCATCAGTGAAAAGGACACTACGCCATTGATCGTTCCAATTGATTCTCAAATATGGCTGCACGGTGCGGTCTAGCGTTATCGTCTAGAAATTGAGAAGTTTCACCAATAGCAGCGTGAAAATTTGGCACAACATTGTCAATGACATGCTCCCTATAGTGTAAGGCGGACATATTCCTAGGACAAATGTGTAGATCTGTGCGTCCGTTGAAACATATCCCGGCCCATACCATAACACTACCCCTTCGGAATGGATGGACTTCTTGGACATAGCGACGATTACGGGGTATGCGTGGGATTGTCCATACCCTTATTCTTCGAGAATCTGAAAATCGTCCATATCTGGATTCATCAGTGAAAAGGACACTACGCCATTGATCGTTCCAATTGATATGTTGCCTTGCCCATTCCAGTCTTTGACGCCCAAACCGAGGACTAACATGATGATTAGATCACCAATGTATGTGATGTGTCAACGATTCAATGGAATATGTGCGGATGTTGATGTCTTTCACGATAATTTGAGAACTTTCAAGGCTAAGTTGAGGGAATTACTGCGTCTTGGGCAAACTGATCTTTAGCCTGTGCATTATTTTTTTTCTGTTTTCATTAGGTTAGCGTTTAATTTTGTCATGTTCATTAACTTTGTACAATATAATATATTGTCTTGTAATTGGGATTTACCTGTTTAGACAATAAACAATATTTTTTTTTTTTCTTATGGTCACGTGTTAATGGAACTCCTCTTAATGGACGTCTAGAACCTAGATTCACCTCTCTCAAACGTCGTCTGATGGTTTCGATGGAAACTTGAACGTTGAACCCAATCTGCATTTTGAAGAGTATTCCCTAGCATTTTACACGTAGATGTAGGGTTTCTTCTCGCCGAAACGGTGATGAAACGATTCTGAGCAGGTGTTGTTTTTCGTCGCCCACCAAGCCTTGGTCTTTCCAACACGGAACCTGTCTCCCTGAACCTATTCCAAAGTCGAGATATCACACTTTGGCTGACTTGGAGCCTTTCCGCTACAACAACCTGAGTTAGGCCACCCTGTAGCATTCCGATAGCCTAAGCGTTTGTTGATTTACGTCTTGGCATTTTCAGAAAACTCGTTTCAAATCGAAGCCGTTGATAAACTGACTTCATTTCAGAATAAGAACATTCATGAAGCATATGCAAAGAACCAAACTTCAGAAAAAAGGCGACCAGATTGACGAAATGTCTCATACTGATTTCTATTGGATCGATTCAAGTTGTTATTGAGTTTTGAATGAATTTACAGCGATTTTCTCGAAGATTACATACTTTTAAAAACGATTGAATACGATATCCCTTACTCTTGTGGATCAGTATATTTTGGGATAATCACAGTGTGTACCTGGTGTATTATCCACATATCAAGTGTCTCAGCAGCAAACGAAGGGAAATTTGGTCAACAAGTAGTCTTGGCAAAATTGCTAGTAAGAAACTAAAGTGAACATTTCAGAATCTATGGAGAAATTTGCACTTTAGTTTCTTATCTTCGATTTTCTCAAGTCTTGATGACTGTTTACTAAATTTCCCTTCGTTTTCTGGTAAGACACTTGATATATTATGGATCATACTGCAACTTACACACAGTGAGAGATCCAGAATGTTAATAAATCCTCTTGATTCGGTCATTTTTTAATGAAAATGCACTTAATTTGAATAATTATCACTGGTTTGATATTCCTGGCAGTATGAGAGACTGAAAATATCAAAAAATGCCCTCATGAGACAATTTTCGAAGCAAATAAACGTTTTTAATATTCACTTCAAGAAAGCTAAATTGCCCTATCTTGACCACCATCGATTGATTGATTGATTAATTGACAAGCTGACAAACAAGAGACCGGGTTAGCGCTTGGCCTCCCTGTGACACTGCGACCAACTTGGGTCTATTGTATCACTCTTTCGTCAGTGGTTCCTCACGAGAATAGGTTTGTGTCCTTTATCAGGTTCAGTAGCCTTTTTATGAGGTTTTTCGGATTCATTCCCGTTTCCGGATTGATTTCACCGAATATTCTGTGGTGCCTTCTTCCCAAGGCGTCGCATTCAAAAATTATGTGAGAGGCTGTTTCTTCCTCTCCACCGCAGAGTCTGCAATCCACGGGTTCTCCGAGTATTCCTATGGTGTTCAGATGTTTTCTAAGGCCGCAGTGTCCCGTCAGTAGACCATATATACGTGCCTTTGTTCTGTTTAGATTCAAAAAGTCAGCTGTCAAGGTTTGGCTTGTGCGTCCTACCATGGCTTTGCTGTGTGTTTGCCCGTCGCTCTGTTCCCAGTGTTGTCGGTGTCTTTGTTTTATCCACTCCTCAATCAGGGTCCTGCATCGGTTTTTGTTAATTCCAAGCACAGGTTCTGGCCCTGTGAATGGCGTTTCAGATGCTTGTCTTGCTAACTGGTCTGCTTTTTCGTTGCCCGCTATTCCCTTGTGACCTGGCACCCACATCAGAGTGACCTTGTTGTGTTTAGCCAGCTCCAGAAGGTCCTGGAGGCATTCCCAGACGAGTCTAGACTTTATCTGTGTCGAGTTGAGGGCTTTGATGGCGCTCTGGCTGTCAGAGAGAATGTGGATGTGTTTTCTTTGGTAGCCACTTTCCAGGTTCTTCTGTATGCATGTCCTAATGGCATGTGTTTCAGCTTGAAATATCGTGGCGTGTTTGCCGAGAGGTATTATGTAATCCCTTCTTGGCCTCACTCCATGTATTCCCGCTCCTGTTCCTTCATCTGTCTTAGAACCGTCTGTGTACCAGACTATTTCTGCAGATGATTGTGATTCTATACTCGAGTCCCATCTGTTCCAGTCGAGCTGTGTTTTGAATGGTTTTTCGAATGAGTATAGAGGTTGCATGTAGTCTGAAATCATATTGAGCTCGGCTACGTCAGCTACATGAGTGATTCTGGTGTGCCAAGTTGTGCTGGTTCTCCAGTGCTATTCATGGCACCCGTGATGCAGAGACAGGCAAGCCTTTGCATTTTTCCAAGGTTGATTTTTGCCTGTCTCTGATTTGTTTTTGGCCACCACAGGAGTGAGCCATAAGTGATTCTGGGTCTTATTACCGCTGTGTAAAGCCAGTGCATGGTTTTCGGTTTGATTCCCCAAGTTTTTCCAAAAGCTCTCCTGCACATCATAAGTTTGACCACCATCACTAACCTTAAAAAAAAATATTCGTAGGAGAGTAATTTTTGGGTCAATTCTTTGGAAAGAGGATATGACGGTATTGAAATAAACATCCTGTTCAAATTTAGATATTGAATTTGTTTTAATATCGTAATCATCCAAGCGTACAAAAATATATTATTACCACGTTTACACTTAAATATATAACATACTATACGTACACTACAGCTTTGAAATTAAAGTATTGCTTCAGAATTACACCTGTGCGATTCAAATTGTATCCATAAATATATAAGTTTATCTATTATCACATTTCATATTATAGACGTCTTGTTCATCGGAATCAGAATTGTAGAAGTATCGGTTAGTTCAATCCCACAGGTGAAATTCAATCACATTAATAGAAGTGCAATTATGTTCACAAAAAGTTTGTGGAAATTGTTGAACTATTCGTGGTTCTGCTATCGGGGGATGAAATAAATTTCAGGAACAACAGTGGATTGCAGATGATCGATTGAAATTAAAAAAAACTATTTCTTCCATTTGTTGGCTACAAAATAAAACTAGCAGCCTCCTCAATCAGACTTTTCGTTTATTAGGAAGTAGATTTTAAAATTTTAACGTTTAAATCTGAAACATTTTTCCAATCTTTCAGCGGACAGTACCAAAAAATAAGTGCTGTATTCGAGAATGCCTGATTTATATTCAGCAGATCAATAATCGCAGTTTACTGAGACATGACTGAATGGAAAGATAAAAATAATTTACTTAAAAAATAAAATCTACATAAAAAACTAACATCCAAAATTTAAATATAATGAGGTAGATATTAACAATTCCTAAGAATACATACAGAGTTAACTACCAAGTGCTTAATAAAATTTACAAATATATCCAATACACAGTATAATATATAAACATAAACCAGAGCAGTTTAAGAACAAAAACTTTTCCATAAATAAAACATTATTATTAGCAACTCGAGCCATCAAAAATGAAAGTGCAAACTGAAAATTTTGCAGAAGAATCAGAAATCAATGATGGGAAGCTAAAAACATTTCTTAACTGGATCTCATTCGGAAAAGCTGTATTTTTTTTAATCTTCTTCAAAAACGAAAAAGCATGTTATAGTCATCGTCTCACTTTCATCTTAGATGCCTGTCATAAATATAAATATTGTAAAATATATAACAAATACAGTGAATTAATAATATTGAAAGTACTAACTGCACGAGGTGTTTGAGGTTAAAAAAGAGCTGGAATGTAATATACAGAAGGTAACTAAGGATATTCAGAAAATGTGAATATAGAGGAATGTTAAACTGAGGTAGTTGAAGTAAGAAAACAACCCTGAATGAAAACTTTCAAATAAGTTAGTGTGTGCTCTATGAAAAAAGGTAATGAGTATTTCTCTCAAAATCTTGAAGAAATAGACAATATTCGAAGCAGAAAAAATAGTTTCAGATCGAAGATTGGAATTTTAAACCTAAAAAATCAGAATCATCTTGAATTAAAAAGTTTTCCGCTAAGAATTAATAAATTGCAGATTAGTTCCAGTTGATTATTTTGTGATGAAACTACTTCGAAAGGAATAAGTAACCTAGGAATGAGCAATACGGAGTACGTCTCCAAATATTCAATATTTACAACAATTCTGGAAAAACCATCATTTTGTACAATGTAGTTAAGGCATAAGGCTTTTAAGAAACGACTGCTGTATCATTGTATTTGCCTGAACTCCCGAGACAAACTTAGAGAATTATCAAAACTATTTGTTCACCGAAATGGTAACAATCTTTGTAGAATGGAAAATGAACGAAATCCAACATTTTTTCGCCCAAAATTCGTTACTGGGTATCCAAAAATCATCTAAAACAAATTGTATCTCTCCGATCGAAGAAAAGTGTTTTTTGTGCGGCTTTTGTATCTCGGGAGCTCCACTTATTCGCTGAATTATAAAAATGTTTGTACCTTAATCCAATGTTTCTTTTCAACAACAGAGCATTGTATTCTTTGGGTATACATATAAGTATTATAAATAAATATATTATGGTAACGTTGAATTGTGAACAGTTAACATTTTTTTCAACATTAAACATTGTCAACAATAATTATTATTTTCATGCATAATTTTTTCTTCGATACAATCTCACATACACCATATAGTTTACTGTACATAATTAATATCTTACTCGAATGAACTAACTATATAATTACGTCATCAGGTACTGGTTACAATAGTGAAAACGGAGCACCAAAATTTGGTGCCAAAACTGTGTGTTCTTTGAAAGCCTCCGGAGAATGACTACGTATGACACGTTGGAGAAAAAATTGATTCAAATCGAATATTTCAGTCCAAAAAACAGAGGCATTCTTTGGGAAAGGAGCATAGAAATCATAATATATATACTTACTCTAGAATGCTAATTCCTTCTAGTTCCGCAGCGAAAAACGTGCCGCATAGGCAACTGATTCACAATGTGCGCATGCTCACCATTAGGAAATTTCAGGTAGAACGATGCCAAGTCCCTAAATGTTTTGTCGGTTCTATTTTAAGTTCAATATAATTAAACAATAAAAATATTCCATTGAGTAACAAACTTATTTTATAGCTCATGCGCGACTTCCTACGATTATTAGACACATTAATATCATAAGTGAATTGCAATATTTGTGGAATTGGTGAGAAAATTAGAGCAGTTATGTCCAGGGTCAGTCTGCAGCCACAGTTTAGTTTACTGCATAGACAAACTAGTTCACCGGTGCTTAACTGTTATTTTCGTGTTTGATATTCTTCGTGTGCATTTTGCTTTTGTTGTGTGTAGTGTTCGATTTGGATTTTTCGTATCCGATAAACAATGAACTGTATAGTGTTGTGGCATCCTTGTCTTGACCTGTTCATTTCCCACTTAAGTATGTAAACTATGTGCACCTTCTCATTCATATAAACTGTTAAAAATTATGATTTACGCTTTGCTTTTCATTCGATTGACACATATCTATCCAGTCGCACCATGAGATTGGTTCTTTATATAGCAAAAGAACGCAATTCATTATGAAAAATCATGAATTCTTGTGAGTAAACTATCTTTTAATGGATAATTCGAACTCGAAAATAAAATATGTTGAAGTAAAACTTTGCAGTTTCATTCAGATAACAGATTGATTTTGGAATATACTCGGAACTCAAAAAGACAAATGACTTGAAGAATGAATGTAGGTATCAGAATTCACTCATGAAACGATGCAGTGTAACGCATTGGCAGATGTACAAATGTACAATACATTTTCATGTTTCCACTATTTTCAGGAACACCGAAGAATAGAACTGTCCTTAAGGGATATATTAGTATATTTTGCTCATTTGATTTTTTTTCTGTACTTTACCAAAAGATTCGTTGTTTGTTAACCAGAATTTGTCTTCCTTGAAAGATTTTCAGCTTATCTTCCAGTCGCTGATGATTCCAAATTTACCATTCAAATAGCTGTTGAAAATTATCAATATGTTCAAAACTACTAGTAAGTGTCGAATACTAATTATGAATTGATTAAATCCAACTGCAACAATAACAGCATAAAATTTTATTGAAGCCGACCCTGTTCAGAAACAACCTGATGGCACGTATGCGCATTGTGAACCACACTGAAATTTTTACAACACTTCGGATTTAGCATTCTAGAGTAAGTATATATATTATGATTTCTATGGAAAGGAGCCATATTGACAATTTGGAGATGTATAAAATAAATTGCGCCACATGTAAGGGAAAAACATGGCACCATAGTCATCCCCAAGGCCTTTTCTTGTGGGGCAGTAAAAAAATACGTACAACAATAGAAAAACGTGCTACTTGAGCAATTACGTCATATACATAAAAAATTTAATGTCGTTGTCACAGTATCTTTTCTCTCCCTGTATTTTATGCAGTCATATCTTCCAATCCATAAAATACAGTGATGTCTTCTTGTGAATGAATATTCTCGTCGATATCCATCTTTTGCGAATAAAAAAGGATAGTACTGATATTCCGGCCAACAAAAATTACTGCTTTAGTTTACCTACTAATTAAAAACGCACCAAACGAAAGGATGCTGTAGGAGAAAATTGAACTGTGATAAATATTAGTCGAGCAAGAAAAGATTTGGAACGAAAACAATATTGCCATGGATACATTTTTTAACCTATACGAAATATACAGTAGCTAAATCAGTCTGTTCATCTTTTATGATTAGTCTGTTAAGTGCTATTTCGATTGTTCGGGTTCGGTTTTGGTGAGTTAACGAACTGTGGATATATCGTAAGAATACTAAATCATCCTGTATATAAGAATTCTAACCAGGGCTGTATCCCCCCAACTAAGAGAGCAAAAAACTTAGTAAACGAACAACCACAAAAAGAAAGAACACAAACTATTGCATCGATTGATAAATTCTCTGTCTAAAGGTGGATTTACATCAGATGAGCGAATGCTCATTCTATCAAATTCTTCTAGTATAAATATACGTGGAGCATTCTTTCGTCATTCTATCAGCACTAAAACTACTAAAAGAACAACAAAGAATGTTCTTGTTCTAGCTTTGGCTCTTTGTTCGTTTGGTTTAAACCCACCTTGACACGATGATGCCTTAATATTTCTTGTGTTTCAGGTATTCGGATAGAAAACCCTAAAAAGATTCAATAAATGCACTTTTCTGAGTACTCTTCAATCAATGATTTCTTCATTATGTTGGCAACTTATTAGAATCAGGTTTGAGATGCTGGGCTCAAGCAAGCTGATTCTTGATGACCTTGATAAGCTCTACTCATCTGGAATCATCACTTTCATGAAAAGTTGGACTGGCAGGATAGCCACAATAGATCTCTTTGGTCATTGTGAAAGACACCGACCATATACACCCTGGTGTAGGTCGGTGAAATCATCACGTATTTCTTGGACTGAGTAAGTCAAGTGGTGTTTCTCCAGAGGTAATTCTGTTGTCCAACTCTCATTGTTGGACTTCTGCCTCATATTTGTCTTTTCCAAGTCCTCAGAAAGGCACAGGTATACTCCATTCACTTTTATTTAATGACATAGGAGGTCATGGTTTCGTTTTCAGGAGTTGGTGAACCTGATGAAAAGCACAGAACATATGATGAAAAGTCAGTGCGCGCACAGAAAATATCGTTAATGACAAAACGACGTTGCCAGTTTCTTTGTTTGCATCAAAGTAAAAGTATCAAAGATATTCCACATTTTGCAAGGTTTACAAATTGTTCGCAAATTTTTGGTATTTAATCGATATTTGCAGGTGAGTTTTTCGTCGAATATCCAAGATTAACGTATGTTTATTGTTTTTAGCACCAGTTTGGAGCGTGAGGACGATTTTCAAGACCAGGACGAATGTTTACATTTCGAGGTTGAAGGGGTACAAGGGAATTTCGTTGAAAAAGCTGTTATTTGGACAGATATATCGCAGTAGATGGATCGGATGGAGCCTCGAGAGGTCGATTAGGATGAAATTTTTCAGGTTTTCCAAGAAATTTGGCGATATCTGAGCAGATTTGCAAAAGTCAGGTCCCTCACTAATGAGGTGGAACTTAGACCTAATTCTCCTATAAGAAACGCCTTTCAAAGGTCGAGATGGTGAAAAATGTATTCTTTAGATGTTGTTTGAACAAACGCAGCCGAGTTTTATATCCCAACATTGATTTTAAGAAAGTTATCAACAAAATAAAATTGACACTATTCATGATTCTTGTAATTATCCATCAATTCATCTTTTATCTTTGGGTTGATTTTTTTCAATGAATTCTTGATTAGAATCAACAATTGATGTCGTCAAGTCTTGAACTTTCAGTTCAAGAGGATAATAAACATTAAATCTTCACAAGCATGCATATGAAAATTATGTGAAAGCAATGCAATTTTCTTCCATGGCGAAAAATAATATATTTCAACAGTGATCTCTTGTACTTTTCATGCGAATAACTAGAAAAGGAATCCTTTCTATCAATTCGTATGAACGTTAATTATTTTCGTCCATCACATCTCTTCCAATTCATTCATTTTCCGAATAAATTCACATTCTGAGAAATACGCTAAGAATGTAGAAAGGGCAACATAGTGTTGACTTGGAACATAAAAATATTTTGAAAAACGTCATAACTTCGATACAGAGTGAAATGTGTCAAATTTCCAAGACCAGAGTTGTGATTTTATAATTGTGAATGGAGTATACAGCAGGTGTTAACATTGATGCACTTTTTGCAAGATCATCGGCTTTTTCATTACCTTCAACACCACAATGCCCTGGCACCCATAGTAGTCACATTATTGCCTCTGGCCAGTATGCTTTATCGCATGGGCCATAGTTTTGTTTACTTTAAGCAGATGGCGTTGAGGCTTTCCTCTTTGGAATGGCCCAGAGAGAAGTTCTGATTCTCGCCGATATGGCGCTACGACCTTAACTTTAACGTTTCTGGTTTCATTTCTTTTTTTTACATTCTTTGACAATATTCTTCACCTCTCTAGGTCTTCTATTTATCAGTCTACGTAGATTTAAAAAGTTTTCCTCTTGTTACAGGTTGATTGGCGGTGTTACGTAAAAAACCCTTCACTTTCTTAAATAATGACAATCATTACTTGAGTCTACCTATAAATTCGAGAATATTTTGTTCCAACAATAAATGACGAACATAAAAATTCGTCCACATGAATTTATAGAAAATCAGCAACCATTTTCTCTAAAACAATTCGACAACCCACCAAAACACGAATCCTACAAAAAAAAAACTCAACATTGAACGAAATTCACGGTTCGCGTCCTTAGATACTAAAAAACATCGAAAAATCGTCTCCGCCCATTAAAATTAAACCACGCCCACCTCCCGTCAGGCGTTGGAGGAGCCCACCAGCGGCGATATCCTCCGGTGCTGGCCCATGATGAAGGGGTCGTCGAAGAGGGAGGAGGCGATCTGGGTGGTCTCCAGGTCGAGGTCTTTGCCGTTGAAGGGGGCGACCTCGTCCTCGAGACGGTTGAGGCCGTTGAAGAGGCCGTTGCATTTGTTTCGTCTCTTCGGGGACGCGGGGTCGATGTAGCGTTTGTGCTTAGGCGTGGCGGATATCCTGTTGGAGTTGGAGTCGTCCTGGAAGAGGGTGTATTGCGGCGTTTTTTTGTAGCCGTTGCGGGGGACCTCGCCGTTCTTTTCTTTCCTCTCGAACTGCGGTGACAAAATTCATAAATATACTCTACGAATTCAGGGAACTTCACAATAGGCTGAGTAAAGATACACTGCGCAAAAAATTAACGGAAATCTCAAATTTATTCTACAACTGAAGGTGTTCTCAATGATAATTATTTTTATCAGAATTATGCATTCATATGTTATCCACTTTCAACGTTTTTCTTCAATACAGATGCAGGAATAAAAAAAGATGATATTATCAGATTTTGAATGTATTGGCTCCATTCTAAAATCAGTTGTACTCGATCAATTCCAGTGATCAATAGTTTTTCTTTCGTTTGATTTTCTACACTCGATCGCTATGGAACGCGATACACGCAATTTGACCCAAGAGGAATGTGCCCAAGCGGTAGTTTTGCGAGAAGAAGGGTGGACATACACAAGAATTGCAGAAAGGTTTGGAGTTTCCCATACAAGTGTGTCCAGAATGTTGCAGCGATTCAGGGAGACAGGTATGAATGTCCGAAGACCAGGACAGGGTAGACCACGGGTAACAACTGCCATTCAAGAACGTTACTTGAGAGTTTCTTCGTTGAGACAACGGTTTGCAACCGCTCGTCTCCTTCAAAATCAGCTTGAGCAAACTCATGAGGTGCAAATTAGCACTCAGACAATAAGAAATCGCCTCAGAGAATATGATTTAAGGCCTCGTGTCGCGGCAAGGGCCCCAGCTCTTACCCCAGCCCATCGAAGGGCGCGTTTGGATTTTGCGAGAGAGCATATCCATTGGGAAGAGGCCGATTGGGAAAGAGTTATCTTCACAGATGAGTCTAGATTCTGCCTCTACCATTGTGATCGACGTTCCCTTGTATACAGACGTCCACATGAAAGATATGCTCAGTGCAATTTCTTGAATACTACAGGTTTCGGGGGAGGATCGATTATGGTATGGGGTGGAATATCTTTGACTGCTCGCACAGACCTAGTGGTCGTTGATAATGGAGCTATGAATGCTGATAAGTATATAAGGAACATTCTTGAAGAGCATGTAGTGCCATTTGCCCCATACATTGGTGAAAATTTCATTTTTATGGACGATAATACCAGACCCATCGTGCGCGCATCGTTCAGGAGTACCTTGAAGAGGTTGAAGTCTCTCGAATGGAATGGCCAGCAAGAAGTCCAGATCTCAATCCGATTGAGCAGGTTTGGGACAACCTCAATAGAAGGCTGAGAAGTTCAGAAAATCATCCAGCTACTCTTAATGACTTAGGAATCCAACTCGGAGAAATCTGGGAAGGATTAGATCAGAACATTTTAAGATCACTCATTTTGAGTATGAACCGTCGTTGCCGAGCTGTAATTAACGCAAGGGGTGGAAATACCAAGTATTAAATCAGTTATCAGCATTCCAGTATTTTGAAAATTGTTCATTTCTCTTCTTTCACATAAGATTCGGTGAAATCCTGAATTTTTCTTCCATTTAATGTGTCTTGTTTTGTTCAAAACCTTCCCGAGAGAACATAAAAAATAAGTTATAAAGTCAATGTAGAGTTAACTTTCATTAAAATTGAGATTTTCAGAATGTGCGTTAATTTTTTTGCGCAGTGTATATCCCGAGAATTTCTCTATCTATGTTTAGAATCACATCTTTTAAATTTCCTTTCATATTGTAGAACGAATTTTCTTGAACAAAACTATCACACAAGGCATAAGAAAACAAAATTTCAGTTCTCTAGGAACCCAAGTAACGAAGAAATAACAATGCAATTGTTAATTTCTCGCAAAAACGTTGGAGAAAGATTGAGTGTAGCATTGTTGAAAAGAATTATAGTAAATCAATGATGATAATCATATACAGGGTGACAAGAAAAACTTCGGACAAATTTTGCTGTGGTCTGGAACAAAAGTATTTCAGCGCAGCCAAATAATTTTTATTCTCTTGGTTTCTCTACACTTTCCTGTACTAATATGTGAATTTTCAGTTTGATATAATTTCATTTCACAGAGTTATAGAATGTCAAACAAACGTAGTGCCATTTTGGAGCTGTTTCGTCAAGGTAGGCGTCAATGCGAAATTGTTCGTTTGCTCAATGTGCCTCGACAAACCGTGTCCGATGCAATTCGTCGTTTCAAGGGGCTTGGCCATGATGGTCGTCATCCAGGAAGTGGTAGAAAACTCACTGTCAATACACCTAGCAATCGAAATATCGTCAAGAAGTGAGTCAATCGAAATCCGAGGGTTTCCATAAGGAAAATAGCCTGTGAGACCGGTATCAACCGCAAATCAGTCCGTCAAATTGCCAAAAAGGAGCTCAACCTCAAGCCATACAAGCTCCAAAAAGTTCAACTCCTCACGGAGGAAAACAAGCGCGTACGAGTCCAAAAGTGCCGCCAACTCCTTCGTCTCGCCGTCGGTCAGCAATGGGAGCGAATTCTCTTCACAGACGAGGAGCTTTTCACCGTAGAACAATCCCACAACCACCAAAATGACAAAGTCTGGTCCGTAGAGGCTCCCGGTACATCGGCCATCGTCGAACACCGTCAAAATCCGCAATCCGTCGTGGTCTGGGGCGGAATTTGGGGCAGTGGTAAAACTACCTTAGTTTTCGTGGATCAAGGGGTCAAAATCTATCAAGAAGTCTACCGCTGCGACATCCTCCAGGCCGTAGTACTTCCGTGGGCCAAGCAGCACTTCGGCGATACGCATTGGACCTTTCAACAGGACTCCGCTCCGGCTCACAGAGCGAAAATGACGCAAGAATGGCGTAAGACTCATTTTCCTTGTTTCGTCTCATCTGCAGAATGACCGCCCTACTCACCGGATCTCAACCCGATGGACTACAGCGTGTGGTCGATTTTGGAGCACAGGGCTTGTGCTAAAAAACACAGAAATTTGGAGTCGCTGAAGCAATCTCTGCGCCGGGAATGGAACCGATTAACGCCCGAGGAGCTGCGGCCCATTGCCGAAAATTTCAAGAAGCATCTGAAGCTGTGTATCGCCGCCAAAGGAAGCCACTTAGAAACGGCTTGAATATATTTTTAACAAATGTTAACAAAGCTGGGGGATCTATCTCGTTTGGTGAGCCCACAGGCAGCAATTACAGCTTACCATGCATACGTCCACAGCAGGATAAGATACGGAATCGTGATCTGGGGCAACTCTAGTGAAGTCGACAGAGTTCTTTTACTGCAGAAGAGATGTCTGAGAAGTATTCTGAGTCTTGGTAGGTGCGAAAGCTGCCGACAACATTTTGTAGATTGCGGTATCTTGACGGTGATCTCATTATATATATATGAAGGAGCACTTTTTGTGACCAACAATCTCCCATTTTTTCATGAAATCGAAAAAAAAACACAAATACGCCACTAGAGCTAAGGAACATCTAAATGTCCCCTCATTGAGATTTTCATACCTTCAAAGAAACTCCGTACGTACCCTGGTGAAGATCTACAACAAAATACCTGACACGATCAAACAGCTGCCTTTGAAAAAGATGGAGAGAGTGCTTTTCAACTAGATGAAGGAAAGACCGTACTACTCCTTGAATGAATTTTTAAATACTTGATATCGAACTGTTTTTTTTTTAAGTCTTGTTATTATTGTCATGCTTGTAATTGTATATATGTTTATGTCTGTTGATTACATTGTAATTAGCTTATTAACTTGTTGACTGGCTCTACACCCTAACAGGGTTATTTGTATTGGAGTGTTTAAATAAATGAATGAATGAATGAAAGCTATTATTATTTGTTGTTGTTTTGTTCAATTTCTTCTGTTTAAAAAAGTTAAATGAAAAAGAGTTTGTCCGAGGTTTTTCTTGTCACACTGTACAATATGAAAAAAATAGGTCAATGTTCAAAACTACCTTGGCGATATAGGTATCATCCCTTATGAATCTTACCTGCGGATTTTCGGTAATATGGACGTGCCCATTTGGTAAGTGGCCATTCATCAACGGTTTATTCAAACCATTCTCATTACCATTTGGAATTTCGTCCACCCCCTAGAGAAATTTACAAATTAAAACACAAGAGCATACGATAAAGAAAATGGGTTAGTATCGCAATTTTACGAATCTAGATATTGTCCTATATTACTAGAAATCTAAGGGGGGTTTCATTGCATTGCATACGATAAAGAAAATGGGTTAGTATCGCAATTTTACGAATCTAGATATTGTCCTATATTACTAGAAATCTAAGGGGGGTTTCATTGCATTGCTCGAGGCCTTATGGCCTTAAATCACCCATTAGAGTTATTCCCGACACCATGTTATCTTCAGATCGCCCTCCAGTAGTCAACAGCTAGCCCTCCAATAGTCCACAGCTATTCTTGTTTGTTTGTTGTTTATTGTTTATCCTGATTACTCCCAGGTCTCCTGAGGAGACCAAATAATTCCTAATTCTCTCACTGAATAGTCTTAGAATGGCCTCATGGCTTAATCTTCCTGGCACAAGATGAAGTAGCACATAACGGAAGGAAAAACTCAATAGAATTAATTTTTGAGAATATTTGAGTAGCCTTGTTCAACCGAATGTTCGAGGACTCGCTTAGGGATATAAAAGTGTATGTATGTACATCATTTTATGGCAAGAAAAAGTCCTACACTTCTTCGTTGTCCCTGCTGAAAAGTAAACCGAAATAAAACTGAAGTAAAAGAAAGAATAGAGGTGGCTATGAAACCACACTCAGAATCTGGGAACAGGAACAATGGCGAGATCGCGGAGGATTCAGGGGACACGCCACGGCTCTTAAGATGGTGGAGGACATTAAACCGTCCCTCCTCCACAGAGGGGACCGTGGGGACACCCGATTCTGCTTCGACGAGCCATACAAAGTAGTTGCCCCTGACAGAGATCAATGGTGTAAGCCGGACAGGCTACTAAAACCTGAAAGTCCCACCAGGTACACCGACGGCTCGGTTTGCAACACCGGTACCGATGCTGGGATTATTGAATCCAAGTGAACAAAGTGGTCCATTCCTCTAGGACAAGACTGCTCAATAGCACAGGCAGAGCTATATGCCATCCTCGCATGTGCGGTGGAGAGTATCCACGAAGGATACTCAGGGATACATATGTTGCGACAGTCAGGGCACACTGAAATCCCTCTCTGATATAAAAGTAACCTCAAACTTGGTATACGAATGCAGAAAGGCCCTGAGCAAGCTTGGCTCACATAACACTCTCAATGTTGTCTGGTGCCCGGCGCATGCGTCTATCTCTGGTAACATAACAGCAGATAACTTAGCCAAAGAAGGGGCTCGCTCGACGTTTACTGGGCCGGAACCCGCGCTTCCTTTCTGTCATACATATATCAAAAACCTCTTCAAGAGATGGATCGATAAGAAATTCTCCTCTGAGTGGAACACGAGAACGGATCTCCTTATCAAGGGGTCTTCTTCGAAGCCGGAGGTCAAAAAGCTCTTGATTGTCGAGAGGAAGCAATTGTCTCTGGTGACTGGTGCTCTAACTGGTCATCTTGTTAACAAACATTTAAAAAGAATGGGTGTAACTGAGTGTTCCCTGTGCCGTTGGGGCAAGAACGCGGATGAAACGACGGAGCATATACTGTTCACGTGCGACGACTTATACAGGGTGAGTCTTTGACTTGTACATATATTTTAACTGTAGATTCTTGATGCTAAAGGAAACCTTTTTTTCATTTTCCATTTTTCCGAATTCGGCTCTGTTGAAGAGATATAGCCATTTGAAAAAAAAGTTGAGCTTAATGCGTGCCTGGATCAATTCTCTGCAAACACCTCAAAGTTCATACTTTTCGATTGAAATTGAGGTGATTATTAGATGTTCTGGTTGATACAATTAGAAAACACTCAAGCACTGACCTTATTTGAATAAGAATGTTACAAACACGATATTTCCTAACAAAACACTCAGTTCTGTCCGATCATTTCGGCAATTGAAAAGCTATATTTCTCCCACCAAAATAAGTTCCTCCTTCGATTTTCCTGAAGATTAGTTTGTAAACACCAATAATTTGTTCATATTTTCCTCGATATTCTAAAACGATCGCATAAAAAAATGGTTTTTCACTAACCTATCCTAACTCCATTAACCAAAGTCATATGATTCAGGGTCAATGACCTAAGCTTACCACATTCTCTGTGATATAGCACAGAACTATAGAGAAGACGATGCCAGATTGCCGATTTTCTCTTCAAACAATACGAACTCAAGAAAGCAGTACGTCCCCTATCGTTAGCGGATGAACTATCACAATCGCTGAAGGCGTCTAGACGTTGCTCTTTAAAAATGCCAAAAGAGTAGTTCTGATTCTCGCCAATATAGCGCTGCGTTCCCTTCAGAAAGCCGTGGAATCCACGGCGTGGATGAAGCCATTGTAGCCGTGACGCAAGACCGTTGTTCTGTGCTCCAACTTAAAACTTTAGTCAGTGATCCCATAGACGAAGTTCACTCTTTATTTATTTACAGAGAATGAAGCAAACAGGCTTAGAATATAAAACAAATATTCTAAGCAAACAGGTGATGATTATGTAAATGACTTTCAGTGAATTGATGTGATAGTAGTGTCGTTCTGGTGTCGAGTTATATTGTTTCGATAGATATTTTGCTGAAGGACCAGTAACAATGAATTTTAAATAGAAACTGCCTATAAAATAATTTCATGCTTCTTAGAATTCAATTTTATGTCCCACGAATGTAGAATTTTATTATTACATATCTCTACATCAAACGTTTTTTCATCATAGAGATTTTAGTCTTGACAAAGTTGATAAACATTCTGACAACGTTGGTAACTTGTTGAGAGACCAGAGAAAAAAATTATATTCGATGAGATTTAACTCAGGACAGCACTCAGATTATTCTTGAAATTCATGATTTTTTCCTCTAATTCAATCTTATACAATTAGGAATAACTTGAGAACGACGCGTTTTATTGAAAAAATATAAGAATACTTTTGTTTTCTAAAACAATTAATTCTTTCGAAAACGTGAACCGTTCATCTTTTTCAAGTGGTTTCATAGTATTTTTGCGTGAATTTATAAGTCGAGGACCAGGAGAAATATGAAATAAGTTTCAATTGAGGAATATGCACCATGAATAGAGTAGACAATAAACCAAAATTCAGTTCATTCGAAATATCGGTTCCGAATATATGGAAAGAATAGTGTTAATTTCATGGATTTTTGACACCCTGTATCTTCCAAACGGAACCGAATTTTGAAAAATGGTATGGGAAAAAAGTGTTTCTATTGATGGGAGGAATCTATAGTTAAAATATATGTACAAGTCAAAGACTCACCCTTCATACACTGAGGTTAACACACCTAGGGAACCATACACCTTCCATCTCTATGGTGAGAGAGACTCCTTCTTGTGCCTTCGGGTCAGAGTCTCTCCAGTATTACACAAATGCGGTATGAAGAATTGGCCATAAGGCCTACGTTCGGCCAACGAAAGGCACCGCACAAGACGAAGAAGAGAAGTAAAAGAATAAAAACAGTGTTAAAGATCAAAAAACAACTCTCAAAATTCGCCTAACCCAACTGCGATCCGTCACCAAAACCTACAGCGGCCTCTCTTCAAACTTTTTCACTAACCTTGGAATCCAGATAGACGGGTTGCGGCAACGCCTCGTTCCTATCCTCGTCGCTCACCAGATTTTCCGTTTCCCGCAAGTCGGTGACGCACGAGGCGTCCTCCAGCCTCACCTGGACGCTGCTGCCCTGCGTGGCGTAGTGCGCGATCGCGGGGTAGTAGTTGTTGGAAGCGGCCAGTCTGGCGTGCGCCAATACGCGTCGCTTGACGCATCTCCGCCTCAGCACGATGCAGCTGATGCAGCAAGCGATGCAGATAAGGGCCAGAATGCACCCGACCACCACACCTACGCATATTTTTCTCCATTAATAAACTGCTCGTCGAACGTTGAATATATGATGTCATAAATATACTAACTGACAAAGAAACTGCAACAATCAGAAGGAGCTGTTTAAAATTTAAATTTTTTTGGTGAAACATAGATAGTAAGGACTGAACGAGAATAAATTCGCTATCACAAAAACGCTTATATCTTTTGAACCACTGGACTGATTTCGAAAATCAAACTCATTTCGAATCATCTTCTAAATCTAATGAAAACTGTTTTTACAAAAAAAAACCAAAACTATTTTTCACAAAATTCATGGATTTTTTCTGGAATTCTTCCCATCATGCTTCTTATAGTGTTCTCAGTCACCTTCTGGGATGCTGTCTTCCACTTTTGCTTGAATTCCGCTAATGTTTTCGTTGATTTCTTAGTCTTCTTCAATTCTCTTTTCACCAGGGCCCAATATCTTTCGATTGGCCTGAGTTCTGAGCAATTTGGTGGATTGGCCTCTTTGGGGACAACAACCACCTCATTAGCTTCGTACCATTCCTTGGTGGCCTTGCTGTCGTGGCATGAAGCTAAATCTGGCCAAAAGAATGTTGACACATCGTGCTCACGCAAAAATGGTAAAAGTCGCTTCTTCAAGCATTCCTCGATGTATATCTTCGAGTCAACAGAGCCTTGGCCAACGAAAAATTTGCTCCTTTTCCCACAAGTGCAAATTGCTTGCCAAACCAGGAATTTTTTAGAAAACTTTGCTTGTTTCTTCACGCGAAATTGTTCGTCAACATTTCCACGAGAATCTGCAGTATAAAATTCCCGACCAGGAAGTTGCAAGAAATCAACCAAGACATAGGTTTCGTCGTCCATCACGCAACAGGAAAATTTTTTCAAGAAATCTTTTTAATTTCTTTGCTCTTGATTTCGCTTCTTTATTCTTCACAGCGTTCCTGTCTGGCACTTTCTGCACTTTGTATGTTCTAAGCCCACAACTCGACTTGATTTTCTGAACGGTTGACTGCGAACAACCCACTATTTGGGCCACTTTCCGTCCTGGAAGGTTAGGATTCTTCTGAAAAAGGCTGATGGCTTTCTTCACTTTTTTTGGGCTATGAAACCCCTTTTTCCTCCCGGTTCCTTCCTTGCGGTTAATTGTAAGATCTTCGTTGAAGCGCTTAACAACTCTTGATACCGTTTCCGGACGAACGCGAGCCTCTTTTGCGATTCTTTTGAAGCTCCATTTTTGATTGTTTTGAAAAAGTTTCACTATAAATTCTCGTGTTTTCACTTCGCTTGACATTTTGCGACAGAGAATTGGAATATCTATGAATTAAATGTTCCACATGTTTCTGACGTTCATAACAAAGCTAACTATGATCAAATTTTAATTTTTTCTCAATTGGTTCAAGAGATATAAGCGTTTTTGTGAAAGCGAATTTATTCTCGTTCAGTTCATACTCCTTACTACACTATCTATGTTTTACCAGAAAAAAAAAGTAAAAATTTAAACATCTCCTTCTGGGTGTTGCAGTTTCTTTGTCAATAAGTATATTGTTCGTAGCTCAGGCTTACCCATCTTCTGCTTGCCGGTGATTTCCTGCATTCCAGTTCTCATGCTGTCGTGCTGCTTGTAAGCAGTCCTCAGCACGAAAGGATACGTGGGGTTGCTGAGCCCGTTGTCTGAAGCAGCGCGAACTATTATGGTGTATGCTTCCGTTAGTACCAGATTTTTCAACATCACAGAAATTGTACTTTTCTTTTTATCGAACCAGCAGGCCTTGGAACGAAACTTTATATCAGTACATACTTCTAGATCGGTATAGGAACTAAGACTATAGAAAGAGGAGATGCACCTTTCAATGATAAATAGCATTGAGTTTAAATACACATAGAGACACAGCCCAGTTCAACGATTTGAAGCTAAATTTTGTGTAGTTCCTTCATCGGTTTATAGATGGATACGTGTGTTTCAGAGAAGCGAAAATTTTTACTCCCGCATCTGGCGGTAAGTAGCTGAACTATAAGGCACTATTTCCGAAGCCGAATGCGATGACGATCAGGACCCGCATATTGAAATGTGGGATGTTCAGTATTTCATCACCTGATTTTTTTGATGCAATAAAACGACAATTATTTTTGATCTTTCATGAATATAAAATACTGATGTATGAAAAAATAAATGCATGCAATTTTTTCTTCATTCATAAGTATTTATAAATAGTTTTTCTATGAATTTTTAAAAATATTTAATTTTATATAAACAGCGGAATGCTTCTGTGTCGAGATTCCTTTGGTTTTTTTCTGTCCCCTGTACAGCTTCACTCTAATCAGTTGTCCCAACAAATGAATCCTGTGCTTTTCAAATTCTGGAGTTAACGGAGAGTTCCAATCTTCTATAAATTCATTTTTTTTTTATTTTCCTAAAATATACCTTTGAAGTCATATCTTTTCGGATTTTGTGACGATAATTTTCTTTATGACCAACAGCGCTTTCCTCATCAAATGTTTGAAATCGGTTGAGGGAATTCTCAAATGTATCCGATTTCGATTTGCAATATATATCCAATCATTACCAAGCTTATTCAAATCATCAATGAGGAGTGCTTTTTCGCACTTACCACATTTGTTTTTTTTTGGCGATGTTCCTCGTCAAATACCCCGAGAAACTTGCGATTGAGTTGGATTCTAGGGTATTCAGGGGTTCAATTAACTCTTTATCCCTTATATACCCTCACTAGGCTCACCGTTGCCCGAATCCGCAGAAGAAATGGTCGAATCTGTCCAATCAACCACATCTATTTTCAACTTTCAGATTCCCCCATTGTACACAGGTCGAAATCATTGTCGTCGTGGAAGTTAGAATTATCGGAACATTTTTCAAGACATCCAGTCATGACCGACTGCAATCCAAATCTGAAGCATCGAGCTGAGGGGGTTTGGATCATAACCCCTACGCTGTCTTATTTTGGAGAATGAATTCCCGATTGGGACCTGGTTGAGCCGACTTTTTATCAAATATGGAAATGTTTCCTTCGTCTCCTCCCACAATTGAAGGATGCTACTGATGGTTTGTATCAAACCGTTGAAACAGTAGGGAATATTTTTCCCAACTGTCCAAGACTTGAATTCAATTGATTCCGTCAGAGTTTGTATTGCTGATGGCTGATAATTTCCCTCAAATTTTCCATTTGAATTGAGGCAGTCGAAAAGATCATTCATTTTCAGAATGAACTGAGCAGTTGAATTGGCACTTCTCGACTTCAGCTCACTAGTGCAATGACTGTTCTCATAGCCGAATATAAAGTTCTGATGAAAATCTGCGTGGCCAATTTAACCTTCATTTTCTGGAAGGCGTTTGGATTTATGTGGTTTTCAGTTATCTTCAAGAGAGTACGAGAAGGACAAATTCTTTTCACCGATTAAGTACGTTTCTTTTATGTCCCTCCAAGAAACATTTTCACCCCTCATTTCTTACCTGAGAACACTCCTTTGGAGAAATTCATGGCTAATAGTTCATCATTATTGAATCACACCGTTTGTAACGAATTTGGACGAATCCGACCCTGCCTACGATTCATAGACTTGGAGGAAAATAAATCTCCTACAGATTTCTATAAATGAGTAGTGACAAAATGGATCGGACGAATATAGTTCCTTTAGTAGCTACTATGTGCCGCCACTTAAGTTGGCAAATTGGCAAGTAACCTGCCAAAAATGTGTGCGTCAAATCAATGAACTGGGTTGTGTCTCTATGCATATTTAAACTAAATTTTGGCTTCACCAATTCTCGAATTTACGAATGAGATGCTGTGTCTCCCCTTTCTATGGTCTAAGGGGAGGACCATCGACGAGTACTCACCGTATCAGATGCTAGGTTGGCAGGTACAGTGACATAGGTCCATTCTTCGAGTGGCCTATTAGCGTTTGATGTATAAGTGACGATGTAGCTCATAAGTTTACCGTGTATATAAAGAGGGGGTAACCAGGCCAGGCAGGCCGTCGTATCGTTGATTATTTTATATTTTAAGTCTAATACTGTTGAAGGCACTGAAAAAGAATTTTTTTTAATGGTAATGCTACTCGGTGGTATCACCGATTATTCTTACCATCTGGATGGGTTCGGACTTCAATAGGAGATGAAAAAGGCCCATGGAAACCTTCGGCATTATGGGACCGTATTCTGAATTCATACATTGTGTTCGGTTTCAAGTCTTCGATTCGTTTTATGTTGCTCAAACTGAAACGACAACATGAAATCATGGAGACATACTCCATTTATATAAAGTATCCCAATTGGACAAGATTTAGGTTTATCAAGTTATTTTACTCAAAACTGGCGCAGGTTGGTACTCGTGAAATGTCAAATAATTCTCAGAAACGTTGCCAATGCTAATTTCTATTTACTCCTTTTTAACTTTGTAAATGCAGTTAGTTCTTTTAAGGTTCAACTGTCACACAGGTTTCATAGTACTACTACATTTTCATACTGGATTATTTGTTCAAAAAGGTATTGCAATGTCTTCTGTTGGCTTATTTCTTGAGAATTTTGAAAGTGGGGAATTCCATAGGTCCGTCTGTTCGTTTAGAAGTTTTTCTGTTGAGTTATTCGAGTACTTTTATTCTTTTTCGAATGAACTATCACAAAGTAACGGACTATTCTGTCCTTTATTTCTCAGTAAAATTTCCGTACGAGCAAATAGCATAACTGAATCTTCCAACCATGTTAATATACGTGAAATATTTCCAGTATTAAGGTGGGCGTTTAAACCGAGTAGGAAAGATCAGCCGATAGAGGCGCCACCGTCCATTTCATAGAATACTCAGCGATGTTTCCAAACATCCAAATACTCAAAACTACCTTCCACTATATGACACGATCGCTAGACGATCCGTCAAACTATAAACGTTGACCATAGACTAACTAACGTTGACACTGTTGCCGATAGTTTGGAATTTATTTTATGTATTCGTTGTCCTAGAAAATCAATTATCATTTGATTTGGAAATTATTCAGGAAGAAATGATTCATGAAATAATTATTCCAAAATAATATGTTTTGGAATAAAATTCAACATTGTTATATCCGTCACAAATTACCATCAGTTCCAAGGATGCTTAGATGAAGGCGTTGGCAACACGACTATAAAGGGGTATTGGTAGTCGATTCCAGCAGACTATTCATTTTACGGTAGAATATCATTCCAGCGCCAGTGACAGAGGAAACTTTGGTACAATATTATTTCCATAGTGAATATTTTGAAAATCTCTTGCCTATACATATTTGAATTCTTAGTGCAGATTGATTTATATTAATTTCGTTTGCGATTTATGTGTTAGTTTGAGAAGTTTTTCAACAAAACTCGTTCCTCAACTTTCACAAAAAACTGTTTTCAATACATGAGTTTTCACGGTTCATTCTAAATAACATTAATTTCTCTTCCCACCATGAATAATAAGTATATTATTCAACGAGCGGTAATGTAAGTCATAACATATGCAGATGAATTTTGCACAACGAACCGTCAGGCGGGTGGTGTGATTCATCAAGTGTGTTATGACCATTACCGGGAATTGAACACTATACTTTATCTTCGACTTCTTCAGTAATAGTCGAATCCATCTGCATTTTTGAAATTGACAACAGTTGTCAAGAGCGATATCTGTAGTCGAGAATCGAATCGCGTAGAAAGCGTCTAAAATTCACGTTTTCCAACTGCAATTTTTGGATATTCAGAACCAAGGAAATGTAGGAATGAATGCTACCTTGATGTCTGAAATGGAGTTCTCGATCGATCCGACTTTTTTATTCATTTCGTAAGCAATTTAATTTTTACTATTTGTATTAGAGTGAGTAATAGGATATATTATAACTCACGCTTATAGCTCGCGCTACTGCGGCAATGGAAAATAACGCGACCCCTTTCGGGAGGAATGAAAAGTAGGCCCCAGCACAGATTTCAATCGACAAGAATGTCCAAAATCTCATCAGTGCCAACCATAGATCTTATAGTGAGTTCTATGGTGCCAACATCAGGTATTCTATGCATCTATGGATCTATGTGCATCTATGTTCATAGATACTATTACAGTTCAAAATCTGTTGAATTATGGATATATTATTCTATGGGAGTAGATCAAATTGTTTTGTGTTTTACGTTTATTGGTATTCTTATAAAATAAAAGACATTATTTTGATAACGAACATTTCAAGTTTATCGTGAGTTTTGAAACAAATATGTTGAAGTCAGGTAAGTAAAATGTTTGATCGGTTAATCTTCATAGAAAATATATATTTTTATAGAGAGCTGAATACATATTTCGTTGGAAACAGTTGTTCTTCACACAATTATCGTTTTTTTCTTTTTCTTCTCAACTTCGGATTGAAAACCGATAAACCAACTGAAAAAAATATCTAGCTAGAGAATGGAACAATCGACATTTTCAAAAAGAGTTATTATGAGGAATTCGTGATCAGAACAACGATTCCACCACTGAAAAATGGCAGTCCTGATGAGTCCGAATTGTCTCACTGTTCATGGAAACACCCCTGTAATTTCTGTAAATGTTTACGTATAGAATTCTCAAACATGCAGGATCGTAGGATACCCTAATTTACCAACTAAGTTGAAGATTTTTTGAAAAAATATAAATCGCAAACTTTGAAATAAAATTCTTCTGATGAAATCAAAATTCTGGAGAAAATTATTTTGACATTCTGAAAATTTCTATGGAAAGTGAGACAATTTCGAATTTTTCAGGATTGAAAATTTTTCGGGAAAATAATGTATAAAACATAAATATATGGTTCTGATTACGAATCCGAAGAGATTACCTGTCTATTTTTTGCCTCCTAGCTCCTAGTATCACTATTCGTGCTGTATCTCAATTCCATTCAAAATTAGAATGTGAGGGTTGTAGTCTACATATTATTATTAACAGGCCGCCATCTTGAATTTGTGAATTTTAACAAAAAATCACAATCTCCAACTCCGAAAACCCCCACATGCTAATCTTGAATCGAAATAAACCATAGTAACAAAATTGGTCCGCCATTTTGATTTCACGAATTTTGACAACAATATCATAATATCCGATCCGACCCCGGAAACCCCTATATACCAATTTCGAATCAAATCGGGCCATAATCACACAAGTTATTGTATTATTATTATTATCAGGCCG
Source organism: Adalia decempunctata (assembly GCA_951802165.1). Classification (NCBI taxonomy): domain Eukaryota; kingdom Metazoa; phylum Arthropoda; class Insecta; order Coleoptera; family Coccinellidae; genus Adalia; species Adalia decempunctata. Next base: position 5,475,543 of record OX637702.1, read on the forward strand.
CCATCTTCAATTTGTGAAATTTGATAAGAAAAATCATAATCTCTGACCCCAAAACCCCCACACGCCAATTTCGAATCAAATCAGATCATACTCACATAACTTGTCCGTTCTTCGCGTAAAATTGCATTTTCTCAGACACCTATCCTAGATAAAATGATAAAATATCCTATCTACATATACATACCAAATTTCATTAAAATCGTTAGTGCAGTATCTGAGATAAGCCAATACAAATATATAAATAAATATTGCTCCTCTGAATATATTAGATAGATTATAGATTTATCGTTCCCCATATCACACTCCATGATACGCTTATGAATAATCTCTGAAGTCCGAATCAGATTGTCTATGGTCCGAATACCCAATAACAAATATCTTCATACTTGCTATATCAAAACTTATTTCTCACCTTATTCAATAATAATGAATGAAATGTACAATGGCGCTCTCTATCCGAAAATCGCCGAACTATGAATTACGTCGATTTGTGGGTAAAGCAGGAATTTTTTCCCGCCAAAATTTGAATTTGGCCATTTTCTGCCAATTCCGTATTTCAAGTTAATCTCCTGAACGAAATTATCAGTAGATTCACTTTTAATCGGAAGTTGAACTATTTTCATGGGTCTTTCTGTTGAAATAAAACAGAAGCATGGGTTGGTTCATTTTCTTGTATTTTTGAAAGAAAAAAAATTAACTGTCGGAATGAAATCGATCAAAATTATTTCAACAAGAACCCTAATCCTTTCTGAGTTCACCTACAAAATTTCAGTTCTCAAAGTGAAACCGTTTTCGAGATCAACTTGAAATAAAAACACACTACATTGAACGCCCACCTTAACAGAGAAAAAAGTTTCTCCAACATTCGCCAGGTCTTTGGATTTATTGAATTCACATAATACACTGCGCAAAAAAATTAACGCACATAATGGAAATCTCAAATTTATTCTACAACTGAAGGTGTTCTCAATGATAATTATTTTTATCAGAATTATGCATGCATGTTATCCACTTTCAACGCTTTTCTTCAATACAGATGTTTTCTCCCAGCAGGAATAAAAAAAGATGATATTATCAGATTTTGAATGTGTTGGCTCCATTCTAAAAATCAGTTGTTCTCGATCAATTCTAGTGATCAATAGTTTTTCTTTCGTTTGATTTTCTACACTCGATAGCTATGCAACGCGAAACACGCAATTTGACCCAAGAGGTATGTGCCCAAGCGGTAGTTTTGCGAGAAGAAGGGTGGACATACACAAGAATTGCAGAAAGGTTTGGAGTTTTCCATAAGTGTGTGTCCAGAATGTTGCAGCGATTCAGGGAGACAGGTATAAATGTCCGAAGACCAGGACAGGGTAGACCACGGGTAACAACTGCCATTCAAGAACGTTACTTGAGAGTTTCTTCATTCAGACAGCGGTTTGCAACCGCTTGCCTCCTTCAAAATCAGCTTGAGCAAACTCATGAGGTGGAAATTAGCACTCAGACAATAATAAATCGCCTCAGAGAATATGATTTAAGGCCTCGTGTCGCGGCAAGAGGCCCAGCTCTTACCCCAGCCCATCGAAGGGCGCGTTTGGATTTTGCGAGAGAGCATATCCATTGGGAAGAGACCGATTGGAAAAGAGTTCTCTTCACAGATGAGTCTAGATTCTGCCTCCACCATTGTGATCGACGTTCCCTTGTATACAGACGTCCACATGAAAGATATGCTCAGTGCAATTTCCTGAATACTACTGGTTTCGGGGGAGGATCGATTATGGTATGGGGTGGAATATCTTCGACTGCTCGCACAGACCTAGTGGTCGTTGATAATGGAGCTATGAATGCTGATAAGTATATAAGGAACATTCTTGAAGAGCATGTAGTGCCATTTGCCCCAAACATTGGTGAAAATTTTATTTTTATGGACGATAATGCCAGACCCCATCGTGCGCGCATCGTTCAGGAGTACCTTGGAGAGGTTGAAGTCTCTCGAATGGAATGGCCAGCAAGAAGTCCAGATCTCAATCCGATTGAGCAGGTTTGGGACAACCTCAATAGAAGGCTGAGAAGTTCAGAAAATCATCCAGCTACTCTTAATGACTTAGGAATCCAACTCGGAGAAATCTGAAGGATTAGATCAGAACATTTTAAGATCACTCATTTTGAGTATGAACCGTCGTTGCCGAGCTGCAATTAACGCAAGGGGTGGAAATACCAAGTATTAAATCACTTATCAGCATTTCAGTATTTTGAAAATTGTTCATTACTCTTCTTTCACATAAGATTCTTGTTTCGTTCAAAACCTTCCCGAGAGAACATAAAAATAAGTTGTAAAGTCAATGTAGAGTTAACTTTCATTAAAATTGAGATTTTCAGAATGTGCGTTAATTTTTTGCGCAGGGTATTCTCGCAAATTAATTATTTTCCCAAAGTAAATAAGCTTTTTGATAAATACGTAATTACTACGATTTTTATGTAGAAACGACAACGTTGCGTTCGTATCTGACAGAAGGATGACTATAACCATAGTATAATACTATGCTATAACCTAACATTTCCAAAATAAACACGGTGGAATGTGTCAGACTGTCATGGCCAACCGGGATACTTTTTAAAAGCGAATGAAATTATAGATGTCTCACCTTTTCACGATGGTCCCTTTCTCGCACTCCTTCCCGCTTTCGGTGTAACAGATGGCGTAATACTCGGGTTCCACGTTGGGCGCTATCCAGTTCAAAGTGACAGATTTCGGGTTGACGTTTGTGGCCCTGAATCCGTCCGGATTGGTCGGTACATTCTGCGCGATCGTCTTCTTGTCGAAGCTGATGTATGTTTGGTTGGGGGCCGTTTCCTCGTCGACCACCGGTAGTCTCAGCAGGACCCAATTGGTATCATCGTTTCGGTAGGAGGAAGACATCACGCGAATATGGTAATTGACCTCCGAGTTTAGGCCTGAAATGTCGACAGAATGCCATCAAGAATTATGTTCATAATCTAAGTTTTGTATTGATTCATTTAAAAGAAGGCAACCCCTCAGATTGTTTCGCATCCGTAACTGAACCATGTTCAGGTGAACGATCATCGATGGCCACGAGGGTTTCCCGGAGGAATCCCAAGAGCCTGCCTCACGCTCAGGATGCGAAACTACGACTCATCGTCGAGGTTGCGACCACTCTCAATGTGAGTTGAGAATGTGGGAAGATATACTACAGAAATGATCCTGTGAAGTATGATCTTAATTTTTTTCAGCTAAAATTCGAGGTTATATTGACAGTTGGGAAGAAACTATTGGGTATTGATTGGGTTTTGAGCGCCATCTATAACTGCAATTACCTCTATTCGCTTCCCCAACATAACCTATATGGTGTTTCTACCAGTTTGTTTTTCCAATGCAACATTTGATTCTATACGAGTAAAATTCAATTTTCGTAATTAATTACAACTGTTTCTGCAGCTTACTAAGTTTTAATTCATCTTTTATGTTTTATTTTTCGTAGAATTAAGAATTGGATTCTATGACATAACCACTTCATCTCTCATTTTTAGGGTCATTTCGTTTGCTTCTCTGTTGTTTGGGATCTTTGAATTTTATTCTTTTAGTTGAAACATTCCTAGACTATATCATATTAAAAATATCAGTAATATACGGTGGGTTGGTATAAAATCTCTCTCATTCACTCCACTCGCTTCCATTTTAATTATAGAAATTAATAAACTCGACAGCACTTCCTGGATTTGAGGTTAGGGCATCTTTATCTTTACTTCTTCATTTCCTTGTAAAATTTTGTCATATTGTCACTAGTTGAGAGAAAGTAGAAAATAATTGAAGATAAGTTAATATGTCAATTTTCATTAGCTACAATGACGACCTGAGTAGCAAGGGGTTTTTTTATATTGGTTAAATTAAAAGAAGGCAACCCCTCAGATTGTTTCGCATCCGTGACTGAACCAAGTCCAGGTGAACGATCATCGATGGCCACGAAGGTTTCCATGAGGAATCCCAAGAGCCTGCCTCACGCTCAGGATGCGAAACTACGACTCATCGTCGAGGTTGCGACCACTCTCAATGTGAGTTGAGAATGTGGGAAGATATACTACAGAAATGATCCTGTGAAGTATGATCTTAATTTTTTTCAGCTAAAATTCGAGGTTATATGGACGGTTGGGAAGAAACTATTGAGTATTGATTGGGTTTTGAGCGCCATCTATAACTGCAATTACCTCTATTCGCTTCCCCAACATAACCTATATGGTGTTTCTACCAGTTTGTTTTTCCAATGTAACACTTAATTCTATAGGAGTAAAATTCAATTTTCGTAATTAATTACAACTGTTTCTGCAGCTTACTAAGTTTTAATTCATCTTTTATGTTTTATTTTTCGAAGAATTAAGAATTGGATTCTATGACATAACCTCTTCATCTCGCATTTTTAGGGTTGTGGCGACTCAATGCCACGCGTGTAGAAGTCTGCGACCGCGCTTCACACGCCGCCCGCACAGAGGGCACCTCCTCCTAGGCAGCGTTGGTTACTGCGGTACCATACTCTTTATAGACCGACCAGGTCCTACTACCCAGTACCCACGCTCGCTTAGAGCAGGGCAGCTGTAACACCTACGTCATTGGCAGGCCTCGCTTACATTAGCCAATCTGATGAGTCCATCGTAAGCGAGGCTGGGACGAAACGTAGCCCCATCCCGATTCACAATTAAAAGCAACACGCTTCAAATTGGTGACCCCGACGTGATCGGGTATGGGGAAATAACAGCTAAACTTTCGTCCCCACATACGATGTCTGGATCAACCTTCGAGACAATTCTGGCTGCAAGCGCAACAAGGTGTGCAACCGTCCCTCGCTGGCGATGGCACACGTCCATCCCAGTGTCGGACAACACAAAGCACCGGCTGCAGCCCTCTCAGGTCTCCAGGCATCGTCCACGGTATCATGACCATGACCAGTTGTCCTGTTCACTGGGGGAGAGTCATGTGGCGACTCAATGCCACGCGTGTAGAAGTCTGCGACCGCGCTTCACACGCCGCCCGCACAGAGGGCACCTCCTCCTAGGCAGCGTTGGTTACTGCGGTACCATACTCTTTATAGACCGACCAGGTCCTACTACCCAGTACCCACGCTCGCTTAGAGCAGGGCAGCTGTAACACCTACGTCATTGGCAGGCCTCGCTTACATTAGCCAATCTGATGAGTCCATCGTAAGCGAGGCTGGGACGAAACGTAGCCCCATCCCGATTCACAATTAAAAGCAACACGCTTCAGGGTAATTTCGTTTTCTTCTCTGTTGTTGGGTATCTTTGAATTTTATTCTTTTAGTTGAAACATTCCTAGACTATATCATATTAAAAATATCAGTAATATTGGGTGGGTTGTTATAAGATCTCTCTCATTCACTCAGTCGCTTCTATTTCAATCATAGAAATTAATAAACTCGACAGCACTTCCTGGATTTGAGGTTAGGGCATCTTTGCTTCTTCATTTCCTTGCAAAATTTTGTCATATTTCCACTAGTTGAGAGAAAGTATAAAAGAATTGAATGATAAGTTAATAAGTCAATTTTCATTAGCTACAATGATACCCTGAGTAGCAAAGAGTTTTTTATATTGGTTAAATTAAAAGAAGGCAACCCCTCAGATTGTTTCGCATCCGTGACTGAAGCAAGTCCAGGTGAACGATCATCGATGGCCACGAAGGTTTCCAAGAGGAATCCCAAGAGCCTGCCTCACGCTCAGGATGCGAAACTACGACTCATCGTCGAGGTTGCGACCACTCTCAATGTGAGTTGAGAATGTGGGAAGATATACTACAGAAATGATCCTGTGAAGTATGATCTTAATTTTTTTCAGCTGAAATTTGAGGTTATATTGACAGTTGGGAAGAAACTATTGAGTATTTATTAAGTTTTAGCGCCCTCTATCTGACTGACACATTGTATTATGTCCTGAAAGAAAGGAAGACGTAGATGGCGCTCAAAACCCAATAAATACTCAATAGTTTCTTCCCAACTGTCATTATAACCTCGAATTTTAGCTGAAAAAAATTAAGATCATACTTCACAGGATCATTTCTGTAGTATATCTTCCCACATTCTCAACTCACATTGAGAGTGGTCGCAACCTCGACGATGAGTCGTAGTTTCGCATCCTGAGCGTGAGGCAGGCTCTTGGGATTCCTCATGGAAACCCTCGTGGCCATCGATGATCGTTCACCTGGACTTGGTTCAGTCACGGTTGCGAAACAATCTGAGGGGTTGTCTTCTTTTAATTTAATCAATACAAATTACAGCGCAAAAATGTATTATGTACATAAGGGAGTCTTGTTGAAAATTTTCTGTTTTGTGTATTGGGAAACAACTGCCGAGTATTTATCAAGTTTTAGCACCCTATGTTTGATTTGAATATTTAAACCAGCTGCAGAACATCCTAAATAAGGTTTCTGGCATTCATCGTTTAGGTCGATCACTTCCATTATCCGACTTCAAATAACCTTCTCAACTTAAATTTTTTGACCACATTTGCGTTATTCCAATACAAATAAAAATGCATGAAAATATCGAAAACTCAAATCATAAAGAATCTTACTCACCGGTAATATTGTACTTAAGGTATTCAGTTTGATTAACATTGACCATGTGATCAACCTCGTTTTTCCACTGAACAATATAGGAAGTATTGGAGCTGCCGCAGGGAACATCTGAACTAATCTCAGACCACACTAATTCGATGGCACCACGATCCAATAATCTGAACCTGAGGTTTCTCTCTCCTTCGACAACTGAAAGAATATAATAATTATTTTTTTCACAACACGAACATGGAAGCTAGTAAACGGTACACACCTGTATTGCATGTAACCCAATTGGAGTCGTCGCTCGCCCCTTTGGAGTACAGTCTCACGTAAAATGTATAATTTGTGCTACTGTTTAATCTATCTGCCAAAATGAAGGTACTGTTGGTGGTTACATAGTCAGGTCCTGGCTCTGCGGCACCAAAAGGAAGAGAATTAGATACACAAAAGCTTCAAACGTATTTCCACAACATATATGGGCCAGAAAAATGACTAAGGAACTACTTCTAGGGAAGAAACACTCAAAAAAAAAAAAGATTAAAGCCTTACTAACCTTCATGAGAACCATCTTCACAGCCTATAGTTAAATTTGTACCTTGGCACTGTCCATTCGAGCAGTCTCCTGCAAAACGACTTCTCGTAACAATGTGAAAACTCATATAATCACCACATCAACTTACGCTCAGTTTTAAAAAAGGAAAAAATGCTGTAAGCCCTAACCAAGACGTTTTCCGGCTCCTTCCAAGTGACGCAAATGCTTTTCCTGTCGTAGGAGCGACATTTCACGTCTTGTGGGCTTGGAGGGATGGGAGGTGTTCTTGGATCGGACACAACCTGTGCAGGCGCCCATACAGTGCCCGCGGAATTGGTTGCCACACATTGGTAGATTCCTATAAGGAATTTCGTATGATTAACCTAGTTTTATTACTATACTTACCGACAAAGAAACGCAACATGATTAAAATTTGATGAACTAAAATGGATCTCGGTGTAAGGAACTGAATAAAAACTCATTGGATTCTACAGCGACGTTTCGGCGTTATATTTCGCCTTCCTCAGGCTGAGAAATCTTTTATTCTTCAATGGATGAATTATTAAAAAAAAACGGTCACAATAGTAAGATAAAACAACTAAAAAGCAATCTGTGCCTGGATGGCTCGAGGTGTATAAGGTGTATAAGGACATCGCACTTTGCTTATGAGAAATGGCGTTCCGTCAAATTTTCTAAAATTTTGGTATAATCATTGAGTTTAAATATACATAGAGACACAACCCAGTTCATTGATTTGATGCACAAATTTTTGGCAGTTTACTTGCCAATTTGCCAACTTAAGTGGCGGCACATAGTAGCTACTAAAGGAACTATATTCGTCCGATCCATTTTGTCACTACTCATTTATAGAAATCTGTGGGAGATTCATCTTCCTCTAGTTCAATGAATCGTAGGCAGTGTCGGATTCGTCCAAATTCGTCACGAACGGTGTGATTCAATAATGATGAACTATTAGCCATGAATTTATCCAAAGGAGTGTTCTCAGGTAAGAAATGAGGGGTGAAAATGTTTCTTGGAGGGACATACAAGAAACGTACTTAATCGATGGAAAGAATTTGTCTTTCTTGTACTCTCTTGAAGATAACTGAAAACCACATAAATCCAAACGTCTTCCAGAAAATGAAGGTTAAATTGGCCACGCAGATTTTCATCAGAACTTTATATTCGGCTATGAGAACAGTCATTGCAACTGGTGAGCTGAGGTCGAGAAGTGCCAATTCAACTGCTCAGTTCATTCTGAAAATGAATGATCTTTTCGGCTGCCTCAATTTGAATGGAAAATTTGAGGGAAATTATCAGCCATCCGCAATACAAACTCTGGCGGAATCAATTGAATTCATTAAGTCTTGGACAGTTGGGAAAAATATTCCCTAGTGTTTCAACGGTTTGATACAAACCATCAGTAGCATCCTTCAATTGTGGGAGGAGACGAAGGAAACATTTCCATATTTGATGAAAAGTCGGCTCAACCAGGACCCAATCAAGAATTCATTCACCAAAATAAGACAGCGTAGGGGTTATGATCCAAACCCCTCAGCTCGATGCTTCAGATTTGGGTTGCAGTCGGTCATGACTGGTTGTCTTGAAAAATGCTCCGATAATTCTAACTGCCAAGACGACAATGATTTCGACCTGTGTACAATGGGAGAATCTGAAAGTAGGCCCATTGATGTGGTTGATTGGACAGATTCGACCATTCCTTCTGCGGATTCGGGCAACGGTAAGCCTCGTGAGGGTATATAAAGGATAAAGAGTTAATTGAACCCCTAAATACCCTAGAATCCAACTCAATCGCAAGTTTCTCGGGGTATTTGACGAGGAACATCGCAAAAAAAAACAAATGTGGTAAGTGCTAAAAAGCACTCCTCATTGATGATTTGAATAAGCTTGGTAATGATTGGATACATATTGCAAATCGAAATCGGATACATTTGAGAATTCCCTCAACCGATTTCAAACATTTGATGAGGAAAGCGCTGTTGGTCATAAAGAAAATTATGGTCACAAAATCAGAAAAGATATGACTTCAAAGGATATTTTAGGAAAATAAAAAAAAATGAATTTATAGAAGATTGGAACTCTCCGTTAAATCCAGAATTTGAAAAGCACAGCATTCATTTGTTGAGACAACTGATTACAGTGAAGCTGTACAGGGGACAGAAAAAAACCAAAGGAATCTCGACACAGAAGCATCCCGCTGTTTATAAAAAATTGAATATTTTTAAAAATTCATAGAAAATCTATTTATAAATACTTGTGAATGAAGAAAAAATTGCATGCATTTATTTTTTCATACATCAGTGTTTGATATTCATGAAAGATCAAAAATAATTGTCCTTTTTTTGCATCAAAAAAATCAGGTGATGGAATACTGAACATCCCACATTTCCATATGCCGGTCCTGATCGTCATCGCATTCGGCTTCGGAAATAGTGCCTTATAGTTCAGCTACTTCCCGCCAGATGCGGGAGTAAAAATTTTCGCTTCTCTGAAACACACTTATCCATCTATGAACCGGTGAAAGAAGTACACAAAATTTAGCTTCAAATCGTTGAACTGGGCTGTGTCTCTATGTATATTTAAACTCAATGATTATATCAAAATATTAGAACATATTATTATGACGGAACGCCATTTGCCTTAAGGAAAGTGCGGGGTCCTTGATAATTTACTCCTATGTTTCACGAAAAAAAAAATTGAAATTCAAACAGCTCCTTCTGGGTAATGCGTTTCTTTGTCAGTCAGTATATTTGTCGAAATGGAGAGTGCACACTCACCAACGTCACTAGTGAACGTATGGCTCATCACCAAAGTCCCGTTTTTGATTTTCGACCTAGCACCCAGCGCCACCTTCTTCCCGTCTTTCAGCCACTGTATACAGGGCGTCGGGAGCCCGCCTGCCGCGCACGCCAACTTCACTATCCCCGCGTTGACGTAAGACAGTGACGTCGGAGTCTTGGTGAAGTAGGGCTTCCTTTGAACTTTGAGGTTATAACTCTGAGTCACGACGTTCTGGGCGTTTGCGGCTCGACATACGTAGGTGACGTTCTCTGACTCGGCATCGGGAATGAAGCTCAAGACGCTCGAGTTGGAGACGACCTGGTCATCTAAAAAAATTGGTTAGTTTCGAACATTCTGGCAAATTTCTCGATCTAACCTTTCAACCATTCGATCTTAGGCAGGGGCCACCCGTACGCGCTGCAATATAAAGAAGTGTTCAGACCCACCGTCACCGTACGGTTAAGTGGGCCTGGTAGATGAAGAAAGGAAACTGCCAAATTTCTGTCCACCCTTGGCGTTATCGTCAGAGTCATACTTTTTGATTTGGATTTCTTCAACACAGAATTCATTACTGTACACCTGGAATTTGAGGATAATTAAAGCCTTGGTCTTTGGTTTTAGATGGAAACTTACCTAAATACGCCATCGTCTGTAGTCAGAGCCTTCAGGATCAGCAAGGCTCCAGAGGGAAGAGGAACGTATCTGTGGAGGGAAAAACATAATAATAGAAAATAGGAATGCAGTTAATTATCGAGATAAAGTTCCAATTGAAGTCTCAATATCTATATATATAAAAGAAAGATGTTGGTTACACCATTTATAACTCGAGATAGGATGGACTGTTTGTTATGAAACTTCATATATGGATTCGTCTACGGTCTGGTTATTATAAAATACAATAAAACTTTGAAAAAATCGATGAAAATTTTACTTATACAGGAAATGCTTTTCCTCCTTTCGAGTAAAGCCACTAGATGTCGCTACAGTTACAGTTACGCTACCGCTTATTCGTTGTACTTCATTTGATATTCTCCGCGTTAGATGGCGATATAAACGAATAGTGTGTACAGTGACTATATTCCCTCTATAGTCACTGTAATAGTGTGTAATTTGAGTTGCCTACACCTCTGCGCTGTTGGGCAAAACCAAAATGTTTTGGCGTAAGAGTACAGATGTCTAAAATGATTAGATTTCGTTGAGATATGAGAAAAGTTTCGTTCTCACTACTTCAGATGGCGCTATTCACACATTATGACTGATGATTATTAGTTATTTTTATAGTTCTATTTATTCCAAATAACGTAATCGTGAAGGTACTATATTTGACATAATCACAATTAAATGGCGATGAATTTGTTGAGGCTTTCGCGGCCATCGATTGATGTCATCTGTTCCTTTTTCGAGCATTTCGGTCGTCGTGGTTTGAAATGGTCGAAAAAAGAACATATGACATCAATTACTGTGTAATTTACATAGTTCTTATAGTACCATGAAAGGCTATTAACAGATCCAGAAGCGGGTGAATATCACAGTGAATTTTTATCGAAATGTCAAGTAAATCGGATTTTGGCGATGAGTGCCAATCGTGAGATGTCCATTCTCACCTTTTCTCATCATTTTTAAAATGTTTTTGAATTCATGTTTGGGTAATAAATATATTTGCGGAAATAACTGAATCCAAAATTGCCATTATTAGTGATTGAAATATTATGACATATTATTTTTGTGTATCTGTTCTGTGTGATAGCTCATATCCATGGAAACATTTGACAGTTCAAAAATCAGAGTACCAAGCCGTTGATCTTCGATCACCAGTGATTACGATTTGTGAAATCCACCGTAAGCACCATTTAGGCGGAACAAAGTTCGCCGGGCCAGCTAGTTCTAAACTAAAACTAAGTTTTGTTTCTGTTTGTTTCTATTACAATTTTTCCAATCCATTCACTTTGCAGCAACACGCTCCAAATTATCAACTAGATTCTTCTGGTTTAGCAAATATTAATATTGAACTTTGGAAAGGAACATGATTTTTAATTATTCACGATTTTTTCGTTAACGCACCAGCATTTTCAGGCTGTATGCTCCTATAATTGATCATTCAAAAATGTATCAATACAAGATGAAAGTAATATACTGCTGGTATACAGATTCACACGATAGTAATCGTATGTGATAATTGAGGACATTTTCATGTTCAAAGTGCCTAAGATGTTTTTAGACATTTTAAAAGTGTCTTACTTTGAAAAAATACCATTTAAATAAACTGCTCCACATGAGTTAGGGATATTGACTTAAATTGCAAAAAAATATAGTTAAAATAAGATTTTTGTGATGAAAATTCATATTAAAATTTTATTCCCAGAGAATTCGAGCATTTTAAGACTATCAATACAATGTATGGCCTCCACGGGGATCAATAACAGCTTGACATCTTCTTTGCATACTACACCCGAGGTTGTTCAACATTTTTTGAGGAATTTGGTTCCATAAACGGGGCAGAAGGTCTCTCAGATCATTTAAGGATTCTGGGGTAGGTTGATGATCATCTAATCTTCTTTGGAGCATATCCCATGCATGTTCTATGCAATTCAAATCTGGTGAGTGCGGAGGTATTGGTGAATGTGGAATACCAAGCTCCTCGCGTGCATTCTCAACTATGGCTGCACGGTGCGGTCTAGCGTTATCGTCTAGAAATTGAAAAGTTTCACCAATAGCAGCGTGAAAATTTGGCACAACATTTTCAATGGCATGCTCCCTACAATGTAAGGCGATCATATTCCCAGGACAAATGTGTAGATCTGTGCGCCTGTTGAAACATATGCCGGTCCATACCATAACACTACCCCCTCGGAATGGATGGAATTCTTGGACATAGCGACGATTACGGGGTATTTGTGGGATTGTCCATACCCTTATTCTTCGAGAATCTGAAAATCGTCCATATCTGGATTCATCAGTGAAAAGGACACTGCGCCATTGATCGTTCCAATTGATATGTTGCCTTGCCCATTCCAGTCTTTGACGCTTATGGTCACGTGTTGATGGAACTCCTCTTAATGGACGTCTAGAACCTAGATAAACCTCTCTCAAAAGTCGTCTGATGGTTTCGATGGAAACTTGGACCCCATCTGCATTTTGAAGAGTATTCCGTAGCATTCTACACGTAGATGTAGGGTTTCTTCTCGCCGAAACGGTGATGAAACGATCCTGAGCAGGTGTTGTTTTTCGTCGCCCACCAAGCCTTGGTCTTTCCAACACGGAACCTGTCTCCCTGAACCTATTCCGAAGTCGAGATATCACACTTTGGCTGACTTGGAGCCTTTCCGCTGCAACAACCTGAGTTAGGCTGAGTAGCATTCCGATAGCCCTATTAGCCTCAGCGTTTGTTAATTTACGTCTTGGCATTTTCAGAAAACTCGTTTCAAATCGAAGCCGTTGATAAACTGACTTCATTTCAAAATAAGAACATTCATGAAGCATATGCAAAGAACCAAACTTCAGAAAAAAGGCGACCAGATTGACGAAATGTCCCATACTGATTTTTATTGGATCGATTCAAGTTGTTATTGAGTTTTAAATGATTTTACAGCAATTTTCGAAGATTACTCTTGTGGAGCAGTATATAAGGTTACATACATTTAAATATTTATTGCTATAATGAAAGCACAGAAAATTTTAAGTTACTTTTTGTAACTAGAAATAAAGCTGCGACTGGACTTCCAAGGCCTGCCTTAATGTGAACAATTCTTGGATGATCTCTAACATTATACACGGTGAAATGTGTCAGAATGTCATAGCCAACCGAGATACTTTATAAAAGTGAATGGTGTATTTTCCGAAGGTTACATTTGAACTACCTTGAATTTTGAGGTAGGGGTTGCTTGTTGAATTCCCATCTGAATTTAGCTTCTGGTACGGAGTGGGCCTGGCATGGAAGGACGACAGGCTGCAGCTCTGGTACTTCGATAAGAAGATCCGTGATGTTGAAATCCAGGGCTAGAAAAGAAACATAATTCCAAAAACACTTTCTTGGGTGTTAAATCCATAGAAATCATAATATATATTATACTAACTCTAGAATGCTAATTCCTTCTAGTTCCGCAGCGAAAAACGTGCCGCATAGGCAACTGATCCACAATGTTCGCATGCTCACCATTAGGAAATTTCACGTAGAACGATGCCAAATCCCTAAATGTTTTGTCGGTTCTATTTCAAGTTCAATATAATTAAACAATAAAAATACTCCATTGAGTAACAAACTTATTTTATAGCTCATGCGCCACTTCCTACGACTATTAGACACATTAATATCATAAGTGAATTGCAATATTTGTGGAATTGGTGAGAAAATCAGAGCAGTAAATGTAGTAGGTTTCACTAAATAGATATAGACCGCGCAACACCGCTTTTTTTATCTCATGGCAAATGACTTTGAAATGACCTTAGTGAAAGTTTAGGCAGGAACGGGTTAGTGTCAGTCTGCAGCCACAGTTTAGTTTACTGCATAGACAAACTAGTTTACTGGTGCGTAACTGTTATTTTCGGGTTTGATATTCTTCGTGTGCATTTTGCTTTTGTTGTGTGTTGTGTTCGATTTGGATTTTTTCGTATCTGATAAACAATGAACTGTATAGTGTTTTGGTGTCCTTGTCTTGACCTGTTCATTTCCCACTTGAGTATGTAAACTATGTGCACCTTTTCATTCATATAAACTGTTAGAAATTTATGATTTACGCTTTGCTTTTCATTCGATTGACACATATCTATCCAGTCGCACCATGAGATTGGTTCTTTATATAGAAAAAGAACGCAATTCATTATGAAAAATCATGAAATCTTGTGAGTAAACCATCTTTTAATGGATAATTCGAACTCGAAAATAAAATATATTGAAGTAAAACTTTGCAGTTTCATTCAGATAAGATAACAGATTGATTTTGGAATATACTCGGAACTCAAAAAGACAAATGACTTTTAGAATGAATGTAGGTATCAGAATTCACTCATGAAACGATGCAGAGTAACGCATTGGCAGATGTACAATACATTTTCATGTTTACACTATTTTCAGGAACACCGAAGAATAGAACTGTCCTGAAGGGATATATTAGTATATTTTGCTCATTTGATTTTTTTTTCTGTACTTTACCAAAAGATTCGTTGTTTGTTAACCAGAATTTGTCTTCGTTGATCCGTGAATTAATTTTTATACCGAAACCGGGTTTTTTCAACGCCTGAAGAGGTTTTGGAATAATGAAAGATTTTCAGCTTATCTTCCAGTCGCTGATGATTCCAAATTTACCATTCAAGTAGCTGTTGAAAATTATCAATATGTTCAAAACAACTAGTAAGTGTCGAATACTAATTATGAATTGATTAAATCCAAATGCAACAATAACAGCATAAAATTTTATTGAAGCCGACCCTGTTCAGAAACAACCTGATGGCACGTATGCGCATTGTGGACCACACTGAAATTTTTACAACACTTCGATCCAATTGATTTAGCATTCTAGAGTAAGTATATATATTATGATTTCTATGGTTAAATCCGGAAACACTCACAAGCAATCTGAAGTTTGGCCTCTCCACTGACGACCGATCCAACGTCATTCTTCACCACGCACTTATATCCACCTGTCAACGGTCGTTTACCCCCAACTGTCACTTTCGGCAAGTACAAACTGCCATCTTTTTGGACCGTCCTCCTGTTGTCGTCCTCCGGCACGGGTTGATTGTGGTGCAGCCACGTCACCACCGTAGGACTATCAGGAGTCCTGCTAGGCGGTCGTATGTCGCACCTCAGGGTCGCAGGTTGGCCCTTGAGCACCACCACGTCTTCCGGATCGGTCACATTGGCGATGTCCTTTATTCTTGACACGCCGTTAATTTTCGCTACCTGTGTTTTAACTGCAACAAAAAAGGGTTTGTTTCAATAGGTGCGGGTGCGATGTAAAATTGGCAACGAAGGATATGCTTATGGCTTTGTTGGTCGTGAAGCTTTCGGATGCTTCAGGGTGGTCAAAAAGAAGTGCAAGTGGTATATACTGCGCAAAAAAATTAGACCACATTCTGAAAATCTCAATTTTAATGAAAGTTAACTCTACATTGACTTTATAACTTATTTTTTATGTTCTCTCGGGAAGGTTTTGAACGAAACAAGACACATTAAATGGAAGAAAAATTCAGGATTTCACCGAATCTTATGTGAAAGAAGAGAAATGAACAATTTTCAAAATACTGAAATGCTGATAAGTGATTTATCACTTGGTATTTCCACCCCTTGCGTTAATTACAGCTCGGCAACGACGGTTCATACTCAAAATGAGTGATCTTAAAATGTTCTGATCTAATCCTTCCCAGATTTCTCCGAGTTGGATTCCTAAGTCATTAAGAGTAGCTGGATGATTTTCTGAACTTCTCAGCCTTCTATTGAGGTTATCCTGAACCCGCTCAATCGGATTGAGATCTGGACTTCTTGCTGGCCATTCCATTCGAGAGACTTCAACCTCTTCAAGGTACTCCTGAACGATGTGCGCACGATGGGGTCTGGCATTATCGTCCATAAAAATGAAATTTTCACCAATGTAGGGGGCAAATGGCACTACATGCTCTTCAAGAATGTTCCTTATATACTTATCAGCATTCAAAGCTCCATTATCAACGACCACTAGGTCTGTGTCAAAGATATTCCACCCCATACCATAATCGATCCTCCCCCGAAACCAGTAGTATTCAGGAAATTGCACTGAGGATAACTTTCATGTGGACGTCTGTATACAAGGGAACGTCGATCACAATGGTAGACGCAGAATCTAGACTCATCTGTGAAGAGAACTCTTTCCCAATCGGCCTCTTCCCAATGGATATGCTCTCTCGCAAAATCCAAACGCGCCCTTCGATGGGCTGGGGTAAGAGCTGGGCGTCTTGCCGCGACACGAGGCCTTAAATCATATTCTCTGAGGCGATTTCTTATTGTCTGAGTGCTAATTTGCACCTCATGAGTTTGCTCAAACTGATTTTGAAGGAGGCGAGCGGTTGCAAACCGTTGTCTCAACGAAGAAACTCTCAAGTAACGTTCTTGAATGGCAGTTGTTACCCGTGGTCTACCCTGTCCTGGTCTTGGGACATTCATACCTGTCTCCCTGAATCGCTGCAACATTCTGGACACACTTGTATGGGAAACTCCAAACCTTTCTGCAATTCTTGTGTATGTACACCCTTCTTCTCGCAAAACTACCGCTTGCGCAAGCCAAACTGTGGTGAAGCTTGAGCTTGTGGTAGGCCCATTAGGATGCTTCAGGGTGGTCAAGAAGGAGTGCAAGTGGTATATATCTTCAATGTTAGTCGATGTGTTATGTAACTTTTACTGTCGTGGTATTTTGCCGATGGAACTGCCCTCAACAAAGACTCAGAAGTGGTAGATAACGTCAGTAGAAGAGCTCTTGAGCCATTTAGGTGAGAAGACAGCCTCTCAGCACATACAGAATGGCAAGTCAACGTCTATAAGATGCTACGGTACTCCAATTTCCCTAAGTACAGTCAGAAGTCTGCATGAAGTCAATCTAACATCGAGACATAACATTATCAGTGATGTAGCCCTGCCGTAACATTAAAATCTATACCATGGGCTTGGAACTGACAGATTGGAATCGACATAGACACAAACAAAAGCTACCAGAGATCTAGGTAATCCGCATATACAAATTGAAGACAATCCTGAATAATTCGGCAGGTTGATCAAATAGGAAACTGGGGTATTTAGTCAAGGGTATGTGGGAACTGTGAGCCTCATTTCAGGGTGGTAGGTACGTCGAGTTATGGTAAACACATGTAACAAAAATAGCTCCCATATCGATCCGAGCTCCACGAGCAGGGTGGATTACTAAATATGTCAGTGAACCCTGACTCAACAAGGAAATATCCTCGTTACGAGGTCACTTGTCAACGAAATGGGAATTTCATGCGAACGCTCTAGCAGTTATGATAGGAAGATTGCTGTAGTAGTTTTGGCACAGTTTTCATAGCGAACTTACGGCACAAACGTAGTAATTTTTTTTCAATATTAATTTGGGGGCACGGCAGTGGCCCCGCCAAGTCGAGCGCGAAGCAAACACTGTCGTACTATTTTTACCCGAACCATTTCGCCGCATTTTCAGGCCCCTATTTGAGAACCTCCGGATAAGACCAGAACGACGAAATTTTCGTCATCCAGTAAGCTATAATCACGTACTTAAAATCCAAAATTTCAAGTGTGTAGGTCATTTAGTTCCGAAGTTACGCGAAAGCAAAGTTTCGCATTTTCGACCCTCACTCACTCATGATCATCAAAATAGAACTAGTACTTCCCATAAACTCAGAGAGCTGAAATTTGGTACAGAGTTAGGGTTTAATGGCCACATAAAGGGAAAATTATAAAAACTAGGATTATCGAAAATCTGTTCGCACGTCACGTGAGCTCACGTGCTATCACGTCATCTTCGCAAAATGTGCAACCACAATAATTAAAGGAAGTTTATGCGCTTGGAAACACATTGTTATCATACTCAATATGTGAATATCGACTTTAGAATATAAATTGAAAAATAATAATAATCGGGTCATCAGTCTTATACACAGTGATATTTTACTGTTTCATTTATTGTTCAAGGAAACGATAGGTTTTCGAAAGCTAGGCCGGAACAATAAATGAGACAGTAAAAATTATCACTGTGTATAAGACTGATCACCCGATTATTATCCTTTTTTCAATTGTTATCATTTCACGCATTCACGAAGTTAGCATCTGCTGTCACTTGATAGCACACCAGAACTACCCGCAAATTTACATTTTCTAAGCGTAAGTGATATCACGTCGGATATTTTGTGAAGTGATTGATGAAGTGAAAATGGATGAAAATTTGATCGAACTTGTCAGGCTTCATGAAGTGATCTATGATCATTCTTCATCAGAGTACAGGGATCAGAATGTACGACAACAAGCTTGGGTGCTGGGTGCTCATTCAACAATTGTTGTACTATTTGAGGTAATCCTCCCACTTCCTCTCTTCGTTGATTTATTTGGTGAATCAAATCTCTTCTATCAGAATCACCAGCAACTGTAAAAGCAGTTATGATCTCTATATGTATCTTCTTTCCCTTCCGAAGAGCTTGATGAAGAAGAAACTATGTTTCGCTCTGTATCACTGAATAAAAAAATGCTATGAAATTTTTGTGTAATATAGAACGTCTATTGCTCTCCAGAAAAAACATCATCAGATGGGTCTGCGGTGGTTAGATTGGGAGAAAAAAAATTGAATCCGAAAAAGAATCGGGTAAGAGATGGGCTATATGGACAAGTTTGGTATCAAACTATAGGTTTTCGAGGACGCTGAAATCAATAAAAATAATCGGAGGCTCTATCTACCATAGTTCAAAACCGAAAAAAAAAAATTTGTAATAAAAAAACTACTCTTAAGAAATGTGTCAAATAAGAAAATCTAATAAAATAGATCAATATGCCCACGTTTCTACAAAAAGAAGTGAAATCCCACCAAAAACATTCTGTAAAAACTAGCCAAGTCTCGATGGAGCTGCTTACTTATCTCTAAAAAGTAATGAAATCTAGAAAAAGTCGAGCCAAGTTTGAGGCTCCTTACTGCGATTTCTATATTATTATAGTTAATGTTGCGTGACTTGGCCGTTGAAGGGTACACAAGAGTACTAAACCAGGTGTTCCATGACACCATTGCACCAATCTATCGCCAGAAACGGAACCCATTGACGATGGAAAATTGCCACTTGGAAAACGTTCATTCAATAACCAGTCAATTGTAGGCTTGATAAATCTGCGTATTCAATAATACGAGCCTGAAACAAACAGTATAAAAAATTATTTCCAGTACAGACGGACTTCTTATCATTGATAGAAGACCGTCTGTACGTCTATTTTATTTTAGATCGGTGGTCGATTTGACGCTCCAAAAAGAAGAGAGCAGAAGTCAGCATTGTCAATGCTGAATGCATATGTGTTGCACAATCAACAACAGCCTAAAATGAGACACTAGCGTCCAATTACCAATACCAGCATGGGCTATTATCTCGCTTAACAAACATTGGTAGTTACAACAGATATAGCATTACGTGTTAACAAAATTGACTTGTACCCACTAACGTATAAGAATGTTCAACGGCCAAGTCACACAACATTAACTATAATAATAAAGAAATCGCAGTAAGGAGCCTTAAACTTGGCTCGACTTTTTCTAGATTTCATTACTTTTTAGAGATAAATAAGCAGCTCCATCGAGACTTGGCTAGTTTTTACAGAATGTTTTTGGTGGGATTTGTATTATCACTTTTGATGTTCTTGGATATTCCAATGGTTTCTGCCCAGGAGATTCGAAGAGATTCAACTGTGACAGACAAAAATCAAGTTGAAGGATTTGTTTCAATTCGTAGCAAGCCAGGTCAACTTATCTCCACTAAAAGTGGTATCGCTTATGTTCTGAATTTCAATCTGTCATTAGAAGGGTCTATTTTCTCTACGGGGTGTACGGAACCCAAAAAATCGACAAAAATACCCGCGACAACCTGCGTACGAGCCTCAGGTGGCTGCGGTACGTCGCCAGTCAGCTGTTTTCCACAACAAACGCTCTCCCCTCCGTCTCTTCCTCTCTTCCATCACCGGCACACGATAGTGCGTAAAATTTTAATTTGGGCGGTGCGTCAAGCACCAAGGCCGTGGGGGCCCGATTGGGCGACTCACGCCGTGAGAACGCGCGATGCCCGAGATAGTAAGACGCAATTTTTTGCGCGGCAGGTGCGATTTTTTCCGACGAACTATGACGATTAGAGAGACTGGCGATGAATGAACCTATCTCGGTCTCGGGAAATGCCCCCGAAGGTTGATTGATGAGTCGCGAACGGGAAGATCAATAAACTTTCGGGCGAGATGCGGGGACGGGGGCCAGGTGGTAGGAAATGGACGAAACACGGCCTTTACTGGTAGATTTTGCGGCCTTCAGGTCTTCGGAGTCATCCCTTCCGAGTTTTCCTCGGAGTTCCTGATTTTCCAAGAATGATGCCATCAGGGAAACGCTAATATGAGTTCCGGAGTCGATGGAAACTAAATCAGGAACTAGGTTAATAATAAGATGATTAAAATGCCACTTTATCTAAAAAAAATGGTAACATTGTAACATTCCAAGTTTGTAAATCCTAGGAACATTATGGAAAGAGAAAAGGGGCAACCCTGCTCTGAAGAGCTGAGCGAAGAGTTACGTTAAAGGGGGTTTTATACTTATATTTTTGGCTTGTGATGTGATCGTCTAGATTGGTAGAACTCTATGTTATGTCGTAGTAAGTCAGATTCGTTATAACTCAGATTAGTGAAATATAGGATGAGAAATAATGAGGTAAAATAGATAAATAAAACACTAGATTGGACATAAAGATGGAACAAGAGCCTTTATTCGTCCAGCACCATAGTTCAAGGAACCATAGCCATATGAAGGGATAAAAACGAACCAAATCCAATTCCTCATTGGATTTGAAAGCGAAAACCCTTTTAGCATTACAGATGATATGTTTACAAACCATAGAACAATTATTAATAAGAAGAGCACTGGTGATATGTACAATATGGAGCTTCCTATACTCCGGTAAGGTTATTACTGGCACAATTGTGATAAAAAGCAGAATCCAATACATCCAAAGGTTATAGGCATATAGAGTGTGTCACTTTATTGTTGCGCAGAGCTTTTACAGTTCCATGTGTAAGAATCCTTCCTTCCAAGTGTGTGTGTGTGTGATTCTATTCGCGTTGGTTTGGAAGTGGACAATAAACTCTTTAGATTTCCTGTTGACTGATGAACGGTGGACCCGGGGCGAAGCAATCCGGCCTAGGATACTTGCCCGGCTCACCAAGGCCAATGACCAAGGCTTGTTTTGCTGAGGATGTTCGTCTACAGAACTCTCAGAGGGAAGTCTCATCCACGATGCTAATGAGGATGTTTTCCTTAGACACAGGCGATGTAAACAGTTTACCTTAGACCTCCAAACCATGTTTCCCCTGTACGTGAAATATTATACCAAAAGCAACAACTCCAATGCGTATACCATAATGTCGCGTGAATAGTTAAATGTGCAGTAGGCCTTACGAACAGTACAAGAATATTCCAAATGGGTTGGTAGCAGAACAGAGTTCCACAATATTCAATAGAAATGCAATAATAAAATAGAACAAGCTTACATGAGATTAAATCCTGTGAAACGAAACAGAGTTATTTAAATGGGGACAGTGTACATACCAGATAACAAAGAAGCGTCTTTAAAATATACTAAAATGGTGGATTCCTAGAAGAGGAACTCCATTTCAAAGGAACACTATTGTGAACCAGAATGAAAGTGAAAAACAGCCAGCAGCAGTCGAGTGAAAGTGAAGTCAAAGAGGGCCCTTCCATATTCGTTGTCGTTTCGGAGGTTAGTTTTTCTTCCACAGAATCGTATTTCTTCGATGGTCACAGAAGAACGAGTTTACTTCTTGGTGGATATTCGATATGCTTAAAATCTCCTATTTATAAAGATGCGAATTCCCTAAAGTATTGCTTGAAGTCGTATACTAATATTCATCATTCATAGAATTATAAAATAATATCAAATAAGTTCATTCAACGTTGTTCCACGTTTCGGCAATTGGCGAATCCAAAGATCAAAGCGCCCTCTTTCGGCAAAAACGCCAAACTATGGAACAAGTAATCCGTTGAGATCTTCTATGTTTCGCGTGCTTTTGAGCAATAATATTTTGTTTCATATCCAGGTATTCTTGAGTGATATTTCAAAGTTTTTATAGTGTTCTGAACAGATTAATTAGTACTTAAATAAAAATTGTTGAGAAGGTATTTATATCAGTGTTATTCATTTAAAATATTATTCACAAAGTTATCATGTTTTAGGTTACCAGACGTCTTGTTTGAGTTTGATTTTCTGGTGCAGTTTTAACTGATGTGAAAGGTTGATACCACAATTATCAATAAGAGTGTTACGAAATTGATCATCGTAATTCACGGTACTGAGCTGTGCCTTTATTATTCTGTAAGAATTAAAAAATAAGGTGAAGTATCTGAGCGGAGGGGTTCATGTTTTAATGCTAATGTTATGTTTAATTTCAGGCCAGTGCATTGATTATAGAACAATGAGTAAGCTTAGTTCTAGTGCTGAAGAAAAACTGTATTCAACTGTTGTGGTTTCAATTGTTCTTCAAGGAAAAATAAACACCAGTCTATACGTTTTCATGAATTTCCTGAGAAAGATGCCTTAATACTATTTATCACTAATGCCTTCGCTAAATTGGAAAAATTGGACTGGAGAAAAGCATGGATAAACTATAGATGGAGAAAACTTGCTGAAAAGATTTTCGTTGTTTCTCGAACAACTGCGAACAATATTTTTAGTGAATATATTAAGTATTTAGCAAATATTTTGGAAGTGTATTCAGTGGCCAAGTTCTGAGGTTGAATTGATGAATTTACTGCTTAACATTTTGGGAATATTCAAGTGATACTTAATTATGAGGATATACCATACAGATCTTCATGTTTGTCATGTTGCATCAGAATATATTCACATTCTGATCATAGTTTAGGCAGATGTGAATCTTTTTGTGTTGCTATTTTGTAGTATATTTCCATGAAAATAAAGAACATTCAAAACAATAATTTATTTACATAATTTCCATCGTATACCTCGTGAATTGTCGATCCAATTAGAAGGGAAAAAAGCCAAATTGTATAACAAAATTTTAACTCGACACTGTGCTGTCAATAATACATTAATTCACTGAAATTATGCACAAAATCATCACGAGAACTAAGAAAATCACTCAAAATAATCTGTTTTACATATCAAAACAACGTAGCTTCAAAAGAGATTACTGGAATTCCGCCATGTTTGTTTACAGTCAGCAGCGCCCTCATCGGTGGTTGGAATCGCCAATAGACGTTGCAAAGTTGGAAGCCATGAAGTAGTCTGGCAACGGTGCATTTTATTTTATCGCAGGGTAGGAAATTCGGATATATTACAACATATGAATCAAGTCAATCAAAAGTATTGCCCATTGTTAGCTAAAGGGGTTTCCAATAAGAGGTGTTATTTTGGAAGTCGAATAGTAATCTCCAGTTATTGTTCTACCCTCATCCAAAAAAATCAATCATGATTACTCCATGGCAATCCCAAAAAACTGATGCAAGCATTTGTCCAGCAGATTTTCGAACCCGAAACTTCTTAGGTCTTGGAGAACCAGAGTGTCGCCATTCCATCGATTGTTGCTCTGTTTCTGGATCGTAGAAATGTACCCAAGTCTCATCCATAGTAACAATTCGGTTTAAGAGGTCTACATCGTTTTCAAATCGAGCACAGATCGAACGCGATGCTTCTACCCTTGCACGCTTTTGGTCAACATTCAAACATTTGGGGATCCATTCTCCAGAAATTTTTCTCATGTCCAAATTGACGTGAACTTATGATGAACGCGTTCGTATGAAATCTTCAGTGCTTCAGATATCCGTTTTAGCCCAATTCGACGGTCTGATAAAATCATGTCATGAACTGCATCGATATTTTCGGGGACTGACACAGAAACTGGCCTTCCCGATCGGTCATCATGTTTAATGGAAAATTTACCTCTTTTGAAGCTTGCAGTCCAATTTTTCACGGTCGCAAACGAATGACTTTGGTTGAACAACTTGAGGCAGAGGCTGCAGTGTCGAGGATGAGAGTAGCCATTTTGATAGCCAATCTTCTTAGAGGAAATGGAACCTGAGGAAGAAGAAGAAGGTTCCTTCGATACTTCATCAGATAAAAATGGTAATATCCCTTTTAAACAATTCTACAAAGCGCTGATCGATGCTATCTTTCACCAGATAGTACAGAGGCTCTTTGCATCCTTAATCAAGCTCGAAAAAACCTCTACGGCTTGTCGGACCCCGTCAAAAATCGAAATGCACCTGAAAACGACCGTCTCGAATTTGTCGAAACAATCTCAAAGTTCCGACGGCTCGGAAACCGGTGAAAGTCATCAACCCGACCCGTTAGGAATTCCGGAATCGATATCTACGACCGCAGCGTTTTATCTCTGCGTCGTTCCCTCATGGGAACGTTTCTCTAGGAATTCATGAGAGGACTCCGCGTGCGTAGCGTATACCTCTTCTCGACGTCGACTTGGAGCCACTCGAAGAAATAAACTGCTGCACATGAGTTAGGGATATTGACTTAGATTGCAAAAAAATATAGTTAAAATAAGATTTTTGTGATGAGAATTCATATCAATATGATTTCGAGTTGCAAATTAATTTTAGCCTGAAGGCCTGCAGCGGATGGTTAAAAAAAATCGAGTAAAATAACGAAATTGTATTCCCAGCGAATTCAAGCATTTTAAGACTATCAATACAATGTATGGCCTCCACGAGCATCAATAACAGCTTAACATCTTCTTTGCATACTACACACAAGGTTGTTGAACATTTCTTGAGGAATTTGGTTCCATAAACGGGACAGAAGCTCTCTCAGAAGTCTCAGATCATTTTAGGATTCTTTGGAGCATATCCCATGCATGTTCTATGCAATTCAAATCTGGTGAGTGCGGAGGTAATGGTAAATGTGGAATACCAAGCTCCTCGCGCGCATTCTCAGCCATGGCTGCACGGTGCGGTCTAGCGTTATCGTTTAGAAATTGAAAAGTTTCACCAATAGCAGCGTGAAAATTTGGCACAACATTGTCAATGACATGCTCCCTATAGTGTAAGGCGGTCATATTCCCAGGGCAAATGTGTAGATCTGTGCGCCCGTTGAAACATATCCCGGCCCATACCATAAAACTACCCCCTCGGAATGGATGGACTTCTTGGACATAGCGACGATTACGGAGTATGCGTGGGATTGTCCATACCCTTATTCTTCGAGAATCTGAAAATCGTCCATATCTGGATTCATCAGTGAAAAGGACACTACGCCATTGATCGTTCCCCTTGATATGTTGCCTTGCCCATTCCAGTCTTTGACGCTTATGGTCACGTGTTAATGAAACTCCTCTTAATGGACGTCTAGAACCTAGATTCACCTCTCTCAAACGTCGTCTAATGGTTTCGATGGAAACTTTGACCCCATCTGAATTTTGAAGAGTATTCCGCAGCATTCTACACGTAGATGTAGGGTTTCTTCTCGCCGACACGGTGATGAAACGATCCTGAGCAGGTGTTGTTTTTCGTCGCCCACCAAGCCTTGATCTTTCCAAACGGAACCTGTCTCCCTGAACCTATTTCAAAGTCGAGATATCACACTTTGGCCGACTTGGAGCCTTTCCGCTACAACAACCTGAGTTAGGCCACCCTGTAGCATTCCGATAGTCCTATTAGCCTCAGCGTTTGTTAATTTACGTCTTGGCATTTTCAGGAAATTCGTTTCAAATCGAAGCCGTTCATAAACTGACTCCATTTCAAAATAAGAACATTCATGAAGCATATGCAAAGAACCAAACTTCAGAAAAAAGGCGACCAGATTGAGGAAATGTCTCATACTGATTTTTATTGGATCGATTCAAGTTGTTATTGAGTTTTAAATGATTTTACAGCGATTTTCTCGAAGATTCAATACTTTTAAAAACGATTGAATACGATATCCCTAACTCTTGTGGAACAGTATATATTTCAAAACAATTTGTATATAAAATTTTACGGTCCATTAAATGTGACAATTCAAATTTAAGTATCCATAAGATGAGTTTTTAACGACCACAATCTTGGAAACACGTCGAGATATCAATCTAACGGGTGATTTTTTTACTATGTACCTATATTTTTTTTGGCAACACTAATTTTGACAGCTCACTCACGTTTTGTGTCACTGTCAAACATCTTCAGTTTGGTTTAAAACTTAACCATGAATCGTGTTACAAAGGAACAACTTTTACTATTCGAATCATTCATAAATATTTTTTGTACCATTTATTAGATTTAGGATCAATTCAATTATTTCCTTCTGCATTCCCTTCTTTGTTATCGAAAAAGAATATTCTCTTTACGAACGCCACAGCGATAGTTGAGCCCCGTGATCTCTTCACTTTCCGTTCTGTTGCATTTCTACCAGGTGATTATTCTCCTCTGTACAGTTTCTAAGGCAGGAAACGATAACATTCCGGGCATTGCGTGCCGTCTGACCGTAAACTCGGCATCGACTGGATGGGCGGAGATGCCAAATGGAAGTTATGGAGGCTACCAAGGAGTGTACTGGCCGAAATCACCAAATAGGAATCGGAAGGAACATAAATGTTTGGAAATTAACGAATATTCCCAAATTGCGCCGAGTGCGACCTTTGATTACGTCCACACATAGAAAATTATTCATTCCACGCGTCGCGTCGTCGATAAACATAATTTGATCGCATGTTCGACAAGATCTTCTCGTATAAAACATGACAGTTGACGTAAGAGTCGATTAATTCGAATTTGTATTCCATATAGCTGGGGCATTTATACTGCTCCACGAGAGTTAGGGATATCGTATTCAATCGTTTTCAAAAGTATGTAATCTTCGAGAAAATCGCTGTAAAATCATTTAAAACTCAATAACAACTTGAATCGATCCAATAAAAATCAGTATGAGACATTTCGTCAATCTGGTCGCCTTTTTTCTGAAGTTTGGTTCTTTGCATATGCTTCATGAATGTTCTTATTTTGAAATGAAGTCAGTTTATCAACGGCTTCGATTTGAAACGAGTTTTCTGAAAATGCCAAGACGTGAATTAACAAACGCTGAGGCTAATAGGGCTTTCGGAATGCTACAGGGTGGCCTAACTCAGGTTGTTGTAGCGGAAAGGCGCCAAGTCAGCCAAAGTGTGATATCTCGACTTTGGAATAGGTTCAGGGAGACAGGTTCCGTGTTGGAAAGACCAAGGCTTGGTGGGCGACGAAAAACAACACCTGCTCAGGATCGTTTCATCACCGTTTCGTCGAGAAGAAACCCTACATATACGTGTAGAATGCTACGGAATACTCTTCAAAATGCAGATGGGGTCCAAGTTTCCATCGAAACCATCATACGACGTTTGAGAGAGGTGAATCTAGGTTCTAGACGTCCATTAAGAGGAGTTCCATTAACACGTGACCATAAGCGTCAAAGACTAGAATGGGCAAGGCAACATATCAATTGGAACGATCAATGGCGTAGTGTCCATTTCACTGATGAATCCAGATATGGACGATTTTCAGATTCTCGAAGAATAAGGGTATGGACAATCTCACGCATACCACGTAATCGTCGCTATGTCCAAGAAGTCCATCAATTCCGAGCGGGTAGTGTTATGGTATGAGCCGGGATATGTTTCAACGAGCGCACAGATCTACACATTTGTCCTGGGAATATGACCGCCTTACACTATAGGGAGCATGTCACTGACAATGTTGTGCCAAAATTTCACGCTGCTATTGGTGAAACTTTTCAATTTCTAGACGATAACGCTAGACCGCACCGTGCAGCCATAGTTGAGAATGCGCGCGAGGAGCTTGGTATTCCACATTTACCAATACCTCCGCACTCACCAGATTTGAATTGGATAAAACATGCATGGGATATGCTCCAAAGAAGATTAGATAATCATCAACCTACCCCAGAATCCTGAAATGATCTGAGAGAGCTTCTGTCCCGTTTATGGAACCAAATTGCTCAAGAAATGTTCAACAACCTCGTGTGTAGTATGCAAAGAAGATGTCAAGCATTTATTGATGCCCGTGGAGGCCATACATTGTATTGATAGTCTTAAAAATGCTTGAATTCTCTGGGAATATAATTTCGTTATTTTACTCGAATGGAGCAGTTTATTTCATTTAAAAATTTCTAAATTATTCTTTTCACATTAGTCCTTAAATTTTACGATTTCGTACGAATAATTGTAAATTAACCAACTGTGTTAAACTGCTTGATGATGATCTGAATTCTAGTTGCTCATAATTCGAATTAATTGGGATGATACTCCATAAAAAAAAACGAATAACGATAATCCGCATACATTGAGGAAGTAGACGGCGTGAAATGTACTGGCTCCCGCGGTGGCGCTATATTTATTCTCAGGAAACGATCCGATTAAATCAGAACAAAAGAAATCCTTTCATTCGAAGCAATTCCGAAGGTTTTCACCGATTGTCTTGATGAATCACGTTAAAGGCGCCACACACTGCGACGGTTCTCTTCGCAGCGATCGAACCTGTCGTGTATGGACCCCTTTACGTTGAATTCGTTCGTTGGAAGCTCCCTTACTTTGTATAGATAGGATATCCAAGTGAGCTGTCCGTTTGTTGCGTAATCCTTGGATTCCTTAACCGCATCCTGTCCTTGAAAGACGGAAGGGACACGTCGTGTATTCAATATACAGTGCGCGCCACAAAGGAGTCCTGACCCCAACCCGATAGTCCACAGTGTCTGGGTCAGTGCAAGCCGTTGTCCAGATGGCTTTTCGGTATGCAGAATTCAGGTGGTGTGTAGACCTTGAAAATCTGGGGATTCACTGTCTCTCAGTCTGATATCAGCGGTAAAAGTGACAAAATACAGGCTTTTCTTTTGCCAGATGGTAGAACTCATCAAAATAAGTCATTTCACCAACAATTTTTTCCATTAATCATGTCCCTGTTTCGAGAAAATGAAACTAGAATATTTTCTAATTTCTAGGTGAATCTGAAAACTCCTCAGTACGAACCCGCTCCCTCGCCTGCTTCTCCGTAAATATCAACATCTTGTTTTCTGTCTTCTTTTCATACATGACTGAGAATATCGATTGTGATCAGTAATCTTCGATTGTGTTACGGCGATGGTACGATTGTTTCGTTTCGAAAATGCCGCACGTTAATTCAAATAATGAACTTTTCGATATGCTTTTAATCTATGGTGAATCAAAACAAAATGACAGTTCGGCGTATAAGTTGTACAGAACAAGATTTCCGCTATCACCCAACTTCGCGGATGTTCATGAACCTGGTGCAGGGATGTAGAGATATGATGAACAGAGATGCAGGCCAGAGTGGTATTAAGGTATTGATGCCCTAAATTTTTTTAATTGAACATTTCATATGAGAAATTTTCGGTAAAATGACTCATTTGGATGAGTTCTATCACCTGTCAAAAGAAAGGCCTCACTTTAAAATACACACATTGCTTCAAGGAATTAATTCACCTCTCGAATCATTTCAGATCCTTCCAAGAACATTCCACATAAAGGAGATAACCAAGACTAATAATAAGCTCTGCACATTCACTTTTGAAAAGTTCCCTCAACTTTAAAAGGCCTAACTCTACAAGCCTTGAAGATGTCTCTAACGTGATCAAAGATCTACCTATTGTATAGTTAGGACTACTACAGTCCGTTCAAATATAAGAAGGAGCTTTGTAAACAAACAAAACCGTCTGGTTTGCGCACAATAAAGCTCCTATTGGTCAAACGGTCATAACCACGCTCCCTTTTAACGCCTTAGAGATTGCCAGGATCGTACTCGGAACGGACTGTAGATGGTACTGGATAGAAATGATTCAATAATTTGAGTCAGCAATTCCCACATTAGAACTTTTTTCCTCAGAAACTCTAGCGCAAATGGGTTGAAGCCATCTTGATTTGTATAAATATCGAAGTTTTCAATTGACAAGACTAGTTAAAATACCTAGAGCTACTGTGAAGGTCTAGCTGTTCAAAGTGTTTATAGATTTTCTTGTGAATAGTGAATTGTGTTGGAAAATCTTTTGACAAAGTGTATAATAGTGTTTATAGAACAATGTCGAATTCGGAAACGGATACTGCATCTGAGGGTGATATGTGGGGACCACCACGAAAAAGGTCCAAAAGGTAGCCTTTTCTGCTGAAGAGAGAGAGATAATTTTGAACATTTCTCGAAAAGAATTGGAAGAACATCCTGATTTATCGAAAAGAGACTTAGTAGGAATTGTTTCAAAATCATCAGGGGTGAGTGATTCAGCTGTATTAAGAATTCTCAGAGAATATAAAGAGAATAAAACATTGACGCCACCTAAGAGGAGAGTCTAGTCGTTAAAAATAATAGATTCGATTGACGATTTCGATATGAACCTTATCAGAAGAATTGTCCACGGTTTTTTTTTTCCGGAATGGAATCCCAGCGATTTGTAAAGTACCTACTAGAAATCGTGAATGATGAAGACAGTTTGCCAAATTTCAAAAGAACAACGATCTATAAATTATTGAAAAAAATGGAATTCAAGTTCAAAAAACGTGGTCGTAAAAGTCTACTGATAGATAGGGATGAAATAATTGTGTGGAGATGAGATTATTTGAAGGAAATCCGCTCATTAAGGGAACAAGGCAGAAAATTTCATTAACTGGATGAGACATGGATAAATAAACTGAACGATTGTGTGAAATCTCCTCGATTCGACTCTGGACGGAAAGTAACGAAGGCCCTCCTACCGCTGCGCCAAACATGTTGTTATTGCTCCTTCTTACATTTGAACAGAGTCTAGGATTTTTATGTAGAAACGACAACGTTGCCTGCGTATCTGACAGGGCAATGACTATAACCTAACATTTTCGAAATATACGCGGTGAAATGTGTCAGAATTTCATGGCCAACCGGGATACTTTATTAAATTGAATGGGGTATAGTGATCGAATTGATAATTTTTCTATACGAGATATGACAATCTTCTAGTCTGTTGCGGAATGTTGAGTTGTAGTAAACATTGCATTCACGGTGGCAATAGTTGTCTTCTCCCTATCACAAGCAATTAAACGCAATCTTAATTGCTTTCACTTCGAAAGATTAAGTCATTCGAATGAAGAATTACTGTTCAACCATATCGTAGCTAATTGCTGGAAATGATCGCCAAGCTTAAAATATCGTTGATATAATTGTTGTTGACGCTGGCTTGGGCTAATTTCTTTCACCTTTACTTTCGGAAAAGGTTCATGGAAACCTATAGCGTTTTTGCCCGAACTTATCAGGATTCAGGACTGTATTTGTTGTTAGTTTTTCCGAATTTCCTCTTTAATAATCCACATGGAATACCCATATTTTATTGAATCATTCATCAAACTGTAACATTCCAAGTTTGTAAATCCTAAGAACATTATGAAAAAGAGAAAAGGGGCAACCCTGCTCTGAAGAGCTGAGGGTAGAATTACGTTAAAGGGGGGTTTATACTTATATTTTTGGCTTGTGATGTGATATATATATATATTCTTATGAAATGGAGCTGTACAGATTTGATTCCAAATATGGCATGTGTCTCGAAAAGGCAACAAGGAACAGATCATTCAAACGAGAACGTTACAATATTGATCCATTCCCCGCTCCTAATCTCAGTATTAGCAGAGGAATGTCAAACGGGGCACCATACAGTTCTGCGTATGATGCAAGAGCACAGATAAAAACCTCAGCAAAAACTCTGTCTCCCCGTATAAGTGTAGGGATATTGGATTTGTGTACAAATATTCATATTGGAGGGCATCTTCTTCGAATGTAAATCCTTCTTCATTTCTTCAAAGGGGTTGACAAAGCATTTTTAAATAATCTGAAACAAAAACCAAAGGGAGAAAAAAGGAAAAGCAAAATCCACTAATATATTCAAATTGTTTTGAAGGTACCAACCCATCTAAAAAATGAATCAGATACTGAATGAATAGAGTTGAAACCATCTGAAAATTTATATATTGGACAATTATTGACCAAATGGTCAATAGTTTGCTCTTCGTGCCCACACTCACATCTCGGGCTATCAATGGCATTCCATTTGAAGAGCATACTATTACAACGTCCATGACCTGTTCTAAGACGATTCAGAAGACACCAATTTTTCCTAGACAGATGAAAACCGGGAACTTTCTCTGAAGGATCGAGAATTAAACTTTTATTGAAAAAATCATATGAAGTCCATTCCGAACTCCAAATTTCTTTATGATTTTTTTTAGAATAAAGAAAATTATTTATCCATAGAGGCTTTCGAGATTTCAATCTAGCCAGTCTTTTATCTAGCATATAACTCATAATAGGAAATGAATTTGGAAAGGAATGAAATTTATCCCAAGACTTCATGGCAGCAACCTGTCTACGAATATGAGGAGGTATTATATTAGAAAGAACTGGTAACCAAGCTAATGGAGTAGATTTAATGGTTCCAGTTATAATCCTCATAGAAATATTGAGTTGCCCATCAATTTTATGGACATGGGAACTATTCAACCAAACAGAACAGCAGTATTCAGCTGCAGAAAAAACCAAGGCTAAAGCAGCCGTACGAAGAGTGGTAGCATCGGCACCCCAGGATGTACCAGCTAATTTTTGAATTATATTATTCCTCGTCTTCAACTTTGAACGTAAACTTTCCAAATGAGCCATAGTTCGAAGAACCACAGCTATATGAAGGAAAAACGAACGAGAATCAATTGAAACTCAAAGCAAAAAACCTTCTAGCATTACAGATGATACGTTTTTACAATCCATAGAACAATTATTAACAAGACGAGCACTGGTGATATGTACAATATGGAGCTTCCTATACTCCGGTAAGGTTATTACTGGCACAATTGTGATAAAAAGCAGAATCCAATACATCCAAAGGTTATAGGCATATAGAGTGTGTCACTTTATTGTTGCGCAGAGCTTTTAAAGTTCCATGTGTGAGAATCCTTCCTTCCACGTGTGTGTGTGTGTGTGATTTTATTCGCGTTGGTTTGGAAGTGGACAATAAACTCTTTAGATTTCCTGTTGACTGATGAACGGTGGACCCGGGACGAAGCAATCCGGCCTAGGATACTTGCCCGGCTCACCAAGGCCAATGACCAAGGCTTGTTTTACTGAGGACGTTCGTTTACAGAACTCTCAGAGGGAAGTGTCCTCCACGATGCTAGGGAGGATGTTTTCCTTAGGCACAGGCGATATAAACAGTTTACCTTAGACCTCCAAACCATGTTTCCCCTGTACGTGAAATATTATACTAAAAGCAACAACTCCAATGCGTATACCATAATGTCGAGTGAATAGTTAAATGTGCAGTAGGCCGTACGAACAGTATAAGAATATTCCAAATTCAATAGAAATGCAATAATAAAATAGAACAAGCTTACATGAGATTAAATCCTGTGAAATGAAACAGTTATTTAAATGGGGGCAGTGTACGTACCAGATAACAAAGAAGCGTCTTTAAAAATATACTAAAATGGCGGATTCCTAGAAGAGGAACTCTACTTCAAAGGAACACTATTGTGAACCAGAATATGAAAGTGAAAACAGACCGCAGCCGAGTGAAAGTGAAGTTAAAAGAGGGCCCTTCCATTCGTTGTCGTTTCGGAGGTTAGTTTTTCTTCCACAGAATCGTATTTCTTCGATGGTCACAGAAGAACGAGTTTACTTCTTGGTGGATCTTCGATATGATTAAAATCTCCTATTTATAAAGATACGAATTGCCTAAAGTATTGCTTGAAGTCGTACTAATATTCATCATTCATAGAATTATAAAATAATATCAAATAAGTTCATTCAACGTAGTTCCACGTTTCGACAACAAACGTTGCAAAGTTGGAAGCCATGGAGTCTGGCAACGGTGCATTTTATTTCATTGCAGGGTAGGAAATTCAGATATGTTACAAACCATATCGTAGCTAATTGCTGGGAACGATCGCCAAGCTTAAAATATCGTTGATATAATTGTTGTTGATTGTTGACGCTGGCTTGGGCTAATTTCTTTCACCTTTACTTTCGGGAAAGGTTCACAGAAACCTATCGCGTTTTTGCCCGAACTTATCAGGACTGTATTTGTTGTTAGTTTTTCCGAATTCCTCTTCAATATCCCACATGGAATACCCATATTTTATTGAATCATTCATCAAACGGAGTTTTATCAAGGCAGTAATGCCAAGTGGGTACTTATTCTCAAAACCAGCGCTTTTTTGTCTGGTTCCCGGTCATATCTCACGTATCAATCTTCAATGAGGCATACCCCGAGGGTTTAGCAGGCGTTTTCGCTGATGCACGTTTCACACGCGAACATGTAAACACACCATTATCACCGGCCTAAGTAACTCCCACCGTCCGGCCGCCAGCTAGATTGGCTGAGGACGCAATATCACAGAAAACTAAACTGCTCCACATGAGTTAGAAATATTGACTTAAATTGCAAAAAAATATAGTTACAATAAGATTTTTGTGATAAAAATTCATATTAATATGATTTCAAGTTGCAAATTTGTTTTAGCCTGTAGGTCTGCAGCGAATACAGGGTGGTTAAGAAAAATCGAGTAAACGAAATTTTATTCCCAGAGAATTCAAGCATTTTAAGACTATCAATATAATGTATGGCCTCCACGGGCATCAATAACAGCTTGACATCTTCTGTGCATACTACACACGAGGTTGAACAATTCTTGAGGAATTTGGTTCCATAAACGGGGCAGAAGCTCTCTCAGATCATTTAAGAATTCTGGGGTAGGTTGATGATTATCTAATCTTCTTTGGAGCATATCCCATGCATGTTCTATGCAATTCAAATCTGGTGAGTGCGGAGGTATTGGTAAATGTGGAATACCAAGCTCCTCGCGCACATTCTCAACTATGGCTGCACGGTGCGGTCTAGCGTTATCGTCTAGAAATTGAAAAGTTTCACCAATAGCAGCGTGAAAATTTGGCACAACATTGTCAATGACATGCTCCATATAGTGTAAGGCGGTCATATTCCCAGGACAAATGTGTAGATCTGTGCGCCCGTTGAAACATATCCCGGCCAATACCATAACACTACCCCCTCGGAATGGATGGACTTCTTGGACATAGCGACGATTACGGGTTATGCGTGGGATTGTCCATACCCTTATTCTTCGAGAATCTGAAAATCGTCCATATCTGGATTCATCAGTGAAGAGGACACTACGCCATTGATCGTTCCAATTGATATGTTGCCTTGCCCATTCCAGTCTTTGACGCTTATGGTCACGTGTTGATGGAACTCCTCTTAATGGACGTCTAGACCCTAGATTCACTCCTCTCAAACGTCGTCTGATGGTTTCGATGGAAACTTGGACCCCATCTGCATTTTGAAGAGTATTCCGTAGCATTATACACGTAGATGTAGGGTTTCTTCTCGCCGAAACGGTGATGAAACGATCCTGAGCAGGTGTTGTTTTTCGTCGCCCACCAAACCTTGGTCTTTCCAACACGGAACCTGTCTCCCTGAACCTATTCCAAAGTCGAGATATCAAACTTTGGCTGACCTGGAGCCTTTCCGCTACAACAACCTGAGTTAGGCCACCCTGTAGCATTCCGATAGCCCTATTAGCCTCAGCGTTTGTTAATTAACGTCTTGGCGTTTTCAGAAAACTCGTTTCAAATCGAAGCCGTTGATAAACTGACTTCATTTCAAAATAAGAACATTCATGAAGCATATGCAAAGAACCAAACTTCAGAAAAAAGGCGACCAGATTGACGAAATGTCTCATACTGATTTTATTGGATCGATTCAAGTTGTTATTGAGTTTTAAATGATTTTACAGCGATTTTCTCGAAGATAACATACTTTTAAAAACGATTGAATACGATATCTTGTGGAGCAGTATATTTCCATGGAGGTAAAGGAATTTTTCCCAACTCCATATTTCAAATCAATTTTTGTAGAGCAAATTATTTTCCGAATCTTGGTGGTTCACCTGGTGATGGAATAGTAATAGGCGGAAATACACGAAACGAACATTCCAACGGATACACGTGGAGAATTCATAACTGGAATCCGAATACATCCTCTCGGATCCCTTCAATTACCTTCTAAACCATGAAGAACCGCTCGTCTTACGTAACAGCGATCTCATTTTTATTAATTGAATATTTAATCCATCCAACATGATTTGCTGCGTAGCGTGCTCGTTGCGACGAGTACGGCGGACGTCTTACAAGCCGCGTTCAAGATAATGGGAGTCGGTCTTCTTCTTCCTGGTCAACGTCTATCGGCCAAGCGTTCGATAAAACATAAAGGCAATTAAGCCACAGCATTTTCAGGTGATTTCCGCAAAGTCGAAAAAAAAAGCTTGACGTTCTGTGAATTATTGTTATCGTAATGGAGACTTAGGTTTCGCGATAAAATCTATAATTGGTAATTACTAAGTAGTAATTAAGTAAATTTCTATATAAATGATGTGAGAACTGGTCGCTTGCTGGTCTTAGGAATACGTACGGTTTTTGGAGCGGAATTTGATGTAATGGATATTATGGATCGAAAAAAATAGCTGTCAATCTTTTTTTAAAGATCAATTCGGCCTCTGCTAGGCCTTGTACTCCATTCACTATATCCGCCCTTGCTGTGGACAATGCTGATTAATAATATACAGATTATATTGGGATCCGACCACAGGAACGTGAGCTATGAAACTTTGAAATTTCGAATTTTTGAAAAAATGCCATTTCGCAGGTGAAAATCTAAACGATGACAGATAGAGCCCTGATTTATATTTTATTGAATAGAGCGACCTCGAAAACCTATATTTTGATACCAAACTTGACCATACAGCCCTTCTTTGGCTCTGATTTATATTGGTTTAAGTTTTCCATTTTTCATTTTCGAGTTTTGTTCACAAGCTCACAGCATTCAGAGTATTGGTGATATGGATCAGCAAAATGAGAATTCTGAAAGATTCGAATGTGTTGGAAAACTTCACGATCGAATAACGCCATTAGTTATTCCAGGGATTCCGTGTTGATGAGGAATATAGTGTTTTTGTGGGGTCTTACCCCTTTGACATTTTAGACCCAAAAAGTTGGAATTTTCGAACCCTGTTTTATTTCATATATGGATACTGTGGACAATTCTGATCAATAATATACAGATTACATTTGGATCCGACCACAGGAACGTGAGCTATGAGACTTTGAAATTTCGAACTTTTGAAAAAATGCCATTTCGCAGGTGAAAATCTAAACGATGACAGATAGAGCTCTGATTTATATTTTATTGAATAGAGCGACCTCGAAAACCTATATTTTGATACGAAACTTGACCATATAGCGCTTCTTTGGCTCTAATTTTTATCGGTTTAAGTTTTCCATTTTTCATTTTCGAGTTTTGTTCACAAGCTCACAGCATTCAGAGTATTGGTGATATGGATCAGCAAAATGGGAATTCTGAAAGATTCGAATGTGTTGGAAAACTTCACGATCGAATAACGCCGTTAGTTTTTCCAGGGATTCCGTGTTGATGAGGGATATAGTGTTTTTGGGGGGTCTTACCCCTTTGACATTTTTGACCCAAAAAGTTGGAATTTTCGAACCCGGTTTTATTTCATATACGGATACTGTGGACAATGCTTATTAATAATATACAGATCATATTTGGATCCGACCACAGAAACGGGAGCTATGAGACTTTGAAATTTCGAATTTTTGAAAAAATGCCATTTCGCAGGTGAAAATCTAAACGATGACAAATAGAGCTCTGATTTATATCCTTTTGAATAGAGCGACCTCGAAAACCTATATTTTGATACCAAACTTGACCATATAGCCCTCCTTTGGCTCTGATTTTTATTGGTTTAAGTTTTCCATTTTTCATTTTTGAGTTTTGTTCACAAGCTCACAGCATTCAGAATTTTGGTGTTATGGATCAGCAAAATGGGAATTCTGAAAGATTCGAATGTTTTGAAAAACTTCACGATCGAATAACGCCGTTTGTTTTTCCAGGGATTCCGTGTTGATGAGGAATATAGTGATTTTGGGGGGTCTTGCCCCTTTGACATTTTTGACCCAGAAAGTTGGAATTTTCGAACCAGGTTTTATTTCATATATGGAGACTGTGGACAATGCTGATTAACAATATACAGATCATATTTGGATCCGACCACAGAAACGGGAGCTATGATACTTTGAAATTTCGAATTTTTGAAAAAATGCCATTTCGCAGGTGAAAATCTAAACGAAGACAGATAGAGCTCTGATTTATATTTTATTGAATAGAGCGACCTCGAAAACCTATATTTTGATACCAAACATGACCATATAGCGCTTCTTTGGCTCTGATTTTTATCGGTTTAAGTTTTCCATTTTTCATTTTCGAGTTTTGTTCACAAGCTCACAGCATTCAGAGTATTGGTGATATGGATCAGCAAAATGGGAATTCTGAAAGATTCGAATGTGTTGGAAAACTTCACGATCGAATAACGCCGTTAGTTTTTCCAGGGATTTCGTGTTGATGAGGAATATAGTGTTTTTGGGGGGTCTTACCCCTTTGACATTTTAGACCCAAAACGTTGGAATTTTCGAACCCTGTTTTATTTCATATATGGATACTGTGGACAATGCTGATTAATAATATACAGATTATATTTGGATCCGACCACAGGAACGTGAGCTATGAGACTTTGAAATTTCGAATTTTTCAAAAAATGCCATTTCGCAGGTGAAAATCTGAACGATGACAGATAGAGCTCTGATTTATATTTAATTGAATAGAGCGACCTCGAAAACCTATATTTTGATACCAAGCTTGACCATATAGACCTTCTTTGGCTCTGATTTATATTGGTTTAAGTTTTCCATTTTTCATTTCCGAGTTTTGTTCACAAGCTCACAGCATTCAGAGTATTGGTGATATGGATCAGCAAAATGGAAATTGTGAAAGATTCGAATGTGTTGGAAAACTTCACGATCAAATAACACCGTTAGCTTTCCTAGGGATTTCGTGTTGAAGAGGAATAGAGTGTTTTTGGGGGGTCTTACCCCTTTGACATTTCCGACCCAAAAAGTTGGAATTTTCGAACCCGGTTTTATTTCATATACAGATACTGTGGACAATGCTGATAACCAATATACAGATTAAATTTGGATCCGACCACAGGAACGTGAGCTATGAGACTTTGAAATTTCGAATTTTTGAAAAAATGCCATTTCGCAGGTGAAAATCTAAACGATGACAGATAGAGCTCTGATTTATATTTTATTGAATAGAGCGACCTCGAAAACCTATATTTTGATACCAAACATGACCATATAGCGCTTCTTTGGCTCTGATTTTTATCGGTTTAAGTTTTCCATTTTTCATTTTCGAGTTTTGTTCACAAGCTCACAGCATTCAGAGTATTGGTGATATGGATCAGCAAAATGGGAATTCTGAAAGATTCGAATGTGTTGGAAAACTTCACGATCGAATAAAGCCGTTAGTTTTTCCAGGGATTTCGTGTTGATGAGGAATATAGTGTTTTTGGGGGGTCTTACCCCTTTGACATTTTAGACCCAAAAAGTTGGAATTTTCGAACCCGGTTTTATTTCATATATGGATACTGTGGACAATGCTGATTAATAATATACAGATTATATTTGGATCCGACCACAGGAACGTGAGCTATGAGACATTGAAATTTCGAATTTTTCAAAAAATGCCATTTCGCAGGTGAAAATCTAAACGATGACAGATAGAGCTCTGATTTATATTTTATTGAATAGAGCGACCTCGAAAACCTATATTTTGATACCAAACATGACCATATAGCCCTTCTTTGGCTCTGATTTTTATTGTTTTAAGTTTTCCATTTTTCATTTCCGAGTTTTGTTCACAAGCTCACAGCATTCAGAGTATTGGTGATATGGATCAGCAAAATGGAAATTGTGAAAGATTCGAATGTGTTGGAAAACTTCACGATCAAATAACACCGTTAGCTTTTCTAGGGATTTCGTGTTGAAGAGGAATAAAGTGTTTTTGGGGGGTCTTACCCCTTTGACATTTTTGACCCAAAAAGTTGGAATTTTCGAAGCCTGTTTTATTTCATATACGGATACTGTGGACAATGCTGATTAATAATATACAGATTATATTTGGATCCGACCACAAGAACGTGAGCTATGAGACTTTGAAATTTCGAATTTTTGAAAAAATGCCATTTCGCAGGTGAAAATCTAAACGATGACAGATAGAGCTCTGATTTAAATTTTATTGAATAGAGCTACCTCGAAAACCTATATTTTGATACCAAACATGACCATTCTTCGGCTATGATTTTTATCGGTTTTAGTTTTCCATTTTTCATTTTCGAGTTTTGTTCACAAGCTCACAGCATTCAGAGTATTGGTGATATGGATCAGCAAAATGGGAATTCTGAAAGATTAGAATGTGTTGGAAAACTTCACGATCGAATAACGCCGTTAGTTTTTCCAGGGATTCCGTGTTGATGAGGAATATAGTGTTTTTGGGGGTCTTACCCCTTTGACATTTTTGACCCAAAAAGTTGGAATTTTCGAACCCGGTTTTATTTCATATATGGATACTGTGGACAATGCTGATTAATAATATACAGATTATATTGGGATCCGACCACAAGAACGTGAGCTATGAGACTTTGAAGTTTCGAATTTTTGAAAAAATGCCATTTCGCAGGTGAAAATATAAACGATGACAGATAGAGCTCTGATTTATATTTTATCGAATAGAGCGACCACGAAAACCTATATTTTGATACCAAACTTGACCATATAGCCCTTCTTTGGCTCTGATTTATATTGGTTTAAGTTTTCCATTTTTCATTTTCGAGTTTTGTTCACAAGCTCACAGCATTCAGAGTATTGGTGATATGGATCAGCAAAATGGGAATTCTGAAAGATTCGAATGTGTTGGGAAACTTCACGATCGAATAACGCCGTTAGTTCTTCCAGGGATTCCGTGTTGATGAAGAATATAGTGTTTTTGGGGGGTCTTACCCCTTTGACATTTTTGACCCAAAAAGTTGGAATTTTCGAACCCGGTTTCATTTCATATACGGATACTGTGGACAATGCTGATTAATAATATACAGATTATATTTGGATCCGACCACAGAAACGGGAGCTATGAGACTTTGAAATTTCGAATTTTTGAAAAAATGCCATTTCGCAGGTGAAAATCTAAACGATGACAGATAGAGCTCTGATTTATATTTTATTGGATAGAGCGTCCTCGAAAACCTATATTTTGATACCAAACTTGACCATATAGCCGTTTTTTGGCTATGATTTTTATCGGTTTAAGTTTTCCATTTTTCATTTTCGAGTTTTGTTCACAAGCTCACAGCATTCAGAGTATTGGTGATATGGATCAGCAAAATGAGAATTCTGAAAGATTCGAATGTGTTGGAAAACTTCACGATCGAATAACGCCGTTAGTTTTTCCAGGGATTCCGTGTTGATGAGGAATATAGTGTTTTTGGGGGGTCTTACCCCTTTGACAGTTTTGACCCAAAAAGTTGGAATTTTCGAACCCGGTTTTATTTTATATACGGATACTGTGGACAATGCTGATTAATAATATACAGATTATATTTGGATCCGACCACAGAAACGGGAGCTATGAGACTTTGAAATTTCGAATTTTTGAAAAAATGCCATTTCGCAGGTGAAAATCTAAACGATGACAGATAGAGCTCTGATTTATATTTTATTGAATAGAGCGACCTCGAAAACCTATATTTTGATACCAAACTTGACCATATAACCCTTCTTTGGCTCTGATTTATATTGGTTTAAGTTTCCATTTTTCATTTTCGAGTTTTGTTCACAAGCTCACAGCATTCAGAGTATTGGTAATATGGATCAGCAAAATGAAAATTCTGAAAGATTCCAATGTGTTGGAAAACTTCACGATCGAATAACGCCGTTAGTTTTTCCAGGGATTCCGTGTTGATGAGGAATATAGTGTTTTTGGGGGGTCTTACCCCTTTGACATTTTTGACCCAAAAAGTTGGGATTTTCGAACCCGGTTTTATTTCATATATGGATACTGTGTACAATGCTGATTAACAATATACAGATTATATTTGGATCCGACCACAGGAACGTGAGCTATGAGACTATGAAATTTCGAATTTTTGAAAAAATGCCATTTCGCAGATGAAAATCTAAACGATGAGAGATAGAGCTCTGATTTATATTTTATTTAATAGAGCGACCTCGAAAACCTATATTTTGATACCAAACTTGACCATATAGCGCTTCTTTGGCTCTGATTTTTATCGGTTTAAGTTTTCCATTTTTCATTTTCGAGTTTTGTTCACAAGCTCACAGCATTCAGAGTATTGGTGATATGAATCAGCAAAATGGAAATTCTGAAAGATTCGAATGTGTTGGAAAACTTCACGATCGAATAAAGCCATTAGTTTTTCCAGGGATTCCGTGTTGATGAGGAATATAGTGTTTTTGGGGGGTCTTACTCCTTTGACATTTTTGACCCAAAAAGTTGGAATTTTCGAACCCGGTTTTATTTCATATATGGATACTGTGGACAATGCTGATTAATAATATACAGATTATATTTGGATCCGACCACAAGAACGTGAGCTATGAGACTATGAAATTTCGAATTTTTGAAAAAATGCCATTTCGCAGGTGAAAATCTAAACGATGACAGATAGAGCTCTGATTTATATTTTATCGAATAGAGCGACCACGAAAACCTATATTTCGATACCAAACTTGGCCATATAGCTTTTCTTTGGATATGATTTTTATTGGTTTAAGTTTTCCATTTTTCATTAGATCTTTGCTAGTCCATTACCCACATCAATTATGCTAAGTACTAGGGACGACGTTATCCTCTATTTTATAATTCTCTATGACGACCCCCTCAAGATTTATTTCTGTGGGCGCCCTTGAGCCCATCTCCGAATGCACCAGGCCTTTAAACTTCCATGACACCCGCGAACGATGATACACCTTTGACCTCTAAAGGAAGGACTTATCAGAATTCGGAAATTGTCGTTCCCCCGCATTGAAATTCGTGAGACGCCGACGCATTTCATAAATAATTTGGCCGGACTGAAACAAATTACACCGGACCATAATTCCCGACTTGACTTTCACTACGGCCGGCGATTTATTCCGATTTAAAGGGCCCCACATCAATAATTTGTCTGCGGAATCGACCAACCATTGAATTCGTTGAATAATTTCCATACGGCCCGTGCTACGCCATTTGCATGCAGGTTGGAGACCGTCCATCGGGAATTTGACGATAGGAGCTGGAGCCAAGACGACTTCCAGCCTGGAATCGCGGTTAGAAAAGCCTCACGTTGGGCGCCAAGTGTGTAGCGATCGCGAATTTTGAAAAGTTGAAGCCTTCTTCCTTTAGATCAACTCTCTGTGGCTTGATTCGACTGGGACTATACAATGGCAGCTTCAAAAGTGACATTTACTGAAATTGCGGGCTCTTAAAAAAGACACCTCATATTGGAAAACCCTGTATCATATCGAAGACAGAATTGATGTCCATAAAGTTAGCAGTGCCACTTTCGAGAAATTCAATGAAACCTATTGCATTAATTGTCGAATAATTGTCGAGAATTTGTCGTG
Organism: Adalia decempunctata; assembly: GCA_951802165.1. Classification (NCBI taxonomy): domain Eukaryota; kingdom Metazoa; phylum Arthropoda; class Insecta; order Coleoptera; family Coccinellidae; genus Adalia; species Adalia decempunctata. The sequence continues at coordinate 5,519,770 of OX637702.1, forward strand.
AAAGAAAAAAATTTGTGGCGTCCTTAGTTTTTTTTCTACGGGGTGGCTTTGCTAACTTAACGTTAAGTTAGCAGAACCACTTTTTCAATATCGCCCGAATCTCATGAAAATGGTTACAAATGATTGTCGAGTAATTGTCGTAGTCGATATGAAGTAAAAAAACCCAAAAAATCCATTCCTTTTTGTTTATTTTACGTCTTTTTCCCGCGAGTTCGAGATATTCCTAGAATTATCGCATTTTTGGCAACAGCGCATTCGTAATTGACTCTTTTTCTATTGCATTAATTGTCGAATACCTGCCTCGAATTTGTCGTTAATGAAAAAAATTTGTCGCGTCCTTAGTTTTTTTTCTACGGGGTGGCTTTGCTCACTTTATATTAATTTAGCAAAAAGTGGTCGAATATCGTCACGATGATCATAAAAGATTGTCGAGTAATTGTCGATGATGAAATAAAGTAAAAGACACACAAAAAATTTAATCTTTCTAGCAATTTCCACTCCATTTTCTCGCGATTTCCCCATCTTTCTTGAAATATCGCATTTTTGGCAACAGCGCATTCGTAATTGACTCTTTTTCTATTGCATTAATTGTCGAATACCTGCCTCGAATTTGTCGTGAAAGAAAAAAATTTGTCGCGTCCTTAGTTTTTTTTCTACGGGGTGGCTTTGCTCACTTTATATTAATTTAGCAAAAAGTGGTCGAATATCGTCACGATGATCATAAAAGATTGTCGAGTAATTGTCGATGTTGAAATAAAGTAAAAGACACACAAAAAATTTAATCTTTCTAGCAATTTCCACTCCATTTTCTCGCGACCCATATTTCTTGGAATATCGCATTTTTGGCAACAGCGCATTCGTAATTGACTCTTTTTCTATTGCATTAATTGACGAATACCTGTCCCGAATATGTCGTGAAAAAAAAAAATTTGTCGCGTCCTTAGTTTTTTTTTCTATGGGGTGGCTTTGCTAACTTAACGTTAAGTTAGCAGAACCACTTTGTCAATATCGACCGAATCTCATGAAAATGGTTACAAATAATTGTCGAGTAATTGTCGTAGTCGATATGAAGTAAAAAAACCCAAAAACTCCATTCCTTTTTGTTTATTTTACGTCTTTTTCCCGCGAGTTCGAGATATTCCTAGAATTATCGCATTTTTGGCAACAGCGCATTCGTAATTGACTCTTTTGCTAACTTAACGTTAAGTTAGCAAAGCCACCCCGTAAAAAAAAAAACTAAGGACGCGACAAATTTTTTTCTTTCACGACAAATTCGGGACGGGTATTCGACAATTAATGCAATAGAAAAAGAGTCAATTACGAATGCGCTGTTGCCAAAAATGCGATATTTCAAGAAAGATGGGGAAATCGCGAGAAAATGGAGTGGAAATTGCTAGAAAGATTAAATTTTTTGTGTGTCTTTTACTTTATTTCAACATCGACAATTACTCGACAATCTTTCATGATCATCGTGACGATATTCGACCACTTTTTGCTAAATTAATATAAAGTGAGCAAAGCCACCCCGTAGAAAAAAAAAACTAAGGAGGCGACAAATTTTTTTCTTTCACGACAAATTCGAGGCAGGTATTCGACAATTAATGCAATAGAAAAAGAGTCAATTACGAATGCGCTGTTGCCAAAAATGCGATAATTCTAGGAATATCTCGAACTCCCGGGAAAAAGACGTAAAATAAACAAAAAGGAATGGATTTTTTGGGTTTTTTTTACTTCATATCGACTACGACAATTACTCGACAATTATTTGTAACCATTTTCATGAGATTTGGTCGATATTGAGAAAGTGGTTCTGCTAACTTAACGTTAAGTTAGCAAAGCCACCCCATAGAAAAAAAAACTAAGGACGCGACAAATTTTTTTCTTTCACGACAAATTCGGGACGGGTATTCGACAATTAATGCAATAGAAAAAGAGTCAATTACGAATGCGCTGTTGCCAAAAATGCGATATTTCAAGAAAGATGGGGAAATCGCGAGAAAATGGAGTGGAAATTGCTAGAAAGATTAAATTTTTTGTGTGTCTTTTACTTTATTTCAACATCGACAATTACTCGACAATCTTTCATGATCATCGTGACGATATTCGACCACTTTTTGCTAAATTAATATAAAGCGAGCAAAGCCACCTCATAGAAAAAAAACTAAGGACGCGACAAATTTTTTTCTTTCACGACAAATTCGAGGCAGGTATTCGACAATTAATGCAATAGAAAAAAAGTCAATTACGAATGCGCTGTTGCCAAAAATGCGATAATTCTAGGAATATCTCGAACTCGCGGGAAAAAGACGTAAAATAAACAAAAAGGAATGGATTTTTTGGGTTTTTTTTACTTCATATCGACTACGACAATTAGTCGACAATTATTTGTAACTATTTTCATGAGATTCGGGCGATATTGAAAAAGTGGTTCTGCTAACTTAACGTTAAGTTAGCAAAGCCACCCCGTAGAAAAAAAAACTAAGGACGCGACAAATTTTTTTCTTTCACGACAAATTCTCGACAATTATTCGACAAATAGTGCAATAGGTTTCATTGAATTTCTCGAAAGTGGCACTGCTAACTTTATGGACATACAGAATTGGCGCAAAACTTCCTGGAACGCGCATTTGAGGTTGAATGCACCGTATAATATTACATCGTGATAAAATAGACGTCTACAGGCGAAAATTGAGTCATAACAAATAAAACCGATAGCGTTACTCCAGTTCCACGGCTACCGCAGCTCCCGACCACTTTCGGGACAACTGCATTAAAGCCGCGTTGATATCGATTTTTACGAGACGCCGAAAGTCTTCAATGAGACACCGAACTCGCAATCATCGAACGTAAATATTCCAGAATCGACCGTAAAATGGCGCAGTTTATTGCCATAATTCCGCAATACTCGAATCGACCTCAGGTATCGTTGCGGCCACACAGAAATGGTACCAACAAAACGGGAAAATAGGCCAAGTTCTATGCACACATCGTCAAATGTCTTGACACCCCTGGGTTTCTCAAGAAATCAACAATCTATGTTCTGGAAATGAGAAGAATTTTAGTTACCTTCTGGGAGACAAAACTATCGAAATAACAGAAGGAATGACCCTGTATACCTTAACCTATTTGCCAGAACATCTCCGAAAAATCGAATCAGGACCTTTCCATAATGACTGTCTGATCTGCGATAAGTAATGATTGCACCCAGCTCCGAAATTCTAGTTGAATATGCGCATAATGTATGTCTGTGGTTTCGGTCTGCCATAGCGAAAATTGGAATAATTCATGCTATATTTATTAGACGAGGAACGTTTGAAATTTCAAGGTTCCCCAGGTCTCAGTCGAGTATTTCTCCAAATTAATCTCATTACTGCCCTGATTATTCAATTCGCTTTGTTCGAGGCAATTGATCAGATTGATGCTAATGTGGGCTTCTGGAGAAACTCAAGAATAATCATAGCAAATTTAGAATTAAAATGGTTATTATGTTATACTTTGAATTTCACATTTTTACACCAACCTAAATGCATACCGTTCCTCTGAAAATGTACGGTGTCAATTTCTATATATTCTGTGGTTCCAACGCTCATAGAACTTATAGCAATATAAGTTCTATGGGACAGCTCTATTAAAGACTTCTTTTTTCAAGTTATCGCTTTCATAATTTCAATAACGAACCCCTACTAAATTCCCTTTCGAATTATTCAAGGAAAACATTCCCTACGCCGGTCCGTAAACGTGTATAGTTGCATTCGAGGTAAACGTCAGTGTATTCAACTTTAGCGTGCTTCAAACCATTGATAACGAATTCTATGGTCGGCATAATACCTGCTTAGACGGTCTACACACGACATTTGCAGTCTGTTATAGAAGATAATTGATGTTTCGCACCGGGGAGGGCAAATATCTCGATACCGTTTTGATTGCATCGTGAAAATGCCAACAGATTGCACCGACAACCGAAGCGAGATAAATTTTCTGTATACGCGAAAGTACGGACTCACGAGCATAGAAATTCTATTAAAAAATGAACCAGCGATGGTTATCGAGATGCAAGAGACGTACGCACTCTATGTTCAGCGATATAATTGGAAATTTGAAATAATCCAGACCCTTGGCAATTGAAATTGCAAACATAGCCCGTACCTTTGAATAGAATTATACATTTACCTCTGTAAAATTAATGCTGAAATAATACGAGGTCATTACCTGTGTTTACGAAAGTTCGATACGACGTTGCCATAATTCGTTTCACGGCTTGCGATAGAGACGGCTGTGGCTGGGCAAACAAATCATTTCGATATCGTTCATCGCCGGCTTCGCTAATACGTTCAAGGTCGCTTATCGCAGATATTATGGATTTTTTCTTTGTTTAAATGCCGACTTGGGTGCAAACTAAAATAAAAATACGAAACGAGGCCGTTAACCCAACCTTGAGTTCCGACAACATTCGGTAATAGAGCGGAGATCCCTAAACTGCGGAGTTGATCAATTTCCGACGTAATAAAATTCGCTCATTCCATTTCCCAAATATAGTTTCTGTGGAATTATAAGGTCCTTTTAGGGTAGGCTTTGAATCAATATAATGAAACATAGTTTTCTGAATGAGCGATAGATTAACTGCGGAGGTCGAATATTGGCGAAGAAAATAATCAACTCAAATTGAATCATTTATATTCCTTAATACGTACCTTATATCTGAATACAAACTATCCGATTATACGGGGCAGTTAAATGATTTTTTTCAAGCGCATTGGGTTCCGTTGAAAATCTGGAACGTCTTAGAGTCCCCGGAGTACCGGAAATTGGGTCAACTTCCGCAAGCGGAAAAAGCGCAAACACGAAGGGCGGGGAAAAGTCGATGTCGATTGGCGACGAAGAAATGCCCGATTTCTGGTTTATTATCGATAATGAGCCTTTCGAGCAAGAAGAAAGTAACCACTTCTGAATTAAATATTCCCTTTCTTCTATGTTTCGGAATAACAGCAGTCGTTTATCGAATTCTATGATATTCATCTAATCTAATCGATGGCTGAAAAATATCATAGAAATTAATAAGGTGAATGACAAGATGCATAGAATATTTTTGAACTCTATGGATCTTGGAGTAAACCATAGAGGTCTCTTCCACTATGGTTTCGGATCATACTCTTAGACCATAGATGTCTCTTCACCTCTATGGTCTCGGATTGTAAGTCTATGATTCCGAAACATAGAATAGATTTTAAAACTTGGAAATGCATAATATTTATTTAGGTATGTCGTCGACTCCCGTGTAGATTCTTCGTTGGGAAACTAGGATCAACGCAATCTGCCGATTCGGCATTCTCGATACACAGAAAGGTATTCCATCAGAATGCATTTTTAGCAGCCTTGACCTCGTATAGTTCAACGATTCCGTAGATCTTGCATGTGTAAGCTCAACATGCACCACAAGACCGGACTCCCCTCGCCTCTCCGCGTCGAAGCATAATAGTGTTTGCTTACTAGAAACCACTTAATACACCATTGTGTAACTGGAATCGACTTCGGTTTGTAGGGACTGCAGGAATTTCTAGGCAGTCGACTTTGTATTTGTTGTTTGTACGATGTAGGTACACCTGAAGTTTGGGGACCAGTCGATAGTATTGAAATGGTTGTTATAACTTGTTATAAACTGAAGAAATACTATCCCAATATCCCATAAAAAATGCATTTGGATACCGTGGAAAATTTCGAAGAAAATCATGTAACATAGAATAGCGATATCACATCGAAGAGCAACAAAACCGCAAACCATCTGTGATAGAACATAGAGATCAAAAATTATTTCAGGAATGAACAAGGATATAATTTTCATTTTATCAACATACATTTAAAAAAATACATGAAAATAGATAGACCTTTCTATTCTAAATCATTATGGAAATCTGTTCTAGGGAAACAAGCTCTTTATTCAATTTAAATCTGCTTATAACTTTCATTGATAGATTTCAAACTCCTATTCACACCATAGAACAAGACAGCCTACTTCATATTATAGATTATAGAATATTAAGAAGGCTGTGATACTAGTTTAAACACGTACAAAATGTAAAAACCGCATCATATTTCGTTGAAAAACAACAATGACCCCACGTGTGAATAACACCTATCTAATATTCCACACTATCATCAATCTTTCACCGACGTTCCTAAATAAAGGATAATAACAGATCGATAAATTGTGTAAACTGAACAAACCCACTTTCATCCGAAAAGGAATTCCAAATTTCCAAGCTGATTTTCCAAAATCCTGACAGAAATTCTTGTGTGTACTTCAACCCTTTTATGAGCAAAAACAAATTCCTTCAGAATAACCCCCATCAATCCTCAAGACAGCTACCACCCTCCTAATCTATATACGAAAGAATGCACCCACATATCTCCCAATTTGACAGATAAACTGCGTCATGTTTTCCGATTGACAGCAAATATGGGGATATTTCCAGGTAAAAAAACTATCAGAGAACAGGGGGAACATCGTAAAGATTCCGATTCATTCATCGCCGACCTCCTAGATAGCAGGTGAATATGTAATTCTCGAAAATTTAGGATTGTATACTAAACACACCGCCATGTTGGCGATCTGATGCGGTCGGAGGACAGTCAGTTGTTTCGCGAATTTCGCGTTATTTCCTCGATTTAAAACTTACTTTTTGCCGGACAGACTGACAATATTACTGCACACACAAAGAAGACTCGAAGAAATAGCAAAGCCATAAAGAAGGAGTCATTTGGACACTGTAAACACGAAAAACACTCTTGTCCTACCACAACGTACACAAACACGCGAGTTGGTGGAACTGAATGATCGCAATACGCAACGCTTTTTGTTTCGACGGTGGCTGACTTCGTTAGCTCACTCGGTTCCTGTTTGGTTTAGTTTGGGGCCCGCTTCACGCAACCATTTGGAATTCAGCATTGAAATAAGGTAACGACATGCGCGAATAAGATGTATAGTTTCTCAAACATGTTTAATTGGATTACGAGCTTCCTGAAATATGGAAATTGGGATTTTCTGCAAAGGGGTCGCACTCGCACAAGGAAATCGGGAATTGCGTCTTTAAATTAGTCCCAAGCCGCAACCTTACTCACAGGTAGTTGGTAATTCTCCTCCTCCAGTCTCCACCGAGTTATCTTAAGTTAGTTAGTTAGTTAGTTAGTTTTCGATCACCCAGTTTCAAAGAGCACAGAAAATAACTAGAAAATTTGAATTTCATTCCCACATAGATGAATGATACTGAACATTATTTATTTCATCTATGGTCCACACTTGGAGAGAAAAACGCGGCTTGTTTCTAGAAAACAACGAAAAATGCATATCTCCCCACAATACATATCGCGAAGTGCATTACTTAATTTGTAATCATATAATATAAACAAATACAGCCCTGGTTGAGTGTTTACGCTTAATTTCATTCAATTCGATTACTGCTCTTATCTCTGCTAAATGATAAAATTATATAAGAGTTAGGTCAGTTCTGTTAAGGATATCCAAAGTTGTATGTGAATTGTTTGAGGGTATTTTCTCTTTCGGGATTTTCCCACATTTCCTCAGAGGAAAATAGATAAATAATTCTGTAGGTTTTTCAATTTTCTTCAAAAATTCTATGGGCTGTGAAACGTTTCTTTCATAGAACTTATAGTTACTATAAGTTCTATGGTTTCTTTCATAGATGCATAGTTTTCTTTCTATACTTTTTACACGAAATAAATGTAATTTTCACAATATTTCACATGAATCAAATATTCGTCTCATGAAATGAAACGCGAGATAGAAAAGAATATAATTAGCACCTACAATCAGGAAATCAAATCTCATACTCGAAAATGAATGGCTTCTTCCCACATACAAACAATTTAGATAAAAACTGTTAATTTCTGTAATCTGTACGTGTCATCAACTCAATAAGTAATTGCAATGAAGGAGAAGCATCGACCAGGCTAGACACCGTACATCCTGAAGGCATGTCTTGAATGAATAATTTTCCTCTCTACTATGTACTACGTAAAGCAACTATTATTCTTAAATGGATACTTCCTCTTGTCCATCAGAAAGATAGTCAAAGTCTGTCTAGGCTAGATCAGTATGAACTGTATATGCCCTTCATAGAAAAGGCATGGAAAATGAACAGGCGGCTTGAAGAAAGTCATTTGACTGGAATAAGAATGATCTATTCGTAGAAACGGTCTACATCAATAGAAATACCCATCAATAACAGGATGTACCTGTCGAATTTTATGTTTGCTTTCAGCACAACGCAGTAAATTCTAGGATGCTGACTAGAATTTAAAATAGCATTCCAAAATTTTCTGAATGACCATTACCCCTATCTGAACCCATATAAGTTTAATGCAACATTTGAATGATTTAAATTTTAAATATTCCACAGAAATCATGTTTTTCTCAATCTATGCTTTTTCGATCTTCTTCAGGAACATAGATAATAATAAAAATTTGATTCTATGGATCTGTTATGTAATTTTTCTACCTAACCTCAAATTTTGACGTCCATTCAAAAGTGGAAAATACATTAACATTATGGGGATTTTAAGGTATAAATGAAAAATTATGGATACCTCAATTAATTTTAATATAATAAATGCTACATCGAATCTTGATTGTCTAGAACTAACATGAAGGAATATTGGAAATTTCACCATGACTACAATGTCTTTTAAATGAGTTTTTGTCTTTTATTGTATTGTGTTCGCGTAAAATGAACTATTTTTATCAAAAATTATTGAGTGCGGCTCAAGTTACGATACTTGGATTAGAAAACACTAAAACTGCTCTCGATTATTGCAGGTTTGCAGTCAAACTTGGCTTGGCAGGGAGTGCAATCTATTATATGAAGAAAGAGGGTATATGGAATGATAGCGAGTTGTCCCTGAAAGCTTTGGATAGGTTGAAGGAAGCTTCACAACCTCATTTGGACCAAATCAAAGCGCAAGTACCCCTAAATGTAAGAAATGACTTCTTCCGTCAAATGAGAATGTTTCACGATTCATTTTCGTTGTTAAGAACGTGATTAAATCTGCATAAATTTATTATGATTATAATCAGCAGTTAGTTGATCATTACAAATGCATTTTTTATGAACAATTCCTCGGTTATAGTTACTGAAACTGCCTGAGACTGAACGAATGCATGAGATGGTTGGGGTGTACTGGAACCAAGGAATTATGGCAACTTTCAAGTTTCTGCAGCATCTACCGAATCATATTTCAGATTGGACGGATAAGGGAATAGATATGGCTCTTAAAAACGAAGAAGTTAAAAAAATTGTAGATAATTTAAACTTAAACGATAGTTCTAAACAGCAATAAGCATTTTCTTGAGGATATTGTATATAGATAATTGCAATAAATTATTAAATCGGTAAATACTTACTAGACATACAAGAATTTCTTTTAAGTGATACAATTTCGTTTTTATTTTGAAGATGTGAGATTCTCAATGAAAAACGATATTACACTAAAAAAAATCCCCAAGGTTAGTATGTAAATAGAAGAGATGATGTGGGAAATGCTCAGTGTTTGAGTCTGAAAATTGGACATTTGCCCTAAAGGTACTTTACTGTACCTCGACATAATATGTTTTCTGATGCCGTGCTGATCCATCAGGAAGAAGTATAGGTTCAAATTTTCGGTAATTGGGTGTCCCTTGATCAATGACGATCCAAAATATGAAAGCATGATGGATTGGTCTATTTTATGGAACAAACTTCTTCCATTATCGTCGAGATACTTTTCCTGTTCGAAGTTCAAGGCATATTGGTTGTCCACAAAAGCGACATCTTTGCTCGAAATAAAACGATTTATAACATTGCTACCGAAATCGCAGTCTACGTAATGGGAATTAATATAGTTTTCTTTGCGCTCGTTTCCTGAAAAAGAAGATAGGATGGCTGTCAACATTGGTGAACATATCGTAAGATTATTATCCATGATATCCTCGATGGAATCGATCAGTTTTTCGTAGTTGAGACCCATAAGGAGGTACAGGAATTGACTTTTGTAAATGACGGTCATGATGAAGGTGAAAAAGTAGGTGATACTGAATAGGATGGTTTCAGATTGAAATATCGAAGTCAAATCTGCGGATTGTTCCAGGAACATCTTGATGATAGTTGTTGCGTCCCTTAAAAACCGGAGTAAGCTGGGGATATTTCCGAAAATGGCGTTCATTAAGAGCCCTGCGAAGCAAATGGCGATGAAAGAGACAGCCCACATGGTCCATACTAGTTTGGAGAAGACGGTAAATAGATATCTCCATCGTGGCATTTCTTCAGACATTGGAACTACCCAAAACAGATTGGTGTATTCGTGTGGGTACAAATAATCCAGATTTACTTCCACCAGTTCACCCAAAGATAAATCAACCCTTTTATTGAGTATCGTGTTGCGGTCGTACTCTTCAAAGTTGCTCCCGTTGTATTCCAGTTCGTAAAACTTGGCTGTTAGGTTGAGTTGAGTCAAAATTTCGTCCACAATATCGAATAAAGACCCTTTTTCCCTGCAGTCTGGACAGATCATGAAGGGAATTATTACGGTGTAAAATGAATGTATTGTGGAGTTTTTCCAAATTTTCGGTTCTTTTTTAAGAAACAGACTACGATTACTGTCCCGACAGCTGGAAATCATATTCCAATTTTTCGAAGGATTCTGCAACATCCTATCTTGATAAGGGAATATGGTGAAAATGTCCTCAGAGGTCTTTTCCAAGTAGATCACGTTAATAATGAAGTTGCTTACCAACAAATCGGATATGTTATGATCAATTCTGGATCCAACAAATATAAACTTAGCTCTGGGGTTGAAAAAACGATATCGGTATGTTAAATTTATGAATTCCGGTAAGTTGGTTTGGTCCAGGTCGAATAAGTAAATATCGGGCATGTATTCAACCTCCAGTTGTAATGTTTCCTTAGTGTTTATTTGAAAAGATGGTGATTTTAATCGAAAGTCATTGTTAATGGAATAGAGTATGAGATCGCTTCTGATTAACGTTGATATGATTTCATTTAAGCAGATAAGAAGATGTTTGGAATGAAGGATTTTGATTAAGGTAATCATTACGAAACCTTTCGTGTGCGACTAGAAAATGATTTTTTCGAAAGCCTACAGGTTTGAAAATGATCAAATCAATAAGGCTAATGGATTCAAATATATATTTATTAACATATTACATCTCAATGATGTATGATGCTTTAGGTGTAAAAGGAAAAAATAATACAATTATCAGTGTGTCCTTTGTAAACATGGAACATCCATTAGTAAATTGTAGAAAATTCATGTGATTTTTTTTCAATTATCCAGGAAACCAATAAGTTCAATCATTGAGAAACGCGTACATCAGTTTCCTGAAACTAGAATATCTGCATCATCTATTTTTATTAGTCCTCTATAGGGTGCACCGAAAGTCGTCAACAACCCAAAAAGTCGAGGGTTTTTAAATCACCCATATTTTGCATTTGAAGATACTTTGGACTAGCTTTATGGAGGTCAATAGGTTTTTAAAAATCGAGTGATTGTGAGGAAAGGAAAAGAAGCTCTGAGAGAATCAATCTTCCATAGTGCAGAGGTCAGTATCGTCCATCCACTTTATAAAGTATCACCGTTGGTCAAGATGAAGGTTTATCAAGTTTTTTTACTTGAAACTGACGCAGGTTGGCACTCGTTGAAATAATTCGTAGAAACGTTGCCAATGCTAATATCTATTTACTCTTTTTTAAGTTTGTAAATGGAGTTAGTTCTTTCAAGGTTTAACTGTGGCACAGGTTTCGTAGTACTTCTACATTTTCATACTGGATTATTTCAAGTTGTGCCAAAAAGATTCTCCTGTAGGCTTATATCTTGAAAATTGGGGAATTTCATAGGTCCGTCTGTTTGTTTAGAAGTTTTTCTGTCGGGTTATTCTAGTACTTTTATTCTTTTTTCGAATGAACTATCACAAAGTAACGGACTATTCTGTCCATTATTTTTCAGTAAAATTTCAAAACTCGATTCTTGATTTCCGTACAAGAAAATAGCATAACTGAATCTTCCAACCATGCTTACATACGTGAAATATTTTCAGTATTACCAGAGAAAAAAGTTTCTTCAACATTCGTCAGGTTTTTGAAATTATTGAATTGACATTATATTTTCACAAAGTAAATAAACATTTTGATTAATACGTAATTACTACGACCTCTATGTAGAGGGGACAACGTTGCCTAGATATCTGGCAGGAACATGACTATAACCTTATATTTTCAAAATAAACACGGTGAAATCTGCCAGAATATCATGGCCAACCGTCATATTTTATAAAAGTGAATGGTGTATACGACTTATTTTTTTTGTAGAGTTCCTGAAAGAGATTCTAATTTTTCTGCATAATGATTCAATGTAGATTTGGATGCATGGTACTTAAATTGCTTATCATAGAGTCCTAATCATAAAAGGACGTGTAAATTCTTGAAAGAAACACACACAAACTTCAACACTGAAATACAGGGTGACAAGAAAAACTTCGGACAAATTTTGCTGTGGTCTGGAACAAAAGTATTTCAGCGCAGCCATATAATTTTTATTCTCTTAGTTTCTCTACACTTTCCTGTACTAGTATGTGAATTTTCAGTTTGATATAATTTCATTTCACAGAGCTTTAGAATATCGAAACAAACGTAGTGCGATTTTGGAGGTGTTTCGTCAAGGTAGGCGTCAATGCGAAATTGTTCGTTTGCTCAATGTGCCTCGACAAACCGTGTCCGATGCAATTCGTCGTTTCAAGGAGCTTGGCCATGGTGGTCGACGTCCAGGAAGTAGTAGAAAACGCACTGTTAATACACCTAGCAATCGCAACATCGTCAAGAAGCGAGTCAATCGAAATCCGAGGGTTTCTATGAGGAAAATAGCCTGTGAGACCGGTATCAACCGCGAATCAGTCCGTCAAATTGCCAAAAAGGAGCTCAACCTCAAGCCATACAAGCTCCAAAAAGTTCAACTCCTCACGGGGGAAAACAAGCGCGTACGACTCCAAAGGTGCCGCCAACTTCTTCGTCTCGCCGCCGGTCAGCAAAGGGAGCGAATTCTCTTCACAGACGAGAAGCTTTTCACCGTAGAACAATCCCACAACCACCAAAACGACAGAGTCTGGTCCGTAGAGGCTCCCGGTACATCGGCCATCGTCGAACACCGTCAAAATCCGCAATCCGTCATGGTCTGGGGCGGAATTTGTGGCAGTGGTAAAACTCCCTTAGTTTTCGTGGATCAAGGGGTCAAAATCAATCAAGAAGTCTACCGCTGCGACATCCTCGAGGCCGTAGTACTTCCGTGGGCCAAGCAGCACTTCGTCGATACCCATTGGACCTTTCAACAGGACTCCGCTCCGGCTCACAGAGCGAAAATGACGCAAGAAGTAAGACTCATTTTCCTTGTTTCATCTCATCTGCAGAATGGCCGCCCTATTCACCGGATCTCAACCCAATGGACTACATCATGTGGTCTATTTTGGAGCACAGGACTTGTGCTAAAACACACAAAAATTTGGAGTCGCTGAAGCAATCTCTGCACCGGGAATGGAACCGATTAACGCCCGAGGAGCTGCGGCCCATTGCCGAAAATTTCAAGAAGCGTCTGAGGCTGTGTATCGCCGCCAAAGGAAGCCACTTCGAAACGGCTTAAATATATCATTAACAAATGTTCAAGCTATTTTTATTTGTTGTTGTTGTTTTGTTCAATTTCTTCTGTTTAATAAAGTTAAATGAAAAAGAGTTTGTTCGAGGTTTTTCTTGTCACACTGTAATGATTCGATGTAGATTTGGATGCATGGTACTTTATGGCTCATTATAGAGTAAAGGACATGTAAATTCTTGAAAGAATCGCAGAGTAGATGATCAAGAAAATCGGCATTGGTTCTTACTTTTGACTAAGTTGAAGATGCAAGAAACGCCTGCTATTTTTGAGTTCCATATCTGTTGACTCTCTCGCAGCTGAAAACTATTATACTGCAAATTACTCCTACACCCCAAATAAATAAAGGCGCGTTTATATAATCGATAGTCAACCTTTTAGTTTGTAAAGTTTCCATTTGTGTTAAGGTCTTTTTCTCATATCTCGATATTATATGATTCTTAATCCCATGCTGGTCCAAGTGTAAGATAAACGTGCTCAATCTGTTTGTTACAGGATGTCCTTTCACCAAAATAGAACCAAATTGTTCCTTCAGATATGGGGGTTCTATACGTTTGAACAAACATCTCCCCATATCGTCCAAATAAAATTGTTCCCAATAATTCAACTGCGGTGTCGTTACCAGAAAAGTCATATTTCTACCAGCGATCAATTGGTCCAAACAATCCGTTGTGAAATCACATGGTATATAATTTTTTTCATAGTAATCCCTCATCTCATCCGTTTGCGAAAAATACTCTCTTGTAAAATCAAAACGAGGTGATCCAATAGCTAATTTTTTATTTACTATGTCTTCCAGTGTATTTATGCTTGTTTCAAAGTTTATACCGACGAGGAAATACGGAAATCTTCCGGTGTATATAAAGGACATTATTGTCGTGAAAAAACTGATGGAGACGAAGAGGAATCCTTCAGATAGAATCGTGGGGGTAAGTTTAAAAGGCTGTCCAATCGATAGATTATAAAGTAGTGCAGCTTTATCGTAAAACGTTGCAGTACTGAATCTTCTACACGCTATGTCGACCACAATGCCTACTATGTAAAAGCAAATACAACTCACGAACCATGCAAGCCATAACTGCTTGGAAAACAAGGTGAGAATACATTTCCAACGAGGTAATTCTTTGGGTGTTGGTACTGCTAAAGCCCAACTGTATTCAATATGGGGAAAGGTGTAGTCCAAGTCCAAATAGGTTACTTCCCCTAAGATTATATCGAATTTTTTCTCCTGCAAACTTTTAAGGTTTTCTGATTCCCAGTTTTCATCAAACACTTCCAGTATCGTCAAGTTTTCTGTGAGGTTGAAGTGAGAGAAAGCTAAATGATGAAATTCGGAATCGTAGCCTTCTTTGTCGCAATCGGTGCATATCCAATAGGGGGGTGCAGTTGAATGCATTATAGAAATTGTGGAATTCGTCCATATTTTAGGAATTTTCTCTGGGAATAACTCCAGAGTGTGATTTGGTAAAGTCAAACCCCTACAGGTACCTATCTCGAACCATCTTGTGTTTATCTGGTTCAACTTCCTTTCTTTGTATGGAAAAAAGGTGAACAATATTCCTGTATTTTTATTTAAAAACACAACGTTTGATACATATCTGGATGCTAATGCTTCAGTTGAAGCTTGAGGTGGTATTTGGTGACCAGTAATTATATATCTTGCACGTGGATTAAAAAATCGTTTATTATAATACTTTCCTATGAATTCATTCAATTCGATGTGGTCCATGTCCAGTAAGTATACATCAGGCATTATTTCATTTAGATCCATTCGGTGTTTGATGTTTAATTCGAAAACAGGCATCAGTAGGTGAAAAGGGTTGTTGACTGAATGTATCAAACAATCGTTTTTAGTCAGACTGAGCCATATTAAAGTATCCAAACAAATTTGCAAAGATTTTGAAATTATGGACGAATTGACTGGGAATATCATTTTTCGGGAATGAAAATAATATTAAGATAATGGAACCCTAAATTGTAATGTATAAATTTTAATTCACGAAAACGTGGGAAGTACGATAGTGATCAATCAAATATCAGTGTTACCTTATATTTACCCGCATCATACATCCGAATTTGGGAGTGGAAGAAAATTGGTTTTCTGTAGAAATATGGATATTAACTTCAGACGTGCAAAAAACTCGATTATCGACAAGAATTTATCAAATTGCATTGGAAACTTAATGTAGTCGTCCTCTAGTTTTATAACTATACAGCTTGTTGCCAAATTACAACACCATGAGATATGAAGTTGTGAAATATCCCTCATAGAAAACATCAGGTGCTTTTTTAGAGTGATAGAACTTTAAATTGAAATAAAGCACATTTAGATTGAGATTGAAGCCAAATTGTGTTTTTTTTCAAAGATAATTTAATGCCATATTATCTTCTTCGCGTCCTTGTATTGAATTGTAATAATTTAATGATATTTATGTTTTATAAATAACTAGCTGGCCCGGCGAACTTTGTTTCGCCTAAATGATACTTACGGTGGATTTCACAAATCGTAATCACCGGTGATCGGAGATCAACGGCTTGGTTCTCTGATTGTCGAACTGTTAAATGTTTCCATGGATATGAGTTATCACACAGAACAGATACACAAAAATAATATGTCATAATATGTCAATCACTAACAATGGCAATTTTGGATTAAGTTATTTCCGCAAATATATTTATTACCCAAACAGAAATTCAAAAACATTCTGAAAATTATGAGAAAAGATGAGAATGGACATCTCACGATTGGAACTCATCGCCAAAATCCGATTTACTTGACATTTCGATAAAAATTCACTGTGATATTCACCCGCTTCTGGATCTGTAAATAGCCTTTCATGGTACTATAAGCCCCTCGATAAGCCCTATGTGAATTACACACAGTGGCGGCGCGTGGATTTATATTTTGGGAGTGCACATGTGGGCAGATACCGGGGGGTCTAGAGGGTACGGACTACATGGGGAAGGGGGGTTCTGGGGAGGAAAAAAATGTGAAATCAACCTTCGAATCTCGCAGTTTGGGGAGTTTGTGATGTTCTTTGGCCTTATCTTGGAATAACATTCAGAAAACCCCAAATTCTCACAATAGGGGTACCGTCTGCTGAAGCATAACGGCAAACTATAACCATTTGGAAAATGTTTGAAATGTCAATTGTTTCATCACTTATCACGGACACGAATTTTGAGGCAGCAAGTTCTTTCTTAATGTGTGCATGACATACAGAAAGCAATGAAAGCATACAGTCCAACTATTCATTTTGAATGTCTTTGGATGTTCCGCTGAATACTGTGGATTGATCCAAATGATCCCTGAGTGCTAGATCTAATTCAGACGAAATATTGAAAAGACCAGGACAGGCAATTTTGATTTTTGTTTTTCTTTCTACTGTCAGCGAATTTGTTTTTGAATATTGTACGCTAATGCTAATCGGATTCCCAAAATTTGCGGCCATAATTGCGCGAAATACAACCAATTGAATATTTTTGTGTGTTCTCTTGAGTGAAATATTATTATTTGCCTTGACATTAATTCATGTAGATAACAAACATTTATAAATGAATAATATTTAACTCCTATATAAGACTTTGATTTCAATCACTGGTGCTCTACATTTCAAGCTTTTTATAAGATTTAGTGATTGCTTTTGAATACAAATAATCATCGTATCTAATGAACTTGAAATTTGAAAAAAAAAATTTATACAAATGGTACATAAAACCATGTCCCTTGTTTTTTCTACAAAACCGCGAGATGACGCCTCTGTTTTCTTACGCCGATATCATCTGTTAGTATTAACGACCGAGTATACATAGCGCAGACACAATGAACAGAATTTGAATTAAGAGTTGCCTATCTATAGCTTGTCTATGCAACAGACGACCGTACACATTCTGGATGTGTACCTATGTCAGCTAAATACTATGGACTGTTACGGGGAGTGAGGGACGCGAAGGGTAGCGGCTGCTCCAATGAGGGATCAGTTCGAGAGTGCAGTGTACGGGCTACGCGTATTTGCATTGACCGTTGGCGTTCGAAGTTGTGACTGTTGTGAGTTCGCCCGCCGTCTGTTTATTGTTTCTATAGTAGTCTACAGTAGAACAGAACCCTGAACTAGAACATCGGAAATTAAAAATAAAATTAAATACCCAATAGAAAACGTTACATTTACGTCAAACACAAAAATAAATTCCTTTAGATGAAGATATTACTTGGGGGTACACGTGCACATGTGCACATATGGAGGAGCCGCCACTGATTACACAATAATTGATGTCATATGTTCTTTTTTCGACCATTTCAAACCACGACGACCGAAATGCTCGAAAAAAGAACAGATGACATCAATCGATGGCCGCGAAAGCCTCAACAAATTCATCGCCATTTAATTGTGATAATGTCAAATGTAGTACCTCCACGATTGCGTTATTTGGAATAAATAAAACTATAAAAATAACTAATAATCATCAGTCATAATGTGTGAATAGCGCCATCTGAAGTGGTAAGAACGAAACTTTTCTCATATCTCAACGAAATCTAATCATTTTAGACATCTGTACTCCTACGCTAAGACGTTTCGGTTTTGCCCAACAGCGCAGAGTTGTAAGCAACTCAAATTACACAGCGAGTGAGTTTTTATGATTTCAAATATCAAAAAGTATCCTGAAGTATCACTGACGAAGAAAATTTCACTCAATCATATGATTACAACTTTTAGTATTGGGAGCCCGAAGAGATTGAAGAGAAAGTATTGGAGAAGAAATATTAATCAGAGCACTGTACCTGTAACTTCTTTATCCTTTTATATGATATAAATTTAAATATTGATTGAAGATAAAGTATTGGAGAAGAAATATTAATCAGAGCACTGTACCTGTAACTTCTTTATCCTTTTATATGATATAAATTTAAATATTCATCAGTTTAACATTTTACATGAACTGAATACTGCGTATTTCAGTGTCTACGAAGACACATTCACTTTAGTTTCTTATCTTCGATATTGTCAAGTCTTGATGACTGCTGACTCAATTACTTAATATGTGTATAATACACCAAGTTACACACACTGGGTGTTTCAAAATATTCAAGAAAATCCTCATAATTTGAACGACTTGCACATCCAACTTTGGCACACATTTATGGCATTTTTTATTGAAAATGCACTTAATTTAAATAATTTTCACTGGTCTGATATTCCTAAGAGTAAGATTGACTAGAAATATCAAAAAAATGTCCACATAAAACAATTTTTCAAGCAAATAAACGGTTTTAATGTCTACATGAACAAAGCTAAATTTGGTTTATTTGACCACCAACTAACCTCAAAAAAATATTTGACAGGTCGTTGGATTGCCTAATATGAGGATGCATTTTTTTGTTGCAGACTTCAATGGGGTAGAATTAACCCTAAACGAACGGTTGCTTAGGGTGAATTCCACCTGCTCCTTGATAGCAATAAACCCCCACAAGCGTAATCAGCACGAATAAGACAAAAAATGAAAATACCAAATATTTTATTCACTATTTCTACACAACAATCTCAACTTTTTCATTTTATTAAAAGATGCTCATGTCGAATTTAAAAACAGATTGTTAAGGAATTAAACTGTTAATGCGCTATAAAAGATTCTGCCGTTCCAAACAGATCGATTCATAAAAAAATAAGATTTTTCGTAAGGAAAAAGAAGACGAGTTGTGGATGAAAAATGACGATGAGAAACAAGGAAAACATTTGACTAATTGGGGAAGAATTTACTTCAATTCTGAACATTGGGATCAACGTCCTACACCACCCGCAAGGACGATTAAAAAATTGCTGATTTCTGTACAAATGCGTAATTTCTTCCACCGGATGTTGCCAAATTTACCAGAATCGAACTTCTCATGCTGCAGCTTCAGCCTCCGCCGGTTGTTCGGCAGCTTCCGCTTTCTTCTTCTTTTTCTTAGCGGCCTTGGGGTTCGCAGAACTGTTCAGGATCGACTTGAGATCAGGCGACGTGATCGAATGCTCCGATTGGAACAGTTCGGTCTCGAAAGGCAGCCCCGTTATCTTGTGGGGTCCGTTCGCCATCAGCAAAACTGTGAACTTGAACTGGGCCACAAACTCCCCGGACTTGTCGTACAAAACCTGGAAGGGTTCGATCAACTTGTTCTTGACGCACTCGACGACCCCCATCTTGGCTTTCGTCTCGTCCTGGAACGACCTCAGATTGAACGGCATGTTGCCATGCTTTTGTCTCACTTCGCTGTAGAAGTTCCTCGAAGCCTTCAGTTTGAGCTGGTACATCTCGTCCGTCTTCTTGTAGATCGATACCCTAGTTTCGGTTTCTTTACCTACACCTTCTCCTGTACTGATCAAAACGTCCATTGCGAAAACCTGAAAGAAAGGTACAAGACAAAAATAGACAACATTGCAAAGGACCCCGCACTTTTAGTAGGTAAAGTGGCGACCGGTCAAATTTTCTGAAAATTTGGTATGTTGGTGTACCCGACTCATTGACCAAAAGTGTCAATGGGCCCAACCCAATCCTATGGCTAGTTTTCTAAATACGGGGTGTTAAAGTTGAAAATTGCCCAGATTTTCGGATTTATTTGCTAATTATTAAGAGTTACATTGGATTTCTGTTGCATACACACGTTTACTACACGTTCTAGATATGAAATTAGAGGATACGTATGATTAAAAATATTTATATTTACCGGGTGATTCACGAATATATGACGGTAGTTTTTTCCCAAAATTCACTTTTTCTACTGTGACGTCAGGAAGGCATATTTTTGAAATGATCTTTCCGATTTAGTATTATGACGACAAAATATTGCACAGTGCATATTTTTTATATAGGGTGTTTCACAGAGAGAACCACTAGACATAATCATATTTTTTTAGGATTAATTCGAAATCCTGTATTTTTGAATTGATTTTTGGGAAAAGTGATACCACAAACATATGTGTGTCTCTAATCTCCAAAATATTCAGGGTGGTTTATTCATAGGAAGGTATTCAATTTCGGGAAAAGTACAAAAAACATGAACACCCTGTATTCGAAAATTTCCTCGGTCAAATGCAACTATTTTCTCACTATATATTGATTCCCACAACATCTCCCGAAGTATGAATTCTAAATCCGATATTATGACCAGTTTTCGAGATACAGGGCGTAAAAGCGGAGAATAACTTATTTCATCAATTTTTTTTTTCAAATTGAAAAGCCGGATTGATTTTATGTTGCGCCCATGAGTTCAGTATGAGTACAGATCAGATGCACATGGAAAGGTTCAGCTAAAATATTTACTGTTACAGGGTGATTCACGAATAAATCACAATAGCTTTTGCAAACACTCGATAATTCTACAGTTTCGTCACAGAGAAATTATTCCATGAAGTTAATAATTTTCAGTCTTAAATACTTCATAATAATTACTTTTCACACAGGGTGAGCCATAAATAATATGCTTTGAAATAATTGAAAGGAGATCTTTTCTGGTGAATTTTGAATAACTGTCTAACATAACAGCAAGTGAGCATAACCGCAAGAATTTTTAAATATATAGATATACAAGGTGATTTAGAAATAATCACCTACCAAAAATACACATTTCTTGCATGCGTAGATCATCCTAAATAAACTTTTTTTGTTGAAAAAAGTATATTTATAAAGTAATAACCGAGGTTATGACTATAATGAGATTTAAACTTTTCAATATACCTAGTTTTAACTCACTCAACACAAATATTGTGGACTGTGGAGTACCTACCAATAAAAAAATATTCGTATTTTACCTACATAAGAAGAAGGTTTATTGTCATCTTTTTGGGGGTGATAGCGCAATTAGTAAGCGCGCTCATAAAGATACTCAAAATTCACTGAAAAGTTCTTATTTCAATCAATTCAAAGCATAAGTATTTTCGGTATGGTTGGCTGTATGACTCACCCTGTATGAAGAGTAAACATACTGAAGTATTTCAGACTGAGAATTGTGAACGACTAGGTATTAACATCATGGAATAATTTCTATGTACGCAAAAGCTATTGTGATTTATTCGTGAATCACCCTGTATAACAGTAAATATTTTAGCTGAACCTTTCCATGTGCATCTGATCTGCTCTCATACTGAACTCATGGGCGCAACATAAAATCAATCCGGCTTTTCAATTTGAAAAAAAAAATTGATGAAATAAGTTATTCTCCGCTTTTACGCCCTGTATCTCGAAAACTGGTCATAGTATCGGATTTAGAATTCATACCTCTGGAGATGTTGTGGGAATCAATATATCGTGAGAAAATAGTTGCATTTCACCGAGGAAATTTTCGAATACAGGGTGTTCATGTTTTTTGTACTTTTCCCAAAATTGAAAACCTTCCTATGAATAAACCACCCTGAATATTTTGGAGATTAGAGACACACATATGTTTGTGGTATTACTTTTCCCAAAAATCAATTCAAAAATACAGGGTTTCGAATTAATCCTAAAAAAATATGATTATGTCTAGTGGTTCTCTCTGTGAAACACCCTGTATAAAAAATATGCACGGTGCAATATTTTGTCGTCATAATACTAAATCGAAAAGAACATTTCAAAAATACGCCTTCCGGACGTCACAGTAGAAAAAGTGAATTTTGGCAAAAAACTACCGTCATATATTCGTGAATCACCCGGTAAATATAAATATTTTTAATCATACGTATCCACTAATTTCATTACTAGAACATGTAGTAAACATGTGTATGCAACAGAAATCCAATCTAACTCTTAATAATTAGCAAATAAATCCGAAAATCTGGGCAATTTTCAACTTTAACACCCCGTATTTAGAAAACTAGCCATAGGATTGGGTTGGGCCCATTGACACTTTTGGTCACTGAGTCGGGTACAACAACATGCCAAACTTTCAGAAAATTTGACTGGTCGCCACTCTTCATACTAAAAGTGCGGGGTCCTTTGGATTCCATACCTCATATTTCTCAAATTCGAACTTCTCGTGCTCCTTCTTCTGCGCATCATTGGGGTTCTGAATGATAGTCTTCTCTCCGTCAATCTTAAACTGTTTGAGCTGATGGCTCAACATGCCCTCTACAGGTTTGCACTTGTACGATTCGGCGACTTGTTGTACCGCGTTCGTAACTCTGTACGTATCGTTCCCTTCCTTCATAAGTCGAAGGGCTGCTTGGGAAGCATAATAGGCAGCTAGGACCACATCTGCTTTCCTTCCCGTTACTTTGTTTTCGCTAGAGGCGCCTATGACGATAGTGTGGGCCACTACCGCTATGAATCCGTCAATGTGTGCTCCTAAATCTCTATAAGATTATTTGCGAGAATGAAGTGGTCAACTTGAATTGGAAATATTGAAAACTTACACCTTAGTAACGTCTTCATCTTTAAGAGTATAATCGGCTTCTGATGGAACAGGGGAAAAATGGCAGATGCAGTTGTTTACTGATATGCATGTAGGAAAGGCAATCCCTTTTTTCATTTCCTTCTCCTTTTTGAATACTTTATTGGTTTCTTCTGTCAGTTGATCATCACCAAATTGACAGATTTCCCTCACAGAAGCTCCAGACACGCATTTATCAATAACTTGCTTCAAAACCCCTGCAAATAACAATTTGCATCAAACTTTATGCTTTTGTACACCGGTAGACAAAGCACGCTTATAAAAAATTACATAAACGAAAATCAAGTGAATTCATGGATTTTCTCAACCCTCCCTTATTGAATCAGTATCATTTTCATTTCCCTTATTTACATATTAAGAATACACATCAAATGTGCACATGTTTCGCCACTCCATATGGGGCAAGCTTTTCTAATGTAATTTTGGGGATTTGCGGGAGACTGTTTCAACTCACTATTAACAATTTCTCCTGCCATTTTATACTTGGTAACCACCAAGTCCTCCGCGATGGTCTTTTCAGCAACATCTTTTTCGTCAGCCATCGTCAAGCAAAACACAAATTTTACTACAAGACGGACAGTGGACACAAACCTCTGAAACTCCTGTCAAAGTCAGATGTCACATCTGCATAGCCGCAAAAACGCGCGAATTATTTTTACATCGATTTCCAAATCTTTTTCGATTTATGGAAAATGGTTTTACTGTTATTTATTTCGAATGAGTGTCTGTGTGAGTGCATTCACACTTTTCTCTACAAAAACGGTTCTTATGCATTATTTGTGAGAGGACTTTGAGTTATTGAATTTTGGAGATAAAATAAGCAGCATGGCAACACTGCCGTTCAGTCTTTTTATCGACTGAAATTCAAAAACCTACAGTAGGTTTATCCGTTCGAGAGTTATAGGGTTTACGACGGGACAGAATTGAATTTGACCACGGTTTCGTGATCAGTTAGTCAAATCCAGACCAATAAGAACACAAGAAAAATACAAACATGATATAACCCTCGTTAGTAGTAGGACGAGCGCTCAAAAATTACACTTAAGTGTATTTAATAGATCTTTCACGACCAGAATAAGGTCAAATGTATTGGGAAGTTAGCTAATACAGTTTTTAATAATGATAAGTGCTAATGTAGAACACCTCATGTTTGTTCCAAAAGTTAACGCACTGCGTCGAAGTTGCCACATATTAATTTATGGCTTAATACCAATGACAGAAGACATAAAACATAGAACAACATTAATTTATTATTCGTTTATGGGTTGAATGAAATTTGATTTTACCGATAAAAATACCGATATTTTCGATATTAATTAATTTAATCTCGAAAAACAGTTATTTAAACATTCACCATATCCGCCAACGATATGACGATTGGTAAAGAAGTGAAACCAGCTAATGCAAAGTAAGTTAACAATTTTCTCGCAGGCAATGTGACGTTCCTAAAATCTGAAATTTTCAGAAATAAAAATGGTTATCCTCCTCAAGGCGTTCGTTGCCAAAAATGCCTAGAGTATGGACATTGGACGTATGAATGTAAGGGAAAGAGGAAATATCTTCACAGAGATTCCCGCACTCAACAACTAAAAAAGAAAATAAAAATACTGGAAAACAGTGAAAACAATGCTGTTGACCAAACTGAACATTCAGAAAGTAGTGATGGATCAGACGATGAATCAGATTCTAACGAAAGTTCTGGTGATGATTCCGAAAGCAGCGACGACTCCGACAGTTCAAGCTCAAGCAGCTCCTCAGCAGAAGACGAGGATGCTTCAAGTTCAAAAAGTGAATAATGAACATGTTCGTGATATTCTTCATGAATACTGACAAGTGTATAGCGAATCGGTGGTTTTATGATGCAATCTACCAGTTATTCTACGAATAATGTAATTATTTATAAATGGATTATTTAAGCGGAATATTTTTATTCCACAAAATTTAATATAGAAGTACATAATAAGACAGATCGTTATCTATACCTATTGGAATAC
Organism: Adalia decempunctata; assembly: GCA_951802165.1. Lineage (NCBI taxonomy): Eukaryota > Metazoa > Arthropoda > Insecta > Coleoptera > Coccinellidae > Adalia > Adalia decempunctata. Next base: position 5,544,868 of record OX637702.1, read on the forward strand.
TGGTGGTGAACCTAAGGGTCGTCAACCTGTGTATTTTAATATAAGAAATAAAAATCAAGTTTTTATGATCTACTTATTCAATCGAGTTATTTTACAAGCAAGAAGTATATGGTTGCAATTTTTTTGATCCTAGGGTGAAAATACAGGCGGATCATAACATCGTTAAAGGTTTTGCCAGATTAAATATGCAGGATTCATGGAAAATGGGTACTAAAGTTGAAAAAAAGAATCAAATAAAATGATGGTGAAAATGAATGAGAATACACATGTTTATCATCTTTATTGGAAGAAATTATATGTACTTAAATCATTATTAACGAAATTTCATCAATTCCTCTATTTTTCAATTGACAGCTCACTCCGAGTCAACTTTTGAACGAGTTATTGGAAATTATAGTTTTTGAGGCTCTGAAAAAAACACAATGTTTAAAATCAAATGCACCTTCGAATGGCTATTCAAAACACTCACTTGAGACAATCACTATGTACTTTGTACTCCATGGTGGCACTTGCAGGCATATTTAACAAGCGTTTTAACGCGTCTCTTATTCTATTTGTCGTAACCATATCTGAAGCCGTCCGATTCCAGATGTTCAAAAGACACTCTTGATACCTTGTGGACACCACCACACCACAAATTTCATTACCCGCCTGAAAAAAAATCAGATAATACCTACATTCAAATAGATATTGATAAAATCAAAAACCAGTAACCCTACAGATTAAGTTTCACTGAATATATTTTACCATAAACTGTTCTCCTAACATCGCCAGGCACAAGTTTTCCCATGCTCTGCTCCCGTAGTCTTTCCTGAGGCGTATAACCTACAAATTATCAACTTTAAGGATCAAGCTTCAATAGGAACATTCTCGTATGTCTCACCCATTTACCCCCTTTTCTATTAGCAGGGTCTTCCCACATAGGCATAATACCCTTCTTGAAAAGGTGCACATCCCTATGTGGGGCTATATCTTGTAACCTGACGATATGAGAATAGAGAGCCCACCATTGCTCAACGGTACCTACTTGCCCAACCAACCTCAGCGATTGACTGTAACCCTCCGTACCTTGTAGTGCCCTACTGGGCCTTCTTGAAAACCATAAACAATATGGGTGTTGTAACCTATGTTCACCTGGTGGATACTCTAACGGGCCTAGATCTGAAATGTTAGGTCCCAATTCATCGTCTCCACTGTCGTTATCTGAATTTTCGGCAGGGTGCTGTTTGAGTCTATAAACAATAAGGCAACATGCTGTACAAACTATTTATATTATCAACAACATGGTAACATACGCATCGAATTTGTTGGACATTTTTATTAAGATAATTATTGTATCTATAAATTTATAAAATCAATATATCACAGCCAATCTCTCTTAGAAATATCCAATAAATAACTTTTAACAATTATAATATATCTGAGTCGTGTCCAGTAGTCAAATGAGCTCAGATTTTTTTTTGTTTAGTTTGTTGACTTTTCAGTGACACTTTTTGGTTATTTCTCCAATATTTCTCAATGGTTTTAGGCTCAGTGAAGGGAATTCCGGGGAGATATTTATTTTCTTCAGCCTTAATATCCTTTATTCTTTCATAAACATGCGAATACTCCTGGAAAAAATTAAAAATTATCAATTTTATTGCGGTAACCAGAGAGTATTAGATAATTGCGGATCTATGAGTAACCCCAATTTTGGAAATACGTAAGATAAATGGAGTTTGTTTACAATTTCACTAATTTCCACGCCCACATCCAAAAATATCTGTTTCGAAGATTTTTTCATTATGAACGAACCTTACCTAAATTGTCCGGAATTTCAACCGAAATTGCATAAAAGATTACTTAAACATATCCTCAGAGAAATTCCTAGAAACGATGGGTCATCTGATGCTAACAGGTAGTTGCAATTTTTCCTTTGGAAAGTTATTCTTATTTTGATTATTTCCAGAGTTGTCATCGCTCATTTTGCCTTATTAGGCTTAGCTATATTAGGAGAACTTGGGAGTATATCCCAGGATGATCAGGATAAATTAATTAAATGGATATATTCCTTGCAAGTGGTAGACGATGATGGTTTGTAAGAATGAGTATTGAACTGCAATGATTGAATTAATTTTAAACTTACAGAATTAGTTAGCGGTTTTCAAGGAAGTTCGATTATGAACACGAAAGAAAACAAAAATAAGAACTCTCCCTACAAGTGGGGACATATAACAAATACATATTCTTCTCTAGTTATTCTGTTATTGTTAGGGGATGACTTATCGAAAGTAAACAAAAAATCGATTCTTCTGAGTGAGTACTTGATGTGTTAAAGAGTAATTTGAATGATTACCTGTCAATTTTAGGTTTAAGAGCGTTACAAAACGATGATGGTTCATTCACTGCCACTCGTTTGGGAGGTACCGAAAGCGATATGAGATTTGTTTTTTGCGCAGCGTCTATTTGTTACATATTGAACGATTGGTCTGGACTCGATATGAAGAAGATGATTGAATATATAAAGGATTGCGTTGTAAGCATTGATTTACCATCATCTATCCCTCATTTTCATTCTCTCTACTTTACAGTCCTACGAACAAGCTTTCGGTCAAGTACCAGGCTCTGAGAGCCACTCAGGATCCACATTTTGTGCCCTTGCTTCTCTTTTTCTGAGTGAAAACATGGATAAAATTTCAGACTTTCAAAAAGATGGACTGGTGAGGTGGCTAGTCAATAAGGTCGATTTTGGGTTCAGCGGCAGGACCAATAAGCCTGTAGACACTTGTTACTCTTTCTGGACCGGAGGCTCGCTCCATCTTCTTGGAGCTTACAATTTCATCGCCCCCTTTGAGAGACAGAGGCACAAATTGATGTTTGCGCAGCACAAAAACGGTGGGTTGTCGAAATACGAGTATTATCCACCAGATCCATTACACACGTCTTTGGGACTTGCGGGTTTGAGTATGATGAAAATTGATGCTTTGGAAGAGGTTTACGTACCTTTGGTGATAACGAAGAGAGCCTTCGATCATTTGAAGGACTTGCATGTGAGATGGAGTCAATATTAACATTTAAGAATACTGATAGAGTGAATAAGATAAAAGACATCTCGATACGAGCAATTCAGAGAGGTTGATTAGGGAAATCGATTTGAGAACTTCAACAAATGATTTTTTCAGTCCATGACAAGTTTATTGATTTATCTTCTTGGGAAATGACTGATATTCTGAATCCTTGTTTTAATTTCATTCGATTGTGAGGGGTGAATATGAAGATACCTCAACATTTTCATGAGTTTTTCTCATTTTCCTTATTCAAGGGAAAATAAACCACCCACCAAGGCAATTGAAGCAACTCAATATTCATGAAAGTTTCGAAGTATCTTCAAACATTTCAGGAATATAGAATATATTATGAGTATTTTTATGCTACATAAAAGACAAATTCAAACAGGCACAAACAATGATATAAATATTGATATTTATATAGAATCACTTTTATTGATTTCATGAATGTGTTCTTTACTGTAAGAATTTTTTACAAATTGAGTGAATTTTGCTTTGAGCTCTATATTTTATAATAAAATGTTATCATTATTCGTTTGTATTTTTGAAAAAAATCCCAATTTTCATGTAAAAACTCGTAATAAGTGTGGAGCGTGGGCAATAAAGAATTTAAATAAATTTGTCTCAACGGGACATCGTGTACATAATTTTGCCTAGACCACTTGTGTTTATTTATAATAAAAAGGCAACCCCTCAGATTGTTTCGCATCCGTAACTGAACCAAGTCCAGGTGAACGATCATCGATGGCCACGAGGGATTCCATGAGGAATCCCAAGAGCCTGCCTCACGCTCAGGATGCGAAACTACGACTCATCGTCGAGGTTGCGACCACTCTCAATGTGAGTTGAGAATGTGGGAAGATATACTACAGAAATGATCCTGTGAAGTATGATCTTAAATTACTGCAGCTAAAATTTGAGTCTATATGCACAGTTGGGAAGGAACTATTGAGTATTGATTAATGTTGAACGCCATCTATGATTTGAGGAACTAAATTTCCAGACTATATTTTACATTGAGAGATACCATTTAGTTTCATGTAACACATGCGCCATCTATACGTTTCCAAAATACTTCCCATTATTTTTGTGTTTGATGGGTTGCCGACTTCACTGGTTGCTTGATTTATGGTTGCCGCGTTGTCTGCCATTGCCATTTTACCCCTCCATAACACAAAAGAGAAGGAAGAATAGAGTTGAACAAAGCGAACGAATATTATTCACCAATTCCAGAACGCTAAGAACGAATTAGTTGGCGAATAGCGGCAGTTGAGATGTTTACGTTATAGGTGGTTTGACAGTTCGATTTTTCTATTTTCACGTTTCAAAACGTCAGATTAATTAATAATATCCGATTAGGATTGATTAACGGTCCCATAAACTACGTCGGAAAAACTCCTTTGAATTGTCGGACCAAAAAAATGTGCCTAGTGTGAGTTTAACTCAAAATCAAGAAAGGTAGGTCAACTGAATGTTTTCATAAGCTCTCTTCAACATTCTTGATTCCCTATTTGAATTCCAAAGTTGCTAAAAATGGAAATAGTTAATGGATTCAACGTTACGATATGTCTATTAGCTGAAAACCATTTCGAACATTTCCGTTCTCGATTATTCGCAATAAAATCTTGTTTATTGAGTTCATAAAGAACGTTATTCCTTTTTAATTTTCGGAAGAGTGAATTCATTAAAATTCTAATATAATTTATGGATTCTATGTTTAGCCAAAATACTGGTCACAGAAAACTGAATGCATAAAATTATCATAGAATTTTAATAAATTCCCGAAATAGCGAAAAACGCAGATGTGGGTTGATATTGAAAGTTATTTTCATTACTAAAATATAGAATTGGGGGCACTTAGATGAGAAATATTTCTGTTAAATCATTACAATTGTGAACCTAGTATCAGTAGAGATAAAAAACAGATAACTATTGAAATTAGGTACCTATTAATCATCATTTCCGTAAATTCAGATTGATGTGATTTCAATGAACTTGGATACAATTCCTAATTGTTCACTTTTATTCTCATGTCTATATTTTTTCAATTCGATTATTATTTAAAAGGAAACTTGTTTATTCTATGGCTTTAACCATAGAACTTATAGAACTATAAGTTCTATGGGCTTTAGCAAAGTCTTCAAATGTTTCAACGCAACAAACTTTCTGACTATTCGTGTGCTGAGTTCGAACTTTTCCCTTCCTCGGATTGTATTCTACATTTGCAATTTACATGTTGATAGCTCGCGTGTTCAACAGGGGGAATTTGTAATGTAATCCGAAACTCTGTGCTTTCCGACTGTTGCCATATCTATAATAACGTGTCCAAAGTTTTTTGAAGGTGGTTCATCAAACCGAAGTTATTCAGATACCTTGAAATACCACAAAAAGGTACACAAATCTGCCTATATGCAAGCCTTGTCCATGGTTATAAACTTATAAATCGACATAAACACTCTGCTTCATTGCTGATGTGAAATATACCTAACACATCAGGATTGAAACTTATTCAGAGACTCAAGAAAGACATAGAAAATTAGACTTATAGGTCACATTGCCGAAACCACCCTGTATATCGTTAACTGAATCTGTACATCTGGCATCATTGTCCTTGAGGAGGGTAGGAAGACGTATTTTTTTATAGGTGAAAGCAGCTGTGTGATAAGAAAGGTTTTCTATGTAGTCCGGCTTGAATAAGGCCGAGGGGTGGGTTTGCCGATCTAAAGGACCCCATGATTATCTCTATCGATTATTTCTCTTCCCAAGTCTACCTTCTTAAGCTGCCTTACTATTCTCCGAAAATCTCTAGTACAAAAGGCAGCTTCAGCACAGAATACCTAACTAGTTAGGCCTCAAATCACAGAACTCTAATCTGCAAAGATCATTAATGATGATCATGTTCTATGACTATGACTTTCTCTATGGATTAATCGTCGATGCATAGAATATTTTGATTAATCATAGGTGCATAGAATATTCTATTCATCTGTGATAAATCCCAATCTAGGCAAAACTTCGAGTAAAGTTCGACACTGGACCAGAAATATTCCATCAAATATGCCAAACGGCGAACGTATGCGTGTGAGCCCTCTTCCAAGGGGGCTCTGTGCATGGGCCAGGTGAAACAGGTGAAAATATACGTTGGAAAAGCGCGCCTGTTCTATCCTCCCATCACAACAGGTGATGAGCGTATCCTTGTTAACATTTCCAAGGACACAAGGATATAAAACTTCCTTTCCCAATTGATGAAGGAACCTTCATCTGTTCCTACCGGGTGGGTGTATAGATTTGTTTGGATCAATACATAAGGTATGGAATGAATTATTCAGCTGTGTATTTTCTGAAACTTTCAGAAAGATGAAATAACGATGTTCCACGTCAAAATCGGAGAAGAAAATAAACTTCATCCAATTTGTCGCGATTCCCGAGACATAATCAAAGGACGGAGGCCCTACTCTTGACATAATGATCTTCATGTTTCCAAATTGACTAACCGACCCGTGCAGGACGGCCTTGACCTGACCTCCAAGCTTCCGAATCAAGTGAATCAACACGGCGACGTATCGGAACGTGCCCCGGTCGCGGTGGAAACATTTCGCGAAAGGGAAGAGGAAGAAAGACACAGATGTGCGAGCGTCGAACAGAGAAAACCGCGCCCGGAATATTTCAGCGGCCTGAATTCCGAAATTATTCGATAAAACGGAATGCTTTCCATGGATCGGAATGCACTTAATAACAGTGGTTCGGGGGGATTACGCCGTTCTCTAGACCGCTTTATGCTAATGTAGAATCGCTGAGTTGTATATAGACTGTAATTTGTATTCTTCGGAGGCTCAGCGTGGACCATAGAATATTCTGATGATTTTGGGTTTTCAGTAAGATGAAATCATGAGGAAATTAATGATTCTTTATTGTGTTAGGGATGTTCCTTGTAGATTTGAATAGATACTTTGTAATTAAGTCACTGAAAGTTGTTAGTCCTGAATAAAGTAGAGAAATTAATCAAACTTTGTCATTGTTTCAGATTGTGATTTGCTCTAGAGTTACTCCTGAACATGTCTATGCTCGACTTGGAAGCTTGGTTAATTTATCAATGTGTATGTGCAGAATGCAGCGAATGCCGTTGTAAGTACCGACTATGTGACTTTGAACACCTTTTAAACGTTTTTTTCGACGTGCTTTTATAAATAGAGACTTTGTTTTAATCTACTCATTTCGCGCGTCATCAGAAATGTACAGAAAATTATTTGGCAACGACCACAGATCGAATTCACTGAAAGGCGCAAAAATTTCTAATCGCATTAAGGATATAAAGAAATGCACATGTCGTACTGCTTTATAATCCACCCCTGGGGCCCTCTACACTGACTCACGTTCAGTATATTGATTTTTTACGTGGTTAAATACCTCGCCGGTGAATAGAAACCTTTGTATCGGATTCCCAGTGTACACGATATAATTTTGAAATGAAATAAAAAATATAGAAGGTCATTCACAAATTTAATTTCAGAAACGATTCATAATATTCAAATAGCAAATTTAACTATACCTGATATGTTTTTACACTGTTAGTTTCGAGGTATTAAATAAAATATTATTTTCTTTCATTATTTTCTGTGGTCTAATCGATGTTAAGTATATTTAAACGACCACAGAAACTGCGTTCCGCCAAAATGAATTACTATTTAGCTTGAATATATTTTTTTAAGAATTGATGTTAAATTAATTATCCTTTCCGTTAAAAAGTCGTTTATTCTCAATCATGGGAACCTAAGCGGATGATATTTTATTGTCTTTGATTTATTTCTGATTCATGGTGAAAATGATTATTGTTAATAGAATATGTGCATTCAGTATTCGTAATGTCCTGAATTTATTTCATATCGCAATGAAAGACTACACTTCGAAAGAAGATCTACCTTGTTGGTAGATTCGCATTCAATAATCCAACAGAAAAGATTTTTGACAGGTGTCGAAAAAAAGCGAAGCGGTTTACTCATTTTTGGAAACGGAGTAGCAGTACATTTCTGGTGTTGCGCATTGTATGCACGTTATTACTCACGTTTCCCATACTCTGTTATCACTGGAACTATTTACGAATCCATCACAATAATTTAATTGTCAGAAATTCTTCAATGTTATCGATATTATTATTATTTCCAGTTTCACAGGCATGGCAGATTGTGTGAATATTGTGTTGCCATATTTACAACAGTCTTAAAAGTACGGTTTTTGTGCCGTATGTGCAGAGTTTTTCATTTGCAGTTTTTTTTCTTTCGTTTTAGAATCTTTTGATTTCTTGTTACGCTGCCTGAGAATTTGTGTTAGTTGTTGTGAGCCTGTAGATCGAGTTGATGCCGCAAAAGATGTCCGGAGATATGGAAAGAGAAGGTATAGTAAAATTTTTATAATAAGTCAATTTTTTTAATGAATTTTAATTTGTTTATGTGCTTGAAAAAACATGATTATCAATTATTAATTCTTGAGAACTTCGATTGGAATGTAAAATCAAATCTGATATTTGGTGAAAATGGTGCTTCAGATTCAGAACCAAAGATGTTCAAAATGAGAATTTGAGATTTGAGATTTCCACTTTGGTTTTTCATTGTATCGTTCGGATTGCTTTGAGGATAATCGATTCTGTTGAATAATTGGTTTCTTCACGTTCCAATTATTGAAATAGTCCAGTATACAGGGTGTCCCAAGTTCGAGTGCCTATTTAGACGTTTCTGGACAACTGGACATATTTTAAATCTGAAAAATGGGATTATGATATTGTTCGAAATTCTCTACAGACCTAAAATATTTTCAGAGCCAGAGCACTTCCGGTTATACAGGGAGTGAAAATAAATTTGCTCAAAGAATTTTTTTTTCAATCTTTTCGTTTCTGGTATGATTGAGTATTGAATGCTGAATACCTTTCTGTTAAAACCATTGTATTCATTCGAATAGTTTTCAAAATATCGACAAAAAACCAGAAAAAAAGTTAAATATTCATAGTCACTATTATATTAATTCTTCTTATTCTGAACCTCCTGAGTGTGAACCGTTCTCACAACGTCAAAGTAGAAGAATGTGAAAAGGTCACGCATCTTTCGAATTTCATGAATATCACAGGGTGTTTCAAAATTTGTGTCAAAAACTGTGATCGAAAATTGGCCATAACTTCTGTTTTTCAAATTAGAACCCTATTTTTTTATTATTGCGTTGGATTCTGCGAAGAAAAGTAATGATAGCACTCTCAGATGCTCTTGCTTCTAAATTCAGTAATTCCCGAGTTATTTGAGCTTTTCTGGATTCATTCAGCTAATCTTTTACTTGAGAATATTCTGTGACCATAGAAGATAAATTTCCCCATTAATAATTCACAAGTGACAGATCTAATTTTAGGTTTTATCTTTACTTTTCGATTTTATTCAATGGTTCCATGAAAATATTCATCGAATATGTTGCATGAGAATATTCTGTGACCATAGAAGATAAATGCTCCCATTAATAATTCACAAGTGACAGGCCTAATTATTAGTTGTTACTATGGTTTCATGAGAATATTCATCGAATCTGTTCAGATTTGATGAATTTTACTCTACGTACAACATGAATCGAGAAAAATACCACGGGAAATTACTGAATTTAGGAGCAATAGCATCTTGGAGTGCTATCACTATTTTTCTTTGCAGAATCCAACGCAATCATAAAAAATAGGGTTCTATTTTGAAAAACAGAAGTTATGGCCAATTTTCGATCACAGTTTTTGACACGAAATTTGAAACACCCTGTGATGATATTCATGAATAAACTATAGATGCATGACCTTTCCCCATTCTTCTACTTTGACGTTGTGTGAACGGTTTACTCTCAGGATGTTCAGAATAAGAAAAATGAACATGATACTGACTATGAATATTTGACTTTTTTTCAGGTTTTTTGTCGATATTTTGAAAACTATTCGAATGAATACAATGGTTTTAACAGAAATGTATTCAGCATTCAATACTCAATCATACCCGAAACGAAAATATTGAAAAAAATTTCTCTGAGCAAATTTATTTTCACTCCCTGTACAACCGGAAGTGCTCTGGCCCTGACAATATTTTAGGTCTGTAGGGAATTTCGAACAATATCATAATACCAATTTTCAGATTTCAAATAAGTCCAGTTCTCCAGAAACGTCTAATAGTCACTCGAACTTGGGACACCCTGTATACCGGATAAAATGATTGTAAGAAGTTATGACCGGAGTAAAAAAAAGTTTTCATCAATACTTGCTTCGATAAAGAAAATAATATTTTTGGTAGGTCAAATGCACCAGCATGTTCTCCCACATTCAATATTCGGAATGCATTGATATCTTTTATTGCAGTTTAATCAACTCTGAAAGGAAATCCTCCTATTTTGTGTTCGACAATGAGTAATAAATGCGAGGGTGTAATATACAGGGTCATTATCGGTCGATGGCACCTTGAATGTTACAAAGAATAACAGGAATTGAGATTATTTTGAAGCATTTCTCTAAGAAAAAACAGTACAACCAGAGATCTACCGATAAGGATAACTATACTCCATTCACAATTATAAAATCACAACTCTGGCCTTGGAAATTTGACACATTCCACTCTGTATCGAAGTTATGACGTTTTTCAAAGAATTTTTATGTTCCAAGTTAACACTATGTTGCCCTTTCTACATTCTTAGCGTATTCCTCAGAATGTGAATTTATTCGGAAAATGAATGAATTGGAAAAGATGTGATGGACGAAAATAATTAACGTTTATATGAATTGATAGAAATGATTCCTTTTCTAGTTATTGGCATGAAAAGTACAAGAGATCACTGTTGAAATATATCATTTTTCGCCATGGAAGAAAACTGCATTGCTTTCACATAATTTTCATATGCATGCTTGTGAAGATTTAATGTTTATTATCCTCTTGAACTGAAAGTTCAAGACTTGACGACATCAAGTGTTGATTCTAATCAAGAATTCATTAAAAAAAATCAACCCAAAGATATAAGATGAATTGATGGGTAATTACAAGAATCAAGAATATAATGTCAATTTTATTTTGTTGATAACTTTCTTAAAATGAATTTTGGGATATATAACTCGGCTGCGTTTGTTCAAACAACATCTGAAGAATACATTTTTCACCATCTCGACCTTTGAATGGCGTTTCTTATAGGAGAATTATTAGGTCTAAGTTCCACCTCATTAGTGAGGTACCTAACTTTTGCAAATCTGCTCAGATATCGCCAAATTTCTTGGAAAACCTGAAAAATATCATCCTAATCGACCTCTCGAGGCTCCATCCGATCCATCTACTGCGATATCTGTCCAAATAACAGCTTTTTCAACGAAATTCCTGTGTACCCCTTCAACCTCGAAATGTAAACATTCGTCCTGGTCTTGAAAATCGTACTCACGCTCCAAACTGGTGCTAAAAACAATAAACATACGTTGTTCTTGGATATTCGACGAAAAACTCACCTGCAAATATCGATTAAATACCAAAAATCTGCGAACAATTTGTAAACCTAACAAAATGTGGAATATCCTTGATTCTTTTACTTTGATGTAAACAAAGAAACTGGCAACGTCGTTTTGTCATTAACGATATTTTCTGTGCGCGCACTGACTTTTCATCATATGTTCTGTGCTTTTCATCAGGGGCACCAACTCCTGAAAACGAAACCATGACCTCCTATGTGATTGAATAAAAGTGAATGGAGTATACTTAATAGGTAGATCTATCGGCTCTACTTGTTTATTTGAAATCTGAGATTCAAACGTGTTTTCCGTGTTTGAATGCTAGAAATTGAAATCAATACTGCAGTGAAATTGAAATTTAGAGTAAGATTCGAGAATTGAAGCAAATATTGAAGGTTTTATTATTGAATTGAAATATGTGAATGGTCCCCAATTGGCTAAATTATACCGGTCGTCATTCTCGAACGTTTATCAACCATAAACGTAAGTTTCATATTGTTAACTTTGCCTGCATGCTTGCGAAATTGATTCAATTGGCAAGATGTTAGCTCGATACTAATCAATCCTCATTGGGGCTATGCAAAGGTGCACTATAACGCCCTATGTTGACCTAAAACCTTTCATTCATTAAGTTGAGTCTAGCTAAAAGTGATGAATGCAGATTCTGTAGGTAGGAAGAAGAATCTGCTGATCACCTGGTTTCAGAATTCCTCGCCCTTTTTATTAGACGGCCGTTATTCCGTAACGTCTCTAACTATTCATTTGTTTCAGTCATAGGCGAATCCGCCAATTTTGCGACCCGCGATTTCAGTTTGCGGGCCCAAAAGAAGCTCCTATCCAAGATGTCGGGCCCGACCATGTCCCGTATGTTCATAGACAATAACACTTCTCGTCTACTCGACAATTTGTACGTGATCGCTAAAAAATACGTAAGTATCCATCTTCAAGATCTGAAAGTACTGGCGGATCCAGGCAGTTTTTCAGGGGGGGGCATGAAGTCTTTCAGGGGGGGCATTAATAGAAATTTTTTTTTGCCAATGTTATAAGACTACTAAGGACTGAACGAGAATAAATTCGCTATCACAAACACGCCTATATCTCTTGAACCAATTGAGAAAAACATCAAAATTTGATCATAGTTAGCGTTGTTATGAACGTCAGAAACATGTGGAACATTTACTTCATAGATATTCCAATTCTCTGTCGCAAAATGTTAAGCGAAGTGGTAACACGAGAATTTATAGTGAAACTTCTTCAAAATAATCAAAAATGGAGCTTCAAAAGAATCGCAAAAGAGGCTCGCGTTCGTCCGGAAACGGTATCAAGAGTTGTTAAGCGCTTCAACGAAGATCTCACAATTAACCGCAAGGAAGGAACCTGGAGGAAAAAGGAATTTCATAGCCCAAAATAAGTGAAGACAGCCATCAGCCTTGTTCAGATGAATCCCAACCTTTCAGGACGGAAAGTTGCCCAAATAGTGGGTTGTTAGCAGTCAACCGTTCAGAAAATCAAGTCGAGTTGTGGGCTTAGAACATACAAAGTGCAGAAAGTGCCAGACAGGAACGCTGTGAAGAATCAAGAAGCGAAATCAAGAGCAAAGAAATTAAAAAAAGATTTCTTGAAACATTTTTCCTGTTGCGTGATGGACGACGAAACCTATCTCTTGGCTGATTTCTCGCAACTTCCTGGTCAGGAATTTTATACTGCAGATTCTCGTGGAAATGTTGACGAACAATTTCGCGTGAAGAAACAAGCAAAGTTTCCTAAAAAATTCCTGGTTTGGCAAGCAATTTGCACTTGTGGGAAAAAGAGCAAATTTTTCGTTGGCCATCAAGGCTCTGTTGACTCGAAGATATACATCGAGGAATGCTTGAAGAAGCGACTTTTACCATTCTTACGTGAGCACGATGTGTCAACAATCTTTCGGCCAGATTTAGCTTCATGCCACCACAGCAAGGCCACCAATGAATGGTACGAAGCTAATGAGGTGGTTTTTGTCCCCAAAGAGGCCAATCCACCAAATTGCCCAGAACTCAGGCCAATTGAAAGATATTGGGCCCTGGAAAAAAGACAATTGAAGAAGACTAAGAAATCAACGTTAACATTAGCGGAATTCGAGCGAAATTAGAAGACAGCATCCCAGGAAGTGACTGAAAACACTATTAGAAGCATGATGGGAAGAATTCCAGAAAAAATCCATGAATTTTGTAAAAAATAGTTTTGGTTTTTTTATTGTAAAAACAGTTTTCATTAGAACTAGCTGGCCCGGCGAACTTTGTACCGCCTGAACTACTTAAAAGTTGTATAAACTTACCATTGCTTTTTTCAAGCAGGAAAAAAATTAGGCGAAATCAAAGTTCAAAATATACAAAATTTTAATAATTTTGTAATTCACATGGAAAGAATTCTCTTTATTTAAGCGGTAACTAATTGTTGAACTTGAACATATAACTTTTTGTTTTTAATTGTTGTACAGTTCTCTTTATGCATTACCTCATGTGACTGTGAATAGCAGGAGTATAATCCATATTATACCTTTCCACTTATATGAATCAAAATGTCAAGAATATGAACAAAAATTATTCCTTTAATGAACTATCGACTATTAACACAGCCCGTCGACCAGAATTAAAAAATCAGTCATTTGTTAATAGCCCAACCTGAAGTGGCAAAAACAAAACTTTTCTTATATTCTCAAAATCTAATCAGTGGTCACACCATTATTTTAAACATCTTAGCTATGCTGCTAAGCACAAAATAATGGGTAAACATCTCAGTTGGTGGAGCAGCGCGATTCTCATTATTCCATGGATATGAGCTGTCAATCTCTCTTCAATTTGTTCAATTTAGTTGACGATATCAAGCTCGTTAGAAGACAAATCGAGATGTTAAAATGTCGATAGTACGATCGACACGGCAAAATTATCAACACTGTGAATTATGTTGAACTCATATTCAAATTTATTGATGGTCATTCGACCAGATCAGATTAGGCAACCCATGAAACATTATTGTATATCGTAAGTGGAAGCCCAATGAGCAAACGTTTCAAAATTATTGACGCACACAATACTGTCTCTGTGCGAACAGAAACACGAATATAATATATCAATTACTAATTATGGGCAATTTTGGATTCAGTTATTTCCGCAAATGTATCTATCACCCAAACAGAAATTCGAAAGCATTTCAAAAATAAAGAAAAAAGATGAAGATGGCCAACTCACGTTTGAAACTGATCGTCAAAATCAGATACTTGATCTTTCGGTAAAAATTCACTGTTCCACCAACTTGAAATAAGTTTACCCGCTTTTTGATCTGGCAATAGACTTGCATGTTACCATGAGTTCTATGCGAATCACATATCGCCATCTAACAGCGGTAATATCAACCTACGACTATGTACAATGACTTGTCTATTCACTGTACGACTATGCATCAACGGTAGCGACACCCAGTGGCCTTATTCAAAAGAAGGAAAATCATTTCCTGCATAAGTAAAACTTTCATCAATTTTTTCCAAGTTTTATTGTATTTTATAATAACCAGACCGAAGACGATTCCATAAATGAAGTTTCATAACAAACAGTCCATCCGATCTCTAGTTATGAATGGTGTAACCAACATCTTTCTTTTATATATATAGATTAGAAGATGATTCGAAAATGAGTTTGATTTTCGAAATCGGTCCAGTGGTTCAAAAGATATAAGCGTTTTTGTGATAGCGAATTTATTCTCGTTCAGTCCTTAATAAAGGGATTATCGTCAATTTCGTCGCCCCCTGTATCCGCCAGTGTCTGAACAACGATTTTATTGAAGATCCGATTTTTCCAGACAAACGATAAGAAAGAATCCGAGAAGCTGATCAAGAACATCATCAAAACGGTCATCAAGTTCTCGATCCTCTTCCGAAAGGACATTCTGACCGACGCTCAGCAGGACAGCATTTTAGACATAAAGGATAAAGTGAGGATCCTCGCCATGAACATCATGACCTTCCATGAGATGGACTTCACCTACGACCGGTCGTTCTTGACCACATGCCTCAGAGAGTGTCAAAGAAGCATCGTAGAGATCGCGGAACACCATCTGACAACGAACAATGTGCAACGTATAATCAAAGTGTTCGATTTCTTCAACAACGAACAGTTTCTGGATGAACTCTTCGCTTATAACAGTGAATACAAGCCGTTACTCGGGAACTTGGTCAAGGATCTGCACAGGGCGATAGACGATAAAATCTTATAAGTTTGCACCGATGGGAATACTTGAAGATGTTTTATTTTTTTTATCATGTAGCTGATCCGGTGATGATGTTGAGCGGTTTTTCGGTGTTTCTCATTGTTTCTACGCGATATTTTACGATGAACAATGGTTTTCGAGAAAGTAGTTCAAATGTACTCTCGAACCGAGTATTGATAAGGTGGTCACCCTGGTTTCAGTAGGTGGCTCCTCAGTCTAAGGGTCTTTTCGAGCAATCTGGCCTGCACCAGTTTGAAGAGAAACCTTTGAATTTGGTGATGTCGTTGAGTCTTCAAACTCTTGTTTTGCCATATCAACGGTACCTTTGTAGGATAAATGTGAGCACCTTCTGACAACGCCGCATGATCTTGCCCTGATATTTTTCGACAAAAATTTACATTTCCCCCATGACAAACTACGGAGACTACCAAACCAACTTAAAACACGTATAATATTGCGTATAAGTGGAGTTACATGTTAAAAAAGCGTTATTCCCAAGCCTTGAACCACCTTTAAGACGCACTTGCCATTTTTTATAGGAACGTAGCTATTTTACAAGAACAAATCCTATTTTGGTAAATTCGCCTATTGGTCCTTATACTGTCACCGCACAGCTAGATTGTTATACACCAAAAACTTGATATTTAATTCGGTTACGCTTGATGGCACCATCGGCTTTATTTAATTGTTAGATTATCCAGTCGTCCTGAGAACTGTGACTGCCGTTAATGCAACCAATTTGGCATATCAGCAACAATAAGACCAATTAAGTAATAATATATCATTCCTGACTTTTATTCTAGTTAATCTGGTCATGTCATGATTTGAATTTTATTTTAGTCATGAAAAGTAGTTCAAATCATCCATTTATGTGGTGTGAGGTAACTTTATGATATTTTCATGAATTCTTATCGAGTAAGACAGTGGGTAGTGGTTAAGATTGGTCCTATGTTAGTGTTATGCGTTTTGTCTATGTTGAATAGAAATATGAAGCATGTCGTGATGAAAACTCGAAAGTACTAGTCTTTACATTCTTCATTTGCACTTGCGGTTAATTTTTACTAGTCACGATGAGGATAATCATACACCTTATTGATATTTCCTATGAACTTTTTGTATTATTGGTATATTCATTCGATATCCACAAACTCATATCCAGATATTACTTTTTTTATTTTCTACTGTACTAATTTATATCATTGAATTTGTTCTTCATCATTGCAAAAAAGAAAATATTATCTTATTGAACAATTTGTGTTTTATTTCATTCCAAGAATTGAAGGAAATGCCCAAAATATCTATATTTTGACAAAATAACGCTTGAAACTACAAAATGAATAGGAAAGAAAACGCAAAAAGTAGACAAAAAATTAATTTCTCAATTAACTTTCGACAAATGTTCTTTACATTCTTCATTTGCACTTGCGGTTGAATTTTACTGTTCTCGATGTGCAACGTATAATCAAAGTGTTCGATTTCTTCAACAACGAACAGTTTCTGGATGAACTCTTCGCTTATAACAGTGAATACAAGCCGTTACTCGGGAACTTGGTCAAGGATTTGCACAGGGCGATAGACGATAAAATCTTATAAGTTTGCACCGATGGGAATACTTGAAGATGTTTTATTTTTTTTATCATGTAGCTGATCCGGTGATGATGTTGAGCGGTTTTTCGGTGTTTCTCATTGTTTCTACGCGATATTCTACGATGAACAATGGTTTTCGAGAAAGTAGTTCAAATGTACTCTCGAACCGAGTATTGATAAGGTGGTCACCCTGGTTTCAGTAGGTGGCTCCACAGTTAAGGGGCTTTTCGAGCAATCTGGCTTGCACCAGTTTGAAGAGAAACCTTTGAATTTGGTGATGTCGTTGAGTCTTCAAACTCTTGTTTTGCCATATCAACGGTACCTTTGTAGGATAAATGTGAGCACCTTCTGACAACGCCGCATGATCTTGCCCTGATATTTTTCGACAAAAATTTACATTTCCCCCATGACAAACTACGGAGACTACCAAACCAACTTAAAACTTGTATAATATTGCGTATGAGTGGAGTTGCATGTTAAAAAAGCGTTATTCCCAAGCCTTGAACCACCTTTAAGACGCACTTGCCATTTTTTATAGGAACGTAGCTATTTTACAAGAACAAATCCTATTTTGGTAAATTCGCCTATTGGTCCTTATACTGTCACCGCACAGCTAGATTGTTATACACCAAAAACTTTATATTTAATTCGGTTACGCTTGATGGCACCATCGGCTTTATTTAATTGTTAGATTATCCAGTCGTCCTGAGAACTGTGACTGCCGTTTAAATGCAACCAACTTGGCATATCAGCAACAATAAGACCAATTAAGTAATAATAGGTATATCATTCCTGACTTTTATTCTAGTTAATCTGGTCATGTCATGATTTGAATTTTATTTTAGTCATGAAAAGTAGTTCAAATCATCCATTTACGTGGTGTGAGGTAACTTTATGATATTTTCATGAATTCTTATCGAGTAAGACAGTGGGTAGTGGTTAAGATTGGTCCTATGTGAGTGTTATGTGTTTTGTCTATGTTGAATAGAAATATGAAGCATGTCGTGATGATAACTCGAAAGTACTAGTCTTTACATTCTTCATTTGCACTTGCGGTTAATTTTTACTAGTCACGATGAGGATAATCATACACCTTATTGATATTTCCTATGAACATTTTGTATTATTGGTATATTCATTCGAATTCCACAAACTCATATCCAGATATTACTTTTTTTATTTTCTACTGTACTAATTTATATCATTGAATTTGTTCATCATTGCAAAAAAGAAAATATTATCTTATTGAACAATTTGTGTTTTATTTCATTCCAAGAATTGAAGGAAATGCCCAAAATATCTATATTTTGACAAAATAACGCTTGAAACTACAAAATGAATAGGAAAAAGTAGACAAAAATTAATTTCTCAATTAACTTTCGACAAATATTCTTTACATTCTTCATTTGCACTTGCGGTTAAATTTTACTGGTCACGATGTTTTTGAGGATATTCGCACACCTTATTGATATTTCCTATGAACATTTTGTATTATTGGTATATTCGTTTTATATCTACAAACTCATATCCAGATATTACTTTTTTTATTTTATACTGGACAAAGGACCCCGCACTTTTTCTATGGCAAATGGCGTTCCGTCAAATTTTCTAAAATTTTGGTATAATGTAGTACTCGACCTACTGATCAAAAGTGTCCATGGCTCCAACTCAATCCTATGACTAGTTTTCGAGATACAGGGCGTTGAAGTTGAAAATTGCCCACTTTTACTACGCCCGTATCTCGGTACAGAATAGAACGAACTCAAATTTTTCTCAAGAAACATTTCATTACATTCCCAGGGAGCAACCATATAGAGGAATATGACCGAAAATTGTTATGAATACAGGGTTATCCATAATTGAATGCATGCCCGATTTTGAAATTATAAAATATGTCAGTTTCAGAGCGAGAACGTTCACAAAATGAACTATTACACTAGATATATTGTTGTTACATCGAAAACGTCTGAAATACCCAGAATTTATACTGGGTGATCCATTATTATAGAAACTATTCTCAAGGAGGGTTAAATGGACACCCTGTATTTATGGGTTGATTCAAGGTGTTTGTTTAATTTTTTTAGAACATATCATCATGGACTTCAAAGAATACAGGGTGATTCAGTCATGAAATGAACTTTGAACCTCACGAAAATACCCAAAAACCACCTTTTTTTTCGTCACCCTCTATTTCAAGATTAACTCCGATGAGGTGGGAGTTTTCTTTCACCATTGTACTTGATATAAAAACATCAATACGGCTGAGAGTTTTCATCCACTTCCTATGAACAGATTTTTTTTATGCTGGAATAAGAATAGAATAACATAAATAAATTATTCATAAAAAAAAATCTGGTCATAGGAAGTGGATAAAAACTCTCAGCCGTATTGATGTTTTTATTTCAAGTACAATGGTGAAAGAAAACTCCCACCTCATCGGAGTTAATCTTGAAATAGAGGGTGATGAATAAAAAAAGGTGGTTTTTGGGTATTTTCGTGAGGTTCAAAGTGCATTTCATGACTGAATCACCCTGTATTCTTTGAAGTCCATGATGATATGTTCTAAAAAAATTAAACAAACACCTTGAATCAACTCAAAGATACAGGGTGTCCAGTTAACCCTCATTGTGAATAGTTTCTATAATAATGGATCGCCCAGTATGAATTCTGGGTATTTCAGACTTTTTCGATGTAACAACAACATATCTAGTGTAATAGTTCAATTTCTGAACGTTCTCGCTCTGAAACTGACATATTTTATAATTTCAAAATCGGGCATGCATTCAATTATGGATAACCCTGTATTCGTAACGATTTTCGGTCATATTCCTCTATATTGTTGCTCCCTGGGGATGGAATGAAATTTTTCTTGAAAAAAATTGAAGTTCATTCGATTCTGTTTCGAGATACGGGCCTAGTAAAAGTGGGTAATTCTCAACTTCTCCCAACTATCTCGCAAACTAGTCATAGGATTGAGTTTGGGCCATGGACATTTTTGATAAGTAGGTCGAGTACTACATTATACCAAAATTTTAGAAAATTTGACGGAACGCCATTTGCCATAGAAAAAGTGCGGGGTCCTTTATATCATTGAATTTGTTCTTCATCGTTGCATAAAAGAAAATATTATTTTATTGAACAATTTGTGTTTTATTTCTGTCAAAGTGTTGAAGGAAATTCGCCCAAAATAAAAAATAAGCTTCAAACTACAAATTGAATAAGAAATAAAACGCAAAAATACACAAAAAATTTATTTCTCAATTCAATTTCGACAAATATGTCTGAACAGATACTTCAATATAATTCTTCATAAACCTTAAGTTTTTCTATAACCAAAAATGACCAGGATAATTCTCGAAAATTTTTATACAGGTTTTTTCTTAAAATACGATTGACTGTTTTAGTCCCGCTACTACAGACTGGACCACCTTTTTTATTTACAGAGGACGGAAATACAGTTTGATATTTTATGAATAGTTTGTATATAATTCGGAGAAACATCCTGTATATCCAAAAATGAAAGCTTGGAAGTTGCACAAAATGGTAATCAGTTATCACAGTTAGATTTGTCATGGATAAAAGAAAATTTATAAATAACAAACTGGTACATCAGCAAATCAATAAATAAGACATTTTACATGACTTTCATGTACTTTAGAAACAAATCAAAAAAATAGCTTTCACCTTGTCTAATGCTAGAAATAGATGTCAAAAAAACAGGATGTATTTTTTTAGCAAGAATTCATGAAACCAAACAGATCATTCAAAGTTGTACTTCTCAACGTAATTGAATTATTTGGTTTCAACATGCCATAGATAATTACAATTTCAACAAAAAATAATAATTAGCCATGAAAAACTTCATGAATTACATCTAATACAACCAATCCTTTAACCACAACATTTACCTAGGACTATTTTGACCCAAACTTCAATTTTTTAAATCACAAGAGACTTCCATTGATAAAAATGGAACCTGTCTACATCCAAAGATATAAGCCTACTTTGCTATTTTAGGACCCTTGCCCACATAATCCAAGCCTCAATAAAAATATGCCTTATTCTGTATAGTTTCAATATTTATAGGTTCACTCCTTTCCCTTGGAAAGGCAATGAATAAATATTTTTCACTGAAAAATAGATTTTTTCAAACTTTTTCCGTTTTACATAAATTCAATGTTGGAAAAATATATTTCTGAATTAAGTGTAAAAAACAATCATAAATTACACAAACATTATCACTGTTTCCATAATTATGAAAATGGGTAAAACCTCCGAAAAGTAAATTAATTCCATTATGCCTACTACCCCACTTCGGTAATAACAACCGAATTTTTTCGAGTGTAAGGTATAGCCTTATATCTACTTTCGTAGGGATATGCAGGTTGATAATAAATTCTTTGGGTATATTCAGCGTTATTGTACCTTTTCTGTTGTCCGTCACCCTTCCATAAGAATGCTATCAAGAAACAAAGATATCCAAACATCCGACTTATGGTATTGAAGAATGCTATGATGATCGGAGTCGAAACTTCCAATAATTTCAATATGTAATCTAGAAGATACTTCACAATTTGTCCACCCCCAGTTATAACAGTCAAAATCAAGAGAAAAATGAAAACCATTGCGGCCTTGAAGTTACCCCATGATAAAATCGGTTGATCATCATCCACTGTTAAATTTTTAGTGGTTTCGAAGAAGCTGGATGTGTTCCAACTTGGTTCTCTTGAGCTGTGTTTCTCCTTATCCTTGTAAGATTCTTTATTAAGTTTTAAAATGACATAATTTTGGCCAAATGAAACATCTCTTACACAAAACCTATAGGGACCAAAAATCTCTTCTTCAATGTCTACCCAAATATTATATCCTACTGGTGCTCCAGGAGTGTCCGATGTCGTAATCCCAATCCATTTGGAATTATGGTAAAAATTTTCTAGTCTGCGTTTGATGATCGAGAGGTTTTCTATAAATATTTCTTCGTTCTTCGAGATTTTGATTATTTTTTTGTAACACTCCAAATGGGGAACGTACCTTTTTTCTAGATAAGATCCAACGAAAGAATGATTCCTTATCATTTGCCTCACAAACCTTTTCAGTGCCTTTTCATCTGACAAATAATTCTTCGGAGACTCATTCTTGACTGGATTAACCATATTTTCATCTGATTACTTCTGAATTTGAAGAAAAATACAAGGTCTTCCTATCTTTAATTATCCAAATCAACTACTTACGTTGAGTGACCATTTATTATCAATATAAATAGGAAATAGCACCAAATTTTTTATCTGACATCTGAAATGTCACATTTTTAATTGCCGGATTCACCGGTGACAACTGATTTTGGTCTTTCCCCGAATACACAGATGAAAAACACAGAACCCGAACCAGGACACTGTGCCCTGGATTGTACCATGAAAAAGAATTAATTTCCATAGAATTATTTGTTAATCTCGATGCTTTTTTCATTTTAACCTTAAAATCTCTGCTTAAACTTTTCCATTCGAGTTGTGTTCTGTGTTTGTGGAAATATTTTGACTTGTGGAAGAAAGTTTATTTTAGTGAAAACATATGTCTATATACGAATAATTTTCAATTCTTCAGTCGTATCTGTTGTTCTGGAAAAATATTCAGATTTGTAACTAGCAACATGACTTCTCAAGCAGTAAGTATAAAATTTAAGAATTTTTTCTATAATTGATCTACATTATTAAATTTAGGCACCCAGTGTAAGAGAATACTCGATAAGAGTTCCCAAGAATTCAAAGAAACGATATCATGTGATGAGGTTTAATGGAAACTTAGAAGTTGATATTGGAAAATGGACTCAAGTGAAAATGGAACGGGAAAACAATATGAGAGAATTTAAAGGTTTCGATGAAGACCAGCCCAAGTAAGTTAATGATAATTTACGAATACATTAGAAATTAGTGTGCTTCAATTAATAATATTCAAGTAAATGAAGTTTTTTGCACCAACTATGGTAATTTTCAAAGATTCGTTGTAATTTAAGATTCGGAGCTGGCTCTGAGTTCGGAAGAGAAGCAAAAGAAGAAGCCAGACGAAAAAAGTTAGGAATAATCGCCAAGAAATACAAAGTCGATGATCAACCATGGATCCTCAAAACTTGCGGCAGTACCGTTAAAAAATTCAAGGGTATCAGAGAAGGCGGGGTTTCCGAAAACACAGCATACTACGTTTTCACCCATGCTGAAGACGGTGCCATCGAAGCTTTTCCTCTTCAAGAGTGGTACAAATTCCAACCGATCCAAAGGTACAAATCGTTGACGGCTGAAGAAGCTGAACAAGAATACAGCAAAAGAAACAAGCATATGAACTTCTTCTCTTTGATGTTGAGGAAGAGATTGAAGGGCGACGAAGAAGTAGATGTGGAAGAAGAAGAAAAGGGAAAGAAGCAAAGTAGTAAATCCAAAGAATTGAAAATTTCTGAGATGGACGAATGGATGAATACTTCAGATGAAGATTCTTCCGATGCCGAAGAAACTAAAGAAGCTGATGAGGATAAAAAGGATAATAAGAATAAGAAGAAGGGAAAGGGAAAAAAGAGTAAGTTTTTCAATCTGTTATTGGATTGGAGTTTTAAATTCTTTTTTAATTGTAGTTGTACCGAAAAAAAAGAAAAGGGACACTAACTCCGAAGCATTTGAAGACTCTGATGATGGAGACGGTGAGGGCAGAGAATTAGACTATATAAGTGACAGCACAGATAGTGAACCTGAAAACACCAATCTAGACAGCGTTGCTGAAGAAAAAGGACTTAAGAAACTTTTGAATTCTGATGAGGAAGAAGAGGATTCCGATAAATCAGATAAAGAAGCAAGCAATGACGAGGAAGATAAGGACAAGGAAGGAGATAATCAAGCTGAAGAAAAAGGGGATAAGGATAAGAAGAAAAATAAGAAGAAGGTGAAGAAAGAGCCAAAGAAGGAAGAGAAAAAAGGGGGTGAGTGGCAAATAACCAATACAATTTTGTATTTGACGTATTCTGCTAGCAAAATTCAACATATCCTACCATGGAATATTATCAAATTTGAATTGAAACTATTGAATTTTTTAAACAATTCTCGACCTCCCTGTTGAATGAAAACGACTTCAAGAATTTATAGGAACAAAAGCAGTTTATTGCTGCTTGAAATGTGATAACCAAATTTCACCAAATCATGTACAGGGTGTTTATCAGACCCTAATTGGATGTAACTAATTTTTTCAGTATGACAATATTTTTTGAAATTTCTTTCAAACTGTCAATTGGGCTTGAAATATCGAGCTCTCCTACCAAATTTGGGGCGAATCCGTTCAACAGTTTTCGAATTATCGAATTATCTGGGATGGGTTACTATTTCTTTGACAGCTGCTTAAATTTTTTTGACAGCTGTCAGAAATTAATTCCAATTGATTTCTTGAACTGAAAAATGCGTATCTACGTTGAAACAGGCCTCAAGTTTAGCAAAAATATTCGAATTTCATTATAATGCTCCGTTACTTTATGTATTCCTTCAATTTCTTAGAAAGTCTAAGCGACTTCAGTTCCGACAGTAGTTCAGAAGACGAATCAAAGAAGAAACCAGGAGATAAAAAATCAAAGAAAGAAGAAATTAACAGGTACGAAATTCACACTGATATTCAGAAAATGCAATGTTAATCTTCCTTTTTTTTAAGTGAAAATAGTTCAAGGTCAGCAACTCCGACTGACAATAAGAGGAAGATAATAAACGATGCTTTAGCTGGTCCTTCTAATAAAAAGATGAAGCTCGATCTCAATTCGATTCCAGGTTCAAGGTAAGAGCATAAAGAGGCTGAAACTAAACTCAAGCAATGATATTTCCAAATTTCCGTTTTCACCATATTATTCTTTTTAGCGAGTCTGGAATAACCGAGGAAGCTGTTCGTAAATATCTGATGAGGAAACCGATGACTACGACTGAGTTACTTCAGAAATTCAAGTCGAAGAAGACCGGATTGTCAAGCGAACAATTAGTGAATATAATGACTCAAATTTTGAAGAGAATAAATCCGGTTAAACAAATGTTGAAAGGCAAGATGTATCTTTCAATTAAGCATTGAATGAGAAAAATCCTTGAGAGTTATTGTTGGTGGTTATTTTTGATCGGTTGTATATTTTTCGTCAAAACTTTTCAGAATCGTTTCAGAACATGGATTTTTTCTGTTATCTGTGTTGTAATTAAACTATTTTATATTTAATACTGTCTTTCATTTCAATATGACCTGAATAAAATAAAATCCATTTTACATGGTTTTTCTATCAAAATCATCTATAATCTCTGGAACCAGGACGGATATTAGGTTATTTCAAATAGCAAAATGTTAAAAATGGTGTGGACTTTGTACTAAAGCATACTTAAACATGATCAAATTATTGAACAAATCTACAGAGTATCTCAAAGCTCGAAAAATGAAAATATATAATTTTTCATTTTTTCGTTTATATTTCTAAATGGAACACCCTATATGTTTACTATCCCATATTTCGATTCTACTTGAAACTCTCATAATATTCTATTAAGCATGTTTTTTACCTCTCGTTAACTATTTATAGGAAAATATCCATTGGGGTCATGTACAAGGTGCGACACGGAGGGCGGACGTTTTTCAGATGGGCATAACTTTCCCCCACTGAGGACGAGAGAAGTGGGGAAGGTGCCGTTAGACTCGTGTGTTCCTAGCATTTATTTACCACACAGCCCAAAAGTTACGGTTTGGTGCGCTGTATCGCAAACTCGCATCATTGGCCCTTACTTCTTCGAAGACGTTAATGGTCGTGCTGTTACCGTGAACTCAGAGCGGTACGTCGAAATGATCAACAACTTCTTTATCCCCGAATTACGACGGCAACGTGTTCCAATCCGACGTGTGTGGTTCCAACAGGATGGGGCGACCGCCCACACAGCCATAGCATCAATGGACGTTATTCGCCCTCTCTTCCCTGGTCGCCTTATTTCCAGGTTTGGCGATGTTCATTGGCCTCCCCGGTCCCCAGATTTATCCATATGCGATTTTTTCTTATGGGGACACCTCAAGGCTAGAGTATACGAGACCAAGCCCCGAACTCTGGACGAATTGAAAAGGGCTATTCGCGTGGAAGTTGCCCAAGTTGAGAGAGCGATGTTGGAGAGAGTCTACGCGAACTTCCAAGAGCGCCTCCAGCACTGCATCACCGATTTCGGCCACCACATGCCTGATGTGATTTTCCACACTTGACTGTCTCAAATGCTATTTCCTTGAAAATCTGATTCGTCAATAAATGTGTTTTTGAGTAAAAATTAACGCTTTTATTATTTTTTTAAAACCATCCATCCTCCGTGCCGCACCCTGTATAAGCTCTTTCTGATATCTATATCTCCTTAACCGAGAAACATATTAAATCATTTAAAAAAGCAAGATCTCAGGAGTGAAATGAACTTTGTTTTAAAGCAAATTTAAACGAGCTTATATCGCTGAGTAACTCTACAGAGTGTCTCAAATTCTAGGAAAAAGAAAGAAAATTATTAAAACAAAGATTTATATAACCTTTATAAATTATGTATATTCTTTAACATACTGATACGATAATAAATATTAAGATCTATTGGTGAGCTAAAATATCATTAAACAAATATAAATAATTATACTAACAAAATTAAAATTGTTGGTAGAACCCAACAAATATATTTACACTTTATTTTGTTATGAATTTAAACCAAATATCACAAAAATGAAGGTATCACAAATGGAAATATGTAGTTCATTTTTGTTAATTGACTGAAACTTTCCAGGCAATATTAAATCTTGATAGAACATAGTCTCGCAGTATTTTCTTTTGGAATCATTCATATTTTTCTTCAGCAAGAAGAAATGTACTAACAAAAACTTAAAAACGTCCAATATTAGGCTTGTAATAATTATTGTGATTGTAATAAATATTTAACTAATGTAACATCACAGACTAAAATACCCTTTTTATGCAAGGAACATGGAAAATATCATAAATACGTTTTCCACCCACACATTGCAGTAAAACCTGCAAATTTATCAAGCCAATTAGTGCTTTTCCTGTTTTTCATGAGGAACGAATTGAAGTATATTCACCATTTTCAAAAACCAGAAAACGCCTGAAATCGAGAATAAAACTTCCACGGCGAGCAAGAAATTCTGATCGAAAGTGAGAAATTCAACTTTTTGTATAGCTAACACCGTCAACAAACAACGAACAACTTCGAGGCTACAAGCATGGGGGTGGTCGTCAAACAACATCCCTATGGAAGTCAACGTTGAGAAGATCAGTATTATCGATAGGGAGATGAATAATATTGAAAGTTCCTGTAAAAAAAATAGTTTAGTAAAGCATTTTTTATGTTGGGCAAATTTAATGGATTTACCGAAGAAAGGGACATAATTTTGTGGTATCCGTAAAGTAGGACGCAGAAGTGGACCAGGATGTATATGTTGCACCATTGAGGAATCTTGACATCATATTTTTTCCTTGGACCAACCTGAAATATTCAATTTGTTACTTTTTGGTGAAGGTTGGGGATTGTGAAGTTACGTTAGTTTCTTTGATATTTAGCTGCTAGGGATTTCAGTTTATAAGTTGATGAAGGAAGTTGGGTGTGGTTTTGCAGAATTTAGTGGGGATTGTTTGGTAAATGAACTTCATGACAAAATAATGGGAATGTTATATTGACCTTAATTTTTTCTTCGTCCAGTCCAAGTCTAGGACTTCCAGGCCTCCAGCTCGGTCCTAAGAATAGTGCACAAAGTTTGAGTCTCCAAGTATTCATTTCCCTGAATCTGCTAAGAACATATGCTGTGTAGAACGTCTGTAATAAAAAAACATTTTTAGTTTTGTGCCCAATTTCTCATAAAATGGGTTGAAATGAGCCCTATGAAAACTTTATTTCTCTAAATTATGCAGTATGATGTTGTTTTTATATACCTGTATTCGAAGAGGATTGAAAGATGGCTTGTTTACAACCAAACCGTAAATGATTTCTTCGTCCTTTCTATCGCTACCAAATGTGCCAAATATCCTGTCCCATATTATGAGGACCCCTCCATAGTTCTTGTCTAAGCACCATATGTTACTTCCTGTAGAAAAAAAATTGAGAATAACTCAAGAAATATCACCAAAAAACGTATATCTTTATAAATAGCTAAATATAGAAACGGTAGCCTCATCTTTTGTTGAATTTTTGTGCAGAAAATGGTTTCACTGATGAAATTAAAATTTGCATGAAACGACTGCAATATTTAAGTAAAAAAAATGTTAACATGAAAAAACCTTCACGAATTTTTTCTCCAAATTCAATCATTTCCTCCTTGCTATACTACACTGCGCAAAAAAATTAACGCACATTATGGAAATCTCAAATTTATTCTACAACTGAAGGTGTTCTCAATGATAATTATTTTTATCAGAATTATACATGCATATGTTATCCACTTTCAACGTTTTTCTTCAATACAGATGTTTTCTCCCAGCAGGAATAAAAAAAGATGATATTATCAGATTTTGAATGTATTGGCTCCATTCTAAAATCAGTTGTTCTCGATCAATTCTAGTGATCAATAGTTTTTCTTTCGTTTGATTTTCTACACTCGATCGCTATGCAACGCGAAACACGCAATTTGACCCAAGAGGAATGTGCCCAAGCGGTAGTTTTGCGAGAAGAAGGGTGGACATACACAAGAATTGCAGAAAGGTTTGGAGTTTCCCATACAAGTGTGCCCAGAATGTTGCAGCGATTCAGGGAGACAGGCATGAATGTCCGAAGACCAGGACAGGGTAGACCACCGGTAACAACTGCCATTCAAGAACGTTACTTGAGAGTTTCTTCGTTGAGACAACGGTTTGCAACCGCTCGGCTCCTTCAAAATCAGCTTGAGCAAACTCATGAGGTGCAAATTAGCACATAGACAATAAGAAATCGCCTCAGAGAATATGATTTAAGGCCTCGTGTCGCGGCAAGAGGCCCAGCTCTTACCCCAGCCCATCGAAGGCGCGTTTGGATTTTGCGAGAGAGCATATCCATTGGGAAGAGGCCGATTGGGAAAGAGTTCTCTTCACAGATGAGTCTAGATTCTGCCTCTACCATTGTGATCGACGTTCCTTTGTATACAGACGTCCACATGAAAGATATGCCCTTTGCAATTTCCTGAATACTACTGGTTTCGGGGGAGGATCGATTATGGTATGGGGTGGAATATCTTTGACTGCTCGCACAGAGCTAGTGGTCGTTGATAATGGAGCTATGAATGCTGATAAGTATATAAGGAACATTCCTGAAGAGAATGTAGTGCCATTTGCCCCATACATTGGTGAAAATTTCATTTTTATGGACGATAATGCCAGACCCCATCGTGCGCGCATCGTTCAGGAGTACCTTGAAGAGGTTGAAGTCTCTCGAATGGAATGGCCAGCAAGAAGTCCAGATCTCAATCCGATTGAGCAGGTTTGGGACAACCTCAATAGAAGGCTGAGAAGTTGAAATCATCCAGCTCCTCTTAATGACTTAGGAATCCAACTCGGAGAAATCTGGGAAGGATTAGATCAGAACATTTTAAGATAACTCATTTTGAGTATGAACCGTCGTTGTCGAGCTGTAATGAACGCAAGGGGTGGAAATACCAAGTATTAAATCACTTATCAGCATTTCAGTATTTTGAAAATTGTTCATTTCTCTTCTTTCACATAAGATTCGGTGAAATCCTGAATTTTTCTTCCATTCAATGTGTCTTGTTTCGTTCAAAACCTTCCCGAGAGAACATAAAAAATAAGTTACAAAGGCAATCTAGAGTTAACTTTCATTAAAAATGAGATTTTCAGAATGTGCGTTAATTTTTTTGCGCAGTGTATACGTATACGTATATGTTTAAAAAAAATAATATAAACAGCTGTTGCAGTTTCTTTATCAGTTAGTATACTTCTATGAATTTTAAATCTAAATCCTACTCACCATGATGCACTCTATGGTGTTGGGGTGTGTTAAAAATATATTCCAATGGACCAAGTGTTTCAACAATCTCTGTATGTATCCAAAACTGGTAGAGTAAGTTGAACTGATGGTGAGTTATGAAGAGTGAAGGTGGTACAACTAGAGCCATCGGAAGATAAAAGAGCTGAAATTGAACTGAGAATTAAACTAGAAAAATGAATAAAGTCTTATGGACAAGAGCGTTAACATAAGTGGAGTACTTACAAAGTTGAATCCTTGGAATACAGATTGCCTGAGGCCAACAGCTGTGTTGAACTCTTCTGAACTGTGATGGACTTGATGTTGAGCCCACAAAATATGTACTTCTGAAAATAGAAAACAACGTAAAACTACATCAAGTATTAAAACAATTTTATCATCAATTTGGGCTTTGTGCTTGTTAGTGCTTACCATGACTGGCCCTGTGTCCCCAATAGTAAAAGAAATCCATCAACAAGGCGGCCACATACCAGGTGATCCTATCATCCCATGCCAAATCGAAGATTCTGAATTTGGTGTAGATTGTGATGTAGAAATAACTTTCCACCACTCTAAAAACAAGTCTGTAACAAACCAAGAATAATTGAGGCAAGATTCAACATAAA
Source organism: Adalia decempunctata (assembly GCA_951802165.1). Taxonomy (NCBI): domain Eukaryota; kingdom Metazoa; phylum Arthropoda; class Insecta; order Coleoptera; family Coccinellidae; genus Adalia; species Adalia decempunctata. The sequence goes on from OX637702.1 coordinate 5,575,826, forward strand.
AGGATAAGGAAAACCATTTAAACACATATATAGGGAATAGATAATTCCGATCGTAAGATAACTGAGTCAAGTTCAATAGACCAAGATGGTTGAGAAAGGTCACTTACTTGGAACATTCATGGGCAAGGCCATGGGACAAGCTGGTGATGCCGTCGTTGAATCTTATCGTAGGTCTCTTTTCTAGGTACAAGACCATGTTCTCTAGGATTATGAACATCAGGAAATAGGGCCATGCCTGCAAATAAATATAGAGTTATAGTAAAGTTGAGATTTTTGATTTTGCTCATATTTTGCACAAAGATCGAGCCATCATCGAGTACCTGTATTTAAAAGGGTTAAGAGGTAAGCAGATTTACGAAGATATGCTTAATACCCTTGGTGATCAATGTCCTTCGTATGCGACCGTGAAAAGTTGGACTGCAAGCTACAAAAGAGGTAAATTTTCCATTCAAGATGATGACCGATCGGGAAGGCCAGTTTCTGTGTCAGTCCCCGAAAATATGGATGCAGTTCATGACATGATTTTATCAGACCGTCGAATTGGACTTTGCAAAATGGATCCCCAGATAGGTACACTGCGCAAAAAAATTAACGCACATTCTCAAAATCTCAATTTTAATGAAAGTTAACTCTACATTGACTTTATAACTTATTTTTTATGTTCTCTCGGGAAGGTTTTGAACGAAACAAAACACATTAAATGGAAGAAAAATTCAGGATTTCACCGCATCTTATGTGAAAGAAGAGAAATGAACAATTTTCAAAATACTGAAATGCTAATAGGTGATTTAATACTTGGTATTTCCACCCCTTGCGTTAATCACAGCTCGGCAACGACGGTTCATACTCAAAATGAGTGATCTTAAAATGTTCTGATCTAATCCTTCCCAGATTTCTCCGAGTTGGATTCCTAAGTCATTAAGAGTAGCTGGATGATTTTCTGAACTTCTCAGCCTTCTATTGAGGTTGTCCCAAATCTGCTCAATCGGAATGAGATCTGGACTTCTTGCTGGCCATTCCATTCGAGAGACTTCAACCTCTTCGAGGTACTCCTGAACGATGCGCGCACGATGGGGTCTGGCATTATCGTCCATAAAAATTAAATTTTCACCAATGTATGGGGCAAATGGCACAACATGCTCTTCAAGAATGTTCCTTATATACTTATCAGCATTCATAGCTCCATTATCAACGACCACTAGGTCTGTGCGAGCAGTCAAAGATATTCCACCCCATACCATAATCGTAATTCGATCACAATGGTAGAGGCAGAATCTAGACTCATCTGTCAAGAGAACTCTTTCCCAATCGACCTTCCAATGGATATGCTCTCTCGCAAAATCCAAACGCGCCCCTCGATGGGCTGGGGTAAGAGCTGGGCCTCTTGCCGCCACACGAGGCCTTAAATCATATTCTCTGAGGCGATTTCTTATTGTCTGAGTGCTAATTTGCACCTCATGAGTTTGCTCAAGCTGATTTTGAAGGAGGCGAGCGGTTGCAAACCGTTGTCTCAACGAAGAAACTCTCAAGTAACGTTCTTGAATGGCAGTTGTTATCCGTGGTCTACCCTGTCCTGGTCTTCAGACATTCATACCTGTCTCCCTGAATCGCTGCAACATTCTGGACAACCTTGTATGGGAAACTCCAAACCTTTCTGCAATTCTTGTGTATGTCCACCCTTCTTCTCGCAAAACTACCGCTTGGGCACATTCCTCTTGGGTCAAATTGCGTGTTTCGCGTTGCACAGCGATCGAGTGTAGGAAATCAAACGAAAGAAAAACTATTGATCACTAGAATTGATCGAGAACAACTGATTTTAGAATGGAGCCAATACATTCAAAATCTGATATCATCTTTTTTTATTCCTGTTGGGAGAAAACATCTGTATTGAAGGAAAACGGTTAAAGTGGATAACACATGCATGCATAATTCTGATAAAAATAATTATCATTGAGAACACCTTCAGTTGTAGAATGAATTTGAGATTTCCATAATGTGCGTTAATTTTTTTGTGCAGTGTATTTGAATGTTGACCAAAAGCGTGCAAGGGTAGAAGCATCGCGTTCGATCTGTGCTCGATTTGAAAACGAAGTAGACTTCTTAAACCGAATTGTTACTATGGATGGGACTTGGGTACATTGCTATGATCCAGAAACAAAGCAACAATCGATGGAATGGCGACACTATGGTTCTCCAAGACCTAAGAAGTTTCGTGTCCAAAAATCTGCTGGAAAAGATCTTGCTTCAGTCTTTTGGGATTGCCATGGAGTAATCATGATTGATTTTTTGGATAAGGGTAGAACAATAACTGCAGATTACTATTTGACATGACTGACCACTCTACGAGAGAAAATTAAAGAGAAAAAACGCGGAAAGCTATCCAAAGGTATTTTGTTTTCACAGGACAACGCTCCAATACACAAATCACATATTGCCATGCAAAAATTCGTGATTTAGGGTTCGAATTACTAGAACACCCCCCTTATTCACCAGATTTGGCTCCGTCCGACTATCATCTCTTTCCTCAACTGAAAAAAAGTTCAAAAAGTCGTAAATTTTCTTCCAACGAGGAGGTAATAAAAGCTGTGGAGGAATGGTTTGCAGAGCAAGAAGAACATTTTTTTGAAAGGTCTAGAGACGTTGCAGCTTCGCTGTAATGAATGTATTCAATTAAGAAGAGAATATGTTGAGTAATAAAATATTTTGACATTAAAATTTTGTTTGGTTCTATAGTAGGCTAAGAATTTTTCAATATATCCTCGTATCATAATTTAATTTTCTTTCTGGTGGTTTTATTATTGTTTGTACTCACTTCAGCGTAATAATTCGGGACTTGCTCGATACTTTCGAAAGTACTTTCCGCTGGGTCTACCATATAAAAAAACCTTCCGAATCCTTTGAAGATATCTTTCACATTATACAGGTCCGTAACGTTTTCTTCACCGTCCACAAATTTATTCCAGTTTAAAACAACCGACGTTATAGAATCGTTCATATTCAAAATATCTTCAGTTTCCATTTTTCACTGTTAATATCGATAAGGATAAGGCGTTATTGAACTCGCAATGATGGTTTAGTTTAGAGCGTACGCGGACAGAAATAACTTTTCCTGAAAATAGTTTATCACTAGGAAGGAAAAATAGAATCTACTCCAAAATAGTCTAACAGTTTAGCGCGTACCGTTTAAGTTTGATATCAACTTGTGGCTGTTACACCTTTTAAATAATCTTCCAAAGCGAAGGTGGGATTGTTGTTGTTTTGCTTCGAACTCGTACACTGGACGAACAAAACTCGAACTCAGACTGGGGTTTTTAATTTAGAACGACTGCCTGAAGACTCAATAACTTTCTTAATACATTGACTTAGAGTCTAGACAGTTTACTGATACGTTTGTGGCCCAAAAGCTCCGGCACAGTTCGAGAAAAAACAAAATCGGCCCAATAGTTTCGGAGTTAATTTTCGAAATTTTATTTTTTCAATATTTCGAAAACTACTAATCAGATTGGGTGGAAATTTGGTATTTAGATGTGAAATATCGATTTCGAAGTGTATAGAAAATTTTGAGAAGATTGAGATATTGAAAGTATCCAATAAAAATTAATAACTAATCCAATTCAGTTGAAATTTCTTTTATGCATCAATCGCATAGATAAAAGTAGTTGAATGGATGTTTTGCTGAGCTATATGCGGAAAAATAAACTGCTCCACATGGAGTAAGGGATACTGACAAATTGCAAAAAATTATAGTTGAAATAAGATTTTTGTGATGAAAATTCATATTAATATGATTTCAAGTTGCAAATTAATTTTAGCCTGTAGGTCTGCAGCGTATACAGGGTGGTTAAGAAAAATCGAGTAAAATAACGAAATTTTATTCCCAGAGAATTCAAGCATTTTAAGACTATCAATGCAATGTATGGCCTCCACGGGCATCAATAACAGCTTGACATCTTCTTTGCATACTACACACGAGGTTGTTGAACATTTCTTGAGGAATTTGGTTCCATAAACGGGGCAGAGACTCTCTCAGATCATTTAAGGATTCCAGGGTAGGTTGATGATTATCTAATCTTCTTTGGAGCATATCCCATGCATGTTCTATGCAATTCAAATCTGATGAGTGCGGAGGTATTGGTAAATGTGGAATACCAAGCTCCTCGCGCGCATTCTCAACTATGGCTGCACGGTGCGGTCTAGCGTTATCGTCTAGAAATTGAAAAGTTTCACCAATAGCAGCGTGGAAATTTGGCACAACATTGTCACTGACATGCTCTTTATAGTGTAAGGCGGTCATATTCCCAGGACAAATGTGTAGATCTGTGCGCCCGTTGAAACATATCCCGGCCCATACCATAACACTACCCCCTCGGAATGGATGGACTTCTTGGACATAGCGACGATTACGGGGTATGCGTGGGATTGTCCATACCCTTATTCTTCGAGAATCTGAAAATCGTCCATATCTGGATTCATCAGTGAAAAGGACACTACGCCATTGATCGTTCCAATTGATATGTTGCCTTGCCCATTCCAGTCTTTGACGCTTATGGTCACGTGTTAATGGAACTCCTCTTAATGGACGTCTAGAACCTAGATGCACCTCTCTCAAACGTCGTCTGATGGTTTCGATGGAAACTTGGACCCCATCTGCATTTTGGAGAGTATTCCGTAGCATTCTACAAGTAGATGTAGGGTTTCTTCTCGCCGAAACGGTGATGAAACGATCCTGAGCAGGTGTTGTTTTTCGTCGCCCACCAAGCCTTGGTCTTTTCAACACGGAACCTGTCTCCCTGAACCTATTCCAAAGTCGAGATATCACACTTTGGCTGACTCGGAGCCTTTCCGCTACAACAACCTGAGTTAGGCCACCCTGTAGCATTCCAATAGCCCTATTAGCCTCAGCGTTTGTTAATTTACGTCTTGGCATTTTCAGAAAACACTTTTCAAATCGAAGCCGTTGATAAACTGACTTCATTTCAAAATAAGAACATTCATGAAGCTTATGCAAAGCACCAAACTTCAGAAAAAAGGCGACCAGATTGACGAAATTCCTCATACTGGTTTTATTGGATCGATTCAAGTTGTTATTGAGTTTTAAATGATTTTACAGTGATTTTCTCGAAGATTACATACTTTTAAAAACGGTTGAATACGATATCCCTAACTCTTGTGGAGCAGTATATTTTTAAGGTTCCCTACACCTTTAGAAAGTTCTTTGTTATAAGCTTTTACTTAGTTTCACCTGTCCCGGTGTCTGTCTGTCTGTCTGTAATCAAATCTTGCAAGTTAAATTTGACACACTTCTAATAGTCCGATTGATTTGAAATTTTGCAGGTGTACCTAATTCTGGTGACAATGCATCATGAAATATTTTTTATAGAAAAAAAAAACAAAATGGCGGCTCCAAAATGGCGGCTCCAAAATGGCGGATGAGTTTTGTAATTATGATCCGATTCCATTCAAAATTAGTATCTGGGGGTATTTGGGTTCGAAAATGATGATACTCTTGTCAAAACTGAGAAATTCAAGATGGCGGCCACAATATGGCGGAGGAGTTTTGTAATTAAGATCATATTCTATTCAAAATTGGTATATGAGGGTTTTCTGGCTCGGAAATTACGATTCTTCAAAATCGAGGAATTCAAGATGGCGGCTTCAAAATGGCGGATGAATGTTGTCATAAAAGCTTATATTCAAAAATGTTTTTTGAGAATTAGGCTTGTTTTTTCAATACAAATAATATAAAGTGAGAAGTCAAATGGAATGAAAAGATTGATTGAAATCGCATTAAAAATAGTAAATAATGAAAATAAATAAGATACTTAGGTATGTTTAAGTTTCACATATTTTCTTTATTATTGAAGTTTCTTGATATTTGTCCCTACATCAACTATGTCTATCTTTATTTTGTGCCTTCGTATCGTGGATTGTCGCAAGATTGTTGCTCCAGTCTCATTCTCGAGGTACAAATAGGAAAGACCTTATACTTTGTTGATGAGTGTATTTAGCGAATTATCAGAGAACAACAGAAAACAAATAGTGAGCTATTCACCTGAAGAATGACTGTGGAATATGTAGATTTTATTGGCATAAGCATAGTTGTTTACTAATTATTCAATAAAATTTTCGCCTGAGGTGATCGGCGTCTATATAGTAGATCGCATGAATTAAAATGAGATCGATTAATTATAATATTCAATTTAACGGTGAATGTTTCATAACGCAATTTGGTATATTGCCAAATTTTAGCTTGATTAGGTCTAGGTTGAGGGCGCTCTTGTTAAAATGTGGAATTTGCCCTAAATTCTCCATTCGTTCCATAGTTATTAAGCGAATGAGAATAATTGTGGTCTTAGAGAAGTTTTGATATGTACGAGGTTTATTCGAAAAGTTCAAGAATGATGATTTTCTTTGAGAAATCTCATGTTTATTATCTTGCAAAGAAGATATTTTTTCATTTCGGAATATGATGCAAAAAACCTTTTTCGATGTAATAAATAATTCTGTAGATGGTTTCAGTCAGAACTGAGGGTTTCAGACAATAGTTCCTATCTTATTCTGGACATTCCCCGTATATTAATAAGAATACGATATTATAATTCTATCTTTGAGAATTCTTGCGAAATATAATTACAAAGGCAAATAATGAACTAAATTTCGAATCTGAGAACGTTTCTAAAGGTTAATGTTCACCATTTCTTCTAATTTCTATTGATTCGAATGTTAATATTTCGACATGAAGATATTTAGTAAGCTTATTATGCACGCATACTGAACAATATGCATAACCAAAGATATCACTTATTTACAATTCTATCGGGTGTTTTTTCAGGGTTTATTTTCAAAATCAGTGTTCTTTTCGCCAAAGGCTTGGTGGGCGACGAAAAACAACACCTGCTCAGGATCGTTTTTTCATCACCGTTTCGGCGAGAAGAAACCCTACATCTACGTGTAGAATGCTACGGAATACTCTTCAAAATGCAGATGGGGTCCAAGTTTCCATCGAAACCATCAGACGACGTTTGAGAGAGGTGAATCTAGTTTCTAGCCGTCCATTAAGAGGAGTTCCATTAACACGTGACCATAAGCGTCAAAAACTGGAATGGACAAGGCAACATATCAATTGGAACGATCAATGGCGTAGTGTCCTTTTCACTGATGAATCCAGATATGGACGATTTTCAGATTCTCGAAGAATAAGGGTATGGACAATCCCACGTATACCCCGTAATCGTGGCTATGTCCAAGAAGTCCATCCATTCCGAGGGGGTAGTGTTATGGTATTGGCCGGGATATGTTTCAACGGGCGCACAGATCTACACATTTGTCCTGGGAATATGACCGCCTTACACTATAGGGAGCATGTCATTGATAATGTTGTGCCAAATTTTCACGCTGCTATTGGTGAAACTTTTCAATTTCTAGACGATAACGCTAGACCGCACCGTGCAGCCATAGTTGAGAATGCGCGCGAGGAGCTTGGTATTCCACATTTACCAATACCTCCGCACTCACCAGATTTGAATTGCATAGAACATGCATGGGATATGCTCCAAAGAAGATTAGATAATCATCAACCTACCCCAGAATCCTTAAATGATCTGAGAGAGCTTCTGCCCCGTTTATGGAACCAAATTCCTCTAGAAATGTTCAACAACCTCGTGTGCAGTATGCAAAGAAGATGTCAAGCTGTTATTGATGCCCGTGGATGCCATACATTGTATTGATAGTCTCAAAATGCTTGAAATAAAATTTCGTTATTTTACTCGATTTTTCTTAACCACCCTGTATACGATGCAGACCTACAGGCTAAAATCAATTGGCAGCTTGAAATCATATTAATATGAATTTTCATCACAAAAATCTTATTTTAACTACATTTTTTGCAATTTAAGTCAATATCCCTAACTCATGTGGAGCAGTTTATTTTTCTTCAATTTCCATGCCACGTGTACCCATATAAATGAATAAAGAGGAAATCGAACGATCAACAATAACCGATTGTGACTAAAAAGGCCTAAAAATTTCATCAGAAGAAAAACTCGATCCTTACATCAAATGAATATTCATTATTCGGAATCTCTCGCAATATCCGATGATATTCCGTCAGAACTTGGTATTCCTGAGGAAACGATAAAATGTGACTCTTGTTATTTATAGATCCACAAATCGTTACATTTATTCCTCTATTTTGTGAATACATAATGGCGCTAGGAAGGAAATCAGTATGTTTTACTTGAATTCTAAAAAAAAAATATGAGGACGTATTTTGTTCTGGGAACTCTTGGTTCCATGAAGACACATTGACGCCAGCACTGCTTATGACGTCACAAATGTTTAGGATTTCATTTCTGTGTACCATCATTGACGTCAAGAATACAGGATAATTTTTTTACGGAGCCTGAAGAAATTCGGATGGAATCTTTTATACGGGCCACCCTGTACAGTAGGGTTGCATATCTGGCAACATCATAACCTCAAACTTTTAGCCATTTTGCATAAACATTACATATACTCCATTCACTTTCATAAAGTATCCTGGTTGCCAAGATTTAGGTTTGTCAAGTTTTTTTTTTACTTAAAACTGACGCAGGTTGGTATACGTGAAATGTCAAATAATGCTCAGAGACGTTGCCAATGGTAACTTGTATTTACTCTTTTTTAACTTTGTAAATGGAGTTAGTTCTTTCAATGACTATAACATAACATTTTCAAAATATACACGGTGAAATGTGTCAGAATGTCATGGCCAACCGGGATGATTTATAAAAGTGAATGGAGTATAATTCTTGTGTACGAAAATGTCTAGTGACTATAGGAAGTGGTCCTACTTTTTCAAGTAGATGCAGTCTTGAATCCTGACATGTCTTCTTTGTTTGCTTGAAACCTTCATCGTTAAAGGAAGAAATAAACTGAGAATGAGATTATTGCAAAGTTCATGAACTGATTTAAATGAATAATAAACTTATTCAAGGTATTGTAGGTGATCGCATGTGAAAACAATAATATGTTAATATACGATATTATGAGCATGCTTCAATGCTGCCAACTGCTACTTCCGGAAGAGTTAAAGATGAATGTCGCATAGGATATGTTTGTTTGAAGGCAAATAACCACAGTCAACTTCTTTTAGGCTAAAAGTAACGGACTATTCTGGCCAAAAAATATAGTTAAAATAAGATTTTTGTGATAAAAATTCATATTAATATGATTTCAAGTGGCAAATTTATTTTAGCCTGCAGGTCTGCAGCGTATACAGGATGGTTAAGAAAAATCGAGTAAAAGAACGAAATTTTATTCCCAGAGAATTCAAGCATTTTAAGACTATCAATACAATGTATGGCCTCCACGGGCATCAATAACAGCTTGACATCTTCTTTGCATACTACACACGAGGTTGTTGAACATTTCTTGAGGAATTTGGTTCCATAAACGAGGCAGATGCTCTCTCAGATCATTTAAGGATTCTGGGGTAGATTGATGATTATCTTATCTTCTTTGGAGCATATCCCATGCATGTTCTCTGCAATTCAAATCTGGTGAGTGCGGAGGTACCTATTGGTAAATGTGGAATACCAAGCTCCTCGCGCGCATTCTCAACTATGGCTGCACGGTGCGGTCTAGCGTTATCGTCTAGAAACTGAAAAGTTTCACCAATAGCAGCGTGAAAATTTGGCACAACATTGTCAATGACATGCTCCCTATAGTGTAAGGCTGTCATATTCCCAGGACAAATGTGTAGATCTGTGCGCCCGTTGAAACATATCCCGGCCCATACCATAACACTAACCCCTCGGAATGGATGGACTTCTTGGACATAGCGACGATTACGGGGTATGCGTGGGATTGTTCATACCCTTATTCTTCGAGAATCTGAAAATCGTCCATATCTGGATTCATCAGTGAAAAGGACACTACGCCATTGATCGTTCCAATTGATATGTTGCCTTGCCCATTCCAGTCTTTGACGCTTATGGTCACGTGTTAATGGAACTCCTCTTAATGGACGTCTAGAACCTAGATTCACCTCTCTCAAACATCGTCTGATGGTTTCGATGGAAACTTGGACCCCATCTGCATTTTGAATAGTATTCCGTAGCATTTTACACGTATATGTAGGGTTTCTTCTCGCCGAAACGGTGATGGAACGATCCTGAGCAGTTGTTGTTTTTCGTCGCCCACCAAACCTTGGTTCTTTCCAACACGGAACCTGTCTCCCGGAACCTATTCCAAAGTCGAGATATCACACTTTGGCTGACTTGGAGCCTTTCCGGTACGAAAACCTTAGTTAGGCCACCCTGTAGCATTCCGATAGCCCTATTAGGCTCAGCGTTTGTTAATTTACGTCTTGGCATTTTCAGAAAACTCGTTTCAAATCGAAGCCGTTGATAAACTGACTTCATTTCGAAATAAGAACATTCATGAAGCATATGCAAAGAACCAAACTTCAGAAAAAAGGCGACCAGGTTGACGAAATGTCTCATGCTGATTTTTATTGGATCGATTCAAGTTGTTATTGAGTTTTTAATGATTTTACAGCGATTTTCTCGAAGATTACATACTTTTAAAAACGATTGAATACGATATCCCTAACTCTTGTGGAGCAGTATATTTTCTCATATTCATTGTTTTCCCAAAGTAAATAAACAGTTTGATAAATACGTAATTACTATGACCCCTATGTAGAAAGGACAACGTTGCTTATTTATCTGACAGGAAATGACTATAACCTAACATTTTCAAAATATACCCAAAAAAAAGTGTGATTCCTGAAGTTCTTATGAGGTTTTCAAGATCAAATTATCACTGATCTCCGTTTCCAAGAAATATTACAGGACAATTTGAGATATCATTGTTTACGAGTGCTTCATTCATGGAAAATTCTGTTGTATTTCTATGATGGTAGTGTGAATTGCCGGATTTTACGAGAAATATGCAGTGAACAAACGAAAATAATTAGGCGTTAATTAAATTTCATTGAAAATGTCCAAAACAACAATCAATTCCGTTACATTAGATACGAAACTAAAAATAAGATTTCTTATGAATATCAACTCATTTAGCGTTAATTAACTTTCTCATATTAATCAGACGTTGTAATCAATATTTACAGTATACGAGTATTATGCGACGTGAGAATGAACGTGTTAATTTATTTTAGTTCATTGATTTGCTTCATCGCCTTCCAATGTTGATTAAATGAATATTTGCCATTATTAAATCAGGTTATTATTATTTTGTATAGAATTCTCCTGACTATTTCTCCTTCAATATACAGCTCAAATTCGTTTATATTATAGTTTCAAGATTTTTGAATACAAAATATCTCTGATGCTGACACCCTAGATACGTCCCTGGCTTGGCATAAAGTTCAAGACGCATTCCCTTTGATATCTCAGAATATTCCCAGGTTCAGCATCGTATAACTACGAGGAAATGGATTTTTTAAACTATTTTATCCTCTAAATTTGCACGTTTCAAACTTTTCCGAATTTCAATAATTCAATTTATTGATGTAATACGGTCCTGTTCTCGACAAAAAGGGCTGCGAATTTGACATTTAACGGCCGGTTGTCACTGTTCCAGTTGTCAGGTTGACAGAAAAACAAATGGCCCCGTGAAGTGAATTTGGGGGACTTGATAGAATTTTGATGGAAACGTAAAAACCTTATTGTTTACGATTAAGAAATGTTATAAGAAACCGCAATGAGAACAGGAAGTCGTTTCCCACGTCCCATGTAAGGTCGCGAACGTCCAGTTCGAGTTGAGCGTACGAAATTTTGATTCCATGACAAAAAGATTTAGTAAATATTGTGATATCGATTCTTAGCGATGGATTTTTTCGGTTTGATTTTCTTGTCCTGCGTTTCTATTGTATTAGGTATTGTGATTACGTTAGTTGTACAGTATTATATTATATATGCCTATTTTAAAAAGAGCCCATTGGCTAAAACACCTGAAAAAACAACAATAAACTATTCTCTGCCAGAGGTAAACAAGCCTATTTTTACATCTACTAGAATTTCTCAAATTTGTCCTTACAGGCTCTGAAAAAACAAATAGAATCCGAAAATTTGGGTTCGAATGGAAAAGACTGCAGTTTACCTATTAGTTTAATTTTTCAATTTTTATTTCACGAGTTGAGACATTCAGAGTCCATTAAAAGTTGGCTGTACAGAAAATTGACTGCAGAATTTGAAGAATTACTAACGAAGACAGCAATAGGAAAATTTTTTGACAGTATCAGTGTAAGTGAAAAAATTACTCCAACGATAGGATCACCTCATGCATCTCTGTGCTTTCAGATTAAAGACATGCATTTGGGAAGCCAATTTCCTGAAATTAAAGAGATAAAAGTGGACGAAGTGAAATTAGATAAGAAAGAGGAACATATAGAAACAATAAATTTATCTTTGAATGTGGATTATGCTGGTAATTTTTCGTTGGGCATAAACGGCAAAGCTAAGTTTGACAAAGCAGCGTTTTTATCCATTAAAGGTACCATTTCCTCATAAAAATTCTAGAATCTTCTTATTCACAGTCTATCTTTCAGTAAAAAGAATATGCGGTATGGTTCGTCTTCAGTTCACAAGAATACCGTATACTCATTGGTCTTTCAGCTTCTATACAGACCCGTTGATAGAGTTGGCTGTTGAATCTCACTTTCAAGGGAGACATTTGCAAGCGAACGTTTCCAATATCATCATACATCAAATCAAGAAGGCTATTAAACGCAAGCACACCTTGCCTAACTATAAAATAAGGTGAGCAAATGAGGGGAATTGTTCTAGGTTAGTTATCCTACTTTGTCACGATGGCTAAATGTTAACCTAAAAAACGATGATGAACCTGTCACTTAATTTGAATAATTTTCACTGGTTTGATGATCCTGAGAGTGTGATTGACTGACAATATCAAAAAAATGTCCTCATAAAACAATTTATCAAGCGCATGACCGAAGCTGAATTCCCATAGTTTGACCACCAGCACTAACCTCAAAACATATTTGACAGGTCGTTGAATTAGGCAATTAGGCAATCCAACGACCTGTCAAATATTTTTTTGAGGTTAGTTGGTGGGCAAATAAACCAAATTTAGCTTTGTTCATGTAGACATTAGAACCGTTTATTTGCTTGAAAAATTGTTTTATGTGGACATTTTTTTGATATTTCTAGTTAATCTTACTCTTAGGAATATCAGACCAGTGAAAATTATTTAAATTAAGTGCATTTTCAATAAAAAATACCATAAATGTGTTCCAAAGTTGGATGTGCAAGTCGTTCAAATTATGAGGATTTTCTTGAATATTTTGGAACACCGAGTGTGTGTGACTTGGTGTATTGTACACATATAAAGTGACTTATCAGGAAACAAAAGGAAATTGGGTCAGCAGTCATCAAGACTTGACAATATCGAAGATAAGAAACTAAAGTGAATGTGTCTTCGTAGACACTGAAATAAGCAGTATTCAGTTCATGTAAAATGTAAAACTGATGAATATTTAAATTTATATCATATAAAAGGATAAAGAAGTTACAGGTACAGTGCTCTGATAAATATTCCTTCTCCAATACATTCTCTTCAATCTCTTCGGGCTCCCAATACTAAAAGTTGTAATCATATGATTGAGTGAAATTTTCTTCGTCAGTGATACTTCAGGATACTTTTTGATATTAGAATTCATAAAAACTCAATCGTTCACTCATGAAATGCATAAGATAATAAAATTCCTCCTATTTACTGCAAGCCAGGGACCTGTCAGAAAATTTATAGGTTATCTGGAGGCAGGGCGCCACGTGGTTTGGATTGCCTAATTAGGGAATCTAAACCACGTGTTTTTGCCTCCATTGTCAACCTCAAAACGTTTCTGACAGGTCGCTGGCTTGCAGTAAATATGAGGAATTTTATTATTTTATGCATGCCATGAGTGAACGAGTGAGTTTTTATGATTTCTAGTATCAAAAAGTATCCTGAAGTATCACTGACAAAGAAAATTTCACTCAATCATATGATTACAACTTTTAGTATTGGGAGCCCGAAGAGATTGAAGAGAAAGTATTGGAGAAGGCATATTAATCAGAGCACTGTACCTGTAACTTCTTCATCCTTTTATATGATATAAATTTGAATATTCCTCAGTTTTACATTTTACATGAACTGAATACTGCTTATTTCAGAGTCTACGAAGACACATTCACTTTAGTTTCTTATCTTCAATATTGTCAAATGTTGATGACTGCTGACCCAATTTCCTTTTGTTTCCTGATAAGTCACTTAATATGTGTATAATACACCAAGTTACACACACTGGGTTTTCCAAAATATTCAAGAAAATCCTCATAATTTGAACAACTTGCATATCCAACTTTGGCACACATTTATGGCATTTTTTTTATTGAAAATGCACTTAATTTAAATAATTTTCACTGGTCTGATATTCCTAAGAGTAAGATTGACTAGAAATATCAAAAAAATGTCCACATAAAACAATTTTTCAAGCAAATAAAAGGTTTTAATGTCTACATGAACAAAGCTAAATTCTCATTGTTTGCCCACCAGCACTAACCTCGAAAAATATTTGACAGGTCGTTGGGTTGTCTAATTGACAAGATTGAGGTTACAGCCACAATATGTATTAAAGAAATTGTCCTATATTATTTGTGTGGAAATGTTCTATATTAATATTCCAGGTACAAACCTTTCTTTATCAAGACCGATCCCAGCCAATTAGATTTAGACGATGGCGAAATAGTTCCGCAAGGGCAGCTCGAAGTGAACTGTGTTGAAATAAGCAGGCTTTCTATTCCGGCTGGAATTCAAAATATCTATTACACCTTCTCTGTCGGTACGAACTAAAACTCAACTTTGGGACCAATTTTTAACCTTGTTTTATCGAACAGATAGCGTTCCATGGATCTGCGTGTACCAGAAGGATGACAGTTACTACATGACCTTGGAAGTGATACTAACAAAAAATAGGCAAGCAACGTTAGGAGTTATATTTAAGCAAGAACAAGGTCATGTCATTGTTGACAGTGTCTCTCCACACGGTACAGCTTCACGGTCCGGTTTGAAACCAGGAGATGTCGTACTTAGTATAGAGAATAAGAATATAATCAACGTGCCCCAGGTAAAAATTTAAATACCCTCACTGACAAAAAATTTGAAAGTATCTTTTTAGTTGACCAAAGCCATGAAATCGTCATCAGGAACGAATGTAACCTTGAGAATAGAAAGGATAGCAGATAATTGTATAATGAAAAATACAGAACCGGAGTCGGAAAAAGTGGAGAATAAAGTTCCCAATTGTGAAACTTCGGAAGAAGATCCTTTCCATTTGGACCAAGAGAGTTTCGTTATTGTGGACGCTCCCAAGAAGGAAAAAGAACCGGATAAAAAAATTAAGATTCTTGGTTTGTTATCTGGAAGGACTGTGTAGAATTGTTTGTATACATGAAGTTTTTAGGGATAGAAAAGAACAAATCTCCGGATAAACTGTTGAAGGCTGGTGGGAGCACTGAGAACATGTCGAAACTTGCTCAGACTATCGGAAGCTTCAGTTTGAGAAGAAGGAAAACTTCGGTTTCTGACAAGCCTTCGAATGATAACAGTGCCAAGAACACCCCATCTTCAAGCAATCCTGGAACTCCACAGCATTCTTCCTTCAAACCGGTAAGTTACATTGTTTGTTATTGTTGTTTTTCTTTATTTTTGTGTCTTTGAGTTGATGTTTGAATTTAAGTTTTTCGAATGGATATTTTACTGTAATGGCTTCTACACTGCGCCAAAAAATTAACGCACATTCTGAAAATCTCAATTTTAATGAAAGTTAACTCTACATTGACTTTATAACTTATTTTTTATGTTCTCTCGGGAAGGTTTTGAACGAAACAAGACACATTAAATGGAAGAAAAATTCAGGATTTCACCGAATCTTATGTGAAAGAAGAGAAATGAACAATTTTCAAAATACTGAAATGCTGATAAGTGATTTAATACTTGGTATTTCCACCCCTTGCGTTAGTTACAGCTCGGCAACGACGGTTCATACTCAAAATGAGTGATCTCAAAATGTTCTGATCTAATCCTTCCCAGATTTCTCAGAGTTGGATTCATTAAGAGTAGCTGGATGATTTTCTGAACTTCTCAGCCTTCTATTGAGGTTGTCCCAAACCTGCTCAGTCGGATTGAGATCTGGACTTCTTGCTGGCCATTCCATTCGAGAGACTTCAACCTCTTCAAGGTACTCCTGAACGATGCGCGCACGATGGGGTTTGGCATTATCGTCCATAAAAATGAAATTTTCACCAATGTATGGGGCAAATGGCACTACATGCTCTTCAAGAATGTTCCTTATATACTTATCAGCATTCATAGCTCCATTATCAACGACCACTAGGACTGTGCGAGCAGTCAAAGATATTCCACCCCATATCATAATCGATCCTGCCCCGAAACCAGTAGTATTCAGGAAATTGCACTGAGCATATCTTTCATGTGGACGTCTGTATACAAGGGAACGTCGATCACAATGGTAGAGGCAGAATCTAGACTCATCTGTGAAGAGAACTCTTTCCCAATCGGCCTCTTCCCAATGGATATGCTCTCTCGCAAAATCCAAACGCGCCCTTCGATGGGCTGGGGTAAGAGCTGGGCCTCTTGCCGCGACACGAGGCCTTAAATCATATTCTCTGAGACGATTTCTTATTGTCTGAGTGCTAATTTGCACCTCAAGAGTTTGCTCAACCTGATTTTGAAGGATGCGAGCGGTTGCATACCGTTGTCTCAACGAAGAAACTCTCAAGTAACGTTCTTGAATGGCAGTTGTTACCCGTGGTCTACCCTGTCCTGGTCTTCGGACATTCATACCTGTCTCCCTGAATCGCTGCAACATTCTGGACACACTTGTGTGGGAAACTCCAAACCTTTCTGCAATTCTTCTGTATGTCCACCCTTCTTCTCGCAAAACTACCGCTTGGGCACATTCCTCTTGAGTCAAATTGCGTGTTTCGCGTTGCATAGCGATCGAGTGTAGAAAATCAAACGAAAGAAAAACTATTGATCACTAGAATTGATCGAGAACAACTGATTTTAGAATGCAGCCAATACATTCAAAATCTGATAATATCATCTTTTTTTATTCCTGCTGGGAGAAAACATCTGTATTGAAGATGAACGTTGAAAGTGGATAACATATGCATGCATAATTCTGATAAAAATAATTATCATTGAGAACACCAGTTGTAGAATAAATTTGAGATTTCCATAATGTGCGTTAATTTTTTTGCGCAGTGTACTTATAACGATTTCGGTTGTACTATTCGAAAAATCATTGCAGACCTTGTCCATCCCAGTGCTTCTATCTTCGAAGAAGCATCTGATCTCAGAGGTGCCAGAAATCACCAGAGTAGAAGCGGATCAAACTGAGCAACCTCTATCTGCCCCCTCCGTAGAAATTTTCAAGAGCCACATTCTTCCAGCCAACATCTTGCTCTCCCTGAACAACGAGTATCAGTTCGATCTGAAGGAAAACTCCAAGTATCTGAACGTCAACGTTTGGGGCACTTGTCCAGAAGGCACCGATCTGCTGTTGGGCTACGCCAACATACCGCTAAATCACATACTCAACGAGTGTTGCAATAGCGTGTTGGGGCATTATATCAGGAGGTATTCGTTTTTGCCGCCCACCAATGTTCCGCCCAATAGGTGAGTGAAGAATATTCCCTTTAGATGTTTGAATATTTGTCGGTTGTGTCTGTATAAAGTGTGGATAATTGGTGGAGATTGGAGGGCACCCTGTACATTTAGATAGTTGAATTCTTCTAGTTTTGAGGTTTGTTAATAAGGCTTGGGTGGCAGATTCTTAAAATAAAGTGAAACAGTTGGGCAATCTATGCCATGGCATTATTCCACCAGTGTTAACCTCAAAACATTTTTGACATATCGCTGGTCAGCAGTTAATATGATGAACTTTATTAAACTGCTTCACATGAGTTAGGGATATTGACTTAAATTGCAAAAAAATTTAGTTAAAATAAGATTTTTGTGATGAAAATTCATATCAATATGATTTCAAGTTGCAAATTAATTTTAGGCTGTAGGTCTGCAGCGTATACAGGGTGGTTAAGAAAAATCAAGTAAAATAACGAAATTTTATTCCCAGAGAATTCGAGCATTTTAAGACTATCAATACAATGTATGGCCTCCATGGGCATCAATAACCGCTTGACATCTTCTTTGCATACTACACGAGGTTGTTGAACATTTCTTGAGGAATTTGGTTCCATAAACGGGGCGGATGCTCTCTCAGATCATTTAAGGATTCTGGGGTAGGTTGATGATTATCTAATCTTCTTTGGAGCATATCCCATGCATGTTCTATGCAATTCAAATCTGGTGAGTGCGGAGGTATTGGTAAATGTGGAATACCAAGCTCCTCGCGCGCATTCTCAACTATGACTGCACGGTGCGGTCCAGCGTTATCGTCTAGAAATTGAAAAGTTTCACCAATAGCAGCGTGAAAATTGGGCACAACATTGTCAATGACATGCTCCCTATACTGTAAGGCGGTCATATTCCCAGGACAAATGTGTAGATCTGTGCGCCCGTTGAAACATATCCCGGCCCATACCATAACACTACCCCCTCGGAATGGATGGACTTCTTGGACATAGCGACGATTACGGGGTATGCGTGGGATTGTCCATACCCTTATTCCTCGAGAATCTGAAAATCGTCCATATCTGGATTCATCAGTGAAAAGGACACTACGCCATTGATCGTTCCAATTGATATGTTGCCTTGCCCATTCCAGTCTTTGACGCTTATGGTCACGTCAATGGAACTCCTCTTAATGGACGTCTAGAATCTAGATTCACCTCTGTCAAACGTCGTCTGATGGTTTCGATGGAACCATCTGTATTTTGAAGAGTTTTCGGTAGCATTCTACATGTAGATGTAGGGTTTCTTCTCGCCGAAACGGTGATGAAACGATCCTGAGCAGGTGTTGTTTTTCGTCGCCCACCAAGCCTTGGTCTTTCCAACACGGAACCTGTCTCCCTGAACCTATTCCAAGGTTGATATATGACACTTTGGCTGACTTGGAGCCTTTCCGCTACAACAACCTGAGTTAGGCCACCCTGTAGCATCCCGATAGCCCTATTAGCCTCAGCGTTTGTTAATTTACGTCTTGGCATTTTCAGAAAACTCATTTCAAATCGAAGCCGTTGATAAACTGACTTCATTTCGAAATAAGAACATTCATGAAGGATATGCAAAGAACCAAACTTCAGAAAAAAAGCGATCAGATTGACGAAATGTTCCATACTGATGTTTTTTTTGGACCGATTCAAGTTGTTATTGAGTTTTAAATGATTTTACAGCGATTTTCTCGAAGATTACATACTTTTAAAAACGATTGAATACGATATCCCTAACTCTTGTGGAGCAGTTTATTTTTTGCATTTTATGGGTAAAACAGTGAGTTATTATGTTTGGAAGTATCATTAAATAGTCTGAAGGGACATTGAAGTAAAAACATTTCACTCAAGCATGTGGACCCAACATTTTTAATATCTACATGAATCTCTGAAGTCTCGGAAGTGAGTCTTCTATTTTACAGACCGAGATACTGACTGTTTACGTATGCACCCAGGAGTGTCTTAAAATTGGAAGTGTCTCAGACTCTGACATCTAAGCGTGGTGTTCCGCTGGGACTCCCTGTAGTTCCGCCCCTTTTTTTGGTTCAATAGAAACGCCTAATGCTTTTTACTCTTTCTAGCCAACTTAAAGAACTCAATGAGACAATACTGAAAAGATTATGTATATTTGAATTGTAAATTATTATATTCGAGTGATTTCAATATATTTACAGCTTATTAAAATATAAAATTAAATTTTTTTCCTCAATTTCTATACGTCTAAAATAAATAAATACTATTATGGAATTCACAATAAAATCAGAAAGCCAGTAAAAGATACCAGTACGCTTTCCTCTCAATACTGTAAAATCCGATGCACATTTGGCGCCCAACGCGAGTAAACTACCGTCAATCTTCCGACTTTCCAATTTGACTGTAAATTCCTTAACACTACATCTTCTTAATCGTACTTCATAAAATATAGGACGATATAAGTCACCAATAGGTAAATCTTGGACATAAAGTTGAACGATCTCAAACCACCATTATAATTCTTCTTAGGATCGATGCCTCCATCCCCTACCGTACCCTTAGTCTCGCCCCCTTCCTTCTTGCCATCCTCCTCGTAAATCCGTTTGGGTCCCCCATAAGGAATATCCTTGCCGCCCACGTTACCGCAGAGCGACGGATATTCCGTCTCGCACTTGGTGCCGAAGTAGCAAGCGCTGCAAGGACTTCCCCGGACGTATACAGGCTGTCCCGGTATGTTCCCCGCAGGGCCGTAGTTGCAAACCAGGATTTCCTTGTAGACGACGTCCGGCCCTCGGTCCGATTGGAAGACGGCGCGTGCGCACCCCACCTTGTACGACTCCGCCCACAGGAGCTGCGTGTACTCCCTAACGTTCGCGTGCGCGGTGGGGGAGAAGGCGGAGAGGGCGTGTCCGTCGAAGCTGGCCACCTTGTCGAACCTGGCGAGCATTCAGGGTTATACAGCCAAAAGTTTGGTATAGAGAGGATCAGAAAGGGGAAAAATAAGCGTGACACTCACATTGGGACCTACCAGTTCAGAATAAAACCAAGATGGTTGCTTTTGGAGGCGTATTCAAACGCTATGTTTTGTCCTACAGGAAACCTCTCCACGTCCCTGCACCTATCGTGCCTCGGGCTGCATTGCGCCGCCCAAGCTTCCGCTATATCGGCCAGTTCGCCGTCCCATTCCAACCTCCTCATATTGGCGGCGCTTGGCTGAGGCCCCCTGGCCCCTCTAGGCTCCGCCCCCGACGCCACCTTGTTTCTTATCGTGTTGTGCGCGTCCAAAATCATGTATTTCTCCCCTTCCGTGAATTTAACGGCCATGAATCCTCTACAGTGCGGCTTAGGCTCGCCTTTTTTGTACCTGCACAGGGTGTGGTAGCCGCAGTCTTTGAGGACCCCGTTTTCGGTTATGTTGAGGCAACAGATGTTGCAGTAAGGGTTGGTGGTCGACTGCCGTTCGGACATGTGCAGCAGCCATCTTTTCGAGTAGTTTTTGGTCAGGATATCTCGGTATTTTGAGAACGGTACCTCTCCTGTCGCCACCGGTATTTGTAACATTTGGGTTACTGCAAGATAGATCGGGATGAATATGGCCATTCCGTCAACGGAAACGTCAAGTTTGACGTTGACGTACGTCTGGATAACCTCGAAACTAAAGTCATAGAATGGATTATGTCGATTGTTATTCATAGACGTTCGCAATGAATAGAGATGGAAGGGTGGACTGGAAATTACTGAACGCAACTTGTATACTCCATTCACAACTCTGGCCTTGGAAATTTGACACATTCCACTCTGTATCGAAGTTATGACGTTTTTCAAAATATTTTTATGTTCCAAGTCAACACTATGTTGCCCTTTCTACATTCTTAGCGTATTTCTCAGAATGTGAATTTATTCGGAAAATGAACGAATTGGAAAAGATGTGATGGACGAAAATAATTAACGTTTATAAGAATTGATAGAAAGGATTCCTTTTCTAGTTATTTGCATGAAAAGTACAAGAGATCACTGTTGAAATATATTATTTTTTGCCATGGAAGAAAATTGCATTGCTTTCACATAATTTTCATATGAATGCTTGTGAAGATTTAATGTTTATTATCCTCTTGAACTGAAAGTTCAAGACTTGACGACATCAATTGTTGATTCTAATCAAGAATTCGTTAAAAAAAATCAACCCAAAGATATAAGATGAATTGATGGGTAATTACAAGAATCAAGAATAATGTCAACTTTATTTTGTTGATAACTTTCTTAAAATCAATGTTGGGATATAAAACTCGGTTGCGTTTGTTCAAACAACATCTAAAGAATACATTTTTCACCATCTCGACCTTTAAAAGGAGTTTCTTATATGAGAATTAGGTCTAAGTTCCACCTCATTAGTGAGGTACCTAACTTTTGCAAATCTGCTCAGATATCGCTAAATTTCTTGGAAAACCTGAAAAATATCATCCTAATCGACCTCTCGAGGCTCCATCCGATCCATCTACTGCGATATCTGTCCAAATAAAGGCTTTTTCAACGAAATTCGGGGTACGCGGGAACCTCGAAATGTAAACATTCGTCTTGAAAATCGTCCTCACGCTCCAAACTGGTGCTAAAAACAATAAACATACGTTAATCTTGGATATTCGACGAAAAACTCACCTGCAAATATCGATTAAATACCAAAAATCGGCGAACAATTTGTTAACCTAACAAAATGTGGAATATCTTTGATACTTTTACTTTGATATAAACAAAGAAACTGGCAACGTCGTTTTGTCATTAACGATATTTTCTGTGCGCGCACTGACTTTTCATCATATGTTCTGTGCTTTTCATCAGGGGCACCAACTCCTGAAAACGAAACCATGACCTCTTATGTGATTAAATAAAAGTGAATGGAGTATACTTTTCTGTTTCAGTCAAACCCACCCGCTGTTGTCTCACTCCGGCTTCGAGCACGTCTTCTGTTACGGCGACATCCTCTTGTCGTTCATCTGGACCCACGAGGAAGACGTGGAGCTCAAAAGGAAGGCTTCCATAGTCTGCGAAGAGCCTGACGGGAGCATGTCCGATTCTACCATCACGTCCTTGAAACACGACTTTGTGAGAAGGCAGTTTCACCGGACAACGCAATGCGACTTCTGCACGAAGAAAGTTAGTCGAGATTTGGGGTGTTTTCTTTTATAACTTTACGTTATTGGATTTATTTTCAGATCTGGTTGAAAGACGCTGTCCAATGCAAGAACTGCGGCATGTGCTGCCACAAGAAATGTCTTATGAAATGTCAACTGGCTTCCGACTGTCACCCTTCGATGCCCGCGCAACCGGAAATCACCATGACAGAGGCGGACGATTTGAACGTGACCGATTCAGAAGGTAAAACCACCCACCCCTCCAGCACTATAAAGAGAGTTAACAGTGTTAATAACCTGTCCATACCAGGTACGTTGGGGCTATGTTTCGGGGGCTCATTACTCTGCATCTTGATTCTTGCTGTACCAGCTTAGTACGTATGTCGTTTAGTTGAAACTGACGGGTTCCTCGCTTGGTGGACGCCCGGTACTTGTTTATATCTGTAGAAACTGTTTCAGTTGCGACTTTATATGATTTTGTTACATCTTTTTTATGCTTTTTGTGCGTTTCGAATATTTTCAAAACTTTAATCGTCGATAGCTTTCGTTGACATAGGGCGACTTGATTAAACGACAGGCTAGTTGAAGCAGAGCTGAACACATTACATAATTTTTCTAGTTTTCGTTTCACAAACCCTTTTAATTTGTTCCCAATTTGCTAATTCTAATAATTATCAGTTAAAATAATTTTCCAATCACTGAAAGAGGCAATCTATCAGTGTAAACCCATAGAAATCATAATATATATACTTACTCTAGAATGCTAAATCAATTGGATCGAAGTGTTGTAAAAATTTCAGTGTGGTCCACAATGCGCATACGTGCCATCAGGTTGTTTCTGAAAAGGGTCGGCTTCAATAAAATTTTATGCTGTTATTGTTGCAGTTGGATTTAATCAATTCATAATTAGTATTCGACACTTACTAGTTGTTTTGAACATATTGATAATTTTCAACAGCTATTTGAATGGTAAATTTGGAATCATCAGCGACTGGAAGATAAGCTGAAAATCTTTCATTATTCCAAAACCTCTTCAGGCGTTGAAAAAACCCGGTTTCGGTATAAAAATTAATTTAAGGATCAAGGAAGACAAATTATGGTTAACAAACAACGAATCTTTTGGTAAAGTACAGAAAAAAAAATCAAATGAGCAAAATATACTAATATATCCCTTCAGGACAGTTCTATTCTTCGGTGTTCCTGAAAATAGTGGAAACATGAAAATGTATTGTACATCTGCCAATGCGTTACTCTGCATCGTTTCATGAGTGAATTCTGATACCTTCATTCAGTCTTCAAGTCATTTGTCTTTTTGAGTTCCGAGTATATTCCAAAATCAATCTGTTATCTTATCTGAATGAAACTGCAAAGTTTTACTTCAATATATTTTATTTTCGAGTTCGAATTATCCATTAAAAGATGGTTTACTCACAAGATTTCATGATTTTTCATAATGAATTGCGTTCTTTTTCTATATAAAGAACCAATCTCATGGTGCGAGTGGATAGATATGTGTCAATTGAATGAAAAGCAAAGCGTAAATCATAAATTTCTAACAGTTCATATGAATGAAAAGGTGCACATAGTTTACATACTCAAGTGGGAAATGAACGGGTCAAACAAGGACACCACAACACTATACAGTTCATTGTTTATCGGATACGAAAAAATCCAAATCGAACACAACACACAACAAAAGCAAAATGCACACGAAGAATATCAAACACGAAAATAACAGTACGCACCAGTAAACTAGTTTGTCTATGCAGTTAACTAAACTGTGGCTGCAGACTGACACTAACCCGTTCCTGCCTAAACTTTCACTGAGGTCATTTCAAAGTCATTTGCCATGAGACAGAAAAAGCGGTGTTGCGCGGTCTATATCTATTTGGTGAAACCTACTACATTACTGCTCTGATTTTCTCACCAATTCCACAAATATTGCAATTCACTTATGATATTAATGTGTCTAATAGTCGTAGGAAGTGGCGCATGAGCTATAAAATAAGTTTGTTACTCAATGGAATATTTTTATTGTTTAATTATATTGAACTTAAAATAGAACCGACAAAACATTTAGGGACTTGGCATCGTTCTACGTGAAATTTCCTAATGGTGAGCATGCGCACATTGTGAATCATTTGCCTATGCGGCACGTTTTTCGCTGCGGAACTAGAAGCAATTAGCATTCTAGAGTAAGTATATATATTATGATTTCTATGTGTAAACCTCAAAACTTTTTTGACAGTGGTTAGCGGTGAACATGAGGAATTTAATTATTTTGTACAGGAAGTTTTGGAGAAGGAGCACTGCAACCTGTATATAAAATTCAAATACTCTTCGGTTTTACGTATAACATGAACTGAATACTGCTTATTTTAGTTTCTATGGAGAAATATTCACTTTAGTTTCTTTCTTTCGATTTTGTCAAGTCTTGTTGACGGTTGACCAAATTTCCCTTTGTTGGTAAGACACTGATATGTGAATAATACAGCAAGAAACGCACAGTGAGACTTCAACATACATTCGCGGTTTTTTTTAATGAAAATGCACTAATTTTTATTGTAACAGTGAAAATGACACTGTTACAATATTCCTGAAAGTGAAATGTAATTTAAAAAAAAACGTACCCATATAACAATCTTTCAAGTGAACACACTTCAATATCTACAACCCCTCGGATTGTTTCGCAGACGTACCTTCCCACATTCTCAACTCACTGTGAGATAGGTTGCAAGCTCTACTTAGAGAGGGTCACAATACAGAAAATTTCACCAAAATTCCCTAATGTAATACATTTTCGCGCTGTAATTTGTAATTATTAACTTAAAAAAGGCAACCCCTCAGATTGTTTCGCATCCGTAACTGAACCAAGTTCAGGTGAACGATCATCGATGGCCACGAAGGTTTCCATGAGGAATCCCAAGAGCCTGCCTCACGCTCAGGATGCGAAACTACGACTCATCGTCGAGGTTGCGACCACTCTCAATGTGAGTTGAGAATGTGGGAAGATATACTACAGAAATGATCCTGTGAAGTATGATCTTAATTATTTCAGCTAAAATCCGAGGATATATTGACAGTTGGGAAGATACTATTGGGTATTGATTGAGTTTTGAGCGCCATCTACGTCTTTCTTCTTTTCAGGACATAATACAATGTGTCAGAGTGACATAGAGGGCGCTAAAACTTCATAAATACTCAATAGTTTCTTCCCAACCGTCCATATAACCTCGAATTTTAGCAGAAAAAAATTAAGATCATACTTCACAGGATCATTTCTGTAGTATATCTTCCCACATAGATGCATAGAAATACCTGGTGTTGGCACTGATTAGATTTTGTTTAAGACTTTCTTGTCGATCGAAAACGTGATATTTTGTACAGCTTTTCATTTCTCCCGAAAGGGGTCGCGATTTTTGTCGTTGCCGCAGTAGCGCCACGACCGATAAATATTGCGGATTTATTACGGAACTAGTCCAAAATCTGAAATCTAGGATGCCGTTTTGATCTACAAATTTTGGTCACGATTTTTAGTAGGGAGTCGTTACACCAGGTGTTCTATGCATCTATCTTCCCACATTCTCAACTCACATTGAGAGTGGTCGCAACCTCGACGATGAGTCGTAGATAGATGCATAGAAATACCTGGTGTTGGCACTGATTAGATTTTGTTTAAGACTTTCTTGTCGATCGAAAACGTGATATTTTGTACAGCTTTTCATTTCTCCCGAAAGGGGTCGCGTTTTTTGTCGTTGCCGCAGTAGCGCCACGACCGATAAATATTGCGGATTTATTCCGGAACTAGTCCAAAATCTGAAATCTAGGATGCCGTTTTGATCTACAAATTTTGGTCACGATTTTTAGTAGGGAGTCGTTACACCAGGTGTTCTATGCATCTATAGTCGTAGTTTCGCATCCTGAGCGTGAGGCAGGCTCTTGGGATTCCTCATGGAAACCCTCGTGGCCATCGATGATCGTTCACCTGGACTTGGTTCAGTTACGGATGCGAAACAATCTGAGGGGTTGCCTTCTTTTAATTTAATCAATATAAAAATCTCCTTGCTACTTAGATTGTTATTAGAGATAATGAAAATTGTATCAATAACTGCTCATTGACAATTATTTAATAATAACTCTCAACCACTAAAAATATGACAATTTTTCGGAAGGTAATGATGAGAAAAAAATGGCTGAACATCAAATCCAGACAGCGCTGCTGGGCTTCATTAATTACTTCAAATAAAATAGAAGTGACTGGAGTGAATGAGAGAGATCTAATGCCAACCCACCCAATATTACTGATATTTTTAATATGATGAAGTCTACGAATGTTTCAACTGAAAGAATAATATTCAAAGATACCCAACAACATAGAACCAAACGAAGTGGCTCTAAAAATGAGAGATGAAGAGGTTATGTCATAGAATCAAATTTTCAATTCTACGAAAAATTTAACATCAAAGATTAATTAAAATGTATTAAGCAGCAGAAACAGTGGTCATTAAAAATGGAAATTGAATTTCACGCGCAAAGAATTAAATGTTGCATTGAAAAAACAAATTGGTAGAAACACCATATAGGATATGTTGGAGAAGCGAATAGAGGTAATTGCAGTTATAGATGGCGCTCAAAACCCAATCAATACCCAATAGTTTCTTCCCAACTGTCAATATAAACTCGAATTTTAGCTGAAAAAATTTAAGATCATACTTCACAGGATCATTTCTGTAGTATATCTTCCCACATTCTCAACTCACATTGAGAGTGGTCGCAACCTCGACGATGAGTCGTAGTTTCGCATCCTGAGCGTGAGGCAGGCTCTTGGGATTCCTCATGGAAACCCTCGTGGCCATCGATGATCGTTCACCTGGACTTGGTTCAGTTACGGATGCGAAACAATCTGAGGGGTTGCCTTTTTTTAAGTTAATAATTACAAATTACAGCGCGAAAATGTATTACATTAGGGAATTTTTGAGAAATTTCCCTGTATTGTGAGTAGAGCTTGCAACCTATCTCACAGTGAGTTGAGAATGTGGGAAGATATACTGCAGAAATGATCCTGTGAAGAATGATCTTTACTTTCTTGGACCACCAGCACTAACCTCAAAAATATTTGACAGATCGTTGGATTGCCTAATTGACACCGAGTCAAATTATTCTTAGCATGTTCTATGCAATTCAAATCTGGTGAGTGCGGAGGTATTGGTAAATGTGGAATACCAAGCTTATCGCGCGCATTCTCAACTATGGCTGCACGGTGCGGTCTAGCGTTATCGTCTAGAAATTGAAAAGTTTCACCAATAGCAGCGTGAAAATTTGGCACAACATTGTCAATGACATGCTCCCTATAGTGTAAGGCAGTCATATTCCCAGGACAAATGTGTAGATCTGTGCGCCCGTTGAAACATATCCCGGCCCATACCATAACACTACCCCCTCGGAATAGATGGACTTCTTGGACATAGCGACGATTACAGGGTATGCGTGGGATTGTCCATACCCTTATTCTTCGAGAATCTGAAAATCGTCCATATCTGGATTCATCAGGGAAAATGACACTACGCCATTGATCGTTCCAATTGATATGTTGCCTTGGTCATTCCAGTCTTTGACGCTTATGGTCACGTGTTAATGGAACTCCTCTTAATGGACGTCTAGAACCTAGATTCACCTCTCTCAAACGTCGTCTGATGGTTTCGATGGAAACTTGGACCCCATCTGCATTTTGAAGAGTATTCCGTAGCATTCTACACGTAGATGTAGGGTTTCTTCTCGCCGAAACGATTATGAAACGATCCTAAGCAGGTGTTGTTTTTCGTCGCCTACCAAGCCTTGGTCTTTCCAACACGGAACCTGTCTCCCTGAACCTATTCCAAAGTCGAGATATCAGCCTTTGGCTGACTTGGAGCCTTTCCGCTACAACAACCTGAGTTAGGCCACCCTGTAGCATTCCGATAGCCCTATTAGCCTCAGCGTTTGTTAATTTAAGTCTTGGCATTTTCAGAAAACTCCTTTCAAATCGAAGCCGTTGATAAACTGACTTCATTTCAAAATAAGAACATTCATGAAGCATATGCAAAGACCCAAACTTCAGAAAAAAGGCGACCAGATTAACGAAATGTCTCGCATACTGATTTTTATTGGATCGATTCAAATTGTTATTGAGTTTTAAATGATTTTACAGCGATTTTCTCGAAGATTACTTACTTTTAAAAACGATCGAATACGATATCCCTAACTCTTGTGGAGCAGTATATTATACATTTATTCTTTCTGTTAGGTGTAATAATGAAT
The DNA here is from genome assembly GCA_951802165.1 of Adalia decempunctata. Classification (NCBI taxonomy): domain Eukaryota; kingdom Metazoa; phylum Arthropoda; class Insecta; order Coleoptera; family Coccinellidae; genus Adalia; species Adalia decempunctata. Next base: position 5,604,924 of record OX637702.1, read on the forward strand.
GAAACACATAACTTTTTTATTGACAGCACAATACAGAGTCGGTAAAGAGTAACATCAAACTCAAAGAATTCTGCCTGCAACTCTTGGTTGATGGTAAATACCATTTTGATGTGTTACTCTCTACTTACTCTGTAGAATATTATCTAACCTCAATTTCTGGACGTTTACACTTTGCACCTCCCTGTCACAAGATTTCCTAAGGTTGGTCAACTGAATAGACTTAATAACACATTTTCTGGCATTTGATCTCCAAGAGTCAAAAATATCGCTTCCTTATTCGAAAGTGTTTCTTCTGAACAGTTGACGCACTTTCCGAAAATGGTTTTGTTTCATTTTCAGTTGGCCGTCCTGCATTTATATTTTGTGATATAAAACTTTTTTCTGGAATCTATTATGAGTAGTACTGTACAAAAAGTCGAGTTAAACATATCAAGATTCTTTATATCCATTACGAGTTCCCAATTATTCCATCATGTACCCTAACAATCAACAGAGCGTGCAGAGCAAAACAACACACCATACAACTATTGCAGGTTCTCAGTTATCGACCAGCCAATCTAGAAGCCTTCCCCCCTCTCCCCAAAGGACGCCCAGCAGGAAACAGTCGCTGACAAACGTCAACCCGTTCCTGATGTGTCCAGCGGTTCTCGAGGAGATCCAGAAGAACCCCCAGGACTCCATTGAAGCGATCAATAGGCTACTGGAGCAGGTACTGCTCTGTCCCGCGGACGAGTACCTGATGGACGCTGCCAAAGAGACCGGACAGCAACTTTACAACCATCTCACATACGGCGAGAGAACTGATAAAATCAATGTTATGGTGAGTTTTCCCCGTGTTTAACGCTCGTTTGTTGCTGATGGTCGGCATCCATGCACTGTGAACAAAGGTAGTTTCCTCCTGCCTGTTGTGGTTGTTTTTAGGTGGTTTTCCTAATGAATTATCACAGGGTATTCGAAAAAACATGTCGAATTTCCGATAATGAATTAATTTGATTGAAAATTTTTTGACAGTTCCAACAACCAATTAAATTTCCTCATTTGATATCAGATGAACAATTTCACCCAATCATGTCAACATTACATCGATAACAGACCATGGGCTGTTTTCACGTTGCTATGGACACATATTGATTCATTTCGATTTTGAAGTTTCAAATATTTAATATTTCGAAATGTCACGATTTGGTTGCAATACTGACGATAATATTAATGAAATTATAGAATCGAACATACCAAAAAACACCGTTTACAGTAAGAAATTTGTATGGAAAGCATTTATAGACTTTTGCAACGATAGAAAGTATCAATTAGATGGAAATCGGACGGCGGAAGAATTGGCGTTGATTTTAAAGGATTGGGCTGTGAACATGAGGAGAAAAGATGGTAAAGAGTTCAAAGAAAGTACGGTCAAAACCATGTGGAATATAACAAGTAAGCTGTTACAAGAAAAATATTATAAAGAAATGAAAGTTATTATTGACCCATTCAAAAGTGTTGTATTTCAACAAGCGCGAGCTGCCCGTGATTCTATACGACGAAAACTGCAATCAGACCCAAGTAAAAGGAAGCAAAGTTCGGCAGCATTAAGTTCTGTGGAAATAACAAAAATGGTGAATTTATGGAATGAAAATACTCCTGAAGGGCTGCAACGGAAATTCTATCACATAGCCGCGGTAGAATTAGCTTGGCGAGGTGGGGAAGCTGCTGTTTGCTTGACTGAATTTTTTTGTATCGAATCAAACAACGATGGTTCTGTAACCAACCGAGTGGAATATAACCCTGTATTCAGCAAGACTTGCCAGGGTGGTTCAAGAATGTGTACTGGAAGCAAGTTTTTAATAAAAAACGATGACAGCAACGTTTGTCCTGTCCGATTATTCAAAAAATTGATGTCGAAAAGGGGCCCAAATATTAAAACCAACAGATTATTCGTCAGACCAAATCATCAATGGAAATCCGAAAATGATCACTGGTATGATAATATGCCCATTGGAAGAAATACGATTCAAAATTGGACAAGATCGTCTGCCGAAGCGATTGGATTGAATACAAAGGAAAAAAAAATTACTAATCATTCAAATAGATCGACCGCGGTTAGTCGATTGGCCAAAAGTGGTGTACAAGAACAACAGCTTATAAAAATTACGGGTCACAACAATGCCAACTCAATAAAACCCTACTTGAATATTGACGAAGAACATCATAATCAAATTATTAACAGCATGCGTAGTGGAAATACATCTTCATCAGTTATAGAAACTAACACGTCTGGATCTTCATTTAACTATTCTAATTGTTCCTTTGTTAATTGCACCTTTAAATAAATTGTTTTAGCTCTGTATTTTTTCTATAATTAGCAAAAAATTTTCTATCCGAATAACCCTCGGACATTGATAAATGCTCAAAAATTCTATGACAACTTTCTCAAGCTTGTTGCTTGTAGACAACAGACCTCCGCCTACGGCGTCGGTCTGTTTCCAAGCAACAAGCTTTCGAAATCTGTCATAGAATTTTTTCGAACAATTATCAATGTCCTTGGGTTATTACTACTGAAAATTGAAATAAGCCATCGCAACCACTGGAACAATTTTTCGTTTTTGCGCAGATGGTAGAGCTGAAGAAGAGCTTGGATCACATCACAAACGAACACATGGAGTTGACGAAACACATGAACGACGAAAGTTCCGAAGAGGAGAAGACAAAATTGGCCTTTCTCTTGGGGAAGGCCGACGCCAAAGTAAACGGCCTATCGGTGCTCATGCTGCATTATTGTTCGAGCCTACAACACAGTCCGGACAAGATTGTGTGAGTCTCGAAATTGTGAAAGATTGAATCTCGCGATAGTTTCTTACTAATTTTAAGGAAGTTGTGGTATATTTTTTATTGCCATATATTGACGCACCTTGTGACCAGAACACCAATCGTTTTCAACATGTCATACCTTTTTTATTGGGCGTGAGACGAGATTTTTAGGAATTTTAGCGTGTATTTTGTAGATAAACCTCACCAAAGACATAGGATAAGCACCAAGTGGAGAATTATATCTCGTATATAGATTGGAATTTTTTAAAGTTGAAACTGTATGAAATCAAAAGGATTTGTTGAGAATAAATGTTCAAGTGCCTGAATAACGGTACGTTGCTACTCAAAAATTCATCACCATTGACGTAAGTTTTCTCAACATGGTGTTTTTTATCGAAATAAAGTTTTTAACATGTGAAGTTCCTTACGTTGAAAGCTTCAAATGGAAAAGTGCAAAGGGAACTTTATTTCACAGGTTGATTGTTGAAGAACCCTAGGTTGATGGCGAATTGTTTTGTTTTTTGAATAATTCGAGTTATTGCTTTTTCTCACACTTTAAGATGAATTTTTATGGGTACGAACTTAAATTCAATATCAAAACATCCAACACATAATCTCATATCTAAAGTCCTTAAATTTATTCATAAAATATAGTTTTTTATACATAGAAATTGATTTATTCAAGTGATTCTCGTGTGCAATATAACTTCACTGGAACATAGAATGAAGGTTTAGCAAATTTTGTGTTTACATTTTGCACCCTCCAATACTTATATGAACTTGATGAAGTTTTTTACCATGCTAAAAAGTTCATTACAACATAAAATTTGTGATATTCAAATGGACCTGTTTGTTTATTTCATCTAAATGATTTAGGAAAACAATTCTCTTCTTTGAGATTGAGGTGTTATTCAACAGGGTGAAACAGCTTTTAATGGACAAACTTTAGTACTTGGATGATCATGATTGATCACTCTGTCTCTTCGTTGTTGGGTGAAATAGGGATATGAATTTTCTTGATACATATTCAATTGAATGCTGAAGTTGGGTGCTAAAAGCTGACTCACCCTGTGAAATTCGTCAGTGAATATCTGCAGTAGGTCCGGTTTGTTTTTTTTCATGTTTTGATGGAGATGCTACTGTTTTTATATGATATACTCACTTGTAAATCAAAATATTCAACTCTGGACCTATTTTGAATAATTTTTTATTTACAAGGAACATTAAGGTTGATCCAAGATTGTATTACGTAATACTACATATCTCTGAACCTGTGCCAACATTTTTATGGGATAAAACCTTTATACACCCACTCTGTTAGATATCCGGCAAGTTGTTCATCTAGTCAATTATACGAAGCTTTTTAGTGTATCATACTGTAGAATTATATAACAATCTGCATAGTTGGTGTGGATATATCCAAATATTTCAGCGACAAAGATCATCTCACAGTAGGGAGCTACTTGATGCTCCTTTTTATGGAATCGGTATTTGATTAACGCCAACTTCGTCACACTGTACAGGGTGGGCAAAATTGGCAATACCTGAACAACAACTTTTTAAAATTTCAACTTCATTAATTCTGTCATTATCTCCGTTCCTGTTACATTGTTGAAATAAAAACATTATGCAGACAATTCAATTCCTCAAAAAAATGTAACCGCAATGCGTCATTCATTTTTATCTCTCTTATAAGGTTAATAAGTTGTTTTTCACCAAATTTGTTCACCCTGTACAGTGTGTCTCCCAAATTCATCGTCAAGCAGGGTACAATATTAAGTCCAGTTTACAGCCATAAAAAACACTGAAAAGATGTGCTCCCCTTTTTTTTACACTTTGAAAGGATTCTAGAATCTCTTATTTATCCCTTTTTTAAATTATGTGATAAATTTATTTTTCGTTCCTTTAGGGATTGCTGAATATTCAGTAACTTTTTCATCCTATTCCCATAACTTTCGTGTTCACTTGTTTAAATTAGTAAAAATCATTTAATCATTATTCCGATCAGATATAAAGCTTTAAGTTTTTATTTTTTCTGTGTTATCTTGTCCAAATTAGTAGTTCAGTTGAAAGGCTCTCATAGTAACGTGTGAATTACAACAATACAAACAATATCAGTAGTTCTGAATATTAAAGAACACTTGTAGAAATAAAAGTAACTTGTAGTATAACGGATTATTCTATATTCTTGTTCCGTGTTTTACTTCAGTAGTGGTAGCATGTTTATTATGATTTGGCGAGTTAGTGCTACTTGATTGTGATAATTGAATATTTCTATTCTGCAAATGTGATTGCATTCCGTCAATTCATCAAACTTAAGTACTTAATTATCTGTATACTTTGTGTAGGGTTTAAGGCTCCACCCGGATGATGAACATTTCGAAGGACCTTTAAAGTGTTTATGTTATGTATTAGTTTTTTTTAAACACTTGTATTTTAGGCTTTTTCGGTTTTTGTACATCAAAATGCTATTTATTCAATAAAAAAGCTTTAATTTTTCACACACAGCATTCTTTATCACGATTCCATCTTGTTCAGGTAATTATTTAGAATTATTTTCAGATAAATGATTTGAAAATAGTTTTTCTTGATTCCGTTTAGTTCATTTTGAACAAAACAGGATCATTTGGACCTATCAACTTGATGAATATTCAATACTAATAAAGAAGAAGACGCAATACATTTGTTGGAATTCCGCAAATGTACTATCTTATTCTTTTTTTATTATTGAACTTTGTAATCTTTGAGTATTTTCAATTTTAAATCTTTGCTTTGTTATCTATACTAATATTATAAAGAGGAAAGATTTGTATTTTTGTTTGTTTGATACGAATAGGCTCAAAAACTACTGGACCGATTTCAGAAATTCTTTCACCCTCAGAAAGCTACATTATCCCTGAGTGACATAGGTTATACTTTTCACCCGAAAAATTAAGGATACCTACTATAACTTCAATAATTACAAAAAAATCAGCCATAATCAGCTATTTTGACGTGCGCTGCAAAAACCGTAAGACTTACGTGGATACAACATATGAGGGAAATGTACCTCTTAAATAGTTCTACAAAAAAGTCCGCGATAGCATATGTCTATCTCTCAAGATTGACTTGCTATTACCTGTTTATGGTAATCAGATGTTTTCCAAAATTATGCACTATTTGGGAGTGTGTTTTTATGAATTGGGTATTGATCCTCATCCAACCTTATACGTTATTTATCCCCAGTATTTAATTCAGAACGAAATTGCCCTTCACATCATACAATTACAACGAGTACATCAAAAGATATGAAGTGTTGAAGATGAAACCGCCGCGTGAAACAAATTTCTACCCGGGCGAAGCTGGGACGGCCTGCTTGTCTGGAGAAATAATAAAATTAATAAAAATTAGAAATTTTATTGGATACGAAAATAAATTCAGCGTACAGTTAAACATTTCTAAAAATAATAGAAATAGATCAACTCTGTTGGAGTAACGGAAGTAATTCCTCCCTGAATACTTCACTTTGGGTCCCATGGGTAACTTTCAAAATTTCACAGGCAGTTTTCGCTTGATCCAAACCTTCTCTTACATTATTCAAGTGTAACAGAATTTTTCCTAATTTGAGGTGTAAAAGACCAGTTAGAGGATGAAATTTTCCGTAATATTTACTGAAAATCGTTAACATCAGTTGGGGATTTTGTACCTAGAAAATCATACTTACAGGAAAGGCTCTTGCAGTTGTTTTCCGATAGCAAGGGCTTCTTCGAATTTCCCGAAGCAGATACAACTTTCGAAAGTAAGATCCAAAGTTTTTACATGTTTTATGTTTAATTTGTGTAAAACTCCCGTTTGTTTTTCCAGGCATATTTTGCAAGCGTCCAGATCTAACTTGTTGCTAAGGAAAAACACTTTTTAGATTTTAATTAACGATTTCACTCAAAATTACCTCATTTTTGAATTCGAATGAGTTTAAAGGATACATGCCAGTTCTTTCATTTTCTGTAGATGTATATCTGTCAATTCTGTAACTTCCTGGAATTTCAACCAAAAATCCCCCCTCAAAAGTTCCCCACATTTCGAACATTTATACGTTTCACTTGGGGTTATGGCATTATCACAGTTTTTATTCGGACAACAGGCTGCCAGCATTTCTTTAGGGTCTGGCGTCAAACATTTCTGGCATTGGCAGGTGAAGTAATAACTATTTTTTAGGTCTTCTATCCTATCGCTGGTTGTATTCAAGACATCGATATAGCTTATGAAGACCTGAGAATAAAGAATGAGACACTTTTTTCCATTCATTGGAACATGTATATGTTGTGAACTTTTAGTCAGTTCGATTTTGATAATAATGAAGGGTAAGTATTATTTTTACCTCAGACCATTTTAAATACTGCATCGGCTTCAAAGCCCTAATGTGGATGGTGGTGCCTTCAAATGTTGCTATAGCGTTTGGTTCACAGGAATGATCTAATACTGAAGCCCCCAAATAGATTCCGGTGCCCAGTATTTGATGCTCTTCGTTACAAATATTAAAACTATTGATGCACATCTGAAAATTGTTTCATATTCAGGATGTCACTGAATATTCCTTAAAAAACAAAAACAAAGTGATTTCAAAGAATATGCTTTTCCGATTTTCAGATACAATCCTTCATAGAGGATACTTACTCTACCGAACATACCCATGAGATCAACTGGATTTGGAAAAATTTCTCCTTTCATAAATTCTTCTAATACAGCACAGATACTTTCAAAATGCTCCATTCTTCTTTTATCGATCTTCATGTCCGGATAATCTGTGAATATGTTCAATCAACATTTTCCCAAGTCTTAAGAAATATTTCAGATAAGATAACTTACGGGACATCAGATCTCTGTACATTCTAAAATTCATTTCCGTATAGTAAGACCTGATTTGATTTCCGTTTTTGTTCAGCTTACGAACCATTCTTGATAGCATTCTAGCAGCATCAGGAATGATTCTAGGGGCTATATTTTTCAGACTTTTACATTCTGATTTATGGAGGGACCATCCTTGTTTTTGGCACCCCTTCCCGCAGTAATACACATATTGACAGGCGGTACATTTCAAGAGCATGCCCCTAAAAAGTGATTTTATGATTTCTTGAGTTTCGAATCAAGCAACGATCTTACTTTTTGAAGCAATAATCACAATGATCCGTTCTTGCTTTCGAGCTTAAACAATACACGAAAGGCTTCTCTGTGAGCAACACAGTACCTGGCGTGATGCTATCTTTCTGGTTCCTCATTTTGAACTAAAATGGATATATTAATTAAAAACATTTCACTGCTTTTACTATATATCAATAAAAGGAGGGAATAAAAACATTCAATAGCACTAATACGATTGAAATACCTTAGTTCCTGAGTTAACTCTTTCGGAAAGATTATTCAGTGAAATCTCTGAACTATCTAGTCAACTTGAACATGACCCAGGTATATTTATGAATTTATATACCTGAATTAAACTACCTCAATGCCAGCAGCTGATATTTTTAGTATCAATTACATAAATATAGCATAAATACATTTTTCAACGTCAAAGCACATGTCTTCAATATAAATGATATACTTGTTTATCTGGTCACTCTACACGTGACGGAGGTATATTTTTGGAAATACACTTCACAGAACACCTTATAAACCTGATTTTTAAGACCTCAATGCCATCAGCTGATATAAGAAAGTTGTCAAAACAGTAAACATCTTAGATATAGGTTAGGGATCCCCAGAGGGTTGGATAGATCTACTACATCCTATCTATGATAGGGAGCTAATTGATCTACTGTTAATGGTGTTTTGTGTTTATTACGAGTACGTGGGGAGACGGCCTGACTCGGCTTCGCCAACACAACGTATACATGGGGCCCCAGCCTTATTTTTGACAACTGTAATCAACCACCTTCGTGACAGTTGTTTTTGGAGGATTATTTTTTGTTTCGAATAAACTTTGTATTTTCTCCTATTATAAGTGATGATTATTTGAAAATGGATGTTTTGAATTTAATAGAGAACATACACTCCCCATTTGGAAGTTTATTGGCATCAACATGGGTTACAACAGCCATAATTTTTATACAAGATCACAAGGTAGGGAAAGTCTCAAAATAAATCAGGAAAAACTGTTTCTTCCATAAATTTACTCTATATTACATAAGATACTTGGATCAGGTCCTCGTATTTTACCAGTAAAAAACCCTGCCTTAAGCCCGTTATCTCAATAAACTCCAAAAATCAATGGTCTTTTTATGTTTTGAAATACAAGAAGGATATTATGCATGAATGAAAATGAGTTATCATTGCATTAATCTCTCATTGTTATTGCTTAAAACGATAGTTTTCTCTTGCCTCAGCCTTCCTGTTTCATGAAACTTAATGGAACAATCAATTCAATTTTTAATTCTTCAAATTTCACATTCAGAACAATGAATTGTTTGGAAATAAAGTATTTAGTATCATTCAATGAACTCTTTCTGATAGCTCATTAATTTAGGAAATTGAGTTTTTTGTTTGTTCTTCTGCATCCTACAATAAAGATTGATAGAACTATATGGATAAAGTGAATCCTTCCTTATTTTGTTTTATGATACATGTTATCAAAACAAGGTTTTGTTTGGAATTTATGTATCCTTCATTTACCAATAAAATATTATGGACAGGCTAATGATTAGTTCCAGATAAAAAATATCTCCTAAGATAATTCGTTCTGTATAATGTGGAGTATTAATCTCATGTTGTTCACATTAAGGAAACAATGTTGTGGAAATTAAGAATCTCAATTTAATATGGGCAAAAAGTTTTTCATTTTGATTTATCAAATTATTTCCTGATATTCAAATTCTTAAACTTGAAATAAAGCCATGTAATGGAGAAAAAATATAATTAATGCCCTATCTATGACATTTGTGGTGGACATGGGCGTAGCTACGAGGAGGAAATAAAGGTGCTGTGCCTTGTTATGAAGGTTTTTTATTTCAAATGATACACCCTGAATATAGTAATAATAAGTAATAAGGGGTTTAGAAGTGGGTCTTGTCTGTCAACATGACGAAACAAGAAAAGATGAGATAATAAATGAAGAAAAATGTGAAATTGAATGACCAGCGAGAACACCAGACCTCACACCCTTGGAATTTTTCTTGAATGTACCACAGTAATTGTTACCAATTTATGAATATATAACTTTTTCACTTTTTTTGATGAATCATAGAAAAATCTCCAATTGTCAAATAATTCCAAAAAAGTCCTAGATAATTCCGATTGCCACAAATATTATGCTATTTAATTTGTTTCAGGTGTTCAATTTTATCCTAGCTGTAGTTTTATTGGGTGCAGCTACCATTGTTGTCGTAATATGCGTGAAGAAATTACATAAAAAAGGTAGCCGGAAATGTTTAAAATAAATGTGGAGATTTGAAGAAATGTTCTTTTAAATGTTTTACAGCATTCTCTCTGAAGGAGCAGGCTTCAGAAGATTCAGTCACACGATTTCGTAAAAGAGATAAGGCGTTATTTTACGGTAGGAAAATGTTGAGAAAAGTAAAAAATATATCTGGGCAAGGTAAAAAACGAAAAATGATGATGAAGTTAGCTAGAAAGATACTACATTTGAAGAAGGAAAGTGACACAGAACAGCTGAAAGTGAGTTGATTCACTAATGTTAATTTTCATCCAAAATCTTCGAAAAAAAATTTTTGACATTTTCACCATGATTTTTTATGTTAGGTTATAGAACCCCCACCCGAGTATCTGCAGGAAGACATGTTGAGCGACGATAGAATGCCTCCAGACGCGCTCTTCATGCTTCAAAGTATAAGAGTGTTTGGTCACTTTGAGAAACCTGTCTTTTTGAAACTCTGCAGACATACGGAAATTTTGAACGTGAATGCAGGTTCTTTTCTGTTCAAAATCGGTGAGTGAAAGAAGGAGGTGAAGAATTAGGGCTATAATAGACTTTAAACAATGCCATCTTTTCAATTATTTTTGGGGCGCTAATAGGGCATTCTAAATCACGTGACATAAAATGGTGTCTGAGGGCAAACAACTTTCTGAAATCTGAAGTGTCATAAGGAAACGTCATTATCTCCACAGTTGTGTGCCCTCAGCCGCCATATTTGACAGGTCATTAGAATGCCATTCAAGTTCAAGGAGGAAATGTATAAAAATGACTTTTGGCCTAATGGTGTGGGAATCAAACGTTACAGCTTCAGTAAACAAAATGACAATCAAAAGGACAATTTTTTATCCAACAAACCATCTGTCAACCAGATACGATCAGGTTGACAAGCAGTAAAAACATCAATGGACAAAAAAGCATCAATATCATTCACCAAAATATACAATCAATCACCTCTTCTATAAACATCCTGGAAAATTTTCTCACTGATGAAGATGCTGATATTGCTGCACTAACAGAGCACTGGAAAAGTGAGGATGAAATAGATAATGTCCACCTTAATGATTACAAACTTGTCTCAAAGTTCTGCCGAACCACATCCAAACATGGAGGCAATGCAATTTTTTGTCGCAAAACACTTGAATGCAAAGAAAGGCTTGACATACAGAAATTAAGTATAGCTAACATTTTTGAATGCTCAGCTTGCGAACTAAAATCAAAAAATGGTAAACTGATAGTGATCTGTATTTACAGACCACCTTCCAGAACTGAAAGTGATATTGATGATGCATTCATGCCAACGACCTGTCAAATATTTTTTGAGGTTAGTGCTGGTGGTCAAACAATGGGAATCCAGCTTTGATCATGTAGATATTAAAACCGTTTATTTGCTTGAAAAATTGTTTTATGTGGAAATTTTTTTGGTATTTCTAGTCAATCTTACTCTTAGGAATATCAGACCAGTGAAAATTATTTCAATTAAGTGCATTTTCAATAAAAAAATGCCATAAATGTGTGCCAAAGTTGAATGTGCAAGTCGTTCAAATTGAGAGGATTTTCTTGAATATTTTGGAACACTCAGTGTGTGTAACTTGGTGTATTATACACATATTAAGTGACTTACCAGGAAACAAAGAGAAATTTGGTCAGCAGTCATCAATACTTGACAATATCGATGATAAGAAACTAAAGTGAATATTTCTTCGTAGACACTGAAATAAGCAGTATTCAGTTAATGTAGAATGTAAAACTGATAAATATTTAAATTTATATCCTATAAAAGGATGAAGAAGTTACAGGTACAGTGCTCTGATAAATATTTCTTCTTTTTTATGATTGAAATAGGCAGTTTATATGCTTCATAATGTAAAAAAATAAATACCCTGAAGGAACACTGACGAATAAAATTTTACTCAATCTCATGATCACAACTTTTAACATTGGGAACTCACAGAGATTGTAGAGAAAGTATTGGAGAGGAAATATTTATCAGGAAACTTCTTTGCTCTTTCTTCTGACATAAAATTTAAATATTCATCAGTTTTTCATACAACATGAATTGAATATTGCTTATTTCAGTGTCAACGAAGAAATATTCACTTTAGTTTCTTATCTTCGATTTTGTCAAGTCTTGATGACTGCTTTCCAAATTTCCCTTTGTTGGTAAGACACTTGATATGTGAATAATACACCAAGTTACTCACAGTGGGTGTCTCAAAATATTTTAGAAAAACCTCCAATTCTGATGACTTATGGAATTTTTTCAATAAATTCGCACTTGATTCGAATAATTTTCACTGGTTTCATATTCCTGAGGGTAAGATTGACTGAAAATATCGAAAAAATATCCCCCTAAAACAGTTTTTCAAGGTTTGACCACCAGCGCTAACCTCAAAAATATTTTACAAGTCGTTGGATTGCCTAATTTTTTTGAGAAATAGGTTATGACTCCACACAGATGTGTTGAATACTTTCAAGAAGTACATATGTTAATGAAAATGATTAATAACCGAGTTGGGTTCAGGGCTTTTCGATCCCTCGCTTATCCACCTTGTGTAACTCAATTAGAAGGACAGCTCAAAAATAAAAGGTGCAAAAAAGAACATATTTATATAAACGAAGAAATGAAATATGTATTAAAATTCAGTAATAATCAGATACAATTTCTTTCAGTCAAGGAAAAGTTCTCATACGAAACATGCAATATTGGAAAAACATTTCTGACATAGAGGGCGCTAAAACTTAATAAATACTCAATAGTTTCTTCCCAACCGTCCATATAACCTCGAATTTTAGCTGAAAAAAATAAGATCATACTTCACAGGATCATTTCTGTAGTATATCTTCCCACATTCTCAACTCACATTGAGAGTGGTCGCAACCTCGACGATGAGTCGTAGTTTCGCATCCTGAGCGTGAGGCAGGCTCTTGGGATTCCTCATGGAAACCTTCGTGGCCATCGATGATCGTTCACCTGGACTTGGTTCAGTCACGGATGCGAAACAATCTGAGGGGTTGCCTCTTTTAAGCTAATCAACACAAAAACCCCTACTCAGATTGATATTATAAATATTGAAAATTGTTATCAATAACTGCTCATTGACAATTATTTTATACACTCTCTCATACAGTGAAAATATGACAATTTTTCGGAAGAACTAATAAAATTTACGAAGTTAGAGAGAGAGAGAGAATAGGCATTGGCAACGTCTCTGAGAATTATTTGACATTTCACAAGTACCTTCGTCAGTTTTAAGTGAAAAAAACTTGATAAACCTGAACCTTGGCCAACCGGGAGACTTAAAAAAGTGAATGGAGTATAAGGATAGGTTGGACCAAAGCTCAAAAGCTTTGACGGCCAAAACCAGTTAATTTCTAGGGAATACGATATTTGCTTTTCTATTTATTCTTTAAAACATACCGAAACCATCAATCATTATATTATCTTTCGAATATTAATTTTTTCAAGGTGATGAAGACGAGAATTTGTACATCGTACAAAGTGGCAAATTGAACGTTTATATCGCTTCAAACGACGGGGCGAACCTGTCCCTTAAAATAGTGAAGCCCGGAGAATCAGTGACCTCTTTGCTAAGTTTCACCGACGTACTAACGGTAGGTGCACATCAACTACCATTCACGCTCGATTGAATATCGTTGGTGTGGTTTCAGGGCCATCGGAACCACTATAAGACTGTATCAGCGAAAGCCGTAGAAGATTCCGTGGTCGTTAAGCTACCGATGGCAGCCTTCCAGGAGATATTCCAAGAATATCCCGATATTTTCATTCGAGTGGTGCAAGTCATCATGATCAGGTTGCAAAGGGTCACTTTTACAGCCCTTCACGAGTACCTTGGACTCAGTTCTGAACTCTTCAATCAAGTAGGTCGCTTCTGAGTCTCTTTTGTCATAAAATAATAATGAAGGAAACTGTAAAACTGTCAAAATTAGTGGGGCAGCTTAGTTTCGGTAATTTCAGGTTCTGTGTGTTGTTTAGGGATCGAAATTCAAGAACAGCAAGAGCTTCGTGGGCAACACGTCGCCTTCCAAACGAAAAAAGGACGATTCGATGGTTCCGGAGACACCCAGCAATGCCACAGTGTCCCAGCCCATACCCGTTCCCCACGTGAGGAGGATGAGCGAATATAAATTCTCTCCGAACGCCACCACTCCGGAAGGATCGAACGAGAACGATCCCATGGGTGCTCCCAGTGTGAGTGGATCTAAACTGCTCCACATGAGTTAGGGATATTGACTTAAATTGCAAAACAATATAGTTAAAATGAGATTTTTGTGATGAAAATTCATATTACTATGATTTCAAGTTGCAAATTAATTTTAGCCTGTAGGTCTGCAGCGTATACAGGGTGGTTAAGAAAAATCGAGTAAAACAACGAAATTTTATTCCCAGAGAATTCAAGCATTTTAAGACTATCAATACAATGTATGGCCTCAATGGGCATCTATAACAGCTTGACATCTTCTTTGCATACTATACACGAGGTTGTTGAACATTTCTTGAGGAATTTGGTTCTATAAACGGGACAGAAGCTCTCTCAGATCATTTAAGGATTCTGGGGTAGGTTGCTGATTATCTAATCTTCTTCGGAGCATATCCCATGCATGTTCTATGCAATTCAAATCTGGTGAGTGCGGAGGTATTGGTAAATGTGGAATACCAAGCTCCTCGCGCGCATTCTCAACTATGGCTTCACGGTGCGGTCTAGCGTTATCGTCTAGAAATTGAAAAGTTTCACCAATAGCAGCGTGAAAATTTGGCACAACATTGTCAATGATATGCTTCCTATAGTGTAAGGCGGTCATATTCCCAGGACAAATGTGTAGATCTGTGCGCCCGTTGAAACATATCCCGGCCCATACCATAACACTACCCCCTCGGAATGGATGGACTTCTTGGACATAGCGACGATTACGGGGTATGCGTGGGATTGTCCATACCCTTATTCTTCGAGAATCTGAAAATCGTCCATATCTGGATTCATCAGTGAAAAGGACACCACGCCATTGATCGTTCCAATTGATATGTTGCCTTGCCCATTCCAGTCTTTGACGCTTATGGTCACGTGTTAATGGAATTCCTCTTAATGGACGTCTAGAACCTAGATTCACCTCTCTTAAACGTCGTCTGATGATTTCGATGGAAACTTGGACCCCATCTGCATTTTGAAGAGTATTCCGTAGCATTCTACACGTAGATGTAGGGTTTCTTCTCGCCGAAACGGTGATGAAACGATCCTGAGCAGGTGTTGTTTCTCGTCGCCCACCAAGCCTTGGTCTTTCCAACACGAAACCTGACTCCCTGAACCTATTCCAAAGTCGAGATATCACACTTTGGCTGACTTGGAGCCTTTCCGCTACAACAACCTGAGTTAGGCCACCCTGTAGCATTCCGATAGCCCTATTAGCCTCAGCGTTTGTTAATTTACGTCTTGGCATTTTCAGAAAACTCGTTTCAAATCGAAACCGTTGATAAACTGACTTCATTTAAAAATAAGAACATTCATGAAGCATATACAAAGAACCAAACTCCAGAAAAAAGGCGACCAGATTGACGAAATGTCTCATACTGATTTTTATTGGATCGATTCAAGTTGTTATTGAGTTTTAAATGATTTTACAGCGATTTTCTCGAAGATTACATACTTTTAAAAACGATTGAATACGATATTCCCAACTCTTGTGGAGCAGTATATTCCCAATTGAACTCTATAGATTTGGTCGAGTTTGAATAAAAAAAAATTGAAGGATTTTCTGCATGCGTTACCCGAGTGTTGTGTACTTTTTTCAGCAGGGAGAATCGAGTGGCTCTAACCATCAGAGGAAACGAGCTTCCGTCCACGAGATCGCTGATTCCGATTCTTTGATTGATATCGCGACGGAGGCCTTTGTGAAGGAATTGGGATTGAGCGACGACAAGAACCTCGTGGGGAAAATTGAGATACGGGAAATCACAGCCGGGACTTTCCTAGTCAAGGAAGATTCGAACAAGGTAAAATAAATGGAATATTGTTTATTTTAATTCAAGTAAACAGTGAGTAAACAGTAATGAACTAGTGGAGCCCATAGATCTACCTAATAAGTGGTTATCCTTATGGGTAGATCTTTGCAAGGCGGGTTCTTTTTCTTTCTCTCCGTATGCTGTATCTAAATTTTCTAAGCAGAAATCAATTAAAGTGTTGTTTACTGTTGATGTTATTGTGGAAGAATAAGAGATATATGAAGGTTTGTATTGATTAACTTAAAAAAGGCAACCCCTCAGATTGTTTCGCATCCGTGACTGAACCAAGTCCAGGTGAACGATCATCGATGGCCACGAAGGTTTCCATGAGGAATCCCAAGAGCCTGCCTCACGCTCAGGATGCGAAACTACGACTCATCGTCGAGGTTGCGACCACTCTCAATAGCTTTGTTTTGGTTCGGAAATTCGGAACTGTCCTGGTATTGTTCCGAATCTGTGTCGAACTGATGCGCATTGAAATGTCGATTCAGAACGATTCTAGAACAGTTCGAAAAATGATAAAACCAAAACACTATTCTATGTTTCGGAGAGTGCAAGGTCGGCGTCGGCGGTAAGATTTGAAACAATTGAAACATCGTTTTATTTCTTTTTTGAGTTTGAAAAGATATAGGTATTAGTGCGATTAGTGAATTTAATAAGACAAAAAAATGGATAGAGAAATTTTGAGTGAGTACTAGTATAAACTGTCCTTTTTTTTATTTTATTTAATTCGCTTTTTTTCCAGACGTCAATATTCAGATGGAGAATGAGATCAATGTATTTGATCGTTCAAGAACCTTGGCTCTCATTGATCTCTACAAAAAATGGAGGCCAAAAGTTGGTTCTGGGGAAATCAGAACCAATAAGAAACTCTGGGAAGTTTTGGCAAGCCAGCTGAGCGCACTCTTTGGGGTCCCGGTGACACCAATGAAATGCGAAAACAGATGGAAAGTCTTAGAAAGAAATTATAAAAAATGCATTGACAACAATAGCCAAACAGGAAGAGGATTCAAAAAATTTGAATTCGAAAAAGAATTGGACGACATTTATGGCAAGAAAAACAGTGTTCGACCAATGTTATTGCTTGGTTCGAACACTGTCTGTTCATCATCACAGACCTTGGTGGAAGCAGCTGAGCCAAGGTGTAAAATGTTAGAGGATTCAACAAACACATCAAAATCAGAGGAATCTCACATTCCAGTTCTGACAATCCAAGATAGTCAAGAAGCTTCTAGTGTGAAAATTCCCAGAAAAAAATCTCTGAGAAAGACAACGGGATCATATACAAGAAGAAATGAAATTCTTCTAGAGATGAAGAATGATTTGAAGGAATATTACAAGAAGAAGCTGAGAATCCAGGAAGAAAAGTTAGCATTGGAAAAAGATAAAGTTGAAGATAGACTCAAGAGAACCAAACTATTGGAAGCATATTTACTTCAAAAAGAAAAATAAAAGATTGTTTCTGCACCTTTTTAGTCATTTCACCTAATTTATTTTTACTTTCTGCAATAGTTATTTCTTTGTAATGTTTATTTTATATTATGAAATATTTATTTTTAAGTTACTCAGATTCTTTCTCACCAATGCTATCTATTATAGATAAATTAAGGTCGGCGTTTAAAGCGAGTTGGAAAGCTCAGCCGATAGAGGCGCCACCGTCCATTTTATGGATATCTCCACAGAACATGCACTATCACTATCAAGTTCTATGAATATCTCTCTAATCATGAATGAAATGTACAATGGCGCGCTCTATCCGAAAATCGCCGAACTATGGAATAAGCGAATTTGTGGGTAAAGCAGGAACTTTTTCCCGCCAAAATTTGAATTTGGCCATTCTCTGCCAATTCCGTATTTCAAGTTAATCTTCTGAACGAAATTATCAGTAGATTCACTTTTAATCGGAAGTTGAACTATTTTCATGGGTCTTTCTGTTGAAATAAAACAGAAGCATGGGTTGGCTCATTTTCTTCTATTTTTGAAAGAAAAAAAATTGACTGTCGGAATGAAATCAATTAAAATTATTTCAACAAAAACTCTAATCCTTTCTGAATTCACCCACAAAATTTCAGTTCTCAAAGTTAAACCGTTTTCGAAATCAACTTGAAATAAAAACACACTACATTGAACGCCCACCTTAATCTCGATGCGAGGAACAGATTCAAATCAAATCAAAAATCAAATAATTTATTGAACAACTCTTACATAAAAACAGCGAATACATGACTAAAATAACTGGTTGATTTTGCACCTAACTCCTGAGTTGTGTTGTGCATAAATTGAAAAAAAAAATCATTGTATAGTTAGGTATTTTCATGGTACACATAGATACACATTCTTAGAAGTAACATAACATCAATTCATTATTTCCTCCCCCCATCTATTTCCCCCCCTCCCTGAACCCTTTCCCCCTTTTTGGATTACAACAGGGAGAGTAGCCTCCCTCAACCGATATACCGAAAACTGCTTTTATTCTTTATGATGAACTGCTTCAACCTCTTAGAAAACAGCTTGAAATTTCTGATATCTCCCAAATCCTGTGGAATACAATTAAATATCTTCGGTCCAGTGGTGCAGATGAACCTCTGGAACATCGTAGTCTTTGCTTGAGGTACTTTCAAATTCTGCTTTTTTCTTGTTTCATACATGTGACAACCTATGTTCTTTATAATTTTGTTTTTATACATGAACTTAGAAACATTGAATATATATAATTGTTGTAAGTCCATCATCCAATCATTTGCAAACAGTTCCTTCGTAGAAAACATCCTGGGCTTCGAAATTATCACCTTAAGTATCCACCTTTGGGTCAAAATTATTATTTGGCTCTCATATGTACCACCCCATATAATATTCCCATAAGAAAGAATGGACTCGACCAAAGATCTATAAACCATCCTCAAAATATTTATAGGTAAAAATTTCCTCAACTCATAAAAAGTATACACTAACTTTCTCAATCTATTCGTTAGGTGATTTGAGTGGTTGTCCCATTTCAGTGTATTGTTCACTATAATACCCAAGTATTTGATGTTACTAATTCACTAATATATTATTATTTTTCAAAAGTAACAGTTTCATCACAGTAATGTTTTGCATACACAAATTAAGAAAGCAAAGGAACATTAATCATAACCAATGGTTTGAAGTGTTTTCAAGTATTTATATACAATGTACTAGCAACATAATTCCTAAAATTAAATCCTACAATGTTTCCTTCATTCATCTCCACATTTCCTTGTGCTTGTGATGTAACACCAACATTTTCTTCATCTAGGAACTCACTGTCACCTTCTCCTAATGTTAAATTATGCAATATACAACAGGCCCTAATGAAATGGCAAATCGAAGGAACACTCCTCAGTTTGAGGTGATACAATTGCCGAAACTTTTGTTTTAATATACCAAAGGTATGTTCGATAAGTATTCGACAATGACTTAATTTAATATTATAATTTGTCTCCACTTCCATAAGGTGACCATTATTTCTGTATGGTGTGAGGAGATTTCTTAAGCATGGATATGCACTATCTCCTAATATGTATTTATCTCTACACCATAACGAAAGATTTGTGTATAGGGGAGAATTGTGAAACACTCTAGCATCATGCACTGATCCTGGAAATCCTATAAAGATATCCCTTATCCTTCTCTTTGAATCACAAACTGCTTGAAACTGAAAATATGAAAATCACATTAGATGATTATCACTAAGAGAAACATTGTACTACTTACCTGTATCGAGTAATATTTTTTTCTGTTGAGGTAGGATTCAGGATCATGTTTGGGTTTGTCAATTCTCACATGACTACCATCCACACATCCTATAACATTTGGGAATCCCATATTAGAAAAATCCTCAGCGATTGAAAATTGTTCTTCCTCTGATGGCCATTTTATAATGTCTTTAGATTTATTGCTGATAAAAACACTCACATTTTCAATTATCACATACAGCGTGCTGAGTGAAATATTGAACCTATCAGCAACATCACGAAATGATGCAGCTTCATGTGTTGCATACCAGCAAAATACCCACATGCATTTAATGGGGGTTATTCTTGCAAATCCTGTATCCTTTTTCGGATAAAATTCACTTGATTCAAATTCTTCAGCTAACTTTTCTGTTACTGGCCTAGGAACTTTGAAATGTTCTAGGAATTCCTTATCTGTATATTTAGGAATCACATTTTCTGCATACCATTCATTTTTTTGGTGATGTTCCAATAATTCAGGTAGGACTGTGGCTAAAAATTCATCTTCATCACTAGAAGATGATGAACTTGAGCTGGATTCCAACATTTCTAAAAGGAAATTCTGAAAAAAAAGTTAATATTAGAAATTATAAATGATAAAGTTATTGTACTCATTACCTCCATTACGCAATATATTTCCTTTATATTATATATTCGACAAAATACAAGAAAACACCAAATTCTTATAACAAGCACTCTACCTCGCATAATCCGAACTCTGAATTCTGAACCAGTTCGTTATCAGAGGTTCGAACTGTTTTCACCGTCCTAGGATAGTTCAGAATCGTTCCGTAATCTAACCAAAACACCGGACAATATAGTTCCGAACCAGTTCAGAGTGAACCAAAACAGGTTATTTAGGATTTTGACATCTGCGCTTGTGCGAACGGTCCAGAACTGTGAACCAAAACAAAGCTACTGTGAGTTGAGAATGTGGGAAGATATACTACAGAAATGATCCTGTGAAGTATGATCTTAATTTTTTTCAGCTAAAATTCGAGGTTATATTTACAGTTGGGAAGAAACTATTGAGTATTTATTGGGTTTTGAGCGCCATCTACGTTTTCCTTTCTTTCAGGACATAATACAATGAGTCAGAGTCAGATAGAGGGCGCTGAAACTTGATAAATACTCAATAGTTTCTTCCCAACGGTCCATATAACCTCGAATTTTAGCTGAAAAAAATTAAGATCATACTTCACAGGATCATTTCTGTAGTATATCTTCCCACATTCTCAACTCACATTGAGAGTGGTCGCAACCTCGACGATGAGTCGTAGTTTCGCATCCTGAGCGTGAGGCAGGCTCTTGGGATTTCTCATGGAAACCCTCGTGGCCATCGATGATCGTTCACCTGGACTTGGTTCAGTCACGGATGCGAAACAATCTGAGGGGTTGCCTTTTTTAAGTTAATCAATACAAATTACAGCGCGAAAATGTATTACATTAGGGATTTTTGGTGAAATATTCCTGTATTGTGACCCATAGATGCATAAAATACCCGGTGTTAGCACTGATTAGATTTTGTTTAAGACTTTCTTGTTGATCGAAAATGTGACATTTTGTGCTGCTTTTCATTTCTCCCGAAAGGGGTCGCGCTATTTGTCGTTGCCGCAGTAGCGCCTCGACCGATAAAAATTGCGGATTTATTCCGGAACTAGACCAAAATCTGAAATCTAGAATGCCGTTTTGATCTACAAATTTTTGTCACGATTTTTAGAAAGGAGTCGTTATACCAGATATTCTATGCATCTATTGTGACCCTCTCTAAGTAGAGCTTGCAACCTATCTCACAGTGAGTTGAGAATGTGGAAAGATATACAACAGAAATGATCCTGTGAAGTACGATCTTAACTTTCTATGACCACCAGCACTAACCTTAAAACATATTTGACAAGTCGTTGGATTCTAATTTTTTGTGAAATAGGTTATGTCTCCACACAGATGTGTTGAATACTTTCAGGAAGTACATATTTCAATGAAAATGATTAATAACCAAGTTGGGTTCAGGGCTTTTCGATCCCTCGCTTATCCACCTTGTGTAACCCAATTAGAACGATCGCTCAAAATTTAAATGTGCAAAAAAGAACACAATCATATAAACGAAGAAATGAAATATGTATTAAAATGCAGTAAAAATCAGATACAATTTCTTTTAGTTGAGGAAATTTGTGAAAATTGAAGTTCCCCATTGGAAACTTGCTATATTGAAAAAACATACAACAGAAACAAGATTAGAAAATTTCTGACATAGAGGGCGCTATAACTTCATAAATACTCAATAGTCAATAGTTTCTTCCCAACCGTCCATATAACCTCAAATTTCAGCTGAAAAAAATTAAGATCATACTTCACAGGATCATTTCTGTAGTATATCTTAATATCCACATTCTCAACTCACATTGAGAGTGGTCGCAACCTCGACGATGAGTCGTAGTTTCGCATCCTGAGCGTGAGGCAGGCTCTTGGGATTCCTCAGGGAAACCCTCGTGGCCATCGATGATCGTTCACCTGGACTTGGTTCAGTCACGGATGCGAAACAATCTGAGGGGTTGCCTCTTTTAGGTTAAACAATACAATAAATGTGTAGATCGGGTCCTACTTCCGGAATAATCCGCAATATTTCACGGTTGTGGCGCTATTCGCGATTCAGGAGTAGGCAGCGCCCTCTACTACCTATAAAATTACAGTTATTTCTAGTTTACAACTTTTGTACTTGGGAAAATAATGAAATGAGACTGGACCCCTGTTGGCTTTAGTATTGCATCCATAAACGCAACAAAACGCATGTGATTTCGACATTTCAGGGCATTAATCACTCATCACAATGTTCAAACGTATATAACACAGAATCTGGAACACAATTTTTCTATCTCACTCCACTAAAATAGAAAAATTAACCGGTAATTAATGTAGAAATCGAAGTTTTCCATATACTAACCTACAAACCTACCCACTCCCGTCAATGCTGTTTCTGCCGCAAGGTGGCTTGGGAGATGAACTTGAATCGCCAATTGCGCGACTTCTTTCGGGAGAAATGAAAAGTAGGACTCCTTCACAAATTTTCAATCGACAAGAAAATCTAATCATTGCCAACACCGGGTATTCTATGCATCTATCGCTTGAGGCTTCAATACAGATGAAGTTTTTGGTAACCTGTTCGAAGATCAACCAAATTTTCAGATACAGGTGGATTTCTGCATAGTTCTCTTCTTCTAGGACGTAGCACTGGTATACATAATATCTGGAGCTCTTAATGTACTGCAGCGGAATAGTACGGAAGAGGAGGAAGACCATCTTTTCACTTCATACGCAGGAGAAATCATAGGCGGCCTTGCAGTGCTCACTGGCGAACCCAGCTTCTTCACTGTCAAAGCCAAACATTACAGCAGAGTCGCCATGATTTCAAGGAATACGTTCTACTCGTGAGTGAATGCGTTAAAACGCTCATTCGACTTCTGCATTTTTCACTTCCACCGATATTTCTAGGTTGATGAAAGACGATCCGAAGGTGGTTCTGTACATAGCTAGCATGATCGTGAAGCGATTGTCGCCGTTCGTGCGACAGGTAGACTTCGCCCTAGACTGGCTCTTCATCGAATCGGGTCGCGCCATCTATCGACAGGACGAGGAAAGCGACTCGACCTACATCGTTCTGTCGGGCCGACTTAGGTCGGTCATCACGCACAAGAACGGCAAGAAGGAACTGGTGGGCGAGTACGGCAAAGGAGACTTGATCGGAGTGGTGAGTTTTCTCGGATATACAGGGGTTTTCAAGAAAAAAAAAGGAGAATTAATAGGGAAAAACTTTTATTTCGTTAAATTCGTGTTTCTTGCATTTCCAAGGTGGAGATGGTGACCCACACCAAACGTAGCACAACTGTGATGGCCGTGAGGGACACCGAACTAGCCAAATTACCCGAAGGACTCTTCAACGCCATAAAACTTAGATATCCGATAGTCGTAACTAGACTGATTAATCTTTTAGGACATAGAATTTTAGGTATGCGAGTCGTCGTATCTCGTGGTGACAGGATCTGTAATAATTCTTATTGTAGGCTCTTGGAAAACGCCCAGCATCAATATGTCGCCGAGTCCTACGATCGAGACTCGATCGTCGCAAAATAACTTCTCAACGGTGGCCATCATTGCGGCCTCTGACGATGTACCTTTGGTAGCTTTCACGTACGAGCTTTACCACTGTCTGCACGTGATAGGTAAAGTATTTTTCTGTTCAATTCTGCAATGTAATTTGAATTGAGGACTCAAGAACACTGAGTCGGAGAGAGTGGGTTATCCACTGAGGATCAGTATTTATGAAATACAAGCAGGCCGTCCCAGCTTCACCCGGATAGAAATTTGTTTCACGCGGCGGTTTCATCTTCAACACTTCAACCTACCGTATTTTTTGATGTACTCGTTGTAATTGTATGATGTGAAGGGCAATTTCGTTCTAAATTAAACACTGGAGATAAATAACGTATTAGGTTGGATGAGGATCAATACCCAATTCATAAAAACACACTCCCGAATAGTGCATAATTTTGGAAAACATCTGATTACCATAAACAGGTAATAGCAAGTCAATCTTGAGAGAAAGATATATGCTACCGCGGACTTTTTTGTAGAACTAATTAAGAGATACATTTCCGTCATAAATTGTATCCACCTGAGTCTTACGGTTTTTGCAGCGCACGTGAAAATAGCTGATTTTAGATGATTTTTTTGTAATTATTGAAGTTATAGTAGGTATCCTTAATTTTTTCGGGTGAAAAGTATAGCCTATGTCACTCAGGGATAATGTAGCTTCCTAAGGGTGAAAGAATTTCTGAAATCGGTCCAGTAGTTTTTGAGCCTCTTCGTATCAAACAAACAAAAATACAAATCTTTCCTCTTTATAATATTAGTATAGAAATGGCTTTTCGTGAAAATTTTCATAAAAATTCCTTTTTTTTGGGAAATGTCGTATTCTGCAAGAACCTTTCATATCATATCGACCCGGATCATGGTCTAAGATCCGGTATAAGAAATATATACCCTCATCTGTTATTCATTAGTGATAAGAAATAAATGATAGATAACATTTACATCGACACATTGCACATGGGTTGAATAATTAAATCTGGTGCGGATAATGTTAAATTGTTAAATCTTCAACAAAAATTTTTCAATAAATTTCCCTCATCTGTTATTTGAAAAAATCGTCAACCAGTTAAGAGAATGGACCCTAAAGAATTGAAAAAGTAATGGTTGCCTGCTTTTTCCGGGTACAACTGTAGGGTTGCCAGGTTTGAAGAGGTGACTCGCAGCAGTGAAATTACCCTCATCTGTTATTTGATCGTATCTGATGTCAAATGAAAGCTTATTTCATTCTCAATCTGACTGTATAGGGTTGCCTTACTTGAAAGTTGATTCAGTCTAGGGTTGCCTCAATTTTAGATGTAGATTTTAGACAGGAACGGTGACAGATATGAGTTGCGCGCTCAACTCTATGTGACAGACAATGATGAAGGGAATTCCTATGATGATGATTTTTCTCATTACATACAGGGTGTTTGGAGGGTGAGTAGCCATAGGTAAATGGTGGATAGGTGATGCTCTTGGCTACTTGTTGTGCCTAATAAAAAAACATTTTGCCCAAAGTTCGAAGTGTTATAATTTTTTTGCCATTTTCTAGAAATTTCCCATTTTTCTCATTAAAATCTTGAATTTTTCAAAATTTAATGCTCGAGGTGCCTATGAAATGATTCATTTTTTTAGTATGGTCTTGTCTTATTCAGATTGAATCATAATTTCATACAAACATCTTCAAAAAACCTGACAGCGTCGTATCAAACATCAAAATGAAAAAAAATAATGTTGTGTCCACTTTACAAAGTGAAATAAAAAAGAATTTACCTACATAGTGTTGGGTTTTAAAATGGTTTTAAAAACTTCTCTAGTCAATACTCTTCGCAGTGGTACGTAACATGTACCAGATGTAATCAGATAACTCAACGAAAAACCGTTTTGTCTTCAAGGATGCCTTAAAAGGGTGACGACAAAACTATTCCATTGAGCTGGTGAAATTAATCTAACATAGCTTTTTCTTGAGTTATCTGATTATTAATGGTACATGTTACATACCATTGCAAAGGGTTTCAACTAGAGAAGTTTTTAAAACCCAACACTATGTATTTTTTTTTTATTTCACTTTGTTAAGTGGACACAACATTATTTTTTTTCATTTTGATGTTTGATACGACGCTGTCAGGTTTTTTGAAGACGTTTGTATGAAATTATGATTCAATCTGAATGAAACAAGACTAGACTAAAAAAATAAATCATTTTATAGGCACCTCGAGCATTAAATTTTAAAAAATTCAAGATTTTAATGAGAAAAATGGTAAATTTCTAGAAAAATGGCAAAAAATTATAACACTTTGAACTTTGGGCAAAATGTTATTTTATTAGACGCAACAAGTAGCCAAGTGCATCACCATATTTACCTATGGCTACTCAGCCTCCAAACACTCTGTATATAATGAGAAAAATCATCATAATAAGAATTCCCTTCAACTCATATCTGTCACCGTTCCTATCTAAAATCTACATCTAAAATTGAGGCAACCCTAGACTGAATCAACTTTTAAATAAGGCAACCCTATACAGTCAGATTGAGAATAAAATAAGCTTTCATTTGACATCAGATACGATCAAATAACAGATGAGGGTAATTTCACTACTGCGAGTCACCTCTTCAAACCTGGCAACCCTACAGTTGTACCCGGAAAAAAGCAGGCAACCATTACTTTCTCAATTCTTTAGGGTCCATTCTCTTAACTGGTTGACGATTTTTTCAGATAACGGATGAGGGAAATTTATTGAAAAATTTTTGTTAAAGATTTAACAATTTAACATTATCCGCACCAGATTCAATTAGGCAACCCATGTGCAATGTGTCGATGTAAATGTTATCTATCATTTATTTCTTATCACTAATAAATAACAGATGAGGGTATATATTTCTTATACCGGATCTCATACTATCAGATTCTATATTAATTCAAGGTCGTAGATTGCGGATATGTAATCAGTTTTCTCCTAGGATCAGTATTATAGGAAATAAATGGCTTTTTGTGAAAATTTTTATAACAATTCCCCTCAAATTTTGGGAAATCTCGTATTCTGCAAGAACCTTTCATATCATATCGACCCGGGTCAGATTCTATATTAATTCAAGGTCGTAGATTGCGGATATGTAATCAGTTTTCTCCTAGGATCAGTATTATAGGAAATAAATATAAAAATTCCTCTCAAATTTTGGGAAATCTCTTATTTTTCGAGAAGCTATCGTCCTAGCTCGATAATTCGCACACCATTGGATCGGCGAGGAAATTTCCTATCGATTAATACAATAGTTAGAATTAGAATTAATGATGGGCCGGCTACTCGCATTTTTGTTCATATTTTAAAAACTAATCTTTTTATCAACATTCTAATTACATATTCGAGATCTACGACCTCGAATTAGTTAATGTTTCAAATTTCGAGGCGATAAGATGAGATATAATTTTTGGCAAAAATCTAATGCTTATGCCTTAAAAAAAAGGAATTTTTCGAGAAATAGAAGAAGTGAAGTAAATATTGGGAGAAAGAAGAATTGTAAAAGTGACATCAGAAAAAATTAACAAAGAAAAGTAAAAGGTGAAAGAAAGTTTAGATGATAACTGAACTTTCATTCTTGCTTATGGGTAGATGTCACTTTTGAAGCTGTCATTTTTCGACATTTGACAAGTAGAAACTACGCCATTAACAAAAACGGGACGATACACGCTTCAACAACGCATTGAAATTATCAAAATTCACTTTAAAAATGGTGAAATGGTGATCCGAACCCTCTAGGACTTCACTAGAAAAAATTTCAGGTCCCACCCTGAGGGTGACTTCGGACGTGATCAAAAAGACCCTGGGCTCCTCCATCATGGACCCCAACAACGAGTACAGGCTCACGTCGTGGTTGGCGCAGCAGGAGGATCAGCACAAGATCTGCCTGTACATGTGCGATCACAACGTGAGTGCCTGGACCCAAAGGTGCATCCGCCAGGCGGATTGCATCCTCATCGTGGGCCTTGGGGATAACGCCCCCACGCTGGGTAAGGTGGAGAAGGAGATGGAGCGATTGGCGATGAGGACGCAGAAGGAACTGGTCCTGTTGCACAGGGAAGGCGGGAAACCGTCGAACACGGTGGTGTGGAGGAACATGAGGAGTTGGGTCTCGTCCCATCATCACATCCTGTGCCCCAACAGGATGTTCTCTAGGAAGTCTCTCTATAGGATCGTGAGTAGTCTTGAAATATAAGTGTTTTAAGAGTCTTCAGCCTTCAAAATAGGAAACGTATACCGCCAGATGGCGGTGTAGTGCATTCATTTTTATTTATTGGATTATTCAGCTTAATAGAACAAATGTTGGGGCGCAGGGAATATTAACAAGAAATCCTACCCTGAACTAGATCCCACACTTACTGTATAATACTCTCTCTTTCCTTCACCAGTCATCTGAGAGTAGATACCTGCGGGGCGTGTCATTTAAAAAAAATTCAATTCCATGTAAGAATCCACAATTGTAAGAAACAATTAATTTTCACTAATCGACGGCTAATAAAATCCTTAGTAAAATGTCTTTGGTAAAAATGGATATTTATCATTTCGAATAGAAAAATTCAAGGAAATAAGTTTTGCGAAAACAACACATTGTTGTGGTATTATTTACAAAAAAACGGTAAACTTTGAAAGAAAAGGGAGATAGACATTTGATTAACTAAATGATAGACTTCAATACTGAAATGAAAAAACACAAAAATATTTGTTCGTTTTGATGGTGGAAATGTTGAAAAATTACCAAAAATGATGGGGAATATCCTTTTCATTCATTTAATACTTATAAAATATTTTTTTTACTAAAATGAAATCAGTATATTCAAGGTACTACATCTATTTTATGTCGGCTAATAAATTTATTATCACATAGATAGATGGCGATGAAAATGTTGCGAGCCCTGTAATTTTCGAGTCTATGGTTGGACCCAATCAACCATAGAGCCAGGTCTCGCTAGCATACCTATCTTTCTAGTGCTCTACACTTCAGATCTATTAAACATATTCGTATTATTGTGTGTTTTTGATCTTTCTCATTCTCTTCATATATTTGAGAACATTTTTATGTTTGTGAAATACTTATTCCATATTGATGTATCTAAATAATCTAGCAGGAATCAATAAAAGTGTTGTTTACTGTTGACCTAATTGTGGTAGAATAAATGATAGATGCACAGAAATACCTGGTGTTGGCACTGATTAGATTTTGTTTAAGACTTTCTTGTCGATCGAAAACGTGATATTTTGTACAGCTTTTCATTTCTCCCGAAAGGGGTCGCGTTTTTTGTCGTTGCCGCAGTAGCGCCACGACCGATAAATATTGCGGATTTATTCCGGAACTAGTCCAAAATCTGAAATCTAGGATGCCGTTTTGATCTACAAATTTTGGTCACCATTTTTAGTAGGGAGTCGTTACACCAGGTGTTCTATGCATCTATAAAAAATGGTTCTATAAGCGGTATATGTAGGTTTGTATTGATTAAGTTTAAAGAAGGCAACCCCTCAGATTGTTTCGCAGCCGTAACTGAACCAAGTCCAGGTGAACGATCATCGATGGCCACCAGGGTTTCCCTGAGGAATCCCAAGAGCCTGCCTCACGCTCAGGATGCGAAACTACGACTCATCGTCGAGGTTGCGACCACTCTCAATGTGAGTTGAGAATGTGGGAAGATATACTACAGAAATGATCCTGTGAAGTATGATCTTAACTTTTTTCAGCCAAAATTCGAGGTTATATTGACGGTTGGGAAGAAACTATTGAGTATTAATGAAGTTTCAGCGCCCTCTATCTCACTCTGGCACATTGTATTATGTCCTGAAAAAAAGGAGGACGTAGATGGCGCTCAAAACTCAATCAATACCCAATAGTTTCTTCCAAACTGTCAATATAACCTCGAATTTTGGCTGAAAAAAATTAAGATCATACTTCACAGGATCATTTCTGTAGTATATCTTTCCACATTCTCAACTCACATTGAGAGTGGTCGCAACCTCGACGATGAGTCGTAGTTTCGCATCCTGAGCGTGAGGCAGGCTCTTGGGATTCCTCATGGAAACCCTCGTGGCCATCGATGATCGTTCACCTGGACTTGGTTCAGTTACGGATGCGAAACAATCTGAGGGGTTGCATTCTTTTAATTTAATCAATATAAAAATCTCCTTGCTACTCAGACTGTTATTGGAGATGTTGAAAATTGTATCAACAACTGCCCATGACAATTATTTTATAATTTCTCTCAACCACTGAAAATATGACAAGTTTTCGGAAGGTAATGATGGGAAAAAATGGCTGAATCTCAAATCCATGCAGCGGTGTTGGGTTTCATTAATTACTATAATTAATATAAAAGCGACTGGAGTCAATGAGAGAGATCTAATACCAACCCACCCAATATTACTGATATTTTTAATATGATAAAGTCTACGAATGTTTCAACTGAAAGAATAATATTCAAAGATACCCAACAACATTGAACCAAACGAAGTGGCTCTAAAAATGAGAGATGAAGAGGTTATGTCATAGAATTAAATTTTCAATTCTACGAAAAATTTAACATCAAAGATTAATTAAAATGTATCAAGCAACAGAAACAGTGTTCATTAATAATGGAAATCGTTCACCTGGACATGGTTCAGTCACGGATGCGAAACAATCTGAGGGGTTGCCTCTTTTAAATTAATCAATACATATACTCTATTGCCTTTAACAACAAATATTATAGTCCAAAAACGCTTCAAATCAAAGATTTAAGACATAGTCGATTTACTAGTGAATTATTAATTTAAGGTTGGCAGGAAAGACACTCATTAAATTCATATCTTCGGTATTCACTATAATATATGACTTGAAATACCTAATAAATTATATTAAAATATCAGTTCCAAAAATAAACTTGCGGATGCTAACCAATAAGATATTTTACATTGATTATGCTGACTGCTCTCCATTTAGAAAAATGATGGAGCATAGTATCGTTTTCTTGCGAGTATGTAGCATCGACCTATTTGTTGTCAGTAATGCAATAAATTAAAGAAACTCACTTTCTTTTACAGCAGTGAACTTTTTTCTATTAAGTTTTGTGTTCAGTTTGTTAATCATATTATATTGTATATATCTCTTTTCTTTGTCCCTTTCCAATAATTACAGTTTATAATTGTGTTGGTTTGAGAATAAATGAATGAATAAAAACATTAATTTTTTTTTCAGAATGAACTGTATTCCAAGGTTTGTTCTTCAGAACCGAACGTTCATTCGGATTTTTCCAGATTGGCCAGGTGGCTGACCGGTAAATCGGTTGGATTGGTATTAGGAGGCGGTGGGGCGAGGGGTTCCGCCCATATAGGAATGATAAAGGCGATACAGGTAGAGAAATGAACCGTTATCCTAAATTTTGCTTGCCCCTACAAATTCCTTCTTTTGTTCAGCTTCCACCGAGTTATTTGTCGAAAATTATCGACGTCAGATACAGATGGCGCTCAAAACTCAATCAATACCCAATAGTTTCTTCCCAACTGTCAATATAATCTCGAATTTTAGCTGAAAAAAATTAAGATCATACTTCACAGGATCATTTCTGTAGTATATCTTCCCACATTCTCAACTCACATTGAGAGTGGTCGCAACCTCGACGATGAGTCGTAGTTTCGCATCCTGAGCGTGAGGCAGGCTCTTGGGATTCCTCATGGAAACCCTCGTGGCCATCGATGATCGTTCGCCTGGACTTGGTTCAGTTACGGATGCGAGACAATCTGAGGGGTTGCCTTCTTTTAATTTAATCAATAGAATGTTGTTTAAGCGGAAAGCAGAGAGACTTTAAGATCTCAAATAATATTATTTTAGTCATCTTAGGTTTCTCAAAATATCACTTTTTCAGGAAGCGGGAATCCCCATTGACATGGTAGGAGGTGTCAGTATAGGGGCATTCATGGGGGCGCTTTGGTGCCAAGAAAGAAATATCACAACCATGACGCAAAAAGCAAGAGAGTGGTCGAAGGTATTATTGATTTTGTATTGGAGGCTTTGGGTTTTCATTAGATTCAGTATTAACAGATGATTTTTCAACTATTTTCTTATTGGCGACACTGATTACGTTTTTTTTGTGTCATTGTCAAACATCAACTATATTGTAGGTTAATCCTCTCATGTAGCTGTTACTAATATCGCAATGATTGTTTCAATACAGATCTGCTCTGTGATTTTAGAAAATGACGCAATGGTGGAGACAACTTTTAGATTTAACCTATCCGGTCACTTCGATGTTTAGCGGTAAAGATTTTAATCAGACAATAAGATCGGCCTTTGGCGAAACCTACATCGAAGACCTATGGCTACCCTATTTCACCGTGACGACCGATATAACATCGTCCGGTATGAGGGTGCATTACCATGGTGAGTTACGTTTTTAATCGCTACTTTATGTCTGTTTTTAATGTTTTTTTATGGTCTGAGGAGGATCCTTCGAAGAAAATTAAACGTTGTTTCTTTTTAATCGGAAACTTATGTCTTCGAAAGATTATTTCTGCTTTCACCCTTTTGGAGAAACCAGCGTTCAAATAAATTCGTGGTCTAGTGTGCCGTGTGATTTTATCGAGTTGACCACGAATTCATTTTGAACGCCCGTTATTTCATCACATAAACTTCATTGTTGTGAAATCTTTCATTATTGTGATTGGTTATCTTTTATGTTTCACAAAATTTTCGGTTTTTTTCCAGAATGCATACAAAATTTTTCTGCACTGTGCAACTCTATTTATTTCGTCCTTGAAACTGACTTATATCGGGACAATAGATCTACTCACATAGACCAATAATATAAAATTATGTTATTAGTCTATGATTGACAATGACGCAAAAGCATAGAAAG
Source organism: Adalia decempunctata (assembly GCA_951802165.1). Lineage (NCBI taxonomy): Eukaryota > Metazoa > Arthropoda > Insecta > Coleoptera > Coccinellidae > Adalia > Adalia decempunctata. Next base: position 5,637,903 of record OX637702.1, read on the forward strand.
AGTTCTATGTATCGAAGTTTGCAATTTCTTCTTTTTGTATGCAATTTGAATTGAGATGCTTAACTGTATGCTTTTGCAGCATTAATCACTTACTCATTATGCCGAAGATACATACGTTTTTTTCTCTAAATTTTATTGCCGAAACTGTATATTTCAATCTATTGATGGTATCACATTGGGAGAACTGAGTGTTTTCAAGTTTTTCGGATTGTTTTCTGTTCCATGAATAAATTATTGCAGAAAATTTGGTATGCATTATCTAGAAATTGAGGGAACATCTTTCTGGCTAGGTAGGTTGTCTAAAAAATATTCCCCTCACCTAAAAATGCCACATCATTTTCACTGTATTATGTTCAGTTCACCGTTATAAAATAAGACACGCTTTCAATCTAACAGCTAATTGTAATAAGCTTTTGATTATTTTTCGGGAAAGGACCTCGCATTATGGAAAATGGCGTTCCGTCAAATGTTCTAAAATTTTGGTAAAATGTAGTACTCGACCTACTGATCAAAAGTGTCCATGGCCCCAACTCAATCCTATGACTAGTTTTGGAGATACTGGGCGTTGAAGTTGAGAATTACCCACTTTTTTTGGGGCCATGGACCCTTCTGATCAGTAGGTCGAGCACTACATTGTACCAAAATTTTAGAACATTTGACGGAACGCCATTTCCCATAAGGAAAGTGCGGGGTCCCTTCTTCCCGAATATGATACACTTTATTCTTATTTTTTTTTCAATTCATTAGCTACAAAAATAGAACAATTCATAATGTCACTTACATTATGCATCTCAGTGTTCCTCTGTATCAGAACCACAGAGATAATACATACATCACAGAGTAGTAATAATTATATATATTATCTCTATGATCTAAGTTTTCTTTCCTGAATGGGGTACGTAGTTATAGAGCTTTTCCGTAGGCTCACTGTGGAGATATGTGAGAGCTTCAATGTCACTATCTGGCTATATGCCGCCGCTATGCGATCCAGTAGACGGCCATCTGCTGTTAGACGGTGGCTATACGAATAACCTGCCAGGTACTCAACGCTTTTTTTTGTTCCTTTTCTTCTCTCTAGATCTCTTCATCGGTCGGCTAGCCCTTCAGTCAAGGTAGGTACAAGTCGCTTACCGAGGACTCGAATAGGAAACAAGGTAACCAATCACAATAGTTTAACTGGAAGTTGGATGGAAGAAATATCTTCACCGCTAGTTCCTTGTAATCTGAAACGGTACGGCTGTATATAATCATGTTTTTCGCTTCCTTTCAATTCTTGGGAACCTGAAGGGGCGCTGTCCAAATCGATGGAGACTGATTCAATTATTATATCATGAATACCTCTAATAATAACCATAGAATTTTTTTTTATAACCCCAGCTGTCGTTATACACGGTGAGTCTTTGACTTGTACATATATTTTAACTGTAGATTCCTCTCTTCAAACGAAACACTTTTTTCCTATACCATTTTTCAAAATTCGTTTTGGTTTGGGAGATACAGGGGGTCGAAAATCCATGAAAAAAACACTTTTCTGTTTATATCTTCGGAACCGTTATTTCGAATGAACTGAATTTTGGTTGAGTTTTTATTCTATTCATGGTGCATATTCCTCAATCGAAACCTATTCAATATCTTTACTAGTATAAAATTTAGAGGATAGTCGACTCATCAATACACGCTGAAACACCATAAAACCACTTTGAAAAGATAAACGGTTCATATTTTCGAAAGAATCAATCATTTAAGAAACTAAAAGTATTCCTATTTTTTTTTCAATAAGACGCGTCGTTTTCGAGTTATTTCCGATTTTACCCGGAGAAGTTTGACGAAAAAATCATTAATTTCAAGAATAATCTGAATGCGTCTCTGAATTAAATATCATCGAATATTATTCCCTCTCTGGTCTTCAAACGAGTTTACAGTGTTGTCACAATATTTATCAACTTTGTCGGGATATTTTTTAATAATAAAATGTCACAAATGTGGGAGATAAAATTGAACACCAAGGAGGATTTAATTCGCACAGTTTCTATTGAAAATTCATAGTTACCGGTCCATATTGAAGTTGAATGTCGATAAAATACAAAATTCGGATATGAATGATGAATCTCGATACAAACTACTTATTAAATTGAAATTAATGAAAAAAAAATACGATACCTGATAATCTGTGGCGATGTTTCTATCTAAACAACATCCTCTTGGAATTTTATAAACTCGACACGGTTGAAATTATATTAATTCACTTCACATAATAATCACATTAGAACAATAAGTCACTGAATGTATTCAGATTATTCAGAATTTCACATAATGTTTACAGTTTGTTCAGAGTCTCTGGTTTGTTATTGTTTAACGTTGGCCTCCAGATAACCATAATTCGGTTTTCTCTCTACGCATGCGTGGTAAAATTTGGCGGCAAAGTCGATTTATGATGGAAACGACAGAATTCATAGATATGTATTTATACCACGGTACACGAATGTATCGTGATTTATACTATGTTTCGTAAAAAATTCTTTACCTCAATGAAAATATCAGCAAGCTGACAACATCTTCTTGACATTTCTGTGCAAAAATTCACAGAATCGATACAAATTAGATTAGGTTAGGTTGTTTAATGATAAATCTGAATGAAAGTATTTCTTCATGATATTGTTTGGGAATTTCCAGGAAAATATGAACAAGTTATTAGAGTTTACAAACTGAACTGCAGAAAAATCGAAGAAGGAACTTATTTTGGTGGAATAAATGTGGCTTTTTAGTTGCAGATATAATCCGATGAAACTAACTGTTTTTGTTGAAATTATCGTGTTTGCAACATTTTAATTCCAATAAGGTTAGTACTTGAGTATTCCCTAAATGTATAAACTCAATTTCTATCGAGAATTATGAATTTTGAATCAATTCCACAGTATCGTTTCAGGGACGTAATTAGCACAATTTTTTTTTTCAAATGGCTATATCTTTTGAACAGAGCCGAATTCGGAGAAATGGAAAATGAAAAAAAGGTTTCTTTTGACCTCAAGAATCTTCAGTTAAAATATATGTACAAGTCAAAGACTCACCCTGTATAAACGGCTGTGGTGTAACCATAGACTCTTATGATGCTATGCGCAGTCGGACATAGAATGGACGCATAACCCAAGTTATTGATTTTTCGAATATTTTCGCAGTTGGTAAGAGGATGGCGCCACCGTCTGTACATGCCTCAGATGAATGTTCCCAAAAAGTTTATATTGCCGTTTGGGGCTGCACAAAGCATACTTACCTGGCGTAGGGGTTACCGTGATCAATAAGGCGGTTCCCCCGGAGTGAGGCCCCTTCATTGCACTTCGATCGGGCTGACCTCTGCGATTATCCCTAATGCGGATAACTCGGGCGCGAAATTTTTGGTAGTCGGGACTGCGTACGCGCTGTCCCGGATTTATTAATGAAAAATAATCTGCTTAATTATTTCCACTCAATGCATTTTTGAGTTTAAAAAACAGTTATACTCCATTCACATTCACAATTATAAAATCACAACATAGATGCATAGAAATACCTGGTGTTGGCACTGATTAGATTTTGTTTAAGACTTTCTTGTCGATCGCAAACGTGATATTTTGTTCAGCTTTTCATTTCTCCCGAAAGGGGTCGCGTTTTTTGTCGTTGCCGCAGTAGCGCCACGACCGATAAATATTGCGGATTTATTCCGGAACTAGTCCAAAATCTGAAATCTAGGATGCCGTTTTGATCTACAAATTTTGGTCACAATTTTTAGTAGGGAGTCGTTACACCAGGTGTTCTATGCATCTATATCAGAACTCTGGCCTTGGAAATTCGACACATATTCCACTCTGTATCGAAGTTATGACGTTTTTCAAAATATTTTCATGTTCCAAGTCAACACTATGTTGCCCTTTCTACATTCTTAGCGTATTTCTCAGAATGTGAATTTATTCGGAAAATGAATGAATTGGAAAAGATGTGATGGACGAAAATAATTAACGTTTATATGAATTGATAGAAAGGATTCATTTTCTAGTTATTTGCATGAAAAGTACAAGAGATCACCGTTGAAATATATTATTTTTCGCCATGGAAGAAAATTGCATTGCTTCCACATAATTTTCATATGCATGCTTGTGAAGAATTAATGTTTATTATCCTATTGAACTGAAAGTTCAAGACTTGTCCACATCAATTGTTGATTCTAATCAAGAATTCATTAAAAAAAATCAACCCAAAGATATAAGATGAATTGATGGGTAATTACAAGAATCAAGAATAATGTCAATTTTATTTCGTTGATAACTTTCTTAAAATCAATAATGGGATATAAAACTCGGCTGCGTTTGTCCCAACAACATCTAAAGAATACATTTTTCACCATCTCGACCTTTGAAAGGCGTTTCCTTTAGGAGAATTAGGTCTAAGTTCCACCTCATTAGTGAGGTACCTAACTTTTGCAAATCTGCTCAGATATCGCCAAATTTCTTGGAGAACCTGAAAAATATCATCCTAATCGACCTCTCGAAGCTCCATCCGATCCATCTACTGCGATATCTGTCTAAATAACAGCTTTTTCAACGAAATTTCCGTGTACCCCTTCAACCTCGAAATGTAAACATTCGTCCTGGTCTTGAAAATCGTCCTCACGCTCCAAACTGGTGCTAAAAACAATAAACATACGTTAACTTGGATATTCGACGAAAAACCCACCTGGAAATATCGATTAAATACCAAAAATCTGCGAACAATTTGTAAAACTAACAAAATGTTGAATATCTTTGAATACTTTTACTTTGATGTAAACAAAGAAACTGGCAACGTCGTTTTGTCATTAACGATATTTTCTGTGCGCGCACTGACTTTTCATATGCTCTGTGCTTTTCATCAGGGGCACCAACTCCTGAAAACGAAACCATGACCTCCAATGTGATTAAATAAAAGTGAATGGAGTATATGTTCTCATTTCGAGATATTTCTATTATAAATAATTCATTACAGAGCTCAATAATTATAGAGAAACAATAATTATTAAGAAATTAAAATAGTGAAATACAAGACATAAACTTGGGAGCAGAAGGGTAACAAACACTACACTCATTCTTTGTATTTCGAATTCCAATTTATGATATAATTCTATGTTTTCATCGATGTGGATATCTTTCTTCAGGTTTCCCCCCACTGTAAAAACAGCTTTACACCCCTAAATTGAATAACGCTCCATGAGAGTCGCTTTTCTTGTCGACTACAAGGAACTTTGATTGATTCCACAGGTTCTTTGTGGCGTTACGTTCGAGCCAGTATGACTATTGTGGGTATTCTTCCTCCTCTATGCGATCCGAGAGATGGGCATATGTTGGTTGACGGGTGCTATACCAACAACGTTCCAGGTAATGTAATCCAAGCCGAAAATGTTCGGGCATTGTATTGTTGGAGTGGAACTTTATTGTTTTGTGTGTGGGTCGAATAAGATCGAAGTTTGAGCAAAAATTTAAAAATAACCTCAAAAATGAGGACGAAAAATTATGGTTATATTGTACATATAATCCATCCAAGAATTATTGACATCAAAGCAGGCCTTGGAAGTCCAGTCGCAGCTTTATTTCTAGTTGCAAAAAAGTAACTAAAAATTTTCATCATAGCAATAAATATACTGCTCCACATGAGTTAGGGATACTGACTTAAATTGCAAAAAAACATAGTTAAAATAAGATTTTTGTGATGAGAATTCATATTAATATGATTTCAAGTTGCAAATTAATTTTTGCCTGTAGGTCTGCAGCGTATACAGGGTGGTTAGGAAAAATCGAGTAAAATAACGAAATTTTATTCCCAGAGAATTAAAGCATTTTAAGACTATAAATACAATGTATGGCCTCCACGGGCATCAATAACAGCTTGACATCTTCTTTGCATACTACACACGAGGTTGTTGAACATTTCTTGAGGAATTTGGTTCCATAAACGGGGCAGAAGCTCTCTCAGATCATTTAAGGATTCTGGGGTAGGTTGATGATTATCTAATCTTCTTTGGAGCTTATCCCATGCATGTCCCATGCAATTCAAATCTGGTGAATGTGGAATACCAAGCTCCTCGCGTGCATTCTCAACTATGGCTGCACGGTGCGGTATAGCGTTATCGTTTAGAAATTGAAAAGTTCCCCCAATAGCAGCGTGAAAATTTGGCACAACATTGTCAATGACATGCTCCCTATAGTGTAAGGCGGTCATATTCCCAGGACAAATGTGTAGATCTGTGCGCCCGTTGAAACATATCCCGGCCCATACCATAAAACTACCCCCTCGGAATGGATGGACTTCTTGGACATAGCGACGATTACGGAGTATGCGTGGGATTGTCCATACACTTATTCTTCGAGAATCTGAAAATCGTCCATATCTGGATTCATCAGTGAAAAGGACACTACGCCATTGATCGTTCCAATTGATATGTTGCCTTGCCCATTCCAGTCCTTGACGCTTATGGTCACGTGTTAATGGAACTCCTCTTAATGGACGCCTAGAACCTAGATTCATCTCTCTCGAACGTCGTCTGATGCTTTCGATGGAAACTTGGACCCCTTCTGCATTTTGAAGAGTATTCCGTAGCATTCTACACATAGATGTAGGGTTTCTTCTCGCCGAAACGGTGATGAAACGATCCTGAGCAGGTGTTGCTTTTCGTCGTCCCCCAAGCCTTGGTATTTCCAACACGGAACCTGTCTCCCTGAACCTATTCCAAAGTCGAGATATCACACTTTGGCTGACTTGGAGCCTTTCCGCTACAACAACCTGAGTTAGGCCACCCTGTAGCATTCCGATAGCCCTATTAGCCTCAGCGTTTGTTAATTTACGTCTTGGCATTTTCAGAAAACTCGTTTCAAATCGAAACCGTGGATAAACTGACTTCATTTCAAAATAAGAACATTCATGAAGCATATGCAAAGAACCAAACTTCAGAAAAAAGGCGACCAGATTGACGAAATGTCTCATACTGATTTTTATTGGATCGATTCAAGTTGTTATTGAGTTTTAAATGATTTTACAGCGATTTTCTCGAAGATTACATACTCTTAAAACCGATTAAATACGATATCCCTAACTTTTGTGGAGCAGTATATATAAATATGACCTTGAAATTAAATGGTGTTCTTTCAAAATGAGGCACTTTTTACATGAAAATGACCCCAATTATCACATACGATTACCATCGTGTGAATCTGTATACCAACAGTAGGTATATTATTTTCATCTTGTATTGATAAATTTTCGAACGATCATTTATAAGAGCGTACAGCCTGGAAATTCTGGTCCAATAACGAAAAATGTCGTGGATGATTAAAAAGCATGTTCCTTTCCAAAGTTCAATGTGAATATTCGCTAAACCAGAAAAATCTAGTTGATAATTTGAAGCGTGTTGCTGCAAAGTGAATGGATTGGAAAAATTGTAATAGATATCAAGGCAGAAACAAAACTTAACGAATGGATCTATTTAATATATGAACAATTTTGTCATGACATTGTAACTTTCAATATTTGTGAACAATGAAAGAGTAAAATATGTAATATCAAAAATCTAAATGTTCCCATTATTCTGCTTCAACAACCACTGTTATTATTTCTTCATATGGGTAGAACTCGTCATGTTCATAATTAAAGGCTTCAAGTCAGCAATATCATAACATCCCATATATTTCAACTAATCTTCACTTATTTCTCTTTCTTCGTGCTCTGTGCAGGCTTTCCATTTATTAGCTGTACATTCTTCAAGAATGATTTTTCACTTGCGCAATTATTTGCCAAATTAGTTCGAATATTAATGACAGAACATAACGTCAGTGTTGTTTTTAACACCAACCTGAATTCTGCAACTCAAAATATCACTGAACGGGCATTACCAACATAATTTCGATTCTTCAAAGCCCTTCGAGATGTCAATAATTCTTGGATGAACTGTACATGGAGATCTCGAAATTTGGGTTCTTGATATCGCCTAGGAGCATAGAATAACTGGAGGGAAGGCTTCATACGCTCGACAGATCATTTTGAACTGCCAATAACGGCGGAGGTTAGAGTTTCGTGTGACGCCCGATAGATAACACTGAGATCGTTTATTCAGTACCATTGCAGATATCTTGTTCTATGGCGCTACAATTGCAAAGAATATAATGTGGCTGTCATTGTTATTGATACATTTATGCTTCTTTTCAATTGAAAATGGCCATAAATCATAACATAGACAATATTGATGACATATCATCGCTTTATTCTAATCAACTTTTAATGCGCAATTATATGGGAAGTCTGTGATCGGTAATAAATTTGTCAAAACAATATCCTTATCGGAAAAAGCGAACATTCAGGAGAGTATGACTATTATTATACGGGAAGACTGAGGTCTTATCTGTTCTCGTGTATCATACGCAGAATTGTATGGTACCCCGTTTACATTCCCTCTGCTAACACTTAGATTCGGAGCGGGAAACAGATTTTTCTTCCTATATTCAATCTGATCCTTGTAGCCATTTCTTTACACGTGCTATATGCATTATATTGTCGGATTTACGAAAAAAGTATGTATTGCTTTCTTTCAAAAGAATATATATTATGATATAGTAATAAATGGGACCTAATAAGTAATAACAACTAAAAACCATTAAAGATAATTTTATTAAGGATAGCCATGTTGTAGGAACGAATGACGTTGTCGCCATCTCGTGACCTTGCGGCGAACTGACAATTTCGGACGTTTTTGGCAGTTCATTTTCGTAGGGGAGCCTTCTCTCCAGTTATTCTATGCTCCTAGATATCGCTATCGATTTCGGTGCTCGCGCCATCTAGTGACCAAAAAGCGAATTACCGATTCCACCGCCACCTACTGGTATTTTTCTCAAACTTTACCGAGAAGTTTTTTTCGAAGTCGATAGTCCTCTCACTAGCCGAGGTGGCGCCACTATCTGTACATGCCTCAGATGAATGTTCCCAAAAAGTTTATATTGCCGTTTGGGGCTGCACAACTCATACTTACCTGGCGTAGGGGTTACCGTGATCAATAAGGCGGTTCCCCCGGAGTGAGGCCCCTTCATTGCACTTCGATCGGGCTGACCTCTGCGATTATCCCTAATGCGGATAACTCGGGCGCGAAATTTTTGGTAGTCGGGACTGCGTACGCGCTGTCCCGGATTTAATAATTAATATCATTTTTAATCCGTACAAATTACAGCAATCGTGTGTAATTATTACACACGATTGTTGAATGGTGCATGAACATTTTATTCGAGAGTCGTGGACGAAAATTCATTTACACAGACCTCTTACTTTTCTTCTGACACAACTGTTATGTCTTGTTCCAAACTTCTGCTCTTGAAGATCAACTGGATTTTTTTCAATTTAGACTAGCATGTGTTTTCAAGGTTGTTTATAGTTCTTTTCTATTCTTTCTCATTGTTGTTTTTCAGGCTATATTATATGGTAAGTCTATCTCCCAGTCTATAATTTGATTGGTATATATACACTGCGCAAAAAAGTTAACGCACCTTATGGAAATCTCAAATTTATTCTACAACTGAAGGTGTTCTCAATGATAATTATTTTTATCAGAATTATGCATGCATATGTTATCCACTTTCAACGTTTTTCTTCAATACAGATGTTTTCTCCCAGCAGGAATAAAAGAAGATGATATTATCAGATTTTGAATGTATTGGCTCCATTCTAAAATCAGTTGTTCTCGATCAATTCTAGTGATCAATAGTTTTTCTTTCGTTCGATTTTCTACACTCGATCGCTATGCAACGCGAAACACGCAATTTGACCCAAGAAGAATGTGCCCAAGCGGTAGTTTTGCGAAAAGAAGGGTGGACATACACAAGAATTGCAGAAAGGTTTGGAGTTTCCCATACAAGTGTGTCCATAATGTTTCAGCGATTCAGGGAGACAGGTATGAATGTCCGAAGACCAGGACAGGGTAGACCACGGGTAAAAACTGCCATTCAAGATAGTTACTTGAGAGTTTCTTCGTTGAGACAACGGTTTGCAACCGCTCGCCTCCTTCAAAATCAGCTTGAGCAAACTCATGAGGTGCAAATTAGCACAATAAGAAATCAGAGAATATGATTTAAGGCCTCGTGTCGCGGCAAGAGGCCCAGCTCTTACCTCAGCCCATCGAAGGGCGCGTTTGGATTTTGCGAGAGAGCATATCCATTGGGAAGAGGCCGATTGGGAAAGAGTTCTCTTCACAGATGAGTCTAGATTCTGCCTCTACCATTGTGATCGACGTTCCCTTGTATACAGACGTCCACATGAAAGATATGCTCAGTGCAATTTCCTGAATACTACTGGTTTCGGGGGAGGATCGATTATGGTATGGGGTGGAATATCTTTGACTGCTCGCACAGACCTAGTGGTTGTTGATAATGGAGCTATGAATGCTGATAAGTATATAAGGAACATTCTTGAAGAGCATGTAGTGCCATTTGCCCCATACATTGGTGAAAATTTCATTTTTATGGACGATAATGCCAGACCCCATCGTGCGCGCATCGTTCAGGAGTAGGTACCTTGAAGAGGTTGAAGCCTCGAATGGTAATGGCCAGCAAGAAGTCCAGATCTCAATCCGATTGAGCAGGTTTGGGACAACCTCAATAGAAGGCTGACATGTTCAGTAAATCATCCAGATACTCTTAATGACTTAGGAATCCAACTCGGAGAAATCTGGGAAGGATTAGATCAGAACATTTTAAGGTCACTCAATTTGAGTATGAACCCTCGTTGCCGAGCTGTAATTAACGCAAGGGGTGGAAATACCAAGTATTAAATCACTTATCAGCATTTCAGTATTTTGAAAATTGTTAATTTCTCTTCTTTCACATAAGATTCGGTGAAATCCTGAATTTTTCTTCCATTTAATGTGTCTGTTCGATCAAAACCTTCCCGATAGAACATAAAAAATAAGTTATAAAGTCAATGTAGAGTTAACTTTCATTAAAATTGAGATTTTCAGAATGTGCGTTAATTTTTTTGCGCAGTGTATTTTAAAAGTGTCTGTGCAGTTTTACCAAACCAACATGTGGAAATCCTTGAATTGCAGCTGATATCATGAGAAGCTTAGGAGCCAACCACATATTGGCTGTGGATGTAGGATCGGTAGACGATCAAGATTTAACGAACTATGGTGATGATTTGTCTGGCTGGTGGTTGCTGTGGAAGAAGTGGAATCCGTTTACGGAACCCGTCAAAGTTCCCAATTTACCGGATATTCAATCCAGGTTGACGTACGTCAGCTGCGTTAGGCAATTGGAGGTTAGTGTATGACGTAACTATATGAGGTTAGGGCTTAGACCGTACAGTGGGTAGGGCCAACTTGTCGGAATTAACTAGACAGAAATATTCGGCGGAAGTAAATTTTTGTATTTATTGAATTAAAAGAAGGCAACCCCTCAGATTGTCTCGCATCCGTAACTGAACCAAGTCCAGGTGAACGATCATCGATGGCCACGAGGGTTTCCATGAGGAATCCCAAGAGCCTGCCTCACGCTCAGGATGCGAAACTACGACTCATCGTCGAGGTTGCGACCACTCTCAATGTGAGTTGAGAATGTGGGAAGATATACTACAGAAATGATCCTGTGAAGTATGATCTTAATTTTTTTCAGCTAAAATGCGAGGTTATATTAACAGTTGGGAAGAAACTATTGGGTATTGATTGAGTGTTGAGCGCCATCTACGTCTTCAGGACGTAATACAATGTGTCAGAGTGAGATAGAGGGCGCTAAAACTTCATAAATACTCAATAGTTTCTTCCCAACCGTCCATATAACCTCGAATTTCGGCTGAAAAAAATTAAGATCATACTTCACAGGATCATTTCTGTAGTATATCTTCCCACATTCTCAACTCACATTGAGAGTGGTCGCAACCTCGACGATGAGTCGTAGTTTCGCATCCTGAGCGTGAGGCAGGCTCTTGGGATTCCTCATAGAAACCCTCGTGGCCATCGATGATCGTTCACCTGGACTTGGTTCAGTTACGGATGCGAAACAATCTGAGGGGTTGTCTTTTTAAGCTAATCAACACAAACACCCCTGTTCAGATTGTTATTATAATTATTGAAAATTGTTATCAATAACTGCTCATTGACAATTAATTTATACCCTCTCTCATACAGTGAAAATATGACAATTTTTCGGTAATGGTGAGACAAAAATTCCTGAACGTCAAATCATTAATTACTATTATTGAAATAGAAGCGACTAGAGTGAATAAGAGAGATATAATACCAACCCACCGAATATTTCTGATATTTTTAATATGATATAGTATACGAATGTTTCAACTAAAAGAATATTATTCATAGATACCCACAACATAGAAGCAAACGAAGTGTTTCTAAAAATGAGAGATGAAGAGGTTATGTCATAGAATCAAATTTTTAATTCTACGAAAAATTTAACATTAAATATTAATTGAAATGTAGTAAGCAGCAGAAACAGTGGTCATTGATAATGGAAATTGAATTTCACGCGCAAAGAATTAAATGTTGCATTGGAAAAACAAACTGATAGGTTATGCTGGGGAAGCCAATAGAGGGAATTGCAGTTATAGATGGCGCTCAAAACTCAATCAATACTCAATAGTTTCTTCCCAACCGTCCATATAACCTCGAATTTCGGCTGAAAAAAATTAAGATCATACTTCACAGGATCATTTCTGTAGTATATCTTCCCACATTCTCAACTCACATTGAGAGTGGTCGCAACCTCGACGATGAGTCGTAGTTTCGCATCCTGAGCGTGAGGCAGGCTCTTGGGATTCCTCATGGAAACCCTCGTGGCCATCGATGATCGTTCACCTGGACTTGGTTCAGTCACGGATGCGAAACAATCTGAGGGGTTTTCTTTTTAAGCTAATCAAAACAAACACCCCTGTTCAGATTGTTATAATAATTATTGAAAATTGTTATCAATAACTCTTCATTGACAATTATTTTATACCCTCTCTCATACAGTGAAAATATGACAATTTTTCGGTAATGGTAAGACAAAAATTCCTGAACGTCATTAATCATTAATTACTATTATTAAAATAGAAGCGACTAGAGTGAATGAGAGAGATATAATACCAACCCACCGAATATTTCTGATATGTTTAATATGATATAGTATACGAGTGTTTCAATTAGAAGAATAATATTCATAGATACCCAACAACATAGAGCAAACGAAGTGGCTCTAAAAATGAGAGATGAAGAAGTTATGTAATAGAATCAAATTTTTAATTCTACGAAAAATTTAACATTAAAGATTAATTGAAATGTAGTTAGCAGCAGAAATAGTGGTCATTAATAATGGAAATTGAATTTCACGCGCAACGAATTAAATGTTGCATTGGAAAAACAAACTGGTAGAAACACCATATAGGTTATGTTGGGGAAGCCAATAGAGTGAATTGCAGTTATAGATGGCGCTCAAAACCCAATCAATACTCAATAGTTTCTTCCCAACCGTCCATATAACCTCGTAGTTTAGCTGAAAAAAATTAAGATCATACTTCACAGGATCATTTCTGTAGTATATCTTCCCACATTCTCAACTCACATTGAGAGTGGTCGCAACCTCGACGATGAGTCGTAGTTTCGCATCCTGAGCGTGAGGCAGGCTCTTGGGATTCCCCATGGAAACCTTCGTGGCCATCGATGATCGTTCACCTGGACTTGGTTCAGTTACGGATGCGAAACAATCTGAGGGGTTGCCTTCTTTTAAATAAATCAATACATATATTCTATTGCCTTTATAAAAAAATATTATAGTCCAAAAACGCCTCAAATGGAGCATTCGAGACATAGTCGATTTACTAGTGAATTATTATTTTAAGGTTGGCAGGAGAAGAGTCAGTGAAAAGACACTCATTAATTTCATATCTTCGGTATTCACTATATTGTAGTAAGTTTTCATGTATGATTGAGAGGTTTGTCATGCCCCTAGCTAGGGGTGGAGGGTTGTCGACCTTTTCAATTGGCAACACTAATTTTTCGTGACAGAAATGTCAACACAAAGATATTAATTTTTAGTACAGGAATATCAACGATATTCATTAATTACAATATGAAATTTGTGTTAAAGCTGTTTTTTCAAATGAAAATTATAAACAATACTGATTGTTTTGGTCGACATAACCTAAGAGAGACGTCAATTTTTTTTTCGTATCATTATTTTAGATATGAAAGTTCGCTTCTTATTGGCGTTTCTCAGTCAGTAGATGACAGGACTGATTGAAGAGTTTCTTGTTTAACGAAACGATGTCTAGAATAACAGGTAAATAAAATTCAATTTCCACAAACAATATTTAATTTTGAACGACGATCGTTTCGCCTCACTGAGGCTTCGTCAGGTTCTACATTTGAACTAATTGGGTGGTATAATAACAGGACATTATATAAGATATACAGGTATACATTGGGGTGTTTAGATGGTATTCCCAAGTTACAAGAAGATGTACCGACAGGGGCAATAAAAGTTATTGAGTTTTGCCGCTGGTTTTTCCAATCTACGTGAAGATATTCAACAACGGCGATCTATTAACATCCGTTTGGTCATTTAACAAAATTTTTTGAGAATTATATCTGTTAATTTCAAGTGATTCTAATAGTGTTAATCTTGATCCTTTACTCTCGATATGGATAATTTCTTAATTGTCGTTGAAATTATGACCAAATTCTCTTAAATGGTCGGCGTATGTTGAATGTGGACCATTTGATGTATAACTCTTCTGGTGTTCATGGATCCGATAATAAATGATAAATCGGGTGTCTACAAACTTACTTGTGATGATTGCCCATTGGTCTACATTGGTCAAACCGGCAGATCATTTAAAAAACGGATCCATGAACACCAGAAGAGTTATACATCAAATGGTCCCCATTCAACATACGCCGACCATTTAAGAGAATTTGGTCATAATTTCAACGACAATTACGAAATTATCCATATCGAGAGTAAAGGATCAAGATTAACACTATTAGAATCACTTGAAATTAACAGATATAATTCTCAAAAAAATTTTGTTAAATGACCAAACTGATGTTAATAGATCGCCGTTGTTGAATATCTTCACGTAGATTGGAAAAACCAGCGGCAAAACTCAATAACTTTTATTGCCCCTGTCGGTACATCTTCTTGTAACTTGGGAATACCATCTAAACACCCCAATGTATACCTGTATATCCTATATAATGTCCTGTTATTATACCACCCAATTAGTTCAAATGTAGAACCTGACGAAGCCTCAGTGAGGCGAAACATCGTCGTTCAAAATTAAATATTGTTTGTGGAAATTGAATTTTATTTACCTGTTATTGAACATGAATTTCCATCAAGTAAAGACTGAATCCATCAAATAGATGTCTAGAATATTCTAGACATCTTAGGAGTGAAGCATCTTAACAGAACATACTTATGAAAGATATTCAATCTATTCGCGTTTGCAAATGAAGAGTGATCTTAAATTTGATGTTCATTATGAACACATTGTGAATAAAGCTTATCGGTTACTCGCAAGGGCGGATCCAGGATTTTTTCTTGGGAGGGGCACAAGGGGCGGACGGGTAAAAAAAAACAACAATAACTCTGTACTGTGATGGAATCTCCACAGTAAAATACTCCAAAAAATACCCTGAATCCGCCCTTGGTTACTCGGCTTTGTTAAGAAATACAAGGTGGTCACCACAAGCAGAAACCAACATAAATCAAATAGAAAAGGTACAAAAAAGATTTCTTGGATACCTATACTTCAGAAAGTATAAAGTGTATCCATTTATGATTTCATACAGAAGCATGCTCAAAGATTTGGATACATGACAAGCTGTAGTCGATTTGAAATGAAAGTGGCGCCATCTAGTGCTCGCGCCAATATTAAAAATGACATTTGTGGTGCCATCTGTCATGGAATTCAGCAAGCAGCGCGCCGAGCTCTGAAGAAATACAAATTCTCGAAATCTATCGGACATTGCGCAGCTAAGTTGAACGAAGATGGAGCTAAAGCTTGATGAATACTCAGCAGTTCCTTCCCAACTGTGGATATAACCTCGAATTTTAGCTGAGAAATTTAAGATCATACTTCACAGGATCATTTCTGTAGTATATCTTCCCACATTCTCAACTCACATTGAGAGTGGTCGCAACCTCGACGATGAGTCGTAGTTTCGCATCCTGAGCGTGAGGCAGGCTCCTGGGGTTCCTCATGGAAATCTTCGTGGCCATCGATGATCGTTCACCTGGACTTGGTTCAGTCACGGATGCGAAACAATCTGAGGGGTTGCCTTCTTTTAAATTAATCAATACTAATCTCCATATACCTTCAGATGAACCTGTAAAGTATGATCTGAACATTCACAGCTAAAATTGGAGGTTAAAGGAAGGAACTGTCGATGTTCAACGCCATCTGTACCTGAATTTTCAAGTTTTCAATTGGAATTGAAAAGAAAAGGATATACAGTTTGCCTTAACCGAACGCTTATGTACATCTTCAATGCATTCTTATTGACATAACCTAGTGCACTAGATGCGATCGATGAATTAGGCAATCCAAACCACGTGGCGCCCTGCCTCCAGATAACCTATAAATTTTCTGACAGGTCGCTGGCTTGCAGTAAATATGAGGAATTTTATAATCTTATATGCATTTCATGAGTGAACGAGTGAGTTTTTATGATTTCTAATATCAAAAAGTATCACTGACGAAGAAAATTTCACTCAATTATATGATTACAACTTTTAGTATTGGGAGCCTGAAGAGATTGAAGAGAAAGTATTGGAGAAGGAGCTCTGTCCCTGTAACTTCTTCATCCTTTTATATGAAATAAATTTAAATATTCATCAGTTTTACATTTTACATGAACTGAATACTGCTTATTTCAGTGTCTACGAAGACACATTCACTTTAGTTTCTTATCTTCGATATTGTCAAGTCTTGATGACTGCTGACCCAATTTCCTTTTGTTTCCTGATAATTCACTTAATATGTGTATAATACACCAAGTTACACACACTGGGTGTTCCAAAATATTCAAGAAAATCCTCATAATTTGAACGACTTACACAACCAACTTTGGCACACATTTATGGCATTTTTTATTGAAAATGCACTTAATTTAAATAATTTTCACTGGTCTGATATTCCTAAGAGTAAGATTGACAAGAAATATCAAAAAAATGTCCACATAAAACAATTTTTCAAGCAAATAAACGGTTTTAATGTCTACATGAACAAAGATAAATTTGGTTTGTTTGACCACCAGCTAACCTCAAAAAAATATTTGACAGGTCGTTGGATTCCCTAATTGTCGAATGTTTGGTTGGACTGATGTAGAATATTCTCTACATTAGATTTTTTTTTATTCCTGCTGGATTCTTCTATTTCAAAATTCTCTTCCTAGCAAGTGAAAAACAGCGACTACTGCGAGTACATCAGGCCGCCCATCGACAAATACAGAACGCTGCAGTTCGGAAGCTTCGACGAGATCAAAGACGTGGGCTATCAATACGGAAAAAGCTATTTCGAAGGACAAAAGCTGGTCGGGAACCTTCCGAACTTCAAGTCCGCCGCAGACATCCAAAGGAATCCAGATATATCCAGTTATACGTTCACGGATCTCGCGCAGATGGTCTGCAAAGTATCCAAGTGAGCCCCCTAAATCATCGATCTTTATCGAATCGAAAACAATTTTATATTTTATCGATTTCAGACCGTACGAGGACGAATCTTCGAGTTCGAGCACTTCCGACGACGAATACGAAGATGGCAGAGGTGGCTATGCCTCTGAACCTACCGGGAGTCTCATAGATGTGAGTGTTTTGAATGTTACACTCTTTAGGTTAGGTTTCCTTGAGAATGTGAATGGTGCGCTAGTTTTTTTTTTTTTTTGAAGAAGCAATTGGTGTTACTATCTAATCAAATTAACTATACTCCATTCACAATTATAAAATCACAACTCTGGCCTTGGAAATTTGACACATTCCACTCTGTATCGAAGTTATGACGTTTTTCAAAATATTTTTATGTTCCAAGTCAACACTATGTTGCCCTTTCTACATTCTTAGCGTATTTCTCAGAATGTGAATTTATTCGGAAAATGAATGAATTGGAAAAGATGTGACGGACGAAAATAATTAACGTTTATATGAATTGATAGAAAGGAGTCCTTTTCTAGTTATTTGCATGAAAAATACAAGAGATCACTGTTGAAATATATTATTTTTCGCTATGGAAGAAAATTGCATTGCTTCCACATAATTTTCATATGCATGCTTGTGAAGATTTAATGTTTATTATCCTCTTGAACGACATCAATTGTTGATTCTAATCAAGAATTCATTAAAAAAAATCAACCCAAAGATATAAGATGAATTGATGGGTAATTACAAGAATCAAGAATAATGTCAATTTTATTTTGTTGATAACTTTCTTAAAATCAATGTTGGGATATAAAACTCGGCTGCGTTTGTTCAAACAACATCTAAAGAATACATTTTTCACCATCTCGACCTTTGAAAGGCGTTTCTTATAGGAGAATTAGGTGTAAGTTCCACCTCATTAGTGAGGTACCTAACTTTTGCAAATCTGCTTAGATATCGCCAAATTTCTTGGAAAACCTGAAAAATATCATCCTAATCGACCTCTCGAGGCTCTATCCGATCCATCTACTGCGATATCTGTCCAAATAACAGTTTTTTCAACGAAATTCCCTTGTACCCCTTCAACCTCGAAATGTAAACATTCGTCCTGGTCTTGAAAATCGTCCTCACGCTCCAAACTGGTCCTAAAAACAATAAACATACGTTAATCTTGGATATTCGACGAAAAACTCACCTGCAAATATCGATTAAATACCAAAAATCTGCGAACAATTTGTGAACCTAACAAACTGTGGAATATCTTTGATACTTTTACTTTGATGTAAACAAAGAAACTGGCAACGTCGTTTTGTCATTAACGATATTTTCTGTGCGCGCACTGACTTTTCATCATATGTTCTGTGCTTTTCATCAGGGGCACCAACTCCTGAAAACGAAACCATGACCTCCTATGTGATTAAATAAAAGTGAATGGAGTATACATTTCCATCTCTTTTTTAACCGATTTTCTCTGATAATCTAATAGTTTTTTTCATTCTATTTAGCTACCTACGCCTGTTAGAGAATATGGCTTTCCATCTTTTTAACCCTTGAATTGGTAATGAACATTATTAACATCACAAGCTTTTGGTATTGGTGCAAGCATGGTTACTATTTTTATTCGTTTAGTGTGATCATTAAAATCATATACGAGGATGTATTGATATCTAGTTAGCCTAGACCAGTTCCATGCATAAACAAAATATTGCGGTACCATATCAACGAACAATAACTTATTAGAAATGTCAGTGTAGAGTTCGACGTCGAAAAAGTAAACCAGAGTAACGCAATAAAAAAAAGATGTCCACCGAAATTGTAAGAATCGAAAAATTGGAGTATCAAGCCATCATCAAGTACCTGTTGATTTTTTTTAATGAATTCTTGATTAGAATCAACAATTGATGTCTTCAAGTTTTGAACTTTCAGTTCAAGAGGATAATGAACATTAAATCTTCACAAGCATGCATATGAAAATTATGTGAAAGTGAAAGCAATGCAATTTTCTTTCATGGCGAAAAATAATATATTTCAACAGTGATCTCTTGTACTTTTCATGCAAATAACTAGAAAAGGAATCCTTTCTATCAATTCATATGAACGTTAATTATTTTCGTCCGTCACATCTTTTCCAATTAATTCATTTTCCGATTAAATTCACATTCTGAGAAATACGCTAAGAACGTAGAAAGGGCAACATAGTTTTGACTTGGAACATAAAAATATTTTGAAAAACGTCATAACTTCAATACAGAGTGGAATGTGTCAAATTTACAGTGCCAGAGTTGTGATTTTATAATTGTGAATGGAGTATATAGACAAGTTATGGATCAAGTTCAACTTTTTTTTATCACCAGAACATAGATAACTAGATAAACTAACCTGCGAGCTTGCGGATAGGGCATGGATGCCAATCAGCAACGAAACAGTATTTTGTATCACATAGAGCACAGCGATGCCGGTAAGTCCAATTAAAATGAGCATAGCGATTGGATATATCACATTCTTCAATAGCGAAGATGATCTTCTCTGTTTATCTGGAAAATAAAAACTTTCAAACACTCCCATCGCCTTCAATCAACCAGAAGGATTATCCACAGGGAAAAATCGATCAACCATGGTTTCATCCTTACCAGGACTCATCAGGATAGAACATTCCGAGTCGATAGGGATACGAGGATGTATTGATATCTAGTTAGCCTAGACCAGTTCCATGCATAAACAAAGTATTGCGATACCATATCAACGAACAATAACTTATAAGAAGTGTCAGTGTAGAGTTCGACGTCAAAAAAGTAAATCAGAGTTACGCAATAAATTAAAAAAAAAAGATGTCCACCGAAATTGTAAAAATCGAAAAATTGGAGTATCAAGCCATCATCAAGTACCTGTATTTAAAAGGGTTGAGAGGTAAGCAGATTTACGAAGATATGCAATACCCTTGGTGATCAATGTCCTTCGTATGCGACCGTGAAAAATTGGACTGATGCAAGCTTTAAAAGAGGTGATTTTTCCATTGAAGATGATGACCTATCGGGAAGGCCAGTTTCTGTGTCAGTCCCCGAAAATATCGATGCAGTTCATGACATGATTTTATCAGACCGTCGAATTGGGCTACAACGGATATCTGAAGCACTGAAGATTTCATACGAACGCGTTCATCACATAGTTCACGTCAATTTGGACATGTGAAAAATTTCTGCAAAATGGATCCCCAAATGTTTGAATGTTGACCAAAAGCGTGCAAGGGTAGAAGCATCGCGTTCGATCTGTGCTCGATTTGAAAACGATCTAGACTTCTTAAACCGAATTGTTACTATGGATGAGACTGGAGTACATTTCTACGATCCAGAAACAAAGCAACAATCGATGGAATGGCGACACTCTGGTTCTACAAGACCTAAGAAGTTTCGTGTCCAAAAATCTGCTGGAAAAGTTCTTGCTTCAGTTTTTTGGGATTGCCATGGAGTTATCATGATTGATTTTTTGGATAAGGGTAGAACAATAACTGGAGATTACTATTCGACATTACTGACCACTCTACGAGAAAAAATTAAAGAGAAAAGACGCGGAAAGCTATCCAAAGGTATTTTGTTTTTACAGGACAACGCCCCAGTACACAAATCTCATGTTGCCATGCAAAAAATTCTTGATATAGGGTTAGAATTGCTAGAACACCCCCCTTATTCACCAGATTTGGCTCCGTCTGACTATCATCTCTTTCCTCAACTGAAAAAGGGTTCAAAAGGCCGTAAATTTTCTTCTAACGATGAGGTAATAAAAGTTGTGGAGGACTGGTTTGCAGAGCAAGAAGAAACATTCTCTTTGAAAGGTCTAGAGACGTCGCAGGTTCGCTGTAATAAATTTATTCAATTGAGAGGAGAATATGTTGAGTAATAAAATATTTTGACATTGAAATTTTGTTTGGTTCTATAGTAGGCTAAGAATTTCTCAATATATCCTCGTATGCATTTACACTGCTATTCAATCTCCTCATAGTTCGTCGATTTTTTTCGGCAATTTTCCAATTCATAGACCGTTTAGCATAGAATCTACCGATAAGGATAATTACTTAATAGGTAGATCTGCTCTACTAGTTCTATGAACTATATTTCGTCTTTCTACGTGGTCGGGAAGTATAGTCCATCCAAGAATTATTGACTTCAAACCAAGCCTTGGAAGTCCACTCGCAGCTTCACTTCTAGTTACAAAAAGTGACTAGAAATTTTCTGAGCTTTCATCATAGCAATAAATATATGAATATAACCTTTAAATTAAATGGTATTTTTTCAAAGTAAGGCACTTTGAACATGAAAATGTCCTCAATTATCACATACCATCGTATGAATCTGTATACTACAGTATATTATTTTCATCTTGTATTGATACATTTTCGAACTATCAATTACAGGAGCATATAGCCTGGAAATTCTGGTCCGGCAACGAGAAATATCGTGGATGATTAATGAGAATGTTCCTTTCCAAAGTTCAATATGAATATTCGCTAAACCAGAAAAATCGAGTTAATAATTTGAAGCGTGTTGCTGCAAAGTGAATGGATTGGAAAAATTACAATAGATATCAAGGCAGAAACAAAACTTAATTCCCCATTTAATACATGGGGAATTTTGTCATGACATTGTAACTTTCAATATTTGTTGATGTTCGCATTATTTTTCATAGATTCAATAGATGGATGGTTCTTTTCTTGCTGCAATTTTTCAATATGTTCGAAATTACACATTTTCCTGATGCGTTATTTTCTGCTTTCATAACATTGAATGTTTGAGAGAAATACACTGCGCAAAAAAATTAACGCACATTCTGAAAATCTCAATTTTAATGAAAGTTAACTCTACATTGACTTTATAACTTATTTTTTATGTTCTCTCGGGAAGGTTTTGAACGAAACAAGACACATTAAATGGAAGAAAAATTCAGGATTTCACCGAATCTTATGTGAAAGAAGAGAAATGAACAATTTTCAAAATACTGATATGCTGATAAGTGATTTAATACTTGGTATTTACACCCCTTGCGTTGATTACAGCTCGGCAACGACGGTTCATACTCAAAATGAGTGATCTTAAAATGTTCTGATCTAATCTTTCCCAGATTTCTCCGAGTTGGATTCCTAAGTCATTAAGAGTAGCTGGATGATTTTCTGAACTTCTCAGCCTTCTATTGAGGTTGTCCCAAACCTGCTCAATCGGATTGAGATCTGGACTTCTTGCTGGCCATTCCATTCGAGAGACTTCAACCTCTTCAAGGTACTCCTGAACGATGCGCGCACGATGGGGTCTGGCATTATCGTCCATAAAAATGAAATTTTCACCAATGTATGGGGCAAATGGCACTACATGCTCTTCAAGAATGTTCCTCATATACTTATCAGAATTCATAGCTCTATTATCAACGACCACTAGGTCTGTGCGAGCAGTCAAAAATATTCCACCCCATACCATAATCGATCCTCCCCCGAAACCAGTAGTATTTAGGAAATTGCACTGAGCATATCTTTCATGTGGACGTCTGTATACAAGGGAACGTCGATCACAATGGTAGAGGCAGAATATAGACTCATCTGTGAAGAGAACTCTTCCCCAATCGGCCTCTTCCCAATTGATATGCTCTCTCGCAAAATCCAAACGCGCCCTTCGATGGGCGCGATTTCTTATTGTCTGCGTGCTAATTTGCACCTCATGAGTTTGCTCAAGCTGATTTTGAAGGAGGCGAGCGGTTGCAAACCCTTGTCTCAACGAAGAAACTCTCAAGTAACGTTCTTGAATGGCAGTTGTTACCCGTGGTCTACCCTGTCCTGGTCTTCGGACATTCATACCTGTCTCCCTGAATCGCTGCAACATTCTGGACACACTTGTATGGGAAACTCCAAACCTTTCTGCAATTCTTGTGTATGTCCACCCTTCTTCTCGCAAAACTACCGCTTGGGCACATTCCTCTTGGGTCAAATTGCGTGTTTCGCGTTGCATATCGATCGAGTGTAGAAAATCAAACGAAAGAAAAACTATTGATCACTAGAATTGATCGAGAACAACTGATTTTAGAATGGAGCCAATACATTCAAAATCTGATAATATCATCTTTTTTTATTCCTGCTGGGAGAAAACATCTGTATTGAAGAAAAACGTTGAAAGTGGATAACATATGCATGCATAATTCTGATAAAAATAATTATCATTGAGAACACCTTCAATTGTAGAATAAATTTGGGATTTCCATAATGTGCGTTAATTTTTTTGCGCAGTGTATATTTTTATTTCGATCTTAAACATTTTAGGTGAACAAGGAAAGTATGATGAGACGACCGGGCGGTTCGCTATCTCTGTCCGAGAACGAGATGGAATCGGAGGTAGAGTTCGATAGGAAACCCATTAGAAAGTCAGATGCTAGTCTTAGTCTTAAGGAGAAGATGTAGAGTGTTTCGTTTTTTTCAGAGTATGATTGGAACTAAACTAATAGATATAAGAATACTTGATATGTGAAGTTACCAAACTGAATCTTTCGTTGATTCGATATATTTCTTACTAGGAATAGGCACTGGAAAACGTATTTAAGATAAGAGATCTCTTGTATATTTTTTGTAAAATATATGTTTGTGTTATATTTTTGGGTTTTTCCTTCAGGAGTACCTACATTTTTACATTGTTCGATTCCTTGGCGGTTCTTTAAATTGAGGTAACTAAACATTTCCGCCATGGTGGAGTGTGAAAATTATTGTGGGAGAAATTGCTCAGTTGTACATGTGTTTTAACACCCTGAAGCATTTCAAGGCCTCTTTTGGCATCATCATAAGATGAAAGTAGTCTTGGCAGAAGGAAAATTTTATTTTTAATTGCGTAAAATCGTGTTTGTACAACTGCCATTAAAAGTGACACTTTTAATGACATGAAACAATGTTAAAATTGATTGTTTACGTGGAAGCGAAATATTTTTAACATTAGTGTTAAAAATATTTTTAGCACTCCATTTTCTTATGATGAAATCAGATGAAAAAAATTCAGCAATTGCAAATTTTTATTATCAATATTTAACAATCATTACTTATAAACATTAATATTAATCGTAAAACTAGGACAATTACTAACATTAATGCCCTGTGACGTTAGGGAGCTTCGCAACACATTATTAGAATCCTCAGCACCATCAGTACTTGTAGAAACCGGAAGTACAATATTGGATGATGATCCAAAATCTGTTGAGGTTGGGAGAATTTTTTCAGCAATGGCATTTCTATATGCAATGGAATGATCAACATAGCCCTCGGCTATCGTCGTAGACTTCCATCCACCATGTTTTTTTATATCCGTAATATTTGCTCTTGATTCAGCTAGCAATGAAGCGGAGGATCTTCGAGAACAGTGTCATGTATATTGCTTTGGTTCTGGCAGTTTGAGGAATTCGGCAACAATAGATGGAATTCTCCCAAATGTATTGATACCAACTGGATTGGCAGTGCATTTATTATTCATGTATTTCAGGAAAAAACGACGATGTTTGATGACAGAAGGGCGCAGTGCAAAGTACTTATGAAAATAGTCAACATACTTCCCAATAATACTGAAAGAACGACTGACTTTAGTTTTTGTGTTTGGAAGTTGTATAACCAATGATTTATTTGTTATTTCGTTGTCTTCCACTGATAAATTACACAATTCTTCACGCCGACAGGCTCCAAATAATCCGAAAATAGTTGCAACCCTAACCATCAAGTATTTCTCATCTGGTGCCTCATTTATAAACTTTTCAACTTGTTCACGAGTGAGAATTTTCGATTTTTTGGGACGATATCCTTCACTTTTCCGTTTTAAATATGCTATTACCTTCAAATATTCACTAACATCCACACCATTTTCAATGAGGGCGCTTGACTTTATCATTGAAAATTTGCTCCACAAAGTTGATGAACTCCATATTTTTGATTTTTATGATATGAGTGTTAAAAGTGATTTTATTTTGTTCGTGAAATTGTTCAATTCGCTCCGCTCATTTCACAAACTTTTTCACTCACAAAATAAAACGTCACTTTTAACACTCATATCATAAATAACTATTGATTTTTTTAAAGCGAAAAACAAAGAAGATCATCAAAATGTGTGTTCCTGAGTCTCATGCATGGTAAAAAAAGATTTAACTCAATTAAAACTGGCATCACATTTATCAGAACATGTTTCTATCATCGTTATAAGTTTATAAAAAAAAATACTATGGTAGAAACTCTCAATCTTCGGAAAACGTCAATATCCTCAACTTTTGGCGAGCAGTGTATTTTCAAGTGGCCTCTCTTTTGGAAATACGACTATTTTCATAGAATTTGCATCTTTCGCTGCTTCGCACTGTATAAACTGGACGCAAGGACGATTTGATGGATCTAAATAGAACTCGTCGTCAAAAATAGATCTGTGTCGTTGCATCAAAATCGAAAACATCGAGATATACTCGAGCTACAATGAAATACGTCATTGTTATTGTTTTAATCTGCATGGAAAAATGTTATTCTTCCCCAATTGTGATAGGTGAGTGTCAGTTAGTGTATGTATACACTGAATGGAAAAAAATTTATTTCAATTTCTAGGAGCTGTATTCGATAAACATAAAAGCGTAGAAGATATTTATTCAATAAACGCTCTTAAATACGGCGTTGAGAAAATTAATGGAGTCACTCCTAATGACGCCCCAAGGATTGTTTATGAAATTCGAAACGTTGAAGAGAACAACCCGTTTCAAGCTTTGAAGAAAACTTGTGAGCTCTTGAAGAAAGGCGTGGTTGCCATCATTGGACCCAGAAATGGCAAAAACTTTGCGGCTGTTCAATCTGTAAGTCCCCAATGTTCT